>CM046354.1:30232210-31650954 GCA_025403435.1 Artocarpus heterophyllus | reverse complement strand
CAAAATCGAAAATTTGTAAAAAGTTTAGAAATTTCGAATCTAACCTCGAATCGAAGCTTCAATCCGCGCTCTCGGTTGCCGAATCACGTCCCCGAGCTTCCTCCTTGCTGGCCTGAAGCTTGGATTCGAAATGGAGTTCAAAAATTTGAGAGAGAATTGAGAGAGAGGGAGGCTGCCGAGAGAGATGAGAGAAGGAGAGAGAGAGGTGTTGCGGGAGAGTGAGGAGAGAGAGAGAGAAGAGGGAAATAAATAGAGAAAATCGGTGGGCGGTTTTACTGTGCGAAAACCATGTGCCGCCCACGGTTTTGCAAAACAGAGTATTTTTAACATTTTACAAATTGTTGTGTTTTAAAACTCAAAACATCATTTTAAATCAATAAGAAATCATTTGAATGCATCAATTTAACAAAACAACCAAAAACTCAAAATCCAACCAAATACTCTAATTAAAGTTAAAACTTTAATTATGGCACACTAATTCATCATTTACATTACATTAACATTAAATAAATTTCGGGACGTTACAGCTCTCCACCCCTAAAAGAAATTTCGTCCTTGAAATTTACAACTCACTTCAAAAACAAAACAAATGCGGATACAATTCCCGCATACTCGACTCTAATTCCCAAGTGGCTTCATCAACCCCATGATGCTGCCACACGACTTTCACCAATGGTATCTCACGACGACGCAAACTAATCACTTTCCGATCGATAATCTGAATCGGCACTTCTTCGTACGTCGTATCCTCCTGAACCTGTACATCGCGAAACGAAACTATCTTATCCTGCCCAGGTGGACATTTCCTAAGCATCGACACATGAAACACATCGTGCACATGAGAAAGTTCGGGCGGAAAATTAAGCCGATAAGCGACCACACCAACTCGCTGAGTGATCTCGAACGGCCCAATATACCTCGGCGCGAGTTTCCCACTCACTCCGAACCGCATAGTTCCCTTACGAGGCGATACCCTCAAGAGAACAAAATCTCCAACCGCGAACTCTAAAGGTCTACGTCTCCTATCCGCGTAGCTCTTCTGCCGACTCTGAGCTGCTCTCAACCGACCTCGAATCACCGCGACTTTCTCGTTGCTATCACGAATCTCTTCCGGCCCAAGAATAACTCTATCTTCCGGCTCGGCCCAACACACAGGTGACCGACACGGTCGCCCATACAATGCCTCAAATGGTGCCATACCGATACTCGCCTGATAACTATTGTTGTACGCGAACTCCGCCAAATGCAAACATTGCTTCCAATTCCCGTCGAAGTCCAACGCACAAGCACGCAACATATCCTCGAGAACCTGAATAACCCGCTCAGACTTCCCATCAGTCTGAGGATGAAATGCCGTACTGAAGTTCAAATCCGTACCCAAAGCCTCCTAAAAACTCCTCCAGTACTTAGCATTAAACCTGGTGTCTCGATCAGAGGTGATGGATAAAGGAACTCCATGCAACCTCACAATGTTCTGCATATACAACTCCCCAAGAATCTTCCTGGAACACGTCGACCTAAACGGAATGAAATGCGCCGATTTCGTCAACCTATCAACTACAACCCAGACTGCATCATGCCGCTGCTCCATCCTCGGCAAACCTGTTAGGAAATCCATCGTCACATGCTCCCATTTCCACCCTGGAATAGGAAGCGGCTGAAGCTGACCTGCAGGCTTCTGATGCTCGGCTTTCACCTGAAGACACGTCGAAAACTTGGCCACGTACTCGCGAACATCTTTCTTCATGCCTCTCCACCAATACTGCCTCTTCAAATCATGATACATCTTGGTGCTTCCTAGATGAATAGCGAACTAAGACCTATGAGCTTCGTCTAGAACGGCTTTCATCACCTCGGTGATAACTGGAACTGCAAGACGCTCCTGAAAGTACAATGATCCATCTGCATGCACGCTCCATTCTTCAAACTACTACCCGTTCTGAATCCGCGACCAAATCCCCTGCAAATGCTGATCCTGCCACTGGCTTTGCTTCACCATTCGAACAAGAGCTGGAGTCGCTTCCACATGATATAACGAAACTCGATCACCATCTTCACGATACAGTAGCCGATACTCACTCACTGTCGCATCCCTGCTCCAGTCCTCAAAAATCAAACAAGCGAGAACCCCTGAAGACTTCTTGCTAAGCGAGTCCGCTACCACATTAACCTTCCCTGGATGATACTGCAACGCGAAATCATAATCCTCCATGTACTCCACCCATCGGCGCTGCCTCAAGTTGAGATCCCTCTGAGTGAACAAATACCTCAAACTCCTGTGATCGGAGAAGACCTGAAACGATGCTCTATACAAATAACACCTCCAAATCTTCAGCGTGTAAATCACCGCTGCAAGCTCTAAATCGTGAGTAGGATAATTCCGCTCGTGAGGTCGTAGCTGTCTCGATCCGTATGCAACTACACGTCCATGCTGCATCAACACGCATCCAAGTCCACGCCCTGAAGCATCCGCATAAACCTCGTACGGCTCATCACTACTAGGAATAACCAACACCGGAGCTGAAGTCAACCGATTCTTCAATTCCTGAAAAGCAAGCTCACAATCTTCATCCCACTCAAAACATGACATTTTTCTTGATCAATCTCGTCAACGGAGCTACAATCTTCGAAAAATCCTTTACAAATTTCCTGTAATATCCAGCAAGACCTAAGAAGCTGCGAATCTCCGCTACATTCCTTGGTCGTTTCCACTCCAATATAGCTTCAATCTTGGATGGATCCACTGAAATACCATGCTCCGAGATGACATGACCCAGAAATTTGACCTCAGTCAACCAGAACTCACATTTTTCCCTCTTAGCATACAACTGGTGCTCCCACAGAGTCTAAAGCACGACCCGAAGATGCTGCTCATGCTCCTCCCAAGTCTTAGAATACACAAGAATATCATCAATGAACACGATCACGAACTGATCCAGATACGGCCTAAATATCCTGTTCATCAGATCCATAAAAGCTGCCGGAGCATTTGTCAACCCAAAAGACATGACCAGAAACTTGAAATGCCCATACCGAGTCCTAAAAGCTGTCTTGGGAATATCCTCTTTCTTGATCCTGAGCTGATGATAACCTGAACGCAAGTCAATCTTCAAGAAGTATCGCGAACCTCCCAACTGATCAAACAACTCATCAATCCTAGGCAAGGGATACTTGTTCTTCACCGTAACACGATTCAACTGTCGATAATTCACACATAACCTGAGAGTCCCATCGTGCTTCTTAGCGAACAAAACTGGTGCTCCCCACGGAGATGTGCTATTCCGAATATATCCTTTATCAGCAAGCTCCTGAAGTTGCTTCCTCAATTCCTTCATTTCTGTCGGCGCCATCCGATAAGGTGCCATAGAAATCGGTGATGTTCCTAGAAACAACTCGATACCAAACTCAATCTCTTGATGCCGTGGTAACCCTGATAACTCGTCGGGGAAGACATCCTCGAACTCATCAACCACCAGAATCACTGCACTACCTTTCGAAACATAGGGCTCGCAATCTAGATTGGCAAGAAAAGCAAAACAATCTAGATTCCTTCACCCTCCTAAACACGACCTTATAAGGTGCTCACTCATTAGCCAATCACCACCACCCTGGTAAGTGATTACCGTCCCCCTATCAGACACTAGGGTCACTTTTCTAAGTTGGCAGTCCACGACTGCACTATACCTGGACAACCAGTCCATCCCTAGAATCACATCATAGGAGCTCATGGGGAGTATAATCAAATCACTTTTCAAAATCTCATCCCCAATCTTTATTTTACAGGACTTACACATACAATTTACACACACCCGCCCCAAGGGAGAAGTTATAGCTAGGGGTTCATTAAACTCTTCTACCTCTAATCCCAAGGCATGTACAAAAGAACTCAAAATGAGAGAATGAGAGGCACCGGTATCAAATAAAATGCGAGCTAAAGATCTAGAAACCAAGATCATACCGTCAACAACTGCGTTACCAGTCTGAGAATCTGACCCTCCAGATGCCATTGCATGAACCTGCACTGGCGCTTTCCCTTTTCCTCTACCGACATTGCTGGGTCCTGATTACTCGGTCGATGCTGCTGAGATGGAGACGACTGCACACTACCTGCACTCGGAGCTCTATACTGAGGAACACTGCGCTGAAAATGCTGCGGCTGCTGCCCCCGTGCCGGATATGAGAATTGCTGAGGAGAAAACTGCAGATACTGCAACTGCGGGTACTGCGGAGGCGGAGGTAGGGTCTGAGGCTGAGGCTGAGATGAACGACTGGCATCCTCCCCGGTCTGCGATCCAAGACGAGCACTCCTGATCGGGCAATTCCTCTTGATGTGGCCGGGCTGCTGACAAAAATGACAATGAAAGCTGTAGGGATTGCTGCGCCCGCTGCCAGACGAACTGTTGCTGCCACTGGTCGCACCGCCTTGCTTGCCTTTCCCCGGAGCTGGATGACTACTGGTGCTCTTCCTGCCACTCCTCTGTGGTCCTCCTGAAGCCTTGGCTCGATCCTCACAATACTGCACGTAATCATTCTCCACGGAGATCGCCGACGACACAAGTTCTCCGAAACCCCTAAGCCGTAGGGCAACCAACTGCCGCCGAATAGGAGCCTTGAGTCCCTCCTGAAACTTGATACATTTCTCGCGCTCCGATGCCACCGCTGATGGAGCAAACCTAGCCAACTCGTTAAATTTTGCCTCATACTCCCGGACTGACAGATCACCCTGCTGTAATCTATAAAACTCGGCTGCCTTCTGGTCTCTATACCCCTGCAGAAAATACCGATCATAGAACAACTCCTCAAACTTGTCCCAGCTGATATCGCCACCGCGCTCCAGACGCTTAGTTTGTTTCCACCAGGTGTTGGCGCCACCCTCGAGCTTATACGCCGCAAACTCCACACGATACTCCTCAGGCACACCAAGAGTATCTAGATGCTTTAAGATCGAATCCAACCAATACTCTGCTAACTGCGGATCCCCATTGCCATCAAAAGTCAGAATTGACGCCCGTCGGAATTCCTTAAAGAACGCATGCCGACTACCAACACTGGAGTCTTCCGGTCTAGCCCTGGCTGCCATCTGCCGGAAAGCCGCAAACATAGACCTCATCATGCTCTCATCATTTCCGAACTCGGCGTCAGTAGTTGAACGACGTCTAGGTGCCATTCTCTCACTTCTGAAAACAAAATTTGGACTGTCAGAGGTATTTCATTGTCAAACCTATGTGTGCACAATTCCCAAGGTTCATAACCTTGAGCTCTGATACCATTCTGTCACGCCCCGGAGTACGGGAGGTGACGTGGTGGAATATTTAGATTAATTAAAAGAGAATTTAATTAAAAATCGAGAGTTTGAGAACCAAATTAAATAAAAATTAAGAAGATTTTCCACCATATTTTATAAAAGTGTTTATAAATATTAAGCAGGTAATAAAAATTAAATAAAAACCGCGAATATGGGTTCCACAACCCACAACTTGTGCACACACATAGTACTGACAATATCATAAATACAATTATAGTCCAAGTACAAATAAAGTTAAGTCTTACATGCCTTGATTAAATAATACAAAATATAAATAAACTCTCCTATTGCTCCTGAGTTCGGTCCGAAGAATCTTCTCCAAACCTAAATGGGAAACCACCTAGATGGGGGAAATTTAAAACAATAAAACGTGAGCGAAAGGCTCAGTAGGACTATGTTTTATAAAATAGTTTAATGCAAAGAAACATAGCATCATTAGAAGTTATTCAAAGGAAACTTAAATAAATAATTTGAGTAGAACCGTTCTGTCACAGAACAGTCCACTCGTCAAATCAAAACACCAATTTACTTTTACCTAGGCAAACCATGATATCACCACCGTAGTGGCCCAGCTGGGTTTCGGGACCTGCCCCCAAGGTCGATCGCTACACGACCCGATCTCTGATATGGCATCATGCCCATGTGTTTATTATCATTATCATTCAAAACCCAATTACCGAGTGTTGTCAATTACATTTATTATGAAATTCATTTCAGATCACGGTATATTAAAATATAACCGATAAAACCATTTTCAAACAACCGTTGAAAACATTTTAATAGAAATCCTTTTCAAAGCCAAATCATTTTGAAACTAGGCTACCAAGGAATAGGGTAGAAGTCCTACCTCAATACTCGTGCCGGTACCCCACACCGCAATCCCGGTCCGCTATACGTTAGCTCCACGGAACCACGAATGATCCTAGATACAAGCTAAGTCGATCAATATCTAGTTCGAGACATTCTATGTTACTGAATCATTTCATGATATCCTAGTGTGCCATTTGTACCTTTAAAATCATCCTATAAGGTTGGGATTTAAATCTGGGTTCAAAATAGTGAAAACGGGTAAAAATCACAAAATTTTCCATGCCTCGGTCGGCCTGCCGGACGCCCTGCTTCGGCCTGCCGAACTGCACAGTTCGGCCTGCCGGAAGCAAGGTTCGGCCTGCCGAACATTTCCCCAGATTCGGCCTGCCGGTCGGAAGAACACCGGCCTGCCGATCATCACTCCGGCCTGCCGAACTGGGAAAATCCAGAAATCCCAGCCACGGGTTTCTCGATCCCCAAAATCCAAATCTTGTTTCCAACCTATTTTTCTCAAATCCCAGGCATGAAAAACAATCATAGTTGATAGAAAAACATACTAAAACATGTTTGGACTCATTTAAACAAGATTTGAACTCAAAATCCTCAAAAATCTGAAAATGAGAAAATGAGGGGAAAATGAAAAATCTTGAATTCAATCCGTTTTTCTTCAATCTAAGCTTAGATTCTAGTTGTTCTAAGTTCATTTAACTCAAACACAAGGTTTCCTAAGCTTAATCAAACCTAGATTTCAAAAATGCACAAAATTGAAAATTTTGTAAAAAGTTTAGAAATTTCGAATCTAACCTCGAATCGAAGCTTCAATCCGCGTTCTCGGTTGCCGAATCACGTCCCCGAGCTTCCTCCTTGCTGTTCCGAAGCTTGGATTCGAATGGGAATCAAAAATTTGAGAGAGAATTGAGGGAGAGGGAGGCTGCCGAGAGAGATGAGAGAGAGCGAGAGAGATGTTGCGGGAGAGTGAGGAGAGAGAGAGAGGAAAGGAAAATAAATAGAGAAAATCGGTGGGCGGTTTTACTGTGCGAAAACCATGTGCCGCCCACGGTTTTGTAAAACAGAGTATTTTTAACATTTTACAAATTGTCGTGTTTTAAAACTCAAAACATCATTTTAAATCAATAAGAAATCATTTGAATGCATCAATTTAACAAAACAACCAAAAACTCAAAATCCAACCAAATACTCTAATTAAAGTTAAAACTTTAATTATGACACACTACTTCATCATTTACATTACATTAACATTAAATAAATTTCGGGACGTTACATCGCCGCTGCTAGCCCAGAGCCAGCACAAGGCCGTCGCACCTCTTAGGCCTTTGGCACTAGATTCCATTGTCGTCCGGCCTTGTTTCTCCAGCCCGTTTGCACCATGATATCCCTTTTGTAGAGGAGAATAAAACCTGTCCATTTTCTGCCTCACTTGTCATTGGAAAATCTGGGCCTTCACCGCCTCCTTCACCAAAATTGCTCCATTTTTTGATGAATTGAGCCCCGTTTTGGAAAACCAACTTTGGAACAGAGATCCTCACATCGGGAGCTTTATTTTGGCACCGATCTCCGCCACTGCCTTGCCGGTCAACTCTTGGTCAACGACAGTCAACAATTGACTCTAACCACCGAATCAAGAAAGATGTCATTCCGGCCTATTTTTGACGTTCCAGACACATTCATGGTGTCAGATTTGCGAGACGGAATTCCAAATGCAAAGTTAACGATTCAAAGTTTCAGCAGATGACTGCCTTCCAGATCTTTTTGTCGCCAAACGTCGTTGACCAAATCGGTAGATACTCTATTACTCATCTCTTATGATATTTTATTTTATTAGTCAATAAGTTTAGAATTTGAAATTAAATCACATGGATTTTAATATATTGCTAATTAAACTTTACTTTTTTCTTGTTGTTATTGGTGTTGTTTCTACCATTTTTGTTGTTTTGGTTTTGGTAATGATATGTTGTTGTTATTATTATTATTCCTGCTATTATTATTATTATTATTATTTATATTGTTATCAATAATTTTTGTTTCCATTATTGCTATCATTATTATTATTATTAATATAACCCTTTTTTCTCATTATCATTATTACTATTGTTATCCCAAAATTTGTCATTGAAATGGCTATGATACATTTTGATCTGAAAATTGGTTTTTATACATATATGGAGTACCTGTATGTTCATTGTTGATTTGGGACGGAGAACAATTAAATCATGTTGAGTTTGGCTTTATAAAATTTGATAGTTGGACAGAGATATTCACTTGACGTAATAAAATTTGCTCTGTGTAGTGCATCTTGAAGTTATGGCGTATCACAATATATTTATGGTTTGTTTTCTTACAGGTTAAAAATTTTGGTTTTAAGAAAAATAAGCTATTATGCTGCCGAAATTTTGTTAAAATTAACTAATGTGAGTAGATTAATAATTTAGGATGGGAGGGATTATAACCAAATCTTGTAAATGTTGAGACTTTACACGGTGCCGTCAGACAATTTTTTTAGGCTATCCAAACTGTTTATCAAAGTGATATCCCAAGGGGTGCTCATTTGTTGGGCATCATGGACATAGATATTTTGATACTATCGATGCTATGTGGCCTGTCTTACGGGGTGCTCATTCGAGGCACAACAAACATGGAGTGCTCATTTAGGGTATGACGAAATTTATTATGATCTTTCTTTCTTTCTTATACTTCACTAACAACCCGGGATATCTAAGGGAGAAATTTGAGTGACAATTATAAATTCTGAGCTATCGATTAGTTTGATGAACTGTGAACCTGATGAATTTTTCTTATAATGATATGAGATTTTGTTTTAATAACTTTATAAGGATTTTAAAGATGATGTACAAATGGTATGAAATAACGAGAGGCAAGTAATAGATTTTTTACTAGGCATTGTGTGCTTACCCTTCAGGCTCATCGAATTGATACTTGACATCCAAGAAGGTCGTTGATACCCTTCGCTGTATGATTGGTATTCTCCCTTTGATTTTCTTGGTGTGTGGATGATACATCGAATGAATACTCCTGGTAGATGAATGGTTATTTATAAATCTTGTTTTCTTTGTTGTTTAAATTTATTTTATTTATTTGGACTAAAGTTGCGTAGCTGTATATTTCACTTAGTTAATAAACATTCATTTAAATTTTATATATTTTCATTTTATACTTTTTATTTGTATTTTATCTTTTCTTCTAAATATTCCAAATCATATTGAATTGTTTTTAGAAATTTATAGGCCCCACTATAGTTTCCAAGTGTTTTGGCTCTCTAGATCTTAAAAAAACATTTCTTTCAATTTAGTCACTACCTTAGATTTAGGTTGTGATAATTAGGGTATTAGAGCAAAGATATTAAGGTTCTTGGAATTTACCCCATTAGGTTCGAATGGTTTGAGTCAACTATTGGAAGGTAATCATTTGAAATGTAAACTCCACGTAGATGTCCGTATTTGTAGTTGATTATTACATATTCATTGGCATTATCTTGTGCTTCCCCTATGAGAATTTAATTTCCCTTAGATTTTCACCTTCTATTGATGATGTCGTTCATGTTTCTTTTTGGGTATATTTTTTAATTTGAATGAAATACAATTAGTTTTGAAAGTCTAATTACTTCATTTTATGTTATGTAGCAATCTATAGTTCCTTATGTAATACATTTTCAACATGTATTTGGGGTTTAATAATTATCTAGGTGAAGAAGAGATGAGTGAAGTTGTCCTTAGATTTTGTTCTTGACATTGTAAGAAGAGCATCCATGAGGTTTCAATTCATTTTGATTAAGTGACAAACTTCAACTTGCAGCTCTTGAGACGAAGAGATTGATAAGTTCATGGTAAATGTTGGATGAGATGAGTGTTGATGAAAATCTTGGAGTTATTTTTATTTATTGATTTTGATATTCCTAGTCATTAGTGTGGTGATTGAGACTTTAGGGGTCTAAGTCTTATTTTGAAAGTTGGAAAATGCATAGATGGTGTACAATGATTTTATTTGACTGTAATGATTTTAGGCAAATGACAATTTGTTCTCGTGTGAAATTTGGGGCTTAGAAATACATGAATCTTGGACCTGGCTGACATGGTAGTTTGGGTGCTTAACCATCTCAAGTTCTATGTTGTGAAGAGATCTTCAAATTGGTTTCTTTATGATCATGAAATAGTTGAAAATCATATTAAGAAACAAAATAAATTTTAGTTATCAATGACAAGACTATTGCATAGTCTTAGCCTAAACATTATTTTTGGGGCAAAATCGTATAAACGTAAATGTTAGTATCATTAGATCTAGTGAATCATGCCACTTTCTTCTTAGCAAAATGGGAAAGCTTTTAGAGACAATAGAAGATGTATGCAGTATCACCTACTTGTAGGTTGATTAACTTAAGCTATATTATTTATTTTGGACTTGTCACATAGACTTAGTAAATTATAATTAGTATTTTAAGTTTGACATAAGCATGATTGAAGCTATATTAATAGATCTATATCTGTTGTATGCTTTGGTGAAATCTTGAATAAGTGCTAGGGACTAGTTAGAGAGACTGTAGGTTTTAGAAGCATTAGTTGTTGGATGATGATATATCAAAATTAAATTTATTAGTGTGGAGACTGCTTAATTTCGAGGATTATGTTTGTAAACATATATCAGGATTTAGAGGCATTATTCATTTGCTTGACTTATATTATGGTTACCTATCTATTGGTTCAAAATAGCTTGAGAAGTTTAGGTAGAGTCAAGATGATGTGATATTTCTGGTATTTTCAAAGGGTATAATAATAGTGATGATAATGGAATGAAATGAGTGATCCTTGTGGGTACATCAACTAAGTTTGAACTCAGACTCTGTAGATTTGGCATTTAGTCAACTCCTATTATATCCTAAATTAATGGTGTTGATTATGTAAACTTGGTACACTTTGATATTTAATTGATGACTTTTAATTACGATGATATGGTTAATTACCAGTTGCAATTGATTTCACAGTGGTTCCAAGTTTTATTCCATTTGAAATGATTTTTCCGATTATTAGTCTAATCCTCACATGGTGAGTATCTCGGTAAATGTTTAGAGGTAACGCGTTAAATGTTACTTGGATATCTTAAGGCATTTTGTTAAGTTTTAGATATGTTTAAGGACATTGTTGTCATACAATAAGGATGATTCTTGAACAATTGGAAAAATTTCAAATTTCTCACTTAGATATTTTTCAATATTTATTCTTGTCTTATAAGAACCTTTTTGGTTGTTTGACGTGTAATTCTATTGTTCTTGATCTTTTGACCTTGTTTGCAGAATTAGGATATAAGTTGACCAAACGTAAACAAACCATGTTTGTTTTCTTTTTTTGTAGCTTAAGTGGTTATGATTACGTCCCATTGAAAGATAGAGCTTGGAAGCCTTAGATGTATCAATTTGTTATTTGTAAATTTGATTTTTGGTTTAGATTATATCTTTTGGAGGATTAGGGTTGCCATGGTATGCTTTAAATGCTAGGATGTTCTACCTAGTTTAGCATCCTAGTTTTAGGTAGTGAAGATTTTTGGTGTCATTGGATATTTATTGAGGCATTTGGTGTACTTTTAAAAGCATAATAAAAATAGTTTATTGATTTTTGTCCTAGGTTAAAAGTTGTAGATTGGAGGAATGTTAAATGCAACTGAGTGGAAATTCCTTATTTAAAGGTTGGTCATTTTGGAAACTTTAGTGGCATATAGCATTGAGCTTATTCACACTTGCTTTAAACCTTCACTTGTTGATTTTGACCGACTACTTAGGTAAATTTATTATCATTTGCACCACAAAAGGGACCTGTAGTTAAGGATTTTAGTTGATGGTTTGGCCCTAGTTAGTTGATTCAATATTTACAAACTTTGTTTGTGGTCCTTTTATGGATATTTCAAATCTTTGAACTTGAAATGAGTTGATTAAATCATTGTTGATTTGGGAATCAAGAATTGTAGTTACATACTGACATTCATGTGTCTATAAATTTGAGCCTTGTAAGTGTTTACATATCTTGACAAGAGGATATTAGTAAGGGATGATAGGTTTTCCTTAGTAGGAGTAGGTACTTGACAAGATAAAATAGGACGCATATAAGAAATTTATTGTTTCTTGAGGTCTTACTCCTTATTGTGTTTCCTTAGGCTAGTACTCTTAAGTTATTGCAGTATATTAAGGAATTTAGAATTTTGAATGAGTGGAGATTATTTGTGATGAAATATCTTCCCAATGCTAGATCTGCATATTTGTAGAGTTTTATTGACTCTAAGGTCATCAATCATTTTCAAACCTTCACATCATCCCTTTTGTGTACAATTAATGAATCCCAAGTCGTCTTGAACTTGGTAGTAGGCCTTTTATTCTTGCAATTTGTGGAGCTTAAGTCTAGCTATATAGGAAATATGCTTGTTTAGTTTTATGCAAAGGGTTGCACTAGGAAATTTCAAGGACAAAATTTTTTAAGATAGGTAGATTGTAAAACACATGGTTTTAATTGAAAAGGATTCAAAAATTTTAGGCCAATTTGAAATTTTTAGTAGTTTTGGGGTACATAATTTATTTTAGAAAAAAAAGAAAAAAAATCAATCAGATTTCTATAAAAAAGAACTTAACCTCTTGACTCTTTTCCCCCATTTCTTTTTCTTTTTCTTCCTTCTACCTTTTCTCTTCTTCTTTTTTTTCCTGGACCTGTGCGAATAAAGGCTTCAACTGCTTGATGTTATTTGCATTCTAATTGCTTCATTATGCAAAACTGATTAGGATATAAATTAGAGCATTCCAAATGCCTTTGGTGGAAATATGAAGATATTTGCATACCACGAGCAAAAGAATTTTGTTTCATTACAAAAAATACCTACACAAGAGCAGAGGCAGAGAGAAACCCCACACCCCCCCCCCCCCCCCCCCCCCCCCGCCCCCCAAAAAAAAAAGCCACTGTCTCCCCCTTTTGACCACCTTCAGACCACTGCTTGCTTGCACGGGTTGGGGATAAAGAACAGCCATCGCACAGACCCTCAGCCGCCAACCCACCGCCTTGCCACTCGTCGCCAGTAGCTTGGAGCCAACCCAAGGCCGTCGTGCCTCCTACACCTTTGGCACCAGATTTTGGCATCGTTTGGCCTTGTTTCACTGGCCCATTTACACCATCATATTCCTCTCATTGAGGAGAACAAAACCCGTCCACTTTCCGCCTTGATTGTCATTGGAAAATCTAGGCCTCTGTCGCCTTCCGTTGCTAGAATTGCTTCATTTTTTGGCAAACCGAGCCTTGTTTTAGAAAACCAACTTTGGAATGGAAATCCTCTCATCGAGAGTTTGATTTTGGTACTGATCTCTGTCGCCACTTCACTAGTCAACCTTGGTCAATGCTGTTCAACTATCAATCAATGGTTGACCTGACTACCAAATCGAGAAAGATGTCATTTCGGTCTGTTTTTGACGTTCCAGACACATTCGTGGTGTTGGATTTGCTAGAGGGAACTCCAAAGGCAACGTTGGCAATTCAAAGTTTCAACAAATGATTGCCTTTCAGATCTTTTTGTCACCAAACGTCGTTGATCAAGTTGGTAGAAATTCTATTACTCATTTCTTGTGATATTTTATTTCATTAGTCAACAAATTTGGAATTTGAAATTATATCACATGGATTTTAATATATTGCTTGTTAAACTTTACGTTATTTTTGCTGTTACTGCTGTTGCTTCTGTCATTTTAGTTGTTGTTGGTTTTGGTAATGATATGCTGTTGTTGTTATTGTTATTATTGTTGCTATTATTATTAATATTGTTATTAAAATTTTTTGTTCATAGCTAATTCAATGACAAATTTTGGGATAACAACAATAATAATGTTAGTGAAAAAAGGGTGATATTATATATGTATTGAGTACCCATATGTTCGTTGTTGATTTGGGACTTAGAACAATTAAATCATGTTGAGTTTGGCTTCATAAAATTTGATGATTGGATAGAGATGTTTACTTGACTTAATAAAAATTGCTCTGGGTGGTGCATCTTCAAGTTATGGCACACCACAATATATTTATGGTTTGTTTTCTTGCTAGTTAAAAATTTTGGTTTTAAGAAAAATAAGTTATTATGTTGCCAAAATTTTGTTAGAATTAACTAACGTGGGTAGAATCATTTAAGATGGGTTTTTAGTAGTCATAGGGGATATAACCAAATCCTATAAATGTTGAGACTTTACCCGGCACCTTGAACAATTTTTTTAGGCCATTCAAAGTGTTTATCAAAGTGATATCCCACTGGGTGCCCATTGGGCACCACAGACATACATATTTTGGTACCATCGATGCTATATGGCCTATCTCACAGGGTGCTCATTCGGGAACAACAGACACAAAGTGCTCTTTTGGTACACAACAGAACTTATTATGATCTTTCTTTATTTCCTATACTTCACTAATAACCCAGATATGTGTGGAAGAAATTGGAGTGATCATTGTAAATTTTGACTTATGGATTGCATTGATGAACTGTGAACCTGATGAATTTTTCTTATATTAATGTGAGATTTTGATTTTATAACTTTATAAGCATTTTAATGATGATGTACGAATGGTATGAAAAACCGAGAGTCGAGTAATAGATTTCTTTTTGGTTACTGTGTGCTCACCCTCCCCTTTGCTTTCTCTTTCAGGCTAATCAAATTGATACTTGACGTCCAGGAAGGTTGTTGATGCCCCTCGCTATACGATTGGTATTATCCCTTTAATTTTCTTGGTGTATGAATGATACATGGAATGAACACTCCTAGTAGATAATTGGTTGTTTATAAACCTTGTTTTATTTGTTGTTTGAATTTATTTTGACTAAAGCTGTGCAGCTATATTTTTCACTTATTTGATAAATATTCATTTAAATTTTGTATATTTTCATTTTTAAACTTTCTATTTGTATTTTATCTTTTATTTTAAAGACTCGGGAGCATATTGAATTGTTTTTAGAAATTTATGGGCCCCACTACAGTTTCCAAGTGTTTTGGCTTTCTAGATCTTCAACAACATTTCTTTCAATTTAATCACTACCCTAGATTTGGGTCATGACATAATTAGCTAAACAATGGACTACTAAATTTCCCTAACACGGAGTGTAACAAACTCACAACATTTAAAGACCGAACTAAATTTCTCTTTGGAAATCAATTTCTCCCTCTAAAAGTAATAGTGGATACATGTAGACTCTTTTTTTTTTAGATATTTATGTTTATATACTTTCTATATTAGGTTAATTAAAAAATTATACCTCTAATTTTTAATCTAATCAAATGTATACCTTAAGATTGGATTTGATACACAAATTCATACCTTACCCTGACCAATCTTCAACTTGACCTAACAAATTTTCAAAATACCCTCCAATTTTCATTTTGTTTTCTTCTTATTTTTGGAAGTTTTATTTTTTTCTCTTTTAGTTAAGGATAATTTGATTATTTTAAAAGTCAAAATCAATTATTGACTAAGGTAAAATATATATTCGTGTATTAAACCTAATCTAAAGGTTTATATTCGATGAAATCAAAAACTAAAGATATTTGAATAAGCATAAAATACAAAGCATAAAAGAGTAAATCTTTTTTTAATGCTTGGTCAACTCTTGCAGCCATTTGCATATTTATTTTAAGGGCTCATTCCCATACTTTCTTCTCCGGATCAAAAAAATAATTTATGGGAGAAACGAGGCAGAAAAGAAATTATTTATTGGTGTATTACATTTTATCTAGATCAAATTAAAAAATAAAAGAACAAAAGTATTCGACCAAAAAATTAAGAAATAAAAAGTAAAGAAATCAAATATATATATATATATATATATATATATTCAAATGTATATGCAGATTAATACAATCATGTGAAAAGGCTATAGATCTTATATATTCATTGACGAATGTCTACCGTGAATCATGATTCTATGCTTTAAGCCAACAATAAATATATATAGTCTTCTTTTCGTGGAGCGCCTTTTTTTTTTAAATACTAAAAAATGCAAGTCGCACTATTGTTGAGTTGCGTTGATTACATCCGCAAGTGTTGAGTTGTCTGCTCTAATTATTTTCTTAAAATAAAGATGATTTTTAGGTTAACTGTAATAGTGAAAGAGGGCAAATGTCCAATCGGGGTTAGGATGTGTCTTTCTAGTAATGTTTGAGATCACCTTGTGCTTCCGTAATTTGAAATTAGGCTTTTCTAATCTCTAGCATACGAATTCTACAAACAAAGACTTCATTTAAGATAAGGAAAGTATACTCAAATTTGCATATGAAATCCTGTTCAAATCAAGAAAGTGAGGTTCCTTGGATGTCTATCTCAAAAAGGAATTTCTTCTTCACCTTAAGAACGAGATTCACATAGAGCTGCCTCATTCTCATCCATCTTTCTAACATTACAAATTCCATCATAGTTACTCTCTTTCTCAAGAAATTTGTACTCATTATTCTTTGCATAGTGAAACCTAAACACTATAGTTAATTACCATGAATTTATGTGGCTCTATTTATTTTCTGCACTTTACCTACTCCCTCTTTAGCTAGATCAATTTTAGGAATAAAAACATCTAATGACATCTAAATAAGTCATTCTTCATAAAAATTTTAACTTTTAAAATTTATCAGCTCCGAATAGTCTAGCAAACAACCCTCATGTCGATGATCAATCGCGACCTCCCTTTCTATGAAAAGGAGGAAATCGAGCTATACAGAAGACGCAATGACGTTCTAGTCATATGTCTTCCATGGAACAAACTCCCTTGAGTCATGTTAGGCATCTATTTCCATTGCGTTAGAGGGAAAATTTCTTGATCAGGGGTTTTGGATTCACGAACTCTTTTAGCCCTAAAGTTGAAAACTCTGTTGACATTCTCCCTAAATCCTTTAAATCTAGTGTTTTCTTGTATTTTATGTTCATCATCATCATCTAAGGAAGATAAATTAAGGCTAAAGGACTTCGGTTGATTTCTCCATATTTCTCTACAATTTAAGTTGCAAGTTTCTTGATCCTTTTTCTTCTTGTTGAATCTACAACCAGTGAAATTAGGAATAGCTTAAGTATAATCTCCTCGTTAGGTAGATATACAATCTTCATCAATTGTATATCTTTCTATATATAAAATAAATGTTGGAATTGATGCCCTACAAGCATAGACATTATGCATGTTGTGTTCGGTTTAGAGTCCTAAAAGCTGTGACATTGTACATATTGTTATTAAATAAATAAAGTGATATTCATAAATTACTTTGGTTGCTTATATGTATTATGAATACTTTTATAAACATCAAAAAAATTCCATGATTATTAATGTGACTCTAAATTTGGCATATAAATGTTGTATGCTTAGGGATTAAATTTATAAATAATAATCTAAATAGTCCGTAATAATTGATTAAAGTTTGAAATCTTTAATTAAATATTACAAGTACGATCCAATCTCGTGGAGAATGAAATAGTTGTTATCCGGACTATTAATGTAGAGATATTGGATTAGAGGTACTTTATATAATGAGATTATATAGAACTAGGCCAGATAAATTATAAATCTCTAATAATCATCCGTTACAAATAGAGTATTCAAATTTATCACTGTGATGATCATATATTTGACAGTCTTAATCCTGAGTATTTATTAGACTCCTATTTATGACATTATGTTTTTTGACTTGCATGGTAAGATTTGTCTAAGCACAGATTATAACTTAGCATTTTAGAAATATAATGAAATAAATAGCTGGGAATAATATTATACAGATATGGAATCTATTCCTTCATTGTGAAAGTTAGAAAAATAGTTCTCTTGAGTGATAATTCAAGGTTTGAACAAGAGAGCGCTTATTCATAATAAGATTATAAATTAACTGTTCATTAAAGGATTATTGAAACTTAAGGACAAAGATATAATAAGAGAGGTAAACAGAAATTGAACCTAGCTCTTATTATGAACTATTCACAGAGGACTGACTTATATGTAATGATTATATCAATGGACTTCTCGCGTATTTTCTTTGAGTAATTTTACTATAATCTCAAGAGTTCAGTTTCAGGTTTTTAGTGGAATAACACTGAAACTAATAAATTTGGCACATTAATCAAAAAGTTTAATTAATTATCAAATTTATTGGAGTTTAGATTATAGGTTCATAGGTCCTCAATACCAACTCTGTAACACTATATTGGATTTATGCATAGAATGAATTATACATATTTAGTTTAAAATTATTAAATTTTGAATTAATTATTTCACACTTGAATTATTATTAATGTGGCATAGAAAAATATTCTCTATGACACATAAAGTAATGTGATAAATGTTGTCACATTTAACTGAGCATTAGTTAATTAATTAATTGATTAATTTTAAAATCTATTCTTAAATAAATGTGATTTATTTTTGAATTTAGATTTAGATATATATATATATATATATATATATATGGTTTTGAACCAAATCTTATTTATATATAAGATTTTATAATATATTAATATATATATATAAAGTAAAAAAAAAATATAAGAATCATGTAAAATATATCATTTCCTCATATATCTGATATGGTGGTTATTTTAAATTTGAAATTAATTGAAAAATTACTAATGACTTAGATATAAAAAGGGAGAGATAACAGCTATCTCAATAAATTTTTCATTCACGTAACTTTTGCAGAATACTCAGAAAGAAAAACTGAGAGTTCTTCTCTAAAAAAAAGTTTGTTATCTCATGTGTTGAGTACATAGCAGATTCAGAAAAGTGTGAAGAAAATTCATTTTTGCAGTTTGACGCCCACTCGTCCTTCCATTGGTGTGGAGGCCTGGATTAAAAGATTGTGGTGTCAAAGAGGTAAGCTAGGATACCCTGATAATCTTCAAAAGGTTAGTAAAATTCCTAAAGCTTTCTATTAATAAAATTATATAGCTATTCCCCATGAACAAAGTTTTTCTTAGAAAATTTTGTTTGTCAACGATCTGTTCCTTCCGTTACGTTTTATATTTTAATTTTAACATGTTGTTGGTTCATTTAAATAAAGTGATATTTATTTATTTTGGTTGTTTGTATATAGATACTTAAATAAACATCTACTAAATTGGATGATTATATGAGATATTCTTTAGAGGAGAAAACGTATAAAGTTATTCTCTGGTAAAATCTTGTTATCTCATGTGTTGAGTACATAGCTAGATTAGAAAAAGTGTGAGATTAATATTTGTTATTGCTTGATGCCCTCTCATCAATCCATTCGTATAGAGGCTTAGTTTGAAAGATTTATGGTGTCAAAGTTTAAAACGAGGAAACCCTGATAGGCTTCAAAAGGTTTAAACTATATTCTCCTATACTTAATATGAATTAAAATTATACACCTATTCCCAACAAGCAACGGCTTTAAGAAAATTTTTTATTGTCAACCGCTCTATATTTTCGCTACATTTCTACTCTAAATTTCCAACAAATGGTACCAAAGAGGGTTAATAGCATATATAATTTTAATTAATGTAATTTCATAGGATGAAACTATATGCATAGTTTATATAGTTGGGCATAATATTTTGTATTCTTATATTCATATGATGAGTAGATGTTTGAATGGATTTTTAGTCGTTAATTGTATGGTTCTTTTGATTTATATTTTTAGTTTTGATTAGATAAAAATTTGTATAAACCGATAAGGGTATAGGCTTTCTGTACTATTTTGTTTCTTTGTACACACTGGACATGAAAAAGACAGCCAGCGGCTAGGAGAAAGACTTCATATGCATGGCTACTAGATTAACATGCAGAATATGTATTTTGGGTTTACGAAACCCAAATATTGTTTTGGGCCGGCTCTTGAATTTGGACCTCCACAAACATTCAGCGGCCCACATGAAGTAATGTACGTGCATGCAATCCTCTATATATAAAATATATGAACTTAAGGTGAAAACTACGTGTAGTTTTTCATTATGAAGGAAACTACATGTAGCTTTGCATGATAGAGGATGTCCACGCGCATGGTTTCTCTTAGTCATGATTGTGTTTTTGAAACCCAATGGCGGATTTGAGCCCATTAGAAAAACAGTTTTGAATCTACATCAACATTCTTCCAGCAACCCACGTCAGTAGAAGACCACATACAAAGACGCAGGGATTTTTGCAATTACTAGAAGGCCCATTATAATTTTTTTATTATTATAAATTTAATATTTTATAGGTTGTAATTTAATTATCTAAAAATACCCAGTCAAAAATCTATTATTTGTTTTATATTATAATTTTATGTGATATTATTATAACATGTCATCTAAAAAATGCATATTCTTGGTTATTGTAATAAGACACGCATACATATGCATATTATTTCATATTTTATAAGGTTGTTTATAATATGATTGAATATGACATTAGAATTAATCTAATATGATTAAATTAATTAGGTTGGTTATTTTCTTTTAAATTTGCATAATCAACCAAATAATGTAAATTAGATTTTAATAGTTAAAATTTAGTAAAATTCACATTAAATCTAAGCTATATAATTTTAAATAGTTTTTTATTGGGTAGCCTAGATTATTCAAATATAAATTTAGATTTTCTGGAAAATCTACTAAGTTATTTAAGTAAAAATAGAATATGACTATTAACACATTTTTACCTAGTAAATTAAAATTTGTTTTATTTACTAGATTAATAAAGTATGAGATGTTTTATAAGATACACATTAATTGAAAATAATGAGTGGGATAAAGTAATATGACAATATGACCTACGGTCTCCACTATTAGTGTAACACTGTGAGATTTAGGTGGCACTTCAAGATGCTTTGATTTCATTCTTCCTTCGTAGAGTGTCCATTTAAAATAATAACAAAGTTGGCCTCCAAGAGAAAGGATTTTAAATTGTATTTCAAAATTGACCTACCTTTCAGTGGCAATTTTGTTTTAAGTTATTAAAATCCAAAATTGTGGGTTATACTCATGAAAATATAATTAAATTGTTAATTGTATCTTAACTGAAATAAACAGTGATTAATAAATATAGAAAATATAAGATATTTTGTATATATTTATTACTTGAGATTGTCTCAATTCAATTTATAAATGATATGACTTACCCTTGGCCAGCACATTATTAATGAAAAATTGAATCATCATGGAATAAGTAAAATTTTTATGTGCTTTTTCATATGCATCATGCATCACATTTACTATTCCAAAATAACTTTATGATGTTTATGTAACCATTTAATTTATATCATTTATTTATAACGGCAAAAATCTCAAATCCAATAATTGCTATACTGCCAAATGAAAAGTTAACCAATGATAATTTTGCCAAGTGGAAAAGTAACTTGAACATAGTACTCATTTGCAAAAATTATAAGTTTGTCCCAACAGAGGAGTGTCCTCTACCATATGCTGCCAATGTTACTCGTAATGTATGAGACACATATGATCATCTGCTGATGCTAAATGTTAGTCGGCATATCTGAAGTGTTGAGACAAAAACATAAAACATAGAAACTACATATTAGATAATGCAGTCACTCCAAGACATGTTTGGAAGCTCTTCTGAAAAGGCACAACATGAAGCCATTAAGGTTGTTATGAATGCTAAGATGAAGGCAAGAGTTTCGGTCAGAGAACATGATTAGAAATTGGTTAATCATCTGCATGAGGCTGAAATTAATGGCATAGTTATAGATGAAGCCACACGTGTAGGGATGATTTTAGAAACCCTTTCCCCTACATTCTTTAAGCTTAAAAGCAAATATTTCATGAACAAGCTGAATTACAATATGACTAAGTTGTTGAATGACCTGTAAACTTTTGAACCAATCTCGAAAGAGAAATAAAAAAAAAAAAGTGAGGAAAATGTTGCCGAAGCTCAACCTTCCTCTTTTGGTAAAAAGAATAGAAAGAGGAAAAGACAAACAAAAGGAAGTGGTAAATCTAGCAGTGGAGGAAATCCCAAGAAGAAAAAAAGCAACAAAACCAATAACAAGAAAAGAAGCCCAAAGGAAAATATTGGACCATTTGGTATTGTCTTCAAAATAGGTGAAAATATTTTTGTTTTAAAAAATGATAATTTTTTAGGAATTGTGCTGAGAGAGATTTTAAAATTTTTTTCTTGAAAAGCATGCAAAAACATTTTAAAAAATTTTGAGAACAAAAACAAACGGGGCTATTGTTTCCATTGTGGTGCAATTGGCATTGGAAGAGAAACTGTAAGAAGTATCTTTAGGAGCTCAAAGAAAATGAAGAATAATAGTAAATCTGATTTACTCAGTCTAGAAGCTTGTTTAGTTGAAGATGATATATCACCTTCGATAATTGATTCAAGGGCAACTAATTATGTTCGCTCTTCTTTACAGATGCTTAGTTCTTCAAGGAAACTTACCGACGAGAAACACACGATGAAAGTGGGAATAGGAGAGGTTGTTTCAGCTATAGCGGTGGCCGTTGTTAAACTACATTTTGGGAATAAGTTTTTTGTTGTTACATAATGTATATTTTATTCCTCTTTTTTCATAGAAATTTGAATTCTGCTTCTAGTCTATCTGAATAAATGTTTAACGTTTCTTTTCATGATAAATATGTTATTATATCTAGAAATGGTTTGGATATTTGTTCTATGAAATTAGAAAAAGGGTTGTATACTTCAAGACACAATGAGAAGACACTGGATGTTTGTGGTCCAATGAATGCACAAGCATGAGGAGGTTACGAATACTTCATCATATTCATTGATGATTATTCAAGGTATAGATATATTTACCTAATGCAAGGGAAATTTGTCACGTCCCGGAGTACGGGAGGCAACGTAGCGGATTATTTAAATTAATTAAAGGAGAATTTAATTAAAATCAAGGATTTAGGGGTTGAATTAAATATAGAAATGTGAAAGTTTAAAAAAAATTATATAAAAGAATTCATAAGATTAAGCGAATAATAAAATAATAAAATAAAGAACTGTGAGAATGGGTCCCACTGACCCACAATTTGTGCACAAACATAGTACTGACAATATAATAATACAACCACAGTCCAAGTACAAATAGAGTTAAAACATTACATGCCTTGTTCAATTAATACAAATAACCTACTAGTCCTTCTACTGCTCCTAAGTTCTGTCCGCTGAATCTTCTCTGAATCTAAATGGGAATCCACCTAGAGGGGGAAAAATTTAAAAACAAAGAAAATGTGAGCGAAAGGCTCAGTAGGACTATATTTTTAATAAATAGTTTAATTTAAAGAAAAGTCCCATTATTCAGGCAATTATTTAAAAGAAACCTTGAATAAAGAAATTTAAATAATAACGTTCTTACCCAAAATAGTTTATTTGGTAGACCAGAAATACTTCATTTTCCTTTCCTAGGCAAACCATAAAAATATCACCACCATAGTGGCCCAGCTGGATTTCAGGACCTGCCCCCAAGGCTGATCGCTACACGATCTGATCTCTGATATGGCATCATGCCCTTATGTTTATTCTCACCATTAATCAAAACCCATTTACCGAGTTTTATCATTTACATTCATTATGAAGTTCATTTCATTTCACGGTTTATTAAAATATAACCGTTAAATTCATTTTCAATCAACCATTGAAAACTTTTTTATAGAAACCCTTTTCAAAGCCAAATCATTTTGAAACTAGGTTACCAAAGTTAGGGTAGAATTCCTACCTCGATACTCGTGCCCCACACCGTAATCCTGGTCCGCTATACGTTAGCTCCGCAGAACCACGAACGATCCTAGATACACACTAAGTCGATCAATATCTAGTTCGGGACATTCTATGTTACTAAACCATTTCATGATGTCCTAGTGTGCTATTTGTATCTTTAAAATCATTTTATAAGGTTAGAATTTCAATCGGGGTTCAAAATAGTGAAAACGGGTGAAAAATCACAAAATTTCCCATGTTCTGCTGGCTTGCCAGACGCCCTGCTTCAGCCAGCCGAACTGTGTAGTTCGGCCTGCCGAAAATCAGGTCCAGTTGGCCAGACATTCTCCAGGTTTGACCTGCCGAACGGATGAGTCTGGCCTGTCGATTCTTTGAATCCAACCTGCCGAACTGGAAAAATCTAGAGATTCCAGCCACGGGTTTTCAATCTCCCAAAATCCAAATCTTGATTTTAACCTATTTTTCTCAAATCTCAGACATGGAAAACAATCATATATGATAGAAAAACATAATAGAACACTTTTGAACTCATAGAAAAACATAATAGAACACTTTTGAACTCATTTAAACAAGATTTAAACTCAAAAATCTCAAAAATCTGAAAATGGGAGAAAATGAGGAAAAATGAAAAATCTTGAATCTAATCTATTTTTCTTCAATCTAAGCTTGGATTCTAGGTGTTCTAAGTTCCTTTAACTCAAATCAAGGATTTTCTAAGCTCAAACAAACTTGGATTTCAAAAATGCATGAAAATTGAAAATTTTGAAAAAGTTTAAAAATTTCAAAACTAACCTTGAATCGAAGCTTCAATCTGCATTCTTGATTGCCAAATCACATTCCCGAGCTTCCTCCTTGCTAACCCGAAGCTTGGATTTGAATTTTGATTCAAAAATCTCAAAGAAATTTGAGAGGGAAAGAGAGAAACCGAGAGGAAGAGAGTGAGGGAGACTCACTGGAGAGAGAGGAGAGAGAGAGTAAGAGCTGAGAGTGAAGAGAGAGGAAAAGGAGAGAAAATAAATAGAGAGAAACGGTGGGCGGTTTTACTATACGAAAACCAAGTGCCACCCATGATTTTGTAGAATGGAATATTTTTAACATTTTACAATTTGTTGTGTCTTAAAACTCAAAACATCATTCTAAAACAATAAGAAATCATTTGATTTTATTAAATTAACAAAACAACTTAAAATTCAAAATTTAACCAAATGATCAAATTAATGTTGAAACATTAATTATGGCACACTAATTCATCATTTTACATTACATTAATCATTAAATTAATTTCGGGGCGTTACAACTCTCCACCCCTAAAAGAAATTTCACCCTCGAAATTTACAACTCAATTTAGAAACAAAACAAATGCGGATACAACTCCTGCATACTTGACTCTAATTCCCAAGTGGCTTCATCAACTCCGTGATGCTGCCACATGACCTTTACCAACGGTATCTCACGATGACGCAAGCTGATCACCTTCCGATCGATGATCTGAATCGGCACCTCCTCGTACGTCGTATCTTCCCGAACCTGTCCATCGCAAAATGAGACTATCTTACCCTACTCAGGCAGACATTTCCTAAGCATCGACACATGGAACACATCATGAACATGAGAGAGTTCGGGCGGAAGATCAAGCCGATAAGCAACCACACCAACACGCTGAGTGATCTCGAAAGGTCCAATATACCTCGGTGCAAGCTTTCCACTTACTTTAAACCGCATAGTTCCTTTACGAGGCAATACCTTCAAGAGAACAAAATCTCCTACCGCAAACTCTAAGGGTCTACATCTTCTATCCGTATAACTCTTCTGTCGACTCTGAGCTGCCCTCAATTGACCTCAAATCATGGCGACTTTCTCGTTGCTATCACGAATCTCATCCGGCTCAAGAATAACCCTGTCTTCTGGCTCTGTCCAACACACCGATGACCAACACGGTCGCCCATACAATGCCTCAAATAGTGCCATACCAATACTCGCCTGATAGCTATTGTTGTACGCGAACTCCGCCAGATGCAAATATTTCTTCCAATTCCCGCCAAAGTCTAACGCACAGGCACGCAACATATCCTCGAGAATCTGAATAACCCGCTCAGACTGCCCATCAGTCTGAGGATGAAACGCCGTACTAAAGTTTAAATCCATACCTAAAGCCTCCTAAAAACTCCTCCAATACTTAGCATTAAACCTGGTGTCTCGATCTAAAGTGATGGACAAAGGAACTCCATGCAACCTCACTATGTTCTGCAGATATAAATCCCCAAGAATCCTCCTCGAACATGTCGACCTGAACGGAATGAAATGCGTCGATTTTGTCAACCTGTCAACTACGACCCAAACTGCATCATGCCGCTGCTCCATCCTTGGCAAACCTGTGAGAAAATCCATCGTCACATGCTCCCATTTCCACCTTGGAATAGGAAGCAGCTGAAGCTGACCTGTAGGCTTCTGATGCTCGGCTTTCACCTGCAGACACGTCATACACTTGGCCACGTACTCTCGAACATCTTTCTTCATGCCTCTCCACCAATATTGCCTCTTCAAATCACGATACATCTTTGTGCTCCTCGGATGAATGGCGAACTGAGACCTATGAGCTTCGTCCAAAATGGCTTTCGTCACCTCGACGATAGTTGGAACTACAAGACGCTCCCAGAAATACAACAATCCATCTACATGAACTCTCCATTCTTCAAACTGCTCTCCGTTCTAAATCCGCGTCCAAATCCCCTGCAAATGCTGATCCTGCCACTGATTTCGCTTCACCATCTGAACAAGAGCTGGGATCACCTCCACATGATATACCGAAACTCGATCATAGTCTTCATGATACCGTAACCCATACTCGCTCACTGTCGCATCCCTACTTCAGTTCTCAAAAGCCAAACAAGCGAGAATCCCTGAAGACTTCTTACTAAGCACGTCCGCAACCACATTAGCTTTCCCAGGATGATTCTGCAACGCAAAATCATAATCCTCCATATACTCTATCCATCTACGCTGCCTCAAATTTAGATCCCTCTGAGTGAACAGATACCTCAAACTCTTATGATTGGAGAAGACCTGAAATGATGCTCCATACAAATAACACCTCCAAATCTTCAGCGCATGAATCACTGTCGCGAGCTCCAAGTCATGAGTAGGATAATTCCGCTCGTGAGGTCGTAGCTATCTCAATCCGTACTTAACCACGCGGCCATGTTGCATCAACACGCATCCAAGTCTGCGCCCTAAAGCATCTGCGTAAACCTCATATGGCTCGTCACTGCTAGGACTAACCAACACTGGAGCTAAAGTCAACCGGTCCTTTAAGTCCTGAAAAGCAAGCTCACATTCTTTACCCCACTCAAACCTGACATTTTTCTTGATCAATCTCGTCAACGGAGCTGCAATCTTCAAAAAATCCTTTACAAATTTCCTGTAATAACCAGCAAGACTTAAAAAGCTGTGAATCTCTGCTACATTCCTTGGTCATTCCCATTCCACTATGGCTTCAATCTTGGACGGATCTACAGAAATACCATGCTCAGAGATGACATGACCCAAAAATTTGACCTTAGTAAACCAAAACTTGCACTTTTTCCTCTTGGCATACAACTAGTGCTCCCGCAGAGTTTGAAGCACGATCCGGAGATGCTGCTCATGCTCCTCCCAAGTCTTAGAATACACTAGAAGAGAATGTCATCGATGAACACAATCATGAACTGGTCTAGATACGGCCTAAATATCCTGTTCATCAAATCCATGAAAGCTGTTGGAGCATTCGTCAACCCAAACGACATAACCAGAAACTTAAAATGTCCATACCGGGTCCTAAAACCTGTCTTAGGAATATCCTCTTCCTTAATCCTGAGTTGATGGTAACCCGACTACGAATCAACCTTTGAGAAGTACCACGAACCTCCCAACTAATCAAACAACTTATTGATCCTAGGCAAGGGATACTTATTCTTCACTGTAACACGATTCAGCTGCCGATAATCTACACATAACCTAAGAGTCCCATCATGTTTCTTAGCAAACAAAACCGGTGCTCCCCACAGAGATGTGCTATTCCGAATATACCCTTTATCAGCAAGCTCTTAAAGCTGCTTCCTCAATTCTTTTATTTCTGCCGGCGCCATCCGATAAGGTGCTATAGAAATCGGTGCTGTCTCCGGAAACAACTCAATACCAAACTCGATTTCCTGATGCGGTGGTAATCCTAGAAACTCATCGGGGAAGACATCCTCGAACTTTTCAACCACCGAAATCGCTACACTTTCACTCAAAGTATAGGGCTCGCAATCTAGATTGGCAAGAAAAGCACAACAACCCAGATTTCTTCGCCCTCCTAGACACGATTTCATGAGATGCTTACTCATTAACCAATCACCACCACCTTGGTAAGTGATCATCGTCCCCCTATCAAACACTAGGGTCACTTTTCTAAGTTGGCAGTCTACAACTGCATTATACCTGGACAACCAGTCCATCCCTAGAATTACATCATATGAGCTCATGGGGAGTATAATCAAATCACTTTTCAAAATCTCATCCCCAATCTTTATTTTACAAGATTTACATACACAATTCACACACACCCGCCCCAAGGGAGAAGTTATGACTAGGGGTTCATTAAACTCTTCTATATCTAATCCCAAGGCATGTACAAAAGAACTCGAAATGAGAGAATGAGCGGCACCTGTATCAAATAAAACACGAGCTAAGGATTGAGAAACTAAGATCGTACCATCGACAACTGCGTTACTAGTCTGAGAATCTGAACCACCCAATGCCATTGCATGAACTTGCACTGGTGTCTTCCTTTTTCCTTTTCCAACATTGCTAGGTCCTAGATTATTCTGTCGATACTACTGGGACAGAGACGACTGCACACTAACTGCACTCGACACTCGATACTGAGGGGCGCTGCGCTGGAAATGCTATAGCTGCTGCCCTCGTGCCGAATATGAAAACTGCTGAGGAGAGAACTGAGGATACTGCAACTAAGGATACTGTTGCGGCTGAGGTAGGGTCTGAGGCTGAGACTGACGACTGGCATCTTCTCTGGTCTGAGATCCAAGACGGGCACTCCTGATCGGGTAATTCCTCTTGATGTGTCCTGGCTGCTGACAGAAATGACAATGGAAGTTGTACAGATTACTGCGCCCGCTACTAGGTAAACTGCTGCTACCACTGTTTGCGCCACCCTACTTGTTCTTCCTGGAGTTGGACGGCTACTGGTGCCCTTCCTACCGCTCCTCTACGATCCTCCTGAAGCTTTTACTCGATCCTCACAATACTACGCATAATCACTCTGCATTGATATTGCTGACGACACAAGCTCTCCAAAACTCCTAAGTCACAGAGCAACCACCTGTCGTCGAATAGGAGCCTTAAGCCCTTCCTGAAACTTAATGCACCTCTCACGTTCCGATGCCACTGTTGATGGAGCAAACCTGGCCAACTCATTAAATCTTGTCTCATACTCTCGAACTGACAAATAACCATGCTGCAACCTGTAGAACTCAGCTACCCTCTGATCTCTATACCCTTGTGGAAAATATAGGTCATAGAACAGCTCCTCGAATCTGTCCCAACTGATATCGCCACCGCGTTCTAAACGCTTAGCTTGCTTCTCGAATCTGTCCCAACTAATATCGCCACTGCGTTCTAAATGCTTAGCTTGCTTCCACCAAGTATTAGCACCACCCTTGAGCTTATATACAGCAAATTCTACATGGTACTCATTAGGCACACCAAGGCTATCCAAATGCTTTATGATCGAGTCTAAGCAATATTCTGCCAACTGCGGATCCCTATTACGATCAAAAGTCAGAATAGACGCACGTCAAAATTCTTTAAAATACGTATGTTGACAACCAACATCAGAATCCTCCGGTCTAGCCCTGGCTGCCATCTGCCGGAAAGCCACAAACATAGACCTCATCATACCCTCATCGTTTTTGAACTCGGTGTCAGTTGTCGAACAACGTCTAGGTGCCATTCTCTCACTTTTGAAAACAAAATTTGGACTCTCAGATGTATTTCATTGTCATACCTATGTGTGCACAATTCCCAAGGTTCATAACCTTGAGCTTTGATACCATTCTGTCACGCCCAGGAGTACGGGAGGCGACGTAGCGGATTATTTAAATTAATCAAAGGAGAATTTAATTAAAATCAAGGATTTAGGGGTTGAATTAAATATAGAAATGTGAAAGTTAAAAAAAAAACATTGTATAAAAGAATTCATAACATTAAGCGAATAATAAAATAATAAAATAAAGAACCACGAGAATGGGTCCCACTAACCCACAACTTGTGCACACACATAATACTGACAATATAATAATACAATCACAGTCCAAGTACAAATAGAGTTAAAGCATTACATGCCTTGTTCAATTAATACAAATAACCTCCTAGTCCTTCTACTGCTCCTGAGTTCTGTCCGCTGAATCTTCTCTGAATCTAAATGGGAATTCACCTAGGGGGGGGGGGGGGGGAATTTAAAAACAAAGAAAATGTGAGCTAAAGGCTCAGTAGGACTATATATTTAATAAATAATTTAATTTAAAGAAAAGTCTCATTATTCAGGTAATTATTTAAAAGAAACCTTGAATAAAGAAATTTAAATAAAACCGTTCTTACCCAAAACAGTTTATTCGGTAGACCAAAAATACATCATTTTCCTTTCCTAGGCAAACCATAAAGATATCACCACCGTAGTGGCCCAGCTGGGTTTCGGGACCTGCCCCCAAGGTCGATCGCTACACGACCCGATCTCTGATATGGCATCATGCCCTTATGTTTATTTTCATCATTAATCAAAACCCATTTACCAATTTTTAAAATTTACATTCATTATAAAGTTCATTTCATTTCACGGTTTATTAAATATAACCGTTAAATTCATTTTCAATCAACCATTGAAAACATTTTCATAAAAACCCTTTTCAAAGTCAAATCATTTTGAAACTGGGTTACCAAAGTTAGGGTAGAAGTCCTACCTTGATACTCATGCTGGTGCCCCACACCGTAATCCAGGTCTGCTATACGTTAGCTCCGCGAAACCACAAACGATTCTAGATACACACTAAGTCGATCAATATCTTGTTTGGGACATTCTATGTTACTAAACCATTTCATGATGTCCAAGCGTACGATTTGTATCTTTAAAATCATTTTATAAGGTTAGAATTTCAACCGGGGTTTAAAATAGTAAAAATGGGTGAAAAATCACAAAATTTCTCATGTTCTACCGACCTGCCAGACGTCCTGCTTCGGCCGGCCGAACTGTGCAGTTTGGCCTGCCATTAGGTCCGGTCAGCCGAACATTCTCCAAGTTCGGCCTACCAAACAGATGAGTCTGGCCTGCCGATTCTTTGAATCCGGCCTGCCGAACTGGAAAAATCTAGAGATTCCAGCCACGGGTTTTCAATCTCCCAAAATCTAAATCTTGATTTTAACCTGTTTTTCTCAAATCTCAGGCATGGAAAACATTCATAGATGATAGAAAAACATAATAGAACACTTTTGAACTCATTTAAACAAGATTTAAACACAAAAATCCCAAAAATCTGAAAATGGGAGAAAATGAGGAAAAATAAAAAATCTTGAATCTAATCCGTTTTTCTTCAATCTAAGCTTGGATTCTAGGTGTTCTAAGTTCTTTTAACTCAAATCAAGGATTTTCTAAGCTCCAACAAACTTAGATTTCAAAAATGCACGAAAATTGAAAATTTTGAAAAAGTTTAGAAATTTCAAAACTAACCTCGAATCGAAGCTTCAATCCGCGTTCTTGGTTGCCAAATCATGTTCCCGAGCTTCCTCCTTGCTAACCCGAAGCTTGGATTCAAATTTTGATTCAAAAATCTCAAAGAAATTTGAGAGGGAAAGAGAGAAACCGAGAGGAAGAGAGTGAGGGAGACTCACGGGAGAGAGGAGGAGAGAGAGAGTGAGAGCTGAGAGTGAAGAGAGAGGAAGAGGAGAGAAAATAAATAGAGAGAAACGGTAGGCGGTTTTACTCTACGAAAACCAAGTGCCACCCACGGTTTTGTAGAACGAAATATTTTTAACATTTTACAATTTGTTGTGTCGTAAAACTCAAAACATCATTCTAAAATATCTCAAAAGAAATCATTTGTTTTTTATTAAATTAACAAAATAACCTAATTTTAAAATTTAACCAAATGATCAAATTAATATTGAAACATTAATTATGGCACACTAATTCATCATTTTACATTACATTAATGATTAAATTAATTTTGGGGCGTTACAAAATTTGAGACTTTTGAAAAGTTCAAATAATTCCTAGCAGAAGCTTAAAAGCAATTAGGTAAGTTTGTGAAGACTCTTCGATCTAATCGAGGAGGAGAGTACCTTGATACTAAATTCAAGGATTATTTAATACAACATGGTATTCTATCCTAGCTCACTACACCTAGAACACCATAACAAAATGGTGTTATCGAAAGAAGAAATCGAACGTTGCTAGACATGGCGAGATCTATGCTTAATTGCTCATCATTATCCACTTCATTTTGGGATATGTAATGTAAACTACAATGTATATTCAAAATAATGTCCTATCTTAGTCTGTTCCTAAAACACCTTTTGAATTATGGAGTGGTTGTAAAACTAATTTATGACATATTCATATATGGGGGTGTCCAGCACATGTATTGAAAGGAAAAATGTAACACCCACCTAACATAATCCTAGAAGACCTATCTAGTTACATTAAGTAGTGTTACATCTTTCCTCTTTACTTATGTTAACCTTAATATATCATTCAAAAGGTGTATAAAAATACATGCAAATTTGAACTTTTAAAAAGTTTTAACTTGTGAGGATATCAAAACATATGTAATACACCCCAAATGGCTAGTCAAATATATAATAAGACCACAAAATAATAGGTCAATAAGTCCATATACATTAGACTCGAGCATCAGGAGTGTGCCAGCCAACCATCTAGCCCTCAGCTAGTGCTGGGATGTGCTCTCATCTACATCACCATAAAATTGAGTGAGCTAATATTCAATAAGTATGCAAGCATGAGTAGCATTTGAATGAGTTAGTTCAATTAATACATGTTTCCTCTTTAACTTTTTACTTTATCATCCTTTCATTTCATTTACTCTTCACTATAACTTTCACACTCTTAACATAGTGTGCACACTGTTTAGTGTTCCTAAAGGAGGAAGTATTACATCCCATGTGCTTAAATCATTGGCGTCCCAAATGCTTAACATCTCACATGGCATCTCGAAAGCCTAATCATTGCGTCCCTGACACTTAAGAGTTTTACATCATTGCATCCCCGATACTTAGAGTCCCATCATAGCTCACCAGTATAATCAATTTCACATTTTTCATAATTCTTTACATGCTGGCGTATATTTGAAACCACAACATGAGTACAATGCACATAACTTTCACATATCAATTCACAACATTAAATGCACAATAATTATGGTGATACAAGTGAAATTCTATTTACTTTACTCAATGAGATTGTCAATAAAGCTCTCGTGAGGTCTGGTACTTCACACCTCTAAAAGATTAAAGTTTCTACTTACATTACCACCAATCCGATAGTAACTAATAATCAAACATTAAGGAGCTCATTTTCTTATTTTAAATATTTGTTCCAAGTCTAATCCTTATAATTCACTTCACTTTAACCTCTTAAATTATTAAACTTCAATTGAACTCATGGTTCAAAAATAATGAAAAAGCACTCCGTGGGCCCAAAAACCTGACTAGGCCAAATGGCCTAGTCTAGCTAAGGACTGGCTAAAGCAAACCTGCCTACAAACACGAGATGCCCACACAGGCTGCACATAGGCCCTGTGTGCAGGCCTTGTGTGTAGGCTGTTGGCCAACCGCGGCCAGCCAGCCCAAGGGGACCATTGCAACCTCTTTTAGGGCTCGTTTTGGTCTGAAACAATCCAAACTTTATCCTAAAAATTTTGCCATAGTGTCCCCCTATATTTTAAGAGTCCCCAAAGCTTAATTATACCTTGAAACACCTATTTACAAGCTATAAATAAATTCTAAATTCCCAAAAAATTAAAACCATCACAAACCATAACATCTTAGGAACCAGGTTCAATTTTAAGACTATAACTCCCAACAATTTGATAAAACTGTTTTAGGGTAACGTATAAATGAACATATCCTCAAAATTTCAGCTTCAAAGGAGCCTTCTAGCCTAGAAACAAAGGCAAAAACTGAAGCACTTTGAAAATTTACCTGATTCCGGATAGCCACCAAAAACAAACTTGAAACTACCACTCCCCAATTGAATTTACTTAAACCCTTTTGTGGGGATGTTCCTGACATATTATAGGTCATTTGGTTCAAATATCTCATCAAAACTCAAAGGAAAACCCCCTAAACTAACACCAAACATCCTTTAAATCGAAATAACCCCTTACCTTGTTCCGGTTAGGTTTTTCTTGTGATTTGGCACCCAAAACTTGATAAGCCACCAAGGAATTTTCTTTTTCCATCAAAACATAGATGGTAAATGAAATTTTAGAGCTTGGAGAGTCAAACTTAGAGTTGTTTGATCTAAATATAGCACCTAGTTACTTATAAGCTTTTTAAACAACCAAGAACACAACTTAAAGTACCTCACCATGAAGTAGTTTCACCTTGGCTAGCTTAGTGTGCTTATTTCAGCATACTCACCTCCTTAATGAGGTGTTAAACATTCATACAAAAGCTCAAGTACAAATTAAGTTGTGTCTAATCATTTTACCTATCAAATTTAGTGCGTATGCTCACACTAAAATTTCGGTACACTACAAACTCCATCTTTGAGTTCTTAACCGTTTGCATTGAAAACTTTATCTATTCCTTTATAACTCTTCTATTAATTATTGAACATGGAATAATAAATTCTCAAGCCACTTATAACCCAACAAATACACTAATCATTGCTCAAAAATATGAACATCGAAATTTTTGTAATTTAAGGTTTTCTAGAGCATTCTAACCAAGAAACTTGCGTGAAACTCACATCCTTCATTCATTATTATTTTCATAGCTATATATATCATTATAAGAGATCTCACATCATTAATAGATCCTTTTTGTTAACAAAACTTATTCTAAAACTCTCCAATTAGGTCAAAAATGACTGTTTTCCTTCAATTTTGTACCTTTTAAGTATAATTGAGCTCCGTTATTTATTAAATCCATTGTAATCCCTGAACATCATTATTACAACTTCCTTTCCATCATAACACTTACTGGATCTGCCTTTAAGAAACTTGTCATATTACAATACATTATACATAATATAGTATTTAATGCACACTATCTATATGATGATGCATTTTAAATGAATAATCAACATATAAATCATACGTATATCATCATAAAATCATGCAATGCATTGGCCAATGAGTATGTGAGAATTCTAGGCATCACAACTCTCCCATCCTTATAAGAATTTCGTCCTTGAAATTTCACTTACCAAAGAGGTCGGATACTTTGTTCTCATCTCATCCTCTAGCTCCCATGTTGCTTCTTTTACTGTATAACTCTTCCATGAGACCTTGACTAAGGATATCTTTTGTTTCCCAGTTCTTTTTCCTTTTTGTACAAAATCTAAATAGGTTTTTCTTCTTAAGTCAAGTCCTCTTTAAGCTCTACATCTTCCCGTTTTAGGACATACGAAGGACTTGGCACATACTTTCTTAACAGGGACACATAGAAAACATCATGTATACCATGAAGTGATGATGATAAAGCCAATCTGTAGGCTACCTTTCCAACTCTTTCCATAATATCATAGGGACCAATATACTTGGGACTCAATTTTCTCTTTTTCCCAAATCTTTTTACTCCCTTCATTGGTGCAACGTTTAAGAAGACTTTGTTTCTTACAGCAAAATTCACATCTCTTCTCTTGGCATCTACATAACTTTTTTGTCTGCTTTAAGTAACTAACATTCTTTTGTGAATCTTTTGAATTACCTCCCCAGTTTCTTGCACCCAATCAGGACCAAGATACTTCTTCTCACCTATATCATTCCAAAGAACTGGAGACCTATATTTTCTACCATATAAAGCCTCATAAGGTGCCAAACCAATAGTTGCTTGATAGCTATTATTGTATGCAAACTCAACTAAAGGAAGATATTCATCCCAATACTTCTGAAAATCAAGAACACAGGCCCTCAACATATCCATCAAAATTTAAATAGTCCTTTTTGATTAATCATCAGTTTGGGGATGGAATGTTGTATTGAATGTTAACTTAGTCCCCATAGCTCTATGCAAACTTTTCCAAAAATTGGAAGTGAACTAAGAACCAGTATTTGAAACAATGGTCACTGGTACTCTATACAATCTTACAATCTCCTTCACATACAATCGAGCATACTAATCCATAAAGTAATTAGTGCAAACTGAAAAGCAATAGGCTAAATTTTCTAGTCTATCAATTAACCTAGTCACAAAATGCATTGCAATATTCTCCCATTTCCATTGTGGAATCTCTAAAGGCTACAATTTACCTACTGGCCTTTGATGTTCTCCTTTGACTTGTTGGCATGTAAGACATTTTCCCACAAACTTTACCACATCTTTGGCCACCAATAAAAAGCTTTCAAGTCCTTATACATCTTACTTGTACCCGGATGTATCAAATAAGGAGTGCTACAAGCTTCCTCCATTATCTCTTTTCTTAAGATTTCCATCATTCGAAACATAAAGCTTATTTCCAAGTCTAATCATTCCATCACTGGAAATCTAAAAACTCTTACTTTGCCCAGCTTTAATCTTTTTCCTTATACGACAAAGGAAAGGATTTGAACTTTGTCTCTGCTTAATCTTTTCTAGTAGTGTAGGTTGCAGTGTTATTGCAGATAACCTCTCAATTAACCCATATGGTATTATCTCCAATTCCAATTTCTATAAGTCTCTAGCAATTATCATCGAAATCAATGATATAGCTGACACACACTCTAAGAACTTGCAACTTGAAGCATCTGCCACCACATTAGCTTTACCAGGATGATAGTTGATGATGTAGTCATAATCCTTAATCAATTTTAACCATCGTCTCTACCTCATATTCAATTCCTTTTGGGTGAAGAGATACTTTAAACTATTATGGTCTATATAAATCTCACATCTTTCCTCATATAAGTAATGTCTGCATATCTTTAAGGCAAACACTATGGTTGCTAGCTCCAAATCATGAGTTGGGTAATTTTTTTCATAATTTTTCAACTGGCGAGGAACATAAGCTATAACTTTCCCATCTTGCATCAGTACACATCCCAACCCATTCCTAAAGGCATCACTGTATACCATATATCCCTTATTATTCATAGAAATAGTGAGAACTGGAGCCGTAGCCAACCTATCCTTTAACTCCTAAAAGCTGTGTCCACATGCATCAGACCACTTAAACTGCACATTTTTCCTTGTCAACTGAGTAAGAGGAGTGGCAATCTTTGAAAATCCCTCGATAAATCCCCTGTAGTACCCTACCAAGCCTAGAAAACTATAGATCTCTGAAGGATCACTCTTCTAGGCCAATTAGTCACGGCCTCAATCTTACTAAGATCCACTAAAATACCATCTTTTGATACCACATGTCAAAGAAATGCCACACTTTCTAACCAAAACTCACATTTCCTAAATTTGGCATATAATTATTTTTCCTTAAGAGTCCTTAAAAATAATCCGTAGATGCTCCGCATGCTCCTCTCTTGAGCGAGAAGAGATAAGGATATCATCAATGAAGACTATTACAAAATTGTCCAAGAAATCCTTAAATACTTTATTCATCAATCAGATACTCTATTCATCAAATCCATAAATACTGTTGGAGCACTGGTCAGCCTAAATGGCATAACTAAGAACTCATAATGTCCATACCTTGTCCGAAAGGTAGTCTTTGGAATGTCATCCTCCTTAATCCTTAACTAGTGGTACCCTGACCGTAGATCAATCTTAGAAAACATAGTGGCTCCCTGTAATTGTTCAAATAAATCATCAATCCAAGGCAAAGGATACTTCTTCTTCATAGTCACCTTATTCAATTCTTGATAATTAGTACACAACCTCATTGTCCCATCCTTCTTTTTCACAAATAATACCGATGCACCCTATGGAGAGAAACTCGTTATCTAACAACTCCTGTAGCTAAACCTTTAGTTCTTTTAATTCAACTGGTGCCATCCTGTAGGGTGTCTTGGATATAGGAGCTGTACCAGGTATTGACTCAATCTTGAATTCAAGCTCTCTGCTCGGTGGCAGCCCTAGTAGATCTTCTGGGAATACCTTTGGAAACTCATTCACAATTGGGACATCTTCTACTTTCACTGCCGACTCTGCCTGCATGTCCACAACACTAGCCAGAAACCCCCTACATCTACTTTTTAGTAGTCTTCTGGCTCTTAAAGCTGATATCACTAGAGTTCTAAATCCACCCACCATGCCAATAAATGAAAACTCTTCCTCTTCAAAAGGTCTAAATAATACAATCTTCCTTTTACAATCAATGCATGCATTATACTTTGTCAACGAATCAATTCCCAAGATTACCTCATAATCTGTCATATTCAGTACCACTAAATCCACAAACAATTCTCTTCCATCAATTACCACTAGATAGGCTCGTAATATCTAACTTGACTGCAAAATCTCCCTATATAGTAATGTCACACTATATTGCATTTCTAGCTTATCTGCTTGTCTACCCAATCTTCTCTATACTCTTTAGATGTAAAAGAATGAGTGGCACCTGAATTTATTAATGCACATGCAGTGATTCCATTAATAAGCATCTCACCTGTGACAACTAATCGACATGCAACTACCTCGGTCCATGTAAAAGCAAAATCCTAGCAGGGACTTTCTTTTGTTGACCACCAGAGGCTAAAGGATAATCCCAAGCAAAATGCCCTGGCTTACCACAAGTATAGCATACCCCTTGTCTACACTCTTCACGATGAAACTTCCCATATTTGGGGCACTCTGTCCTCCTAACCTCGGTGGATAAGGTCGCTTGGATCTGTTGTTCAAGACCTTTACTTCTTTTGCGTTGGTCCTATGACCTCTAGTTCCAATTACCTTGCCGTTTCTGACCATATCCAAGCCATGGTGGACCTTGTTGTTGTTGTTGTTGTGTTCTGCCCCCATTTTCATGATTCCAAAACTATAACTGTCTACCCTAATTGCCCCTAAACCTGTCTTCTTTCTCTCTCGCTTTTCCACAGGCCTCAACCACTTTCTTTATCCACCCTCAGTGCTTTATTAGCCACTTTTGTAAAGTTTGCTCCCTCAAGATCGCCACTTCTATATCTTTGTGTATAATAGGATTCAACCCATTAAGAAACTGATCAATCTTTTACTGCGCATTATTATTCAGATAGGTGGCATAACGTGAGAGCTCATCAAATTCTCTCATATACTAGGCTACTATCAGTGAGCCATGTTTGAGATTGGCAAACTCTCTTTTCCTTTCATCTTTGGTGTCAAATGACACAAACTTCCCCTCTAGCAAATCCCTAAAAATTTCCCAAGTCATGGTGTTGATGTCATGCATGACTATCATTGTATCCCACCAACAACTAGCATCCTCCCTCAACATCATAACAACATAATACACCGTATCAGTATCCTTTATTCTGACACAATCAAAAAATCTCTCCATGGTGTGTATCCAGTTCTCTATAGTTTTAGAATCTTCAGTACCCTCAAACACTAGTAGCTTATATTTCAGAAAACGCTCACCCATAGTGTCTACTACTAGGGAAGGAGGAGGAGGAGGTGGTGGTGGTGGTGGAGGTAGAGCAAGTTAATTAGCTTGTATCTTGGCTTGTTTTTTCGAAAATCTCTCCACCAAATTAGCAAGCCTATCGAGATGGCTATCTCTATTATCCTGTTCTCTGGAAGTACTACTACCCTCAACACGCTCAACACGACTTCTAGTTCTAACCATATTTCCACGCAATTTGGTACTGCCTTTCCACATATAATCACAATAAATGGCCAATATATGCATGAATTTCATGTAAACACAATATATATTAATGTGCATTATCAACATAAACTTACTAGTTGGCTATGTTCCCTCATTGTGTGACCTTTGTATATGGACAGTCTACAGAATAGACCTTGCTCTGATACCACCACTTTAACACCCACCTAACATAATCCTAAAAGACTCATCTAGTTACATTAAGATGTGTCACATCTTACCCTTTTACCTATGTTAATCTTAATATGTCATTCAAAAGGGCAAATTTGAATTTTTAAAAAGTTTTAACTAGTGAGGATATCAAAACATATGTAATACACCTCAAATGGTTGGCTAAATATATACAATATAATATATTTCTCAAAAATAGGCTCAGCTATGTACCATATATAATCCCTCTAGCTTACCAAAAATACATATATAATAAGACCACAAAATAACAGGTCAGCTAGTCTATATACATTAGCCTCGAGCATCGGGAGTGTGCCAGCCAACCATCTAGTGCTCAACTGGTGCTAGGATGGGCCTCATCTGCTTCACCATAAAAATGAGTAAGCTAATGCCCAGTAAGTAGAATTATGCAAGCATGAATAGCATTTGAATGAATGAGCTTAATTAATATATGTTTACTCTTTAACCTTTTACTCTATCATCCTTCCATTTCATTTAGTCTTCACTGTATCTTTCATAATGTTAACATAGTGTGCACACTGCTTAGTGTTTCCTAGGAAGGGAAGTATTGCATCCCAGATGCTTAAATCATTGGCGTGCCAAACGCTTAACATCTCACATGGCATCCCAGATGCCTAAGCATTGTGTCCTTGAAGCTTAAAAGTTTCACATCATTGTATCCTTTGATGCTTAGAGTCCCATCACAGCTCACTAGTATAATCAATTTCACATTTTTCATAATTCTTTACATGCTGGCATATATTTGAAATCACAACATGTAGTGCAATGCACATAACTTTTACATATCAATTCACAACATTAAATGCACAACAATTATAGTGATACAAGTGACATTCTTCTTACTTTACTTAATGAGACTATCAATAAAGCTCTCATGGGGTCCGATACTTCACACCTTTGAAAGATTGAAAATTTCTACTTACATTACCACCAATTCGACAATAACTAATAATCAAACATTAAGGAGCTCATTTTCCTATTTTAAATATTTATTTTGAGTCTAATCTTTAATTAGCTTTACTTTAACCTCTTAAATTACAAAATATATAAAAACTAAACTTCAATTAAACTCATGGTTCCAAAATAATGAAAAAGGGACTTCGGGGGCCCAAAAATCCCTTGACAAGGCCAAATGGCCTAGTTTGGCCAAGGATTGGCCAAGGGCTGGCCGAGGCAGCCCTACCTATGCACACAGGCTATGCACAAAGGCCACACGTAGGCCCTGTGTGTAGGCCTTGTACTCAGGCTGCTGGCCTGGCGCGGCTAGCCAGCCCTGGGAAACCATTTCAACATCCTCTTTGGCTTGTTTTGGTTTGAAATTGTCCAACTTTATCCTAAAAATTTTTCCATAATTTTCCCTATATTTTAAGTCTCTCCAAAGCTTAATTATACCTTAAAACACCTGTTTCCAAGCTATTAAAAAACATTAAATTCCCAAAATATCAAAACCATCACAAACCACAACATTTTAAGAACCAAGTTTAGTTTTAAGAATATAACTCCCAAACGAAATTGAATGTGCTATGACTGCTTTAAGGTAATTTAAATAGCATATAAATGAACATATTCTCAAAATTTTAGCTTCAAAGGAGCTTTCTAGCCTAGGAAACAAAGGCAAAACCGAAAGCACTTTGTAAATTTACCTGATTCTCGACAACCACCAAAAACAAACTTGAAACCATCACTTCCCATTTGAATTTACTTAAACCCTTTTGTGGGGATGTTCTTGACATATCAGAGGTCATTAAGGTCAAATATCTCATCAAAACTCATAGGAAAACACCCTGAACTAGCACCAAAGACCCTATAAACTAAAACAGCCCCTTACCTTGACCCATTTAGGTTTTTCTTATGATTTGGCACCCATAACTTGACAAACCATCAATGAATTTTCTTGATCTATCAAAACATAGACAGGAAATGAAGTTTTAGAGCTTGAAGAGTCAGACTTAGAGTTTTTAGGTCCAAAAATGGCACCTAGTTGCTTATAAGCTTTTTAAACAACCAAGAACACACCTTAAAGTACCTCACCATGAAGTAGTTTCATCTTGGCAAGCTTAGTGTCCTTATTTCAACATGCTCACCTGTTATTGAGTCATTAAACATTCATACAAAATCTTAAGTACAAATTTGGTCGTGACTAATCATTTTGCCTACAAAATTTGGTGTATATGCTCACACCAAAATTTCAATACACTACAAACTCCATCTTTGAGTTCTTAATCGTTTGTTATCAAAACTTTATATATTCCTTTATAACTCTTCTATAAATAATAAATTCTCAAGCTACTTACAACCTAACAAATGCCTTAATCACAACTCAAAAATCCAAACATTGAAAATTTTGTAATTTAGGGTTTTCTAGAGCATTCTAACGAAGAAAACTTGCGTGAAACTCATGTCCTCCACTCATTATTTTCATAGCTATATGTCATCATCATAAGAGATCTCACATCATTAATTGATCCTTTTTGTTAACCAAACTTATACTATAACTCTCTGTTTAGGTCAAAAGTAACCGTTTTCCTCTAATTGTGTACCTTATTGGTATAATTGAGCTTATTTATCCATTAAATCCATTTTAATATCTAAACATCATTATTGCAACTACCTTTCTATCATAACACTCACTAGATCCACCTTCAAGAAGCTTGTCATATTACACTACATTATACATAATATAGTACATAATGCACACTATCAATATGGTGATTGGTCTCATGTCTATTAACGCATTCTAAAATAACCCTAAGTATAAAGTTGTCTTAAGTAATTTTTACTCGGTGAATCCGAGGTCAAACCCACAAGGAAGGATTTATCCAGTTCTAGTACATATATTATATTAACTTTTTATTTTTATTTAAGCTGAAAAATTTGAGAATTAATATTTATTATTCACAGAATGTATTTACAATATTTACACATTTTTACAACATTTTTCATCTTTAAATTCTGATAATTTGGAACTTTAATAACAAAAAAATGCAAATAATAACTTAAGCAAAGTAACAACAATAATAACAACAATTTAAAGAGGTAAAACAACAATAATAATAGGGCTGAGGTTTAAAGGTTATGTTCTGGCAATTATCTTAAATATATTTTAGTTTCTCTTTTTATTTATTAGTTGGTTTAAGTATACACTATGTCATCCTATGTCGACAATAAATCAAGAGTTACCAAGCATTTACTGTGCCATTCCATGTCTATAATGTAGCAAAAACATAACTTAATAAATAAGCAACATTTCAACATAACTTAACTAAAATAACAACTAAGATAGTAAGTTAAGCATTTACCAAGCCATTCCCTGTCTACGAGTAATCATGGTCCTCCCAAGCATTATCTGTGCCAGTCTATGTCATCGATAAATCAAAACCGTAATTTTGACAGAGTTCTAGCTAGGAAAATATTGAAATTCTAAGTTTTCTAAGAAAATATTTTGGCATTACAACTACTTAGAAAACTAAGAAAAATAAAAAATATTTAAGGTAATTTTGCCAAAATTTCTCCCTCTTCCCTCAGCTAAAAAGAAATTTAGAAAGACATAATTAATAAAGTACTACTGATATTATTGAGCATAATTTTTACAACATAAACTAGAAAATATTTTACAAGAAACTAGACTGAAAACTGAAATAAAAACCAAACTATTTAAAAACTATTCAACAACATTCTCATACTACGAGAGGGGATGCTGAGACCCGAAGGATACCTCGATATTTATAGGCATGAAAGAGTTACTATTCTTTCAATTATTTTTACTATTCAAGCGTTGAAAAACTTGGATCAAATGATCCAATTTCCTTCTTCTTCGCGCTGGGCCTCTCATCAAAATCTGAGAATTCGTTTGAAATCCCTTACTTCTTAATGATTGACAGCACAGAAACAGGTGCGATCTAGGCCGTTGAAGACGCGATCCAAGGGGTTGGAATCGCTAAATAAAATGGGCCTAGTGGGGCCGCAGATATGGACCGTCAGATCTGTCAAAGTATTCGCATCAAACGGCTGAAAGAACAGCTTCAATGTGAACGATCGCACGAAATCCAACACGGCTCGAGATGCTCTCTGATGCACGTGAACTTTGTCTGCACTTGTGATGCACGCGCGAATCACGGATCGACACGTGGACTGGACTATGAGACTCGCTGACATAATGGATGAAGTGCTCACATGCATCCTCTTCTTTGGATAGCTGAGATCAATTCGGCTGCTCATCCAATGGTCAAAAACTTGCCACGTGTCCCTTTAAATTTAAATTCAAAATTTTTAATTGTTTTTTGTGCATTTGATGTTTAATTTTGTCCCTTTTTTCACCGTTTTGCTCTGTTTCAAATCTAAAATTCATAGACAATAAAATTAATTATTTTACAAACATAATATTTATAAAAATATTAAAATATTTATTTTACATTAAAACACACAAAATTAATTAAAAATTAGATAAGAACTTATAAACTTTTTAGTCTTTTTCGATTTAGCACAAATATGATTTTTATGACTTGAAAATATTTTTGGAAATTACTAAAAATATAATAGGACATATTTACAAACTTAAAACATACTATCAAACACATTAAGACTTAAAATAAAATCACACAACATTATTTTTTACGGTTTTGATTATTTACAAACTAAACACTTATTAACATACCGAAATGACTCAAAAAATTACTAAAAATATTATTGAACATAAAAACATACTAAAAACACATTTTTAAACACATTTGCATACTAAGACGTTAAAACATTGTTTATTACTAAATTACTATAATTGAGGAGTTTTATGAGAAATATAAATGCAAAATGCTTGATTTTCTCATTAAGAAAAGTGCATTTTTTAAGTCTCATCACACCCCCCAACTAGCTTATTGCTAGTCCCGAGCAATTGAAGCGATAAAACTTAAAACAGATAAAAGGTTTTTTGATTTTTGAAAAAAACTAGTGATTCCTCACTGATTTTCCTCAAGGTTTATTTCATATTCATGCCTCAAAGTAAAGATGTAAATATTATTGAGTTATGGTTTATTTCTAAAGTATATCAAATATTTAAGATGAATTTTCCCATGTGTGTGTGAATTTCTATTACTAATCAATGTATATTAACTAGATAAATTTGCATTAATATGTCTTAATTTTTTTAAATAAATTCTTATAAATTTGTTTTTTATCCCTCTCTCCACTAATGTAGAATAACACCTTGTTAAAGACCTTTAGGATTTTATTCGGCTTGTAATGCAAGGCTTGGGTTAAAGGTAGATGGAAGATATATTTGAGGCTCAGCTCACCCATAAGACACTTACAAAAATCCTGCACCTTTAAAATGTACAATCCAATTCCCAAAGTTTACAATCCCGAACTCGAAATAAAATTTCCTTCGTCAACCACTTTTTATTTAACTGTCTTCTTTTTTTCTTTTTTTTTTAATTTTTTTACCTTTTTTTTTACTGAAATACAAAATAACTGAAGAGTTACAATAGATGTACATATTTTACAGAGGTAACAGATATTCCTAACTCATCCCAACCTCCCATAATATTGGCATAAATCCGATTACACTTGAAAGAACAAATGCCTTATGAGTGAAAGGTAGAAGAAAAGAATTATGAATTTATTAAAAAGGCTAGGCTAAATATGTGGGTAACGAAGAATATTAAGCACAACGGGGTGACTAAGGATATAAAATGTAAACAGGTTAGCTTCAAAAGCTCAAACGTTCTAAAGATGGCCTAAATTATATTTATAACTTAGTGTTATCTAGGATTTCGCCTCAAGAGAGATTTAAACAAGTTATAAGATTTTATTAAAATAAACCAAATTATATTAACATAAACAGTCTCTAAATTAATATAACAAATCATAGTGCAAGATTAAGTGTTCAAATTTTGGGAAAATTTCAACCTAAATATATGGCAAACTAAAGAAACTAACATAAACTTAAATAATATTTAAAATTTACCTTAAGTCATGAAAATGCTATAATCTTGATATCGTCATTGGACAGGAGGCAAATCACCGAAAATATTTTTAGATTTTTGATTTTTTTTTAGTTTTTTTTTTAATAATCAAATGCAATGCAAACACACAGTTTTTACAATCATGTAGAAATACGTTTCAAGAATGCTAGTCACTCTATTACTCAGCTATTTCTACCAAGGTGAAGATGCGTTTCAAGAATATTAAATATTCCTTACCTCAGCCATCTTCAAACTTGCATGCTACAAAAGAAAGATGCAAAGATGAGAATTTAGAAACACAAAAGACTTCATTTTCAGACCATTATTGAGACGCGTTTCAAGACAAAACCTTCACTCAGCCATCTCGACCTATGAACACATGAATCTTAAAGTCTTACAAACAGCACACCTTTTTATTTTCAAAGTTTTTTTTTTCGCTTGGTTTTTAAAACTAGTCCCATATTCAATCACAAAAAAAAAAAATTGACACAACCTTCTCCCTCCAACCTAAATTGAACACTGTTCCCAATGTTTAACAAGATTAAGTAAGAAGAATAACAACATATACTTACAAGAGCAGTTATTCAAAGATAAACGCATAAACAAAGACAAAAATAATAACTCTATAAGTAAAACTAAAAGAGATAGAGTTTAGAGAGAAAGATCCCAATCTTATTTACGTTTTCCATAGAACTTTGATGTTGCAGTGTCCGTTTTAGGATCAATGACGTGCATTTCTTTGAGCAATTCCTCTACAGTAGGGGCAGAGATAAAAATCTTTCTTCCTGACTCCTCAAGAAACTTTTGTTCCATAGCATGATCTAAAAACTAAGCAAACTGTCAAAGTAACCATTTATATTTAACAAACCAACAGGTTTAGAGTGTAGTCCTAATAATTTCCAACTAGCCATGGCAAAAATTTCTTCTAGAGTTCCTAAACCTCCAGGTAAAGCAATGAAAGCATCAAAAGAAAACTCCATGTCTCTTATTCGCTCAGGCATACCTGCGACTATTTTTTCAACACCAATAGTAGGACCGCATAAACAACTTTGAGCGAAGACACCTGGAATAATACCTAAAGCTCTAGTACCTCCAGAACATCTTCCAGCAGCAACAGTACCCATTAAACCTAGACTACCTCCTCCATAGACAAGATTTATCTTTTTCTTAGCCAAGACAAAACCTAAATGAAATGCAGCTTCTATGTAATCAATGCCTTTTCCTGATTTAGAACCACAAAACACACAAATATTGTTGAACTTTAAAGACGACTGGGACGAGGAATCCATAATAATTACTAAGACTAAGACTCTTTTTTTTTTTTTTAGACTGACTCTATCTTACAAATCCGCTCTAAGAAAAACTTAAGAACTAAAAGGTTCTTATACACATTTAAAGAGAACGTTGGGTAAAATTAGGTAAAGACAACTGTGATGAAAAATAAGGACAGATAAATGTGATACACCTGCAAAACTTTTTAGCAATTTGTACCCGACAAAACTATTTACCTTTTGACAAATTAGACTTTATTGTACAACTTTTTGCAAATAGGACTAAATTTTAAAATTCGAAGCAAAGCTTATCTTACACGACAGACAAGATACCTACCGAAGAAAATTATGCATCTGACAAAAGAAGAAAAGTCAAGATATTATTATTATAAGATAAACAGTACAATTATAATTATTAAACAACTACTGTATAAATCACACAAAAATAAAAATCTTTTTGTTGATGAAATTTTATTCGAGAATGAGTTGAAGAAAACTTTTGTTCATTAAAACGCTTTTCTAGAAATTTCATTACTCAGCCATTTTGATGATTTTTCATTAAAACCATGATCATATCTTGAATAAATTTTCAACAAATTTTTTTTTTTTTATGATGATTTTTTTTTTTAAGACAAACACACAAAGAAACAAAGAAAAATACTTTACAGACCTTGTTTTGAAGTAGAAGGATCTTGAGTCTGTTTTCCATCTAACATTCTTGCAAACTGAATAGTTGGGTCTTTTAGCGTCAAATTCCTAAGACGTTTTTTTTCTACATGAAATTTGGACCAGAGTTGTTTCATAGCCCCCCAAACGTATCCACTTGGATGGGACTCAAGAGAAACTCAGAGATCTTCTAAGTTTTCATTCCTAAGACCATTTTTATATAACTGAATTTTAGACCATTTTTATAGAACTGAATTTTAGACCATTTTTACAGAACTGAATTTTATCTTCCCTATTTCTAGATACGAAACTAGGTGAGGGACATTTTCTAGAACAAGTTTGACGAGAACATTTATGACATTTTGACTCTATATGACGAGCTCTTCTTTTTCTAGCACACAGACTTGTGCCCATACCAGGCAAACCAACATTATTTACATCATTTGGATGAACAAGACCTTCCATGTACATCTTAATATCAGTAAGGAGCTTAAAACGTGAAAGTACCCAAAGGCGAGTGACTCTAGTTTTGTACTTCTTTTTTATTTCTCTTTGAGAAAGTGAAGGGAAATATTTCTTTAAGTGCTCATATTTCGGATCCATGATTGAGAAATTGAGATTCTTGAGAGTGAATTGAAAGCTTTAAGAGAGAGTTTGAGAGAGAATTGTGGAAGCAAAAGAAAAAAAGATTGAAGATTTTCTGAAATAAGTGTTTAAAAGATCGAAGAACTTTGAAAGAGTTTTGAAGAATTTCTTCGAATTTTAGCGAGAAGACAGAGAGAATTCAAGAGAGAGAGAGAACAAGAAATTTAGAAAGAGAAAGAACAAAGATTTTTTAACTTAAATGTACAGTAACAGATTTTATAAACAAGGGGTGGATTACTGTTTAGACACGGGGAAGATTGTACAGACGCATGCAAGAATAATGCGCTAAACTAAAATGGGCTAAAGAAAAGTAACCTAACAGATTACTTAGAAATGAAAATATTTTTGTGTTTTTGAGCTTTTCAATTTTTATGTTTTTTTTTTATTTACAAAGATCTAAAATTTAGAAAAATTCATTGAAAATCATTTCATTAAAATGCATTTCTAGAAGCCGTTGATACAAAAATACCAACTAATCTTGTTGATTATAACCTCCATAATTTTTACCATTTTAATGAATTTTTTAAATTATTTTTCTGATTTTAAGGAAAAACAAAGAAAATAAAGATACAACAAACAAATTCAAAAACATAAATATAATACAAACATTAATCTATAACTATGATTTCGGTTTCAGAATCGGAGTCAGAATCATCAATGTTGATGACTGTTAGAAGAATTGCTCTGAACCTTCCCAAAAGATAGCACTTCCAAAAAGTTAAGTTGCCAGTAGCTACAAAGAACCTTTGCTGAAATTCTTCTTCATCCATGAGATCATATATGAGATCATCCATAGTGTCACCCATCACCTCATCCTCGGGTTCTTCTTCGAAAACTTCATTTTGACATTCAGGTTCAAAACTTGAATTTTCAGCTTCAAGAGGTTGGTCAACAAAAACATTCATAGGATGGTTATCAACTTTGGGTGGAACATTCGAATCAAAAGAATTAGCCAAATCAGCCAAAGGATCAACAAACGTTCCAGAAGTACTGCTCTCAACAAAGTTCACTTCACACTTTCTAAAGGGTGATTGTGCCATGTTAAAAACGTTGAATTCTGAAGTCATATTCCCAAAAGACAATTTTAGTATTCCATTTCTACAATTAATCAAAGCATTAGAAATTGCAAGAAATAGATGACCTAAAATGACAGGAATTTGAACATTTGAATTTGTGACAGGTTATGTATCCAAAACAATAAAATCTACTGGGTAGTAAAATTTATCAATTTGGACTAACACATCCTCAACAACACCTCTTGGAATTTTTACAGATCGATCAGCTAATTGAAGTGTGACAGAAGTTGGCTTTAGTTCACCTAAACCTAATTGCTGGTAAACAGAATAAGGTAAAACGTTGACACTAGCACTAAGGTCTAACAAAGCATGTTCAATTTGAGTATTTCCTATGATACAAGAAATTGTGGGACAACCAGGATCTTTGTATTTCAATGACGAATCATGTTGAATGATGGAACTAACATTCTTAGCTAAAAATGCAGTTTTAGTCACATTATGCTTTCTTTTAATTGTACAACAATCTTTCAAAAATTTAGCATAAGATAGGACTTGTTTGATTGCATCTAAAAGTGGAATGTTAATTTTGACTTGTTTGAACAGTTCAAAAATTTCAGCATTTTTGTCAAACTTCTCTTTTGAAAGCAAAGCTTGAGGAAATGGAATCTTTGGAACAAATTTCTCTCTTGAAACACTCTTTTCCTTTTCAGAATTTTCCTCATCACTATTAATTTTATCACCATTTTTCAAAGTTAAATTAACCTTCTGATCTTTTGAAAGATTAGTCTTATCAACAGTTTTTCCACTTCGAGGAGTTGTAAGAAAATTAACAGTTTCTTGTTGTGACTGTGAACTAGAAGAAGCAATTTCATTTGCAGATGGATTATGTACAGGTTGAGCAGAAAATTTTCCTTTTTCTTGAATGCAAAGGGAAGAAGTGAGTTTAGAAATAGATTCTTTAATTTCATGAATGTCTTGAGAAGTGTGAGTGTTATGAACTTTTTTTTTTGAATGAATGATTTTTGAGCTTGAATGAAAGATTGCAAAGTGTCTTCAAGAGTTTTGACCCGAGATTGGAGATTTTTAGAAAAATTTTGTGGAGGCCTTTGAAAATTTTGAGAATTTGATGGAAATGGTGGATTTTGAGATTGTTGTGGAAATGGTGGACGACCTTGAGAATTTTGTGGTGGAAGTGGTGGTGGTGGTTGATATTGCTATTGTTGTTGATCATTTCTCCAACTAAAATTGAGATGGTTTTTCCATTGTGAATTGTATTTGTTAGAATGTGGGGATGGAAATGGCTTTCTAGGTGGGTCTAATTGATTTGTGTAATTCACCTGTTCATGGGACTCTTCCTTAAAAATTGGGCATTCATAAGTTGAGTGTCCTAGAGTTTGGTAAACACTACACAAAATTTCAATTTTGGGTTCTTGGACATTCCTTCGTTCCATGGCTTCAATCTTTTTAGCCAAACATGCAATTCTAGCACTTAGATCATTTTCTTGACTAAGTTGATGGACACCTCTTTGAGCATTAGCAAGATTAGATCTAATTGAGCCTTCAGAATTACTATGTTGCCAATATTGAGAGTTATCAGCCAAATTATCAAGAAAATCTAACATTTCATCAGGTTGTTTATCAAGGAATTCTCCATTACACATTGTTTCAACAAATTGGCGGGTTTCGGGAGTTAAGCCTTCATAAAAAAAAAAACTAATGTAACGTCATTTTTCAAAACCATGATGTGGGCAAGAATTCAACAAATCTTTAAATTGTTCCCAGCATTGGAAATAAACTTCTTTTGCATTTTGAGAAAAATTTTGAATTTGTTTTTTCAAAGCATTGGTCTTATGTGTTGGAAAGAATTTTTTTAGAAACTCAGTTTGCATTTGTTGCCATGTACCTATTGACCTAGGTTTTAAAGAAGTAAGCCAAGTTTTAGCTTTGTCTTTTAAAGAAAAAGGAAAAAGCTCAAGCTTAACAATTTCATTTGAAACTTCCTGGTCAGTGAAGGTAGCACAAACATCTTCAAACTCTCTAAGGTACAGATATGGATTTTCATATTCTAAGCCATGAAAATTGGGAAGCAAGTTGATCATCTCAGGTTTAAACCTAAAATGATGAGCATTAAGAGGAAAAACCAAACATGATAGAGTGGATTTACGGGGTGGTTGCAAATAATCTCTATTGAGCGAACAACAAGATTGATGATTTGTTGATTAACAATATTTTCATTATGAACACAACAAAGACGAAAGGTGGTTCTAAACTTTTCCTAACTAATCTACGATTTTTAGACTCACGAAACCATACTGGCATACAAATTATTTAAATATTTACAAAATTTTATAAACAAATACTAAGCTTTTCTCTACTCAGGGAGAGTAGAGTAGTAAATGAAAAGTATCTACCTTATTGATTTTGTGAAGTTTGCAAATTATATTTTTCAAGAATGTCCCCAGGAAAGATTGGTGGTGCTAAGGCTCCTTAAAAACCAATTTTCTTGACAGAACAATGTTCTTGGAATGACTGGTGTTGAAAAAATCTTCAAAAGTGAACCGGTTATGGGAAAGAATTTTGAACCAGTATCAGTCCCCAAATAAAACTTTCTCAAAAAATACATTTCACAAAAACATAATTTATTTGTTAAGTAATATGGAAAACCTAATCTAAAATTTTATGAAATTTTATTTCTAAGGCAAAAAACTAAAACTAAACCTAAAACTAGCAAAATAAATATTTTATAGAAGAAATGAGAGAAAATAAAATTTTTTTTTATGATTTTTAATTTTGTTTATATTTTTTAAATTTTTTTTAATTTTTTTGAAAAGTAAAATAGTGACGTGAATAGTAACTACTATTACACAAATAGTAACTTACAGAAAATGCAAGCAGATTTCTACGTAAACAGTAATTAATACCTACAAAATAGAAGATATTAACAAAAGAAAAGAAATAAAATAAAAGAAAAGAAAAGTTAGTAATATATAAAAAAAAAAGAAAAAGAAAATATATTATACAATATTATACTGCATTGAAAAAAACACTGTTCCCCCGCAACAGCACCAAAAACTTGGTCTCACGTCTATTAATGCATTCTAAAATAACCCCAAGTATAAGATTGTCTCAAGTAATATTTACTCGGTGAATCCAAGGTCGAACCCACAAGGAAGGATTTATTCAGTTCTAGTATATATATTATATTAACCTTTTATTTTTATTTAAGCTGAAAAATTTAAGGATTAATATTTTTTATTCATAGAATGTATTTATAATATTTACACATTTTTACAACATTTTTCATCTTTAAATTTTGATAATTTGGAACTTTAATAACAAGAAATGGAAATAATAACTTAAGTAGAGTAACAACAATAATAACGACAATTTAAAGAGGTAAAACAACAATAATAACAAGACTGAGGTTTAAAGGTTCTGTTCTGGCAATTATCTTAAATATATTTTAGTTTCTCTTTTTATTTATTAGTTGCTTTAAGTATACACTATGTCATCCTATGTCGACAATAAATCAAGAGTTACCAAGTATTTACTGTGTCATTCCATGTCTATAAGTAGCAAAAACACAACTTAATAAATAAGTAGCATTTCCACATAACTTAACTAAAATAACAACCAAGATAATAAGTTAAGCATTTACCGAGCCATTCTCTGTCTACAAGTAATCAAGGTCCTCCCAAGCATTATCCGTGCTAGTTTATGTCGTCGATAAATCAAAACCACAATTTTAGCAGAGTTTTAGCTAAGAAAATATTGAAATTCTAAGTTTTCTAAAAAAATATTTTAGCATTATAACTGCTTAGAAAACTAAGAAAAACCAAAAATATTTAAGGTAATTTTGCGAGAATTCCCCCCTCTTCCCTCAGCTAAAAAGTAATTTAGAAAGACATAATTAATAAAGTACTACTGATATTATTGAGTATAATTTTTACAACATAAACTAGAAGATATTTTACAAGGAACTAGACTGAAAAACTGAAATAAAAACTAAACTATTTAAAAATTATTACAGCAGCATTCTCATACTACAAGAGGGGATGCTCAGACCCGAAGGATACCTCGGTATTTATAGGCATGAAAGAGTTACTATTCTTTCAATTATTTTTATTATTCAAGCGTTGAAAAACTCGGATCAAATGACCAATTTCCTTCTTCTTCACGCTGGGCCTCTCATCAAAATCTAAGAATTCGTTTGAAATCCCCTACTTCTTGACGGTTGACAGCACGAAAACAGGCGCGATCTAGGCAGTTGAAGACGCGATCCAAGGAGCTGGAATCACTGAATAAAATGGTCGTAGTAGGGCTGCAGATATGGACCGTTAGATCGGTCAAAGTATTCACATCGAATGGCCGAAAGAACAGCTTCAAAGTGAACAACCGCACAAAATCCAACATGGCTCGAGATGCTCTCAGACGAGCGTGAACTTTGTCTGTGCATGTAATGCATGCGCGAATCACGGATCGACACGTGGACTGGACTGCTGAGACTCGCTGACGTAATGGATGACGTGCTAACATGCGTCCTCTTCTTCAGACAGCTGAGATCAATTTAACTGCTCTTCCAATGGTCAGAACCTTGCCACGTGTCCCTTTAAATTTAAATTCAAATATTTTAATTGTTTTTTTATGCATTTGATGTCTGATTTTGTCCCTTTTTTCATCGTTTTGCTCTGTTTTTCCTCCATATTTTAAATCTAAAATTCATAGACACAATAAAATTAATTATTTTACAAACATAATATTTATTAAAATATTAAAATATTTATTTTACATTAAAACACACAAAATTAATTAAAAATTAGATAAGAACTTATAAAATTTCCAGTCTTTTTCGGTTTAGCACAAATATAATTTTTATGACTTGAAAATATTTTTGAAAATTACAAAAAATATAATAGCATATATTTACAAACTTAAAACACACTATCAAACACACTAAGACTTAACATAAAATCACACAACATTATTTTTACGGTTTTAATTATTTACAAACTAAACACTTATTTAACAAAGCGAAACGACTCCAAAAATTACTAAAAATATTATTGAACATAAAAATATACTAAAAACACATTTTTAAACACATTTGCATGCTAAAACATTAAAACACTGTTTATTACTAAATTGCTATAATTGAGGAGTTTTATGAGAAATATGAATGCAAAATGCTTGATTTTATCATTAAGAAAAGTGCATTTTCTAAGTCTCATCAGTGATGCATTTTAAATGAATAATCAACATATAAATCATATGCCTATCATCATAAAATCATGCAATGCATTGGCCAATACGTATGTGAGAATTCTTGGCATCACAAAAGACTAAAAAGCTAGAACCACATTTTGAAGCATACTTGTTTATAGGCTATCCTAAGGGAATGAGGGGAGGTTTGTTTTATAATCCTCAAAAGAAATAGCTATTTGTATCAATAAACACTACTTTTCTTGAAAATGACTATATGACTAACTATAAACCTCGTAGAAAAGTTGTATTGGAAGAATTATTTTCTAATCAAATCAGACCACAGCCAACAATTGTTGTTGAAAGACAAAATGAGGAAACCACATCTCAAAGTCAGGACGTTATACCACCTAGACATAGTGGGAGGGTTATGAGGCCACTTGCTCACTACAGACAAATTTGAGAAATGCAAGTTATTGTTTATGATAATGGTAAGGATGATCCATTGACATATTAGTTTGCAATGGAGGATTCTAACAAGGAGAAATGGATTAAGGCTATGACTCTTGAAATGGAATCAATGTACTTCGATTCAGTCTGAGAACTTGTAGATCTACCTGAAGAGATAAAACCCATAGGGTTCAAATAGATCTATAAGAGGAAAAGAGAAGTAGATAAGAAAGAAAGTAGAGACTTTCAAAGTAAGGCTTATGGTAAAGGGGTTTTTCCCAAAAAAGAGAAAGTCATTTATGAAGAGACTTTCTTGCCAGTAGCTATGCTTCAATCAATTTGTATTCTTTTATCCAACGCTGCATATTTTGATTATCTCAAGACAGCTTTTCTGAATGACTATCTTGAAAAGAGCATCTACATAGTGCAACTAGAAGGGCTCATAGTCAAAGGCCAAGAGCAAAAAGTTTGCAAGTTGTAAAAGTCTATTTATGGACTCAAGCTAACTTCAAGATCTTGGAACATGAGATTTTATGAGGTGATCAAATCATATGGTTTTGATCAAAATGTTGACGAGTCATGTGTTTACAAATACATCAAAGATAAGAAAGTGGTTTTCTTAGTTCTTTATACAGATGATATTCTACTCATTGGGAATGATGTAGAATCATTGTCTAGCATAAAGAAATGGCTAGCCTATCAATTCCAAATGAAAGATTTGGAATAGGCAAGTTATGTTCTTGGAATTCAAATCATATAAGATCGCAAGAACAAGTTATTGGCACTATCTCAGGCTTCGTACATTGATAAGATGCTTATCATATTTGCAATAAAAAAATCCAAAAAAGGTAATTTACCTACCTGATATGGACCTTATCTTTTAAAAGAGCAATGTCCTACGACACCTCAAAAGGAAAAGAGGATAAGACAGGTACCCTATCCATCTGCAGTAGGAAGTCTAATGTATGCCATGTTGTGTATAAGACTTGACATCTGCTATGCTGTGAGTATAGTCAACTGGTATCAATCCAACCCAGGATTAGACGATTGGGTGTCACTTAAGCACATTCTCAAATATCTAAGGAGAATAAGAAACAATATGTTGGTTTGCTCTGGTATGAATTTGATTCTTACAAAATACACTAATTCTAATTTTCAATCAAACAAAGACACATGTAAATCTATGTTTAGGTTAGTGTTGACTATTGGTGGTGAAGTCATAGTTTGGAGATGCATTAAACAATCTTGTATTGCTAGCTCAACTACACAAGCTAAATACGTAGTCGCTTGTGAAGCAGCTAAAGAAGTTGTTTGGCTCCGTAAGTTTTTAATAGATTTGAAAGCAGTTCCAGACATGGATAACCAATTACACTATATTGTGATGACAGTGGAGCAGTGACAAATTCAAAAGAGAGGAAAGCATATGGAATAAAAATATCATTTGATTAAAAAAATAGTGCATTGAGGCTATGTAAAAGTTGTAAAGATTGCATCTAAGGACAATCTTGTTGATCCTTTCACCAAGACATCACCTGCAAAGAGTATAGAGTGACACTTGAAAGGCTTAGGCTTGAGAGACATGTCTTATCCACTTTAGGACAAGTGGGAGATTATTGGGATTGATGTCCTACAAGCATAGACATTGTATATGTGGATACTAACATAAACGTCTATAAAATCCCATGATTATTAATGTAACTATAAATTTAGCATATAATTGTAGTATGCATGAGGATTAAATTTATAGATAATAATCTAAATAGTCCGTAATAAATTAATTAAAATTAGGATCTTTAATTAAATATTACAAGTACGGCCTAATCTCATTTAGAATAAAATAGTCTTATCCGTATAATGAATGTGGAGGCATTAGATTGCAGGTACTTTATATATTGAGATTATATAGGACTGGACCAAATAAATTATGAACCTTTAATAATATTTTATTATGTATAGAGTGTTTAAGTTTATCACTATGATGATCATATATAAAACAATCTCAATCCAAAGTATTTATCAGACTCCTATTTATGATATTATGTTTCTAGGCTTGCTTGGCAAAATTCGTCTATAGATAGATTATAACTTTGCATCTTGAAAACATAATTGAATAAGTAGCTGGGAATCATAATATAGATACGAAATCCCTTCCTTCCTAATGGAAGTTAGAAAAATAGTTCTCTTGAGTGATGATTTAGGGCTTTAATAGTAGAACGCTCATTCATAATAAGACTATGAATTAATTGTTCATTAGAGAATCATTTGAATTCAAGGATAAAGATGCAATAAGAGAGATAAACAGAAATTGAGCTAGCTTTTTTTATGAATTATTTCTAAAGGATTGACTTATATGTACTCATTATATCAATGGACTACTCGTTATTCATTTTAAGTAAATATTACTATACTTTTAAGAGTGCAATATTAATAAATTTAGCATATTGATTAAAGAGTTTAATCAATTGTCAAATTTATTAGAGCTTGAATTAGAGGTCCATAGGTCCCCATTGTTGACTTTGTAACACTATATTGGATGAAGTATGCAGTAATGAATTATATTGAATTTGGAATTATTGAATTCTAAATTAAATATCTCACACTATAAATATATATGTGACATAGAAAAATATTCTCTATGACATATAAGTTTAAAATGACAAATGTCATTATACAAAATGGGTAATGGTTAATTAATTTTAAATTTATTAATTATATATAATTAATAAGATTAATAGAATATATTTTAATTTTTGAGATACAAAGTGGTATGACCATACTCTGTCAGAAATTACCATAGAGAGAAATCCTTAGAAGTAGACAAAAAATTGATTGATTAATTAATTTTAAATTAATTTCAAATAAATATGATTTATTCATTAAAAAAGCAGAAGGGAAAAATATATTTGAACCCACCTACTTCCAGATTGTCTTTTATCCTGTTGTCTTCTATAAATAATTGCCCATCTTATGTACAATAAGGTGCATGGAATAATCAAAATAAAATAAAAGGAGGAAAATATGGATGTGATATAAAGAAATGGACAAAAATTACTTCTTCATCTTTCCACCTGAGTGGAAAATTACATACTTTCTTAAAGAAAAGACAAGCATGCAAGCATGCATTAAATAATAACATTAAATGATATAGATGTTGGAAAACAGTACGCAGCAGGAGTTTAAAAATTTTAAATCAGGGTATTTTTCGAAACACAAGTTCGATATGTTAAATATATAAATTAATAACAAATCTTACTAACCTCTTTTGTGAACTAAAAAGCGACAGCAATATATGAAGAAAAGAACGTTCCAGAAAAGCCTCAACTAACTAGTCTTCTTTGTTATTCTCTATTCACGATCGGAGTATGGGTAGTTACACATCGTATAACTTTTCCTCCAATGACTCTCCTTCCACTTAAGAAAATCTAGATCTATAGTTCTTGATGTTGAACAATAGCTTTCAGGGATTTTCAGAGTTTCTCTTACTAGAGTACTCACTCTAGGCTTCTAAAAAGATCTAAATAATAAAGAAAACTCACCTCCTATTTATAGTAACGAATTTAGGACTAAACCTTATCAAATTAGGCCTCAAATTTAAGTCTAGGTTAATTTCTGACAAAAAACACGTCAAAAATGTGTATACTGATTATCGCATGTTTGGTAGGCCGATCTGGGAGATAGGCCTATCGAACTTACTTCATCAGCCTACCGACCATGCGCTAATCTAGAATCCTCAAAATATCTTATCTTCACCCAAGAATCTTAGATGAAACCTCAATTGTAATTCATAAAACCTAATAAAGAAGTTATCTTATTAAAACGATCATATATAGATAATCCCATAATAAATAAAATATTATTCAAATAATTCAACATGTTTATCTTGAATTAATTCACAAAATTAATTCAATCGATGAACTAACATAAATTATTAAATCCAGCATTATCGAATTTCAGCCAATCTAATAATTCAATATAAGTCAGCAATATGTCTAAAAAACACGTTGTATCGTTACAAGATTATTATGAGGTAACAAAGGGGACCCAATGAACATATATAAATCAAGCTCTTATAATTATAAAATACAATATTCCAAATACATATTTTATAATCAATAACTCTAACGCTGCTCCACTAAAAGCTTAGAGCTGCACTCTCAAACTATATAAAATTTCAAAGCTCTAATAAGCTAAACATCCATGACATATCATAATGTGTCACATCCCCATAGGATATTTATAATCAACTTAAAGATAAATTCTATTTCACCTTCTCGATTATTTTTATCTTACATTCTATTATCACACCATTAGAATACTTGCTATCCATAGATAGTATACCACTCGGTTACACCTATATATCCAAATGTTGAGCGCTCCGGTTTTTCAATTACAGAATAATGCATATAAGAGAATGTCATTAACTCTACAAAAGTGTTATGAGTTCCATATATATGAATAACGAGTCTACATGAATCAAGAGTCATGTCTCTAACATACTGGTATCCATACCATCATTTAATCAAGATGTCATCCTTTAGTATATCAAAAGACATAAGTCAAGAATATGAGCCCATTAGTCATTTCATGATTAAGACACAATAGTTATAATTGTCCAAAGTGAATTGATTTATACAAACGGAATTATTAACCAAAATAAATTCAACTTTTTGTCTTGATCCAATATATCATCCCCTATAACAATGTACCAATGTTTCTACTTAAGGAGTCCTACTCTGATGACCAAGATAGGCCATCTCGTATTAGGGATGTAGACAAGATAACAATCTTCACACGAATAATGTGCCCAACTTTATTCCCTCGATTGCAGGTCATATAATTTAGACCATGACCTTTAAGATTCATGTCTTCCGCATAATCTGTCCATCATATGCATGATTCTTAAAGGTTTAGACCGACAGTCTTAGACTTTTGTTTATTTATTATACATTCAGCAGAAATGAACATAATTAAAAGGACAACATTTAGTATATGAAAAATAAATAAACTCTTTATTGATAAAATGTCTCTAAAAACGTATTACAACATTTTACTCCTTAGGTTACTATGTCTAACAATCTCCCACTTGCACTAAGTTAGTAAATATGACATATCTTGCATCCCCATAGTTGTTACATGCTTCTCAAAAACTCTCGTTGTCAGTGTCTTATGAAAGGATCAACTATATTGTCCTTAGATGTGATCTTACACACTGCAACACACCCAGCCTCAACAAAGTCCTTTATCACATGATACTTTTGATGAATATGCTTACTCTTCTAGTGAAATCTTAGTTTCTTAGCATTAGCTATCACTATAGTGTTATCATAATACAGCGATATTGCCTCATCCATACCAAGAACGACTTCAAGATTCTCAAGAAACTTGCAGAGCCACACTATTTCTTTGGAAGCATCTCTAGCTTCTACATACTTAGCCTTTATTGTTGAATATGAATTGCAATCTTGCTTGACACTTCTTCAAACAATGGCATCTCCTCCTAGAGTAAACACAGAACCAAAAATCAATCTTCTCGAATCCAAATAGGATTGAAAATCTAAATCAGTGTATCCTAGAGGTGTTAGATCCTCACCCGAATACACTAACATATAACCTCTAGTCCTTCTTAGGTACTTAAAAATATGCTTGACCACAACCCAATGGCTCGGTCCTAGATTTGACTAAAATCAACTTACTATCTCGACAGCATAACAAATATCTAGTCGTGTAGAAAGCATCGCATATATAAGACTATCCACTGCTGAAGCTTAAGGCACTTTCTTCATGTATTTTCTTTCTTCATTAGACTTTGGAAAGTCTTTTCTAAAAAGAGAAATTCCAGACCTCGATAGCTACCTACCTTTCTTATAATTCTACATTGCATACTTCTCGAGAATTTTATCCATGTATGCCGCTCGGGATAAAACTATCATTTTGTTCTTTCTATCCTAAAAGATTTGGATACTCATAACATAATTAGCTTCACCTAAGTCCTTCATGTCAAACTGCTTGGTCAACCATAATTTGCTCGATGATAATGCCCCAACGTCATTGCCAATTAGTATAATGTCATCCACATAGAGCAGTAGAAAAACCACTTTCTCATCCTTAATGTGTTTGTAAACACATAGTTTGCCCACATTTTGTTCGAACCCATAAGTCTTAATCACTTAATCAAATCTTATGTTCCAAGAATGGGAAGCTTGCTAAAGTCTATAAATTGACTTAGCAACTTATAGACATTGCCCTCTTTACCCTTAGCCTTCAACCCGTTTGGCTATACCATATATATGGACTCATTAAGATAGCCATTCAAAAAGGCCGTTTGACATCCATCTGTCAAATCTTGTGGTCGAAACCGGTAGTTATGGACAAGATATTGCGGATAGACTTAAGCATGGCTATAGGTGAAAAGGTTTCCACGTAATCAATTCCTTTTGGTTGCGTGTATCCTTTAACTATCAGTCTAGCCTTATAGGTTTCAACTTTCCCATCTGGTCCTCTCTTTCTTTTATAGATCCGCTTACACCCTATAGGTTTTACCCCTTCGAAAAGATCCACAAGTTCCCAGACTTGATTAGTCTCTATAAACTTTATCTCAGTGTTCATAGCTTCTATCCAAAGCTTTGAATCAACATTCTCCATAGCCTCTGAGTAAGTGTAAGAATCCCTATCATGTTCAACCGATTCAGCCAAGTAGGCTTCACCATTAAATATATACCTCTCAGGTTAACACCCGATCCTTCCACTATGCCGAAGCTCCCTAAGTTGTTGTTTAGTCAGTTTTTCTACATTGATTGAATTGGCTTCAACCCGAACCCTTGGAATCATTGAATCACTCACCAACTCCTTGAATACTACTTTACTTCGAGGCTGAAAGTCATTCATGTAACTTTCCTCAAAGAATGTTTTATTAATTGAAACCACGACATAATTTTCTTTTGGGTTATAGAAATAACCCCCTTTTGTCTCTTTTGGATATCCTACAAACACGCTTTCAACTTGTTCACTTCCTTATATAGGACATGAGCCAGACATCCCTATATGCCAATATGGTTTAGGGATGTCTTCTTGCTCATCCACAACTTGTGAGGAGTTTTAGGAACCGATTTTGAAGGCATTTTATTCAAAAGATAACACGCGGTTTATAGTGCATATCCCTAGAAGGATAAAGGTAATGTCAAAGAACTTATCATTGACCTAACTATGTACAACAAAGTCCTATTTCTTCTCTCAGCTATGCCATTCTGCTGCGGAGTGCCCGGCATAGTCAAATGAGATAAAATCCTATTTTCTAATAAGTATCCCAAGAACTCATCAAAGAGGTATTCTCCACCTCGATCGGATCGAAGTGCCTTTATGGGTTTACCTAAATGCTTATCCACTTCAGCCAAAACTCTTTGAACTTGTCAAAAGTTTTGCTTTTATGATGCATTAGGTAGACATACCTAAATCTTGAGTAATCATTAATAAAAGTGATGAAGTACTTATACCCTTCATGTGCCTTAACATTCATGGAACCATAAACATCACTATGCACAAGTTCTAAAGCCTCTTCAGCCTTGTTGCTCTTAGATCCAAATGGTCTTTTGGTCATTTTGCCCTCCAAACAAGATTCATATTGTGGTATGGATTGCACCTCTAAGTGACTTAAAGGTCCATCCCTTACCAAGCTTTGAATCTTATTCAGGCAAATGTGGCCTAATCACAAATGCTAAAGATAAGTCTTATTAGAATGAGCAGTTTTAAGTCTTTTGGAGTTATTATTAACCTCAGTATTCAACAGTAAGTCCATCTTAGGTTTGATAAAATATAGATTGTTTTGCATCCATCCATCACAGATAAAAGATTTGTTTTTATGAATCACCACTTTATTATTAAAAGATACCGAATAAGAGTCTTTAAATAAATAAGCTGCAGGTATTAAATTTTTTCTGAGTTTAGGAACATAAAAACAATATTTCAAAACTAAACTTCTATAAGTATCAAAGTAAAGATGGACGTCTCCTACTGCTTCAGCCAACACCAAGGGTGCATCGCCAATCCATAACGTAAAGTCTTCATGCAGCAAACTTCTTATTTCCTTGAACCCCTATAGAGAAACACAAACATGGTTAGTTGCTCCAAAATCTATAACCCAAGTGTCACTTGATTCCTCAATTAAATAAGTGTCAATAACCATAAGTTCACACTTACTTCCTCGAGAAAGAAAGTCCTTGTAATTCTTCTTTATATGCCCAACTCTCCCACAGAAAAAGCACTTGAGCTTCTTTAGGTTCTTCTTTTTCTTTTTCTTGTCCTTTCCTTGTGCGAAATAGAAGACTTCTTGTTCTTAGGCCTTTGCTTCTTTCCATTCCTTGGATTAGGATTGGAACCAAATGTAGCCACCAAGTTAGCATCACCAGCAACTGGAGTTTCCCTGATCATATATTCAAACTCCTATAGCTGCTTCATCAGCTCAGTTAAGGACACATTTTGTCTATTACTTAAATTATATGAAGCTCTAAATAGGATGAACTCCTTCAATAGAATCTCAAAGACCATAGTCATCTATGACTTGGCATCAATGTCAGCTCCACAGGTTTTAGCCTCAGTGAGGTAACGCACGACCAACATCATATGCTCCTTCACAAGAGTCTCCAGTCTTCATTTGCAATTTAAGAGTTTCCACAGAGCCCCTTGCTGTTTCATTAAGGCTTAGCCTCCAACCAGATTATCCAAGATCTCCTTAGCAGTCTCATCATCCTCATGCTAGCCATAATGTAACAGTAGGCCTAATCATTAGTATATTTCCAGTGATCATATGCTTAGATTTGCTGATTAATCAAATCCTCGATTGGTCTAGGAGGAGATGGTGTTGTCAACACAAATTTTAGTTTCTCAAAGGAAAGGATGATATTCAGGTTCCTTTTCCAATCATTATAATTCTCACCAATTAACCTGTTCTTATCAAGTATCGATGATAAAAAGTTTTTAGACATTTTAATCTACAATAAAGATTCATATACTAGATATAAATAAACATTCCACAATCATTTAGTAAGATAACACAAAAAAATAAACATACAATTGTGTTTATGTGCCAAAACCTTGAAAAAATACATCTTTATAATGATAATTCCCAACTTAGGATCCAACAAGTAGCTTAGGGGAGACTTGCCAAATTCAATTATGAACACAGATCCCCTCTGATTAATATATGCCATTCAAAACCTGTTAGATCTAGCATATACTAATAATTGTTTTCTTTGGCCATTAATTTCATTAATAGAGCTCCTAGGGGAGGTTGATAACAAAATTAATTTTGAGTGTATAACCATCATTTCAACTATTTTATCTATAATTTATAATCGCCACTTAAGGGTGTACAATGATAAATAATGCTAAAATAAATTATCCCTTCAAAGATCCAACCAAGTACATAATGAAATCCCTTCCTGGAGGTTGAAACTGCCATGTACTACCTATGGACCAATGATAGAAGCCGTAGGTCCACCCTTTGAAAACCTTCTCCCATACAATATTTTAACAGTCAAGGTTTTATGTTAAAATACATGAACAATTTTTAATGAGCAGCACTCCCTATTCTACATGATATGTTATCAATATACATGGTAAATCATATTATAATGCAAACAAGCAAAGCAACGTGCAAAGCCATGAGCGAAATAATAAATAGTCATAATATCATGGTTCTATCCTAGAGAAAAGAAAATAAATATTACAAAAGATTAATCAAAACATATTATTGATTCTTCTTGTATCTTCTTGTGTATCCTTCTTCATGTGGCATTCGTCTTCTATTCTTGAATCTCACATAGATCAAAAGGTTTTTTTTTTGTCATCATAAAATTTCATGTTTCTCAGAATTGTCTCAAAAACAAAATCAAAAACTACATCGAAAAATGTGCCTTCTCCAAAACTGTTCTGCACCGCTGCTAGCCTACTAAACTTTTAGACCGACCTGCTGGTCTGCGAACATCGGCCTGCCGACCAAGTTGAATGAGCGTTTTTTTCAGAAATAGTTTAGAAAGTTGTTTTTAATTTTATTTTTAACAATTCAAAAACATAAAAATTTATAAACACAAAAAAACAATAGAACTCTAATCATCTCCATCTTCTAGATCCGTCTTCACTTCGAATAATTATTTTAATACAAATTTTACAAATTAAAATTAAAATAATAAATCCTAGATGGTGATGATAGACCGCCATCTAATTACATGAAAAACTTAGATACACATTCTAACCTCTAAAGAACCATAACTATCAAAAATTAATTAATTAATAAATAATTAAAATATAAATTTAATCAACCAAAATAATTAAAAAACATTCACTACATAATCTCATAACAACATTTAATAATATAGAAACCCTAGAGTGCCAACTCTCTAAAAAATTAAATTCAAGTATAGGAGAGAATAAGATCACATAATCCATATATATAGCATGATTACAAACTCATAAAATTAACGTAAAAACTAGGCTCGGATGCCAATTGTTGAAAAACAGTACGCAGTGGAATTTTAAAATTTTAAATCAGAGTATTTTCTAGAACACAAATTTGACATGTTAAATACATAAATTAATGACAAATCTTACTAACCTCTTTTTTGAACCAAAAAACAACAACAATATGTGAAAAGAAGAACATTCTAGGAGAGCCACAACCAACTGGTCGTCTTTGTTATTTTCTATCCACGATCGGCATGTGGGTGGTCACATGTCATGCAACTTTTCCTCCAATGACTCGCTTTCCAACCTCTTGAGAAAACTCAGATCTAAGGTTCTTAATCTTAAACAATAGCTCTCAAAGAGTTTCAAAGTTTATCTTACTAGAGTACTCACTCTATGCTTCTCATATGATCTAAACAACAAAGAAAACTCACCCCTATTTACAGTAGTCAAATTTGGGGTTAAACCTTATCAGATTAAGCCTCAAAATTTGAGTCTAGGTCAACTTTTGATGAAAAACACATCAAAAATGCATATACTGGTTATCATATGTTTGACAAGCCAATCTAGGAGATTGGCCTACCGAACTTGCTTCATCAACTTGCCGAAGTTTCCATCGGCTTGTCGACTGTACGATAATATAGAATCCTCATAATATCTTATCTTCACCTAAGAATCTTAGATAGAGCCTCAATTTTAATTCAAATAACCTAATAGAGAGGTTATCTGATTAAAATAGTCATGTATAGATAATCCCATAGTAAATAAAATATTATCCAAATAATTCAACATGTTTATCTTGAATTAATTCACAAAATTAATTCAACCGATAAACTAACATGAATTATTAAATCCAATATTATCGAATTTTAGCCAATCTAATAATTTAACATAAGTCATCAATATGTAGGAAAAATACGTCGTATCATTATATAATTATTATAAGCTAGCAAAGGGGACCCAATGGACATATATAGATCAAGCTCCTATAATTATAAAATAACATATCCTAGATACATATTTTATAATTATCAACTCCCACGTTACTCCACTAAAAGGTTAGAGCAGCACTCTCAAACTATATAAAATAAAGCTCTAATAAGCTAACCGTTCATAAAATATCATAATGTCTCACACCCCCATAGGATATTTATAATCGACCTAAGAATAAATATTGTTTTACCTTCCTAGTTATTTTTAACTTACATTCCATTATTGCACTATTGGTATAATTACTATCCATATATAGTGTATACCATTCGGTTACACCTATAAATCCAAATGATTGAACGGTTCAATCTTCTAATTATAGAATAATGCATATAAAAGAATATCATTAACTCTACAGAAAAGCTATGGATTTCATATCTATGAATAACAAGTCCCCGTGAATCAAGAGTCATGTCTCCAACGTATTAGTATGCATACCATCATTAAATCAGGATATCACCTTTTGGTACATCAAAAGACATAAGTCAGGAATACGGGCCCATTAGTCATTTTAGGATTAAAACACAATAAATATGATTGTCTAAAGTAAATTAACTTAAACAAATGAAATTATTAACCAAAATCAATTCAACTTTTTGTCCTGATCCAATACATCGTCACCTGTAACAATGTACCAATGTTTCTACTTGCAGAGTCCCACTTTGATGACCAAGATAGGCTATCTTCCGTTAGGGATGTAGACAACATAACAATCTTAACATGTATAAAGAACCCAACTTTATTCTCTCCATTATGAATCTTATAATTTAGACCATCACCTTTAAGATTCATGTCTTTAGAATAATCTGTCCATCATATGCATATTCTTAAAGGTTTAGACTGACAATCTCGGACTTTTGTTTGCTTATCATATATTTGATAGAAATGAAAATAAAGAGGACAACATTTGGTATATAAATAATAAATAAACTCTTTATTGATAAAATGTCTTCAAAAATATATTACAACATTTTACTCCTTAGGGCTCTATGTCTAACAAAAGACAAAAGTCTATATCATACGATTAAATCTTTGAAATAAAAGGATGGATGCATGTGATGTTCAGAAGCTTTTCAGCTTTATCAGCTTTTCTTGCCAAATCCACCCACTAATCTTGAATGAGATATTGCCCATATTATGTTCATGATTTCCACCATCTTATAAAAAGAATACACGTTAAAGAGGGAAAAAGTGAACATGATTTGAGAAAATTCTGAGAGAATTCTCAAAAGAGAAGAGTATGAGATATTTTACAAAGAAGAAAACTTGTAAAGTAATTCTCTAGTAAAATCTTGCTATCTTATATGTTGAATATATAGCTAGATCAAAAAAAGTATGGGAGTAATATTTATTTCCATTTGACGCCCACTCATTAATCCGTTGGTTTGGATTTTGGCTTGGAAGATTTACGGTGTCAAAATTTAAAGTGAGAAAACCCTTATAGGCTTCAAAATATTTGAGCTATAAACTTCTATACTTTATATGAATTAAAATTATAAATCTATTCCTGACAACTGATCAACATTTCGGTTGTGTTTCTACGCCAAATTTCCAACAACAATTTATGTAATATTCATTATGTATATAACAATTCTATATATTATATTTGATATATTTATATATATTACATTTAATATCATATATAATAATTGTTTTCTAGTACGTGAATTTTAATATCATGTATGGTTAAAGATTGTTCAATTCATAAGATAGATTGGATTGATTCTTCTAAATTTCTATCAACCTGATATTTTACCTCTTGAATTATTTCATTAATTCTAGTATTTCTAAAATTCCAATAATTAATTAAGGATTTTTTCCTAACTAGGCCGTTAAGTTCATAAGAAAGTATGAGTTTAAAAACATTTACAAGTCATAAGATAAATGGCTTAATAGTAGACCGCAAAAAGTAGATGATAAGATTAACAACTATAAGAACATATGAAGGTCTAAAAAAATATTTGACTTTAAATAGGTCAACACATTCTTAATGATTCGAGCAAAGTTGAGGTCCGATAATTAAGTACTCGATTGGTATTAGGGTATGATTCGAGATAGGTCAAAATTAGGTTTAATTCAGTCAAATAATAGTTTTAAGATTGATTGCAGTCTAATTTTATTACACGCTTTAGTAATAGCAGTTTCACCGATTAATTCAAAGGTTAATTTTAGACTACAATTAAGCAGGATTAACGGATCCACCGAGAACCAAAATCCCCTGTCAATTAGCTAGTCACCCCAGCTAGTTGGAAAAATGCCTAGTTTGGAGAAACTTGGAAGAAAAGAAAGGAGACAGGACAAGATTTGACTCCATGAACAATGTACAGGCTAGCCTATCGTTGACCAAGTTTCAGAGCAAAAATCTCCCTCTATTTCTCCTATGTTAAGCCATATTTTACCAAATCTTTTTAGAAGCTAAGAAACTAAGGTTATAAAGTTAAGCAAGATTAGGTAAAACTCTATTTAAGGATCTTTTTTTGCCAAGAGTTCATTTTTGCCAAAAAATTCTCTCTATTTTCCTCCTCAAAAATCTGGTTCACTCTGTCTCTCTCTAAGATTTTCATCCCTTCCTACACATTAACCCATTCAAAATAAGAAAAGGAAGAAGAAAACAAGGCAATTTTTCAAGATTAGTCTTCAAGGGTAAAACTAAAACCCTCCATCTTCCTTATCTCCAAAGTTCAGTTTAGTTTTACGATCTTGGTACATTATGGTACGTAATAAGTGATTAAGTATGTATATTGTGATTGTATTGCAAGATTAAGCCTTGTTAGTTGACAATTTGTTGTGATTAGAGTATGTACAAAAATGGGACGAAACCTTTATAGGTTGATTTAAGGATTTTCATAAAAAGTAAATTGCCACATTTGTCTCCAACCTTTCATTAAAATATAATTTTGGTCGTCAATCTTTTTTTCGATTTCTTAGTCCCCAACCTTTCATTTTAATTGCTAAGAGGCAATTTTAAGTGTCAAATCGTTAAGTTTGACGGTTAAAAATTATTGAATAATTTTTTAAACTAAAATCACTAAATTACCCTTTAGATAATTGATATTTTAAAAATTCAAGGTAAATTATAGCCTTTGATTCAAAAACACCAAACCACTGGTTCGACTTTTACCCTAAAAATAATTCAAAATAAAAAAAAATCAACAAAATCAGTAAGAAAACAAAGAAAAAAAAAACCAAAACCCAGCAAAGAATCAGCTCCTCCTCCATCGCCCACTCCTTCCACCGTCCCTCCCGCACCAACAAACCCAACCCCAAACTCCGTCACCTTTCCCGGATCAATGGCCTCGTCGTCAAACCATTATGAGTATCCAAAAATGGTATGTTCCCCGACTTGTAATTCTAACCCCTACAAAAGCATGAATTCCTCATCCAATTCATCTTTTATCTCTGATCAAAGGACCCAATTTTTCAAAGTACTTACTTTTTCCCTAGACTTTAAAAACAAACAAGAAAACACGTTTTTAGTTTTTTGCTTTTTTTTTTCCTTTGACCCTACTCCCACCAGACCATTACCTTCTTAGACAAATCAATGACCCCAAACTCGTCCCTCTCTGGCAAACCTAAGGACCTCTGACACATCCTTTCTGGTGACCCCAACCATCCATCCCTCACCAACAAACAGCAATAACACCCTCATCTTTGTTGGTTGACAGAGTCTACTACAACTGGGTTGGGTGACAGAATCTTTCCTCTCAACACCTAGGTTTGATGAAGAGGCCAGCGCTGGTCATTTTTGTATGGCAGAAGTTGGCGAAGGAACTAGGTTGGGCGGGAAGTCAGAAGTCCATGCTTGGGTTTGTTGATGGAGTCTACTACAACTAGGTTGGGTAACGAAATCTTTCTTCTCAACGCCTGGGTTCGACGATGAGACCGTCAACATAAGAGGGGTGACAAGGTTTAAGGGTGGGCTCACTGGCACAGGAGAGGACGGTGGCAAAGGTGGGCGGCGAAGGAGGAGCTGATTCTTTGTTGGGTTTTCTTTTTAAATTCTTTGCTTGGTTTTTTTTTTTTTTTTTTTCTTGTTGATTTGATTTTTCTTGTAGATTTAGAATTATTTTTAGGATAAAAACCAAACCAATGGCCGTTATTTTTGTTGGAAAAATAGTGCGCAATGGAATTTTAAAAAATTTATATTAGAGTAATTTCCAAAAATTAAGTTTAACATGCTATATGGATAAATTAACCAGATCTTACTAACCTTTGTATGCCGAAGAACCCTCGCAAAACATGAAGAGAAGTAACGTTTCAGAAGAGCCTCAACTAACTGGTCTTCTTTGCTATTCTCTATCCACGACCGGGGTGAGTATGGGCTCACACGTACAGCTCTTCCACTAGGTAGCTCTCCTTCTAACCAATCGAGAGAACCCAAAGCAAGTGTTCGTGATTTGTGAACAAAAGCTCTCAGGGAGTTTTCAGATGCTCACCAATAGAGTATCACTCTTAATCTCTCAATTGATCTGAGTAACTCATAAGACTTACTCCCTTTATATAGAGATTGGTCCTGGGGTCAGTCCTTATCAGATTAGGTCTCAAAAATTTGAAACAGAATCAAGTTTGGATCAATATCTGATAAGATCCGTGTAGAAACGTGTAATCTTATCGCTCGTTGATCGGAAGGCCGAACAGGCCCTATCGGTAGGCTGAACACGTAGATCGGCAGGCCGAACTCCCGCATAAATATCTCCGCTAATCTTTTATTTTCCACAGAGATTCTATAGGATAAAGTCTCAGTTTTAATTCAAATAACCCAATAGAGAAGTTATCTGATCAAAACAACTTTATCAAGATAATCTCTAAGAAAATAAATCAATTCTACAAGTTTATCTTGATCTAATTTATCCAATTAAATCAACAGATAAACAGACAAGAATTATCTAATCCTAATAATTCAACAAGTTTATCTTGAATTAATTTATTAGAAAATTAATTCAACCGACAACAGACATGAATTATTTAATTCTTCCAAATTTTAACCAATCTGATAAATCTGACATAAGTCACCAATTATTGAAAAAGCATGCCGTGTCGTTACAGGATGTTATGAGCTAGCAAAGGGGACCAAAATGGACCTATATAGTTCAAGCTCCCGATAATTATGAAACCCAATATCCCAGATATACATTTCATAATTATCAACTCCAACGCTACTCCACTAAAAGCTTGGAGCTGCACTCTCGAACTTTATAGAATTACGAAGCCCGTATAGCTAAGTCTCCATGACATATCATAGTGTATCGTATCCCCATATGATAATCCATAATCAGCTTAAGGACAAGTTCTGTCTTACCTTCCCGATTATTTTTATCTTACGTTCCATTATCTCACTATCAGAAAAACTTACTATCCAAAGATAGTATACCATTCGGTTACACCTATGTATCCAAATGGTTGAGCGCTCCAGTTTTCCAATTATAGGACAACGCATATAAGAGGATATCATTACTCCTGAAGAGGAGCTATGGATTCCATATCTATAAATAACAAGTCAACGCCATCAAGAGTCATGCCTCCAATGTACCGGCATGCATACCACTATTAAAATGTGGGTGTCACCCTTTGGTATATCAAAAGACATAAGTCAAGACAACGGGCCAACTATTCATCTCAAGAATAAGATACAACACAAATGATTGTCTAAAGTGAATTAATTTGCCAAGATAGAATTATTAATCCAAATCAATTCACTTTATGTCTTGATCCAACACATTGTCACCTATGACAACATGCCAATGTTTCTATTCACGGAGTCCACCTCCGATGGTCAAGACAAACCATCTCCCAAAAGGGATATAGACAACATAACAATCTTTGCATGAATAAAGCGCCCAAATTACGGATCATATGATTTAGACCATCACCTTAAGAATCGTGTCTTCCGCATAATTCGTCCATCATATGCCCAATTCTTAAGGTTTAGACCGACAGTCTCAGACTATTGTTTGCTTAACATACATTCAACAAATATGAACATAAAGAGGACAAGATTTGGTATATTAATAATGAATAAATTCTTTATTGATAAAAATATCTCCAAAAACTTATTACATTTTTACTCCTTAGGGCATACATGTCTAACAATCTCCCACTTGCACTAAGTGAGTAAATATGACAAATCTCGCATCCCCATAGCTTCCACATGCCTCTCGAAGACTCTCCCAGTAAGTGTCTTCGTAAATGGATCAGCTAAATTGTCCTCTGACACGATCTTACACACCGTGACATGTCCGCCCTCAACGAAGTCCTTTATCACATGATACTTTCGATCAATATGTTTACTCTTCTTGTGAAATCTTGGTTCCTTAGCATTAGCTACTGCCGCACTGTTATCACAGTACAGTGATACCGCCTTATCCATGCCAAGAACAACCTCAAGATCCCCAAGGAACTTGCGAAGCCACACTACTTCTTTTGAAGCATCACTAGCTGCCACATATTCGGCCTCCATCGTTGAATCCAAAATGCAATCTTGCTTAGCATTTCTCCAACTAATGGCACCGCCGCCTAGAGTAAATACAAAACCCGAAGTCCATTTCCTAGAATCCAGACAAGATTCAAAATCCGAATCAGTATACCCTAGAGGAGTCAGGTCCTCACCCAAATATACAAGCATATACCCTCGAGTCCTTCGTAGGTACTTGAAAATATGCTTTATCGCAACCCAATGGTTTGGTCCTAGATCCGCCTGAAATCGACTTACAATCCCGACCGTATAGCTAATATCCAATCGTGTGCAAAACATGGCATACATGAGACTACCCACTGCCGAAGCATAAGGCACCTTCTTCATGTATTCTCTTTCTTCATAAGACTTTGGAGAGTCTTTCTTAGAAAGAGTAATTCTAAACCTAGATGGTTACCCACCTTTCTTGGAATCCTACATTGCAAACCTCTTGAGAATTTTATCTATATAGCCGGTCTGAGACAAAGCTATCATTTTGTTCTTCCTATCCCGAAAGATCTAGATACCGAGAACAAAATTAGCCTTTCGCAAGTCCTTCATGTCAAACTACTTGGTCAACCATAATTTGACTGATGACAATGCCCCTACGTCATTGCCAATTAGCAGAATGTCATCTATATAGAGCAGTAGAAAAACCACCTTCTCATCCTTAATGTGTTTATAAACACATGGTTCATCTATATTTTGGGAGAACCCATAAGTCTTGATCACTTTATCAAATCTTATGTTCTAAGAACAAGAAGCCTGCTTAAGTCCATAAATTGACTTTAGCAGCTTACAAACCTTACCCTCTTGACCCATAACCTTGAACCTGTCTGGTTATTCCATATAAATGGACTCATCAAGATAGCCATTTAGAAATGCCATCTTGACATCCATCTGTTAAATCTCGTAGTCGCGAGCCGCAGCTATGGACAAGAGAATCCAGATGGACTTAAGCATGGCTACAGGTGAAAAGGTTTCCTCATAATCGATTCCTTCCTTTTCCGTATAACCGTTAGCTACCAGTCTAGCCTTAAAGATTTTGACTTTTCCATCTACTCCTCTTTTCCTCTTGTTGATCCACTTACACCCTATGGTTTTACCCCTTTGGGAAGATCCACAAGCTCCCAGACATGATTAGTCTCTATAGACTTCATTTCTATGTTCATGGCCTCTGTCCAGAGTTTTGAATCAACATCCTCCATAGCTTCTGCGTAAGTATAAGAATCCCTGTCATGTTCATACGGTTCAGCCAAGAATACCTCCCCATTGAACATATACGTCTCAGGTTGACGCCCGATCCTCCCACTACGCCGAATCTCCTGAGGTTGTTGTTCAGGTTTGTTTGGTTTTTCTACACTGATCGGAATGGTTTCGCTTGGAAACTCTGGAGTGATCGGATCACTCCTTAACTCCTTAAGCACCAGTTTGCTTCGAGGTTTAAACTCGTCCTTGTAACTCTCCTCAAGGAAAGTTGTATTAATTGAAACCACGATTTTATTTTCCTTTGGGTTACAAAAATAACCCCCTTTAGTCCCTTTTGGATATCCTACAAACACGCAAACTTCGAACGTGCTTCCAACTTATTCGGATCCTTAAACAGGACATGAGTCGGACAACCCCACATGCGAATATGGTTTAAGGATGTTTTCCAACCCGTCCACAACTCGTGAGGAGTTTTAGGGACTGATTTTGAAGGCACATTGTTCAAAAGATAACATGCGGTTTGTAGTGCATATCCCCAAAAGGATAAAGGCAATGATGAATAACTCATTATGGACTTGACCATGTCCAATAAAGTTCAATTCCTTCTCTCCGCTATGCCATTCTGCTGCAAAGTGCCTAACGTAGTCAAATGGGATAAAATCTTATTCTCTAATAAGTGTTCCAGAAACTCATCAGAAAGATATTCACCACCTCGATTGGATCAAAATTCCTTTATAGGTATACACAATTGTTTTTCCACTTCAGCTTGAAACTCCCTGAACTTGTCATAAGTTTCTCTTTTGTGGTACATCAGGTACACATACCCATATCTTGAGTAATCATCAATAAAAGTGACAAAGTACTTATACCTTCCTTGTGCTTGGATGTTCATCGGTCTGCAAACATCACTATGCATAAGTTCTAGAATCCCTTCGGCCTTGTTGCCCTTAGACCCGAATGGTCTTTTGGTCATTATACCCTCCAAACAAGATTCACTTTGAGGTATAGATTCCATCTTTAAGTGACTTAAAGGTCCATCCTTTACTAACCTTTGAATCCTATTCAGGTTAATATGACCAAGGCGCAAATGCCAAAGATAAGTCTTATTAGAGTGAGAAGTTTTAAGTCTTTTAGAGTTATTATCATTTATCTCAGCATTAAGCAATAAGTCCATCTTAGGTTTGATAAAATATAGATTATTTTGCATCCATCCAGAACAGATAAAAGATTTGTTTTTACGAATCACCACTTTATCATTAAAAGAAACCAAGTAGGAGTCTTTAAATAAACAAGCTACAGAAATTAAATTCCTTTTAAATTTAGGAACATAAAAACAATCTTGCAAAAATAAATTCCTATAATTATCAAAATAAAGATGGACGTCTCCCACTACTTTCGCTGAGACCAAGGATCTATCGCTCATCTGAAGCATGAAGTCCTCATACAGTAGACTTCTCATTTCTTTGAACCCCTGCAGAGAAACACAAACATGATTAGTTGCACCAGAATCTATGACCCAAATGTCACTAGATTCCTCAACCAAACAAGTTTCTAAATATAGAAGATCACACCTACCTCCTTTGGAAAGGAAGTCCTTGCAATGCTTCTTGATATGCCTGACCTTTCCACAAAAGAAGCACTTAAGCTTCTTCTTCTTCTTCTTCTTCTTCTTCTTCTTGCTCCTAGTAGCAGCAGGAATAGAAGACTTCCCGTTTTTGGCCCATTGCTTCTTTCCATTCCTAGAGTTAGGATTGGAACCAGAAGCAGCTATCATGTTTGCCTCACCACCAGCAGGTGATCAGTAGTTCAAACTCCTGTAACTGTTTCATCAGTTCTGTTAAGTTCATATCTCGTCTATTGCTTAAATTAAATGTAGCTCTAAACGGAATAAATTCCTTAGACAGAGTAACAAAGACCATAGTCATTTGAGTTTCAGCATCGATGTCGGCTCCATTGGTTTGAGCCTCAGCGAGGTAACCCATGACCAACATCATGTGCTCCTTTATAGATGTCCCCGGCCTCTGTCTATAGTTTAGAAGTTTTTGAAGTGCCCCTTGCCGCTTTGTTATGGCTTGGCCTCCAAACATATCCTTAAGATTATCCAAGATTTGCTTCGCAGTCTCATAATCCTGATGTTGAGCTTGCAGCACGTTGTTCATAACATAGCAGCGGGCCTGATCATTAGCATCTTTCCAGCCATCATACGCTTGAATTGCCCATTACTTAAGTCTCCCATAAGCTCGAGAGGACAAGGGGTTGTCAGTACATATTTTAGTTTCTCAAAGGACAGGACGATATCCAGGTTCCGTTTTCAATCGTTATAGTTCTCACCGGTTAACAGGTTTTTGTCAAGTATCGATGATAAAGCATTTTTAGGTATTTTTAATCTACAATAAAGAATCATATACCAAATATAAGCAAACATATCATAATAATTAAGTAAGATAACACAATCATGTAAAATCATACAAATGTGTTTATGTGTCAAAACCTTGAAAATATCACAACCTTACAAAGATAATTCCTAACTCAGAATTCAACAAGCTCCTAGGGAAGTCATGCCAAATTCAATCAAGAACACGGATCCCCTCCTGATTAATATATGTCATCTAGGACCTGTATGATCCAGCATATATTAATAATCGTTTCTTTGGCCATTAATTTTATTAACAGAGCTCCTAGAGGAGGTTAATAATAAAATTAACGTGAGTGTATAACCATCATTTCAATATTTTATCCATGATTTATAATCACCACCTAGGGGTGTGCAACCATAAATCATACTAAAATACCTTATCCTCTCAAAGATCCAATCTGGTACATGATAGAAATCCCTTCCTAGGGGTCGAGACCACCATGTTTTGCCTATGGACCAACGATGGAGGCCTTAGGTCCTCTCTTCAAAAACCTTCTCCCACTCAATCTTTTGAAATCAAGGTTTTATTTTAAGAATATGCATGAACAATTTTAATATGAGCGGCACTTCCTATTCTATATGACATGTTATCAATATACATGGCAAATCATATTATAATGCAGACAAGCAAAGCAATCAAGCAAAGCTTCAAGCAAAATAATAATAATAACGGTAATATTATGACTCCACCCTAGAGAATAGAAAACTAAGAATACAAGAAAATAATCAAGACATATTATCGATTCTTCATCCTTGAATCCTCAAGCTGTATCCTTCTTTATGTAATTCCATCTTCAAGTCTTCAATCCCGTATGAATTGAACACTTCATATTTCTGGTCATATCCAAATTTAATGTTTCTCAAAATTGTCCCAAAAATAAAATTAAAACTGTGTTGGAAAAAAAAAACTGCACCTTTTTTGGGGACTTTTCTAGCTCTCTGTCGGCAAGCCGATCTGGGTGATCTGCCTGCCGGTCATGTTTCATCGACATGCCGATCAATTAGATCAGCCTGTCGACTCATGAAAGTTTGACCTGCCAGCAGAGCCAGCCGATTTCTGCCCCACTGATGGCCTGCCGAACCATATGTCCGGCCTGCCGATCTGTAACCATCGGCCTGCCGAACTATAAGGTTCGACACGCCGACCGAGCAAAAATCTCCATTCCATAAAATATAATTTTTAATGCAATTCATCAATTTTATTTTCAACAATTCAAAAACATAAAATTAGAGACTCAGGAAATACCTAGAAGCGTCATCATCAATCTTCTAGATCCGTCTTCTCCGAATAATTATTTAATTACAAAATTCTTACAAATTTAAAATTAAACAATAATTCCTAAATGGATATGATAGTCTACCATCTAATTAGATGAAAAAAATTAGATACACATTCTAACCTCTAAGAAACCATAACTGGCATAAATTAATTAATTAATAAATAAATAAATAACAATTTAATCAACCATAATTAATTAATGAACATTTACCACATAATCCATGACAACATATATTATATATAGAAACTTAGAGTGCCAACTCTCTATAAAAGTAAATTCAAGCATAGGAGAGATTAAGATCACAAAATTTACACATATGACATGATCACAAACTTGTAAATTTATGTAAAAAGCATGTCTCTTATACCAATTATTGGAAATATAGTGTGCAGCAGAATTTTAAAAAATTTATATAAGAGTAATTTCCAAAAATTAAGTTTGACATGCTATATGCATAAATTAACCAGATCTTACTAACCTTAGTATGCCGAAGAACCCTCGCAAAACGTGAAGAGAAGTAACGTTCTAAAAGAGCCTCAACCAACTGGTCTTCTTTGCTATTCTCTATCCATGACCGGAGTGAGTGTGGGCTCACACGTATAGCTCTTCCACTAGGTGACTCTCCTTCCAACCAATCAAGAAAACCTAAAGCAAGTGTTCATGATTTGTGAACAAAAGCTCTCAGGGAGTTTTCAGATGCTCACCAATAGAGTATCACTCTTAATCTCTCAATTGATCTGAGTAACTCATAAGACTTACTCCCTTTATATAGCGATTGGTCCTGGGATCATTCCTTAACAGATTAGGTCTCAAAAATTCGAAACAGAATCAAGTTTGGATCAATAACTGATAAGATCCGCGTAGAAACACGTAATCTTATCGTTCACTAATTGGCAAACCGAACAACCTGATCGGTAGGCCGAACAGGCTCCATCGGCAGGCCGAACACATAGATCGACAGGCCAAACTCCCGCGTAAATATCTCCACGAATCTTTTATTTTACACCCAAGATTCTATAGGATAAAGTCTCAGTTTTAATTCAAATAACCTAATAGAGAAGTTATCTAATCAAAACAACTTTATCAAGATAATCTCTAAGAAAATAAATCAATTCACAATAATTCTACAAGTTTATCTTGATCTAATTTATCCAATTAAATCAATTGATAAACAGACAAGAATTATCCGATCCTAATAATTCAACAAGTTTATCTTGAATTAATTTATTATAAAATTAATTCAACCGACAAACAGACATGAATTATTTAATTCTCACAAATTTTAATCAATCTGATAAATTTGACACAAGTCACCAATTATTGAAAAAACATGTTTTGTCATTACAGGATATTGTGAGCTAGCAAAGGGGACTAAAATGGACCTATATAGTTCAAGCTCCCGATAATTATGAAACCCAATATCCTAGATATACATTTCATAATTATCAACTCCAACGCTACTCCACTAAAAGCTTGGAGCTACACTCTCGAACTATATAGAATTATGAAGCCCGTATAGCTAAGTCTCCATGACATATCATAGTGTATCGTATCCCCATATGATAATCTATAATCGGCTTAAGGACAAGTTATGTCTTACCTTCCTGATTATTTTTATCTTATGTTCCATTATCTTACCATCAGAAAACTTACTAACCAAAGATAGTATACCATTCGGTTACACCTATGTATCCAAATGGTTGAGCGCTCCAATTTTCCAATTACATGACAACGCATATAAGAGGTCATTACTCCTGAAGAGGAGCTATGGATTCCACATCTATGAATAATAAGTCTACGCCATCAGGAGTCATGCCTCTAATGTACCGGCATGCATACCACTATTAAAATGTGGGTGTCACCCTTTGGTACATCAAAAGACATAAGTCAAGACAACGGGCCCACTATTCATCTCAAGATTAAGATACAACACAAATGATTGTCTAAAGTGAATTGATTTACCGAGACAAAATTATTAATTCCAATCAATTTCCTTTATGTCTCGATCCAACACATTGTCACCTATGACAACATGCCAATGTTTCAATTTACGGAGTTCACCTCCGATGGCCAAGATAAACCATCTCCCAAAAGGGATATAGACAACAAAACAATCTTTGCATGAATAAAGCGACCAACTTTATTCCCTCCATTGCGGATCATATGATTTAGACCATCACCTTAAGAATCGTATCTTCCGCATAATCCGTCCATCATATGCCCAATTCTTAAGGTTTAGACCAACAGTCTCAAACTATTGTTTGCTTAACATACATTCAACAAATATGAACGTAAAGAGGATAAGAATTGGTATATTAATAATGAATAAATTCTTTATTGATAAAAATATCTCCAAAAAATTATTACATTTTTACTCCTTAGGACATACATGTCTAACAAGTTTTTTTTAAAATTAATGGGTGTGATTTACTCTTAATTTTTTAATATATCAATTATTTATAGGATAATTTAGTAATTTTAATTATAAATGATATCTAACAATTTTTAACAGTCAAAATCAATGGTTTGCCCATTAAAATGGTCCTTCAGTAACTAAAATAAAAGAATGGGGAGTGATAAATAAAAAAAAAAAAAAAAGGTTGGAGACCAAAATCACACGTTCGTGAAAAGTTAGAGACTAACGTAGCAATTTACCCTTTCATAAACATAAAACTTTTAAGTCTCAATGTTTTAAACAAATTACAGTGAAATAGTTACCACAAGAGTTTGATTGTAAGATGGAGTTTTGGACCGTTTTCAAAAACTCTTCAAAGTTTGCTTAAAAAAAAAAAACTATTTTCAAATTTTAAACCACTGTTTTTGGGTGAAACAGGCCTCTTAGAGGCCAGATCACAAATTTTATTCAACACAGAACTTTTAGATCTTGACTAAACAAACAATTCTTCATAAAAAGACTTGAACACCAATTCTGACTCTAAGGCAACGTTTTGGGCAGTTTTTTGGAATTGCATAGTTTTTTGTTTTAAAACTATCAAAACCTATTTTTAGCAAAAATAAGCCCCAAAAAGTCCGAATTGGTTTCCAAAACAAACACAAAAGTTTTATATCTCGTCAAAACAAAGAACTTTCATGACGAAATTTTTTTACGATTCTGCCCCTAACATGTAGTTTAGAACCAATTTTTAAAAACAAGCCAAACTTTTTATAAAAACTATTTAATTCGATAAAGTTTTGAGAAATCACTGAACGTGGATATATTAAAGAGAGAAAATAAAATTTTAAAAACACAATAGTTTTAGATCTCATTAAAATAAGAAATTTTCATGTGAAAAAAATTGTTAAAAAACATGTCTCTAACATAAAGTTACATGTTGATTTTCAAAACTAGCATAAAAGTGTTGTCATAGTAAAAAGTTTAACCAATACATTTGCTTAATGGCAGAATATCATTTTATGACTAACAGAGAAGTTTTAGATCCCGAGAAACTATACAAGTCTCCATTGATAGTTTTGTAAAACTTGGATTCTAAATTACGTACTAGTTTTGACATGAAATTTTAGTATACTAAGAATGAGTTTTTCTCAATAAGTAAGATAATAATTTTCCAAATAAGATTTGTAAATAGGATTTATAAGAACTCATAGCACTTTGCAACATAAGAATGTCGAGTTACGAGCCCAACACTAGTTAAGGCTCAAAGGCTCTTTTTGGACCAAGTCTCTCACAGTTCAATGTGAGAAAATTAGGTCCCATACCACTTTTTTAATACCATAAATGTTTTTGTGTCACTTTTGTTTTTCAAACCTTTGATTCATAATAATTTTGACATACAATATGTTCAAATTGCCCCTAAAAAAATCTCACCACCCAGTTGTTCCTCTCTCTCTTCCCTCACTGTATGTTTCACGTTCTTCCCACTCTCTCTACGTGCCTCCTTCTCTCCCATCTCTCTCTTTCTATTTTCTAAAAGTGGTATGTTTCAATTTTTTTCACAGAATTGGTAGGAATCAAAAGTATTACCATAAAAGTGGCATTTATCTAATTGACCTGTTCAATGTTTAGAACACCACACAATACTCCTAGCATTAGTGGGCCATATTAAGCTTATAGAAAAAAATATTAATCAGTTATGGGCTCATAGGCCCAATTTCACTATTCATGTTCAAATGGGCTTTTATACAAATATGAGCCCAATATAAATTAATACGGGATTTTATTTTAGACCAAATTAATAGAAAGAGATAATTAATTAATTTTAATTATTAATTAATTATTAACTATAGCATAGTCAATAAAAGGAAAGTAAAGAAAGTTATTTAAGTTAAACATATTATGATTTATATGATTTATGATATGTGATGCTATGAGGTATTTTGTTGTACCACATACTCATCTCAAGTTATGTTTTATACTATGTGATGCTATGTAGTAACATGTCATGCTACATACACATAATAAGATAAGTAATTGGAATAAGACAAGATAAATTAAGGATGTCGTACTCACCTCTTGACCTACAAAGAAGATTAAAGATTTCTCAACCTACAAGGAGACGTTAAGTCAAGTTTAAGTTTATAGTCATTGGAGACCTTGCAAACTCTAACCTTTCAAGGATCGTGCACGACCAGTGTGAACAGTTGGACCTATAAATATAATAAGTATGTTCATGATAAAACATAATCGACTCATGTATGATTTTCTAAATGTTTTCAATTACGTATCACAAGTATAAGCTCTTACTTCTTGAGTAAAAGCTCATTCAAGTACGTTCATATTGTAGGTAAAAAACTTGTCAATAATACTTAATGAAGAGTGGTGAGTGACAAAAAAATGGTAGAAATGGAAGTGGATACCACTTATGCGTTGTAATTTTTCAGCAGTATGTTTTTAACAAATTATGTATGTGCTAATGTTCAAATAAAATTACATGAGTATGTTGCAACGGATACATATACTCCGTCCAAACAATTTAGTAATGTAACACAGCTTTAATCTAGAAAATTTTAACAATAATATGTTGCAATGGATACAATACAATGATGCAACAAATATATATGTCTTCCGTATTGACTCATGTTATTGATTTTAAAATTGCCTTAAAAGAATTTATTTCATTTAAATAATGTTTTAAAAGAAATAATTTTAAGTTGTTATCATTATATAAAAAAATTATTACCAAGTCTAAGTAACCATGCTAAATATATGTTTAAGTATAAATTTAAGTTGTTTAAGTAACAGTTACGTAAGAAGGGTTGTTACATCAATTATTCTAAATTGGCAATTATAACATATCTCTAACAAACAGGTAATTTGTTTGGAGTAAAATCATGCGATCACATACATATCTCTAAGTGTGTGTGTGGAGAGGGAGGGTTGTAAATTACATAAATATGATTTTTAGTTTTAAGAGTTTTTCAATTCATCCGAGTACTTTCAAATTACAAGATATCATTTGAATCTAAAAAAGATTTCAATTTCATCCATGGCGTACCTTTTGGATTGAATTATGGGACTAAAAGAAACGATACTCTTAATTAGTCTCGTAACAATATTTTCAGTATTATACAAAACACGATAAACGCTAAAATAAAAGTTAAAAAAATGATGTTTATATTTTATTAATGTTTAAAATAACTTTCATAGGTTTTAATCAAGAAAAAAAAAACATTTTTTAAATAAACCAGTATAATTAAAAGTATTTTTATATTTTTTTGTTCCTTCATTCATAAAATACATGAGCGATAAAATTAAAACAAATTTTTTAAATTCAAAAAATACATTTATATTTTCTAACATTCAAAAGATAAAACCAAAACAATTCACACTAAAACATGCATAATTTGAAAATTAAAACAACAAATCTACCCACATTCTTATTATTCGAAGAGTCGGGCTCTGCCTACTCTGGCGTCAATGTAGTATTCAACACAACGAAAACCACGTCCTAAAGTTAAGCACGTAGAAATCACATTAGTTCATGCCGTACGGCTACATAAGGTCCTGACCTCTGGCCGAGACAAGGTGGTGGGAAGGGTACATCATCATGCCTCACTATAGACTAGGGCCGTTTGCGCCTTGGGTCCTTGACCTAGAACAAAATTCTGTCTAATATAAGAAAAATATTTTTTTAAAAATTAAATTAATTTAAATAATTTTCTTATTTTCTTAGTTGGAAAAAAATTATGGGTAAATTATTTATGAGTCAAAATAATTTTATTTTTGAGAATCAAAACAATTTTTAGTGCTTTTTTGAATAAGAAGAAAAATATGGGTAAAATTATTTTCATTGTAGAAAAATTATTTTTGGCCTATTGTGACTAAATGAGTGTAGAAAAGTCCTTAATAAAATATTGAAAAGGGTTAATTTAAAAAATTGAAAGTGAGGAGACAGACATGAAGACAGATACATAAAGAATTACAAATAAAGGTCGAGGAATGGCTTGGTAAGAATTTTATAATTTTTATTTTATTTCCTTTTTTTAAGGAGGAACCATATTATTATGACTGTTTATTTTCATATTCCTTGTTGATATGTTTTGTGCCATGCTTAATTACTTTATGAAGCATTGTTCATTGCCTACTTTTTCTACTCCACTGGTGTCCAAAGAGACTCGTTCGACTTCCGCAAGGCAGCCCCCAAGAGAAAAAACATCGACCGTTCCGATGTGTCAAAGAAAGAGTGCTCGTCTTGCTTTATCTCCCACAGTAGTAACACACCACTCCAAGAGCAAGGCTTCTAATTTGTGCTTCGAGATGATGATGAGGACTCGGTTGCTTCTGTTAAGCCTTTGCGGCAGATACTGCCTCAGGTACAGTCATGGTTTTCATTCCTTCTTCTTTTGCAATATTTATACCACATCCCTTGTGCTCTTCCTTAAAGATTGTAACTCGATCCTTATCCCTTTCTCCAGGAGTGCAGGAGGGGAACAAGGGCATCTAGCAAGTCTGTCTCTCCGATAAGCCCCTCGTCGCCGCATGTGATCTTCTCCTTTCCCTTTCTCTTTATCCTTTTTTTTTAAACCACCGTCTCGTTGCCTTCCATTCTAACTTATCTTATGATAGTTTAGGACCCCAACACGTAAAAGTAAACCTACAGTATCCCGTAGGGTATCATTTTGCAAGAAGAAACTCTGCCACGTTAGGTCTGCCTATTCCCTATGTGTCGTGGACCCTACCTTTCTTTGTCCTCTTTTCTTCTGAGATGTACCCCCTTGTGATGTCTTTCCACACAGTATGTAGTCTTTTTTACCAGCAAATAATGAAGTCCCCGCTCTCGGCAAGAGCACATGCGTTGACGGTGTCCAACCCCCAGTTCGTTGACTCTTCCACCCCTTGTTTTTTTTTTTTTTTTATTGCACCCAACCTCTTGCTAATTTGAGATATGTTTTTGTCACAGAATGGAGGTGAGAATGAGGGTGGAGGGAGCCTTGCTTCTAAAAGAACCGTGACTCTGGATGATGCATCACAACATGGAGGTGAGAGCCTTGTTTCTGAAAGAACCGCGACTCTGTATGATGCCTTTTTGTTTTTCTTTTTTTTTTTTGCAGCTTAGTGACCGTGATAGAGATAAGGAGAATTCCATTCCCAAGGACCGTATGCCTCCAATAAAAGTGCCAGTTGCTCAAGTGTGCCTCTTTTCTTATTTTTTTTTCTTTTGTTTGTGAATTGCTTGCGATCCTTGTCGTTCTTGGGTGATAGAGTCATTTAGAAGCCCCCATGCCCTAGACATATCTGGTTTGTTGACCCTAAGACCCTTCAAAAGTCCCTTCAAAGCCATAGGACCCCCCTTTGTGTTGTATATCAAAGTATTTTTTAAAATACAAGTTTCACATGCTATATGCATAAATTAATCAGATTTTGCTAACATTTTATGTACTGAAAAGCTCCTGTAATTAATGAAGAGAAATAAAGTTCTAGAAAGACCTCAACCAATTGGCTTTCTTTGCTATTCTCAATCCACGATCGAAGTGAGTGTGGGTTCACGTCTTACAGCTTTTCCACCAGATGATTCTCCTTCTAACCAATTGAGAAAACCTAAAGCTACAGTTTGTGATTTGTGAACAATAGCTCTCATGAAGTTTTCAGAGTCTCACGGGCAGAGCCTCACTCTTAATCTTTCAACTGATCTAAATAATAATGAGACTCACTCCCTTTTTATAGAGGTTGGGCCCAGGAGTCAATCCTTATCAGATAATGCCTTAAAATACGAATCAGATTCAAATTAGAATCGATATATGATAAAATTCGCGTCTAAATGCGTGATCTTTTTATCGTACGGCTGGCATGCCGATCTGTCTAACCCGCATGCCAAACTTGTACCATCGGCAGGCCGAACCTAAAGATCAGCATGCCGAACCTTCGATAAAAAATCCCAGCGAATCTTTTATTCTCCACCCAAGATTTTATGGGATAAAGTCTCAGTTTTAATTCAAATAACTCAATAGAAAAGTTATCTAATTAAACAACTTTATCTAGATAATCTCTAAGAAAATAAATGAATTCTTGATAATTCTACAAGTTTATCTTGATTTAATTTTGAATAAATCAAATCAACTGATAAACAGATAAGAATTATCCAATCTCAATATTTCAACAAGTTTATCTTGAATTAATCGTCATAAAATTAATTCAACAGATAAACAAACATGAATTATCTGATTTTACCGAATTTCAACCAATCTGATAAATCTGACATAAGTTACCAATTATTAGAAAAACATGCTGTATCATTACAGGATTTTTATGAGCTAGCAAAGGGACCAAATAGACCTATATAGTTCAAGCTCCTAATAATTATGAAACCCAATATCCAATATATACATTTCATAATTATCAACTCTAACGCTACTCCACTAAAAGCTTGGAGTTGTACTCTCGAAAGACATAGAATCACGAAGCTCGTATAGCTAAGTCTCCATGACATATCATAATATATTGTATCCCCATAGAATTATCCATAATCAGCTTAAGAATAAGTTTTGTCTTACCTTCCCGATTATTTTTCTCTTACGTTCCATTATCTCATCATTAGAAAACTTAACATCCAAAGACAGTATACCATTTGGTTACACCTATGTATCCAAATGATTGAGCGCTTTAATTTTTAATTATAGGATAACGCATATAAGAGGATATCAACTACTGCTAAAGAGGGCCTATGGGTTCCATATCTATGAATAACAAGTCTACGCTATCAAGAGTCATACCTCCAACGTACCGGCATGCATACCACTATAAAATGTAGATGTCACCCTTTGGTACATCAAAAGACATAAGTCAAGACAATTAGCCCACTATTCATCTCAAGATTAAGATACAACACAAATGATTATCTAAAGTGAATTAATTTGCTGAGACAGAATTATTAATCTAAATCAATTCACTTTATATCCTGATTCAATACATCGTCACCTCTGACAACGTGCCAATGTTTTTATTCACTGAGTCCACTTCGATGATCAAGATAAACCATCTCCCAATAGGGATATAGACAACATAATAATCTTTACATAAATAAAGCGCCTAATTTTATTATCTCAATTGTAGATCATATGATTTTGACCGTTACCTTAAGAATCGTGTCTTTCGCATAATTTGTCCATCATATGCCCAATTCTTAAAAGTTTAGACTGACAGTCTCAGACTTTTGTTTGTTTAACATACATTCAACAAATATGAATGTAAAGAGGACAAGATTTGGCATATAAATAATAAATAAATTCTTTATTGATAAAAATATATCTAAAAACATATTATATTTTTACTTCTTAGGGCATGCACGTCTAACACTTGAAACATAGTGGACCAAACTTTAGCCTTGCCTTTGCACGACGAGTGATGGGGAGCCAGTGCTAATCTCATCCGCTATGACATATGTTGAAGGAGCCAATGCCAATTTCATTCCGACGCGCTAGGCGTAGAGGAAGCCGTAATGCCAAGTTCATCCCGGCGCTAAACCGTCATTCCCGTTTCATCCTAGCGCTAAAGCCTTTAGCGCCGAGGTAGCCATATGTCCCAAGTTCATCCCGACGCCTCTAGCACCGAGGAAATAATATTGTCATCGGTGCCAAGAGAAAGACTTGTTCATCGTCAAACTATGTACACATGGAAAATCAAGCAAAATACACAAAAAGAAGCTCTTTATCATCATCACAAAAAAAAAATAAAAAAAAAAAATCCTGGGAACAGATTCAACATCAAAGTACAGTTCAACATACCATTATCACTGTTAACATACAAAATAAACAAGTCAAGAGCGAAGGAATCAGTGGTTTATGCGAGTTTACAAGGGTGGCAACGTTCCCCAATGCATCAAAAAGTGCTGACCAACAAAACAAAAGGAAATATGTTTGAGAACGTGTTATATAAAATAGGAGAGTGAAATATGTTTGAGAACGTGTTATATAAAATAGGAGAGTGTCACTCCTAAAATTGTTAATGCATATTATAATAAAATCTTGTTTAAAATACTCAGTGAGAGAGGGCTTTTGTAAAACCCGCGGTCTACATCGTTGCTCCATATGCAATGGCCTTTCGGTTGGTAAAAGAGACGATGGGATTGGCAAGAGGCGACAGCAAGGGAGGGCCACGAATTCTATTGGTGACTCTGCAACAAGGCAGGTGAAAAGCAATATGAAAGCAACTGCTTTGAGAGACGAAGGTACTATTTTGAGGGTTTAGGGAAATCTGAACCTCGTGCAGTTTTTTTTTTAATTTTTAAAATAGATTAATTAGATAATAGTGTTGCATAAGCCATTCTCTAAAGCCTACATTAGATGACAAATTATTAAAAAATTGTCATCTAATGCATGACAAACAAATCAAAAACACAAAAAACTATGCATCATGTGTTTTTATGGAAATATTATATGACGGTCTCTTATAAACCGTCGTATACTTGACGTCGATAAATCTAATAATTGTTGGTGATAAATTATTTATTAAGAATGTTATGTTTTATTCTTGGTATATTGTATAAATCAAACAAAATGACATGATTTAAAAGCATTTATCCTAACAATTAATTCAAAAGCCAAATCATCGTGAATATTCATGGTTGTAAGGTTAAACTAATACTAATTTGTTTGTTGCTATTGATAATTGAGAGCAGCTAAAGCAATTATAAAAAATGAGTAAAAATAAAAAATTCTTTCTTGTTGTTCCGATGAATACGTTTAAAGGAACCTCAAACATGTCGAGCACATTCCTTTAACAAAGTCCTTTAATATATAAAAGCATTATTAGCACGGTTAGTTCTAAGTTATCAGCTTTATATCAGCCTTATATCAGATACACTTCTGAACTTTTAATGTTGATAAGTTGCTTATTAGCATTATTAGCACGCAGCAAGTATTCTTTCACAAGTTTGACACAAGTCATAGGTAGTTATATCTTTTTTAACACAAAGATGGTCGCTCCTTTTAGGAACAGGTCCCATTCTCCCCATTTTTTTACCTGTCTGTGCTGATAGAAGTTTGAGATTTCTTTTTTATTTCAATGACTGAGTTGCAGCCGTGTTGATGGAAGAACATGTTTTTATATAAAAAGATATCTAAAGTAAATTTTAGAACATTGGAAAAATTAATTTAAGTGGTAAAAACTTTAATTAAAATTATTTTTGTAATAGAATAATCATTCAATCAGTTCACTTATAAAAATTGTCGTTCAAAATTTTGGTGGAATAACAATTCCATAAGAATAGCTATTTCTGCTGCCTTTTGCCCATCCAAACATAGAAACGGCCTGGCTCATAATAACTATAATTCCTTTTCAATGATCATTCTATTGTTATTCTATCAAAAACCAATCGTAATAGGAAAAAACAATTATGTTGCTGAATACCATTAAAAAATTGATACATACTTTTTCAAAGAAAGAATGTCACCCTTGTAAATATATGTAAAAAAAAAAAAACATTCTGTTATTGTGTGTTTATTTGCAAAAAAATTGAGATGATTTTCTTTAAAACAAAATAACAGTTGAATAAGAAAATGAAATATTGTCTGTATCTCCACATCAATATATCGTGAAGAAGTTTAGAATGAACCGGAGAACCCACTTACAAACTCAGTTTCAACTTGCAAGCAAGGCAAAAGGGAGTTGGAAGTAACATTGCTATTCATCGTAAGAGGGGGGAAAGGAAAGGGTGAGGCAAAAAAAGAAAAAAATAATAAGAGAAAAAGACAAAAGAAAAGTCGTTCTCCTGCAGTTTAAAATGCCTTTCATTAAATAAATAATCATCTGGGGGCACCCACTGTTTTCCAAAGAATTCCCCATGTTCCTCTACAATAAAATAATTTATGCAAAGAATGTGTTGTCAAAAGCAAAGCTGATTTCACCGGTTTTGAAGCGCCTCTATTGCCTTCTTCCATTGCCACGCTCTTTGTTTTGCATCCTCAAATGATCGCACCTTCTTGGGCTGAAGATATGACACGATTTAATATTAGGGAAAGAAACCAAATTTAAAATTTAAAAAAAAAAAAAGAGCATGTCGTTGCAAATCCAAATACGCTATCCTCATTTGTTAAACCTAACACTATTACAGCCAGCACAAATCATGGCACTTCAACCTTGTAGTGTCACAACCAACTTCAGATTTACTATCCCATTTTCATATCTCAATCCTTTTTAGTATTATTAGTATTTAGTATTTATTATATTGCCCCAAATTCTTAAATTCAGATGATATGGAAAAATAGTATTTTGGGACAACAGATAACATACTTGAATTTGGGAAAAAGCCATTTGATTTGTAGCTAATGTTGATAACGGGTGACAAGCTTTTAATGCAATCCGCTCAGTGCCATGATTTTAGAAATGATCTATTTACACTGCAATATCATAATGCATGACTAAAGTAAAATCCAGTAACGTCATTACTGTGGTTCTGCCGCATTGATTTTACTGAGGAAAATTGTTGGGCAATATCATTGTCCTTGGATGCTTTTAGTTGGCAATAATGAGAGAAGTCTTACCGTGCAAATCTTGAAATTTGAAGGGCTCGCCACTTGAATGTTGAGGTCATTGGGGTTATCAGACCATATGATATTCCCCTTCACTACAAGTTTTGAAGGGTCAACATAAATTAACTTCGGCTTGTTGGTGAGGATTAGCTGCACCTTCTTGCTCGTAAGTTTGCGAAGCTTCTTCACCATCGAGATCATGATAACAGATTCTCCAGGTTCAAGAAATTGTTGCCTGTTAACAAGGTAAAATTCATATTAAATACACTTTAGGTCACACAGCAAATAGCCACTTAAAAGTAACCGAAGGCAGGACCGTTTAGCATAAAGACAAGACCAACCATTAACAAGAACAACACTGCTTACTAATAAAAAAAAATAGTGATAATAATCATAAAAAGACAATTTCCAAATCTAGAACGTCCAATGCAGAGATGAAGAATCAAAAGATCGAGAGACTTCCATACATAATTCATACTTTAAATCCCAACTAATAGAAAACAGCACACCTCAAAGCTTTAATGATTTTCACTCAGTGACAATAAACAAAACCCACGACAGTTCAACATAAACAAGCACTGAACACCACTAGCCCTTGGAAGAAAAGAAGGGCAAAAGGAGCTCCATTAACAACGTATAAAATAAGAATAGGTCCAACATCTTTTTAGGAATATTTCCACGTCTTGGAGCAGTACCAATAAAGAATAAGAATATAGCATTTACAATCACCATAAAGTGAAATTATTTTTTAACCATCAAACTTACATAAACTGTACTCCATGTTAGGGAGTTAAGAACAGAAATAGATACTAGAGTTCACTGCATATAGCTTGTAATCAACGGTGAAGAATGATGCAGAGCATTAGCAAAAGGTAAGGAGCTCATACCATTTTGAATCAAAAGAATCAATGGAAGCAAGTCTAGTTATATGAGCAGTTGATTCTGAGGAAGACATGGCACCAATATTCCCCTCATTTTGTCTTGCTCCACCATCTCCAGTGTGTGAAGGGTTCCATGAAGAATCGTTACATTCATCACTTTCACCTGAGTGGGCCTAAAAAAAATGATATTTTTAATGGATTTACATAAGAGCATTCTTTAAATATTGTCTAGCAAAAACATGAAGCTCGATCACCCCCTTTTTTTTTTCTTATGAGCTATTAGGATTACAATGATGATGTAATACTTACGTCCAAAGCAAGTCTAGGTGGGATTTGCTCTCTCAAATTTGTCCACTCAACTCCTCTAAAGAATGGATGCAACTTGAGCGCTCCATAACCACCAAGTCCAACACCTGGTCGCCTAATAGGATCCAGATCCTGCATGCATTAACGTTAGAGCTAAACCTTCAAATATAAAACTCTTGATGAAAACCTATTCGAACATTATACTCTGAGAAAACACCAAGACAGGAGTTAACTCTTATCTCCAGTATAGAAGATAAATAGAACAGTAAGTTGGCATAGGAATGATGTATGACAGAGGTCCACTTAAATAATGATCGACAAAAAATATAAAATAAATATCTAAACTACATTCTCTAAGGCCCTATTTGGTTCAAAGGTATGAGCCACAAACCTTTTTGCTAAAGTGTTTAATCTCACAAAAAATTGAACTCTGTTCAAATATTTAGTTTAAACCTATGACCGAAATGGGCTAATTCATTCCAGAAACATGTCATGGAAAACCTTAACAATTGCTAGGCTGCACCTGGGCAAGAACCATAATAATTACATAGCCAATGTTTAATCTTCTTATAATATTATTTATTTGTTTTCTAATGATTTCCACAATTTACCTCATTTATCAACAATTTTAGCCAATTAACAGAGTTAATTCCATTCAAATTAGCCAAATACTTTTAGCAACAAGGGTTAAGCTGGGAGTAGGAATCACGAAATCCATAAGTAATATAGCACAGTTCTAAATAAAGGAGAATAAGGCAGCAGCTTACCAACAATCGGTCAATGAGGTCCTTAGCTTCCTCTGAAAAATAATCTGGAAATCTAATATCTCGGGCTATAATTCTTTGGAAAATAAGCCATTCACTTGCATCTTTGAAAGGAGAAGTTCCTGAAAGCATTTGGTACAAGGTGCAGCCAAGTGCCCAGAGGTCATTACTGTTGGAAAAACAAAATGTTGTCATAAGGGTGAGACAATTAAAAGAAAAATAGACAATAGGAGCCCAAGTGCTAACCAAAGTACCTCCAATTTTAAGGAAGTCACAAGTATTACTGTAAGTTTCTTCCCCCTATCAACATTTAACAGTCCAATCTATATACCTGTTTGCTTGATTTATTAAGGACAAGTATCTTACCCAAAAGTTGCAGGAGAAGAATTCAAGACTTCTGGAGGGACATATGCAGCTGTTCCCACAAATGTGCATGCCTTATCATCTAAACAGGGCATCAATGAGCAATCTGTTATATCGTTAAATAACAAAATACAGCTTCTCCACCAGATAGGATCATAAATATACCTGATGCAGCGTTTGGAAGGACTGTAATTTGGCTATTTTCCATTGGTTTTACGCTCCCAAAATCAGCAATTTTAATATGGCCATCCGAGGTAAGTAACAAGTTCTCAGGCTGCATTCAAGAAATTATTAGTATGCTTTAAATGCCACTGAAATTGGGCAAGCATTTAGGAAATATACCTTTATATCTCGATGTATTAGCCCCATTCCATGAATGTATTCAAGTGCATCAACAACTTCTGCTGCATAAAAGCGAGCTTCATCTTCGGACAAACGACCTTTCTGCACATTATTAAGTTGAAAAGTTGGAAGAGTGCAATGAAAAGTTAAAAGACATAAAGCAACAAGAACTAAAGGCATACGAGAAAACATTATGCACAAAAGTGCATTGGTACTCAAACTAATCAGAAAAATACTTTAAAGTTGTACATGTAGAAACTTCGAGTATAAAGATCTTGAAAATATCGTTTGACATCACATTAAGCATTCACACTCAACTAATAAGTCCAATATTTTCATCAAAAGCAGCAAGAGATGAATTTGGAGATAATCTCACAATGACACGAAGAGCACACTATAAATTCTATTGCTCAACTTACCCTGGTTATTTGATCAAAAAGTTCTCCACCCTCGCAGGACTCAAGTGCCATATCTTCACCAAACTCAAATAACAATGCCAGATGAGAACCAAAATGGTAAACCGTAAAGGCGATGAAAGATGACTTGAAAAATGAATAAATAAAAAAAAATGCTGAATCTATACAAAGGGAGGAACTGAAGCAAAATAATAGCATAAACTTTTTTATGACATCACAGAAAAGAATACCTACATAGTGAAAAGGTGTCTTGAAAAGTAAAAAATAGTCGCACAATCCCGGGATGATCCAACTGATCAAGAACAATTCGTTCCAATTTCACATAAGCAGTTTTATTCTCTTTGGTTATGAACTTCTTATCCATTATCTTCAATGCATAAACAATTCCTGTATCCTTCTTCTTTGCCCGCACAACCTTGTGACAGAATAATAGAAAGAGGCAGATATGAATTCCACATCATAGAAGCAACGTAAATAGTTTGACACCTAGTTATTACAATAAATCCTCTAAGCAACCTGAAAATTTGCAGCAATGCATAAACTCGGGGCCAAAGCTCCTACATTTCTATTATTTTATTTATAATTCCTTTGACAAGAACATGTACAAGAGTAGTGGAAGCACGTATAGCCTAGCGGTAATTTTACACCTACTTCCATCACAAGGCATGGAATTTGAATTCCTCTGCTCCCAAGTTCAAAAATTTTTTAAAAAAAAAGAAAAAAGTCCTAAAGCATAACAATATTTTTTAACCGGTTAACTCTTTCAAACATCTTCAATGTCATAGACTCACAAAAGCCGCATAAAAAATTAAGAAATGCTAATTTTAAAAAAAGAGAGAGAGAGAGAGACAGGACAAAAAATTACAAGTACAAACTACAATCTCCTAAAGTGTATGGCTTAATTCTTCTGATATTTTGGACCTAAAGAAATCAATCAAAGCAAAAATAAATAAAATAAAATAAAACGAGAAAAATAATAATCCAACACCAAAGAGCCAAATACAACCAAATCAGGGAATTTTTTATGTCATCTTGACATCTGTCACACGCTCAATCCTGTCTCTTTTATCAATCCATTCCCGTCACAATTCAAAAGCCCCCACATTGAAATAACCGCCCAAATTGACAGAAAAAAATGGGATTCTATGGTTTACAAATTACTACAATCGATTCGCAGCATCAAAAGAGCTTTTTTATTGTTTTTGGCATTGAGCATCAAAAGAGTCAAGCCTATAATTTTACCCAGAAAAATAAAATTAAATCAGTTCAATAAAAATGTTATGCATGAAAGGGTAAAAAGACTTAAGAAGGCAACATAATTCAATAAACTACCAAATCTGCAACTAAAACGGAAGGAAAATTACAGAATCTAACTGGAAGAATTACAACATAACAAAATTGGAAACACCAAAAAAAAGGAAAGAAAAAATATGATACCTTGGAATAAGAACCAACGCCATAGATCTTGCCCAATTCGAAGTCCTGAAGGGTGAAATTCTCCTGCGGAGCTCTGAAAGCGAAGCTCTTGGATCGCGGGACATTGCCGCCATTGGAAGAATTCCCTTGAATCCTCTTAGCATCAAAATCCTTCTCCATTGCCAACATCGCCTCTACCTAAAGCTTCATCCACATACCACCGGTTTCTCTGTCTACAACCTCATTTTCTCCTCTCTCTCTCTAAAAAAAAAAAAGAAAACCTCGGGAAGAGAGCGACGACGGTGGAATTGGATCAGAAACAGAAACAAAGAAGAAGCCCTAGCTTTCTCTTTCTCTCTCCTCTATATTCTTCTTCTGAAAAGGAAAAGGTGGAGATTGCTTGGATTCCTATGGGTATCTGTGGAATATGACCAGCTTTAGCTTTGGATTGTTGAATTTTTTTTTTTTCTTTTGCAAGTTTCAAAGCCTAGAAAGTGGAGAGATGTGGGATTATGGAGAGAGACGGGGAAGAGAGAGAAAAATAGAAAGTGCAAAACTGCTTTTCTTTTTTCTTTTTTTTTCTTTTTCTGTTTTTCTAAGAATAATTAAATGATTTTATGATGAACGGAGGAGAGGGAGGTATGGGGACCGGCACATGGGAGGGAATGATGGAGATCACTTCATTTCATTTCATTCAATTTTCTCTTTCTAGTCAACAATTTTTTTTCCCTCTCTCGTTTTGGAACCTAAAAAAGGATAGCAGAGAGAGAGAGAGGGAGACTGGTTCATCTTGATCCTGCTGCTGGTTATGATTGTGAGGAAACATGAAGCTCTGGCTTGCTTGCCATCTCATCAAAATAAGAGCAAATAAAGAACAAGAGTTGAAATTAACAATTGTAAAAATTAGAGTCATTTGCTTCATGGTTTGAATTATGATTTGAATTATTTTGTTATAGTATTTTCTATTATAAAAAATTTAAATCTTCATTTAAATACTCTATTTAATTACTCGAACTAAATGGGCTCTTAGTCTCGCTCTACATTATTGTGTTCCTAAGTAATATTTCTTCTTTTATTTCCAATGACCTGTCAACTGCATATTATTGTTTGGGAACATTTTGCCAAAATTATATTAGTTTTTTATTAGTTTTTTCTTGGGGAAAAACTACGGGGGAGAATGTTATTATTCATATGTGTGTAGTGTGAATTTTGAATCATTAGGAGTCTGTTTGGTTCGAGTATTTGAATGAATATTTAAATTTTTGTGAGAAAAAATATTATAGCAAAATAATTCAAACCGTGATTCAAACCATAAAACAAACTGCCCTAGATTATCCATCAAGGTCTTACATTTTGTTGTATATATAAACTAAAATAAAACAAATCATACCTAATTATACTTTCTTTTTTATGTTAAAAGAATTTCTAACATTAACTAGTAATTTTAAAAAAAACACTCTATTCTTCTCCGGCTCCTTCTCTACGCTCACTCGTTCTCCTCTCCGACTCCTCCTCTGCACTCTAAATCCCCGTTCTCCCTCATCCTCTTCTCTGGTTCCTCGGCTACGCTCCGAATCGCCAGAACTCTGAATCCTATCCCAACCTCATGCCCTTCTAATACAAAGGGAAACTGAGAAAATCAAACCATGTGTTGGGCATCGAAAAATAGACGAGAAGTAAGAATTTTGAACCAAGAAAAATCAGATGTAGATCATGTTTGAAGAATGATGGCTTTGAAAAGGGAATTGGTGCGACTCTAAAGATTTAAAGTTTGTTAATTGTTTTGTAATTTTAACAATTAGAATTTTTTTTTTTCGTGTTTTTATCAATTCCCATGGAAGAGGATTTGGCTATACCTTACAAAACTAGGAGATGAAAGAGTACAGGTTTTTCTCTCGTCTCTACTGTGAATCAGTCTCCACCAATTCCAAATCGGCGCTGGAGTTTGAGGGTGTTCAATTTGTCATTGGTGAGCTCTCGCCGGCGAAAACTAAGGACTTGGTCGTGTTTGTGGGCAAAGTTGGAGAGAAGTCACAGTAGAGAGAGCTTCAATGATTTACACAGCCACCAAAAATACATCTTTGGGTTCAAATCTTGCATTAATTTTCTTCTCCGTTGGCCGATGGCGAGGGTGGACTGCGGTGGCCGGCAACTACATAGGCAAGTGTGGGTTTTTTGTTTTTTTCCATTTTTAAAGAACAAATATTGTAATATGAAATTTAATTATATGTGGAAGGTTCTATTTTAGTTTGGTGTACTATCTCTTCTTTTACCAGTGATTAAAATAGAAAACCACACAAACTGTCAAATCCTTCTCCATGGATGGAGAATATATTTATACTCCATAATCATTCCTTTTTCTTGTAGTTTTAAGTAGAGAAAATATTTTCTCCATGAATGGAGAGTATATTTATACTCCATAATCGTTCCTTTTTCTTATGATGTTAAGTAGAGAAAATATTAAAAGAAAAATAATTGTGATGGGTGAGGTATATCTTATCTATAAATATAGTTTTCAACTAGCAGATTACATCATAACTATATTAAATTTTAAAAAAAAAAGAAACAAATTTAAATTAGAGACATGATTTGTTTCTTCCCTCCTGGTATGAGAGACATCAAAATAGCAAGGAGGCATTGTCACACCTTGACACCCTCCTTTAGTCCATTATGCCAATCTCCTTGGCGATAGGACTGCTCTTTTTTTACTTTTTATCTCAATTCACCGCTCCAATAACTCTAAGAGCCCGTTTGGTTCAAGTATCTGAATAAAATATTTGAATGAAGATTTAAATTTTTGTGAGAGAAAATATTGTAGCAAAATAATTCGAACCGTGATTCGAACCACGAAACAAACAGGCTCTAAGTAATTACATGCATTCTCTTGCCACTTCGGTAAAATCATATTCATGGTGAATTCTTTTAGTCGCCCCTCTTGGATTCGACTATAAAATGCTGACTACCCAAACTCACCCCTCCAAGTTTTGTGCCTCTTGCATCTTCTTGACTCCACTGAGACTAATTGTTGTCCCTCTAAACAAGAGCAATATTGACCCCAAAGCATTTAAATCTTATGTTGCTTAAAACTCACTTACATCCTCTAATGTTGCCTGCATAGAACCAACAACCTTTAATGCTGCTCACTCGTCTACTTCCAACTCAAAGTACACCCCCTCACAATCAAGTCACTCTGAATGTCTCCTTTAGACACTTGCTCTTTTATTTTTGCTAGCTCTTGAGTCTAAATCACACTTTTGATGGTGTGAGTAGCTACAACCCATTGTTGCTAGCATGCTTGATCATAGGTCATTGGTGTGCCATTTTAGATAAGGCTTAGCAGCCAACTACATTCCTCAAATTCGACACCTAGGTGCAATGTCTTCTTATGTGGGTGGCCTTGCCACCTTGGCCTTATGACTCACCTTCTTGGCAAGTTTATCTCTTATGGAAAACACATATGGCTTGGCTACAACCATATCATCATGCTCTTTCGACCTCTAAGTGTGGCAATGATCCGCCCATCATCTGAATCACATTGGATTCACAACCCACATGCTGAACTTAGAGGTGTTTAAAAAATCCGCTAAGCTATCGAAACCGTCCAATCCAAACCGAGCCAACCAAACTAGTGGTTTTTGTTTTTATTTTGGATAGTTTAGGTCATTTTTTACACAAATATTTGAACTTCCATATCGTCTAAACTATCTATCTAAACTGCCCACCAAACTACCCACTAGACCACTATATTATGTAATTTTTATTTTTCAAATATTTTTATATTAAGAAATTTTGCTATTTTTATTTTTTTTCATTGGTTATTACAAGAAGTTCTGTGCATATAAGATGACACTCTATAATTACACTTCTTCTAATCACTTATCATCAAAATCTAAAAAAAAAAAATCAAATTAAAGAATCAACATATACAACTAAGACGAACTCATTAAATGAAACATTAGCCTTTCCTCATCCAATAGCCAATGTCTTATCTCTACTCCGCCACTGTCTACTAATCATGTCGTCACTGTCTTGTTGTCTCCACCACTAGCCTAATTCACCATGGTGTGGATTAAGGATATTAGTAAGAGGAGAGCTTATCGACACTAGTGGAAAACTTTACTTCAAGTTTAAAATTTAATTGTGTTGTCTTTGACTTTTTAGTTTAGTTACTCGTGAACTTTGATTTATGCTATCATTACTAGTTTGGTTTTTTGTTTATATTAAAACTTTAAAGTGTGAACTTACCTTTTATAATCTTGTTAAATATTAAAAAAATTAATTTTAAACACAAACCGCCTGAGCCAAACCGCCCAAATCACTTATGAGTGATTTGGTGTGGTTTGGTGTTAAAAAAAATATCAAATCATCCAAACCACCTTAAAATAAAATTTATTTTTAGTTTGATCGATGGTTTAGAGAAAAAAACCACCCGAACCACCCACAGACACCTGTAGCTAAACTTTTGGTGGTAATCTTGGTATTCAACCCATAAGCTGCTCTATTGGCACTATCTTGATTTCCAACCAATCAACTACTCTCTTGGCTGTCTTATCGAAATATTGCAGTCTTGGTAAATCATGAGTTCCAATGTGTTGCCTTAAACAAGGCTTCAGGAACGATGCTCCAAGGCTAATACTCCAAGTTGTACTTTCCTCTTGCTACAACTCACCCCATAATGACAGTTTGATCAGGAAACTCACTTGGCAATCCCAACGTAGCAGCAACCTTGTCGTCTCCTCTTAAAGTAACAATGCCTTGGTTACAACAATAACTACATTTGTATATAGTACCACAATGCAATTGGTCAGCAAACAAGAAAAAATGGCCAAGTTAATATCATGCCACCTTTGCAATATGGTTAGCAAAAATAACGCTTTTCATCAGAGTTTGTATGACATCTCAAGCTGCTCATATATATTCACTACCACAATTCCTTTCCCTTTTTATCCATTTTCTGATCTCCCCATCTAATAAAATAGCTCACCACTCCAAGGGGTTAGCTTGCCACCTCCTCGGGAAGACCGTCTCAACCTGGGGGACTTAGTTTGGAGAGATAACTCACTATCCATTATCAAAAAGAGAGTGAACTACCCCTGCTCAAGAAAAGCCGGCTTTAAGGACAAAGAATAGCTCACTATCCCCCACTTCCTAAAGGGATAGCATACTATCCCCACTCAGGAAGTCAAGTCCTGTCTACAGAAAAGATCTAGTTTGAACCATAGATTGAACTTGAGATATTGTAAAGTGTAACTCTGAAAAGTTGGACATACATTTGATAGAACAAAAGTTGAACATTAAGCAATTCAAGTAATAGCAAATAGTACTTAACTTTTTGAAAAATGAGGAAACAAGCATTGAATGAACTAAAAAACCAGTGAACTTAAAATAGAACAAAGTGAAAACAAAGGGGTTACATGTATGGTATGAGCTCAAACAATGTAAAGCTCTTATACGCTGTAACTATATTGTAAAACTCTTATATGCTACAGTATAAATCAATAGGTTTTTGTTAGACATGTATGCCCTAAGAAGTAAAAATGTAATACGTTTTTTGAGACATTTTTATCAATAAAGAATTTATTTATTTATATATGCCAAATCTTGTCCTCTTTACGTTCATATTTGTTGAATGTATGTTAAGCAAACAGTAGTCTGAGACTATCAGTCTAAACCTTAAGAATTGGGCATATGATGGGCTGATTATGCGGAAGATACAATTCTTAAGATGACGGTCTAAAACGTATGATCCGCAATCGAGGGAATAAAGTTGGGCGCTTTATTCATGTAAAGATTGTTATGTTGTCTATATCCCTTTTAGGAGATGGTTTGTCTTGATCATCGAAGTTGGACTCCGTGAATAGAAACATTGGCACGTTGTCATAAGTGGCGATGTGTTGGATCGGGACATAAAGTGAATTGATTTGGATTAATAATTATGTCTTGACAAATCGATTCACTTTAGACAATCATTTGTATTGTATCTTAATCCTGAGATGAATAGTGGGCCCATTGTCTTGACTTGTGTCTTTTGATGTACCAAAGGGTGACACCCACATCTCAACAGTGGTATGTATGCCGGTACGTTGGAGACATAACTCTTGATGGCGTAGACTTGTTATTCATAGATATGGAATCCATAGCTCCTCTTTAGGAGTAATAATATCCTCTTATATGTGTTGTCCTGTAATTGAAAAACTGGAGCGCTCAACCATTTGGATACATAGGTGTAACCGAATGGTATACTATCTTTAGATAGTAAGTTTTCTGATGGTGAGATAATGGAACGTAAGATAAAAATAATCAGGAAGGTAATACAGAACTTGTCCTTAAGCTGATTATGGATTATCATATAGGGATACGATACACTATGATATATCATGGAGACTTAGCTATGCGAGCTTCGTAATTCTATAAAGTTTGAGAGTGCAGCTCCAAGCTTTTAGTTGAATAGTGTTGGTGTTGATAATTGTGAAATGTATATCTGAGATTGTTAGACATGTATGCTCTAAGGAGTAAAAATGTAATACGTTTTTGGAGACATTTTTATCAATAAAGAATTTATTCATTTATATATACCAAATATTGTCCTCTTTACGTTCATATTTGTTGAATGTATGATAAGCAAACAGTAGTCTGAGACTGTCAGTCTAAACCTTAAGAATTGGGCATATGATGGGATGATTATGCGGAAGACACAATTCTTAGGGTGATGGTCTAAAATATATGATCCGTAATCGAAGGAATAAAGTTGGGCGCTTTATTCATGTAAAGATTGTTATGTTGTCTATATCCCTTTTGGGAGATGGTTTGTCTTGGCCATCGGAGTTGGACTCCGTGAATAGAAACATTGGCGCGTTGTCGTAGGTGACGATGTGTTGGATCGGGACATAAAGTGGATTGATTTGGATTAATAATTCTGTCTTGGCAAATTGATTCACTTTAGACAATCATTTGTATTGTATCTTAATCCTGAGATGAATAATGGGCCCGTTGTCTCGATTTGTGTCTTTTGATGTACCAATGGGTGACTCCCACATCTCTATAGTGGCATGCATGCCGGTACGTTGGAGGCATGACTCTTGATAGCGTAGACTTGTTATTCATAGATATGGAATCCATAGCTCCTCTTTAGGAGTAATGCTATTCTCTTATATACGTTGTCCTGTAATTGAAAACTGGAGCGCTCAACCATTTGGATACATAGGTGTAACCGAATGGTATACTATCTTTGGATGGTAAGTTTTCTAATGGTGAGACAAAGGAACGTAAGATAAAAATAATCAGGAAGGTAAGACAGAACTTGTCCTTAAGCCGATTATGGATGATCATATGGGGATGCGATACACTATGATATGTCATGGAGACTTAGCTACACGAGCTTCGTAATTCTATAAAGTTTGAGAGTGCAGCTCCAAGCTTTTAGTGGAGTAGCGTTGGAGTTGATAATTGTGAAATGTATATCTGGGATATTGGGTTTCATAATTATCATGAGCTTGAACTTTATAGGTCCATTTTGGTCCCCTTTGCTAGCTCACAAAATCCTGTAACGACACGGCGTGCTTTTCCAATAATTGGTGACTTATGTCAGATTTATCATATTGGTTTAAAATTTGTAAGAATCGAATAATTCATGTCTGTTTATCGATTGAATTAATTATGTAAGAAAATTAGTTCAAGATGAACTTGTTGAATTATTGCGTTCGGGTAATTCTTGTCTGTTTATCGGTTGTTTTAATTTTGGACAATTAGAACAAGATAAACTTGTAGAATTATTGTGAATTGATTTATTTTCTTAGAGATTATCTTGATAAAGTTTGTTTTGATCAAATATCTTTTCTATTGGGCTATTTGAATCAAAACTGAGACTTTATCCTTTAGAATCTCGGGTGGAAAATAAAAGATTCGCGGAGATTTTTTCTCGGCAGTTCGGCCTGCCGGATGACGTGTTCGGCCTGCCAAACTGGCCAGTTTGGCTTGCCTATTAGACAGTTCGGCCTGCCTATCAGCGCACATAAGATTACGCGTTTTTCACGCGTATCTTATCAGATATTGATCCGAACTTGATTCTGTTTCGATTTTTTGAGACCTAATCTGATATGGACTGACCCTAGGACCAATAGGTATAAAAAGGGAGTGAGTCTAATGATTTACTCATATCAATTTGAGAGATTAAGAGTGATACTCTTCTAGTGAGCATCTGAAAACTCCCTGAGAGCTTTTGTTCACAAATCACGAACACTAGCTTTGGGTTCTCTCTGTTGGTTGGAAGGAGAGTCACCGGTGGAAGAGCTATACGTGTGAGCCCACACTCACTCTGGTTGTGGATAGAGAATAGCAAAGAAGACCAGTTGGTTGAGGCTCTTCTGGAACGTTACTTCTCTACACAGGTCGCGGAGGTTCTTCAGCATACTGAGGTTAGTAAGATCTGTTTAATTTATACATATAACATGTCAAACTTGTGTTTTGGAAAATACTCTGATGAAAATTTTAAAAAATTCCGCTGCGTACTTTGTTTCCAACAGGGATATTGGGTTTCATAATTATCATGAGCTTGAACTTTATAGGTCCATTTTGGTCCCCTTTGCTAGCTCACAAAATCCTGTAACGACACGGCGTGCCTTTCAAATAATTGGTGACTTATCTCGGATTTATCAGATTGGTTTAAAATTTGTAAGAATCAAATAATTCATGTCTGTTTATTGGTTGAATTAATTTTGTAAGAAATTAATACAAGATAAACTTGTTGAATTATTACGATCAGATAATTCTTGTCTGTTTATCGGTTGATTTAATTTTGGATAAATTAGATCAAGATAAACTTGTAGTATTATTGTGAATTGATTTATTTTCTTAGAGATTATCTTGATAAAGTTTGTTTTGATCAGATAACTTCTCTATTGGGTTATTTGAATCAAAACTGAGACTTTATCCTTTAGAATCTCGGGTGGAAAATAAAAGATTCACGGAGATATTTACTCGGGAGTTCGGCCTATCGAATGACGTGTTCGGCCTACCGATGGGGCTTGCTCGGCTTGCCGATCAGGCTGTTCGGCCTGCCGATCAGGCTGTTCGGCCTGCCGATCAGCGAGAGATAAGATTATGCGTTTTTACAGGGATCTTATCAGTTATTGATCCAAACTTGATTCTGTTTCGAGTTTTTGAGACCTAATTTGATAAGGACTGACCCTAGGACCAATAGGTATATAATGGGAGTGAGTCTCATGATTTACTCAGATCAATTGAGAGATTAAGAGTGATGCTCTTCTAGTAAGCATCTGAAAACTCCCTGAGAGCTTTTGTTCACAAATCATGAACACTAGCTTTGGGTTCTCTCTGTTGGTTGGAAGGAGAGTCACCGGTGGAAGAGCTGTACGTGTGAGCCCACACTCACTCCAGTTGTGGATAGAGAATAGCAAAGAAGACCAGTTGGTTGAGGCTCTTCTGGAACGTTACTTCTCTTCACAGGTTGCAAAGGTTCTTCGGCACACAAAGGTTAGTAAGATCTGGTTAATTTATGCATATAGCATGTCAAACTTGTGTTTTAAAAAAATACTCTGATGTGAAAATTTTTAAATTCTACTGTGCATCGTTTTTTCCAACAATTGGTATCAGAGCCATAGGTTTTTACTATAAATTTACGAGTTTGTGATCATGTTATATGCATAAATTTTGTGATCTTAATCTCTCCTATGCTTGAATTAAATTTTATGGAGAGTTAGGCACTCTAGGTTTCTATAAATTATATATGTTGTCATGGATTATGTGGTAAATAATTATTAATTAATTATGGTTGATTAAATTTTTATTTAATTATTTAATTAATTAATTTATACCGGTTATGGTTCCTTAGAGGTTAGAATGTGTATCTAGGTTTTTCATGTAATTAAATAGCAGACTATTATCTCCGTCTAGGAATTATTGTTTAATTTTAAATTTGTAAAATTTTTGTAATTAAATAATTATTCGGAGAAGATGGATCTAGAAGAATGATGATGGCACTCCCAGGTATTTCTAGAGTCTCTAATTTTATGTTTTTGAATTGTTGAAAATAAAATTGATTCTGGATTGGGAAATTTTTGCTCGGTCGGCATGCCGGACCTCACAGTTCGGCAAGCCGATGGTCACAGATCGACAGGACGGACGTGTGGTTCGGCAGGCCGACAATGGGGTAGAAATCGGCTGGCTCTGCCGGCAGGCCGAACTTTCAGTTCGGCAGGCCCAACCTTCATGGGTCGGCAGGCCGATCACCCAAATCGGCCTGCCGACCGAGAGCTGGAAAAGTTTCCAAAAAATGTACAATTTTTCCTGTGCAATTTTAATTTTATTTTTGGGACGATTCTGAGAAACATTAAATTTGGATATGACCGAAAAGATGAAGTATTTGATTTATACGGGATTGAAGACTTGAAGATGGTATTGCATAAAGAAGGATACAACTTGAGGATTCAAGGATGAAGAATCGAAAAATGTCTCTATTATTCTCTTGTAATCTTATTTTTCTATTCTCTAGGGTGGAACCATAATATTACGGTTATTATTATTTTGCTTGTAGCTTTGCTTGATCGATTTGCTTGTCTGCATTATAATATGATTTGCCATGTATATTGATAACATGTCATATAGAATAGGAAGTGCCACTCATATTAAAATTGTTCACGCATAATTTTAAAATAAAACCTTGACTTCAAAAAATTGAGTGGGAGAAGGTTTTCGAAGAGAGGAACTAAGGCCTTCATCGTTGGTCCATAGGCAGAACATGGTGGTCCTGACCCCTAGGAAGGGATTTCTATCATGTACCAGATTGGATCTCTAAAAGGATAAGGTATTTTAGTATGATTTATGGTTGCACACCCCTAGGTGGTGATTATAAATCATGGATAAAATATTGAAACGATGGTTATACACTCACGTTAATTTTATTATTAACCTCCCCTAGGAGTTCTGTTAATAAAATTAATGGCCAAAGAAATGATTATTAATATATGCTGGATCATACGGGCCTAGATGGCATATATTAATCAGGAGGGGATCCGTGTTCCTGATTGAATTTGGCACGACTCCCCTAGGAGCTTGTAGAATTCTGAGTTGGGAATTATCGTTGTAAGGTTGTGATTTTTTCAAGGTTTTGACACATAAACACATTTGTATGATTTTACATGATTGTGTCATCTTACTAAATTATTATTATATGTTTGCTTATGTTTGGTATATGATTCTTTATTGTAGATTGAAAATGTCTAAAAACGCTTTATCTTCGATACTTGACAAAAACCAATTAACCGGTGAGAACTAGAACGATTGAAAACGGAACCTAGATATCGTCCTGTCCTTTGAGAAACTGAAATATGTACTGACAGCCCCTTGTCCTCCTGAGCCTGCGGGAGACTCAAGTAATGAGCAATTCCAAGCGTACGATCGCTGGAAAGATGCTAATGATCACACCCGCTGCTATGTTATGGCCAGCATGAACAACATGCTGCAGGCTCAACATCAGGATTATGAGACTGCGAAGTAGATCTTGGATAATCTTGAGGACATGTTTGGAGGCTAGGCCATAACAAAGCGGCAAGGGGCGCTTCGAAAACTTCTTAACTGTAGACAAAAGCCTGGGACATCTGTAAAGGAGCATATGATGTTGGTCATGGGTTACCTCGTTGAGGCTCAATCCAATGGAGCCGACATCGATGCTGAAACTCAAACGACTATGGTCTTTGAGACTTTGTCTAAGAAATTGATTCCGTTTAGAGCTAAATTTAATTTGAGCAATAGACAGGATATGACCTTGACAGAACTGATGAAACAGTTGCAGGAGTTTGAACTGCTGATCAGGGAGTCTCCTGCTGGTGGAGAGGCCAACATGGTAGCTGCTTCTGGTTCCAATCCTAACTCAGGGAATGGAAAGAAGCAACGGGCCAAGAATGGGAAGTCTTTTATTCCTGCTGCTACCAAGAGCAAGAAGAAGAACCCAAAGAAGCTTAAGTGCTTCTTCTGTGGAAAGGTCGGGCATATCAAGAAGCATTGCAAGGACTTCCTTTCCAAAGGAGGTAGGTGTGATCTTCTATATTTAGAAACTTGTTTGGTTAAGGAATCCAGTGACATTTGGGTCATAGATTCCAGAGCAACTAATCATGTTTGTGTTTCTCTGCAGAGATTCAAAGAAACGAGAAGTCTACTTCATAAGGACTTCATGCTTCGGATGGGCGATGGATCCTTGGTCTCAGCGGAAGCAGTGGGAGATGTCCATCTTTACTTTGATAATTATAGGAATTTATTTTTGCAAGATTGTTTTTATGTTCCTAAATTTAAAAGGAATTTAATTTATGTATCTTGTTTATTTAAAGACTCCTACGTGGTATCTTTTAATGAAAAAGTGGTGATTCGAAAAAACAAATCTTTTATCTGTTTTGGATGGATGCAAAATAATCTATATTTTATCAAACCTAAGATGGACTTATTGCTTAGTGCTAAGATGAATGATAATAACTCTAAAAGACTTAAAACTTCTCACTCTAATAAGACCTATCTTTGGCATTTGCGCCTTAGTCGTATTAACCTGAATAGGATTTAAAGGTTGGTAAGGGATGGACCTTTAAGTCACTTAAAGGTGGAATTTATACCTCAATGTGAATCTTGTTTGGAGGGTAAAATGACCAAAAAACCATTCGGGTCTAAGGGCAATAGGGCCGAAGGGGTTCTAGAACTTGTGCATAGTGATGTTTGCGGACCGATGAACATTCGGGCACGAGGAGGGTATGAGTATTTCATCACTTTTATTGATGATTACTCAAGATATAGGTATGTGTACCTAATGCACCACAAAAGCAAAACTTTTGACAAGTTCAAGGAGTTTCAGGCTGAAGTGGAAAAGCAATTAGGTAGACCCATAAAGGCACTTCAATCAGATCAAGGTGGGGAATACCTTTTTGATGAGTTCTTGGAACACTTGTTAGAGAATGGGATTTTATCCCATTTGACTGCGTCGGGCACTCCGCAGCAGAATGGCGTAGCGGAGAGAAGGAATAGGACTTTGTTGGACATGATTAGGTCCACGATGAGTTATTCATCATTGCCTTTATCCTTTTGAGGATATGCACTACAAACCGCATGTTATCTTTTGAACAATGTGCCTTCAAAATCGGTCCCTAAAACTCCCCACGAGTTGTGGACGAGTAGGAAGACATCCTTAAACCATATTCGCATATGGGGATGTCCGGCTCATGTCCTGTTTAAGGATCCGAATAAGTTGGAAGCACGTTCGAAAGTTTACGTGTTTGTAGGATATCCAAAAGGGACTAAGGGGTTATTTTTATAACCCAAAGGAAAATAAAGTCGTGGTTTCAACTAATGCAACTTTCCTTGAGGAGAGTTACATGGACGACTTTAAACCTCAGAGCAAAGTGATGCTTGAGGAGTTAAGGAGTGATCAAATCACTCCGGAGGTTCCAAATGAAGCCATTCCGATCGGTGTAGAAAAACCAAACAAACCTAAACAACAACCTCAGGGGCTTCAGGGTAATGGGAGGATCGGGCGTCAACCTGAAAGGTATATGTTCAATGGGAGGTCTTTTTGGCTGAACCGGGTGAACATGACAGGGATCCTTATACTTACGCAGAAGCTATGGAGGATGTTGATTCAAGACTCTGGACAGAGACCATGAACATAGAGATGAAGTCTATGGAGACTAATCAGGTCTGGGAGCTTGTGGATCTTCCCGAAGGGGTAAAACCCATAGGGTGTAAGTGGATCTACAAGAGGAAAAGAGGAGTGGATGGAAAGGTCAAAACCTTTAAGGCTAGACTGGTAGCTAAGGGTTATACGCAAAAGGAAGGAATCGATTATGAGGAAACCTTTTCGCCTGTAGCCATGCTTAAGTCCATCCGGATTCTCTTGTCCATAGCTGCTGCTCTCGACTACGAGATTTGGCAGATAGATGTCAAGACGGCTTTTCTGAATGGCTATCTTGATGAGTTCATTTATATAGAACAACCAGACGGGTTCGAGGTCGCGGGTCAAGAGGGTAAGGTTTGTAAGCTGCTAAAGTCAATTTATGGACTTAAGCAGGCTTCCCGTTCTTGGAACATAAGATTTGATCAGGTGATCAAGACTTATGGGTTCTCAAAAAATGTGGATGAACCATCTGTTTACAAACACATTAAAGATGGAAAGGTGATTTTTCTACTGCTCTATGTAGATGACATTCTGTTAATTGGCAATGACGTTGGGGCGTTGTCATCGGTCAAATTATGGTTGACCAAGCAGTTTGACATGAAGGACTTGAGTGAGGCTAATTTTGTTCTCGGTATCCAGATCTTTCGGGATAGAAAGAACAAAATGATAGCTTTGTCCTAAGCAGGCTACATAGATAAGATTCTTAGGAAGTTTACAATGTAGGATTCCAAGAAAGGTAGGCAACCATCTAGGTCTGGAATTACTCTTTCTAAGAAAGAGTCTCCAAAGTCTTATGAAGAAAGAGAATACATGAAGAATGTGCCTTATGCTTGGCAATGGGTAGTCTCATGTATGTCATGCTTTGCACATGACTAGATATTTGTTATGCGGTCGGAATTGCAAGTCGATTTTAGGCGAATCCGAGACTGAACTACTAGGTTGCGATTAAGCATTTTTTTAAGTACCTGAAAAGGACTCGAGGGTATATGCTTGTGTATTCAGGTGAGGACTTGACTCCTCTAGGATACACTGACTCGGATTTTCAATCCTGTTTGGATTCTAGGAAATCGAATTCGGGGTTTGTGTTTACTCTGGGTGGCGGTGCCATCAGTTGGAGAAGTGCGAAGCAAGATTGCACTTCGGATTCAACGATGAAGGCCGAGTTTGTGGCGGCTAGTGATGCTTCGAAAGAAGCAGTGTGGCTCCACAAGTTCCTTGGGGATCTTGAGGTAGTTCCTGGTATGGATAAGGCGGTATCATTGTACTGTGATAATAGTGCAGCGGTAGCTAATGCTAAGGAACCGAGATTTCACAAGAAGAGTAAGCATATTGATCGAAAGTATCATGTGATAAAGCACTTTGTTGAAGGCGGGCATGTCTCGGTGTGCAAGATCACGTCAGAGGACAATTTAGCTGATCCATTTACGAAGACACTTACTGGGAGAGTCTTTGAGAGGCATGTGGAAGCTATGGGGATGCGAAATTTGCTGTATTTACTCACTTAGTGCAAGTGGGAGATTGTAAGACATGTATGCCCTAAGGAGTAAAAATGTAATACGTTTTTGTAGACATTTTTATTAATAAAGAATTTATTTATTTATATATGCCAAATCTTGTCCTCTTTACGTTCATATTTGTTGAATGTATGTTAAGCAAATAGTAGTCTGAGACTGTCAGTCTAAACCTTAAGAATTGGGCATATGATGGGCTGATTATGCGGAAGACATAATTCTTAAGATGACGGTCTAAAACGTATGATCCGCAATCGAGAGAATAAAGTTGGGCGCTTTATTCATGTAAAGATTGTTATGTTGTCTATATGCCTTTTGGGAGATGGTTTGTCTTGACCATCTGAGTTGGACTCCGTGAATAGAAACATTGGCACGTTGTCATAGGTGACGATGTGTTGGATCGGGACATAAAGTGAATTGATTTGGATTAATAATTATGTCTTGGCAAATCGATTCACTTTCGACAATCATTTGTATTGTATCTTAATCCTGAGATGAATAGTAGGCCCGTTGTCTTGACTTGTGTCTTTTGATGTACCAAAGGGTGACACCCACATCTCAATAGTTGTATGCATGCTGGTACGTTGGAGGCATAACTCTTGATGGCGTAGACTTGTTATTTATAGATATAGAATCCATAGCTCCTCTTTAGGAGTAATGATATCCTCTTATATGCATTGTCCTGTAATTGGAAAACTGGAGCGCTCAACCATTTGGATACATAGGTGTAACCGAATGGTATACTATCTTTGGATAGTAAGTTTTCTGATGGTGAGATAATGGAACGTAAGATAAAAATAATCAGGAAGGTAAGACAGAACTTGTCCTTAAGCTGATTATGGATTATCATATAGGGATACGATACACTATGATATATCATGGAGACTTAGCTATGCGAGCTTCGTAATTCTATAAAGTTCGATAGTGCAGCTCCAAGCTTTTAGTGGAATAGTGTTGGAGTTGATAATTATGAAATGTATATCTGGGATATTGGGTTTCATAATTATCATGAGCTTGAACTTTATAGGTCCATTTTGGTCCCCTTTGCTAGCTCACAAAATCCTATAACGACACGGCGTGCCTTTCCAATAATTGGTGACTTATCTCGAATTTATCCGATTGGTTTAAAATTTGTAAGAATCAAATAATTCATGTCTGTTTATCGGTTGAATTAATTTTGTAAGAAATTAATACAAGATAAACTTGTTGAATTATTACGATAGGATTATTCTTGTCTATTTATCGGTTGATTTAATTTTGGATAAATTAGATCAAGATAAACTTGTAGTATTATTGTGAATTGATTTATTTTCTTAGAGATTATCTTGATAAAGTTTGTTTTGATCAGATAACTTCTCTATTGGGTTATTTGAATCAAAACTGAGACTTTATCCTTTAGAATCTCGGGTGGAAAATAAAAGATTCGCGGAGATATTTACTCGGGAGTTCGGCCTACCGAATGACGTGTTCAGCCTACCGATGGGGCCTGCTCGGCTTGCCAATCAGGCTGTTCGGCCTGCCGATCAGCGAGAGATAAGATTACGCATTTTCACGTGGATCTTATCAGATATTGATCCAAACTTGATTTTGTTTTGAGTTTTTGAGACCTAATCTGATAAGGACTGACCCTAGGACCAATAGGTATAAAAAGGGAGTGAGTCTCATGATTTACTCAGATCAATTGAGAGATTAAGAGTGATGCTCTTCTAGTGAGCATCTGAAAACTCCATGAGAGCTTTGGGTTCACAAATCACGAACACTAGCTTTGGGTTCTCTCTGTTGGTTGGAAGGAGAGTCACCGGTGGAAGAGCTCTACGTGTGAGCCCACACTCACTCCGGTTGTGGATAGAGAATAGCAAAGAAGACCAGTTGGTTGAGGCTCTTCTGGAACGTTACCTCTCTTCACAGGTTGCAGAGGTTCTTCGGCATACAAAGTTTAGTAAGATCTGGTTAATTTATGCATATAGCATGTCAAACTTGTGTTTTGAAAAAATACTCTGATGTGAAAATTTTTAAATTCCGTTGTGCACTGTTTTTTCCAACAGTTTAAACCAATGCTCTCAAACATCCTGTTAGAATATTAATAGAGTATGTGCTCTATAAAATTTGACATATTTTCTTAAAATGCTTTTTGTGCCAAACGTACGCCTTTAAGAGTGCATCTTGTTAGACATTTATGCCTTGAGGAGTAAAAATTTAATATGTTTTTGGAGATATTTTTATCAAGAAAAAATTTAATTATTATTTAGATACCAAATCTTGTCCTCTTTACGTTCATATTTGTTGAATGTATGTTAAGCAAACAATAGTTTGAGATTGTCAGTCTAAACCTTTAAGAATTGGGCATATGATTGATAGATTACGCGAAAGACACGATTCTTAAGGTGACGGTCTAAATCATAAGATCTGCAATCAAGGGAATAAAGTTGGGCGCTTTATTCATGCAAAGATTGTTATGTTGTCTATATCCCTATTGGGAGATGGTTTGTCTTGGCCATCGGAGGTAGACTCCGTGAATAGAAACATTAGCACGTTGTCATAGGTGACGATGTATTAGATCGGGACATTAAGTAAATTGATTTGGATTAATAATTTTGTCTCGACAAATCGATTCACTCTTCGACAATCATTTGTATTGTATCTTAATCCTAAGATGAACCAAAAGGTGGCACCTACATTTTAATAATGATATGCATATACGTTAGAGGCATGACTCTTGATAACGTAGACCTGTTATTCATAGATATGGAATCCATAGCTCCTTTTTAGGAGTAGTGATATCCTCTTATATGCTTTATCCTATAATTGAAAAACTAGAGCGCTCAACCATTTAGATACATAGGTGTAACTGAATGGTATACCGTGTTTGGATGGTAAGTTTTCCGATGGTGAGATAATGGAATGTAAGATAAAAATAATCGGAAAGGTAAAACAGAACTTATCCTTAAGCCGATTATGGATAATCCTTGGGGATACGATACATCATGATATGTCATAGAGACTTAGCTATATGGGCTTCATAATTCTATATAGTTTGAGAATGCAGCTCCAAGCTTTTAGTGAAGTAGCGTTGGAGTTGATAATTATGAAATGTATATTTGGGATATTGGGTTTCATAATTATCAGGAGCTTGAACTATATAGGTCTATCAGATCCCCTATGCTAGCTCACAAAAATCCTATAACGATACGGCGTGTTTTTTCAATAATTGGTGACTTATGTCAGATTTGTCAAATTAACTGAAATTCAAAATAATCAAATAATTCATGTCTGTTTATTGGTTGAATTAATTTTGTGACAAATTTAATTTAAGATAAATTTGTTGAATTATTAGGATCAGATAATTCTTATCTGTTTATCAGTTGATTTAATTTTGAATAAATTAAATCAAGATAAACTTGTAGAATTATCAAGAATTTATTTATTTTCCTAGAGATTATCTAGATAAAATTGGTTTAATTAAATAACTTTTCTATTGGGTTATTTGAATTAAAACTGAAACTTTATCCTATAGAATATCGGGTGGAAAATAAAAGATTCGTTGAGATCTTTATCGACATTCGGCATGCCGATCCTCAAGATCAGCCTGCCAAAGGGGCAAGTTCAGCATTCCGACTGTGCGATAAAAAGATCACACGTTTTTACGCTGATTTCATCAGATATTGATCCAAATTTGATTCTAATTTGAATTTTGAGGCATTATCTGATAAGGACTGACTCTTGGACCCAACCTCTATAAAAAGCGAGTGAGTCTCATTATTATTTAGATCAGTTGAGAGATTAAGAGTGAAACTCTAATCGTAATATTCTGAAACTCCATGAGAGCTCTTGTTCACAAATCACGAACACTAGCTTTGGGTTCTCTCAATTGGTTGGAAGGAGAGTCACCTGGTGGAAGAGCTGTACGTGTGAGCCCACACTTATTCCGATCGTGGATAGAGTATAGCAAAGAAGACCAGTTGGTTGAGGCTCTTCTAAAACGTTACTTCTCTTCACGGATTGCGGGAGTTCTTCGGCATTTAAAGGTTTGTAAGATCTGGTTAATTTAGACATATTGTGTATTAAACTTGTGTTTTAAAAAATACTCTGATATAAAAAATTTTTAAATTCTGCTGCATACTACTTTTCTAATAATTCGTATCAGAGCTATGGTTTTTACGTAAATTTATGAGTTTATAATCATGTAATATGCATAAATTATGTGATATTAAACTCTTCTATGCTTCAATTTAATTTTATAGAGAGTTGGCACTCTAGGATTTCTATATAATTTTATGTTATCATAGATTATATGGTGAATGATTATTAATTAATTATGGTTGATTAAATTATTAATTAATTAATTAATTTATACTGGTTCTAATTCCTTAAAGGTTTGAATGTATATCTAGGCTTTTCATGTAATTAGATGGCGAACTATCATCTTCGTCTAGGAATTATTATTTAATTTTAAATTTATAAGAAATTTTTAATTAAATAATCATTTAGAGAAGACGAGTCTAGAAGCGGATCTAAAAGATGGATTATGGTGCACCCAGGTATTTCTTGAGTCTCTAATTTTTTATTTTTTGAATTGTTGAAAATAAAATTGATGAATTGCATTAAAAATTTATATTTTTTAAAAAATGTGATTTCTGCTCGGTCGGCATGTTGAACCCTCCAATTCGGCAGGCCGATGGTCACAGATCGACAGGCCAGACTTGAGGTTCGGCAGACCGTCAACGGTGTAGAAATCAAGTGACTCTGGCGGCAGGCCAAACTGTCATGACCGATAGGCCGGAGGGTCATGACCAGCAAGCTAATCGACAGAGAGCTAAAATTTTTCTAGAAATGGTGCAGTTTTCAATGCAGTTTTAATTTTATTTTTGGGATAATTGTAAGAAACATTAAATTTGGATATGACCGAAAATATGAAGTATTCGATTCATACGGGATTAAAGACTTGTGGATGGGCATTACATGAAGAAGGATACAGCTTGAACATTCAAGGATGAAGAATCAATAAAATATTTTGATTATTCTCTTGTAATCTTTGTTTTTTATTCTCTAGGGTGGAACCATAATATTATGGTTATTTATTATTATTTTGCTTGTAGCTTTGCTTATCTGCATTATAATATAATTTACAATGTATATTGATAACATGCCATATAGAACAGGGAGTGCCGCTCATATTAAAATTGTTCATGCATGTCTTTTTAAAAATAAAAACTTGATTTCAAAAGATTGAGTGGGAGAAGGTTTTCGAAAAGAGGACCTAAGGCCTCCATCGTTGGTCCATAGGAAGAACATGGTGGTCCCGACCCCTGGGAAGGGATTTCTATCATGTACTAGATTGGAGCTTCAAGAGGACAAGGTATGTTAGCATGGTTTATGGTTGCACACCCCTAGGTGATGATTATAAATCATGGATAAAATATTTAAACAATGGTTATATACTCATGTTAATTTTATTATTAACCTCCCCTAGTAGCTCTGTTAATAAAATTAATGGCCAAAGAAATGATTATTAATATATGTTGGATCATACGGTCCTAGATGGCATATATTAATTAGGAGGAGATTCGTGTTCCTAATTGAATTTGGCATGACTCCCCTAGGAGCTTGTTGAATTCTAAGTTGGGAATTATTATTATAAGGTTGTGATATTTTTAAGGTTTTAATACATAAATACATTTGTTTTAACATGATTGTGGAAACTTACTAAATTATTATGATATGTTTGCTTATGTTTGGTATATGATTCTTTATTGTAGATTAAAAATGTCTAAAAATGTTTTATCTTCGATACTTGACAAAAGCCAATTAACCAGAGAGAATTATAATGATTGGAAACATAACCTAGATATCGTCTTCTCCTTTGAGAATTTGAAATTTGTGCTGACAACCCCTTATCCTCCTGAACCTACGAGAGACTCCACTAATGAGCAATTCCAACCGTACGATTGCTGGAGAGATGCAAATGATCAAGTCTGTTGCTATGTTATGGCTAACATGAATAATGTGCTGTAGGCTCAACATGAGGATTATGAGACTGCTAAGCAGATCTTAAACAATCAAGAAGACATGTTTGGAGGCCAAGCCCTAACAAAGCGGCAAGGGGCGCTTCGAAAACTCTTGAACTGTAAGTAGAGACTGGGGACATCTGTAAAGGAACACATAATGTTGGTCATAGGTTACCTCGCTGAGGCACAAACCAATGGAACCGACATCAATGCTGAAACTCAGATGACTATGGTCTTTGAAACTCTATCAAAGGAATTTATTTTTGTTTAGAGCTACTTTTAATTTGAGCAATAGAAGGGTTATGACCTTAACATAATTAATGAAACAGTTATAGGAGTTTGAACTACTGATCAGTGAGTCTCCTGCTGGTGGTGAGGCCAATTTGGTAGCTACTTTTAGTTCCAATCCCAACTTAGGGAATGGAAAGAAATAACAGGCCAAAAATGGGAAATCTTCTGTTCTTGCTAACATCAAGAGCAAGAAGAAGAAGAAGAAGAGCCCAAAGAAGCTTTAGTGCTTTTTCTGTGGGAAGGTCGAGCACATAAAGTAGCATTGCAAGGACTTCCTTTCCAAAGAAAGTATGTATGATCTTTTGTATTTAGAAACTTGTTTGGTTAAGGAATCCAATGACATTTGGGTCATAGATTCCGATGCAACTAATCATGTTTGTGTTTCTCTGTAGGGTTCATAGAAGCGAGAAGTCTACTTCATGAAGACTTCACGCTTCGGATGGGCGATGGATCCTTGGTCTTAGCGGAAGCAGTGGGAGACGTCCATCTTTATTTTGATAATTATAGGAATTTAATTTTGTGAGATTGTTTTAATGTTCTTAAATTTAAGAGGAATTTAATTTTTGTTGCTTGTTTATTTAAAGACTCCTATTTGGTTTCTTTTAATAATAAAGTGGTGATTCGTAAAAACAAATCTTTTTTCTATTCTGGATTGATACAAAATAATCTATGTTTTATCAAACCTAAGATGGACTTACTGCTTAATGCTGAGATGAATGATAATAACTCTAAAAGTCTTAAAACTTCTCACTCTAATAAGACTTATCTTTGGCATTTACGCCTTGGTCATATTAACCTGAATAGGATTCAAAGGCTGGTAAAGGATGGACCTTTAAGTCACTTAAAGATAGAATCTATACCTCAATGTGAATCTTGTTTGGAGGGTAAAATGACCAAAAGACCATTCGGGTCTAGGGGCAATAAGGCTGAAGGGGTTCTAGAACTTGTGCATAGTGATGTTTGCAGACCAATGAACATCCAGGCGCGAGGAGGGTATGAGTACTTTGTCACTTTCATTGACAATTACTCAAGGTATGGGTATGTGTACCTGATGCACCATAAAAGCAAAACTTATGACAAGTTCAGGGAGTTTCGGGATAAAGTGGAAAAACAATTGGATAGACCCATAAAGGCACTTCGATCTGATCGAGGTAGAGAATACCTCTCTGATGATTTTCTGGGACACTTATTAGAGAATGTGATTTTATCCCATTTGACTATGCTAGGCACTCTGTAGTAGAATGGCGTAGCAGAGAGAAGGAATAGGACTTCATTAGACATGGTAAGGTCCATGATAAGTTATTCATTATTGCCTTTGTCCTTTTGAGGATATGCACAACAAACTGCATGTTATCTTTTGAACAACGTGCGTTCAAAATCGGTCCCTCAAACTCCTCATGAGTTGTGGACGGGCAAGAAGACATCCTTAAACCATATTCGTAAATGGGAATGTCCGACTCATGTCCTGTTTAAGGATGCAAATAAGTTAGAAGCACGTTCGAAAGTTTGCATGCTTGTTGGATATCCAAAAAGGACTAAAGGGGGTATTTCTATAACGTAAAGGAAAATAAAGTCATGGTTTCGACTAAGGAAAGTTGCATGGACGACTTTAAGTCTCGAAGCAAAGTAGTGCTTGAGGAGTTAAGGAGTGATCCAATCACTCTAGAGGTTCTAAATGAAACCGTTCTAATTAGTATAGAAAGACCAAATGAACCCGAACAACAACCTAAAGGGCTTTGACGTAGTGGGAGGATCGAGCGTCAACCCGAGGCTATATGGTCAATGGTGAGGCCTTTTTGGCTAAACTGGATGAACATGATAGGGATCTTTACACTTACACGGAGGCTATGGAGGATGTTGATTTGAAACTCTAGACAGAGGCCATGAACATAGAGATGAAGTCTATGGAGACTAATCAGGTCTGAGAGCTTGTGGATCTTCCTGAAGGGGTAAAACCCATAGGGTGTAAGTGGATCTACAAGAGGAAAAGAGGAGTGGATGGAAAGGTCGAAACCTTTAAGGCTAGACTGGTAGCTAAAGGTTACACGCAAAAGGAAAAAATCGATTACGAGGGAACCTTTTCGCCTGTAGCCATGCTTAAGTCCATCCGAATTCTCTTGTCCATAGTTGCCACTCTTGACTATGAGATTTGGCAGATGGATGTCAAGACAGCTTTTCTAAATGGCTATCTTGATGAGTCCATTTATATGGAACAACCAGACGAGTTCAAGGTCAAGGGTTAAGAGGATAAGGTTTGTAAGCTACTAAAATCAATTTATGGACTTAAGCATGCTTCTTGTTCTTGGAACATAAGATTTGATCAGGTGATCAAGACTTATAGGTTCTCACAAAATATGGATAAGCCATGTGTTTACAAACACATTAAGAATGGAAGTTGGTTTTTCTGCTACTTTATGTAGATGATATTCTGCTAATTGGCAATAACATTGGGGCATTGTCATCAATCAAATTATGGTTGACCAAGTAATTTGACATGAAGGACTTAGGTGAGGCTAATTTTGTTCTCAGTACCCAAATCTTTCGGGATAGAAAGAACAAAATGATAGCTTTGTCCTAAGCAGGCTACATAGATAAGATTCTTAGAAAGTTTACAATGTAGGATTCCAAGAAAGGTAGGCAACCATCTAGGTCTGGAATTACTCTTTCTAAGAAAGAGTCTCCAAAGTCTTATGAAGAAAGAGAATACATGAAGAATGTGCCTTATGCTTGGCAATGGGTAGTCTCATGTATGTCATGCTTTGCACATGACTAGATATTTGTTATGCGGTCGGGATTGCAAGTCGATTTTAGGCGAATCCGGGATTGAACTACTAGGTTGCGATTAAGCATATTTTTAAGTACCTGAAAAGGACTCGAGGGTATATGCTTGTGTATTCAAGTGAGGACTTAACTCCTCTAGGATATACTGACTCGGATTTTCAATCCTATATGGATTCTAGAAGATCGACTTCAGGTTTTGTTCGGCGATGCCATCAATTGGAGAAGTGTGAAGCAAGATTGCACTTTAGATTCAACAATGGAGGCCGAGTATGTGGCAGCTAGTGATGTTTCGAAAGAAGCAGTGTGGCTCCGCAAGTTCTTTGGAAATCCTAAGGTAGTTTTTGGTATAGATAAGGCGGTATCAATGTACTGTGATAATAGTGCAGCGGTAGCTAATACTAAGGAACTAATATTTCACAAGAAAAGTAAGCATATTGATAAGAAGTATCATGTCATAAAGAACTTCATCGAGGGCGGGCATGTCAAAGTGTACAAAATCGCATCAAAAGACAATTTAGCTGATCCATTCACGAAGACACTTACTGGGAGAGTCTTCGAGAGGCATGTGGAAGCTATGAGGATGCGAGATTTGTCATATTTACTCACCAAGTGCAAGTGAGAGATTATTAGACGTGTATGCCATAAGGGGTAAAAATGTAATATGTTTTTGGGGACATTTTTATCAATAATGAATTTATTTATTATTTATATACCAAATCTTGTCTTTTTTACGTTCATATTTGTTGAATGTATGTTAAGCAAACAATAGTCTGAGACTGTTGATCTAAACCTTTAAGAATTGGGCATATGATGGACAGATTATGCCGAAAACACGATTCTTAAGGTGACGGTCTAAAACATAAGATCCACAATCGAGGAATAAAGTTGGGCGCTTTATTCATGCAAAGATTGTTATGTTGTCTATATCCCTATTGAGAGATGGTTTGTTCTGGCCATTGGAGGTGGACTCCGTGAATAAAAATATTGACACATTGTCATAGGTGACGATCTGTTAGATCAAAACATAACACATTGCCATATGACCCCTGCCTTAACATTTAAAACATTTAATATCACGAGTCCGAGTAGTGGAAGAATCGGATTTACCTTGATTCCCATGGCTGGCCACCTCTTGTTTTTGCTCGATCTTTGGCTTGGGGTTGGATTGCTTCTCATCCCTCTTCCATTGATTGGTTTTCCAAGCCGATGTATTCGGGTTTTGGCTTGGACGTGTGCTACTGCCCCTCCTCATAAGTTGATTCTCAATTTTAATGGCCATGTGCACCATGTCCTCCAACTCCACATAATGTTGTAACTCAACGGCATTGTGAATTTCTCGGTTCAAGCCCGCCAAAAACCTTGCCATTGTAGCCTCCCGATCCTCCTCTATATTAGCCCGAATCATCATAACCTCCATCTCCTTATAGTACTCCTCTACACTCCGGTTGCCCTGCTTAAGGTTTTGTAGCTTGTTGTACAACTCCCGGTAGTAGTAAGTTGGCACAAATCGCTTTCTCATCACCGTCTTCATCTCTTCCCATGACTCAATAGGTCGCTCTCTATTTCGTCTCCTGTTTATAACAAACTGATCCCACCAAGTAATAGCATAATCAGAAAATTCAATTACAGCCAATTTTACCTTCTTCGCCTCGGAATAGTAGTGGTAGTCAAAGATGAACTCCATTTTCTTCTCCCATTCTAGGTACGCTTCTGGATTGGATTTGCCTTGAAATGATGGTATCTTCATTTTTATGCCTCTCAGACTATCATCTTCCCTGTTCCTAACTCCTCTATCCCGTCCAAATCTTCGGTGACTACCCGCTGAATCTTCTCCTTCATCAAATTCTTCCCCATCATTCCTATAGTAGTCATCAACCTCTCCTCTAACCGGAACCCTTTCTCGCCTTCGAGCATGAGGAACATGTTGTGGCTGTTCCACACGTGCATTCTCTATCCGGTCTATCCTCTCATGAAGCTGTCCTATCTCTCCCCTCAACAATCGCCTCATCTCCCCCAACATTGCTTCCATAAGAAGTTTTGGGTCTGCTGCACCCGAGGTACCCTCATTAGTGTTCTTGCTGTTGTTTGACATTTTCCAAAGGACCTTACCACACTCCCTTACGTGTTTCACTCGTGAAATGGTTCACTCAATTTCACTCGTGTTTGCACTCAATACTTTCGGCTTTTGTCCACTCAAATGCTCTCGCCTCTATGCCTTTTTCCACTCTTTAATTCTCACTCAGTTCCTATAAAACTAGTCAAATCAATATCAAAAATTTCCTTGACAATTCACAAATAGATTACCAACGAGACAAGACTATAACTGGAACAAAGAATTTAGGCTTTCAAAATCACACCCAAAAGGAACAAAATTTCAGCAAAATTTTTTTTGGTCTATGCAAGGAATTCAGTTTTGGATTCCTTAAACAATGAATAACAAGAATCTGAAATAAAAATTTAAGAAAGGTTTCCAGACTCTTTTTTTTTTTTTTTTTTTTTTTTTTTTTTCGTTTCTTTTCTTTCTTTCTTTCTTTTCTTTTCGGATCTCTTTTTTTTTTTTTAACCGACTTTGATAATGGAAATCAAAACTCACGAACAATTGAAACAAACAAAAAAAAACTAAGAGAACGGATAAGCAAAACCTGATTAGAACCTCGCTCTGATACCATATGATATGAACCCACCTAACTCCACCCCAAAAGCTAGCTCGTGAGGGGAGGATTGTGAACCCATATATATAACACCCAAGACCACCCTCTCTAACCGATGTGGGACACATCATTCCCGACCCCTTTAGACTGCACGTCCTCGTGCCAACTCCGTCGTTAACCTACACGAGCGGCAGGGAACCTTTGTACATGCGCCCATTGACCCGACCCCTTTAGACTGCACGTCCTCGTGCCAACTCCGTCGTTAACCCACACAAGCGGCAGGGAACCTTTGTACATGCGCCCACCGACTAGCAGAGGTTCAGCTCTGATACCATATGATATGAACCCACCTAACTCCACCCCAAAAGCTAGCTCATGAGGGGAGGATTGTGAACCCATATATATAACACCCGAGACCACCCTCTCTAACCGATGTGGGACACATCAGTTTAGATAATCATTTGTATTGTATCTTAATCCTAAGATGAATAGTGGGCCCGTTGTCTTGACTTGTGTCTTTTGATGTATCAAAAGGTGACACCCATATTTTAATAGTGGTATGCATGCCGGTACGTTAGAGGCATGACTCTTGATAGCATAGACCTGTTATTCATAGATATAGAATCCATAGCTCCTCTTTAAGAGTGGTGATGTCCTCCTATATGCATTATTCTGTAATCGAAAAACTGGAGTACTCAACCATTTAGATACATAGGTGTAACTAAATGGTGTATCGTCTTTGGATGGTAAGTTTTTCAATAGTGAGATAATAGAACGTAAGATAAAAATAATCGAGAAGGTAAGACAAAACTTGTCCTTAAGCTGATTATGGATAATCTTATGGGGATACGATACATTATGATATGTCATGGAGACTAAGGTATATGGGCTTCGTAATTCTATATAGTTCGAGAGTACAACTCCAAGCTTTTAGTGGAGCAGCGTTGGAGTTGATAATTATGAAATGTATATCTGGGATATTGAGTTTCATAATTATCGGGAGCTTGAACTATATAGGTCCATCAGGTACCTTTTGCTAGCTTACAAAAATCCTATAACGATATGGCGTGTTTTTCCAATAATTAGTGACTTATATCAGATTGGCTTAAATTTAGAAGAATCAAATAATTCATGTCTATTTATCGGTTGAATTAATTTTGTGACAAAATTAATTCAAGATAAACTTGTTAAATTATTGGGATCAGATAATTCTTGTCTGTTTATCAGTTGATTTAAGTTTGAATAAATTTAGTTAAGATAAACTTGTAGAATTATCAGGAATTCATTTATTTTCTTAGAGATTATCTAGATAAAGTTGTTTTAATTAGATAACTTTTCTATTGGGTTATGTGAATTAAAACTGAGACTTTACGCTATAGAATCTCGGGTGGAAAATAAAAGATTCGCTGAGATCTTTATTGACAATTTGGCATGCCGATCCTTAAGATCGGCCTGCCGAAGGGGTAAGTTCGGCATGCCGATTAGACAGATCGGCATGCCGACAACGCGATAAAAAGGTCACGTATTTTTACGCAGATTCCATCAGATATTGATCCGAATTTGATTCTAATTCGAATTTTGAGGCATTATCTGACAAGGACTGACTCTTGAACCCAACCTCTATAAAAAGGGAGTGAGTCTCATTATTATTTTAATCAGTTAAGAGTGAAACTCTGATAGGAAGATTTTGAAACTCCCTGAGAGCTCTTGTTCACAAATCACGAACACTAGCTTTGGGTTCTCTCAATTGGTCAGAAGGAGAGTCACCTAGTGGAAGAGCTGTACGTGTGAGCCTACACTTATTCTGATCGTAGATAGAGAATAGCAAAGAAGACCAGTTGGTTGAGGCTCTTCTAAAACGTTACTTCTCTTCACGGATTGCGGGAGTTCTTTGGCATTCAAAGGTTAATAAGATCTGGTTTATTTATGTATATAGTGTGTCAAACTTGTTTTTTAAAAAATACTCTGATATAAAATTTTTTTAAATTCCCCTGTGTACTATTTTTCCAACACATCTTACTAAGGAGTCTTTAAAGAATGTAGTTTTTCATCTTGTGGTAGAAAAAAAAAAAAAGAAACAAATATAACTTAACAAGGACAACAAATATAAGATCACGACCAAAAACTCATCAGACGACCATATATGTCAGTACTTAGAGGGTTACAATAAGCTCTCCTCATCATCATCCCTAAAAAGCAAACATGTGTTTTAAGATTAATTTTTGTTAGAAAAATAGTATCTAAATTGATCACTAGTCAGAAAGAAAAAATTGACCACAATGAGAGTGCCTTCCAAAAGTTGGTGTTTAGAGAACAACCCGTATAGGATGCTGACCTATTAGAGTTTCTCAGAGTCAGAATTTGATTAAGAAATTAAAGATTATACAAAAAAGCCCATCCAGGGAGGTCACCACCCTTAGAGCCTCAAAGACGAAAGCAACATTACGAGCCCCAATTTGGCCTAAAAGGTTTCTTGCAATGACGCTAGACTAGTAGAATCTTGGCAATAACCTTATCATGGTGGCTCATTTTTTTAATTCACTTGCTAAAAATTTATACATTTTTCAGCTAAATAATTGAAATTAGAAGAGATGAAAAGATGATTAAAAAACACTTATCCTTTATAATTTTCCTTTTCCTTTCATTTTCTTTCCTTCTAATCAAACAAATGGTAGCTCTTCGTTGCACACCCTTGAAAGATAACTTCATGTAAAGCCCCATCGGGTACCTCATCACAGCACCCACCTTAAAAGGTAGCTCCTCATAGCCTCCTATTCTTCTCCGACTCCTCCTCTACCCTTACTCGTTCTCTTTTCCAACTATTCCTCTACACTTTGAATCCATGTTCTCCTTCATGCTCAATGATGAGTGGAGCCATATAATTTTCATCGTTTATAACTTCTAGTGACAAGAATTGAACTTTTAGTCACAATTTATGTTTTCACCAAAACATAACTTTTTTAATTTTGTTTTCAAACTGTATTTTGGAGAAAACGTTGTTTTATTTTTAGGTTGGGAAACTGTATTCTAAAACGTGTACAATTGCTTTTAGCTTATAACTTGTTGCTTTCATCAATATAGTGCCAATCTTGTCTGCTTCAACCTCGTTCCTACAAAAAAAAAAAATTCTTAACAGCTCGTTATTATCTCAAATAAACCATTAAAGAATCATAAAAAAAATAATAACAAAAAGTTATTGTTTTGATGTAGCTATATATCATCCTTAACTTCTCACTATGATAAATCTTTTTAAGCACCTTGATGATTTTTCTTGACTCTTTTGATGAATTTCTTATGTTTAACTATGGGCACTTTCTAAAGGAAATGTCTGAGGCAATTAATATAACCATGAAATATAGGTTATCATTGTGTTGCTTAAATTCCTTTGCAGATTGCATTCAATTGAGAGACTTTGTCATGAGAAATTTTGATAAATTCTTGGATGCCAAATTCCAAGACCAAGGCCCGAGAGAGTTCTTTGCAAAATGGCTTTTTGTGAATTGATGCAACTAAAAGCTCTCTAATACTCACTCCTATCATCATCCTTAAAAGCATACAAGTGTTTTAGATTAACTTTTGTTAGAAAAATATTGTTAAATATCAGCATCTAAATTGACCACAACTCAAAACGAAAAAATTGGCTACAATAGGGTGCCTCCCAAAAGTCGGCGTTTAGAGAACAACTCATGTAGTGTGCTAACCTATTAGAATTTTTAGGAGTCAGAATTTGATCAAGGAATTAAAGATCAGGCAAAGAAGCCCAATTAGGGAGGTCATGACCCTAGAGCCTCAAAGAACAAAGCAATGCTATGAATCCCGACTTGGCCTAAAAAGTTTTAAGCAATAATGCAAGAGCAATGAAATCTTGACAATAACCTTATCATGGTGGTTCATTTTTTTAATTCACTTTTTAAAAATTTATATTTTTCAGTTAAATAATTAAAATTAAAAGAGACAAAAATATGATTAAAAAACCTTATCCTTTATAATTTTTTGGTATTGTTTTCAAAATAAGTGAAAATGTTTTTGTTTTAGAAAATAAAATTTTTTTAAAAATTGTGCTGAAAGTGTTTTTAAAATTTTGTCTTAAAAAGCGTGCAAAAATATTTTCAAAAATTTTGAGAATAAAAACAAACGGGGCCATATGAATCTCACTTTTTCTCCACGATGATGATGATAAATAATATAATTTAATATAAAAACTATTAAATATTTATAATATTATCAGAATTTAATATTATTATTTAATGCTAATATTGTATAAAATAATAATATATTATAAAGCATTATATTTTTATTATTTATATTCATATCTATATATTATATATTATATATTATCTACCATAAAATATGTATTATATATATGCATATAATATTTTAGAATAATTATATTATTATTAAATAATATTATTATTATTATAAATTAATATTTTTATGCTATATAAATATAAAATTTATATCAATATAAAACAATAATTTGCTAATAAGAATAATAATAACATTAACAATAATTAAAATATGTAATATATTACATATACAATATTTAAATGTAACATATATTATTAATTAATATTAGTATATAATATATATATACTATAATAATAAAATAAAATAAAAATAATTTCATACTATTATTATAAATTAATTTTATTATATAATAGAAATATAGATATTATATTAATATTAAATAATAATAATTTAATGATAAAGATAATAATAACATTAACAATAATAATAAAAACATAATAATATCAATATTAATAGTATAATAATAATATTCATAGTAATACCAATATTAAATTATGTAAATATTATTATAATAATTATAAATATAAAATATAACTAAACATGTTTAATATTTTTTATTACAATATTTTGATTTAATGTTAATATCAATATAAATAATAATATATTTTTAAGAATTATATTTTTATTATTATTTATTTTCAAATATTATTAAATAATAATTCTATGATTATTATAAATTAATACTTTTTATATAATATAAATACAGTATTATATTAATGTTAAATTATATATAATATTATTTTATTATTCATATTTATAACATTAATATTTATATTATTTATAATATTCAAATTATTTTTGTCAATCACACAAGATTCCAATGCGCAACCAAACACAGTAATATATTATTCCTAGGAATCTAATAGAAGATTCCTTTGTATAATCAAACGTGATAATATTGGTTTTTTAGAAATCATATTGCCTACTATTATTTTCCTAGGAACATGATTTTTATTGATTACGGCTACCAAACGGCCCCTAAAGGATAGCTCTTTGCAATTCCCCCTTCACTGGAAAGGTTTATGTAGAGCTTGTCTCATCTATTAGCTCTTTAAAGCACCATATTCATTCAAAACTCTCATGTAGAGCTCGCCTCATGGTAGCTCCTCGTAACTCTCACCTCCCAGGGTAGCTCTTCTGAAATTAATTAAATAATCTTATTATTTAATAATTATAAAGTGTTAATTGAGACTTGGATTAAGCTATAAGTGATCCCAACTATTCATTAAAATTTATTAAATAATTTTGATGTATAAAGAGTAATTACAAATAGGTTTATAAAGGTTAGATAATGGAACTCTAAAAATAAAATATTCTAGAAATAACAATAGATATAGAAAATCTCAATACCAAATATGATTAGGATTTGATTTTTACCTAAGACATTTTTCTTTGAATATTACTTGTTATTAGTTTGAACATATGATATGAATATGTTGATCTCTTCTCATTATATTATCATGAATGGGAAACTCGGAGCTCTCTCTATTATTCAATTCAGATTGTTATGTTATGTTATGTTTAAATGATGTTAATTGAAGATTTTATATCCATCATGTTTACTTAAATAATGATCACATTTGATAATAAACATGAGGATCCTATCGAGAAGAATGAAATGAATTATTTTTCATGAAAAATAAGAAATAACATAAAGGGATATTGTAACCACATACTCCACTAAACTAAGGGTTTGTAACTAATCCCCTTATATGGAAATTGAAATAAATAGAATTTTTTTCAAAACTAATTGCAGTAAAGAAGGCTTTGAAAATATTTATAGTAAATAGCAAATTTATAGTGTGAATAATTTATTTTTCCTCCTTCTTTATAATGTAAAGAATTTTATTTACATATCAAATAGATTTAAGATGCACAAAATTTATTTACTCATTTTTACAATGTAAATAATTCTTATTTACACATCAAATAAATTATTTATAATCTCAAATATGTTATTTACTATAAATATTTTCCAAAACTGCTATTTATTAAAAAAGTTTCAAAAATATGCTATTTATCTCATTTTCTTCTTAAATATTGACAAATTGAAAAAAAAATATTGACCATCATTTTCTTTTCTCCAAGTTTTTGAAATTTTAGACTCCTTTGAAATGGAAAAAAACACATTGCATTCTTATCGATATCGATATTAATATTGGCGCACCCCAAAAACCTGTCTTTAACACATTTTAAAGCACACACTCTATTAACTCTTAAAACAACTGAAATTTACTTTTATATCTTTTAAAATTTCTTCTAAAATAATGAACTCATTTAGTGAAATATCTTAAATTAAAAATCATAGAAAGCCTTTATTTACTAGATACTATCTCATAATATTTTTAGGAAACATAGAGCATCTCAAAGACCCCACCGAGCCATACCTCTTAGAACTATGGTCTCTAATTTGAATTTTTATAAGTTACTTAAACTCACTAGCGAAAAAAAAAACTTACTCTTAAATTATGTACTTGCCGCTCAACTAAATCTCTTTGCATCTAAAAGTTGATGACTAGAGATTTTTGCCTATTGGCGAGAGTTTAGGAATTATTCAAGGACCTAAGGGTTCCTTTGGCATGTAATTCAAACTTATGTGGTTTTAAATTTTGTAGTTTGAATTAGTTTTGAATTTATGTGGTTTGAAGTGTATTATTCAAATGATTTAAACCATGATAATTTAAGAAAAAGTTCTTCGTAATTGATTTTATAAGGATTTAAATACCACGTCAAGGTTCAAATTATTTCATACAACATGAAACTACGTATCAAATGCATGCACCTTGAGTAACACTGAAAATAAAGATCGGGAGCACTGGCAAAATTAACACAAAAAAAGAAGTGCGGCTGAAAACTATTTTGAAAAGAACAAGGATGTGGGCCTATTGTATCACGTGGCCTCCGGTGTTTAGATGGAATAGCATTTAATTGTGGGCTATCAACCCATGTTTTGTATCCGTATAGGTCCAACTCATACACCCTTGAAAACATGGCAACGACAACGTTTTAGTCATTGACAAGAAATAATAGGATAAAGATAGACTACAATAAACAATGAGAAAGGATATTGTTTGATCAAGCTAGCTTCTCCATGGGCCCAAGATGTTGATGCAGCCACAGATTCAGAATTTTGACTTGGTGTATACACAAATAAGAATTCATGAAAAATAAAATGTTGTTTAAATGTAAAGAAAATTACAAAATATTTTATTTCTTAAAATTGCCGATGAAAAAATTAATTTGTTAACCACGATAGAATATAAATAAAAAGTGCAAACGTAAATTCTAAAACTAATTTTCAAAGAAAAAAAAAGTCTCTAATGCTTTAGATGTAAAGTGAAATAAATAAAGGAAAATTGCACCATATAACACAGTTTTCAATTTTTAATCTAACAAATAACATATTTTTTAAAAATATTGTTGAAAAACATATACATAACAGAATTTTAAAAATTTTAAATCAGAGTATTTTATAAAACACAAGTTTGACAAGCTAAATACATAAATTAATGATAGATCATACTAACATATTTTGTATACCATAGTGAACTCGAATCCTTGTAGAGAATAACGTTCCAAAAGAGCCTCAACCAACTTGTCTACTTTACTATTTTCTATCCACGATCGGAGTGCGGATGGTTGTACGTCGTATAACATTTCCTCCGGTGACTCTCCTACCAACCACTTGAGAAGATCTAGAGCTAAGGCTCTTAATGTTGAACAATAGCGCTCAACGAGTTTCAGAGTTTCTCTAACTAGAGTACTCACTCTTTGCTTCTCAAATGATCTGAATAACTAAGAAAACTCACTGATATAATGGTCGGACCTAGGGTTAATCATTATTAGATTAGGCCTCAAAATTTGAGTTTGGATTAATTTCAGAGTAAAAACCCATGCAACAAATTATGACTCTAACAGCTGCATTCGACTGCACCAAGTGTATCGCGATCAACCGCGTGGTCGCGATACTGGAGTTCGAATCAAGCTGATCTGACGGATCCAATCTCAATCAATTGGATAAAATCTATCTTATTTGACCCGGGCATCCTTTATAGAGCCTCAATTTTAATTTATATAACCTAATAGAAAAGTAATCTGATTAAAATAGTCATATATAGATAAATCCATACAAATAAAATATTATTCACAATAATTCAACATGTTTATCTTGAATTAATTCACAAGATTAATTCACCGATAAAATAACATGAATTATTAAATCCAATTGACTCGAATTTTAGCCAATCTAATAATTTAACATAAGTCACCAATATGTAGGAAAAACATGTCATATCGTTACATGATTTATTATGAGCTAATAAAGGGGACCCGATGGACATATATAGTTTAAGCTACTATAATTATAAAATACAATATCCCATATGCATATTTTATAATTATCAACTCTAAGGCTATTCTACTAAAAGCTTAGAACTGCACTTTTGAACTATACAAAATTACAAAGCTTTAATAAGCCAACCGTCCATGACATATCATAATGTGTCACATTCCCATACGATATTCATAATCGGCTTAAGGATAAATTTTGCTTTACCTTCCCGATTATTTTTATCTTACATTCTATTATCACACCATTAGATTACTTACTATCCATAGATAGTATACCATTCATTTACACCTATATATCGAAATGGTTGAACACTCTAATCTTCCAATTACAAGATAATGTATATAAGAGAATATCATTAACTCTACAAAAGAGGTTTGGATTCCATATCTATGAATAACGAGTGTATATCAATCAAGAGTCATGCCTCCACTGTACCAGTATATGTACAATCATTAAGTCAGGATGTCCCCTTAGGTACATCAAAAGATAAAAGTTAAGATAACGGGTCCATTAGTCATTTCAAGATTAAGACACAACGCATTTATTGTCTAAAGTTAATTTATTTGTACAAATGGAATTATTAACCAAACCAATTCAACTTTTATGTCCCGATCCAATATATTGTCACATATGACAATGCATCAATGTTTTTACTATTGGAAAAATAGTACGCGGTAGAAATTAAAAAAAATTTTATACCAGAATATTTTCCAAAACTCAAGTTTGATATACTATATGCATAAATTAACCAGATCTTACGAACCTTATTTGCTGAAGAGCTCCTGCAATCAATGAAGAGAAGGGCGCCCCAGAAGGGCCTCAACCAACTAGTCTTCTTTGTTATTCTCTATCCATGATCGGAGTGCGTGTAGGCACATGTTGTACAGCTCTTCCCGGTGACTCTCCTTCCAACTAATTGAGAAATACCCAAAACTAAGGTTCGTGATTTATAAACAATAGCTCTTCAAGGGAGTTTCAGAGACTCACAGTATAGAGTGCTCACTCTTGATCTCTCAACTGATCTAAATAACCTTTGAGTCTCACTCCCTATTTATAGAGGTCATCTTCATGGTCAGTTATTATCAGATAAGGCCTCAAAAATTCAAAACTAGTTCAATATTTGATAAAATCACGTAAAAACACATGATTAGATTATCGTTCGATCAGTAGGCCGAACTAACAGATCGGCCTGCCGAACTTACGATAAATGAACCTACAAATCTTTTATTTTCCACCCAAGATTCTTTGGATAAAGCTTAGTTTTAATTCAAATAACCCAATAGAGAAATTATCTAATCAAAACAACCATATCTAGATAATCTTTAGAAAAATAAATATTCCTAATAATTCAACAAGTTTATCTTGAATTAATTTTTCATAAAATTAATTCAACCAATAAACAGACATGAATTATCTGATCCTGTCAAATTCAACCAATCTAATAATTTAACATAAGTCACCAATTTATTAGAAAAGCACGCCGTATCGTTATAAGATTTATTATGAGCTAGCAAAAGGGACCTGATGGACCTACATAGTTCAAGCTCCTGATAATTATGAAGCCCAATATCCCATACATATATATTTCATAATTATCAACTCTAACGCTACTCCAGTAAAAGCTTAAAGCTGCACTCTCAAACTATATAAAATTAAGAAGCCCGAATAGCTAAGTCTCCATGACATATCTTAATGTATCGTATCCCCATAAGATATCCATAATCGGCTTACTGATAAATTATGTCTTACATTCTCAATTATTTTTCTCTTATATTGCATTATCTCACCATCGAAAAACTTACCATCTAAAGACAGTATACCATTCAGTTACACCTATGTATTCAAATAGTTGAGCGCTCTAATTTTTCAATTACAGGATAACGCATATAAGAGGATATCATCAACTCTTAAAGAGGAGCTATGGATTCCGTATCTATGAATAACAAGTCTACGCCATCTAGAGTCATGTCTCCAACATACAGCCATGCATACGAACATGAATTATAGATGTCACCCTTTGGTACATTAAAAGACATCAGTCAAGAATAGGCTCATTATTCATCTCAAGATTAAGATACAACATATATAATTGTCTAAAGTGAATTGATTTGCCGAGACCGAATTATTAATCCAAATCAATTACACTTTATGTCCTAATCTAATACATCATCACTTATAACAATGCAACAGTGTTTCTATTCGCGGAGTTCACCTCCGATGGTCAAGACAAACCATCTCCCATTAGGAATATAAACAACATAATAATTTTTGCATGAATAAAGTGCTCGACTTTATTTCTTCGATTGCGGATCTTATGCTTTAGACGTCACCTTTAAAATCATTTTTCTACATAATCTATCTATCATATGCTTGATTCTAAAGGCTTAGACTGACAGTCTCAGACTTTTGTTTGCTTATCATACATCCAACAAATATGAACGTAAAGAGGGTAACAATTTGGTATATGAATAAAGAATAAACTCTTTATTGATAAAAATCTCTCCAAAAACATATTACATTTTTACTCCAGAGGGCATACATGTCTAACATCTACTCGCAGAGTCCCACTCTGATTAAGATAAGCCATCTTCCGTTAAGGATGTAAACAACATAACAATCTTAGCATGAATAAAGCGTTCAACTTTATTCTCTTGACTGTAGATCTTATGGTTTAGATCATCACCTTTAAGATTCATATCTTTCATATAATCTGTCCATCATATGCACGATTCTTAAAAGTTTAAACCGACAGTCTTAGACTTTTGTTTGCCTATCATACATTCAAAAAAAATAAACATAAAGAGGATGGCATTTAGTATTTGAATAATAAAGAAACTCTTTATTGATAAAATGTCTCCAAAAACATATTACAATATTATACTCATTATGGCACTATGTCTAACAATCTCCCACTTGTAAACACATGGTTCGTCCACATTTTGTTCGAACCCATAAGTCTTGATCACCTGATCAAATCTTATTTTCCAAGAATGGAAGCCTGCTTAAGTCCATAAATTGACTTTAGTAGCTTACAGACCTTACCCCCTTGAACCTTAGCCTTGAACCCGTCTGACAACACCATATATATGGAGTCATTAAGATAGCCGTTAAAAAAAGTTGTCTTGACATCCATTTCCAAATCTCGTAATTGAGAGTGATAGCTATGGATAAGAGAATGCTGATGGACTTAAGCATGGCTATAGGTGAAAAGGTTTCCTCATAATCAATTCCTCTTTTTGTGTGTGTCCCTTAGTTACCAATCTAGCCTTATAGGTTTCAACTTTTCCATCTACTTCTCTCTTTATCTTATAAATCCACTTACACCCTATAGGTTGTACCATTTCAAGAAGATCCACAAGTTCTCAGACTCGATTAGTCTCCATAGACTTCATCTTAGTGTTCATGGCTTCTATCTAGAGCTTTGAATCAACATCCTCTATAGCCTTTCCATAAGCTTAAGGATTCCTGTCATGTTCAACTAGTTCAGCCAAGTAGGCTTCACCATTGACAATATATCTCTCGGGTTGACGCCTGATCCTCCTATTACACCAAAGCCCCTTAGGTTGTTGTTCTATCAGTTTTTCTACATTGATTGGATTGGTTTCAACTGGATCCCACGGAGTGATTGAATCACTCACCAATTCCTCGAGTACCACTTTACTTCGAGGCTTAAAGTTGTTCATGTAACTTTCCTCATGGAATGTTGCATTCATTGAAACCACCACTTTATTTTCTTTTGGGTTATAGAAATAACCACCTTTAGTCCCTTTTGGATGTCCTACAAATACACAAATTTCCTAACGTGCTTCTAACTTGTTCGCTTCTTTATACAGAACATGAGCCAGACATCCCCATACATGAATATGGTTTAAGGATGTCTTCCTACTCGTCCACCACTCGTGAGGAGTAACCGATTTTGAAGACACATTGTTCAAAAGATAACATGTGGCTTGTAGAGCATATTCCCAAAAGGATAAAGGTAATGTCGAATAACTCATCATAGACCTAACCATGTTCAACAAAGTCCTATTTTTTCTCTCAGCTATACTATTCTACTGCAGAGTGCCTGGTGCAGTCAAATGAGATAAGATCCTATTCTCTAATAAGTGTCATAAGAACTCATCGAAGAGGTATTCTCCACCTTGATCGGATCGAAGTACCTTTATGGGTTTACCTAATTACTTTTCCACTTCAGCTCGAAACTCCCTAAACTTAACAAAAGTTTTGCTTTTCTGATGCATTAGGTATACATACCTATATCTTGAGTAATCATCAATAAAAGTGATAAAGTACTTATACCCTCCACGTGTTCTGATGTTCATGGGCCACAAACATCACTATGCACAAGTTCTAGAACTACTTCGGCCCTATTACTCTTAGACCTAAATAATCTTTTGGTCATTTTGCCCTCCAAATATTATTCACATTGTGGTGTAGATTCCACCTCTAAGTGACTTAAAGGTCCATTCCTTACCAACCTTTAAATCCTATTTAGGCTAATATAACCTAATCGTAAATGCCAAAGATAAATCTTATTAGAGTGAGAAGTCTTAAGTCTTCTAGAGTTATTGTCATTAAGCTTCGTGTTAAGTAGTATGTCCATCTTAGGTTTGATAAAATAGAGATTGTTTTGCATCCATCCATCATAGATAAAAGATTTATTTTTATGAATCACCACATTATTAGTAAAAGACACTAAATAAGAATCTTTAATAAACAAGCTATAGTTATTAAATTCTTTTTAAGTCTGGGAACATAAAAACAATCTTTTAAAACTGAAATCCTATAATTATCAAAGTAAAGAGGGACGTTTCTCACTACTTCAGCCAACACCAAGGATCCATTGCCCATCCGTAATGGGAAGTCTTCATGTAGCAAACTTCTCATTTCCTTAAACCCCTGTAGAGAAACACAAATATGAATAGTTGCTCCAGAATCTATGACCAAGTGCCACTTGATTCCTCAACTAAATAAGTTTCAATTACCAGAAGTCCACACTTACTTCCTCGAGAAAGGAAGACCTTACAATTCTTCTTGATGTGCCTCACTTTCCCATAGAAAAAGCATTTCAGCTTCTTCAGATTCTTTTTTTTCTTCTTCTTATCCTTGCCTTTTGTTGGATTAGAAGACTTAACGTTCTTAGCCTTCTGCTTTTTTCCATTCTCAAGTTTAGGATTGGAACCAACGCAGCTGCCAAGTTAGCTTCACCACCAACAAGAGTTTCTTTGATCAGATTTTTGAACTCTTATAACTGTTTCATCAACTCAGTCAAGGTCACATCCTATCTATTACTAAAATTATATAAAGCTCTAAACGAAATGAACTCCTTCGATAGAGTCTCAAAGGCTATAGTCATATATGACTCAGCATTGATATCAGCTCTATGGGTTTAAGCCTCAACAAGGTAACCCATGACCAACATCATACGCTCCTTCATAGGAATCCCCAATCTTTGTTTGTAGTTTAAGAGTTTCCAAAGAGCCCCTTGCTATTTAGTTAGTGCTTGGCCTCTAAACATGTTTTCAAAATTCTTTAAGCTCTGCTTCACAATCTCATAATCTTCATCTTGAGCCTGCAACATGTTATTCATGCTAGCCATAACATAATAGCAGGCCTGATCTTTAGTATCTTTCCAGTGATCATACGCTTGGATTTGCTCATTAGTGGAATCTTCAAGATACGGTGTTGCTAGCACAAATTTTAGTTTCTCAAAGGAATGGACAATATTCAGGTTCCTTTTCCAATCATTGTTATTCTTGCCAGTTAACATGTTCTTATCAAGTATCAATCATAAATTGCTTTGAGACATTTTAATCTACAACAAATATTCATATACCAAATATAAGCAAACATTCCACAACAGTTTAGTAAGATAACACAAACAAGTAAACATACAATTGTGTTTATGTGTCAAAACTTTGAAATTATCACAATCTTATAACGATAATTCTCAACTCAGAACCAACAAGCTGCTTGGGCCAGACTTGCCAAATTCAATTAGAAACATGAATCCCCTCTAATTAATTTACGCTATCTAAGACCTATCTAATCTAGAATATATTAATAATCTTTTTTTTTACATTAATTTCATTAAAAAAGCTCCTACGGGAAGTTAATAACAAAGTCAATCTTAAGTGTATAACCATCGTTTCAACTATTTTATCTATAATTTATAATTGCCACCCAGGGGTGTATAATGATAAATCATGCTAAAATAAATTATCCCTTTGGAGATTCAACCTGGTACATGATGAAAGCCCTTCCTAGGGGTTGGTACAACCATATGCTACCTATGGACTAATGATGGAGGCTGTAGGTCCTATCTCCGAAAACCTTCTCCCACTTAATATTTTAAAAGTCAAGGTTTTATGTTAACATGTATGAACAATTTTTAAGGAGCGGCACTCCCTATTCCACATGGCATGGTCATATTATAATGCAAACAAGTAAAGCAACATGCAAAGCCACAAGCAAAATAATAAATAAATAACCGTCATACCGTGGTTCCATCCTAGAAGAAAGAAAATAAAGATTACAAAAGATCAATTGAAACATATTATCGATTCTCTATCTTGTATCTTTAAGTTGTATCCTTCTTCGTGTGGCATCCATCTTCAATTCTTCAATCCCTCATAGATCAGAAGGTTTATTTTTCTAGTCATCATAAAATTTCATATTTATCAAAATTGTCTCAAAAATAAAATAAAAAACTACACCAAAAAAATGCACCTTTTTTCAAAAAACATTTCGCTCGCTGTCGGCTTGCTGAATTGGAAATTTAGCCTGTCAGTCTATGACCATCAGCCTGTCGACCGAGCTGATCCAACTTTTTTCCAAAAAATATTTTAAGCAACTTTTTAATCTTATTTACAACAATTCAAAAACATAAAAATTTATAAACATAGAAAAACAATGGAACTCCTATTATCTCCACCTTCTAAATTCGTCTTTACTTCGAATGATTATTTAATTACAAAATTTTATAAATTAATATTAAAATAACAATTACTATACGGTGATGATAGACCACTATCTAATTACATGAAAAACCTAGATACACATTCTAACCTCTAAAGAACCATAACTGGCACAAATTAATTAATTAATAATTAATTAAATAAAAATTTAATCAACCATAATTAATTAATAAACATTCACCATATAATCTTATGACAACATTTAAATTATATAGAAACCCTAGAGTGCCAACTCTCTAAAAAATTAAATTCAAGCATAGGATATTAATAAGATTACATAATTCATGTATACAGCATGATCATAAACCCAAAAATCAACATATAAACCTAGCTTTGATATCAATTATTGGAAAACAAGTACGCAACGGAATTTTAAAATTTTAAATCAGAGTATTTTTTAAAACATAAGTGTGACATGCTAAACAAATAAATTAATAACAGATCTTACTATCTTCTTTTGTATACCAAAGTGAGCTTGAATCCGTGTAGAGAAAAACGGTCTAGAAAAGCCTCAACCAACTAGTCTTCTTTGCTATTCTTTATCCACGATCAGAGTGCGGATGGTCGCACGTAGTACAGCTTTTCTTCTGGTGACTCTCCTTCCAACCACTAGAGAAAACCAAGAGCTAAGGTCCTTGATGTTGAACAATAGCTCTTTGGGAGTTTTAGAGTTTCTCACACTAGAGTACTCACTCTTTGTTTCTCAAGTGATTTGAATAACTAAGAAAACTCACCCCTTATTCATAGTGGTCGGACATGGGGTTAATCATTATCAAATTAGGCCTCAAAATTCAAGTTTGGATCAGTTTCAGAGTAAAAACATGTGAAACAGATTCTGACTCTAACTATTGCGGTCGACCGTGCCTAATGTATCGCAGTCGACCACGTGGTTGCAATATTAGAGTTCGAATCGAATTCGAACTCCTTAAACTGATTTGAGAGATCCAATATTAACCAAATAAAGAAATCCTATCTTATTTGACCTGGGTATCTTTTGTAGAGTCTCAATTTCAATTTAAATAACCTAATAGAAAAGTTATCTAAAATAGTCATATACAGAGAAACCCATACAAATAAAATATTATCCACAATAATTCAACATGTTTATCTTGAATTAATTCACAAAATTAATTCAACCGATAAACTAACATGAATTATTAAATCCAATTAACTTGAATTTTAGCCAATTTAATAATTTAATATATGTTACCAATATGTAGGAAAAACATGCCGTATTATTACAGGATTTATTATGAGCTAGCAAAGGAGACCCGATGGACATATATAGTTCAAGCTCCTATAATTATAAAATACAATATCCTAGTTACATATTTTATAATTATCAACTCTAATACTACTCCACTAAAAGCTTAGAGTTGTACTTTCAAACTATATTAAATTACGAAACTTCAATAAGCTAACCATCCATGACATATTATAATGTGTCACATTCTCATAGGATATTCATAATCGGCTTAAAGATAAATTATGTTTTTCCCTCCTAATTATTTTTATCTTACGTTTTATTATCACACTATTGGAATACTTACAATCCATAGACAGTATACCTTTTGGTTATACCTATGTATCCAAATAGTTGAGTGCTCTAGTATTCCAATAACAAGATAATGCCTATAAGATAATATCATTAGCTTTACAAAAATAGCTATGGTTTTCATATCTTTGAATAACGAGTATACGTCAATCAAGATTCATGCCTCCAACGTACCAGTATGCGTTCTATCACTAAGTCAGGATGTCACCTTTTGGTACATCAAAAGACATAATTCAAGATAACGGGCCCATTAGTCATTTCAAGATTAAGACACAACACATATGATTGTCTAAAGTGAATTTATTTACATAAATAGAATTATTGACTAAATCAATTCAACTTTTATGTAACAATCCAATACATCGTCACCTATGAAATACACCAATGTTTTTACTCACGGAAGTTCCACTCTAATGGCCAAGACAAGCCATCTCCCGTTAAGGATGTAGACAGCATAACAATCTTATCATGAATAAAGTACCTAACTTTATTCCATCGATTGCGGATCTTATGATTTAAGCCTTCACTTTTAAGATTCATGTCTTCCGCATAATCTGTCCATCAGAAGCACGATTCTTAAAGGTTTAGAGCAATAGTCTTAGACTTTTGTTTGCTTATCATACATTCAACAAAAATAAACATAAAGAGGACAACATTTGGAATATGAATAATAAATAAACTCTTTGTTGATAAAATGTCTCCAAAAATATATTATAACATTTTACTTCTTAGGGCACTGTGTCTAACATCTCCTTCCAACCGCTTGAGAAGACCTAGAGCTAAGGTTCTTGATGGTGAACAATAGCCCTCAGGGAGTTTCAAAGTTTCTCTCATTAGAATAGTCACTCTTTGCTTCTAAAGTGATCTAAATAACTAAGAAAACTCACCCCTATTTATAGTAGTCGGACCTAGGGTTAATCATTATCAGATTAGGCCTCAAAATTTGAGTTTGGATCAGTTTTAGAGTAAAAGTGCATGAAATAGATTCTGACTCTAATTGTCGCGGTCGACCACGTGGTTGCGATACTGGAGTTCAAATTGAATTCGAACTTCTCAAACTGATTTTATAGATCTAAACTTAACCAATTGGAAAAATCCTATCTTAGTTAATCCAGGTATCCTTTATAGAGCCTCGATTTTAATTCAAATAACCCAATAGAAAAGTTATGAGTAAAATGTCATATACAGATAAAACTATACAAATAAAATATTATCCACAATAATTCAACATGTTTATCTTAAATCAATTCATAAAATTAATTCAACTGATAACAAACATGAATTATTAAGTCCAATTAATTCAAATTTTAGCCAATCTAATAATTTAACATAAGTCACCAATATGTAGGAAAAACATGCCGTTTCGTCATAGGATTTATTATGAGCTAGCAAAGGGACTCGATGGACATATATAGTTCAAACTCCTATAATTATAAATACAATATCCTATATATATATATATATTATAATTATGAACTCTAACGCTATTCCATTAAAAGCTTAGAGCTACATTCTCAAACTATAAAAAATTACAAAGCTTCAATAAGCCAACCGTCTATGACATATCATAATGTGTCACATCCCCATAGGATATTCATAATTGGGCTAAGGATAAATTCCGTTTTACCTTTCTGATTATTTTTATCTTGCATTCTATTATCATACCATTAGAATACTTACTATCCATAGACAATACACCATTTAGTTACACCTATGTATCAAAATGGTTGAGCGTTTCAGTCTTCCAATTATAGGATAATGCGTATAAGAGAATATCATTAACTCTACAAAAAGAGCTATGGATTCTATATCTATGAATAACGAGTCTACATCAATCAAGAGTTATGCCTCCAACGTACTAGTATGTGTACCATCATTAAATCAGGATGCCACCCTTTGGTACATCAAAAGACATAAGTTAAAATAGCGGGTCCATTAGTTATTTCAGGACTAAGAAACAACATATATAATTGTCTGAAGTAAATTGATTTGCACAAACGGAATTATTAACCAAATCAATTCAACTTTTATGTCCTGAGCCAATACATTGTCACCTATGACAATGCACCAATGTTTCTACTCGCGGAGTCCCACTCCGATGGCCAAGACAAGCTATCTTTTGTTAAGTATGCATGTTTTTTTGCATACTCGTGGAGTCCCACTCCGATGGCCAAGACAAGCTATCTTTCGTTAAGGATGTAGACAATATAACAATCTTGACATGAATAAAGCGCCCAACTTTATTCCTTCGATTGTGGATCTTATGATCTAAACCATCACCTTTAAGATTCATGTTTTTTGCATAATTTGTCCATTATATGCACGATTCTTAAAGGTTTAGACTGATAATCTCAAACTTTGGTGTGCTTATCATACATTCAACAGAAATGAACATACAGAAGACAACATTTGGTATATGAATAATAAATAAACTCTTCATTGATAAAATGTCTCCAAAACATATTACAATATTTTATTCCTTAGGGCACTATGTCTAACATATATTGAAGTAAATAGCATTTTAAGAATCTTGTACTCTTTTTAAACACTTGAATTTTTAATTTAACTTCCTCGTTTTTCTTCTTTTTCACCTTCTCTTTCTTTTTGTTTTTGTTTTTGTTTTTTGTTATCTCGCTGTTTTTTTATGTTTCTTTGTACATCATTTTATATATAAAAATAAATTTTGTTTTAATTTAAGTAGGCTATTTATTAAAATCTATTACATTTTGGTCTATTTATTTATATTCTTAATTAAAATTAGGCTAATTCCCTCCTTCTCCCTGATAATATGAAAATTGTACAAATTCTGATAATCTCTATTATATTTGGTCAATAAATATAAATTTCATACCATATGTTCAATACTACAGACCTCCCCAAATGATGGTTGAGGCGAGACATAACATTGAAGATCTTCTTGCCATTAGAGATCGCAACTCCAAAAACAATTGCCTAAATCTCGTGTGGTTGATGGGAGAGGCACCAATAGAGAGACAAGATAGGGAGGAGCTGTCACGACAATTGAATGACGAGATGGTGGCAACTGATTGCAAGGCAACCTCGTGGAGGAAGAGGCAATGGAGCTTGCCATCAATGATGGAGAGAGACAGAGGAAGAAAGAGAGATAGAAGAGGAAGCGAGAGTAAAGGAATAAGAAAAAAAAAGCCTATTAGTTTTCTCAATCTTAGTTTTGTTCTTTCATATGACAGAAAGATGGAAAAATTTTTCACTTGTGGAGCATATTGATCCTTACCTATTTTCTGTGACACAAATATAATTATCCCAAAGTTTTGGCCATTAAGAAGAGCTCTCATTCAAAACCACAAAATATGGTTTCTTAATAAAACTCTGTTAAAAAGACCTCTAAACGTGTACTAGAGCCAAATAAATACTTGTATAAATTTTATTACAACACTTCATTGTTTGTTCATAATATCAAGTATTAATTAATTTTTGCTTTTCTTATATTACTTAAAACACAAGCAAAAACTACGATAGACATTCTCAAAATATGTCATTCTAAAAGAAATGAAGGCATGGTAGGAAAAATTAAAGGAATCCAGTGACGAAACGACTTATAGTTGTGCCCCCATTTAATTTTTGAAGTATTGATTTTTTGTCCATAAATTTTTTAAAAGATTTTAATTATACCCTCATTTTACATGAAAAATTATAGTTGGGCACAACTAAGAAATTAAAATATATCATTATGCCCCTTTTCTTTTAGAAAAATTATGATTTATGCCTGACTTAATAATCAAAACATATAACTACATCTACATATATATGCAATAAGAATAATCAGTAATTTTTTACACAGTAGGGCACTGACAAAAACTTTTTGCTTTGCCACCAAATGAATGGCCCTCCATTCACGTCTATAAATCGGACCAATCTTAAGCCCCATCTTAAGCCCCATCAGATTTATATTGTTTTTCACCCTCCTAAATAATTACCCTACCAATGGCCAATTTGATAGGGATCAGTACTTAAGTGACCACAGGTTAGTCGCTAGAGTTGGTGAGTGAACGCTAGTCATCACCGACACTAGTGTGTGAAGTCATTGGATGACTGTTGCAAAATTGCTTCTTCTCAAACTACTCAATCTATAAAGATATATTAGTGAACAATTCTATTTAACTCCATGGGTTTAAAACATCGCTATTGACAAAAAGTAGGCCCCACTCTAAACAGTAAACTACATGTTAGAATGAAACTCATCGTTTTGTGAGTAGTGAGATTTTAACACCAACAATCGATGGCCACTGAAGTGTCAAAACAAGGCTAATCACATCATACATTCAATGGAATGTTCTTCCGAAATTTTGACGTGCCAAAGGAAAAAAATCGAGACGGAATCGAGGCACATTTACAACTAAAATGCCTCTTGTTGCTATGACAAGACATTTTAAAAATATGTTTCCATTTAACCCCTCCTCTATATTAAAAATATATATATATTATGCATAGAGAATGATGTTTTTTTTTAATGTTTAAAATATTTTTAAATTTTTAAAAGAATTTTTTAAAGATTAATTACAAAAATATCTCTCGACTATAATTAGTGTAACACTTTGCCATCCAAACTTGCATTCGTAATATTAATTCTCTTTGCATCTATAATCCATTCATAAATTTTGCCTTTATGTTACAGAATTTACCACATGAATAGCTTGTGACCTAATAGTGAGAGCATTATGGTAAAATGAATTGCTAGCGGGATTCGTTCATCAAACGTGGCGGTTAAAATGAGTAATTGCACACTTAATACCTCATCACACACTTATTCGTATATTTTTTGTTAACGGAACATAGATCAAGAAGAGCTGTTGGTTACAAATGCAAGTTCGAAGGACAAAGTATTACTCCGGGGGAGAATTGAGGTTATTGACGCGCAACTATCCCTCGGGGTAGGACATCCAAGAGAACCATACAGGACAGTAGTAAAAAGCCACGCCACAATTTCCATTAAAAGAAAACCATAAACAAGACCAATGTACATCCAAACGACCACAAACTACTCATAACAAAAAATCCCCATTCCCCAACTCATGTTCACAAGTGAGGGAAATTAAAAGTATAGACAAGAAATTATCTAAAACTTTACCAAAAAAGTATGTGAGATGGACAAACAAGAAGGTTTCATCAACTATACATCCCAACCATCCTTCCTGCCATTAAATTCCCACTTATGCTCAGCCAAATTTCCGTACATCTCGGAGAACTTAATCAGGCAGTCGCTTCTTATCTGGTAGTGTACCTGTGTATTCCGGCTGATCGCCACACCGGACAACTTGGAAGTGTCTATAGCCCATTTTGGTCTCACATAATCTACCGTCCTACTTGAACTTGCATTTACATACAAGAAATTCATAAGCACATCCTCACAGTTAAAGTATTTGTCCACCACTTGCCTACCTTGCCTAGCTTCTTCACTCCAATACCTCCCAAAAGCTGTTTTACTATCAATGAAAGCTGCCCCTGTGAGGATCATGTTGTACCCTTTATGAGTTCTGGCAAAACTTTCACCTCGATACTTCAACAGGCTTCCATGCATGAGCCGGGGATAGAACCCCACTATGCGATCTGGATGTTGGCGCCATACTTTGAAACCACGTTCAAGGTCATCACAAGTCATCATAATGTCGTCGTCAAGCTCAAGAACAGCTCGTGTCTTGATCGATGTATCCACCTTGAAACGATTATTCAGCGAGTTTTGTTCTTCTATTCTGATCCTAACTGGAACTGCTGAGTCAAAATCGCTCACTTTGGGAGGTCTTCCCTTGTTCCATACAACAACAATTTCTCTGACCGAAGAACATCTCGAGTAGTGCTTCACATATAATTTTAAATTCCAAAGCCGAGCTTCATAGGTCATTGTTAATAACGTGAACTGCGAATAATGACCTTTCCATGGATAAGCTTCTTCTGCACCACTCCCACCATAGATAAACTTGACCCCTGAACACATCACTAAAACTCCAACCGTGAAAATGATGGCAAGAACAAGTATTCCAGTGCATGTATTGGGCCTAATTCTACCTCTAAGGTATGAAGCTGCTCTGTTCAAGCGGCTACAAAACCGTCTCACTTTGGAAGAAAACAAGTATGATCTTTCCCAGGAAAAGAATGCATCACTTCTCTTCCCTGAATTGCGAGTGCACCAGTTAAGGGGAATAATGCACTTCACAGCTCCAAACAAAAAACCCAATAGCGCAACAAGTAGGAGAGCAACTGCAACTGAAGTACAACCAAGAATAAACCGACGAACTAAATCCCCAGAAGGGACACGGTCTCCATCCATAACTGCAATCCATTTACCATTGCTTAACTTCTGAACATCTAGTTGATGGTGGCGAGCGCCATTCCAAGCATTCCGACCCTTAGTTGGCTCTGCTAGGCCTAAGGGCACTTCGACTTCTTTGTATTCATCTTTGGTAAGAACGTCCACCCTGAAAACCCGCACATGTCTTCCATACGTTTCACCGCAGTCTTGACCAACACGGTAAAGATGTCCGTCATAAATAAATGGTCTGCCACCATTACGAGCACCGAAGCTCTTGTCTGTGTTGTATATAGGATTCTTCCTGTGTGGTTTCCAAGGACCAAGAATTGAGCTGCTATACCAGATTTCCAACTGTCCATTCTTTTTGGTTCCGAAACCGCTGTGATCAGAACCAAAGAGCCAATACATATCATTGTACTTGATGATAAATGAATCAACAAGAGGTTTCTTCATGATGACTTTCTTCAGTCTCCATTGCAGAGGGAATTTAACTGCCTGGTACAGACGAAGTTCTCCTCTCTGACTGCCCTCGGGCATCATATATATCTGCAAGAAATAATGAAGAAATTGACATTAGATAAATATTACATAAATGAGTACCTAAGCCCCGAAATTGAACCTAATTATGTATGTCCATTCTATATTTTTGTTTTCCAACTGGATCAAGTGATTGGATGTCCGCATAGTATGTGCACATTAAAGAAATATAATTCCTTACTTGGCCAAGGTCCTCAAAAACATATGGATAAGAAAGATGCCACTCTTCATCCAAGGCTATGCCTAACTGTTGCCACGTTGCACCACCATCAGTACTTTTTGCAACTCCAATATCTCCTTGCATGGTTATTGAATTCTTGGTTTCATAGAACAGGTAAAAAGTATCACCCTGGAAAAGAAAAAAGGGCAAAAAAAAAAATGTGTATGATAACTAAGTTATTTTTACAATATGACATAGAACACGCGTTCACACAAAAATACAGAGGGGGGGCGCCGGGGCGGGTGGAGAGAGAGAGAGAGAGGAAAGGTATACATGACTATGTCAATGACTCTTCTAGCAACCTACTTAGTCAATTAGCTGGTCAATATAGTGGTTTACCAAATAAAGGCGGATAAGAGAAACATAGAGGGATTAAGCGGAAAGAAGATGTGTTGCGTAGCGTTGCATTTTTTAAAAAGAAAAAATTGATGGTGTGAGAGGGTAAACCACAATCAAGTGCAACCAACAGAAAACTGCTTGACTTGATCTGTTTCTTCCATAAGGACAAGAATGTTTTTAAGAGAATATACAACATGCCCATCACAAATTGTTGTACGATTAATTTAATATTCAAAGACGTAAGCAGAATAATGGATATTTAATAGTCCACACAGGGTCTCATGACTCTTACCTATATATATTATCAGATTCCTAAAACATCTTTATTAAGAAATGAACCAGTATACATCTATATTATTTTGTTTTTTGTGATGTCGCTTTGAAAAGGGTCTTTTCGAAAAGAAAAGTCCATTCTACCAAAAAAAAGAATCCTCAAACACCAGAGGAAAAAGACCACTCTGCATATAACTACTGTATAGCAATAAAATTTTCAAAGAATTTAACTCATGTATAGCAATAAGATAGTCAATTGTAATAATTGATAACGGTTTACTGTTGAGTAAATGGGACACGGCTCAAATGTTAGAAAGTTACCCATATTTACAGGTGAAAATTTCATAATGTAGAAATCTAGAAAGGTCTATGACAACATAACATACAAGTGGGAATTCTTATCTATATATTACTAAAAGTAACAGCTATACAAAAATTTATAGCTATACAAAAATTTCAATGGGGCGTTACTTGTATTGGCGAAATTTAAGACTACAGTGCATCTCACTCAACCTAGAAGAGTTTAAGATCACGTAAGATTTTTTTTTTAGAAATTAATATCGTCCACCACAATTTTCAACAATTTATAAACCATGATAATGGAGCAACTTGAGAAGGTTCCAGAACATACCCAATGGCATTTTTTCAGGGTGCAGAAACCTCGGGTTTTATCCAAAAGAAAACTATATCCACAGCAGACATGAATCCAAAAATTTCGCCTCCCCCCATTATATAAATAAATAAATGAACCACTTTTTGACTATGTGCACATAAGCTGTAACATCATTTAAGGTGGTTCCCAACCAGTCTCATACTTGGAAGCTATCAAAATTCTCCTCCAAAACCACTTCATACACCGCTAATTTGCCTCACCTTGGGAGTTCTGATTCTTCTCTGATAAATTCCCATAGAGATCATTACCAAAAGAAAACACAAATATTTTTCCCCTACCAGCCTAGCTTCTCAGGTTTAAAAACCATAACTTCTCTAACTTTGAGGGTCTAAGCTAGAACTAGTGTTCTGGGGTTCAATTTCTCAGGACCACCTACCTACCAAGTAATAATTTTTTATTTAAAAAAAAGAAACTTTCATAGAACAAAGGTATTGCTACGGCAGAATATTTTCCTTATGCTTAAACCAAGAACCCCTTTATCTCATCAAGTTCTTATCTTCCAGATGGTGACAGTTACTACAAACAAATAATAAGGGAAAAAAAAAAAAAAAGAAGCAAAAAATTCAAGGGCAATTTAAATCATTTTCAACAACTTCTCAGCTTCCCAAAAAAATAATCACACAAAAAAAAGGAAAAAAAATGGAGATTTCTCGTTACCTGAACGTAGAGAAAAGGATCAGCCACAAAATTACTTGGGAAGCCGGCCTCGGATACCGACGCACACGTCACCACCGGGTTGGCCACCGGCCAAGCCGCAGTCTCCTCGTTCCAAACATTCTCCTGACAATCGAAAAAATAAAAATTAACAAAAAAATCATATAATTTGAAAAAGAAAAACGAAAAGTAAAGAAAACAAGAACTCACGGACTCAATGGGTTTGAGGGAAAAGGGAGAGTCGCCGTAGAAAACGCCGATGGACCACGAGCCCTCATTGTCCTCGTGGCAGCCAAAAGACGACAGCCCGGTCGTCGTTCGAACGCCGGGGGCTAAGGCGAAGCGGGCGTACAACGTGGCTAGCGATCCGAACAGCGCGAGGCAGGCCACCAGGAACACGAATCCCGAGGAGAGCAGCAACCGCTGCACCTGATGCTGGCACCTCCACCGGCACCAGCATTTCATGCTGACGTGGCAGCAGCTCCCTCCACCACCACCGCCGCCGCCGCCGCCGCTCACTCCGTCTGGGCCCACAATTGGGCTCGAGCCCATCACCGAGTGCGCTGGTAGTTAACAATAATTTTGAAAGGCAAAGGACCAAAACGACGCCGTGTCAGGTACACGACGATGGTTTCGTCTGGTCACCACCTTCGTTTCATTCTCCGCTCTGAATCTGAGAGTTGTTTTTTTTTTTTTTTTTTTTGTCGTTTTGCTTCTCACTAATAACAAAAACAGGTATAGGAAGACAAACTACACGAATACGACGCCGTCTCAGGTACACGTGGAGGCGCCTCCGTCGCCGACGATGCGATGGATTTTAATCTGAGAATTTCTTTTTTCTTTTTTTTTTTTCCCTCTCCCTCTTTTGTTAATCAGTCTCTGGTTTTGCAATATGGAAAAAGAAAAAAAAAACAAAAAAGTTGACAGACAGACGCTGATGAGAAAGTAACAGAAATGGAAGAAAGCAAAAAGGAAGAAGAAGAAGAAGAAAAGAAACGTTACCCCCAATGTGGGTGTGTGTATATCTATAGATCTATATGTGTGTATGTGCGGATGTACATATACATAAACAAATCACATATCAGTGGGTGCTTGTGCTCTTTCCCTTTTCCTCCTTCTCCTTTCATGTATGGCATGTAATACGCGGGGGGGTTTTATACACGCACGGGTGTGGGTGTCTCACTCGCCCAGAGAGCGAGACTGCTAAGCACTCGCGGTATGCGAAGGAAAAGTGCCTGCTGAGGCTTTTTCGACAGTGACGCGTGGGCTTTCTTTGGAGAGAGTGGAGCTCACGTGCGGAGATGTCTTATTTGTTTTGATATGACTCTTCTTCCTTTTTTGGTTTCGTTTCAATTGGATTTTGGTTTTTTTTTTTTTTTTTTGTTGATCTCTTATTTTAACACACGTTATTATATTTTAGCGTATTATATTTTATTATATTTTTTTATATATAATATGATATAATATAATATACTTAAAAATTTTAAGTTTCAAATTAAAAAAAAAGGCATCCGTCTTTCCGAAAAAAAAGCTCTTGGTTTTCACTTTCAAATTTTATTTATTTTTTATTAAAAATTTTTAGGATAAAGAAGAAGAAGATCAGAGAAGCAGGTTTCATTTTTTGGAGAATTTTTCTGGTAGGGTTGAAGAAAAATAAAGCAGTACGTTTTCAGCCATCTATTTGATCTCTATTTTTCAAGAGTTAGAATTGTATCAAAATTGTGTGTTTTGTATTTTTTTGACAATGCTATGATAAGGTCACTTAAAAATTTTGCAAGATTTTTTTTAGCCGTTGGATGAAATTTAATGGTTCAAAATCTAAGTTTCACAAAAACAAAAATAAACACACCTAGACCCAATCACTTTTTTTTTTCACTCTAATTGAAAACCTAATAATTAACAAAAATAAAAATAAAAAAGAAAAAAAACTTAAACGAAAAAGAGGGAAACCATGTCTGTTGGCCATTGTTGCTCAGCTCGACGACAGCGGACAAGAGGAGGGGCGGTGAACTCACGGAGGTGCCATTGTTCGTGACTGGGTCGTGATAGAATGCAATTGATTTTGCCATCAATGAATAACGAGTGTGGCCACGAAGATACCATCACGAGGGTCGCAACTTCTTCTCCTTCTTCTTCTTCTTCTTCTTCTGTGTTATAAAAAAGAACTCCGACTTCGGTAGCCACACCTCCCTGCCCATTTCCGTCACCTGCGAACCCCCTCCTCCAGATAGCCATCGCGCCCGTGACCCCCATCTCCCTCAGATCGCCGTTGCTCGACCCCCCTCTCCCTTAGTTCGCCATCGCCCGCGAAGGTCGCCAATAGCCGAGAACCACTGCACCTCAAATCCAAAGAGCTCACGATGCGATCTGACCCCATCCCCTTGCGATGTCGCAATCTGACCTTCGAGACCCAAAGCCCACTACTCGAGACTTAAATCGTTGAGACCCCACCCCCTTGCGATTAGAGACATGATTTTTTGTGAACTCCGTCGAGTCGAGAACAGATCGGCTCGTGACTCAACCTCCAGCAACCCATGGCTTGATCTCCGTCGAGACCTGACTTCGCCAACGGGGATGCCCACCTACCGAGAGGTAGCCGGCGTCCATGGCTATTTGGTCTCAACCTTTCCATTTTCAGTTTGACGTTTTTTTTGTTTTTAGTTTAAGTTTTTTTTTTTTTTGAGTTTTTTAATTTGGCGTGTTTGAACTTATTGAACTAATGATGAACTTGTTTAATTCTAACCATGGGATGAAATCATAGTGTCAAAAAACAAATCTTATGGTAAAACTTTTTAGTGAGTTTTACATAGCTTTGCCCCTTTTTATTATTGATTTCATTTTGAGCACATACTACGGATAGAATTGTGCACTGTTTACATGAGATCATATCATACTATATGAGGATCCTAAAAATTTTTAAGGATTTAAAATGTTTTTTTTTTTCTTTGAAGTTATTAACACTACTAAGCACACCAACTCTAATGAGAGTCTAAATCTGTTGTTCTATTTTCATTTCCTCTTAGTTGTCCCCAAATTACTATTGGTTGCTCTTAATAATGGGGAATAGCCAAAGCGACAAAAAAATAGAACAACAGATCTTGATTCTTTTAATGATTATTTGAAAAAAAAAACTTGTAACAACTTTGAGTTATTATTTTTTTATTAACAAATCTTTTTTATTTTTAATTGATATTAATGTAACAATCTTTTAAACGCCTACTAATAAGCACGACAACTTAAAAATTGGTAAAAAGAAAATTGAGATTATAAATGGTATTTCTAGCATTAATTCATGTTTCATGTTTGACTGGGGTGTTTTAAGGTGCTTCCATCATAAAGCTGATGCCTACAGGGCATCGCATTAGGGAATTGGGATGGGGTCCATTGCAACAAAGGAGTGGTAGAATTTTTGTGTGTATGTTGGGTGTGTTCGCCAAATTTTAACTAATTTGCCCTTTACAGGGATTTTATAGCCTACTGAGGCTTTAAAGCCACGGCTTTGTTTACCTCTTATAGGGTGTTTGGAAGGGTGGTAGAAACCAGTAGTGAGAACCACTTTTACTGTAGCATGTGAGAGTTTTATACTGTAGCATATTTTTTTATTGTTACTGTAGTATATGAGAGCTTTATACTATTTATAACTGAGATTGTGGTGAAAACTGAGTGGTTACCACCACTGCCAAACACCCCTTAAGATTCTATGTGTTGAAGGGGTAAATTCATGCAATTTTAAAGTATAGAGTAAAATGAATCTCTCATTTATTTAAAATAAAAAGAGGAGGATGTATCATTTGAGGATAGGTTAGGGAATGGCTTTGTTTACTTTTTTAATATTCTATAATTGCTCTTTTTTTTTTAGTTCTTTTGACCAATTTTAAAATAATTGGTTCATCAGTGAAGTTGTTGATGCCTAATGTGATAGGAGAAAATATGTGCTGCAAAAGTTAACACGTCAAATATTCTACCAGAACATGGTAAAATGCCAAAACGATGCCAAACTTTCAAGAACTCTTATTTGGATTCTCAATGTGTTTAAGTATATAAAATCAAATTCAACAATTATTGTAAAATATATTTTTCTTGGAAATGCAACCATTCAAGACCTAAAACAAGTCCATGGTCATACGTATACGCCTACGAGATTATATATCATTATCACAATGTGTGATCGAAAAGAGATCACTCACAAGGATCACTACTGTTCTTATGCTCCGTTTGGTAAGAAGGAAAGAAAATAAGAAGGAAAGGAAAAATATAAAGGAAACAAAATTGTAGGGAAATGAAAGATTTTGATTTTCTCTTTACTTATTTGGTATGTAAAGGTGAAAAAAAATAATTTTATCTTCTATTGTTTGGTATTGTAAGAAAAACCAAAGAAATGAAAAACTACTATTAATACAATTATCATTTTGTTTAAATATTATTTAATTATTTCTCTAATTTGGTGCCCAAATTTTTTGTTGGAAAAGAATGACAAATTGATAATTTTACGTTCTTTGCATTGTTGTTAAACTTTTTTCTCATAAAATCTATCCATATTTGAAGAGATCAATTTTGATAGGACCCACGTGTCATTTCTTCCACCTATTTTTCTTTTCCATTCTAATTTCTTTTTTACCAAACACCCCATCATATCAATTTTCATCCCAAAATTCTTTTAATATTTCTTTCCCTCCACTTTTCATTCATACCAATCAGAGCATTAATGTTTTCTACCTTTTTAAAGATTATTGTGGCACAATTTCCTTTATTATTTTTTTTTTTTGAACTTTTCAAGGCAAATAATATAACATGGTTTGCCACAGTAATGATATCGAATATGACGAGATGCCTTAATAATTTATAGACATCTTTTTTTTTTAAAGTATTTCAAGTTAAGGTAAAAAATAGTTATATATCCACACCTTTAAGGTAAATTATCTATAATTACATGTTTGGCTTATAAATAAATATCTATCTGCCTCTAATGTTAATTGAGGTCCAAGCCATAATCGTCAATCCTAAAAATAAAAAATAAAAACAAAAAAAATTAAGTGTTTGGTAAGACACTAGAATGTAGAATATTCCTAATGTTAATATGCACTTTCAAGTGGGATACAAAGAGATATCCAATAGAATTCTCCTAGACAACACATTCCAAAGTCTCCTTTATTAATAGATTAATTATTCTGTAGTTATAAACGTCTCTAGTCTTTTCCTTACTTCTTAAGTATGTAGAATTTCTGTTAACTTTTATGATAATGGAAATTATATATTTTCTAGTTGAGTACTTCTTGATTACTCTTTGCGAAGTATGGGGGCCATCTTTTAACTTCTAACAACTCGAATACAATTTTTCTACCAGTAATCATTTCTCTGATCATTTTCAGGCCTAGCTTTTTTTTTCTTTTTTCTTTTTTTTAACTTTAGGGTGAAGGATTTATGTTCTTTTCCTTTAGATAGAGTCGGATGTAGTTTATTATTAGACTATACTTACAATCACGTCTAATTTTGAAAATGTTTTATGTAGATGTCCAAGTGTTTTGAACACTTAAGGAACCTAGTACAAAACCACAATACTATAATACTATCTAGAAATTAGAACATATTTAACTTTTTTTTTTTAATGTTTAACAGGTATTGTACGGATCCTTGTTATATGTTTCTATTCGTGATGGTGAGATATAGTCAAAATCATTTTTTCATATATCTAATGACTCAAAAATATATACCAATAAATATGTTATTTTTTTAGTAAATCCTCTTTTAAATTTCTTTTGACTATGTCAGAAAATCAAGTGGCGTATTGAGGACTGAGGGCGGCTTATTCAGGGCGGCATTGCTATTTAGCTAGTAGCTGGTGGTATAATTATGTAGCTATTTTTGTAAAGGTTTTATCTAGATTTTGGAAAGTTTTAAATAATGAAGGAATCTAGCACCAACGAACCACTCTGGTGTGTATCCAAGAAACCAAATATATTTTTCTTTTTCTATTTCTTTTTGCTTTTTTTCTGATCAGGTCACAAAAAATTTCCATTTGAGGAGGGCTTATTCAGGGTGGTATCACCATTTAGCTAATAGCTAGTGTCGTTTCTTTCTTCCTGAGAGTTGAAATCAAATTTTTAGTCCTCTTTTGACCATTTTCCTATGCTTATTTAATTAGGATAAGCTTAAAATAAAAAATTTAAAAATTTTAATGCAAATTGAATTTTGCTAGTTGCTTGGGATGAAATTAGTCTGAACACAGATGCCAATTTGGCTTCAAATTTAAACCAGAAGCCATCTTGTTTATGCATATATTTTTTGAACCTTGCAATAAATTAATCTATATGCATTGACTTCTTTTTTTAAGGAATAATCTTATATGAATTATTTTAGTCACACGAATCTCTCATTCTTTGCACTCTATGTTTTGAAGGAGTCCAAAGGACCATGATTAAGTAATTGACCAATCCACAAAAGGGCAAAAAGAATGACAAAACAGCACAAAGAGTGGATTTGGCTTTTGGGAGCTCAAAATATGCATAGTTTAGTGGAGCTCTCTTTTTGCCTCTTCCTTGCAATCTCCTCTTATCTTATTCATGTATCTTTAGTAAGAGGAAAAGAAAAGAGAAAAACAAAGGTGGACTTTTTATATGAAAAATAGAGGGATTTTTAAAAATCGCCTTTTGGTAAATAAATTTTTGGTAAATGGTCCTTTTTTTTTTACAGTTTTTGGCACAAAAAAAAGGCTTTTTAGACATCAAAACGGTTTCAGTTTTTTTTTTTATCCTGTTGAGGTTCCTTATCCTGCTACAATCATTTTTCTTATTTTTTTTAAAAAAACTGGAACAGTTTACTTGCATAGAAAAATGTGTTTTTTGGTTCTAAAAAAAAAGAGGCCATTTACCCAATTAGAAAATTTTTTTGGCCCTTTCGTCAAAATCTTCCTAAAAAATAAGATAGTTCTTATGATGGGAATTGAAAAAAATGTTTATATTTTTTAACTATCAAATTTTTTTTAAAAAAATATAATTTTGACTAGTTTTCACAATTAAAAACTTGCCTTATGAGTGTGTGTTCTCTTATTTTGTTTGGTATTTTCTTTTAAAGTGCTTTTATTCACACCCTGCATTTCACTATTTACACCCTTTAACAATAAATTTTAAATTACTAAAAAGCCCTTTAATAAAATGACAAAAAAGGACAATTATAATTGACCTAATTATATAATTAAATCTTTTTTAAAAAATAGCAACTAATAATAAATCTTTTTTTTTTCTTTCCACACAACTATATGTAAAGACAAAACCCAAATTTTTACCATGCAATGATTATTCTAAAAAAAAAAAAATCATACAAGGGTTATCGTCACTTGTTTATTAATTTGCACTATTTTGGTTAATATTCAATGATTTCATCGAATTATTTGCTTTTATTTATCGTCAACTGGAGGAGTAATATTAAACAATTTATTATAAGTGCCTGTTTAGTTAAACTATAGATGTAATAATAAATAAATAATAAAAAATATAATTAATAGGTATAATATTTTTTTTAATAAATTGTAGTGAATATATATAATTTTTATTTTAAAATTTTTCTTTATGTATGAAACAAGCTTCAACAAAAGAAAAGAGGGATAGAGAAATAGGAATATTAAAATAATGAAAAAAATGGTGGGTGTGAAAAATAAAATAAAATAAAAAGAAGTAATAATCATAAGGGTAGTTTTTGAATTATAAGGAGTGCAATAAGAATTTAATTATTTCAAAATTACAATGGTGTATTTAGAAGAAGGTAAGAAGAGTTAATAAGGGTTGCAAATGGACCACCATGTCTTTTATTATGATCTTCATACTCAGAGAAATTTAAATTTAAAAATCCCTTACCTATTAAACAGTTATAGGTCACAAAATATTTTAGCTAATCCCACTCATTTCTATCCTTTCACCTTTTCTTTCTACTAAACAACCTCTTAAAACGTTGAACTCTTTCGTTCAAAGCAAATTGAGGGCACTTATATATACTTATATATATATATATAGACACACACACTTGTATATATATATATATATATATATATAGTGACAGAGCCAAAATTTATTGGTGGGGCCTTTTTTTTTTTTTGCAAGAATAGTTGGGCCAGTCTAGCCCAACCAACTCCAACCATCTTCGATCACACAAATTGGGCCTGGCCCAATTTGATTCAGTCTAGCTCAGGCTAGCCAGTCTAGCCCAACCAAGCCCAAACCAACACTGTACCCATCCTGTGTCTATATATCTTATCACTGTGCGTCAAATCTTATTTCTTTGATCATTCTCTCTCTCTAAACTCCTCCATCTTTCTCTAGTTTCTCAAATCGTCTCCCTTCTCTCTAGGTCTTATTCTCTCTCTTTCTTTAAAATTTTTCTAGTATTCTATAGTTTTCTATCTGAATATTCTCAATCCTCAACCAAATTACCCATCAAGCCTCAAATCTCCTTCAAATTTTGAAAAAACACCTACAATTTTTTACCTCAATTTTCTTTCCTACTTATTTTTCTTTCTATATTTAGTGGACCCAAAGTACCAACATATGAGAAAATACTTCTCATCACTTTCCCAGAAAGTTTTCAGAAAGAAATATAAGTTTAGGATCACTGAACTATGGATCCACATGCGCTTTAGCATCCCTGGTGATGTAAGGACGTTGCTAGAAGGAAAGATTCGACTGAGTGACTTTAATCAAGTTGTTGGCCTATCAGTTATAGGTACTGGTCATAGTGCGATAAAAAGAAGGGCTCGTGTGATCAAGGTCACATGTAATAAATGTGGACAACAAAATTGTAATCATAAATGTACTTCACCTAGATTTATGTCAGCAAATAGAGATGATAAAATCAATTTTAGCAACGATGAACTTTTCAAAAAGAACTTGAATGACCACAATGCTTCTCTTCAAAACCATCCAAGTGGATAAGTCTAAGGTGCAACTTTTAAACTTTGGCCTAAATTCCATACAGAAAGACAACACCTAAGGAATATGACATTTAAAGACCCTGTTTGTCAGATTATAACAAAATTCGAAAGGGAGTAAATCCTTGATCCATAAAGGTCGTTTGAGTGTTGATTGCTTTGAAATCGTTACAATAGTTGTTTAATACATTGTGTTTATTTTTTGTAAATAAAAGAACAAACGTGTTTTTGTTTTTTGAGTATTTGTTTGTTTTAGATTGTTCAGCAAGTGCTGAATAATTAGTGTGTGTTTTTATATTATTATTTTCTTTTAAAAAAATAATATATTGTCAGATGCATCACGTGTTGTACTGTAATATGTTTGAAATTTTTGAATCTTATCTAGATGTTTCAAGACTTGTGTTTTACTTTTTCAAAAGTTCTACAATAAATTATCATTTATGACAGCTTTATAGATTCGGTGCCCGTTTGTCAACAAGTTGTACAGTTGTGTTAGAGTATTTTTTGTCATTTTGTTTTCAATTATCAAAAGTTGTACAGTCAGTCTGATTATGTGTTTACTTTTGCAAAGTTGTCTAACTTTTTCTAACATGTCCATATTTTATTTTCTAACTTTTCATCTATTCAATATCATATTTTATCTTCCTTTTTCTTATCTATATATATTTTGCTTAGATTGTAAAGTAACATGCCATCACCTACCTATCATTCAAGACTCAGTGTTTAGGCAGAGCAGACTTAAAATAAAAACAAAAAAAAATTAAATAGTTTTAAAAAAGAGTCAATCTGTCTTAGAAACCAAACATGTCTTCTTCCCATTCATCTAGGAAAATCGAAACCATCTGTGTCTTATGTGGTTTCAGTCTTGGTAAAGGTAAAATCCACTTAGAAGCTGCAAAACATTTAGAACAAGTCTTAGCACATAGGAAAATTAACCTGATTTATAAGGGAGGGAACTTAGGGTTAATAGGGAAGTAGCAACAGCAACACATTCGGTAGCTATGTTGTAGGGATTATCCCTCATCTTCTAGTAGAGGGGAAGCTCTGTGGAAAAACTATAGGTAAGGAAGAAAGAGTTTTGGACATCCTTTAGCGTCTTGAAAACATGATCCATAAGTCTAACATTTTTATTGCATTACTTGGTGGTTTGGGCACCCTTGAAGAATTATTCGTAGTTGCTAGTAGGAGTCTATTGGACATTCACTCTAAATCCATAGGTCTTTGAATGTAAATAGTTTTTATGATGGTCTTTTAAAGTTTTTATATTCATTGTGGAACAAAACTTCATTGTAAAGTCGGAGAGACAAATCTTTGTTACTGCTTTAACAACTGAAGAGTTGCTTGACAAAATACAAGTCATTCATCCAAAGTCTGACACTGCAACATCAAAACTTGATTAGAAGAAAGAATTGGCCATTGGATTTGAACCTCCACCTATAGTCTTTTGGTTTTACCCACAGCTTGTTCGTCTGTATTTCTTGTGTCCCGAATAACCACTCTCATCCATATCCTTTTTTTTTTTTGTGACATGCTATTGTTAAAACCTTTAGCTTCATTAACTCTAGTGCTGATATGACTGATATTAGGGAGTAACTAATACTCTCGAAATGCATTCCATTTAAGGTCAGATATTTTATTTATCGATGCCCATTATTCTCCATGCATACATAATTAGGATAGCTGATTATATAGAGTGCTTTGTACTCTTAAAACGTATCCATATCATATTTGTAATATATTGCATATTGTTAATGTTTTGTTTTGAATGTTTGCATTTGAGAGAGTATAGCGGTTTTGACTGTTTGTATTTTGAGAGAGAATAGCTGTTTATGGGAGGGCCTGTTGAGCTTATTTACAATTTTAGGTTCTTTCTAAACTCTCTATGTATTATTTTAATATGTGTTTTTAATATAAATATTTGAATTATTATTCTATTATTATTATTATTATTATTATTAAAAACTATATCAAAGAAAAAAAAAAACACACACACACACAAACAACACTGAAGAAAAACCTAAAAAGCTATTGAGGGCCATGGCCCCCAGCCTCCCCCCCTCCCTCTCTCTCTCTCTCTATATATATATATATATATATAATATTATATATATATATATGTATATATATATATATAAAACTGAATCGAGGGCTCTTTTGAAACTTCATTCAAACTCTTTAATGTCGGAGTTGACAAATTTGACTACGCGTTGATTCTCCTTCTGCCTGCTTTTCTTTGCAATGCCAAAGAGGCAATAATTTAATGGATAGATAAATATGTAGGCCAGTCAAAAGAGAATCTTATGAGCATTGCAGAAGCTTTGTATCGTAATAGAAAAAGGTAAAATTCGTGGGGAAGTTTTCCTTTTCATTTTTTTTTTTTCATATACGTGTGTGCATGTACGTAATATTTCGGCAAAATTGAGATGTAAGCAGTCCACTACTGACCTATATAGACACCATTTTTCTTTTTGGGAGAAAGAGCTTGATTATGTTAACGACGCTAATCCTCAACACAAAAGAGAAAATACATTCGGGGATAACATCAAGATCAGTAACACTAAGAGGAAAACACCAAGTCATAGCTAGAGTGTGAGCAATATTGTTTGTCAATCTTCTACAATTACCTGACCGGCATCTTGCACACAATTACCATTGATCACAAGAGCTGTCTATAGGATAGGCGGCCACGGGGCCACCGTTCTTAAACTTTTTTTCTTTTAATTTTGTATATAAAATTTGTATTTTATCTTTTCGAAAAATATAAATTTTCGTCAAACTTGTGATTATTTTTCTAAAATTATGAAACTTATGCTTTATTCCTCATTAGTCTAATCACACTCTGCCCGCTGACTAGATATTTTTCCGTCTCGTCCCTAATTACATCTGCTGGACGTGTCCTTATTTAGGCACCCATTATTGGGCTTGATATATACAAGTTTATTTATTTAATTTGAATTAAATAAATAGAGAATTTTCTAGGAGTTTTCAGTTGACTGGATCATAAAATATCCTAATTTGAATAACTGAGTTACTAGGTATCCCTAACTAGTGTGATATCCATAAGCCCTAGTGGGTTCCTTGAAATATAGGATAAGGATTCTATAAATAAAAGACTAAAAAGAGGAGTCCAGACACATCACATGCATAAGAAAAAAAATTTCACGTTAAAATTTTTCTGCCCTCTCTCCTTCTCTTCTTCACGTTTTCTCTGCAAGGGTTTTGGGTTGTGGAACTTTGTGAGTGTTCTCATAATTCTCACACACCATAAGCGTAGATTCTACAACATGGAGTATTGTAAGGCTTCCCTTAGACGATTCTTGGACCCATGCTTTTTTGAAGATGAGACTCGACACTCATAGATGCTTCCGACAACATCTATTGCAGTCAACAGAACACCAAAATCCCTTGCATTAATAAAAAGAAAAGCACCATACATATGGCAATGCACTCAGCAATATGTAGAGAGAACCTTCTGGACAAACTAAGGATGTTTCAGAGAGTGGTTAAAACTTAAATGGGTGTTTGATATTAGTGGTTTAAATTACTTTTTCAGTTACAAATAGTATAAAGCTCTTACATGCTATAATAAGAATAAAAAATTTGTTACAGTGTAAAGCTCTCACATGTTATAGTAAAAACAGTTCTAACCATCCTATCAAACACCCTATGAAAATATTGGTTTAAAAACTGTACGTAGCATGTGAAAATTTTATGTTGTAGTAACTTGCTTGGTTCCAACGGAGATGCCAAACAAAAGATCAAAAGGGGACCAAAATCAAAGTACCTTCTCCTAAAAATATGATTTTTTTTTTTTTTTTGGCAAAATAGAGCATTGTTTTCTTTCGTCTTGAATAACAAGATTGGAAAAGAGGACATGCAAAGGAGACCGAAAAATACGACATTACTGTTGCAACTCGTATGGTGGGATTCTGGGCAAAAATTGTATAGTGGGATTAATCTCTTTTGCACTCAAACTTTGGAAGTACATGTATTTCCAATATCATGCTTGTCTTTTTCATTAAATTTGGTGCAAAATGTAGGGCCAAGCTAAATTTCCATGTTGCATGGTTCCGACAAAAACTTGTGCGGTGGCAGTGCCTCGGTTTATCTTCATATTGATTTGAAATCACAACATAACTTAGAATACAAGTCAACGTTGAAAGATTTAAATTTTGTTCTGAAAAAAGAGATCCAAATAAGGGGATTTTTTCCTTTTTTTTAAAATGTTACCTTTTAATGCTTACCTTTAATGACAAAAATTTTTAAGTGTCACAAGATTTAAACGTGCAACATAAATAATAGGTAGTGTAATTTTTTATAAACATATTTTTAAAAAATATCGTATAATATATAATTTTCCCTCGAAATAAATATGGATTAAAAAAAAACATATTGATAAATCTAGACAATGAAAAATTTTATCAAATGCTCAAATTTTTCTTCGTGATTATTCGTGGTGAAACAGGTTGAAAATAATTTTACTTAAAAAAAAAAAAGGATTGAGTTATAATTGTCGACGAAAAAGTTAACAACGGCAAGGTTGACGTGACGAGTACTCCCACAACAACAAATTTAGAGTTCATTTTGTCACGTTATGGTGACAGGTGACTGATTTTCTTGCGAAAAGAAAGAGACTACTTTTCATGTAGATTTCATTTTCTGGCCATTCTAGATATTTATTTATTGCTTTCTTTTAAAAAAGCCATCATATCTAGAGCTACGTTCTAAATGGAAGAAACTAGTATCGTTGGGGCACTTTCTTTAGAAATACCTACATGTTTATTTTGAGAGAGGAGTGCGCAATCAAATTAAACCGTTTGTTTTAGATAAACCATAAACTAAACTAATTATATCTTGGTTTGGAGATTTTAAACCAAATTAAACCCTTTAAGGGATCAAATCCAATCCAAACCGAACCGATTGTAATTCGTTTGGTTTTGTTTTTCTAATCGGTTTGAACTATAATAAAAACAAATATTTTAGTATGATAAATAATCTCCTATTTTTCAATTATAAATATCAATAATGCAATAATTAAGTTTCCAATTCATAACATAAATAAAACACACAAAGTTTAGAATTTTAACATCCTAAATGACACTAAAATATTCAAATCCATAAAATGTTATGCTTATTTATTTATTTATTAATAACAATATTTGAATTTTGAATTATGTTTTTTTTAAATGTACATAATAAAATAATCAATTATGTTTTTACAAATATATATAATTTTTAAAAATTCATATGAATTTCCATTGGTTTAGTTTGGTTTTTTAAGGGATAAAACCACAAATGAAAACAATTTAATCATTTTTTTTAATTTGAAACCAAACCAAACCAATTTGTAATTAGTTTGATTTGGTTTGGTTTTATTTTGGTTTGGTTTGGTTGGTCGGTTTGATCGGTTTGCTCGGTTTGGTGCCCACCTATTTTGTGGGGCAAGGGGTAGAGCTACATACCAACAAGGATGGATAGTTTCCCTTTTGAACTTTTTCTTTTAATATCGTATATCAAATTTATAAAAATTATATTTTGCCCCCTCCCTCACTCTCTTGGAAATTATAATCCCTTTTCAAAGTTTTATATCTCTTACATTAAATTTTTTTAATAATGTTAGTATACACTCTATTCATATAGTACACGTTTTTTCCATGAAGTCGAATTATAATCGGCTAAAGAACTTAATTATGAATATATATATATATATATATATATGGGTGTGGATGTTGTGTATATGACATTTGTATAATGTAAAATAGAAAACACTAATATATAATTTTTAGGGTTAAAATCTCACTACTTACAAAATATTAATCTCAAGTTGATTAACACACTATATTAAATTAAAAAATAAAACTTATTAATATTTTATAAATGACGGGGTTTAACTCATCACAATGAAAAGGACTTTTCCTCCGAATATTTGGTCATAATGTGGAAATTTTGTGGCAGTGGATTACAGTAATGACCAATGCTATCAACATCTGAAAATATTTGACGGAAACGTGGCAATTAGAGAAAGTGTGGCACATATTGAATTAAAAGTAATTTGGTTCCATTTTGTTGTCCTTTGTCGCTATTGCTCCCATCATCTCTTTATTCCATTTGTCCATGTCAACATGATAATTCCAAAATGGGCGTCAATGATTTTTTAACGAGGATTATTTTGATATCACCAACTCTCCAGTTTATCAAAGAAAAATGTCGTACAGAAGTTATCACGAAAAGAAGTTACAGGACAACCTGCCAAAAAACCAAACCGAATTTCCAATACCATTTTAAAACATTCGCACTTAAATAACTGGCTTAAGGCTAGTTATATTGTGCAGAGTTTGCAAACAGAGCTAAGTTGTTGTTGTTGTTTGTGTTGTTTTTTAATATAAATATATAAATATATAAATATATATACACATATTAATATATATTCTCATATATAAGAAATCCTCGCACCGTTCTTGTGTATCCGCTTTAGTTTGATTTTTCTTCTCTTTTTTGCTTCGCCTGTCTAGTTGGATTGCACCTCTGAAGCCGTCGAGTAATTTACTCTATCTTGTATGGTCTGAACATTTTGACATGTCAAGTGATTGCTGATTGAACTTTTGCAAATGTATCATCCGAAATAGGACCTGTAATACGGGTTGCGACACGACGACACGACACAAATCTAACACATTTTTTTACGGGTTAGTGTCAGAAAATTTGACCACTGGTCATTTTAGTGTCGACCCAAAACTAACCCGTCAAAAAATGGGTCGTGTTTGGGTCAACCCGTTTGACACTAAAATGACGCGTTTTCTAACCCGTATTTAATTAATTAAATTTAAAAAAATTAATATTATTTCATATATAATATAAGCTCTTAAAATATCAAACCCTACCTCTCTTATCACTCATCTTAAAGAACTTAGGGGATTTGACAGAGGAAGAACTTAGGAGAAAGTGTTTGGGCTCATCTATCGCATCTAGAGAGAAAGAACCCATTAAAGAACTTAGGAGATTTGACAGAGGAAGAAATAATACGTTCATCAATAGTCATCATTATTCTGGAAAAGAATTAATTGTTGTTGCCATGGATATAAGTATTTATTCCTTAATTCTGTTTCTTGATAATCTGGCATGGTATAATCCTAGGAATGTGTTGTTGCTATTCTAGAGTTCTACAGAATTGAGAATTTTAAGATTAAAGATTTCTAACAAGTGGCATCAGAGCGATAATCATGCTAGATTATTAGGATTGTTTCATACAAAATTATTTTCTTTTCTTTCCCTATTTTGGAATTTTAGGGTAAAATTTTGGATTTTTCATGTGAATTGTGATTTTTTTTTTTATGGAATTTTAAGGTAAAATTATTTTTTTGCCAAGGAATTGTTATTTTGAATGATCCATTGTGTTATCGTGGCTTATTAAGGATTATAGTGTAACACCCGAGAATTTCTAGTGCATTATATATGCAAATTAAGGAATTATGTTAGAAATTTATGTACAAATTTTATGAGCTAAGTTTTATGCTAAAGAAGTTGTTAAGAATTTAAAAGGTAATTTTAATGTCACAAGGATTATTGTTTAAATCCAATTTTTGTGAAAAATTGAATAAGATAAATATGGGATTTTAAGATTAAGTATCATGTCTTAGTCTTAAGTGAAGTAAGAATTAAAAAGAAGATAAATGTTAGTCGATGAGCAAGGAAAAATACGTTAGAAAGCTAAATTGTTGCAGAATCTATTCAACAAATTTTAAAACGAAAATGCTATATAAAGAAAATACTATACGGAAACATGGAAATTATACAATATAGAAATTAAATAGAATAGAAATTATGCAATATAAGAATAATGCAATATGAGGATTACGTTGCATACAGTTAGGCAGTATGGAATTTATACTGCATAAAGCTAAACAATATGAGAATTATATTGTGGAGGATATGAATAGGTAGCGAATGATGTTAAACCATATAAACTGCATAGGAAAGTATAAAAGTAGTATGGAAAAATATACCAACAATATGGTAAAAACATAGTGTAGTGTAAATTTAGAATATGTAAAATTAAAGTGAGGCCATTTGGTGACACCCCAAAGGATGAAAAATTTCCATATCTTCCTTAATAAACCTGATGGAGCTAAATGGATGAATGGCAACTTTTATTGGCAAAAGGGCCCCTATAGTGATTTTTTATATAATGAGGGGCATAAATGAAATAATTTTTGCTCCATCAAAATTAGAAAAAAAAATAAAGACACCTAAAGGATAGAAATAATTCCACACTCCCCCTTAAAGGAATTGGTTTTGGTGTGTGGTGGAGCAAAGTTTTTAATTTATAATTTAGCCCAAAACTAAGTTATTTTGCAAATAAGAACCAAAAGCAAAGTGACACTTTTAAGATAGAAAATTGGCCATATCTCTCCCCTATGTGGAACCCGTTTTGCCACAAGTTGGGATGTAAATTTTTATTTGTAATTAAGTCCCCAGTGTGATGACTTTAAAGATCTAGGATTGTTTTTAAAATTGCCATTGTATCTCCATCATTTTGCATGAAGCTTGAAAAAAAGAAGAAGAAAAAACACATGTTTTCTCTACATGAAAACCAATTCCCATACACACCCACACACACACACACACTCTCTCTCTCTCTCTCAATATTTTGATGAATTAATATACCAAATCATCTAAGGAAACAAGTTCAAGTGTTTATGAGCAAGGTTTTGCAACTTTGGAGGTAAAAATCCAAACTTATACTATGGGTTTTTAGTATTTTTCTATAGGTTTCAAGTGGGTTTTTAATGGGGGTTTTGTTATGGTTATGTCAACGAGGACTATCCAAGTTTCAAGCATCTTAAAGAAGGAGTAAAAGCTTGAAAATCCCTTTGGTAAAACCCTAACCCTAGTCTTAATTTGTTCTTGCACAACAAGTGTTTGTTCTAATGTTTATAGACTATGGCATGTTAAGTGGACTTTATGACATGGTTATGTTAATTATTTCATGTATGATGGAGATGGTGATGATGATGGATGCTAGAACTAGGGTTTCAATGTCTAAAATCAAAGTTTGGAGAACTTTGATTCAAAGCAAAGTTTTGATGATTCATAAAAAAATTAAGGATTTGATTAGTTTAGAGGCTGATTTATTTTCCAGACAAAGCACAAATTTGATTGGAAATGGCGAGATAAATGATTTTTGTAAATAAAGTTTTGTGAAATTCCAATTGGATCCCATTGAAATTTAAGTTCAAAGTTCGACAAAATTAGAAATTAGTTGAAAACACCACCGTAACGTCAGAATTTGAGGAAAGTTAAAATATGAAAATTGTAGATCTTGTCAAAATTGTTAAAATCATGGATGAGTTATGGAATTTTCGCATGGTTTATGAGTTGAAAATTTTACGAAATTTAATCACAAAATTTCAAAGCGGTTACATAAGGAAAAAGTCTTGAAATTGTTTAAGTTTGATCAAGGAGCTTTTGAGAGTTTTAATCCTTGCAAAAAACTGGATGTTTTCGTATAACATGGGTATTTCTAGTTTAGAGGTAAAAATGTGAAGAATTTTATGTTCTAGGCCAAGACCGTAATCCCATGTAGAACAAAAAATTTTACCATATAAAGATGGCTTTCTATACAGTTATGCTCAGCAAGTAATTTATGTTTGAAAGCCCAAAAGCATTTGGAAATTTTACGAGAGAAACACATCAAGGGTAAAATCAAAAAGATTTTCATATTACGGGTCAAAACTATAAAGTTTTACTAAAATAGATTTTTTTGCGAAACGAAAATTGATGTTTTGTTTTCTACACCATTATGAATAGCAAAGAAATATGAGTTTCAATCTAAACAGGGTTCATAATATTTTCTAATACCCATCAAAGGCAAAATAGTCATTTTATAAAAAGGCCAAAAAGGACCCCAAAACAACTAATTTAGGAAAACGTCCCTCAATAAGAATTTTTTGGTAACCTATTTGTATTAGGATGGAAAAGAAAAATGGGAAGTTTAGTAAAGTTAAGTGACTTATGAAAAACCCATTAAGTGTAAAATTGTCATTTTTTTATAAAACTGCTAAAACAGACTCGAGCCTTCTAAATTAGTGAAAAGTAAGACGTGAAGTTTGACTAAGGGACATTGAAGTTAAGTAATGTAGAAGAAAACAAATGGTAACATGATGAAAGGATCAAGAATAAACATTTAATGTTTAAGTTTCATTATCATTCGAGTAGGTCAATATTAAAAAAAAGTTAGCTAATAGTTGGGTGTCATTTGAAACAAGACACAAAGTTGACTAATAGATGGAAAAAGGATAAACTAGTAACGCTAGAGCAATGTCTAGGTAAGTCTTAAAGCTCATCTATAGTATTAAAAAAATGAATTTCAAGCGCTTTTTAAATGTTTGAAATGTATTGCATTTGTCATACATGATGTTTTAAAGATCAAGTCATGATTTACAATATATTTGCATTTGTTGTATTTATTGTTTTAAACACTAAGTTATGTCATACATTATGTTCACTAAAATTACAAGATTGGTAATCAAAACCCTTATCATAAGATAAGACAATGTCGTACCAACCTCCCGAGCCAAGGAGAGTGTCATGTTAAGTTTTATTATGGCCTCAGTATACAATGGTCAAGTGCGATTGGTACATACATTTAGGCCTATAGTTCAAAAAAAGTTAAGAATGATGATAAGAAGTTCATAAAAGAGCATAAGTGGAAGCATGCATTATGATGTTGCCTGCATTCCTTTTTATGAGAAATATTGTATGACAACATTTTATGATAAATGTTTACAAGAAATGTTTTATGAAAAACATTTCATGGAAATGTTTTGCGAAAGATGTTACATGAAAATATTTCACAAGAAATAATTTATGAAAGATTTTTGACGAGAAAGGTTTTAAGAGGAAAGTTTTATGAAGAAAGTTTTGTTTGAGCTTATTGAGGGAAATCTATTATAAGTCTCGTCATATTGTAGGTAGTCCTATGAAAGACCAATATCACTGTTTGAAGACCTTGGTGTCACTGTGAGACAAAGGCAAAGGTTGAATATGGGTACCACTACAATTATTTTCCACTGTTTAGAGAAAAAGTATTCACTGTTTTAAAAAGATGCTTTAAAAAGTTTTACAAAAGTAAATATTTACTGAATGAATTTAAGAAATGTTTTGAATGAATATAAACAAACGAATGTTTAAAGAATGTTATATGAAAAGTATTTGAAAAAGATATGCCTTTCCAAATTGTTTTGAATAATTACAAAGTTAGCTTTGTATTATGTTTCAATTTATGTTGCAACAGTTGTCACAACAATTTTCAAGTATCTTTTAAAGTATGAAAACAATTTTCAATATTTTTCTTGCTAGTAAGTAAGATTAAAATTAAGACACCAAGTTTAAGAAATGATGTTTAAGAAAGCTAAGTGATAGACTGGAAAAGCAGATCGCTATAGGTGGTACCAAAGTTATATCTTGCCATCCTATTTCATACTGTCATATGTCTGCCTCACCATAGCTTAAGTAAGTAAATTAATTTACGCTAACAAAATAGTTAGTATTTGATAGATACAAGTTAATGTATTGGATTGTAGTCCTTGATGGCGGAAGTCCCGAATGAGTAACGAGAAAATGAATTCCAGAGGACGAGTGTTATTTTACCTATTATTGTATTATATGATGAATTGATGGTAATCATTGTCTATCACGGGTGTCAAGACAATGCTTGTCAAGCTTGGTCAACGCTAGTCGATAGTTGACCCAAGCGTTCCAAAATCGAGAGGAAGAACTCTTGACTCATTTTGATGTTTTGAGCACAACAGTGTTCTCCGTTGAGCCAATTTCATTTCGTTAAAAGTCGTTCAATTTGATTGTATGCGAAACAAAGAGAAGGAGATCAATATAATGGAAAATGAAGTCTTGAATAAGATTTTTGGTGAATTCTTCTCTATATTTATGATTTATCATGGAACAAAAAATTCAAGAACTATAACAATAGCTAGATCACCAAGATCATGCATCACTAGTACCATTAGAAGCTCTGCCAATATGCTTGATAGTTTCTGTTGGAAAAATAGTACACAGCAGAAATTTTAAAATTTTGATACTTTGCTCTCCTTCCAACCAATTGAGAAATACCTAAAGCTATAGTTTGTGATTTGTGAACAACAACTCTCCGAGGAGTTTCAGAGTCTCACCAGCAGAGTCTCACTCTTAATTTGTCAACTAATCTGAATAATAAAGAGAACTCATTCTCTATTTATAGAAGTTGGACCTGGGGTCAATCATCATCAGATAAGGCGTCAAAATTCAAGTTTGAATAAATTTGAATCAGTTTCAAAATATGATCCACGTAATCAGATTTTGATTTTGATTTTGATTGTCGCGGTTGACCATGATACAAAGGCGCGGTCGACTACGCCATCACAAATTCTAGTTCGAATGTAATTCGAACTCAGAGGTTGATATGATAGATACTCTATCAACCTATTGGATAATTCTTATCTTATTATTTTCTAGTATCTTTGATAGAGTCTCAATTTTAATTCAAATAACCCAATAGAGAAGTTATCTTATTAAAATAATCATTTCCTGATAAACCCATATAAATAAGATATTATTCACAATAATTTAACATATTTATCTTAAATTAATTCACCAAATTAATTTAACCGATAAACCAACATGCTTATCTTAAATTAATTACAAAATTAATTCAACCGATAAATTAACATGAATTATTAAATCCAATTAACTCAAATTTTAGCCAATCTAATAATTTGATATAAGTCACTAATTTATTAGAAAAGCACAACGTATTATTACAGGATTTTTGTGAGCTAGCAAAGGAGACTTGATGGACTTATATAGTTCAAGCTTCTGATAATTATGAAACCCAATATCTCAAATATATATTTTATAATTATCAACTCTAACGCTACTCCACTAAAAGCTAAGAGTGCACCTTTGAACTATATAGAATTATGAAGCCCGTATAACTAAGTCTCCATGACATATCATAATGTGTCATATTCTCATAAGATTATTCATAATTGGCTTAAGGATAAGTTTTGTCTTACCTTCCCGATTAGTTTTCTCTTATGTTCCATTATCTTACCATTGGAAAACTTACCATCTAAAGACGGTATACCATTTAGTCACACTTATGTATCTAAATGGTTGAGCGCTCTAGTTTTTCAATTATAGAATAACGCATATAAGAGGATATCTCGACTCCTAAAGAGGAGCTATGGATTCCATATCTATGAATAACAGGTCTATACTATTAATAGTCATGCCACCAATGTACCAGCATGCGTACCAACATAAAATGTGGATGTCACCTTTTGGTATATCAAAAGACATAAGTCAAGACAACGAGCCTACTATTCAGCTCAGGATTAAGATACAACACATATGATTGTCTAAAGTGAATCGATTTGTTAAGACAGAATTATTAATCCAAATCAATTCACTTTATGTCCCGACGAACACATCATCACCTATGACAATATGCCAATATTTCTATTTGCGGAGTCCACCTCAGATGGCCAAGACAAACCATCTCCCGTTAGGGATATAGACAACATAATAATCTTTATATGAATAAAGCGCCCAACTTTATTCCCTCGATTGTGGATCTTATGATTTCGACCGTCACCTTAAGAATCGTGTTTTCCGCATAATTTGTTCATCATATATCCAATTCTTAAAGGTTTAGGCCAATAGTCTTAGACTTTTGTTTGCTTATCATACATTCAACAAATATTAACGTAAAGAAGACAAGCTTTGGTATATAAATAATAAATAAATTCTTTATTAATAACAATATTTTTAAAAAATATATTACATTTTTACTCCTCAGGGCATATATGTCTAACAGTATCCACAACCTTAATAGCTTAAGAAGATACGACAGCTTCTATAGTTCTTGTCATTCTTGCAACCATGGTAGCTTGAATCGGAAACTTACATGTGAAATCTTGATTCATGAACGGATTAGAGCTTGATGGTTTTACTAACTCGAAGAAGTAAATGTTAGAAAAAGCTCATGAAAAGCTGTATTTTGTTCACCTCACGGCACCATGATAACGCCAAATTTTTTACAAAAAGCCTCATGGGTTAGAGGATGAAAAGTGATGGTTAGTATAATTTGAAAGAATTATGAAAAAAATACTATTCCAGTATGGATATATGATAGGAAAATCATGGATTTTGTGGTCAGATGTCCCTAATTTTCCAATAGTTATGATGCGACTTGGATAATTATAGACCTTGAGATTTACCTTCAATCCCAATTTAGAACCTAATGTTTAGAAAGTCCTATTTTGGTCCTTAATTTATTACTTTGTTTTAGTTTCTATCCCTCCGTTAGTTAGACGGTAAATATTTATCGAAAAACTTTTAAAATTTCTCACTTTAGTCCCCTATTACTTAAGTTTCACTTTTGGCCCTGTTGTTACAACTGAGAGTTATTATGCACAAATTTGAAAAATCTAAAGTGAAAAACTAAATATAACGATTTTGATAAATGTAAATTAAAAAAAAAACAATTTTATTAGATTGTTAGTAAGATGAATTTTTATTAAAAAAAAAAAAAGATAAGTTGAATGTTTAAAACCAATAAATAAGCATTAGATAATCTCTCATTTAAAATAACAAGATATGCATTATGATTCATATATGTAAATATATCTACTTTGTTGAATAATCATAATTTTGAATATCATAGTTAAAATATATACACATGCATATAAAATTTAGTGACATCAATCTTCAACTTTACTTTTAAAAAAAAAATTAAAGTTCATCTAAAAAACAATATAATAAATTACCTTTTTATTTTAGTTACATGAATCAAGATTGTTGTATTTGGTTTCTCATTTATGTTATTTTATTTCTAATTTTAATCCTCCTTTAATACCTTAATAATGGAGGGATCAAAAGTGAAATAAAATATTATATTAGGGACTAAACTGGGACATTTTAAAAATATTTCGTTAAATATTTAACTCCCAACTAAAGAAGGGACCAAAACTAAAACAAAGTAAAAGATCAAGGACCCACATAGGTGTGAATCTCATGGAATATTTTTGAAAGTAACTCTAATAATAATAAGAGGTAAATTCATCAAAGGTCTTTGAACTTTCTTCTCTTTCTAAAATTAATCCTTGTACTTAAAAAGTATTTTAACTTAACTCTTGAACTCTTTCATTGTCTCAAATTTAATTCCTCAATTACGTTTTGTTAAGTTTGGATGCAAAAGTTTGGTAATCTTGTAATTTTTCCTCAAGAAAATGGGAACTCGTGTAATTTTCCCAAAAAGAATCCAAAAAGGTCAATTTAAACATTTTATGCCTTTTAACTTCTATAAGGTTGTTGCAACCCCAGTAAACAAAGAAGAAAATATAGGAAGAAAAAATTGTGAAAAGACCCTCACTTGAATCTAATGAACCATGAGAAAAAACAATTCTAAAGCAAACTCTCTTATAAGTAAGTGGCTGATTTTATTTTATTTTTCCTTCTAAATTTGTGCTTTTTTTTAAGCTTTAGGAGTAGTTTGCCGATAAAGCTTTAGGCTATGCTTTTTTGTATTGAATGGTGCTTTGTTCTTTTTTTTTTTTCTTTTTTCTTTTGATAACCTGATGAAGGGCAAGTTCTTTAGGCTTTTTATTTTTTGAGGTGAAAAAATTGATTATGAAAATGTTTTTTAGTCTTTTGTTTTGGAGAAAAACATGAAACATGATTATGGAGAAGCTTTCTAGTCTTCTTTGGTTTGGAGGAAAGCTTGATCTTGGACAAGTTAATTTTAATTTTGTTCAATATTGATGAATTTAGATATATCTACATATATATATATATATATGGACATTTTATGAAGTAAATTTGACTTTGAAATCTTTTATTATAGTAAATGGTGGGAAAAGGTACTTATGCATGAGTTTGTAACTTAACTGCCAATATGTTAACTTTTTCTATCCAAAAAACAAAATGTAATTGAGGGACTAAATTTGAGACAAGAAAAGAGTTTAAGGGTTAAGTTAAAACCAAGGATGAAAATATAGCTATCAATGGAAATATCAATACTTCAATTTTATAGAAATCTCAGAGAAAATATCAATATTGGTAAAAATTTTCACAAAAAATTATGAAAATTGCAAAAATTTTATGTTAAATATATCTCTAATGCTTTAAGATACAATAAACATTAAAAAGAAATTAATAAATATGATTTACATAATAAATTCCATGTACATTAGATTTGTCAATACCAAAGGAAGTTCTGTGAGGCTCAAATATAGTTAGGATTCTATCTTGATTTAAACAATATTAGTTACATAACTATTATTTAAGTAATGCTGAACATAGTCATAAATATATTACATGTAGATTTGTTGACTTCTTCCTACTGTATTTCTATGAATAGGAAACCGTTAATTCTTCTAATTGTTTGCCTTAGATGGTGATGGTATGCTCAGAGGTGGATAATTAAACATTCCATAGTCATCAAAGTTTTCAAAGTCCTATATAAGTAATAAGCATGAGGAGCCTCATTGGATGGGTTGGTAAATAGATCCTAAATTCATTAGTTGCAAACTCATGAAAATATTATCTTCGTCTGATGTTAACATTCTTAATGTGTGTAGGACAAATATTCATTCATTAAAAATATAAAATATTGATATAATCGAGGAAAAAGTCTATTAAATATTGTAATTTTTGATATTACCAAAATTTGGTTGAAATTTCCATAATATATGCTAAAATTTTGTACAAAATACACTATAGATTTTCTGATATCGATCTTTTTGATATTTCTCTGATATTTTGTCAAACTCAATATTACAGTGGAAAGATATTTTGGTACCTCAAAATTTTTAAAATTTTCTAAAATTTTGTGGATATTTACATCTGTGGTTAACATACTTTTGAATATAGGGACTAATTTTAGAAAGAGAAAATAGTTTAGAGACCTCTGATGAATTTGAGTCTAATAATGAAGAGAGAGAAAAATACTGGAGAGAGAAATTATCCTCTACATTTTGCATTATTGCAGGTCCAAAATCTATTGACACTTCCATTTTACTTTTCACACACCCCTATTTAATAAAATGTATTTACACTATTACAGACTACAAGGGAAAAATTTCACGACGGTTAAAAAACCGTTATGAAAACTTTAGTCATGGTACAAAATGGAGTTTTCACGATGGTTTTTTACCATCGTAGAATAGCAAAATTGTCGCGAAGGGGGTGTCATGGGAATGCATCTTCCACTACGGTTTCTATAAAAACCGTCGTGGAAGCTAGATTCCATGACGGTTTCTATGGTGCGAAGGGGGCATCGTGGGTGTGCATCTTCCATGACAGTTTCTTCGTGGGTGTGCATCTTCCACGATGGTTTCTGTGAAAACCATCTTGGAAGCTTGACCTTCCACGTCAGTTTTTCTCAAAAAGGTCATTAAAGCATGACCTTCCACGACGTTTTCCTGTAAAACCGTTGTTGAGGCTTGGCCTCAGCCTTCCGGGGTGGTCGAACCGTGCCCCGGGGCTCCCGAGCTGGACGGATCCGAGCTGGGGCATACTTTACGTATTGTGAGTTTGTCCCCCTTAGTTTTCATCCAAGGGAGCGCGTCCCCCAAGAGTTGAACTTGTGACATCTTGTGTATAAGAGGCCTTAAGGTATCCCTTGGGTACCCATCCCGCTGATCAGCGGGATGGGTGTTAGACATGTATGCTCTAAGGAGTAAAAATGTAATACGTTTTTGGAGACATTTTTATCAATAAAGAATTTATTCATTTATATATACCAAATATTGTCTTCTTTACGTTCATATTTGTTGAATGTATGATAAGCAAACAGTAGTCTGAGACTGTTAGTCTAAACCTTAAGAGTTGGGCATATGACGGGATGATTATGCGGTAGACACGACTCTTAAGGTGATGGTCTAAAATATATGATCCGCAATCGAGGGAATAAAGTTGGGCGCTTTATTCATGTAAAGATTGTTATGTTGTCTATATCCCTTTAGGGAGATGGTTTGTCTTGGCCATCGGAGTTGGACTCCGTGAATAGAAACATTGGCGCGTTGTCATAGGTGACGATGTGTTGGATCGGGACATAAAGTGAATTGATTTGGATTAATAATTCTGTCTTGGCAAATCGATTCACTTTAGACAATCATTTGTATTGTATCTTAATCCTGAGATGAATAATGGGCCCGTTGTCTCGATTTGTGTCTTTTGATGTACCAATGGGTGACTCCCACATCTCTATAGTGGCATGCATGCCGGTACGTTGGAGGCATGACTCTTGGTAGCGTAGACTTGTTATTCATAGATATGGAATCCATAGCTCCTCTTTAGGAGTAATGATATCCTCTTATATGCGTTGTCCTGTAATTGGAAAACTGGAGCGCTCAACCATTTGGATACATAGGTGTAACCGAATGGTATACTATCTTTAGATGGTAAGTTTTCTAATGGTGAGACAATGGAACGTAAGATAAAAATAATCGGAAAGGTAAGACAGAACTTGTCCTTAAGCCGATTATGGATGATCATATGGGGATGCGATACACTATGATATGTCATGGAGACTTAGCTACACGAGCTTCGTAATTCTATAAAGTTTGAGAGTGCAGCTCCAAGCTTTTAGTGGAGTAGCGTTGGAGTTGATAATTGTGAAATGTATATCTGGGATATTGGGTTTCATAATTATCATGAGCTTGAACTTTATAGGTCCATTTTGGTCCCCTTTGCTAGCTCACAAAATCCTGTAACGACACGGCGTGTTTTTCCAATAATTGGTGACTTATGTCGGATTTATCAGATTGGTTTAAAATTTATAAGAATCAAATAATTCATGTTTGTTTATCGGTTGAATTAATTATGTAAGAAATTAGTTCAAGATGAACTTGTTGAATTATGGCGTTCGGATAATTCTTGTCTGTTTATCGGTTGTTTTAATTTTGGACAATTAGAACAAGATAAACTTGTGGAATTATTGTGAATTGATTTATTTTCTTAGAGATTATCTTGATAAAGTTTGTTTTGATCAGATATCTTTTCTATTGGGCTATTTGAATCAAAACTGAGACTTTATCCTTTAGAATCTCGGGTGGAAAATAAAAGATTCGCAGAGATTTTTTCTCGGCAGTTCGGCATGCCGGATGACGTGTTCGGCCTGCCTATCTCACAGTTCGGCATGCCGACCGCGACAGCTAAGATTACGCGTTTTTCACGCGTATCTTATCAGATATTGATCCGAACTTGATTCTGTTTCGATTTTTGAGACCTAATCTGATATGGACTGACCCCAAGGACCAATAGGTATAAAAAGGGAGTGAGTCTAATGATTTACTCAGATCAATTTGAGAGATTAAGAGTGATACTCTTCTAGTGAGCATCTGAAAACTCCCTGAGAGCTTTTGTTCACAAATTACGAACACTAGCTTTGGGTTCTCTCTATTAGTTGGAAGGAGAGTCACCGGGGGAAGAGCTGTACGTGTGAGCCCACACTCACTCCGGTTGTGGATAGAGAATAGCAAAGAAGACCAGTTGGTTGAGGCTCTTTTGGAACGTTACTTCTCTACACAGGTCGCGGAGGTTCTTCGGCACACTGAGGTTAGTAAGATCTGTTTAATTTATACATATAACATGTCAAACTTGTGTTTTGGAAATTACTCTGATGAAAAATTTTTAAAATTCCGCTGCGCACTTTGTTTCCAACAATTGGTACCTGGGAGTTACCTTAAGGCCTCTTATACAAGAGGTCACATGTTCAACTCCTGGGGGACGCGCTCCCGCAGGAGGCAAATCCGCGTGGGGGCTCCCGACCTCCCTGGGAACTCAGCTGGGAATAACTCAAGGGGCACACTTTACGTATTACCAGGGGAACAGCCCAGCGCGACCCCGAGTTATTCCCAGCCAAGTTACATCCCAGCTGAGTTCCCAGGGAGGATCGGGAGCCCCCACGCGGATTTGCCTCCCGCGGGAGCGCGTCCCCCAGGAGTTGAACCTGTGACCTCTTGTATAAGAGGCCTTAAGGTAACTCCCAGGTACCCATCCCGTTGATCAGCGGGATGGGTACCCAAGGGATACCTTAAGGCCTCTTATACACAAGAGGTCACAAGTTCAACTCTTGGGGGACGCGCTCCCTTGAATGAAAACTAAGGGGGACAAACTCACAATACGTAAAATGTGCCTCAGCTCGGATCCGTCCAGCTTGGGAGCCCCAGGGCACGGTCCGACCACCCTGAAAGGCTGAGGCCAAGCCTCAACAACCGTCATGGAAGCTTATGCTTCCATGACAGTTTTTCTGGAAACTGTCGTGGAAAATTGGTATTGCTAAAAAAAAATTTCAAAAATTTTTGATTTCCCATGGGATGGCCATTCCCGTGTGTTATCCATTACAACAAGGCCTTGATTGCATACAAAAATTGATGTATATTGAAATTACAAGGTATTTACAAGAACATTTACATTTGAGCTATTTTGAGCAATTGTTTTCTACTATCTCTATCTATCTATCTAAAATTACATACCTATTTACACATTATACCCACTCTAATCTAACTTCATGTATATCCATATGTATATAAAAATCTTTTCTTCCTAGGGCTTGTATATCACTTGTAATTACATCTCGCATGAAACGTAGAATAAAAGAAACCACATTCTACGTTTCCTTGTTGTTTTAGACACTTACGTTTGAAATATAGCTTTTTGTTTGGTTAGTTTGTGACACTGCTTCCCGCTTGGAGCTTTCAATCGTTAAGCGTCCTAACAATGTGTCATGTTTGAATGAATTAATAGACGATATAATTATGTGGGACTCACAACAGTTAAGTTTATAAGAGAATATTAATACTTACAATCTCGTGACTAATATGAAATCCTCACATGGTGGGTGTTCGAGTGGATCAATTACACAATTTTACATATTCACAATATTCACATATTTCACATATTCATATCTTTACAAGTTTACAATTTCAATTACACAATTTTACATATTCATAATATTCACAAGTTTACAATTTCACGAACACAATTTCACATATTCACATAATTTCATATATTTCACATATTCACATCTTCACATATTCATAAGTTTATAATTTCAATTACACAATTTCACATATTTACAATATTCACATATTTCATATATTCACATCTTCACATATTCATAAGTTTATAATTTCAATTACACAATTTCACATATTCACATAATTTCACATATTACCCATATTCACAATTTCACACACACACACACACACATATATATATATATATATATAATTTCACATATTCACAAAACAAATAAAATTTGTGGGGGCGGGCTGGAGGGTGGGTGAGGCGAGGGGGGTGAACGTGAGGTGGGGCGACGGGGGGAGGGTGGGGCAAGGGGGGCGGAGTGGGTGGGGTGAGGGTGTGTGGGGCAGGGTAGGGGGCGGGTGGGGCGAGGTGGGGCAAAGGTGGGTGGGCCGAGGGGGGCGGGGTGGGGAGAGGGTGGGGGATAGGCTAGGTGAAGGTAGGACAGAGGGGTGGGTGGGTCGAATGGGGCGAGGGTGGGGCGGGTGGGGGGCAGGTGGGGAGAGGGTGGGGTAGGTGGGGGAGGAGGGAGCGGTGGGGAGGGGTAAGAGGAGAGAAAGGGAGGGGGAGGGGAGGAGGGGGAAGAGGAAAGAGAGAGGGAGGGGGAGCTTACTAGTGGCAAGGAGGCGACGGAGAGAGAGAGGGATTTTAGAGAGAGAAAGAGAGGAATTTTAGAGAGAGACAGAGGAGGCGCTTTTAGAGAGAGAGAGGGAGGTAGATTCAAAATGAAGAGATGGTCGCGCATTTCAAAATTTTTAAAGGGAAAAATGAAGCTTCCACGGCGGTTTATGCATAAACCGTCGTGGAAGCTAAGTGTTGTTTCCACTATAGTTTATTAATAAACCATCGTGGAAGCTATTTTACAACATTATAAGTGCTGTAAAAAAGACAGCCTTAAAAAAATAGTCTTCCACAAAGGTTTATTAGCTGCCTATAAAAAATAGCCTTGGGGGAAAAATAGCTTTCCATGATGATTTATTTATAAACCATCGTGAAATCTATTTTATATGCTAAAAAAAAGCAGTGTTCAAAAAAGAGCCTTCCATGATAGTTTATAAATAAACTGTCGTAGAAGCTATTTTACAACATTATAAAAGCTATAAAAAAATGGCCTTCCAAGTGTTTAAAAAACAACCTTCCATGACGGTTTATTTATAAACCGTCGTGGAAGCTGTTTTATAGCATTAAAAAAAGCCTTCCATGTTGCCTTCCATGACGGTTTATTTATAAACCATCGTGGAAGCTATTTTAAATGCTATAAAAAAACAACGTTCAAAAAAGAACCTTCCACGATGGTTTATAAATAAACCGTTGTGTAAGCTATTTTATAGCATTATAAAAGCTGTAAAAAAAAGCCTTTTAAGTGTTTAAAAAGAGTCTTCTACTATGGTTTATTTATAAACCACCATGGAAGTTGTTTTTAAAAGCCTTCCATGTTGACTTCCTATAGAGAACGCAATCATTTTCACAAACATGAATTTTCTCATAATCTATGCCCAAAGTGCTCAAAGTCTTGTTAGCCTCATATATACTAGTTGATAATTTATTACCCTCTGGTAGAAGCCTTTCTAAAAATTCCAAAAGCTTTGTGAAACTAGAATTTGACCACTCACCCGACGCTGTCAAATTCCATAATCCAATTAAAACAGACAATTTGGTGAAATTGGTACACCTTTCATACACGGGTGTCTTGGCATCATTATATTGTTTCAAATAAATCAAGACGGTGCACGAAGTATTCTTCAAAATCATTAATCATGTCAGCCATATTGTCATGATCATCCCTATTATCCTCCACAATAGCTTCCTTTTCTTTACTTACTCAAGTTAGATTGAAATTAAACTCGCTATTAAAATGCCACGTTTGATAACTACTTATAATTTAATTTTGAAATAAATGTCCTCTAACAATGAGAATTGGATGCAATCTATGGTTTATCACCATTGGCATGACTTTTGGTAAAATCCAAGAACTCTTCCACACCATTCACATACTCTCTAGACAATTGAAAATCCCACATTCATTTCCTATCTATTTTGCAAATCCTAAATTGAAATATTAAATAGCAAATATTCAATTAAAATTAATTTCACAAATTATATACATACCTACCTATATATATTCTAATCATAAAACAAAAACATCACCTATCATAAAACAAATTACACATACCTATTATAAAACAAATAAATCATACCCATGATCTACAATATAATAATCACAAAATAAACAACAAAATCAACAACTATTTATCAATTTTGGATTAATTATACAACAAAATCAACAACAATTATCAATTTCTAACAAAAACTCACAATTTGGAAAAAGATTAGGGAGTGTGGAGGCAGAGAGGGACGGTGACAACTGATTCAGAGGGGTCTGTGTTTGTATTTGAGAAGTGAGTTTTTGAATTGTGTCTGATTATCAAGGTGAGAAAAAGGTATTGTAAATGAGCTACCATGACATTTTTTTTACAAAACTGTCGTGGAATGGGATTGAGCTACCACAACGGTTTTTTAAATAACCATCGTGGTAGATATGGCATACCACAATAGTTTTTTAAAAAACCGTCATGGTAGCTTGCGGCCTTTCCATGACGGTTTTTGTCTTCGCAGGCAGAACTCATCGCACTTTTTTCTTTACTATGATGGTTTTTGAGAAAAGGTCATTAAATAAAAGTCGTATAATAAAAAATTTATTGTAGTGTTATTACTATATTACGTATTAATAAAATTACTCTTAAGGACAAAAATGTTATAAATAAATATTCATTACACATCCTATTTTAACAAATATATATATTCCCTTCTGCAAAATTAGTGTTTTTTTTTTCCAGAAAAAATAGAAATGGATTACAGCATGAAAGAGTCTCTCGTGAAAAAAAAATATATATGGTTTTTTTAATTCTTATTTTTTATTGTTGTTTTATATATATACTAATTACAATTATATATATGATTACAAATTGTTTTGATACATAAATAACTATAAATCATGTACTTCCAGTAAAAAGAACAACTCTTTGATTTGATATAAAAAACACGATATAAAAAAAGGAAAAAAAACTATATTTCCTTTCTTATTTTTAAGTAAAGGAAATACAATTTGTTTGATTCATATACAAAGTCTTAGAATTCACTATCAATTATTGTTTCCTACAATCCAAAGTTTGGCTTAATAAAAAGGAGCAAAAATATATTAAGGGAAAACTATCATTTAGTACATAACTAAAAAGGAAAAATGTTTGGAAAAAAATTGTAAATTTATATGATGGGTGAGTGAAAAAAGAAAAACCAATTAATACTATTTAAGTGGAGAGACATTTTTGGTATTTTAAAGGGCATTAAAAAAGTAAAATGAGAGGTGATTGAAGAGTAAATGTGTGAAAAGTGAAATAAAGGGTGTCAATAAAAATGTTTTTATTTCTTGACAAAATGGCCCAAAAGCTTGTTGCCTTTTCCGTTCCTTCTACAAATTATGATAAAAACTGACATATAAAGAGATATATGAGTAATCTATCAAATAGTCATTAAAGGTTCCACTTGATAAGGCAGTGAACAAATTAGAAAGAGCTAAAAGGAAAAAAAAAAAAAAAACCTTAGATTATTATAAGGAGAGTGGAAAGAGAGAATATTCTCTTATGATTTCATATCTAAGGTTAAAAAAAAGAAAATGAAAGTGAAAATAGAAAGATCTATTCTAAGTTTTCAAATTCAAAGGGATTAAAATCACTTAGGATGTTTAATCTCTCACTCGATTTAATATATATTTATATTATTCCATATGCACTAACAAATACTATTTCTATGGTAAGAACCGAAAAAAGACGCTAGGTTCAGTAGGGCTTTATTTTTTAAAAGTTAAATTTGTATTAAAAATTATATTCTATGTATACTTTTTTCCTTTTTATATGAATTGGATTGAATTCGGGATGACCTATGCATGCTATTCAAATGAGCGCTTACTATAAAACAAAAACCCCCACAAATTCATATTGTAAAGATGTTATTAGGATATTTAACATGAAAATTAGAATTATTGATTATAACTGTAAATATTATAGTATGTAAAAGTTTTACATTGTAGTAATTTTTTTATTGTAATATGTGAAAGTTTTTCACTATTTTTAAGGACAAAGTTGGTTAACATTGACTTGCTAAATAAGCTAGTAGTACCAAGAACCCAAATCTAGGTGTGCGTAAGCACGACCATAGACGGTGAGGTGCGGCAGGCTTAAGGACGGCGGTGTAGTTTGGTTGAAGCATAAGGGCCCGTTTGGTTTGAGTATTTTTTGTACTCAATAAACTCAAACGTGGATTCAAGTATTAAGATTCTTTGAATACGTGTTTGTTTTTCATCAAAATTTGAATCCTTTGAGTATCAAAAATTCAAGTTTTCGGATACTGACTCCTCCTTAAACTTTTGATACTCGATGTTTTTACTACAGTAAAAACTAAAATTCTCTCTTTTATATTTGAAGGAAAAAAAATCATAACTTCTTTATTGATATCCAATTGAGATGATTCTTTTTTCATTATGTTCCTAGTGAAGAGAGGAATAAATGAAGATCCATATTGTATTTTTTTGGATCATTAACATTAAGATTTTATTAGATTTATTAATAAATCAAAAATTAATTTCATTACCTTTCTAATACAAATTTAAATTTTATTTCATACTTAGATTACAACTTAAATGTACATCTAAATACTAATTTAAATAATAATTTAAACCACTAACTTAAATTTTAATTTAAATCATATTAATTTAAATTAAATCATTGATTCAAACTATTTACTAAATAGACTTTAAATGTTCTCACATTACATTCTATATTTATCAGTACGACAGCGTGCATTTATTATTATCCTTTATGTCGAATATGGTTGCGATTTGACAAGCACAGACTAGTTTATGATTCCTCATCTTCGATTCCTGATTGTCCAAATGGATTAACCCAAGGGAAGATTATCGTAAAACAACCAATCAAATAAAGCAGCCTAACGACTTTTCTTCTTCTCTTTCTCGAATAACAAGGTGGATGAGTATATCAACTTTTTAAAATAAGCTTGACAACAGTTGTGGCCAGGGGAGTATGGGTGGATATATCATTTTTTTTTCATTTAAAATTTTTTTCTGAGCATGTTAGATGTTATTCTCGTACGTATCATTCGCTTGTATGCTTCTTCATGTTGGGACATAATAATATTACATAAATTATTATATTCTTATATTTTAGTTTATTGGTTTGAATCACAATTCAAAAACATTTTGGCAATATTTTTATTGGGATGCTCAAAGAAAATGTTTTCAATCTCAAATGTTATCGTCTTGGGTTGAGGTTTATTTATTTATTTATTTTGAAGCTTATCCTTCAAAACATGGTGTTTTGTATGAGATACAAGACACTTAATCGCAAAATCCTTGTCGCCCATTATGAGATACAAGACACTTAATCACAAAATCCTTGCCGCCCATTTCCCTATCTTGTTGCAGCTGCCTCGTCTCTCTACGTTTGGTTAGAGAGATGGGGAGTAGAAAGGAATGAGAGAGTTGAATGGATAGAGAATGTGAAAGATATATAAAAATATCCTTATGTTATGTCGTTAGAGGGAGTGGGATAGCTAAAAGGATCGGTAATAATAATTTGTCTAATTGTGTATTTTTACTATTTGTTGATAATTTTCTTAAAGAATAAAATAGACTTTTTATATTAAATTGATGGATTGATTGAATCCTTCTACTGATAAAAGAATCCAAATAGATAGTCCTAGTTGGTTGAGGATGGTTTCGGAACAGCAAAGCTTGAAAGCGGCTTAAATGGTGATGTCAAAGGTCCCCAGACATATGTGAGAGCCTCTCCAATTTTGACTCTTGAATCTCTATTGTATAGTTTCCCGTTGCCTTTTTCAAATTCCTTGTTACTTTTCTATAGGGGCATTAGCAGATTTGGTGCAAAGAAGTGCACCCATTCAGTTTTAACCAAAAACAAGATCTCAATGCAAATCATTCATTTGAAGCGAAAGACATTTATTTTAACCCTTAAATATTATATCTAATCTTAAATTAAAAGAAAATTTAACAATTTCCTCCTAAAAAATAATACATTTTAAAGTTTAGGAAGCGAATCTAAAGAAATATATAGTTTAGGGGGAGAACAAATAAGTTTTAAAGTTCAAAGAGTTTGTTGAAACAAATGACATTATTTACAATGAATTTGTAAAATTTATCCTTTTAGTTTTTTATTTTTTATTTTTTAATTTGTAGCCACTTTTAAAGAAAAACACGCTTCAAGTTAATAGAATGGTATTCCCAAATAAGAGGGGCAAAAATTATTTTCTTAAACAAAAATATCTCATATCTATAGAAAACAATTTTCGTTTTATTTTCAAGTGTGTGTACATATGTTTATCTTGCTTTTGAGTAATACATCTATTTGGATTCAAACCACCTGTTAATTTTTGGTGATCCAAAAAAAATCTGATTAATCACATTTTTCATATTTTTTGATGGGTTCTAATCAACTTAAAATAATTAATTTTTAAATGATGTAATATGACGTGATTGGTTAAGTACTATTTTACACATCAAAATTAAACATATGACTTTTCAAAAGCAATGCTCTTTAAAAAGTGTATTTATAATTAAAAAAATTAGGGTGTTGCTGAATCCGAATCATACTAGACTAATATTAATCTTTTTTTTTTTTTGGTTTTAATGGGAACTGAGATTCTTTTAATTTTTTAGAAGGTTAATAATGATTGTATCCAACACTAAATCATGGCTCCTATTGCTTTCCCATTTCTTAGAAATAATAAATATAAACTTGACTTCATTTTTTTCAAGCATAGTAACAAAAAATAACAAAAAATAAAAAATGAACTGCTCTTGTTAGCTAATAGATTTATATACGAAATTTAAATATTGAATTTTTAAATGGGGAAGGCAGTGGCATCCCCTGTTTTACGAACGTTCCAGAGTGTACGCTGAAAAGTTTGCAATGGAGAATCTCAATTCTTCTTCCTCTTCTTTGTTTTGTTTTTTTTTTTTTTTTTTTTTTTTCATTTTTTGGTTGAGAATCGGATGCCTAGGAAAAAATAGTACCACTTTAACGAGCATAGAGACTTCTCCACCTCCATAGCAGAAGATTCCAAAGGACCCCATCCATTGATTCCTGTCGATTTGGATTTTTTTTTTTCCAGTTTTGTTTTTCAGGAAGAGTTTAAAATATGCATAGATATTGGAAACACTTTAAGGAAGTTTCTTTATTCCACTTATTGTTTGGCCACAAATTGCAGGAAGCTTCCAGGAAATTAAGCAAAGGTACCCGCACCTTGGAGGGGCCTATGAGTAATGCCAATATGATAATGATCAAGCGCGAGTGCCAGAATCTGACATCCAGATCGTCCATTATCAATATTTCTAAAAAATGTAATCTAATAGTTAATGAAGAGTCGTACGTCAAATAATATATCTAAATATATATACTTACGTACATAATATATCCCGGTTGTTTATTTATTCCATACCGTCTCATATTTTTTGGTTTTTAATATCAACAAATGTATATTTTTAGATTAAATTTAATGTATAAATTTATAGCATAAGAAATTATTTAAAATATCTTCAAAATAAAAAAAAACTTTTAAAATTAAACAAAACTTTAAACTAAGATTTTTGACTTAATACCCCTTAAAAATGGATGTTTTGCATGTTTTTAATTTTTTCTTTTTCTTATTTTTTAGAAGTTTTATTGTTTTCTCTTCTATTAATAGATAATTTGATAATTTTAAATGTCAACATTAGCTATTAATTCATATTGATTGAAGGTATAATTTATATATTAAATTTAATTTTAAGGTTTATATTTAATATTAAGGTAAAAAAACGTAAGATATAGTTTTTGAATCAGGTAAGTAGGTAATTTTAGCTCTCAGGATCAATACCATTAGTTAAACGCCTGAGAGACACAGCGTGTTACAAGGTACACGCTTCTGGACACGTGGTTGCAAATCTGTGAGAATTTTAACGTGTATTTCTAATTATCAATATCGTTTGGCTACGTAGCAGTACACTCGGTTCCACTAATTACCCCTCCACGTGGTAGTCGCTAATTAAGTACTAACTGGCCGTATTTGAAAATGGATCGTTTAGTAGAGTTTTTGTTTGTGTTTTTAATTCCCAGAAAAAGACTTTTCAGTGAGTTGTGTCTTTTTTTTGTTTTTTTTTTTGGAGAAAATTGGAAGCATGTTTTAAAAAAGAACTTAAATGAGTCAAAATGATTTTAAAATTTTATAATCAATAATAAAAATATTATAATAAATTTTATATTATTTTATTAAAATTTTAGTAGAAGTTTTAAAGTCTATTTTATAATTTTTTTTTGAAAAGCTACGTTTGGGTAAATTAAGTGGTATACCACTTTCTTATTGTCACTATTGTGTTCGACCTCTCTTCTTTTCTTCATTTGATTCATATCATTTCTCCCAAATAAAAAGATAAAAATACCCTTAAACAACATATATTACCCAATCCTAACCTAGAATGTTTGTGTGTAGTAATATCTTTATATTCATTTTAAGTTATATATTTCAAATCTTCCCATAAACATGGTAAAATTGAAAAACAACATTATAGAAGTAGTATTTTTCAAATTGACCTGTCATATTTTATGGCTTTAAAGGGACGCTCTTTTAAAAAGTGAAAATATTTCTGATAAATCACTTAAACACTTGTAGAAACAATTTTTTAATAGAGAAAGCCAAAAACAACCCTCAAAAATAGGCCCTATACATTTCTTGCATCCGAGTTTAATTAATTTAACATTTCCCAATCGTCGCTTTCAGGGGGAAAAAACTCTTTGACACCCAGAGAGAGAGAGAGGGGGGTTATGGCTGGCTAAACTGCGAGTCGTCGCGCGGTTTCCGCTTTTGGACTTTATAGTACAGTGTATAGAACATTTAGGACTGAACTTAAGGGAGGATAAGTGCTCGTGAGGCTTTTAGTTCCTTGTTAGCTGGCCAAATGTTGTACATGCAATAATGCAGAAGAATATTAGTATGTAATTGGCCTTGCATTTTCTTCGTAATTCTTCCATCTTGTCCTGGTATCGGCGACATCCATTCCATGACTTTAACTGTTGTTTTTCTGCAGTTTGTCGAGCTCTAAAGTTATGTTTGATATGCATGATTAGGGAGAATTGAATTGGATTAAATTTTAATATTTTGTTTGGCAAAAAACTTTAAAGGATTAGATTAGATAAAAGCTTATTTAATCAATGCTTGAATCCCCTTGGAAGGGGATTATGGAATCCTTTGATAAAACATGGGATTAAACATAACATTTGTACATCGTAAAAATATTTAAGGACCTGTTTGCAAAAATGTATAAAATTTAGAGTCAAATTATAATTTTTTTAAAAATAAAGAGCCAAAATGCAATTTTATGTAGGAAAAATTTTTAATAATTATATTTTTCCCCTCTAATTTTAAAAATTAAAATTTGATCCAAATTTTTGGAAAATATTTTACAAAAGGCCCCTATTCTAATAGCACAACACTAAACATGTTATTGGATTAACTAAATTTTATCTTATTCTTTCCAATATGATCTTCTAAGACTATTCTATCCAATGCAATCCTATCCAATGGATCAAATGGGCCTAGAAGAATAATATTACACATTTGAACACAATATGCCATATGTGCATGTTTACCAAATCGAAGGAAAATGGAAGGAAATGTAATTTGGCGAGAAGAATAAGAATCGCTACTTTTTTTTTTTTGATAGTTATTTTAAATTTAACCTTCAAAAATAAAAGTTGTGTTTCTTTGCCTTTTACAATTTAAAATAACACTATCCTATTCCTCTCTCTCTCTCTGGGAGAAACATACATCACATGATGTGGAACTAATATGATTGCATAAACCAGGGTCTTACTCTCTTTATATTGGATGAAATCAAGCCAAAAGTGAAAGTTTAGTTTGCAACAAAACAAAAGGTGTATATCATGTTCATTCCTCTAAAGATGCATATCTCTTTTTCCTTTTCATTTCTTTTCCACTCATTTTTTCTCTAAATTTTCTGAAAGATGCATTTATTTAAACTGAAGGATATGTTATAGTGTGGAGCTCCTCTTATCTGAGTACTTAGCTGTACACATATTCTATGAAAGTGGTTATACCCAAAAAAAAAAAAGATTAACACACTTGTTGGGTTGGGTGGAATTTTCCCCATTATAAGAATAACATTTGTTGAAGGGGACGTTTGCAATAATAAAAATATATATTCCTGACATGGCATTTGAGCTACATGGCTCATGGCATCTGAGCATTGACACATTAGGCATAGGAGTAGCTGAACACCTGAGCATTGAAGTACTTGAGCACCTCAGCAATTAAGTGGATGAAACTCTATGAACCACACGTACAAATAATATAAAGTAGCGGATCTGCTGCACCCGGTTTGTTTCTTTGCTTTTAACTAGTTTTGATTTGGTGCATATCCTTTTAAGCTCATGACCTATGCATTATATATTTGTTAATGTTGTCACGTCATAGCATTAACTTTTACAAGTTAATTCATAAAACCCGACTTATTACATTATCATTCTTTGACGTGGCGGATCCAAGCAATTAGGTGGATAAACAATTAATGTGAGGTAAACTTAGAAACGTTAGTACAGCTAGTGTGTGTATATATACATATATATATATATATATATATAAAATATGTATGATAAATGTACAACAACTTATGCCATGCCAGCTTTTGTATAAGTTATAAAATGCAGGAAAACTTCAGAAACAATAACTATACAAACACTAAAAGATAATGTTAGAGAATAAATAGTTAATTTGCACATATAAATGAAGATTTTCCGGGTAGGAAAGGCAGCCTAGATCGTATATATCACAATTATTGGTTCACGTTTTATAAACTAATTACCTAGGGCCTTTTTTTGGAGGGGATCCCTACTTGACAAAAGCATATTTTTAAATTGTTACATCTAGTTAAAATCACTTTTATTAAAAGTATATCTGATGTGCAAAAAGCACATGTATGCTTGTCAGTAAGTCACTAGCTAATAAAGTACCGACGAAAGAAATTGCCAAAGTACCGACGAAAGAAATTGCCAACTAATTATTAATTGGGATATGGGTTTAGGTTATTATGTCAGTCGACCGACTAGATAATTGTTGGTTTTAGAAGTAGTGAGCTTGTTTGACGCACATATCATCTGGAATCTTCTCCTTGATCTTTTGTAGAGGCCAGCCTTGCCGTTAATGTATTGGTTGTGGAGATGGTTGATCAAGAGCAATGTTTTTGTAATTAAGATTAATGATGTTTAGCTTTAGAAAAGAAGACTTTTGAGATGGACCACAGTCATCTTTATTATGCATATGACGTCCAATCCAAAATATATAATTGCCGCAAAAGGTTGAATAAAAGAAAAAACCATTGTGAATGAATTACAAGGATTGTTGCCCATCCATGCAACGAGACATTATGGGCCACGGCTGGATCTCCGATGACATCTGATGATCTTAAAGTAAAGTGAACATATACGCATTGACTTTTTTTTTTTTTCTGTCGTATGCAAATACTGGTACAATAAACATCACAAAAAGGATTTTTTTTTTTTTGGAACTAACATCACAAAAGAGATTGGTTTGCTTCTCTTCCAAATGGATGAAACAAAACCACAACCTAGCTAGCTATTAGGCCATTTGACAAATTAGTTAGAACTAAAGTTTTAAGTTTAAGAACTAAAGCATGTGAGAGTTTTACTCTGTAGTAACTTTTTGCTTTTTAGTGTAGTTGCTGAGAGCTTTATACTATAGTTGTTAGAACCAATTCATTCTAACTAACATTCCAAACACATGCTATATTATCTAAATGTTGGAAAATGAGTACGCATCAGATTTTAAAAAATTACTTAAAACATTTTTCCAAAATAAGATAGACATGCTATATATATAAATTAATAAAAGATCTTTCATACCTCTTAGTATACTAGAAAAACGTAGGAATTGCAGCGAGAGAAACAGACTAGAAGAACTTCAACTAATTGGTCTTCCTTGCTATTCTCTTTCTAATCAGAATGCATATTGTCACACGTCATTCTTTTCTCAAGTGATCCCTCATTCCAACCACTTGAAAAAACCGAGAACTAGGGTTCGAGATGATGAACAATAGCTCTAAGGGAGTTTTAGAGTTTTACTAGGAAATTACTCTTCTCTAAATTTCTCAAATGATCTATGAAACAATTGAACATTGTTTCCCTTTATATAGAGGTCAGATTTGTGCTAGTCTTTATCAGCTTTGGCCTCAAAATTTGAGTTTGGATCAACTTTCTAAGTAAAATGCGTAAAGCACATGGATTGCTAACGTGATAGGCCCAGTTGACTAGCCTACACTGGGTCCGGTTGACCAATCCACCGTGACAGCACTCCCTCGACGCATTTTTAGCTCCTGAGGTTTATCCTGATTCAAACTAAACCTAATGGATAAATCCTACTTTATTTGACCCAAGTATCTATTATAGAACTCCAATTTTAATTCGAATAACCCAATAAAAAAGTTATCTGATTAAAACAATTCTAAATAGATAATCTCATATCAAATAAAATATATTTCAAATAATTCAACATGTTTATTTTTGAATTAATTCAACCAATAAACTAACATGAATTATTAAATCCAATCAATTGAATTGTAGCCAATCTAATAAATAATATAAGTTATCAATCTGTAGGAAAAACATGCCCTATCATTACAAGAAATATTATGAGCTAGCAAAGGGGACCTGATGGACATATATAGATCAAGCTACAATAATTATAAAATAACATATCCCGATATGTATATTTTATAATTATTAACTCTAAAATTATTCCACTTAAAGCTTTGAATTGCACTTTTGAACTAAATATAAATTACGAAACTCCAATAAGTTTATCATCTATGACATATCATAATATGTAACATCTCCATAGGATAAGGATAAATTTTGTTTTATCTTTATGATTATATTTATCTTATGTTTCATTATCTTACCATTAGGAAAACTTATTATTCATAAATAGTATACCATTCGGTTACATTTATGTATCAAATGAGTGAGCGTTTTAGTTTTTTAATTATAGGATAATACCTATGAGAGAATATCATTAACTCTACTTAAGTGCTATGAATTCTATATCTATGAATAACAAATCTATGTCAATCAAGAGTCATGTCTCCAACGTACCGGTATGTGTACCTTCATATAATTCAGGATGTCACTCTTTGGTACATCAAAAGACACAAGTTAAGAATACAAACTCATTGATTCATTTCAAGATTAAGATGCAACACATATGATTGTCTAAAGTAAATTGATTTAAACAAATAGAATTATTAACTAAATCGATTTATCTTTAGTCTGGATCTAATATGTCATCATCAATGACAATATACCAATATTTTTACTGATGGAGTCCAACTCTAATGATTAAGATAAGTCATCTCTTATAAGGGATGTAGACAATATAATAATCTTAACATGAATAAAGTGCCCAGCTTTGTTCCCCCGATTGCGGACCTAATCATTTAGACTATTACTTTTAAAATTCATGTCTTCTGTATAATCTGTCTATCATATGTATGATCTTGAAGGTTTAGACTGACAGTCTCAAACTTTTGTTTGGGTATCATACATTTAACATAAAAAAACATAAAAAGGATAACATTTGATATATGAAAATAAATAATAAACTCTTTATTAATTAAATTCTTCAAAAAACTATCATATCATTTAATCCTTAGGATACTTAGTCTATCACTAAAAACTTCCTAAGTAAGAGCAACCAAACAATTATTTTAGCATTGTGTGCAGTGACATCATCGTGTATATCCCTTTGCGATTTTTCCAATTCCTTTATCCTTGATAAGCTTTGTTATAATGATATGATGATTTCACAGAATCAAAGTTATTTCATTTACAGCTTAATCAGCCATCGATTAGTTATACCAAGTTTCTAATAAATCATGGCTAATAAAACGAGTAAGCAAATATACCTATGTTGTTTGCAATATTGATGGTACCATACTGGCAGCGTAAAGTTTTAACTATCTGTAGCATCTAGAAAATCCTCCTACATGCTTGAGAATAAGCGGAAGATTTTCTAGATGCTACTTATATATATAAGTATACACTTTAATTAACGTTTAGAGACCATTAGACACTTGTTTCATTCATTATTAATTGCTACAGCGCCTAAACCCTAGCTACCTGCTGCAGCATGACCTAGCTGTCTTCATGAAGGATATATAATATATATATATATATATATATATATATATATATTCTCATAAAATACGGTAAGCACTAGATTTTTCACTTTAATTGAATGATAATTGTCATGGAAGTCTTATAATTAGCTTCTAGTCAAGTCAAAGAAAAACTAACCCTTCCTTACCCCTAAATGAACAATGGCATTTGATGTTACCATGTTTTTTTTTTATAACCATATTTTTGGTAAAATATCTTATAAATTAAAATTCATAATCATTCATGATAATCCATTAAAAAAAAATCATTCATGCCCGCAGAATCACACAATAAGGCGGTGGAATTTTTTTTTTCTAAGATAGTTTTCCCGCCACTTATGAAAAGGTACCCAACTTTTGGGTGAATCATGAATTTGGTTCATATTCTTGAAACGCCATATGTATTCGTCTACAAACATGTTATATTTTTTTTCTATGTTGTTTATTATTTTACATGTCGTCAGTTTCCCTTCAGGGTTGGTTATTTGGCATGCTTGCTTGTAATCTCTATCCATTTCATGTCCACCCTTTATATGGTCTTTCATCTTTATATTGATATATTCAAGGATTACGCTGGCAATTTATATCTTATTGATTTTGTTCTTGCTAAGACGTGTATATATTTATCATTCCAATTTGTTGGAGGAATTACGCATGCAATCTACAACTCCACATTTGTTTGAGATCTCCTACTTTTTGACATCTACAAATGGTTTAAAATGGAGGGTTACAAATCATCCCATTAATAAATTAAACCCAAATAAAGGAATTATAGTCTTAGTAAATTAAAAAAATAAAAAATAATTAAAACTCCAACATTGGAGCTTAGCTTGTGACATGTATTGAAAAGGTGGTTAGTTTTGTCGGTAATTTGCATCATAAAGGAAAGTTTCCACGTGGGTTTGTCTTTTAAATCATGTCATTCTACAACAACTTCGAGAGACATACAAATTGATGTTATTTGACTACCTTTGAAGAATATTTTATAGGGTATCAGCAAACAATAATTATAATTTTTTTTACAAAAACCAAATATTCGAGGACGGAGAATACGCTATTTGGTATGATGTAACTGTTGCAAGATTAACATAAAACAAGATTTGTATTTACCTGATTTTTCCTCTGGCCTTGTCAGTGTGTAAAATTCCAATAGAGAGGAGATGTCGTTATGGAGTATTATATTCTAATATTTTCGCTCTACTTGCACGTCTAAACAAATATAAACGATCAATATAGGCCAATAAAAAGAGAAGAAAAAGTAAATGTCCAACGTGAACGTATATTTAAATACTTTACCAGTCGACTTAAAAAGTTTAAGCTATTAAGAAGTGATTTAATCCACCCAAAAACCTATAATAATATGGCGTAGTCTCTTTTAACATTGTTCTCATTTTAAAGATGATAGACTCTTGAGTCCATTAAAAAACCAAATTTTTCCTTTAACAAAACAATTTTGATATTTCTCGACATGATACATCAATAATGTAGCCCATTGATAAATGGTCAATGCTTTTGTGGATGATTTATTAAGTAATTTTTTCAATTGTAAGAGTTTCTTTTTAATTTAAATCACTTTACTAAAGTTTAAAGTAAGGAAAACCTGCAAGGTTTGAATTTTAATTTGACTAAAATTGCAGTCATTATGTAATTTTGGACATTAATTAAAGAAAATGGACCTTCGATAGATCATGGGGTGCGCTTAATGTTTGTACCATATGCTGAAAAAACTCTTCAACATAAAAGAAATGTAGCATGTGAGAGTTTTACTAGGTAGCATACTTTTATAACTAGGGAAATTGAACAATTTAGAGTGTGTTTGGCAATGCATTTATAACTAAAAATTAGAATAATTTTACTATAGCATGTGAGAGTTTTACTAGGTAGCGTACTTTTGTAGGGTGTTTGGAAGAGTGGTGGGAACCGTTGGTTAGAATTACTTTTACTGTAGCAAATGAGAGCTTACACTGTTGCGATTTTTTAATTGCTATTATAACATGTGAGAGCTTTACACTGTTTATAACTAAAAAATGGTTCCCATCACTTTTGCCAAACAGGGGATTACTTTATATTGTAGTATGTGATGAACTTTATACTGTAGAAATTCCAACTATATAGTTAAAATTGGGTTGTCAAATGTACCTTTATTACACAGTGAAATTAGCCATAATAGTTGAGGTTACAAATGATGGGATAACCTCAATAACTCAATCGGATACAGTTCTATTAAACACTGAATTTGTTAACAAGTGGACACCCTTTTTTCCCACTACGGGTAACATAATAACATTAATTATCAACTAGTAAAACGTCTTAATATCTTTTAAAACAAAACAATTACAGAGTAATTGAAGCACGAAATTTACCTAGTGATGTGTCAAACATAGCCTTTCTTTTGTGAACCGTTATTAAATGATGGTGCAAGCACATTATTAGGTAAAAAAAATTGTATATTTTATTATTCTTATTCCAGCCAATAGGTCATATTTCGTCAATTATCTAATAAATTCCCTCGATCAACATTAAAAGGTTATTTACATTAAAAAAACTGTAATAATATAAAGGGTTATTTACTTTTTTATATATTGTATTTTAGGTTTATTCAAACACTATACCTTCGGTTTTGAATATCATTGAATTTATACCTTTAAATTAGATTTAATACACAAATTTATACCTTTTCCCAATCAATATTCAAAATTAATCTAAGAAGTTATCCAAAATACCTCCAAATTAACAAATAAGAGAACTTTATAAATTTGAAAAAACTTTATATTAAGGTTTTCGACTTCAAAAATATATAAAATACCCTAAAAGATAGGTCTTTTGTGCATTTTTATTTTTGTTTTCTTTCTATTTTTAAAAGTTTAATTTTTATTTATTTATTTATTTAAGGATAATTTGGTCATTTTAAAGGTCAAAATCAATATTGATTGAAGTAAGGTATACATTTGTGTATTAAATCTAATCTAAAAGTATATATTTGATGAGATTAAAAATCAAAGGTATAGTTTTTGAATTAACTTAAAATAGAAGGTATAAAAAGATAAATATCCCTAATATAAACAATCAGTATCGTCAGGTAACATTTTTGTGTGAATTTAGATTTTTGAAAATATTATAAGACTAAACGATGATATTTGTGAAATTGAATTTTTGTGTAGACATTTAATCTTGGAAAATTGTAGGAAATGCCAGATTTTGAAAACTATAAGTGGTATATATCATATATATTTTAAGATTTTAGAAAATTTCAAATATTAAACAAAATGTTCAAATTATATTATGTGTAATCCAAAATACTTTCCAACTTAGGGTTTTTTATTTTTCTCTTCTTTCTTTCTCCTTTTTTCTCTCTCTTTTCTTCCTCAGCCTCCACAGGACTTCCACTCTATACTCCCTCATTCCTTTCTCTCTTCTCTGCGTGACGATCTTCACTCCTCCACACTGCCACCATGAGATCCCCATCAAGCAGCCTTTGTTGGAGTTCGTCGGCACTGCACTCTTGCTCCAGTTATGTCATCAATGATTTCTTCCGCGCCCATGTGGCCGTCGCCATGTCTGAAATCGGATGGCCAAATCTGCAATGACATCTACCATTGGCCTCATCTTGGTCAAATCTATTATAATGATTTGGTCAGATCCGCAACTGCGTCTACAAGGGAGAACAATGGACAACAATTTGGTCAGACGCGCATAACAACAAACTTCCATGACAACGTCAATCATTTGAAATGGCGTTCGATTTGTTTGTTAGAGAAGACATTTTGTGAAATGCCGAAGTAGCAGCGAAAAAGAAAGAGAGCTCAGATGGAGAGAGAGAGTTGCAAGGGAGGAAGAGAGAGGCTAAAGGGAGAGAAAGAGACTAGAGGATATAGAGAGAAAGAGAAAGGAGATAAAAAGGAAGGGAAAAATAATTTGTGAGTATAGAATAGTATTTTTGATATTTTATTTATGTAGAACATTAGATTCTTACTAAATTTGATATTTACTAAATGTTTATTTTATACCTTCTATTAGTTTTAATAGATATTCTAAAATTTGACATTTCACTTGTCGTTCTTTAATCTTTACAAAGAGATAATTAGAGAGATATACCATTGCAAATTGGATTTAAAAAATAGATAAATAAAATAAAATCCACCCAAAAGATAGCAATATTCCCACCTAGGACAGGCTTGGAAGGATGTGATGATGACGGGAGACAATTACTAGGAATGGAAGCAAAAATGGGAACAAGATTCCCTAAATTGTTGTAAGGTAGGGATGAGGGAAGCACTTCTTACACTACCTCTTCCCTGTATATATATACTCATCCATATATGTTAAATTAAGTTTTAACGTAATTAGTTCTTTTCATTTTACTTAAAAAAGGAACTGCTAACTACATTCTTTTTATTAAAAAACACAAAGGCAATTACTAATTAGTAATCTAATTAAGTTAGCTAGCACAATTCCTTGGTTTCTTATATACTTATTAAATGACTTAACCTAACCTAGACTAGCTACCAATAAGAAAAATTTGCATTTATATTTTGATGTTTCCAAAATTTTTTAGTTTATGTGTTGATTATTGCATTTATAAGATATTTTGTGACTTTATTATTGAGATTTAGTTTACATATGTTTATAAGAATTTTGTCTACTTTGTGGAATCCTTGATTTTGGTTTAAATTTAAGGTGAATTTCTACTTTTCTTTTGATAAGTAACTATAATTTTGAAATGCATAGTTGCTAGAAAAATAGTAATATTTACATAGTGGTTAAAAAAAAAGGTAGTATTTACACAACAGAATTTTTAAATTTTAATAAAGAGGATACTAACTCATGTTATTATGAACAATATTATTTCATAACTTGAATCATAGCTCTCAGAGACATAAATAAAATTTTGAAAATTATGTGAATCTCCATCAGTGGATCTTCGACATTAGTTTCCTTCAACAGTTCATCATGTGTGTGGGCATAGTGCAAATGTCTTCACCACTTGATTTCTCCTTCCAACCACTAAAGTGCTTAGAAGATTAATTGCTAAAGATGAACAATTAATTCTTTGTCTATAAATTGCATTAAGGTGGTTTATTTATAGAATAAAGAGGAAGTATTTTTGTCAAATTGGAAAACATGAAAAAACATGTCTTCTAAGCTACCCATTTTGCACACCTGCCACAGGAAAATTCCTTGTGGTGCATGCCACCTATAGGAAACCTCCCTACGGTTGGCCCCAAGCGTTCCTAATGGTGCAAACTCATCTTGTTTTCTATTTCAATACGCGAGAATACTATTTTTGTATTAACTAGGACATTTCCAATTCAAAAATTCCAATTTAAATTAAAATAATATCATGAGAAAAATTATCTAATTTTAAATAAGTAAAAATAATGAAATAGCCTTACTTCAAATTCAAATGAGATTTAAATTAATTAGTTAAATTCAATATTTAAATGATTAATTATTTAAAATCCTAAACTTGTGCTCTTTAAGCTTAGGCCCAATATGCCCAAACTAAAATGCCCTTAGATTGCCCTTAGTATGTGACTTTCACATAATCCATGATTAAAGATATTGAGCTAGTGTTGGGGCCCAATAGATATATAATATCAAGCTCCTATAATTATAAATTAAATAATCACAAATTTTTTAGTTATTAATTATCAAGTTTGGTGTCATTTCACTAAAGATTTGAAAGTTGCACTCTTGACAATATACCAATTTTTTTACGTGACTCCGACTAATTTATCCATGATCTCTTATGTTATGTGTATCCCTATAGGTTACTCATAGTTAACTTGAGGATAAGTTTCGTTCTACTTTCTCAACTATTTTCTTACAAAATTATATTTTTCTCTTATTCAGAAAAACTCCATTTATAACAAATACAAATAGAAATCAACTGGTTACCATATGTATCTAGATGACCAAGGCCTTATTCTTTTCTCAATTACTTGAATAATGCCTTTATGAGGATAACATAATGTCATATAATAGAGTTATGGATCTTATATACATGAATTATGCTCTCATCGAATATAGGTTATATCTCTAATACAATCAAATAAAACCTTTAATTATTGGAGTTTTTGTCTTTAGTATATCAAAAGATACAAACTATAAGCATAGTGTCATAAACTCACTTTAAGATTAAAATTACAAAAGATTATCAAAGTAAATTGATTTATGGAAATGGATTATTATTAATAAGTCAGTTAACACTATAGGTTCTATGCAAGGTATAATCTACGATTAGATCAATACATCAACATGCCTATCATAGAGCCTTACTTGCTCCTGAGGGATAAGACAAATTGTCTTCTCAATTAGGCGTAGTCCCTATTGCAGCTTTTTCAAGAATGAAGTCACCATTTTTATTCCATAAGTTGCCGACTATTATTTTAGACCACTAATCTTGCAATAATATATTTTCTCATATAAACCCAATATATGCATGATTCAAGATTTAGAATAATATTTACAAACATTTAATTTGCTTGTCATACAATCAATTACATGGAAGTAAATATGACAATTTCTTATTGAACATGTAATATAACATTAATATTTATTGATAACAAAATGTTCATTAAATATAAAGCTAATGTTTATTAACTTAGGGGATTTTATTCTAATAAGACTTATGCTAAACAGGGAATGAGACGTCTATAGAAAAGAACCCACATGGGAAATTTTTGATATAGCCTTGCCTCTTCATAAGTGGATATAGGAATAGAAAGTTATTTCTGGACCCTACTCCACCTTGTTATCATCCCTAATCTGCCTTCTATTCTTATAAACTACAACTAAATCCTTTAAATTGTTATGTTTTAGTAGTGTGCTTATAGCATATTTTAAAAATAAAAATATGATGGAAAGATCATTATGCCCTAAAAAATTCTATCCAAACATGTAAGATTAATATTTGCTGATGCCAAAAAATGCACAAGGTAAAATGGGGAGGCCTAAATCTAATTATCATCTCGAGGTGTGAAAAAGGCACGAACATGGGCTCAAGCCAAGCTTTGACAGTTTTAAGAGAAAATTACATGTTATGCCACACTTTTAAAAGTTGTGTTTATTTATGCTATACTACCATTTATATTACATATTAAGTTATGACACAAATAAACCTATGTAACATTTATAAAAAGTAAGTATTAAAAGATGGCATTTACTAAAATTCCCCTAATTTTAATGGGTCATGGTTTGATGAGCCATGAGAGCATGCTTGTTCTTGGGTTAGATAATTCTTGACCCACTTGGGGTTATAAAATAAACTTATGAGAATCAACTTGAGATAATTGTTTTGAAAATAAATAATGATGATGATGACGATGATGATGATGAAAGAACTGTTAGATTTTTGAAACTTTTTTAAATAAATAGTAAGTTTTGAGAATATTTGCAGTAAATATTAAATTTACAATATATACAACTTATTTACTATGTAAATAAGAAATATTTACATTGTAAATAAGGAGGTAAATATATTATTTACACCATAAATTTATTTATTGTGTAAGTGCAAATTATTCATACTATAAACACTATAAACAAAGAGGTAGATAAATTATTTATATCATAAATTTAACATTGATAACAAATATTTTTAAAACTTAACAGTTACTACAATTAGTTTTTTAAAAGTGATAGTTCTACAATAATCCATTTTTGATTATTGTTCTTATTATTATTAATTTTGTGACAAATATATAGGGTGTTTAAGAAGTATGGTTAAAACCAATTTTAGTTAAAAATACTGTAATATATAAAAGTTTTATATTGCAAAAACTTTTTACTTTTTATTATAGCTGCTGAGAGTTTACTCTATTTGTTGGTTAGAACCAATTGAAAGCCCAACACACCAATAAGAATCTTTCATATTCTCTAAGACTATTACATACTAAACGCTCCTCCGAGCTTCGAGGATACTCTGAAGAAGCAGGGGGTCCCCAGTAGCCCCCACAAACATAAGTGTTTTGCTGATTTTGGTGTTCCAGCAATAGTCAATTTCAGCCCTCCTAGAAGGCCTTCCCAAATGTTACAGATGAAAAAACGAATCTGGAAGAGCAGAGTAACGATTCAAGTTCGGGAGCAGTCTCACTAGAGCTTCATTAGCTTACAAACATGTTTTTCAGTACATCAACTTATACACAAGGTTGATGCTAAACTGCAAGCTAAATAGGAGCTAATAACATCGAGCTTTGCAAGGTTGGAAGGAGATCAGTAGGTACCTAAAATTCCATTCCCAGCTAGTTTCTAGCCAGGCGTAGGATTCCTTTGGCTCCAAGTTTATTAAATTTGTGTACTACTAATTATATGGTAATAACTAATAGTAACACAGGATAGTTTGCCACAATATTAAAAAAAAAAAAAAAATCCTGATTCTATCCATGGTGCCCAAGAGTCCTTATGAGCAGTACATGATCTGTCTGAGTGTATATTAACATAGGACAATGTCATAAACCTAACATAAATCCTGATCTCTTTTATTTCCATAATCTCTTTATGCAGCCCCTCTTTCCTGCATGATTTAATGGGTGATTTTGATGTAATAATATTGCAGGGTAAAATTGTAATGAATATAGATGATAATTTAATGGAGGATATCTGTGAAATAATTGGGTGCAAACAGAATTATCTCTCTAATTTTTCATGATGCGTTGTTTTCAAATTTTCTTTCATTTCCAACGAGTTAATTTACAGATCCTCCAAGACACAGTCGGAGTTAAAGATTGAAACTCATTGATACGGCTAGAATGCTAGCCAAAGGAACAGATATATTGTCATCTACTACCTCTGAAATTGGAAGAGATCCTACTATTGTAGCCACCAAGGAAACCAGAGCCACTCTTTGTAATGTCAAGGTCCAGTCCAATTGGAAATATCCCAGTGCTGAATAATAGCACAGCATCCTTCATTGTCAAAATTACATTTCATGTCAATGCCAATTGATATGCATAATATTATATAGGAATTTTGACTTTTTAAAATTGATTACTACAGTATAAGGTTGGAAGCTCACACCATGGAAACCAAGAATCCGAAGAGAAACATGGATACGCTACCCGCCCAACTCCTCCTTTGGTTATAAGGAATTTTTGCATACCCGAATTTTCTTCCCATTATGTCGGCAACACCTGAAATCACAAAGCTTACAAGCATTAGCGGAGTGAGAGGTGCAAGGAAGAGTGGAATTTGGGAAAGGGTAGAGGCATGTTACCATCCCCGCCGCACATCATCGACAAAGCGATCACGCCTACTAGAGATTCTCGCCAAAAGACAATGCGCTCATGAGATCAATGCAAGAACATAGTACAAAGGACCCCTAAGCAACTCCCTGCAAGTGTGAAATACCCGGAGCTAAACCCCTGACAGTTTGTAACGTCGCATGGACCCAGAAAATGCAGAAGAATATTATTATGTAATTGGCCTTGCATTTCCTTCGTAATTCTTCCATCTTGTCTTGGTATCGGCGATACCCATTTCATGATTTTAACTGTTGTTTTTTATAGTTTGCCGAGCTTTGAAGGCATGTTTAGTACACAGAATTAGGGAGGATTGAATTAGATTAAATCGTGATATTTTGTTTGGTAAAAAACTTTAAAGGATTATATTAGATAAAAGTATATTTAATTCATGCTTGAATCCCTTGGAAGAGATTATGCAATCCTTAATAAAACATGGGTTTAAACATAACATTTGTATATTGTAAAAATCTTTAAGGACCTATTTGCAAAAAAATTATAGAATTTAGAGTCAAATTATAATTTTTTAAAAAATAAAGGGCCAAAATGCAATTTTATGTAATAAAAATAATTTTTAATAATTATATTTTTGCCTCTTTAAGTTTAAAAATTACAGTTTGACCCAAATTTATAAAAAACTTTTTACAAAAAGCCCCTATTCTAATAACACAATACCAAATATGTTATTGGATTATCTAAATTTTATCTTATTCTTTTCAATCTAATCCTCTAATACTATCTTATCTAATGCTATCTTATCCAATGGATCAAATGAGGCTAGAAGAATAATATTACACATTTCAAAACAATATGCCATATGCGCAAGTACAATCGAAGGAAATGTAATTGGAGGGAAGAATAAGAATCGCTACTTTTTTTTGATAGTTTATTTTAAACTTAGCCTTTAAAAATAGGAGTTGTGTTTCTTTGCCTTTTATAATTTAAAATAACGCTATCCTATTCCTCTGTCCTTGCGGGAGAAACATACATCACATGATGTGGAACTGATATATGATTGCATAAACTAAGGTCTTGCACTCTTTATATTGGATGAAATCAAGCCAAAAAGTGAAAGTTTAATTTGCAACAAAACAAAAGGTGTATTTCATGTTCATTCCTTTAAAGATGCATATCTCTTTTTCCTTTTCATTTCTTTTCCATTAATCTTTTCTCTAAATTTTCAGAAAGATGCATTTATTTAAACTGAAGGATATGTTATAGTATGGTGCTCCTCTTATCAGAGTACTTAGCCGTACACATATTCCATGAAAGTTGTTATACCGGAAAAAAAAATGGATTAACACACTTGTTGGGTTGGGTGGAATTTTCACCATTGCAAGAATAATATTTGTTGGAGGGGACTTTTGCAATTATAAAAAATATATTCCTGACATGGCATTTGAGCTAAATGGCTCATGGTATCTGAGCATCGACACATCAGGCATAGAAGTAGCCGAACACCTGAGCATTGGAGTACTTGAGCACCTCAGCAATTAAGTGGATGAAACTCTATGAACCACACGTACAAATAATATAAAGTAGCGGATCTGCTGCATCCGGCTTGTTTCTTTTCTTTTATTTAGTTTTGATTTGGTGCATGTCCTTTTAAGCTTATGACCTATGCATTATATATTTGTTGATGTTGTCACGTCACAGCATTAACTTCTACAAGTTAATTCATAAAACCCAACTTATTACATTAACATTCGCTGACGTGGCGGATACAAGCAATTAACTGGATAAACAATTAATGTGAGGTAAACTTAGAAACGTTAGTAAAGCTAGTGTGTGTATATATACATATATATATATAATATATATACGTATGATATATGCACAACAACTTACGCCATGACAGCTTTTGCACAAGTTATAAAATTCAGGAAAACTTCAGAAACAATGACTATACAAACACTAAAAGATAATGTTAGAAAATAAATAGTTAATTTGCACATATAAATGAAGATTTTCTGGGTCGGAAAGGCAGCCTAGCTCAAACATATCACAATTATTGGTTCACATTTTATAAACTAATTAGCTAGGGCCTTTTTTGTGGGGATCCCTACTTGGCAAAAGCACATTTCTAAATTGTTACATCTAGTTAAAATCACTTTTAAAAGTATATCTGATGTGTAAAAGCACATGTATACTTTTCGGTAGGTCACTAGCTAATATAGTACCGACGAAAGAAATTGCCAACTAATTATTAATTAGGATATGGATTTAGCTTATTATGTCAGTCGACCGACTAGATAATTGTTGGTTTTAGAAGTAGTGAGCTTGTTTGACGCACGTATTATCTGGAATCTTCTCCTTGATCTTTTGTAGAGGCCAGCCTTGCCGTTAATGTATTGGTTGTAGAGATGATTGATCAAGAGTAATGTTTTTGTAGTTAAGTTTAATGATGTTTAGCTTTAGAAAAGAAGACTTTTGAGGTGGACCACAATCATCTTTATTATGCATATGACGTCCAATCCAAAATATATAATTGCCGCAAAAAGTTGAATAATAATAAAAAAAAACCATAATGAATGAATTACAAGGATTGTTGCCCATCCATGCAACGAGACATTATGGGCCAAGGCTGGATCTCCGATGACAGCTGATGATCTTAAAATAAAGTGAACATATATGGATTGACTTTATTTTTTTTTTTGTCGTATGCAAATACTAGTACAATAAACATCACAAAAGAGGGCTTTTTTTTTTTTTTTTGGGTTGGAACTAAGATCACAAAAGAGATTGGTTTGCTTCTATTCCAAATGGATGAAACAAAACCACAACCTAGCAAGCTATTTGGCGATTTGACAAATTAGTTAGAACTAAAGTTTTAAGTTTAAGAATTAAAGCATGTGAGAGTTTTACTTTGTAATAACTTTTTGTTTTCTACTGTAGCTACTGAGATTTTTATAGTATAGTTAGTTAGAACCAATTAGTTCTAACTAATATTCCAAACACATGCTATGTTATCTAAATGTTAGAAAACGAGTACGCAGCAAATATTTTTAAAAAAATTACTTAAAATGTTTTTCTAAAACAAGATAGACATGCTATATATATAAATTAATAAAAGATCCTTCGTACCTTTTAGTATACTAGAAAACTGTAGGAATTGCAGCGAGAGAATTATACTAGAAGAGCCTTAACCATTTAGTCTTCATTGCTATTCTCTTTCAAATCGAAATGCGTGTGGTCGCATGTCATTTAGTTTTTTTTTCTCAAGTGAGCCCTCCTTCCAATTACTTGAGAAAACTGAGAACTAAGGTTTGAGATTATGAATAATAGCTCTGTGGGAGTTTTAAAGTTTACTAGCAAATTACTCTTCTTTAAATTTCTTATGTAATCTATGAAACAATAGAACATTGTTTCCATTTATATAAAGGTCAGATTTATGCTAGTCCTTATCAAATTTGGCCTTAAAATTTGAGTTTGGATCAACTTTCTAAGTAAAATGCGTAAAGCACACGGATTGCTAATGTGATAGGCCTAGTCGACTAGCCTACATTGGGTCCGGTTGACCGGTCCATCGTGGTAGCACTCCGTTGAAGCATTTTTAGCTCCTGAGATTTGTCCCAATTCAAACTGAACCTAATGGATAAATCCTACTTTATTTGACTCAAGTATCTATTATAAAACTCCAATTTTAATTCAAATAACCTAATAAAAAATTTATCTGATTAAAACAATTCTAAATAGATAATCTCATATCAAATAAAATATATTTCAAATAATTCAACATGTTTATTTTTGAATTAATTCAACCAATAAGCTAACATGAATTATTAAATCCAATCAATTGAATTGTAGCCAAGCTACTAAATAACATAAGTTATCAATCTATAAGAAAAACATGTCGTATCGTTATAAGAAATATTATGAGCCAGCAAAAGGGACTTGATGGACATATATAGATCAAGCTCCAATAATTATAAATAACATATCCTTGACATTTATATTTTATAATTATCAACTCCAAAACTATTCCACTAAAAGCTCTAAGTTGTATATTTTAACTAAATATAAATTACAAAACTCCAATAAGTTTATCATCTATTACATATTATAATGTGTAACATCCTCATAAGATAAGGATAAATTCCGTTTTATTTTTCCAATTATATTTATCTTCTGTTTCGTTATCTTACCATTAGGAAAACTTTCTATCTATAAATAGTATACCATTCGGTTACACCTATGTATCAAATGGTTGAGCGCTTCAGTTTTCCAATTATAGGATAATGCTTATAAGAGAATATAGTCAACTCTACTTAAGTGCTATGGCTTCCATATCTATGAATAACAAGTCTCTGTCAATCAAGAGTCATATTTTTAATGTATTGGTATGTATACCTTCATATAATTTAGAATGTCACCCTTTGGTATATCAAAAGACACAAGTCAAGAATACGGACTCATTGATTCATTTCAAGATTAAGTGCAACACATGTGATTGTCTAAAGTAAATTGATTTAAACAAATGAAATTATTAACTAAATCAATTCATCTTTAGTCCGAATCCAATATGTCATCATCAATGACAATATGCCAATGTTTCTACTCTTGGAGTCCTAACTTCGATGACCAAGACAAGTTATCTCCCATAAAGGATGTAGACAACATAACACTCTTAACATGAATAAAGCGCCTAACTTTGTTCTATCGATTGCGAACCTAATCATTTAGACTATCATCTTTAAGATTCATGTCTTTTGCATAATTTGTCCATCATATTTATGATCTTGAAGGTTTAGACCAATAATCTAAGACTTTTATTTGGGTATCATACATTCAACATAAATAAACATAAAAGGACAACAATTGATATATGAAAATAAATAATAAACTCTTTATTAATTAAATATCTCCAAAAAACTAAATACTTAGTCCACTAAAAACTTCCTAAGCAAGAGCAACCGAACAATTAGTGTAGTATTGTGCGCAGTGACATCATCGTGTATATCCCTTTGCGATTTTGCCAATTCCTTTATCCTTGATAAGCTTTGTTATAATGATTCCATGATTTCACAGAATCAAAGTTATTTCATTTACAACTTAATGAGCCATGGATTAGTTATACCAAGTTTCTAATATATCATGGCTAATAAAACAAGTAACCAAATATATCTATGTTGTTTGCAATATTGAAGGTACCATACTGGCAGGGCAAAAGTTTAACTACCTGTAGCATCTAGAAAATCTTCCTACATGCTCGAGAATAAGCGGAAGATTTTCTAGATGCTACTTATATGTATAAATATACACTTTAATTAACATTGAGAGACCATTAGACCCTTGTTTCAATTATTATTAATTGCTATAGCCCCTAAACCCTAGCTACCTGCTGCAGCATGACCTAGCTGTTTTCATGAAGGATATATATAGATATATATATATTTTTCTCATAAAATACGATAAGCACTAGATTTTTCACTTGAATTGAATGATAATAATTGGTGCGTCATGGAAGTCTTATAATTAGCTTCTAGTCAAGTCAAAGAAAAACTAACCCTGCAAAAGATGTTCCTCACCCCTAAATGAACAATGGCATTTGATGTTACCATGTTTTTTATTATAATCATGTTTTTGGTAAAATATCTCATAAATTAAAATTTATAATCATTCATGATTATCCATTAAAAACAATAATCATTCATGCCTGCAGAATCACACAATAAGGCGGTGGACAATTTTTTTTTTTCTAAAGAGAGTTTTCCCACCACTTACGAAAAGATGCCCAACTTCTGGGTGAATGATGAAGCCTTACACACAATTAAGATTCATGAATGTCTACCTAACATTTGTTATTCTATAGGGTTTTGGTTCATATTTTTGAAACGCCATATGTATTCATCTACAAACATGTTATATTTTTATCTATGTTGTTTATTATTTTACATGTCGTCAGTTTCCCTTCAGGGTTGGTTATTTGGCATGCTTGCTTGTAATCTCTATCCATTTCATGTCCACCCTTTATATGGTCTTTCATCTTTATATTGATATATTCAAGGATTACGCTGGCAATTTATATCTTATTGATTTTGTTCTTGCTAAGACGTGTATATATTCATCATTCCAACTCGTTGGAGGATTACGCATGCAATCTACAACTCCACATCCGTTTGAGATCTCCTACTTTTTGACATCCGCAAATGTTTTAAAATGGAGAGTTACAAATCATCCCATTAATAAATTAAATCCAAATAACGAATTATAGGATTGGTAAATTAAAAAAAATAAAAATGAATTAAAACTCCAACATTGGAGCTTAGCTTATGACATGTATTGGTTAGTTGTGTCGGTAAGTTGCATCATAAAGGAAAGTTTCCACGTGGGGTTGTCTTTTAAATCATGTCATTCTACAACAAATTCGAGAGACATATAAATTGATGCCATTTGACTAGCTTTGAAGAATATTTTACAGGGTATCAGCAAATAATAATCATAAATTAAAAAAAAAAAAACTATATATTCGAGCATCTTTATCATCTCCATTGTGCTGTGACGGAGAATATGCTATTTCGTATGACCAAATTGTTGCAAGATTAACATAAAACAAGATTTGTATTTACCTGATTTTTCCTCTAGCCTTGTCAGTGTGTAAAATTCCAATAGAGAAGAGATGTCGTTATGGAGTATTGTATTCTAATATTTTCACTCTACGTGCAGGTCTAAACAAATATAAACGATCAATAGAGGCAAATGAAAGTAGAAGAAAATGTAAATGTCCAACGGGAACGTATGTTTAAATACTTTACCAATCGACTTAAAAGTTTAAGTTATTAGGAAGTGATTCAATCCAACCAAAAGCTTATAATAATATGACGTAGTCTCTTTTAATATTGTTCTCATTTTAAATATAATACACTCTTGAGTCCGTTAAAAAACCAAACTTTTCCTTTAAAAAAACAATTTTGATTTTTCTCGACATGATACATCAATAATGTAGCCCATTGATAAATGGTCAATGCTTTTATGGATGATTTAATAAGTAATTTTTTCAATTGTAAGAGTTTCTTTTAATTTAAATCACTTTACTAAAGTTTAAAGTAAGGAAAACCTGTAAGGTTTGAATTTTAATTTTACTAAAATTGCAGTCTTTATGTAATTTTGGACATTAATTAAAAAAAATGGACCTTCAATAGGTCACGGGGTGCGCGTAAGGTTTGTACCATATGCTAAAAAAACTCTTCAACATAAAAAAAATGTAGGAGGTTTACTCCTTTTTAAGGGAAATTGAACAAATTAAAGCGTGTTTGGCAACGCATTTATAACTAAAAATTGGAACAATTTTACTATAGCATGTGAGAATTTTTCTAATTAGTATACTTTTACTTTGTAAAGAGCTTTACACTGTAGAAATTCCAACAATATAGTTAAAACCAAGTTGTTAAACACACCTTTATTACACGGCGAAATTAGCCATAATAGTTGAGGTAACAAATGATGGGATAAACTCAATAACTCAATTGGATACAGTTCTTTTAAACACTGAATTTGTTAACAGGTGGACTTCCTTTTTTCCTGCTGCGAGTAACATAACAACATTAATTATCAACTAGTAGAATGTCTTAATATCTTTTAAAACAAAACAATCACAGAGTAATTGAAGCACAGAATTTACCTAGTGATGTGTCAAATATAGCCTTTCTTTTGTGAACCGTTTTTAAATAATGGTGCAGGCACATTATTAGGTAAAACATCATATATTTTATTATTCTTATTCTAGCCAATAGGTCATATTTCGTCAATTATCTAACGAATTCCCTCAATCAACATTAAAAGGTTATTTACATTAAAAAAACTGTAATAATATAAAGGGTTATTTACTTTTTTATACATTGTATTTTAGGTTTATTAAAATACTATACCTTCAATTTTAGATCTCATTGAATTTATACCTTTAGATTAGATTTAATACACAAATTTATACTTTTCCCAATCAATATTCAAAATTGATCTAACAAATTACCCAAAATACCTCCAAATTAACAAATTTGAAAAAACTTTATACTAAGGTTTTCAACTTCAAAAATATATAAAATACCCTTAAAGATAGGTCTTTTGTGTGTTTTTATTTTTGTTTTCTATTTATTTTTTAAAAGTTTAATTTTTCTTTATTTATTTAAGGATAATTTGGTCATTTTAAAGGTCAAAATCAACTATTGACTGAAGTAAAGTATAAATTTGTGTATTAATCTAATCTAAAAAGTACATACTTGATGGGATTAAAAATCAAAGGCATAGTTTTTGAATTAACTTAAAATAGAGGGTATAAAAAGATAAATATCCCTAATATAAACAATTAGTATCGTCAGGTAACATTTTTGTGTGAATTTAGTTTTTTGAAAATATTATAAGATCAAACGATGATATTTGTGAATTTGAATTTTTGTGTAGACATTTAATCTTGGAAAATTGTAGGAAATGTCAAATTTCTAAAACTATTAGTGGCAAATATCAGATATATTTTAAGATTTTAGAAAATATCAAATATTAATCAAAAAGTTCAAATTATATGACTGTGTAATCCAAAATACTCTCCAACTTAGGGTTTTTTATTTTTCTCTTCTTTCTCCCTCCCTTTTTCTCTCTCTTTTCTTCCTCAACCTCCACATAACTTCCACTCTCTACTCCCTCATTCCTTTCTCTCTCCTCTACGTGACGATCTTCACTCTTCCACACTGCCACCATGAGATCCCCATCAAGCAGCCTTTGTTGACGTTCGTCGGCACCACACTCTTGCTCCAGTTATGTCATCCATGATTTCTTCTGCGCCCATGTGGTCGTAGCCATGTCTGAAATCTAATGGCCAAATCTGCAACTGCATCTACTATTGGCCTCATCTTGGTCAAATCTATTATAATGATTTGGTTAGATCCACAACTGCCTCTGCAGGGGAGAACAATGGACAACAATTTGGTCGGACGTGCATAACAGCGAACTTGCATGACAACGTCAATCATTTAAAATGGCATTCGATTTGTTTGTTGGAGAAGACATTTTGTGAAATGCAAAAGTAGCAGCGAAGAAGAAAGAGAGATTAGATGGAGAGAGAGAGTTGCAGGGGAGGAGAGAGAGAATAAAGGGAGAGAAAGAGACGGGAGGATATAGAGAGAAAAAGAGAGGAGAGAAAAAGGAAGGGAAAAATAATTTGTGAGTACTGAAGAGTATTTTTGATATTTTATGTATGTAGAATATTAGATTGTTACTAAATCTGATATTTACTAAACGTTTATTTTATACTTGCTATTAATTTTAATAGGTACTCTAAAATCTGACATTTCACTTGTCCTTCTTTAATCTTTACAAAGAGATAATTAGAGAGCTATACCATGCAATTGGATTTAAAAAATAGATAAATAAAATAAAATCCACCCTAAAGATAGCAATATTCTCGCAAGGACAGGCTTGGAAGGATGTGATGATGACGGGAGACAATTATTAGGAATGGAAGTAGAAATGGGAACAAGATTCCCTAAATTGTTGTAAGGTAGGGATGAGGGAAGCACTTCCTGCACTACCTCTTCCTTGTATATATATACTCATCCTTATATAATAAATTAAGTTTTAACATAATTAGTTCTTTTCATTTTACTTAAAAAAGGAACTGCTAACTACATTCTTTTTATTAAAAAACACACAAAAGCAATTACTAGTTAGTAATTTAATTAAGTTGGCTAGCACAGTTCCTTGGTTTCTTATATACTTATTAAATGACTTAACCTAACCTAGACTAGCTACCAATAAGAAAAATTTGTGTTTATATTTTGATGTTTTCAAATTTTTTGGCTTATGTGTTGATCATTGCATTTTATAAGACTTTTTGTGACTTTATTATTGAGATTTAGTTTACATATGTTTGTAAGAATTTGGTTCACTTTGTGGAAACCTTGATTTTGGTTTAAATTTAAGGTGAATTTCTACTTTACTTTTGTTAAGTAACTATAATTTTGAAATGCATAGTTGCTGGAAAAATAGTAATATTTACACAATTGTTAGAAAAATAGTAGTATTTACATAAACGGAATTTTTAAATTTTAACAAAGAGGATACTAACTCATGTTATTATGAACAATAAATTATTTCATAATTTGCATCATAGCTCTCAGAGACATAAACAAAATGCTGAAAATTATGTGAATCTCCATCAGTGGATCTTCAACACCAGTTTCCTTCAACAGTTCATCATGTGTGTGGGTATAGTGCAAATGTCTTCACCACTTGATTTCTCCTTCCAACCACCAAAGTGCTTAGAAGATTAATTGCTAAAGATTAACAATTAATTCTTTGTCTAGAAATTGCATTTAGGCGGTTTATTTATAGAATAAAGTAGGAGGTATTTTTGTCAAATTGGAAAACTTGAAAAAAACATGTCTTCTAAGTTACCATTGTGCACACCTACCACAGGAAAATTCCTTGTGGTGCATGCCACCTATAGGTAATCTCCCTACAGTTGGCCCCAACCACTCCTAATGGTGCAAACTCATCTTGTTTCCTATTTCAACATGGGAAAATACTATTTTTGTATTAACTAGGATATTTCCAATTCAAAAATTCCAATTTAAATTAGAATAATATCATGACAAAAATTATCTAATTTTAAATAATTATAAATAATGAAATATCCTTACTTCAAATTCAATTGGGAATTAAAATAATTATTTAAATTCAATATTTAAATAATTAATTATTTAAAATCCTAAACTTGTGCTCTTTAAGCTCTGGCCCAATATGTCGAAACTAAAATGCCCCTAGTATTTGACTTTCACATGATCCATGATTAAAGTTATTGAGCTAGTGTTCAAAGTTATTGAGCTAGTGTTCGGGCCCAATAGATATACAATATCAAGCTCTTATAATTATAAATTAAGTAATCTCAAATTTTTTATTCATTAATTATCAACGTTGGTGTCATTTCACTAAAGATTTGAAAGCTGCACTCTTGAAAACATAGCAATTTTTTTACGAGACTCCGATTAATTTATCCATGATCTCTCATGTTTTGTGTATCCCTATAGGTTACTCATAGTTAACTTGAGGATAAGTTTTGTTTTACCTTCTCAACTATTTTATCACAAAATTATATTTTTCTCTTATTTAGAAAAACTCCATTTATAACAAATACATATAGAAATTAACTGGTTACCATATGTATCCAGATGACCAAGGCCTTGTTCTTTTCCTAATTACGCGAATAATGCCTTTATGAGGATAACATTAACTCGTATAAAAGAGTTGTGGATTCTATATACGTAAATTATGTTGTCATCAAAAATAGGTTATGTCTTCAATATACAATTAAATAAACCTTTGATTATCAAAGTTTCTGTATTTAGTATATCAAAGATACAAGCTATAAGCATAGAGTCATAAACTCACTTTAAGATTAAGATTACAAAAAATTATCAAAGTAAATTAATTTACGTAAATAGATTATTAATAAATCAATTAACACTTTAGGTTCTGTCCAAGGTATAATCTACGATTAGATCAATACGCCAACATGCCTATCATAGAGCCTCACTTGCTCCTGAGGGTTAAGATAAACTGTCTTCTCAATTAGGCGTGGTCCCTATTATAACTTTTTCAAGAATGAAGTCACCATTTTTATTCCATAAGTTGCTGACTATTATTTTAGACCATTAACGTTGGAATAATATATTTTCTCATATAAACCCCATATATGCATGATTCAAGATTTAGAATAATAGTCACAGACATTTAATTTGCTTTTCATACAATCAATTACATGAAAGTAAATATGACAATTTCTTATTGAACATGTAATATAGCGTTAATATTTATTGATAACAAAATGTTCATTAAATATAAAGCTAATATTTATTAACTTAGGGGATTTTATTCTAATAAGAATTATGCTAAATAGGGAATGAGACGTCCATAGAAAAAAACCCAAATGGGAAATTTTTGACCTAGCCTTGCCTCTTCATAAGTGGATATAGGGATAGAAATTTATTTCTTGACCCTATCCCACCTTGTTACCATCCCTAATCTGCCCTCTATTCTTATAAACTACAACTAAATCCTTTAGATTTATTGATTTGTTTTAGTAATGTGCTTGTAGCATATTTTAAAAATAAAAATATGATGGAAAGATCATTATGCCCTAAAAAATTCTATCCAAACATGTAAGATTAATATTTGTTGATGCTAAAAAATGCACAAGGTAAAATGGGGAGGCCTAAATCTAATTATCTTCCCGACGTGTGAAAAAGGTGCGAACATGGGCTCAAGCCAAGCTTTCACACTTTTAAGAGAAAATTACATGTTATGCGACACTTTTAAAAATTATATTTATTCATGCTACACTACCGTTTATTTTACATATTAAGTTATGCCACAAGTAAACATGTGTAACATTTATAAAAAGTAAGTATTAAAAGATGGCATTTACTAAAATTCCCCTAATTTTAATGGGTCATGGTTTGATGAGCCATGAAAGCATGCTTGTTCTTGGGTTAGATAATTCTTGACCCACTTGGGGTTATAAATTAAACTTATGAGAATCAACTAAGATAATTGTTTTGAAAATAAATGATGATGATGATGAAGGAAGTGTTAGATTTTTGAAACATTTTAAAGTAAATATTAAGTTTTGATAATATTTGTTGTAAATGTCAAATTTATAACGTAAACAACTTATTTACTATGTAAATAAGAAGTATTTATATTGTAAATAAGGAGATAAATATATTATTTGCACCATAAATCTACTTATTATGTAAGTTAAAATTATTCACACTATAAACACTATAAACAAAAAGGTAGGTAAATTATTTATATCATAAATTTAATATTTATTATAAATATTTTCAAAACTTAACAGTTACTACAATTAGTTTTAAAAAGTGACAGTTCTACAATAATCGATTTTCGATTATTTTTCTTCTTATTATTAATTTTGTGATAAATATATAAGGTGTTTGAGAAATGTAGTTAGAATCAATTTTAGTTAAAAATAATATAACATATAAGAGCTTAATATTGTAAAAAAAAATTATTTTTTATTATAGCTACTCTATTTGTTATTTGTTAGTTACAACAGATTGAGAGCCAAACACGCTAATAAGAGTCTTGCATGTTCTCTCAAGACCATTACATAACAAATGCTCCAAGTTTCAAGGGTCCCTGGTAGCCCCCACAAACATAAGTGTTTAGCTGATTTTGGGCCCATATGAGCCCAAAATATTTTGGGTATTCTAGCAATAATCAAATCCAGCCCTCCTACAAGGCCTTTCCAAATGTTACGGATGAGAAAAACGAATCTGGAAGAGCACAGTAATGATTCAAGTTCGGGAGCAGTCTCACTAGAGCTTCATTAACTTATAAACATGTTTTTCGGTACATAAACTTATAGACAAGGTTGATGCTAAACTGCAAGCTAAATAGGAGCTAATAACATAGAGCTTTGCAAGGTTGGAAGGAGATCAGTAGGTGCCTAAAATTCCATTCCCAGCAAGTTTCTGGCCAGGCGTAGGATTCCTTTGGCTCCTAGTTTATTAAATTTGCGTCCTACCAGTTATATGTTAATAACTAATAACATCACAGGATAGTTTGCCACAATATTAAAAAAAAAAAATCCTGATTTCTACCCATGGTGCCCAAGAGTCCTTATGAGCAGTACATGATCTGTCTGAGTGTATATTAACATAGGACAATGTCATAAACCTAACATAAATCCTGATCTCTTTTATTTCCATAATCTCTTTATGCAGCCCCTCTTTCCTGCATGATTTAATGGGTGATTTTGATGTAATAATATTGCAGGGTAAAATTGTAATGAATATAGATGATAATTTAATGGAGGATATCTGTGAAATAATTGGGTGCAAACAGAATTATCTCTCTAATTTTTCATGATGCGTTGTTTTCAAATTTTCTTTCATTTCCAACGAGTTAATTTACAGATCCTCCAAGACACAGTCGGAGTTAAAGATTGAAACTCATTGATACGGCTAGAATGCTAGCCAAAGGAACAGATATATTGTCATCTACTACCTCTGAAATTGGAAGAGATCCTACTATTGTAGCCACCAAGGAAACCAGAGCCACTCTTTGTAATGTCAAGGTCCAGTCCAATTGGAAATATCCCAGTGCTGAATAATAGCACAGCATCCTTCATTGTCAAAATTACATTTCATGTCAATGCCAATTGATATGCAGAATATTATATAGGAATTTTGACTTTTTAAAATTGATTACTACAGTATAAAGGTTGGAAGCTCACCCCATGGAAACCAAGAATCCGAAGAGAAACATGGATACGCTACCCGCCCAACTCTTCCTTTGGTTATAAGGAATTTTTGCAGACCCGAATTTTCTTCCCATTATGTCGGCAACACCTGAAATCACAAAGCTTACAAGCATCAGTGGAGTGAGGGGTGCAAGGAAGAGTGGAATTTGGGAAAGGGTAGAGGCATTTTACCATCCCCGCAGCACATCATTGACAAAGCGATCACGCCTACTGGAGATTCTCGCCAAAAGACAAGCACGCATAAGATCAATGCAAGAACATAGTACAAAGGACCCCTGAGCAACTCCCTGCAAGTGTGAAATACCCGGAGTTAAACCACTGACAGTTTGTCTTGTATGAAGAAAAGAATACACAGCTTCATGATGATAAGGATACTCAGGATTTCCATCCGCGTCACCCATTTTTTGAGCCCTTCGTCCGAAACCAGTGAAAGGCCATGGACAAGAAGCCTTGCGCAATTCACGAGGAGAACCAACAAGGCAAAGTAGCGAGCATTTGTTGAAGTACTATTCTACCATTTAAACCATCAAATGAAGTAGTTAAGGAATCCAAATTTTAAACCATTGGCAAGCAAACAAATAAGCTAAATGCTGTCTGGATAATTTGAACAAAAAGGACAAGGGATACCTGAAAATTGGCCACGAAACCATGTAAAGCAACCCAGATAATATGTGAACCAGCTTTCTACTCAAAACTCTACAATAAAGATTCATTGTTAGAAACAATTAGATGTGGAAAAAAGTACACGTATATTCTTCAAGAACCTTTCCTTCTAATAGCTATTAAATGAACAGATTATTCTGAACAAGTCCCGAGTTCATTCTATCAGAAAAATTAACCAAAATTGCAACTTCACCCATGATTGTTTTCCCTAATTATACCAATCTTGCATTTGGCAAATGAGTTCAAAATCATGAGTTTAAACCGTCCATAGTCTTGAGCATTACAAGCGACTTATCAATCTTGCTTTGCAGCTTAATTTTCCTTTAACGACCCGCATATAAACACTCTTGAAATTACCATCATTACACGTTATACAGTCTACCAAGAGTAAAATTTTTCTAAAGCCGGTGGCCAAACTAAAAATATTTTGAGGGGTACCATCTGAATCATAAGAGAAAAGTAGAAGTTTAACAAGAATTCTCTTTTTGCAAGATAAAAATATAATATTTTATTAGTTGGAGGCACAATTATGACTTTCAATTATTGAAGGAACAAAATTAAAACTTTTGGAAATATATATATGTGTACAAATATAATTCTTAGAATGCTCAAATAGATAAATAAAGAATTCAATATCAAAAAGATGAAGTAGTATAAGAAATTGAAAAATAATAAAATGAAGAAACAATATTCATGAATTTCTGTTTACAAATTTTGTAAGAGGGAATAGCATGGAGAGACTGGAGAGGAAGGCATAGGGATCTCAGATGGGGAGGTTGATGACATTGTTTTGAGTGATGGCAGCAGAGAGGCAAAGGTTGGAGAGATTGAAGGATTTGGAGGCGGAGAGCATCAGAGGGCGGTCATGGCTTTCTTTGAGGTCAGTGTTATCAGTGGTGGAGAGGTTGATACAAAGGCAGTGCTTGAGAGAAGCGACGAACGCCACCCAACTAGTTCTCTATTCTATCGATCTTCTCGCACATGCTTGTGCCCCAGTTCTGCATGGAAGAGAGGATTTAGACGTGGAGAGAGAAGAAAAGGTTGGATCTTAAATCTTGGATTATCTTTAAGTGAAATAGTGATTAGGGTACTACCGAGGAAGGAGAGAGGGTTGGACTCTGACCCACAGTAGCCGGCAACAAGTCCATCGGTGTGGGAGCAGGTGGTCAAGGTGCGGTGGGAAAGGATTGGAACTTTCATGCAGAGTTCAAGGCTTTTTTTTTTTTTTTTTTTAATGCTTGAGTGAGAGGGAAATAAAAAAGGAGAAGAAAACAAAATAAATCCAAATCTATTTCTGAGCTTTTGAAATCACTTTATATCATCTATTCGATTGAAATCTAACGGCCTAAAAATCATATTCCATCGGTGGAGAATTTTAAAATTATCCATCATAACTTTTTCTTTATTTTTTGAGAGCTTTACTTCATATATAATTGTGGAGCAATTTTTTATTTTGATTTTATATTAGGACCTTTCTTTTTCTTTTTTAGAGTATTTGAAAGAAGAGTTACAACTCTAATGTTTGAGTCGTATAGTGTAATGTAGCGTGTGAGAACTTTATCATATAGTTGTAATGCCTTCTTATTAATTGTTAGACATGTATGCCCTAAGGAGTAAAAATGTAATACGTTCTTGAAGACATTTTTTATCAATAAAGAATTTATTCATTGTTTATATACCAAATCTTGTCCTCTTTACGTTCATATTTGTTGAATGTATGTTAAGCAAACAATAGTGTGAGACTATTGGTCTAAACCTTAAGAATTGGGCATATGATGGACGGATTATACGGAAGACACGATTCTTAAGGTGATGGTCTAAATCATACGATCCGCAATCGAATGAATAAAGTTGGGCGCTTTATTCATGCAAAGATTATTATATTGTCTATATCCCTTTCAGGAGATGGTTTGTCTTGAACATCGGAGGTGGACTCCTTGAATAGAAACATTGACACGTTGTCGTAGGTGACGACGTGTTGGATCGGGACATAAAGTGAATTGATTTGGATTAATAATTTTGTCTCGGTAAATCGATTCACTTTAGATAATCATTTGTATTGTATCTTAATCCTAAAATGAATAGTGGGCCCGTTGTCTTGGCTTGTGTCTTTTGATGTATCAAAGGGTGACACCCGTATCTTAATAGTGGTATGCATGCCGGTATGTTGAAGGCATGACTCTTGATAGCGTAGACCTATTATTCATAGATATGGAATCTATAGCTCATTTTTAGGAGTAATGATATCCTCTTATCCTGTAATTGAAAAACTGGAGCGCTCAACCATTTAGATACATAGGTGTAACTGAATGGTATACTGTCTTTGGATGGTAAGTTTTCTGATGGTGAGATAATGAAACATAAGATAAAAATAATCGGGAAGGTAAGACAGAACTAGTTCTTAACCCGATTATGGATTATCATATGGGGATACGATACACTATGATATGTCATGGAGACTTAGCTATACGAGCTTCGTAATTCTATGTAGTTTGAGAGTATAGCTCCACGCTTTTAGTGGAGTAGCATTGGAGTTGATTATTATGAAATGTATATCTGGGATATTGGGTTTCATAATTATCGGGAGCTTGAACTATATAGGTCCATTTGGTCCCCTTTGCTAGCTCACAACATCCTGTAACGACATGGCGTGCTTTTTCAATAATTGATAACTTATGTCGGATTTATTAGATTGGTTGAAATTTGGAAGAATCAAATAATTCATGTCTGTTTATCAGTTGAATTAATTTTGTGATAAAAATTAATTCAAGATAAACTTGTTGAATTATAAGGATCTGATAATTCTTGTCTGTTTATCGGTTGATTTAATTTTTGGATAAATTAAATCAAGATAAACTTGTAGAATTATTAGGAATTCATTTATTTTCTTAGAGATTATCTAGATAAAGTTGTTTTAATTAAATAACTTCTCTATTGGGTTATTTGAATTAAAACCAAGAATTTATCCTATAGAATCTTGGGTGGAAAATAAAAGATTTGCAAGATTTTTATTCGGTAGTTCGGCCTACCGATGGACGTGTCCGGCCTGCCAATCAACGAAGGATAAGATCATACGTTTCCACAAGGATTTTATTAGATATTGATCCGAACTTGATTCTATTTCAAGTTTTTGAGGCATAATCTGATAAGGACTGACCCTAGGACCAATCTCTATATAAAGGGAGTAAGTTTTAAGAGTTACTAAGATCAATTGAGAGATTAAGAGTGATACTCTGCTAGTGAGAATTTGAAAAAACTCCCTGCGAGCTTTTGTTCACAAACCATGAATACTTGCTTTGGGTTCTCTCGATTGGTTGGAAGGAGAGTCACTTGATGGAAGAGCTGTACGTGTGAACCCACACTCACTTTGGTCGTGGATAGAGAATAGCAAAGAAGACCAATTGGTTGAGGTTCTTCTGAAACGTTACTTCTCTTCACGTTTTGCGAGGGTTCTTTGGCACACAAAGGTTAGTAAGATCTAGTTAATTTATGCATATAGCATGTCAAACTTGTATTTTAGAAATTACTCTAATGTAAAATTTTTAAAAATTCCACTGCGTACTATTTTTCCAACACTAATGTCATAGGAGACATTAACTTACATCATCATCTCTTCAATTACTTAGCTAAAAGCCCTACATAGTATTATCTAGTTACTAACCTAGGAATTTCGATCTAATTCTTTTATATTAATTAATTCCCCCACACAAACCTATGAAACAAAACTTTACATATACGTACATCAACTAACAAACAGTTTACCTTTAAGTACACTATCGGGATACAATATGATCGCAACATCAATAAGATACATTGTCTAACTTACATGGCATGATTTTTTCTTATCGGTTAGCCCTATGGAACACCAAAGACATTTGACTAACTGACTATCTCCAGAAATAGTTAGTTTGTAAAATAATAAATACAAGAAAACATGTGAACATACAATCAAATTTGCAACACATATTATTGCAGTTTATAGTTTGACAAATCTAACAAACATAATAAAGAGTTTATGAGAGTGACAAAAGTGTTATAATTAAATAAGTCATGTTGATGGGTTACTGAGATTTTATTTTCAGTGACATAAAGAGATCCTTCATATTTGGCACGGCTATAAACATCACAACGATTTGACAAATAAAGATCGACCATATGGCCGACGCGGATAAGGTCGACCATGCAGTTAATGTCATTCACTTAGCCAACACCAATAAGGTCGACTATATAGCTGGCACAAACTAGGTTAGCCACATAGTTGAAGATAAGGTTGCTCGCCTAACCGACACAGATGAGGTCGGCCACATAGCTAAAATTGTTAACTTAGCTGACATGAATCAGGTCGGCCATATAGTTGACACTAACTAGGTTCGCCACATAGTTGAAAATGAGGTCGCTTATCTAGCTGACACTATTGAAAAATAGTACGTAGTGAAATTTTTAAAATTTTTTATACTAGAGTATTTTTCAAAACACAAGTTTGACACACTATATGCATAAACTAATCAAATCTTACTAATCTCATAAATGTAGAAAAGCTTCCTCAATCTGTGAAGAGAAGAACGTTTCAGAAGAGCCTCAAGGTCTTCTTTACTATTCTCTATCCACGATCAGAATGCGTGTGGGCGCACGTCGTTTAGTCTTTCTCTGGTGACTTTCTTTCCAACCAATTGAGAAAACACAAAGCTATGTTTTGTGATGTATGAACAATAGCTCTAAGGGAGTTACAAAGTCTTACCAATAGTGTCTCACTCTTAATTTCTCAATTGCTCTAAATAAGAATGAGACTCACTCCCTATTTATAAAGGTAGGGTGTAAGAGTCAATCCTTATCAAATAAGGCCTTGAAAATTTGAATCATAATCAAATTAGGATCAATATTTGATAAAATTTGTGTAAAAACATGTGATCCATTTATCTCTTGGTCGGCAAGCCAAACTTTCAAATCGACCTGCCGAACTTACTCCATCGACAGCCAAACTTAAAGATCGGCAATGATCCATGTGAATCTTTATTTCCCACCAGAGGTTCTTGGGATAAAGCCTCAGTTTTAATTTAAATGACGCAATGGAGAAGTTATCTGATTAAAACAGTCATATCTAGATAATCTCTAGGAAAATAAATATTTCTGATAATTTAACAAGTTTTTTTTTGAATTAATTTATTCAAAATTAATCTAACCGATAAATAGACATGAATTATCTTGTCCCGATAATTCAACAAGTTTATCTTGAATTAATTTTTACAAAATTAATTCAACCAATAAACAGACATGAATTATTTGACCCTATTGAATTTTCAGCTAATCTGATAATTTGACATAAGTCATCAATTATTGAAAAAACACGCCGTATCGTTACGGGATTTTTATGAGCTAGCAAAGGAGACTTGATGGACCTATATAGTTCAAGCTCCCGATAAATATGAAACCCTAAATCCCATATATGTATTTCATAATTATCAACTCCAACGCTACTCCACTAAAAGCTTAGAGATGCACTCTCGAACTATATAGACTTATGAAGCCCATATAGCTAAATCTTCATAACATATCATAATGTATCGTATCCCCATACAATTATCCATAATCGGCTTAAGGATAAATTCTGTCTTACCTTCTGATTACTTTCCTCTTATGTTCTATTATCTCACCATTAGAAAACTTACCATCGACATATGGTATACCATTCGGTTACGCCTATGTATCCAAATGATTAAGCGCTCTAGTTTTTCAATTATAGGATAACACATATAAAACGATATCAACTACTCTTAAAGAGGAGCTGTAGATTCCATATCTATGAATGACAGGTCTACGCTATTAAGAGTCATGCCTCCAACATACTGGCATATGTACCACTATTAAAATGTGGATGTCACCCTTTGGTACATCAAAAGACACAAGTCAAGACAACGGGCTCACTATTCATCTCAGGATTAAGATACAATACATATGATTATCTAAAGTGAATCGATTTGTCGAGACAAAAATATTAATCCAAATCAAATCACTTTATGTCCTTATCCAACACATCATCACCTATGACAATGTGCCAATGCTTCTATTCACGTAGTCCACCTCCGATGGTCAAGAAAAACCATCTCCCATTAAGGATCAAGACAACATAATAATATATGCATTAATAAAGCGTCCAACTTTATTCCCTTAATTGCGGATCTTATGATTTAGATTATCATTGTAAAAATCATATTTTCTACATAATTTGTCTATCATATGCCTAATTCTTAAAGGTTTAGATCGATAGTCTTAGACTTTTTTTTGCTTAACATACATTCAACAAATATGAACGTAAAGAGGACAGGATTTGGCATATAAATAATAAATAAATTCTTTATTGATAAAAATGTCTCTAAAAACATATTATATTTTTACTCCTTAGGGCATACATGTCTAACAGACACAAATAAGGTCGGCCATATAGCTAGCAACTTTCGCTTAGCCAATGCTGATGAGGTCAACCACCTTTCTACATGGGAGAGATAAAGACAATCGATGTACATGAGGTTGGTTATCAAGATGACTATGAGGTCTACCACCTATCTAACAATAAGATTGGCCATCAAGATGCCTAAGATAATATCAAGCGCCTAGTTGGCGATGAGGTCGACATTGTTGCTGAAAGAAGAACAACCAAAGAGACACTTTGGTCTTGTTCACATCAACCATATTCACCTTAGCCTATATAGAAAATATGCCAAAATCATCACAATGTTCTACCTGGTGAACGGATAACTACAAAGCTATTTAAAATCCAGGAATCATGGAAAACCATATTTAATATTTAAACTGAAGATCTCTAAGATGGTGATAACACTAAATCTTATTAGTATCTATATGATCTAGATATGCAAAAGAGATAAACTTAATGGAAGATCTTATCAGAGTCATGAAGACAATTAGATAGGATATTATCTTTTATTTACATTTGAATTGTAATAAGAGGATCGAAACAATACTGATCTAATAAGACATAAATATAGGCTAGTCCTAGAGAGGAATCTCAAGACCAATTCTTGGCACAAATCTTAGCTCTAGTTTTGTAATTAGTTTTCTTAAAATGAAATAACCCATTCCCTAGAAAACCCTAGTGTACGTAGCCTTCAATTGAGATGAAGCACTATAAAATCTTCAGGTGTTCTTGTTAGTTTTCCTTGCTATTTGTTTACTTCTAATGACCATCTTGGTGAAGAATTTTGAGAGATCTTTGCTTGATGAGATTTACCGATCAACAAATGGCCTAGAAGGAGGGCCTAAACTTCTGCATTATCAATTTTCTAGAATTTTGAATAGCTCTATCATTGACTTTTAACCATGGCAAATAAAAAAAATCAACTATGATATCTCAATGCCATTCCCCTTTCTCATGGGCATGAGAGACTACATAACTAAGCATAGTGGAGCTCACTGCAACAAGCTCGTGGAAGAGCTCACCATCCACAAGATCATGGAAGAGCTCACCACTATCAAGCTCGTGGATGAGTTCTCCACTAATGAGATCATTTTGAGCTCACTACCATCAACATCGTGGAAGAGCTCACCACTCACCACCATCAAGCTTGTGGATGAACTCACCACCAACAAGATCATGGAAGAGTTTAATCGCCATCGATATCATGGAAAAGATCACCATTGCCAAGATTATGGAAGAGTTCATCATCGACCAACGAGATCATGGAAGTTTTCATCTTTGATCACCAGCTAGACAAAATTCATCGAAGAGGTCACCCCCAACAAGATCGTGAATAAGATATCTCATAGACGAGCTTACGAAAGACAATATCATAGAAAAACTTATAACCATTAAGATAGTGGAATAGCTTACCACCAACAAGATCGTGGAAGAGCTCCTTACCATCAACATCATGGAAGAACTCACCACCATCAAGCTTATGGATGAGCTCACCAAAAATTAAGATCGTAGAAATGTCCATCGCCGACCATTGACAAGATCGTGGATGAGCTACCCCATGGACGAGCCCACCATCGATGAGATCATGGATGAATTTAATGACTTTTCATCATAGAAGAGCTCTTGGGTGACCTACCTCATCGGCTAGCTCAACACCATAGAGATTTTGGATGAATTTAATGCCAAATAAGCTTAACAAATAGCTCACATCATGTACAAGCTTATACATTAAGAGTTTATAAATGAACTCATTAATGAGGAAGTCACTTCATGGACGAGCTTGTCACTAAATAAGCTCATCACTAAACAAACTCAAGAATAGGAGAACAACACACATATATGAAAGAAAGGTCCCTCTTACCCTACAAATAACAACGGCTAGCATTAAATCATGAATGACAATACTATAAGTGCTTGAAGTCTTTTTCAAAAGAAAAAAAAAAGAAAAAGAAAAGAGCTTAATCACCCTCATAAGTCATTCCATAAGGCATGCTAGGACCCAAGTCTAGCCACAATACAATATATCTCTTTCAACAAGGCAAGCCAAGACATAAACCTATCTCAACCATAGAAAGTATCTTGTTCATAATGGAACATAAGATAAAAATAATCGAGAAAGTAAAATGAAATTTGTCATTAAGCTGATAATGAATATCCTATGGGGATGTTACACGTTATTATATGCCATGGACGATTAGCCTATTGGAGCTTTGTAATTTATATAGTTCGAGAGTGCAGCTCTAAGCTTTTAGTGGAGTAGCGTTAGAGTTGATAATTATAAAATATATGTATCTAGGATATGTTATTTTATAATTTTAGGAGCTTGATCTATATATGTCCATTAGGTCCCCTTTGCTAGTTCATAATAATTCCTGTAACGATACGGCATATTTTCTTACATAGTGGTGACTTATGTTAATTATTTGATTAGCTAGAATTTGATTAGAGTAGATTTAATAATTCATGTCAGTTTATTGGTTGAATTAATTTTGTGAATTTGAATTATTTGGATAATATTTTATTTGATATAGGATTATCTATGTTCTAATCAGATAACTTCTTTATTGGATTATTTGAATTAAAACTAAGGCTACATCTAAGATTCTCGTATGAAATAAGATATTCTGAGATCTCTAGATTATTGCTCAGTCAGCAGGCCGATGCAGTTAGTTCAGCAGGCAGCTTAAGCTGGTTTGGTAGTCCGATCTTTCGAATCAGATGTCCAATATACGATAATCTAGTTATGTGTTTTTCATAAGAAATTGATCCAGACTCAAATTTTGAAGCCTAATTTGATAAGGACTAACTCCAAATTTGACCACTAGATAAAAGGAACTATTTTTTTATTGTTCCTCAGATCATTTGAGAAGCATAGAGTGAGTACTCTAATGAGAGAAACTTTGAAACTCCAAGAGAGCTATTGTTCAACATCTAGAACATTAGTTCTTAGTTTTCTCAAGTGGTTGGGAGGAGAGTCGTCGGATAAAAGGGTGTATGACGTGTGACCACCTGCACTTTGATCGTGGATAGAGAATAGCAAAAAAGACAAGTTGTTTAAGGCTCTTTTTTGAACGTTCTTCTCTTCTCGGTTTTTCTATAGACTTTGGTATACAAAAGAGATACGTAAGATCTGTTATTAATTTATATATTTAGCATGTTAAACTTGTTATTTAGAAAAGACTTTGTTTTTAAAATTTTTAAAATTACACTACGTATTGTTTTCCAACAACTAGTATCAAAGACATAGTTTGATGTTACTTTTACGGGTTTATGATCATGTTATATATATAAATTATGTGATCTTAATTTCTCTTATGCTTGAATTTAATTTTTTAAGAGTTAGCATTCTAGGGTTTCTATATAATTAAATGTTGTCGTGAGATTATGTGGTGGATATTTATTAGTTAAGCATGGCTAATTAAATTTCTATTTTAATTATTATATTAATTAATTAATTTTATCGGTTATGGTTCCTTAGAGGTTAGAACGTATATATAGGTTTTTCATATAGTTAGATGACGGTCTATAATCACCGTCTAGGATTTATTATATTAATTTTGATTTGTAAAATTTGTATTAAAATAATTATTTGAAGTGAAGATGGACCTAGAAGATGAAGATGATTGGAGTTCTCTATTTTTTATGTTTTTGAATTTTAGAAAAATAAATTAAAAATTGCTTAAAAATAATTATTACAAAAGTTTGAAAAAATGATGATTTAGTGTTAGTCGGCAGGCTAGTCACACAATACCGGCAGGCCAATGGTCGCAGACCGATAGGCGATGGTCGTAGACCATGAGGTCGATCTCTCAGATTGGCAGGCCGACAGTGGACAGAACCATTTTCTAAAACAGTGCTTTTTTTAGTACAGTTTTTATTTGTTTTTTGAGACAATTCTAAGAAACATGAAATTTTATACTAACTAGAAAAATAAATTTTTGATCCATATAAGATTGAATAATTGAAGATAGATACCACATGAAGAAGGATACAATGAGAAGATATAAGATGAAGAATCGATAATATGTTTCAATTGATCTTTTGTAATCTTTATTTTCTTTTCTCTAGGATGGAACCATGATATTATAGTTGTTTATTATATTGCTTGTAGCTTTGCATGTTGCTTTGCTTATCTACATTATGAGATGTTTTATCATGTATGTTGATAAAATGCCATGTAGAAAAATGAGTGCCACTCATTAAAAATTATTCATGCATGTTAATATAAAACGTTGACTTTTAAAATATTGAGTGGGAGAAGGTTTTTGAAGAAAGGGCCTAAGGCATCCATCGTTGGTCCATAAGTAACACATAGTGGTTCCGACCTCTAGGAAGATATTTCATTATATGTCGGGTTGGATCTTTGAAGGAATAATTTATTTTAGTAAGATTTATCATTGTACGTGCACCCTTAGATAGCAATTACAAATCATGGATAAAATATATGAAACGATGGTTATACACTTAAGATTAATTTTATTATTAACCTCCCCTAGGAGCTCTGTTAATAAGATTAATGGCCAAAGAAAACGATTATTAGTATATGCTAGATCATACGGGTCTTAGATGGCATATATTAATAGGAGGGGATCCGTGTTCCTAATTGAATTTAGCAAGTCTCCCCTAGGTGGCTTGTTGAATTTTGAGTTGGGAATTATTGTTGCAAGGTTGTGATATTTTCAAGATTTTAACATATAAACACATTGTATGCTTACTTGTTTGTGTTATCTTACTAAATTGTTGAGAATTATTTACTTAGATTTGCTATATGATTCTTTATTATAGGTTTAAATGTCTAAAATTGTTTTATCTTTAATACTCGATAAAAACACATTAACTGGTGAGGATTATAATGATTAGAAAAAGAACTTGAATATCATCCTTTCCTTTGAGAAACTAAAATTTGTGGTAACCACACCGTGTCCTATTGAGCCTACTGGTGAATCTACTAATGAGCAAATCCAAGCACGTGGTCGCTAAAAGAATGCTAAAGTTCAGGCCCACTGTTACATTATGGCTAGCATGAATAATATGCTACAAGCTCAACATGATAATTATGAGGCTGCTAGGCAAATCTTGGATATTATGGAAGACATGTTTAGAGGCCAAGCCTTAACAAAACGGCAAGGGACTCTTCAGAAGCTCCTCAACTGCAAGTAGGGACCAAGAAAGCCTATGAAGGAGCATATGATGGTCATGGGTTACCTCGCTAAGACTCAAACCCATGGAATTGACATAGATGCTGAATCACAAATGACTATTGTCTTTGAAACTCTCTCTAAGGAGTTTATCCCATCTAGAGCTTCATATAATTTGAGCAATATATAGGATATTACCTTGACTGGGTTGATGAATCAGTTATAGGAGTTTGAGAATCTAATCAGGGAAGCTCCTGTTGGTGGGGAAGCAAATTTGGCAGCTGCATCTAGTTCCAATCCTAATTCTAGGAATGGAAAGAAGCAGAGGGCTAAGTACAGAAAATCTTTTTTCTCGACGAAAAGCAAGGACAAGAATAAGAAAAAGAGGAACTTGAAGAAACTAAAGTGCTTTTTTATGTGAGAAGGTTAGGTACATCAAGAAGAATTGTAGGGATTTCCTATCTCCGGAAGGTAAGTGAGAACTTCTGGTCATTAAAACTTGTTTAGTTGAGGAATCAAATGACACTTGAGTGATAGATTCTAGACCAACTAATCATATTTGTGTTTCTCTACAAGGGTTCAAGGAAATGAGAAGTCCACTGCATGAGCACTTTACGTTGCGAATGAGCGATAGATCCTTAGTGTTGGCTGAAGCAGTGAGAGACATCTATCTTTATTTTGATAGTTATAGGACTTTAGTTTTGAGGTATTGTTTTTATGTTCCTAAACTTGAAAGGAATTTAATTTTTGTCGTTTGTTTATTTAAAACTCTTATTCAGTTTCTTTTAATAATAAAGTTATGATTCATAAAAACAAATCTTTTATCTCTAATGGATGGATGAAAAACAACCTATACTTTATCAAATCTAAGATGGACTTACTGCTTAATACTAAGGTTAATAATAACTCTAAAAGACTTAAAACTTCTCACTCTAATAAGACTTATCTTTGGCACTTGTGATTAGTCATATTAGCTTGAATAGGATTTAAAGTTTGGTAAGGGATAGACCTTTAAGTCGCTTAAAGGTAGAATATATACCATAATGTGAATCTTGTTTAGAGGGCAAAATAGCTAAAAGAACATTTGGGTCTAAGGGCAATCGAGGCGAAGGTGTTCTACAACTTGTGCATAGTGATGTTTGTGGTTCCATAAACATCAAGGCGCGATGAGGATATGAGTACTTTGTCACTTTTATTGATGATTACTCAAGACATGGGTATGTCTACCTAATAAATCTTAAGAGCAAAACTTTTGACAAGTTCAGGGAGTTTCGATCTTAAGTGGAGAAGCAATTAGGTAAACCCATAAAGGCACTTGAATCAATGAGGTGGAGAATGCCTCGCCAATGAGTTCTTAGGACACTTATTAGAGAATGAGATTTTATCCCATTTTACTATGCCAAGCACTCCACAATAGAGTGGCGTGGTTAAGAGAAGAAATAAGACTTTGTTGGACATGGTTAGGTCTATGATGAGCTATTCAATTACCTTATCCTTTTAGAGACATGCATTACAAACCGTATGTTATCTTTTAAATAATATGCCTTCAAAATCGGTTCTTAAAACTCCTCATGAGTTGTGAATTGGTAGAAAGACATCCTTAAATATATTTGCATATAGGATGTCCCACTCATGTCCTGTACAAGGAAGTGAACAAGTTGGAAGCATGCTCAAAAGTATGCGTGTTTGTAGGATATCCAAGAGGGACAAAAGGGGGTTACATTTATAAACCAAAAGAAAATAAAGTCATGGTTTCAACTAATGCGACTTTCCTTGAGGAATTTTACATGGACGACTTTAAGCCTCGTAGCAAAGTGGTACTTGAGGAGTTAGTAAGTGATTTGATCCTTTTGGGGGTTCTGGTTGAAATCAATCCAATCAATATAGAAAAACCAATCGAACAACAACCTAGGGACCTTTGGCATAGTGGGAGGATTAGGCATCAACCCAAAAGGTATATGTTCAATGGTGAAGCTTATTTGGCTGAACCGGTTGAACATGATATGAATGCTTACACTTACGTAGAAGCTATGGAGGACGTCGATTCAAAGCTCTGAACAGAAGCTACGAACACTAAGATGAAGTCTTTGAAGACTAATTAAGTATGGGAGCTTATGGACCTTCTCCAAGGGGTAAAACCCATAGGGTATAAGTGGGTCTACATGAGAAATAGAGGAGCAGATAGGAAAGTCAAAACCTATAAGGCTATACTAATAGCAACGTGATATATGCAAAAGGAAGAAATCAATTATGAGGAAACCTTTTTGCCTATAGCCATGCTTAAGTCCATCCGCATTCTCTTATCTATTGCTATCGCTCTCGATTACGAGATTTGGTAAATAGATATTAGGACGGCCTATCTAAATGGCTATCTTGATGAGGCCATATATATGGTGTATCCAGACAGGCTCAAAGCTAAGGGTCAAGAGAGTAAGGTCTGTAAGCTGCTAAACTATGTTTATGGACTTAAGCAAGCTTCCCATTCTTGGAACATAAGATTTAACTAAATGATCAAGACTTATGGGTTTAAACAAAACATGGAGGGACCATGTGTTTACAAACACAATAAGGATAGGAAAACGGTTTTTCTAGTACTCTATGTAAATGATATTCTGCTTATTGACAATGATGTTAGGGCATTGTCATCGATCAAATTGTGGTTGACTAAGCAATTTGACATGAAGGACTTCAGTGAAGCTAATTATGTTTTGGGTATCCAAATCTTTCGAGATAGAAAGAACAAAATGATAGCTTTATCCTAAGTTAACTACATAGATAAAATTCTTGAGAACTATGCAATGTAGAATTCTAAGGAAGGTAGAAAACTATCTAGATCTGGAATTACTCTTTCTAAGAAAGACTCTCCAAAGTCTAATGGAGAAAGAGAATACATGAAGAAGGTGCATTATACTTCAGTAGTAGGCAGTCTCATGTATGCGATGCTTTGCACACGACTAGATATTTGTTATACGGTTGGGATTATGAGTCGATTTCAGTCCAATCCAGGACCAAACCATTGGGTTACGGTCAAGCATATTTTCAAGTACCTGAGAAGAACTAGAGATTATATGTTAGTGTATTCTGGTGAGGATCTAACATCTTTTGGATACACTGATTCGGATTTCTAATCCTGTCTGGATTCAAGAAGATTAAATTCAGGTTTAGTGTTTTCTTTAGGTGGAGGCGCCATTGTTTGGAGAAGTGTCAAACAAGATTGCACTTTGGATTCAATGATGGAGGCTGAGTACGTGGCAACTAGTGAAGCTTCAAAAGAAGCTGTGTGGCTTCGCAAATTCCTTAAGGATTTTGAGGTAGTCCCCCGTATGGATAAGGAGATGTCGTTGAATTATATAACACTATAGTGATAGCTAATGCTAAGGAACTAAGATTTCACAAAAAGAGTAAACATATACATCAAAAGTATCATATGATAAAGGACTTTGTTGTGGGTTGACATGTTGTAGTATGTAAGATTACTTCTGAGAATAATATAGCTGACTTTTCACGAAGACACTACCAACGAGGGTTTTCGAAAAACATGTAAAGGCTATGGGAATGTGAGACATGTCATACTTAGAGCAAGTGGGAGATTGTTAGAATAGATGCCTTAAGGATTAAATGATGAAATATTTTTAGAGACATTTAATCTAAAGTGTTTATTATTCATATACCAAATATTGTCCTCTTTATGTTCATTATTGTTGAATGTATGATAAGCAAATAGAAGTCTAAGACTATCAGTTTGAACCTTTAAAGTTGTGTATATGATGGACATATTATGCTGAAGACATGAATTTTAAAGATATAGTCTAACGATAAGATCAGCAATCAAGGGAATAAAGTTGAACACTTTATTCATGCTAGGATTGTTATGTTATCCATATCTCTAATGGAAAGTGATTTGTCTTGGTCATCAGAGTGGGATTTCGTAAGTGAAAACATTTGTATATTGTCATAAGTGACAATGTATTAGATTAGGACACAAAGTTGAATTGATTTGATTAATAATTCTATTTGTTTAAATCAATTCACTTTTCATAATCATATGTATTATGCCTTAATCCTAAAATGAACAATGGGCCCGTATTCTTGACTTCTATTTTTTGATGTACCAAAGGGTGACATCCTGATTTGATGATAGTATGCATACCAGTACGTTGGAGACATGACTCTTGATTGACGTAAACCCGTTGTTTATAAATATAGAATCCATGGCTCTTGTTTAGAGTTAATAATATTCTTTTAAAGGCATTATCCTGTAATTGAAAGACTAAAGCACTCAACCATTCAAAAATATAGATGTAACCAAATGGCATACTATTTATGGATAGTAAGTGTTCCAATGGTGAGATAATGGAACATAAGATAAAAATAATCAGAAGATAAAATAGAATTTTATCCTTAAGCTGATTATGAATATCCTATGAGAATGTTACACATTATGATATGTCATGGACGATTAGCTTATTGGAGCTTTGTAATTTTATATAGTTGGAGAGTATAGCTCTAAGCTTTTAGTAAAGTAGCATTAGAGTTGATAATTATAAAGTATATGTATCTGGGGTATGTACTTTTATAATCATAGGAACTTGATCTATATATGTCTATCAGGTCCCTTTTATTAACTAATAATAATTACTATAATGATACAACATATTTTTCCTACATATTAGTAACTTATGCTAATTATTAGACTGGTTGAAATTTGATTAGAGTGAATTTAATAATTTATGTTACTTAATTGGGTAAATTAATTTTGTGATTTTGAATTATTTGAATAATATTTTATTTAGTATGAGATTATTTGTATATGACTATTTAACCAGATAGCTTCTCTATTAGGTTATTTGAATTAAAGCTAAGGCTTTATTTAAGATTCTCATATAAAATAAGCTATTCTGAGATCTCTAGATTATTACACGATTGGCAGGCCAGTGGTTGAGTTCGACAAGTCAGTGTAGATAGTTCGTAGGCCGATGTAGTTAGTTTGGTAGGCCGGTTGAGCTAGTTCGATAGGCCGATCTTCTAGATCAGCTTGCTGAATATGCAATAATCCAGTTACACGTTTTTGACATGTTTTTCATCGAAAGTTGATCTAGACTCAAATTTTGAAACCTAATCTTATAAGGACTAACCCCAAATTCAACCACTAGATAGAGAGAACTATTTTTAATTGTTCCTCAAATCATTTGAGAAGCATAGAGTGAGTACTTTAGTGACAAAAACTCTATAACTCCGAAAGAGCTATTATGCAACATCTAAAATCTTAGTTCTTGGTTTTCTCAAGTGGTTGGAAGGAGAGTCAACGAATGAAAGGCTGTACGATTTACGACCACCCGCACTCCAATCATCAAGACTTCGGTATACAAAAGAGATGCGTAAGATCTATTATTAATTTTTGTACTTAGCATGTCAAACTTATTATTTAGAAAAGACTTTGTTTTAAAAATTTTAAAATTCTGCTACATATTATTTTTCCAACATTTAGATGTTTCTAAGAAGCATTTGATTCTTAGAAGTCTTTGCTCACACTTCTCATCAGACATTCAATCCTGAAATAAAAATAAAAAGAAATAAAAAAACCAATAGAAACCAAAACAAAAAGAAAAACTAATAACAAATTAATTGAAAATTCAATCCCTAGCAAAGACGCCAAAAGCTTGATAGGTATTTTCTCATGTACGCAGGTATCCACGGTTGTATCAAGTACTATAGATTGTGAATTGAGTATCTTTGCCACGGGGATTATTTTAATTAATGTACTATTAATTTATATTTATATTTTATTATTAATTATATATGTATATATTGCCAAAATAAAAGGGGGGTTTGAATTTAATTAATTAAATCAAAATAAGAGAACTAAATAAATAAAAATAAATAAAACTAAATTGGGGAATAACAATCAAAATGTGAATTACAATAACAAAATTAAATAGAAATAATTCACAATTCAAAGATTTAAATCAATAATGACAAAACTAGTTAAAGGTTCATTTTTGATTATTAGACAATAATTATACAATGATCATATAATTATTTCAAATTTTTTGTTGACTTTGCCAATTGTAGATAGCAATAAACTCTGCTATCTTGATCTTTAGTTTAGTAAAACAATTTCTTTACTACATCTCTTTCCATTAAATAACCTAGAACAACCTCTCTAGATTCAATCTAATGGAAGGATTAAGTTAAAAAAAATAGGTTGATCTAAGCAATAAACACATAAGCTTAGTTCATTTAACTTAGGTTACATTTTACATCACAATCAAATAAAAGCCTCCCGTAATCATAGATCATAATTTGCTACTAATAGTTAAAAATGCGAGACAATTATGGATCAAGATTTTAACTTAGCATTAGGCGATTTCCTAGTCTAATTTAGTTATGCACCCAAATAAAACAAGAAAATAACCAAGGCATTAATAACAGTGAAATACAGACAATCTCAATTGGAAATTTGGAGAATAACTCATACAATAAACTACATAATCATGTCCAAAGTATTGAAATCACCTTTAACCAAAAATAAATGTAGCTAGACATAATTGAAATTAACAATAAAAAATTAAAAATTAACAATATTTGCAGTTCAAAAAATTGACAAAATTTGAGGATTAGTGATGATTTCTAAGAATTTTCTTACAGAAGACTCCTTGAATCCCTCCTTCTTTCCTTTCTCTCTCTATTTTTCTCTCAAAATTTTGAGCATTTATTAAAGAGTAAATCGATGGATTAATGCCTTGAGCTAAAGAACTATTGTCTTTTTATAGGCAATCTCATGCAATTTTTGCAAATAATATGTGTTGAAGATTCAAGGCATTGCAATTCTTGAAAGAGTAGATCGTATGCTACCATATTTCAACATTTCAGTGGAGTAGTTGCATAATTGATCATTTGATCTGAAAATCTATTCTGTTATTATTATTGAATTTTTTTCTCTTTTCCTCCAATCCGACTCCATTCTTTCAGTTTTTCTTCAAAAGATTGTCCAATTGATAATTGTTTCACGAAAGATACTTGGAAAAAAATGAAAACTTTTCTTTTATTATTTAGTTTTTTTTTAATTTGTTGATGGCACCAATGATAAAATTTAGAAATTGCATATTTCTTAAAGCTAAAATCAATCATTTTGAATTAATATTTATCGTTAAACCGCTTAATTAAAGCAATTATATGTTAAGTAGTATTTTAGTTTCTTACTATAAAAATATGCTTAATTATAATTTTTACTATGTTTTTATGTTTAGTGATATCTTTAGTATTTTTAAAATCATTATCATATGTAAACTATTAGTTTAGCACGAAATTAATTAAACTCATAAAAATAATGTGTGATAATTTTATTTTGAGCCTTAATATGTTTTATGTGTGTTTTAAGTTTGTAAATATGTTCAATAATATTTTTGGTTATTTTTAAAAATATTTTTGAGTTTTAAAAATCGTATCTTTAACAAACCAAATAAGCTTGAAATTTTAGAAGTTCGTAATTATTTTTAATGTGTTTTAATGTAAAATAGATATTTTAATATTATTGTAAATATTGTATTTGTAAAATAATTAATTTTTTAATTTTCTATCTTTAGATTTGAAAACTACCAAAAAATAAAGCAAAATGGCATCAAAATAGGCAAAATCGAAGAACAAATAATAAAAAATTAATAAAAATTCAAATATAAATTAGAAATGTCATATGGCTTCATCTTTGCCATTGGATGCTCTACCAAATGAACCAGAACCATCGGATTTCTTGCCACATGTTATGTCCTCGCTCCAGCCGCTAGACAGCAGGGCCTGCATGTCAATGCACTTAGATTAGCTTCAAATTTGCTGCAGCTGTTTCCATGTGAATCTTCTTTACTTGTTGTTAGATCTACTTACCTTGATCAATCCAACAGTCATAGATCTGGCTTCACTTGGCCCACCTAGTCCCATTTCTTTCCACTCAAGTCGAGGCATTAGATCATAACTTTGACGCTCTAGATCACACCGTTCATCATACGTCTTGCCGCTGCACCACACTAGACTACAAACCTAGATTTGGACAATGATGAAGGCCCATCAGTGTGGAAAACGAAAGAAAAAATGATAGAAAGATGGCAGTTTGACAAAGTTGAAGCCAAATTTTTAATAAAGAAACGGTAAAAATTTATAAAAAAAAAAATGTTGCAAAAGCAATTTTTGAAAGTATATTAATACCGAGGCCTTTGGTCTCAAAGGCCTTGGTTGTGCACCCCTTTTGCAGTATAAAATTACTATTTAAATTTAAGTTTAGTTTTTTAATTTATGTTTTTTTAAAAGATTTTCCGGTTTATGCTATAAAAATTATGCATAATAATATTTCTAGTATTTTTTAAATATGTCTTTTTAATTCATCCTTTTAGCTGATGAGGGAGGAGGAAATTCTAGCAAAATTATTTTAAATATTTTTAGTTTTTCTTACTTTTTAAAGCATTTATAATGCTAAATTATTTTCTAAAAAAACTTAGAATTTTAGTGTTTTCTTAGCTAGAACTCTGCAAAAATTCTAGTTTTAATTTTTTTGATAATATAAACTGGCATAAATAATACTTAGGAGGACCTTGATTAGCCGACGACAAAGAATGACTTGATAAATGCTTAACTTATTATTTTTTGTTGTTATTTTATTTAAGTAACACTAAAATTCTGCTTGTTTATTAAGTTAAGTTTTTATTACATTATATATATATAATGGCACAATAAATGTTTGGTAATACTTGATTTATTGGACATAAGATGCCATAATGTATTCTTAAACCAATTAATGAATAAATAGAAAAACTAAAATTTGTTTAAGTTAATTACTAAAATGAAATCTTTGAGCCTTAGCATTATTATAATTATTATTTACTCCCTTTTAACTTGTTGTTATTAGTGTAGTTATTGTTAAAGTTATTTTGAATTAATGGTACTTATTGTAAAAGTTTCATTTTAACTTAAGCTACATTTCTTGTTGTTAAAGGTCCAAAATAACGAAATTTTGAAAATAAAAAATGCTATAAAAATGTGTAAAATATTGTGAATATATTTTATAAATAATAAACTTTAATCCTTATGTTTTTCAGCTTTAAAATAAATGAATAGTTATTATCATAAATATACTGGACCTTAACAATATACTTTCCATGTGGGTTCAACCTCAAATTCACCAACTTTTATTACTTCCACAACTTTATACTTGAGGTTATTTCAGATTATATTTTTTAAGACCAAACAACAAGCTTATTTCTTCTTTGTAATATATTATATATACCTACTTTAATATACAATATTATATATATATATCCATCTTTATCATGAACTATTATATATATATATATACACACTTAATTTAATATATACTTGGACAAATTATATATATACTATTTTATAATATATCACATATATATATATATATGTAAAGATTCTTAAAACATAATATTTACAGTACAGAGCCAATTCGGTTACATTAAACACACTACTTAAGATTTAAAAATATTTTTTTAATTACTAAAATATATTAAAACATATTTACAAATTAAAACATAGAAATAAACACATTTTTATAGAGATACACAAAAATACTTAATTAGAGGAGTTAATGACAAATAATAATACAAAAATAACGATTTTAACCTCATAAACACATGCATTTTTACATGCTATCATATAATCTGTAGGATTCTAGATATGCATAAAAGATAAACTCATTGGAATGTGTCATCAGAGTCATTAAATCAATTAGATAAAAGATTATGTTTTATTTAAGTGAATTGTAACAAGAGGATCAAAATATGACCTGCCTAATAAGCTATAAAAAGAGGCCAGCCCTAGAGGGCGATCTCAAGTCCTTTTTTTTTTCACAAACCTTAGCTCTAATTTTTTAAACATTTTTCACATAATGAAACATCCTATCCTCGAAAAAACCCTTCATGGATGTAGCCTACAATTGAGGTGAACTACTATAAAATCTTCATGTGTTCTTGTTAATTTTCCTTACTATTTGTTTACTTCTTCCATGAGTGACCATTTTGGTGAGAAATTTAGAGAGATCTTCACTTGACGATTTTTACCCATCAATAAGTCCCATAAAGTGCGGAATGAATATTAAGACAACATTATCATGTCATCTTATGATGTGACCCCGTTTTCTAATACCACATTCCTTGTACACACGCCCATCCACTTGTGTTCTATCTTAGGCTATAGTCTTACCCCTATCTACAACATGATATAAAACTAAGTAAACAAAATCTTAATAAGTACATACTTGTTCTAACAATATCACATGAATTTTTAATATAAGCACATGTATATCTTTTCATCATCATAAACATAGGAGCGCTTATAGAAAAATCATAAGAACTTGTCCTTTAGCCTTTTACGGGAAAACATTCATTTTATCTTTATGCCCTAAGCATGACATTGTTAACATTGTTGGCACATCGTCATGAGATAAGAAAGGTAGTTAATTCCAATCTAAACATGATAGGTTCACCTTGTGGGATTAACATTTTCATTGGGGTGTGTGCCATGCCTTAATTAATTGTTATGTATAGATACATATATATTTTTCCTTTAAAGCGTTATAATAAAACGATTGAGAGAGACAATCATTTAAAACATCCTTTGAAAAATCGTCACAAAAGTCTTTTGGAAAATATTTGCTTATAGATATATACATTAACTTAAATACTTTTTAGCATTTTTATCATGTTGTAGGTGAAAATATACTTACTTGGTATTTACCTTTCTTAACCTTTACTTAGGTGATGTGGCAGCGATTCTTGGTGTGTTCGTCTTTTGGAGTATCATGTCAATCATTCATATAATACATAAAATTAATATCCATGTTCAAAATATCACTTAATGTAATATTACATCATCTAACATCATTCTTCATGCAACAAAACAACCTTGAGTCATAAATATACACTTAGGCTCAAGAATCATAAACGTAGATAGGTTGACCTTTAAATACTTAGAGAATTTAATCTTAGAATATATGCAAATAAAAGTGTAAAAACTCAACCATACTATAGCTATCGTATAGAGGCAACATCTAAATTCTTATATCAGGAAAAACATTATTAAAATAGCCTTTTCAATATTTTCAAAATGACCTAACAATCGCCAATCACCAGACTAGACAGAACATAAAATCATTCTAGATAAAATTTTTCAAAACTAAAGTAACTCATCTTTATAAACCTCAAAAATTTTTTACCAATCATAAAAACATCATTTGATAATTAAAATAAATTTTCTATATTATGCAATAAAATATATCAGCACTCGCTTGAAAATAAGCAATACATAATCAAAACTCTATATTAAATAAAATATTTCGTATAAAAATTCATAAAAATTACTAGAAATATAAAACTTTCAATTTCATGACATATCCAAAATTTAGCATAAAATAAAATAAAAAATCATATTGAACACTCGTTGGAACTTAGAGACAATATAAAATTCAGACTTGCGAAGCAATGAACACCATTTAATTAAAATTCTCTATAAAATAAAATATAATTCATATGGCCTTAATAATTTCTATAAGATGAATAACACGTGAAAGAACATTTTCAGAAACGAAAATTATGAAAAATGAAACATCATAAAAATTCAATGGTGCAAAGTTAGCCAAGAACGTCCACAAATATACTACAAAATAAAAAACCATTATTACACATGTATAATCATTAAACCTATTATTTTTCTTTTAAAAAAACCTATTATTTTTCATACAACATATTAAGACTATTCTTAATAGGGCTATACAAAAACCGTCCTACACCTGCCAACCGCCCGCGCCCGCCTATCTCACAAAAAGCAGGTTTACGTTAGCAACCCACTGGTGGGCGAGTTCAATATATTCGGTGGGCGGGTTTGGTTTTAAGTTTTTGAGGGCGGGTTCAACCCGCACCGGCCCGCCTATATATTTTTTTTAAAAAAACTTATCATTTATTTGATTTTGTTCTTATTTTAGAGATGATTGAACAATCCAACACTTCAAGCATGGGCTCGGCTGCCTCTTCACATATTAGAAATTAAAAATTCTCCTATTATTTTATGAAGTGATCAAAATTCAAATCAAGTAAATTAGTAGAGAAAGCCCTAAAAGAAAAAAAAACACTTAACTTTGTTCATCATTTCATTTGTGACATTTTATTATTTTCGAACCTAGTGAATAGGCTTTAATTTTTATGGACTCTTGACTTTATTTATCTCTTTATATGTAGTTGATGTTTCTTGTTGCAGTGAATGATTATGTTTCTTAATTTGTACTTTTGAATATGGTCACTGTCTTTAAGCATCAAACTTATTGGGAATGCCTTATGTATTACCATCTTATATTTTCTACAAATTTTCTTCACTTTCTAAAAAAAAGGTCCAAAAAATTACATTGGGCAATAGCATAGGTCTAAACCGCCTCAACCTGCCCACACTCGCCCGCAACCACCCAAAACCAAACCAAAACCTCCCGCCATGTGGTGGGCGGTTTGCGGGTTGGTTAATCGCCAACCTGCTATCCAAAAAAACCGCATCGCACCCGCCCAAAAACCATCAAACCGCCCGCCGTTCACCCCTAATTCTTAAGCATTTCATATGAAACCAAAACCATATCTAATTGAAATAAAAATAAACATATTTATGAGATCGTCAAAATTTCTAAACACGCCGTGTTTTCTTAAATTCTTTGAGAAGGAAAAGTTTCAAGAAAATAAAATTTTAAATATATGGTGCATAAGGCTTAGAGAAGAAAAGAAATCATAAAAGTCTAGAGGAATTATGTCTTTATATTCTTTAAATATAGTATATTTTAAACTTTCTCATAGATACTAAAAATTGAAAAATAGTGCCACAAAAGTAATATTTCTCCAATTAACCCCACAGTGTGGGTCAATTTGAGAAATAGCACTTTTGTGGTATTGTTTTTTAATTTTATTACTTTTATGAGAAAGTTTGAAACATACCACTTTTAATGAATATAAAGACATTATTGTGAACAAAAGCTCTTAAGGGGTTTTCAGATGCTCACTAGAAAAGTATCACTCTTAATCTCTCAATTGATATGAGTAACTCATGAGACTTATTCCCTTTATATAGCGATTGGTCCTGGGGTCAGTCCTTATCAGATCAGGACTCAAAAACTCAAAACAGAATCAAGTTTGGATCAATATCTGATAAGATCTGCGTGAAAACACATAATCTTATCTCTCGCTGATCGGTAGTCCAAACAGCCCCATCAGCAGGCCGAACAGGCCCCATCGGCATGCCAAACACGTAGATCGATAGGCCAAACTGCCGCGTAAATATCTCCGCAAATCTTTTATTTTTCACCTTAGATTTTATAGGATAAAGTCTCAGTTTTGATTCAAATAACCCAATAGAGAAGTTATCTGATCAAAACAAACTTTATCAAGATAATCTCTAAGAAAATAAATCAATTCACAATAATTCTACAAGTTTATCTTGATTTAATTTATCCAATTAAATCATCCGATAAGCAGACAAGAATTATCCGATCCTAATAATTTAACAAGTTTATCTTAAATTAATTTTATTACAAAATTAATTCAACCAATAAACAGACATGAATTATTTGGTTCTTTCAAATTTTAAACCAATATGATTAATCTGACATAAGTCACTAATTATTGAAAAAGCACGCCGTATTGTTACAAGATTTTGTGAGCTAGCAAAAGGGACCAAAATGGACCTATAAAGTTCAAGCTCACGATAACTATGAAACCCAATATCTCAGATATACATTTCACAGTTATCAACTCCAACGCTACTCCACTAAAAGCTTGGAGCTACACTCTCAAACTTTATAAAATTATGAAGCCCGTATAGCTAAGTCTCCATGACATATCATAGTATATCGTATCCTCATATGATAATCCATAATTATCTTAAGGACAAGTTCTGTCTTACCTTCCTGAATATTTTTATCTTACGTTCCATTATCTCACTATTACAAAACTTACCATCCAAAGATAGTATACTATTTGGTTACACCTATGTATCCAAATGGTTGAGCGCTCCAGTTTTCTAATTACAGGATAACGCATATAAAGAGGATATCATTACTCCTAAAGAGGAGCTATGGATTCCATATCTATGAATAACAAGTCTATGCCATCAAGAGTCATGCCTCCAACATACCAACATGCATACCACTATTGAGATGTGGGAGTCACCCTTTGGTACATTAAAAGACACAAGTCGGGACAACGGGCTCACTATCCATCTCAAGATTAAGATACCATACAAATAATTGTCTAAAGTGAATCGATTTCCCAAGACAGAATTATTAATCCAAATCAATTCACTTTGTGTCCCGATCCAACACATCGTCACCTATGACAACGTGCCAATGTTTCTATTCACGGAGTCCAACTTCGATGTTCAAGACAAACCATCTCCCAATAGGGATATAGACAACACAACAATCTTTGCATGAATAAAGCACCCAACTTTATTCCCTCGATTGAGGATCATATGTTTTAGACCGTCAACTTAAGAATTGTGTCTTCCGCATAATCAGTCCATCATATGCCCAATTCTTAAAGGTTTAGACCGACAGTCTCAAACTACTGTTTGCTTAACATACATTCAACAAATATGAATGTAAAGGGGACAAGATTTGCTATATATAAATGAATAAATTCTTTATTGATAAAAATATCTCCAAAAACGTATTATATTTTTACTCCTTAGGGCATACATATCTAACAATCTCCCACTTGAACTAAGTGAGTAAATACAGCAAATCTCGCATCCCCATAGCTTCCACATGCCTCTCGAAGACTCTCCCAATAAGTGTCTTCGTAAATGGATTAGCTAAATTGTCCTCTGACGTGATCTTACACACCGTGACATGTCCGCCCTCAACGAAGTCCTTTATCACAAGATACTTCCGATCAATATGCTTACTCGTCTTATGAAATCTTGGTTCCTTAGCATTAGCTACAGTTGCACTGTTATCACAGTACAGTGATACCGCCATATCCATACAGGAACTACCTCAAGATCTCCAAGGAACTTTCAGAGCCACACTGCTTCTTTTGAAGCATCACTAGTTGCCACATACTCGACCTCCATCGTTGAATCTGAAGTGCAATCTTGCTTCGCACTTCTCCAATTGATGGCACCGTCGCCCAGAGTAAACACAAACCCCGAAGTCGATTTCCTAGAATCAGACAGGATTGAAAATCTAAGTCAGTGTATCCTAGAGGAGTCAAGTCCTCACCCGAATACACAAGCATATACCCTCGAGTCCTTCTCAGGTACTTGAAAATATGCTTTACCGCAACCCAGTGGTTCGGTCCTGGATCTGCCTGAAATCAACTTACAATCCCGACCGCATAACTTATATCCAGTCGTGTGCAAAGCATGGCATACATGAGACTACCCACTGCTGAAGCATAAGGCACCTTCTTCATGTATTCTCTTTCTTCAGAAGACTTTAGGGAGTCTTTCTTAGAAAGAATAATTCCAGACCTAGATGGTTGCCCATCTTTCTTGGAATCCTACATTGCAAACCTCCTAAGAATTTTATCTATGTAACCAGCCTGTGACAAAGCTATCATTTTGTTCTTCCTATCCCGAGAGATCTGGATACCGAGAACAAAATTAGCCTCACCTAAGTCCTTCATGTCAAACTGCTTGGTCAACCATAATTTGACTGATGACAACGCCCCAACGTCATTGCCAATTAGCAAAATGTCATCTATATAGAGCAGTAGAAAAACCACCTTCCCATCCTCAATGTGTTTGTAAACATATGGTTCATCCACATTTTGTGAGAACCCATAAGTCTTGATTACCTGATCAAATCTTATGTTCCAAGAACGAGAAGCCTACTTAAGTCCATAAATTGACTTTAGCAGCTTACAAACCTTACCCTCTTGACCCGTGACCTTGAACCCGTTTGGTTGTTCCATATAAATGGCCTCATCAAGATAGCCATTTAGAAAAGCTGTCTTGACATCCATCTGCCAAATATCGTAGTCGAGAGCGGCAGCTATGGATAAGAGAATCTAGATGGACTTAAGCATGACTACAGGCGAAAAGGTTTTCTCATAATTGATTCATTCCTTTTGCGTATAACCCTTAGCTACCAGTCTAGCCTTAAAGGTTTTGACCTTTTTATCCACTCCTCTTTTTCTCTTGTAGATCCACTTACACCCATGGGTTTTACCCCTTCGGGAAGATCCACAAGCTCCCAGACCTAATTAGTCTCTATAGACTTCATCTCTATGTTCATGGCCTCTGTCTAAAGTTTTGAATCAACATCCTCCATAGCTTCTACGTAAGTATAAGGATCCCTATCATGTTTATCCGGTTCAGCCAAGAAGACCTCCCCATTGAACATATACCTTTCAGGTTGACGCCTGATCCTCCCATTACGCTGAAGCCCCTGAGATTGTTGTTCAAGTTTGTTTGGTTTTTCTACACTGATCAGAACGGTTTCATTCGAAACCTCCGGAGTGATCTGATCACTCCTTAACTCCTCAAGCACTACTTTGCTTCGAGGTTTAAATTCGTCCATGTAACTCTCCTTAAGGAAAGTTGCATTAGCAAAAACCACCACTTTATTTTCCTTCAGGTTATAAAAATAATCCCCTTAGTCCCTTTTGGATATCCTACAAACACGCAAACTTTCAAACATGCTTCCAACTTATTCGGATCCTTAAATAGGACATGAGTCAGACATCCCCATATCCGAATATGGTTTAAGGATGTCTTCCTTCTTGTCCACAACTCGTGAGGAGTTTTAGGAACCGATTTTAAAGGCACATTGTTCAAAAGATAACATGCAATTTGTTGTGCATATCCCCAAAAGGATAAAGGTAATGATGAATAACTCATCATGGACCTGACCATGTCCAACAAAGTCCTATTTCTTCTCTCCGCTATGCTATTTTGCTGCGGAGTGCCCGTCACAGTCAAATGGGATAAAATCCCATTCTCTAACAAGTGTCCCAAGAACTCATCAGAAAGGTATTCTCCACCTCGATCGGATCGAAGTGCCTTTATGGGTATACCCAATTGCTTTTCTACTTCAGCCAGAAACTCCCTGAACTTGTCAAAAGTTTCACTTTTGTGGTGCATCAGGCACACATACCCATATCTTGAGTAATCGTCAATAAAAGTGACGAAGTACTCATACCCTCCTCGTGCCCGGATGTTCATCGGTCCGCAAACATCACTATGCACAAGTTCTAGAACCCCTTCGGCCATATTGCCTTTAGACCCATATGATCTTTTGGTCATTTTACCCTCCAAACAAGATTCACATTGAGGTACAGATTCCACCTTTAAGTGACTTAAAGGTCCATCCCTTACCAACCTTTAAATCATATTCAGGTTAATGTGACCAAGGCGCAAATGCCAAAGATAAGTCTTATTAGAGTGAGAAGTTTTAAGTCTTATAGAGTTATTATCATTCATCTCAGCATTAAGCAATAAGTCCATCTTAGGTTTGATAAAATATAGATTATTTTGCATCCATCCAAAATAGATAAAAGATTTGCTTTTACGAATCACCACTTTTTCATTAAAAGATACCACGTAGGAGTCTTTAAATAAACAAGATACATAAATTAAATTCCTTTTAAATTTAGGAACATAAAAAAAATCTTGCAAAAATAAATTCCTATAGTTATCAAAGTAAAGATGGACGTCTCCTACTGCTTTCGCTGAGACCAAGGATCCGTCGCCTATCCGAAGCATGAAGTCTTCATGCAACAGACTTCTTGTTTCTTTTAACCCCTATAGAGAAACACAAACATGATTACTTGCACTAAAATCTATGACCCAAATGTCACTGGATTCCTCAACCAAACAAGTTTCGAAATACGAAAGATCACACCTACCTTCTTTGGAAAGGAAGTCCTTGCAATGCTTCTTAATACGCCCGACCTTTCCACAGAAGAAGCACTTAAGCTTCTTTGGGTTCTTCTTCTTCTTCTTCTTACTCTTGGTATTAGCAGGAACAGAAGACTTCCCATTCTTGGCTTGTTGCTTCTTTCCATTCCCAAAGTTGGGGTTGGAATCAGAAGCAGCTACCATGTTGGCCTCACCACCCGCAGGAGACTCCCTGATCAGTAGTTCAAACTTCTGTAATTGTTTCATTAGTTCTGTTAAGGTCATATCCCGTCTATTGCTTCAATTAAATGTAGCTCTAAACGGAATAAATTCCTTAGATAGAGTCTCAAAGACCATAGTCATCTGAGTTTCAGTATCGATGTCGACTCCATTGGTTTGAGCCTCACCAAGGTAACCCATGACCAACATCATGTGCTCGTTTACAGATGCCCCGGGTTTCTGTCTACAGTTTAAGAGCTTTTGAAGCACCCCTTGTCGTTTTGTTATGGCCTGGCCTCCAAACATGTCCTCAAGATTATCCAAGATCTGCTTCACAGTCTCATAATCTTGATGTTGAGCCTACAGCACATTATTCATGCTAGCTATAACATAGCAGCAGGCCTGATCATTAGCATCTTTCCAGCGGTCATACGCTTGGAATTGCTCATTAGATGAGTCTCCCATAGGCTCAGGAGGACAAGGGGTTGTCAGTATATATTTTAGTTTCTCAAAGGATAGGACGATATCCAGGTTTCATTTCCAATTATTGTAATTCTCACAGGTTAATTGGTTTTTGTCAAGTATCGATGATAAAGCGTTTTTAGACATTCTTAATCTACAACAAAGAATCATATACCAAACATAAGCAAACATATCATAATAATTTAGTAAGATAACACAATCATGTAAAATCATACAAATGTGTTTATATGTCAAAACGTTGAAAATATCACAACCTTACAACGATAATTCCCAACTCAGAATTTAACAAGCTCCTACGGGAGTCATGCCAAATTCAATCAGGTACATAGATCCCCTCCTGATTAATATATGCCATCCAGGACCCGTATGATCCAGCATATATTAATAATCGTTTCTTTGGCCATTAATTTTATTAACATAACTCCCAGGGGAGGTTAATAATAAAATTAACGTGAGTTTATAACCATCGTTTCAATATTTTATCCATGGTTTATAATCACCACCTAGGGGTGTGCAACCATAAATCATACTAAAATACCTTATCTTCTAAGACATCCAATCTGGTACATGATAGAAATCCCTTCCTAGGGGTCGGGACCACCATGTTCTTCCTATGGACCAACGATGGAGGCCTTAGGTTCTCTCTTCGAAAACTTTCTCCCACTCAATCTTTTGAAATTAGGGTTTTATTTTAAAATTATGCTTGAAAAATTTTAATATGAGTGGCACTTCCTATTCTATATGACATGTTATCAATATACATGGCAAATCATATTATAATACAGACAAACAAAGCAATCAAACAAAGCTACAAGCAAAATAATAAGTATCGTAATATTATGGTTCCACCCTAGATAATATAAAACTAAGATTACAAGAGAATAATCGAGACATATATCGATTCTTCATCCTTGAATTCTCAAGTTGTATCATTCTTCATGTAATTCCTATCTCCAAGTCTTCAATCCTGCATAAATCAAATACTTTATATTTCTGGTCCTATCTAAATTTAATGTTTCTTATAATCATCTCAAAAATAAAATTAAAACTGCATCACAAAATTACATCTTTTTTGAAAAATTTGCAGCTCTCGGTCGGCAGGCCGATCTGGGTGATCAGTGTGCCGGTCATGCTTCATCGGCTTGCCAATCGAAAAGATCAGCCTGCCGACCCACGAAAATTCTGCATACCAAACTGGAAGTTCGGCCTGCCGACAGAGCTAGCCGATTTCTGCCCCACTAACGGCCTGTCGAACCACACGTCTAGCCTGTCGATATGTGACCATCGGCCTGTCGAACTGTGATGTTTGGCATGCTGACTAAGCAGAAATCTCCATTCCAAAAAATACAATTTTAATGCAATTCATCAATTTTATTTTCAACAATTCAAAAACATAAAATTAGAGACTTAAGAAATACCAGGGTGCGCCATCATCAATCTTCTAGATCCGCTTTGTAGTTCTATCTTCTCTAAATAATTATTTAATTACAAAATTCTCACAAATTTAAAATTAAATAACAATTTTTCGATGGAGATGATAGTCCACCATCTAATTACATGAAAAACCTAGATACATATTCTAACCTCTAAGGAACCATAACCGGCATAAATTAATTAATTAATTAATAATTAATGAACATTCACCATATAATCCATGACAACATATAATTATATAGAAACCTAGAATTTCAACTCTTTATAAAATTAAAGTTAAGCATAGGAGAGATTAAGATCACAAAATTTATACATATAACATGATCACACACTCGTAAATTTATGTAAAAACCAATGGCTCTGATACCAATTATTGAAAAAAACAATGTGAGATGCGCAGCAGGAATTTAAAAATTTTAACATCAGAGCATTTTTCAAAACATAAGTTTGACATGCTATATGTATGAATTTAAACAGATCTTACTAACCTTTATGTGTCGAAGAACCTCCGCAATCCGTGAAGAGAATTAACGTTCCAGAAGAGCCTTAACCAACTGGTCTTCTTTGCTATTCTCTATCCACGATTAGAGTGAGTGTGTACTCACACGTATAGCTCTTCCACCAGTGACACTCCTTCCAACCAATCGAGAGAACCTAAAGCTAGTGTTCGTGATTTGTGAACAAAAGCTTTCAAGGAGTTTTCAGATGCTCACTAGAAGAGTATCACTCTTAATCTCTTAATTGATCTGAGTAACTCATGAGGCTTACTCCCTTTATATAGCGATTGGTTCTAGGGTCAGTCCTTATCAGATTATGTCTCAAAAACTCAAAACAGAATCAAGTTCGGATCAATATCTGATAAGATCTGCGTGAAAATGCGTAATCTCATCTCTCACTGATCGGTAGGCCAAATAGGCTCCATCGGCAGGCCGAACACGTGATCGACAGGCTGAACTGCCGCGTAAATATCTCCGCGAATCTTTTATTTTTCACCCAAGATTCTATAGGATAATCTCAGTTTTGATTCAAATAACCCAATAGAGAAGTTTTCTAATCAAAACAAACTTTATCAAGATAATCTCTAAGAAAATAAATCAATTCACAATAATTCTACAAGTTTATCTTGATTTAATTTATCTAATTAAATCATCCGATAAACAGACAAGAATTATCCGATCCCAATAATTCAACAAGTTTATCTTAAATTAATTTTATTAAAAAATTAATTCAACCAATAAACAGACATGAATTATTTGATTCTTTTAAATTTTAAACCAATCTGATAAATCCCACATAAGTCACCAATTATTAAAAAAGCACGCCGCATTGTTATAGGATTTTGTGAGCTAGCAAAGGGGACCAAAATGGACCTATAAAGTTCAAGCTCACGATAATTATGAAACCCAATATCCTAGATATACATTTCACAATTATCAACTCCAACGCTACTCTACTAAAAGCTTGAAGCTGCACTTTTAAACTTTATAGAATTACAAAGCCCGTATAGCTAAGTCTCCATGACATATCATAGTGTATCGTATCCTCATATGATAATCCATAATCAGCTTAAGGACAAGTTTTGTCTTACCTTTTTGATTATTTTTATCTTACGTTCCATTATCTCACCATTACAAAACTTACCATCCAAAGATAGTATACCATTCGGTTACACCTATGTATCCAAATGATTGAGTGCTCTAGTTTTTTAATTACAGGATAACGTATATAAGAGGATATCATTACTCCTAAAGAGGAGCTATGGATTCCATATCTATGAATAACAAGTCTACGCCATCAAGAGTCATCCCTCCAATGTACCGGCATGCATACCTCTATTGAGATATGAGTCATCCTTTGGTAAATCAAAAGACACAAGTCGAGACAACGGGCCCACTATCCATCTTAGGATTAAGATACAATACAAATGATTGTCTAAAGTGAATCGATTTACCAAGACAGAATTATTAATCCAAATCAATTCACTTTGTGTCCCGCTCCAACACATCGTCACCTATGACAACGTGCCAATGTTTCTATTCACGGAGTCCAACTCCGATGTTCAAGACAAACCATCTCCCAATAGGGATATAGACAACACAACAATCTTTGCATGAATAAAGTGTCCAACTTTATTCCCTCGATTGCGGATCGTATGCTTTAGACCGTCACCTTAAGAATCATGTCTTCTGCATAATCAGTCCATCATATGCCCAATTCTTAAAGGTTCAGACCGACAGTTTTAGACTACTGTTTGCTTAACATACATTCAACAAATATGAATGTAAAGATGACAAGATTTGGTATATATAAATGAATAAATTCTTTATTGATAAAAATGTCTCTAAAAACGTATTACATTTTTACTCCTTAGGACATACATATCTAACAGTAGGTTTGAAAGGGGAACCTATTAGATTTTAACATTTTTTTAAATAAAGAAATATCAAGTGCCTTCAGTCACTATCACAGAGTGTCGGAGCATAATGGGACCTACCAAGTTTCATCCCCAAAACCACCATATTCTGTCTTAGAAACCGCCAGTTTTTAAGAGGGTGTTTGGCTAAAGATTGTTCACACCACAAACTCAGTTATGAACAGTGTAAAGCTCTCACATGCTACAGTAAAAAGAAAAAGTTGCTACAGTATAAAGCTCTCACATCCTACAATAAAAACGGTTTCCACCAATGGTTCCCGCCACTAGCTAAACAACCAGTAACATTAAACCTACTAGATTCTGTCCAAAACATCGTTGGAACTTGCTAAAACTAATAAAATCTCATATGTTATAGTAAAAATGGTTTTTACAAATGGTTTCCACTACTAGATAAACACTCAGTAACATTAACCTACCAGATTCCGTCGAAAACATCGTCAGAACTTGTTAAAACTAAAAAAACATTGCAGCAAAAAGAAAAAAAAAAACAAAATAAAAACAATGTGTCCTACATCCACTTGGCATTCCTAGAGTGAGAGCTATAAACTACAATTGAAAACAAAAATTAACAAAAAAAAATCCCATTTTGAAATTCATTAAACCGAAATATATTATTTGAGGTTTTAGCTCATACAACGCTGTTCATATTAACCCAAGAAAACACAAAGCCAAAAACTCGAAACTTAAAAACCACAAATGGCCAAAATTACTAACCAGATCTACAATGAAAACAATGAGACAATCAGAAGATCTAATCACAAGAAGCATAGCACAACTGTCTTAAATCAAAATCCAAGACCTTAACAATCACCGAGAAATGAAAACATAAGACACGAAAACCAAGAAAAAGACCAAAAATACGAAAAAAAAAAGAACATTTCTACATAACTGAAATGATCAAATTACCAAACACGGAGGAGCTGAATTGCCTCAGAAAATGGCAGAGAGAAAGAGAGATCTGGAGATCGACTGAGTTCTAGCAACAGTAAAATTACAAACAAACAAAACATCATTTAGGAAAAAAAATTTTAAAAAATGAACCACAAAACCCAAAATCTCCAGCAACACATCGGTCGAACCTTTGCAAAAATCTTCGGTGATGCAGTCGATGGATGAGACTTAGCACCTGCAAGAGATATATGCAGATCTACGATCTAACTCATGGAAGTCGGCACCGACGAGATTGGCGCGGATCAAGCTATTGGCATTGTCGAGGTTGGATCTGCATTTAGAATTAAATGTGACAGGTGCGATTTTAAAATATCAGAGCCAATGATGGAACAAAGAAGCTTGACGGCAACGGCATTTTTGTATTTGTCGAAGAAGGAAGAGAAGTTGAAGGAGTTATTAGGATTGGAAATAAAATGGTTATGTGAATTACTGAGCCATGTAGGATTGGTTACAAGTTTGTTATTCTCCATTCTAAGTGCATTATTTGATTCCTTTTAATTTTCCAATAATAGATAAGCTGGCTGTTGGTTATCTATTGTCACCAGCCTCTATTTAATGCCTTGTATACTGTACTTGTTCTTTCTCAAGTGAAATGCAGATTTCCTTCGCATCACAGAGAAGGTCCCCCTCTCTCTTTTCTACTTATCTTTTCTAATAGGAGTCAAAAGGGAGAAGGCCGTTGAGGTATTTAGTGAAAAGGAGAGGGTGGTGATAAGAAAGACGCGGAGCTGGAGGCGTCGAAGGAGGAGATGGAGAGAAAGTAAGAGGAGAGAGATGGGAATGAGACAGAGGGAAAAAAAATTGGGGTTTAGAGACGAGAATGGGAGAGAAAGTAGAGGATAGATAAAAAAAGTAAATGAATAATATTTATTATTAAAAGAAAAATAAAAAAAGGGTCCTCTTTGAAAAGACAAAACTAAAGGGGCAATTTTATTGGCAAAGGTTAATGACAGGGCGTTCTCTGTAATTTGCTCGGTAAAACAAGTGGTACACCATTACTCCCGCAGGTGTCCATCACGAAGCCCATTTAGCGTGGTCTTTCTTGGGCCATCCGCTCTTTTCAGACAGGCGAGTGCACGTGAAGCACGAGAGCTTGCACCGCAATTTCTCTGACTCGCTGTTCCTTCTTCCCCGCGTGAAATTCTAACCGAATATCCCAATAAACCCCAAGGCGTTGACCGTTGACATTGTTCTTATCTTCTCCCCCGTCCGTCACTTGCCTTCCTTGTTGCCTGGTGGGACCCGTCCTCGCTGTTCTTCGTTGTACCTTTCCTTTTTTCATATTTAACTCTCCTGCCTGCCGTGGGTGCCTCTACCTCTCCCTTTATATAAATCGGCGAAACATTTTTTTGGTTTTTGTTTCGAAGAGTTGAGAAAGTAAGAGATTTGTCTTTAATTTATCTGGTTTTTAGATATTTATATCTAAATTCTCGCTTTCCGTGTTCTTGTACCGAATTCTTGGATTTTGAGGTAATTGGGACTGAAAAAATTGATGGAGATTAGCGGAGTCGGGTCGCAGAATGGTCCGGCCACGTGCGGTTCGTGGATCAGACGACCGGAGAGCTCGAACATGGTGGTTCTTGGGAGGTCGGCGCGTGGGGATTCCACGCGTTCCGTCATCGAGATCTTCTCCTTTGATCCCAACACCACTTCTCTCTCCTCCTCCCCTTTGGTCTCTTTATTCTCTCTCTAACATCTTTTTTATTGGAAAACGATGGTACTTTTTTTAGTTTAGTTGAAGAAGAGTTTCTAATTGTGGATATTTTTGTACTCAGGTCACGCATGTGCTTGAAGAAGTGGAAGGTGACCCTGTTTCGATTGCGGTGCATCCGAGCGGGGACGACGTCGTTTGCTCTACAACCAAAGGTGGCTGCAAGTGAGTTCTATTAATTTTCTCTTTCTCTTTTGTTTTTTAATACTTCTTGTTATCGTTGTAATTAATTTAATCATTTTCTTGGGCTGAATAAATCCATGTTCTCTTGTTGGGTTGATGGAGTTTTGGTTCATAATCTAATGGGTGTGAGTGTTTTTTGCGTTTCCTGAAATTTTTCATGTTTAAATGCCGTTTATTACACCTATTTTGTTGAATAAATGCAGATTCAGTTCCGTGAGTGTTGTTTTGTCAATTCCATGGCCTTTCCTATATAAATCTAGTACCATGTATAGTTAAAGTATTCGTACTTTTGCACAGAAACCATGTTTAACTTGCATTGTTGTTAGACACCGTTTTAGTGATTGCAGATATAGGGTAACGGTAATCTCAAACCTGACTCTACTTCAAGGTGTAGCTTTCAAATTTTTCACCAAGTTAAAAAAAGATGCTATTTTTAGAATTTTATTTTTCTTGAGAATTGACACCATTTTAAGTCTCTTCCCATTTTGTTGCCTTTTTTCTTTCATCCTTCTTCCTGCTTTTATTATTTTTTTCTCTAATTTTTTTTTACCTGTTTTCCAGAGTGAATATAAGGCTTAGTCTGTCTATCCGGTTCTTTGCATTAGTGTTTTCACTGTCTCTATCCATTCTACAGGATCTTGATGTTGTATGACGTTTTTTAAATCTTTGAATGTGCAGATTGCTTGAGTTGTATGGTTGCGAATCGAATGCAAAACTCTTGGCAAAACAACTATCACCTCTCCAAGATCTTGGCCCACAGAGTTGTGTAGCTTTTAGTGTTGATGGTTCTAAACTTGCCACTGGTGGCAAGGTAACGGATAATGTGTGATCTGAATAATTTCTAATTTTTTTTCCCTCCTATTGCCTGTTTGACATGTTTTCATTTTAGTCATTTGTTCTGACATATACCCTGATCTTATCATCTATAGGATGGGCATCTAAGAATTTTGGAGTGGCCAAGCCTTCAAATTATTTTAGATGAACCTAACGCACACAAGTCGGTTCGGGATATGGATTTTAGGTTGGAAGACTTTTTTTATTTGTTTTGTTTTTTTTCCCTCTAAAAAATAGTTGACATTGTGTTCGAAGATGCTTTTTTGGAAACAGTTTAATTAGCAAAATAACGTATATATACCAAGCTTAAAAGTAGGAATAATTTTTGTTTGATTAGGAAAAACAACATGACTGATGGTTGTGATTATTTGAGGCATGGGAAGAAATGTGTTGCTTGTGCATCAGACTCAAAGTATGATTGGGTGGGATAAAGGCAACAATATTTCTTGACTTGGTTCTTTCACACAAAAAAAAAAAAAGAAAAAAAAATCTAGAGAGCAGCTTAACTTGATTCAATCATTCAACTTCATCTATATTGTTTAGGAAAGAAAGTATTAAATGGATAAAGTTTCTGTGTCATGCTCTAATTCTTTTGTGGTTTGAAGTGGCTGGAAAGAAATATTGGCATTTCCCATATCTGATATTGGCCTGCTTTTCACTCTCCAGCCTTGATTCGGAGTTCTTAGTTTCAACATCTACGGATGGTTCTGCAAGAATATGGAAGACAGAGGATGGCTTTCCCTTGACAACTTTGACTCGCAAATCAGGTATGTTTATTTAGCTATAAGTTTTGGTTATTTGTATGCTGATTGATCTCATATTCTGATTTTGTTTCTTATTCTTTGCCTGCAGGATGAAAATATTCAACTATGTCGCTTTTCTAAGGATGGGGCAAAACCTTTTTTGTTTTGCACTGTTCAAAAAGGTTTTTCACCTTCTTTTTAGTAAAATTTGCACATTTTTCATCTGATTTTTTAGTCTAAAATTTAGGGATTCTGTTGTTTAAACAGGTGATAAGGCAGTTACTGCAGTTTGGGATATAAGTACATGGAATAAAATTGGGTATAAGAGGCTACTTAAAAAGCCCGCTTCCATAATGTCCATTAGCAAGGATGGGAAATATCTCGCTCTGTAAGACCTCAAGACTGCAAACTTTACTCTCTGTTTTTCAATTTTTGTTCCTAGAAAATTGCATGCTTTATTGATTTGGGAAGGAGTGTCATGGTTTTTATATTGTTCACAGCATCATTTAGGCTTGGTTTATATATTGTTCACGGCATCATTTAGGCTAATATCTTTTTTTTTTTTCCCTTTTTAACTGAAGGGGTAGCAAAGATGGAGATGTATGTGTAGTTGAGGTAAAGAAAATGGAGATTTGCCACTGGAGTAAAAGGCTACACCTGGGTACATGCATAGAAACACTGGAGTTTTGTCCCAGCGAAAGGTAAGATTAACCAGACATGCTAATCATTAAGTTAAACAAATGTTGAGTATTTAAGCTTTCAAAAGTTCGAATGCAGTGCTTAAAAAATCAGGAGTCTGTTTATCCTGACGTTTTACTTGTTAACACTCATAAATGGCTCAATATACGTTCTCCTAGAGGGTTTCAATCCCACTAGAGGTGTCAAGAGAGTTTGTATTGCAGGGCTCAGTGGGATTTATCTGTCACTAGTGTGGTTTTCATTTCTTCGGTAGATTGTGGTTTTCATTTCTTCGGTAGATTCTTTTTGATCTTATTTGCCGTTGTGGAGTATTACCTTCAAGTGAAGAGATGCAACTTACTACCATGTGGATAAATATTGAATTTTGCTCGTTTGATACTAGTTCTGTAATATAAATCTCTTTGATGGAATTTCATTGATCTTTTCAAAGGACATAGTAGAATATTAGAAACATGAATGCAATGTTTGGGTATATTTCTCGACTAACAACTCTATCCTATTCAATTTAGTCCATCTAAATTTAGGTACTAACTTGTGAGCTTTCTTTTCAGGGTTGTTCTTACTACTTCTAATGAATGGGGGGCTGTGGTGACTAAACTAAATGTCCCTGCCGATTGGAAAGGTCTCTCTCTCTGTTTGTTTGTTTGTTTGTTTTTTTTTTTTTTTTTGGGGGGGGGGGGGGGGGGGCGCGGGGTGGGGGAGGACATCTCTCTAATTTTTATGTTAAATATGCAGAATGGCAGATCTATGTGCTTCTCTTGGGAATGTTTCTGGCTTCAGCTCTTGCGTTTTACATATTCATGCGGAACTCCGACTGGTTTTGGAAATTCCCTCTTGGGAAAAATCAACCGGGAGGGGCGAGGTTAAGTACTTTATTTGGTGATTCCCAGCCTTCCGACGATCAAAATAATTTGAATCCATTTGGTCCAGTAGATATGTGAAGATTTCCATTCCTTTGTCTCGAAGTTTGTTCTGGTTGAGGACGTGTCATTTATGAATGAAATCTTCCTAACATGCAAGTTTTTCCTTTATTTCTTCTTTGAGGAAAATCTTGCAAGAATATAAGCTCCTTTTATGTGTTTTCCCTCCTCTTTCATCAATTTTCTTTCTTTCTTTCTTTTTCTCATTTGATTAATATATGTCTTGGAAATGTAATACTGTTTATCGTTTTGGAAATGCAGTCAGTTGAAATTATCTCGAGGAAATTGTGGATTACGAGTGTTGTGTAAATAGAAACTAATCTGTAGGCAGCAAGCAAATGAACATGCGGATTTTGGAAACTGCTTTGAATATGATAAAAGGCACTTTTAATGACAACCTCAGATTACGTTTTATTTAAGCCAAAGGCTACGGAAAAAGAATGCAGAAACAGAAAAATAATAATAATGTGCGCAATTTTTTAAACTTTTGTTAGCAAATGTCATAAATATATTAAAGAATATAGTTAAAACTATAAATTAAACAAAAATATTTGTAATATTTTTTTTTCTCTCTTTTATACTCTTTTCGATTACTGTATAATATGCGAAACTTATTAACATTATAAATTACTGTTTGAAGTGGAGTTCACATGTCAGGCAATGATTGAAGAGAACGTAAAAAGGAGTGAGAAAGTGAGCACAATTAACACTTTCTTAAGTGAATCAAAATATTGTAGCATGTGAAAGTTTTACACTTTAACAAATTTTTATTTTACATTATAATATATGAAAAATATGAGAACTTTTCAATTAAGTTATGGAGCAAAACCTAAAATATTAGCAAATGTCAATTAACGTTAGTTGTACATATTGAATAATTGTGTAGACTAAAATCTTGATCCTAAATCCTTATTTGCCCTCCCCTCTCTCTTTTGGTTCTTACCTGCAGGTATTTTTTTCCTCCCCCTCGTTTCTCTCTTTGTCCTCTCTCATTCTTCTGCTATTTTGACCGTTGGTGCTATTGTGCACTGAGATCGCACCGAAGACAATAATGTAAGGCAGTCAAATTTGGAATCACAATGTCAACCTTTGTCACATTGTTGTCCCTCGTTGTTGTTGTCAGAATCACGTTGAGGAGTTGTCGCCGTGAGGAGCATCAGAACTTTGCCAATCAATGTCGGCTTCACACGACCTCAAAATCCCTGCAACGATGCGACTACATGATGTCCATGGTCGCACAATCTCAATTGTTTGTCCGATGCTGTTGTGACTTAGATTCATGACCACCAGATATCGTTGAGAGAGAGAAACGAGAGAGGAGAAAGAGACAAAAGTGGGGAGAAGGGGAGAGAGAGAGGAAGATTTTGATGAAAGGGCAAAAAAAAATTCAAATTGGGTAAAAAGTCTTTTTTTTTTTTGAAATAAAAAAAACACGTTTTTCTGTACAGGTAAATTGTCTCAGTTTTTTTCAACAAAAAAAAATAACTTTAACAGAATAAGAAACCTCAACATATTAAAAAAAAAAATGGAACCGTTTTGATGTCTAAAAACCATTTTTTTTAGTGCCAAAAATTGTCCAAAAAAAAGTGGACTATTTCTCAAATTTTTTTTTGCCCGGAGGCCGTTTCTTAAAATCACCCAGAGAAAGAAATGAGGGGGAGGAGAGAGGGGAGAGAGGAAGGAGAAAACAAAAAGAGAGTAAAAAATGTGTGGATACAGAAGGGATATTTTTTATATTTTGTTTTTGTTAAATATTTGATTTATACTGAATCTGATGTATACTAAACATCTCTTTATTCCTTAAATGAAAAATGAAAAGGGAGGAGTAAAGGAAATTAAAAAGAAAAAGAAATTAAGCCTAACAACGACATTTCAGTAATTTGCCTTTAAAAAATCCCCAAATGACACACACATGCCTAATCTAATTCAGGTCAATATGAGAAATACCACTTCTGTGATATTGTTCTCTAATTTTTTTACTTTTATAAGAAAGTTTAAAACATATTACTTTATTGTTTTCGATTAATATTTTGAGTTAAAGTTAGGCAAATATGTATTACCTAAAGGTATTTTAGCTTTTTTAGGTAAGAGAAATAATATAACTCAAATGGAGGAAAAAGAAGTGATTTTTTTTCCTAATAAAGAAGCCATTCATGCAATTGTAGTAGTAAAAACTAATATACCACCTAATTTAGTCATTTGATTCCATTAGGTTTTGGGGTTGATTTAATGAAACTACATCAATTGCTAAAGTTGAAAGAGTTTGGGGTCGTTTTGGGGCTGATTTATTTATTTTTAATAAGTGACAAACCCACTAAAAAGTTAAGGACCAATTAATCTAGTAACGCATACAATCTTTACTCTCTTAAAGAGGGGGGATAAAACACCAAGAAACTTCGCTGACTTTATCATAAACTTTGATTTCGCTGCGCTCAATAGGATCTTGAATAGCGGACTTTGATTTATGTTCTGCTTCGATATGTAAATTAATCTAATTTTAATTAGCATTCTTAAATCTTACATTTCCTTCATTTTCTCTATTATTCTTATACTCTTCCAAACAAACCTTTTGGATTCCGATTTCAAATGATTGTAAAATTTTTTCTAGGATTTTGTAATAAAATAGTGAAAACATAAGTGGATGTCCTTTCTCAGTCTCCCGACCCTGTTAAGATTTTTTATTAGAGGTTACTCAAATTGAAATATGGAGATTTCTTTGATAAGCATTCAAAAAATATCATATATTTATATATATATATATATGAAAATTATTTGGAGCAGATTTAACGGTAAAAAAATAAAATTCTGCTGATTGGCGTGCCACTGGAAAGATTAATAAAGTTTTAGTTTTTTGCATAAAAAATTAAAAATAAGAGCAAAATGTAAGGTCTATTTGTTTGATTTTTAAATCACGATTTAAATTATTTTATTATAATATTTTTTTGTAAAAATTTAAATTTTTATTTAAATATTTTACCCAAATACACGTAACAAACGTGTGCCTAATGTTATTCACCCGCAAAAACAAAGCAGAGTAATATGAGATGTGTGTCCCTAAAAAACCATAGATTCCAAAAGTGGATCCACCTTTTAACTAGTCAGCATCAGCAAGTCCCGACTTCTGGAAAAGTATCCCGATAATGTAATCAACCAAAAAAAAAGAAAAGCCATCAAAAGCAAAGCGGAAAGACCCCGCGTCCATGCACTATAAATAACTGCTCACTCATTTTGCGTGAAACGCTTCTTCGTCTTTCTTTTTTTAACTCTTTTCTTTCTTTCTATCTCTCTGTTGCAGCTGCAGAGCTGACGAGGATACTGGAGAGATCAGAGTATCGCAGACATGAATTGCCTTCAGAATCTTCCTAGGTCAGTCGCTTTTCTTCTTGGCATTTTTCCTTGTCTGTCGATTCTCTGTAAGAATCTCTTCTCTTTTTACGATTACAGGTCCTCTGGTTTTTCTCTCCAAAGCTCCGAATTCCATCGGAGGAAGAATTTCTGCTCCGTTAACACTCTGGTAACCTCTCATTTATGTCATATTCATCGCTACAAAATGGATCAGCTGTACGGATGGATTTTTTTTTTATCTCATTCTCTGGATTTTTACGCAGCGAGTGATGAACGCAGCTGATCGACGACGAACTATGGCGATCAAGGTGAATTTTGTATTTTTCTGCCTTTTTTAAGGAAATTTGTAGTTTTTTTATCCGATTAAGATTAGTTATGGTTGTACACTATTTTGTAAAGGGAAACAAGTTAGTACTGTTCTTTTTTGTTGGTATAAATTGGTTGTTGATCAGCTCTCTTTTTATTTTTACTTTTTTTTTTCTTTCCTTCTGTGGTATGTATATATAAAGCTATAAGTAAGCTTGGTAAGCATGTTGCGCATATATGTAGAAGGTTTGTGATTTGTGTGTAGGCAACTTGTGGTTCCACATCTGGTGCTGAGATTGGTGGCAGTGACGCGGATTTAAAGGAGGAGAAATCTGAGGTTTACAGTCACAACATGACAGAAGCTATGGGTGCTGGTAAGCTCACTAATTCATTCTATGGTTCTGTACTCAGTATGAGGAAGCTTAAGGTTGTGTTTGGTAGAAAGGAAAGAGAACAAGAAGGAAAAAACTATAGATGACTTAGCTGAGGACCTTTCTTTTTTAAGCTTGTCTGGAAGGAGGGAAAATTGGAAGGAGGGAGAGTGGGGGGAGATTAGTGGAAGGATCTTAGGACCCATGGTTGTTTGGCAGGAGAGAAAAGGGGAGGGAATGGATTGGGTGAGGGATTTCAAATCCTTCAAAGAACCCCAATTTTAAGAGGAGGGAAATCATACCAAACACAACAAGAGAAAGGTATTCTCTTTACTCTCCATTCTTCTCACCTAGGTTATATGCCTTTGTTTCCTTCTTGCCAAACAAAGCCTAAAACTTGGTTAGATAGAACAATCTAAAATTTTTCTACAAGTTTATAAGAGTGTTTTTGTATCTTTTGATAGCCCAAAGTCATCAATCCTTGCAACTTATGTAATGGCCCGGCCTTGAGATGGCTCATTTGATCAAGCATGATCCTGATCCTCTTGTGTTTTGTGTCTAATTTAGGATTTTTATTTATCATTTGGCATCAACACTTGTCATGTTAGCTAATCATCTCCCTTTTTGACGTAATGGATGCAGTTTTGACTTATAGGCATGAACTGGGAATGAACTACAATTTCATTCGTCCAGATTTGATTGTGGGTTCATGCCTGCAGGTAATCCTTGCTCCAAAAGTTAATTATATAGCTCTTTCTAGAATTGTCGTTTAATCCTTTTTTCCCCTGCTTATATTACAGACCCCTGATGACGTTGACAAGCTTCGTGGAATTGGAGTGAAAACTATATTTTGCTTGCAGCAAGATCCAGATTTGGGTATCCTAAACAATTTTGTTTTGACTTTATTTATGTATGGGTTAAAAAATGTGCATATTCTGATCATTGGGACAATTGCAGACAAGTTTATTATAGCCATGAAAATAAAAAGACTGGATCCTTTGCAACTACTTCCAGATATTTTGGGGTGGATATTGGAGCCATTCAAGAGTACGCCACGACTTTTGATGACATTGAACACTTGCACGCTGAGATAAGGTTGGTTAGTGAAAGAACTGTCTTTAGCTTTGAAGAAGTATTACGTATGGTCAATTTATTCTAAAACAAAAGTGTGATTAATTTTGACATAGTTGTATGGTACTATGGTTGGATGCTTATATTCTATTTTCTCAACAATTCATTTCATTCACTTTACTTGTCAATTTTGTAACATGTTTGTACGCAACAGGTTTTGTGTGTGTGGTGGTGGCTTTTGCCATAAGTTTTAGGTTTTAAACTTCTCATATGGTCTTTTTTGACTGCAAAGTCATTATTCAGCTTAATACATTGATCTGTTTCTTTGCTAGCATATATGGTTAATTCTGTAAAACATATGATACAGTCTTCTTATGTTGCGTATTTCACATCAACTCTGATTGTTGTAGTGTTCCACCGTTCCTACCATTTTCAATGGCTTCAGCCTTGTTGCAGACAAGCATTCACAGATTTGAATTGTTCCTAGTTGGCCATTCAAGTACGTAATCATTTACAGTCAAATCATTGAACTGTCCTTTTGTTATGTTATATTAGTGTGATTTTTTGTCTGTGTTCTTGTATTTCTTCACCTTGTCCAGAAGGCTAACGGTTGATTTAGCAGAGACTTTGATGCACATGATTTACGGATACGGCTACCAGTTGTTGTGAGCAAATTATACAAGGCCATAAATCGAAATGGAGGTGTGACTTATATACATTGTACTGCAGGACTTGGAAGAGCTCCTGCTGTCGCAGTATGCACCAAGTTCTTTCCAGAATCGATATTATACAAATTCCTTTTTTTATCGGCGAAATGAGTCTTGATCTGCAAAAGCTTATTATCTTACATAATAATGAACCTTTTAGTTATTTATTTATTTATTATATTTATTTTTTTTTAGCAAAATGAGTCTTGATTCTGGAGAATCTTATTATCTTACATTATAATGAACATTTCTTCTTTTATTTCTGTGGCAAGCATCAAGTTAAATATTCATAATTTATCAATTATGATGAATACTTACCTAGAAGATTATTAATTTATGAAACTGGGAAGGGAGAAAGCATTGGAATGCATAGTCGACTCCATAAAGTAGGCATGAAATTGAGTTTGAGGTAGGAAAGTTGAAATGAGTTGAAGGTGTTGAGGAACAAGATTTGGGTGTTTCATAGATGGAGATAGAAAAGCAAAACAAGATGGGAGTTATCAATTTGGGCTGGGAACAATCTAGGATTTCCATTGTTAGATAATGAACTGCACTTGGGGTAGGTGGTGGAATAAGTTGCACAATATAATTATACAACACATCCGCAGCGTGTGGTAGAAGTTACTTGTTCTTTTACATTGATGAATGAGTTCTTTTCCTTTATGTACTGCGATGAAAAGTTCAATATTGATTTTTTAAGGCATTATTTGACTTTTGTTAACTATAATAACCTGGGCTTGTTCTAATACCACCAAACTCATTCTTCCCATCTCCAACCGAAAGAGTAAATTGAAAAAAAAAAAAAATGAAATTAGACACTGGGATCGTTAAGACTGAACTTAAAGACACTGTGCCTGAAGTGATATTTGTGAGAGTAAATTAAATTTTATCTTAATCACATTTTCCCCTCATTTGTTTTTAACATGACAGTTGTGTACTGAACGGTTCTTCTAATTGCAGTTGGCATACATGTTCTGGGTCCAGGGCTATAAACTTATCGAAGCTCTAAAATTGCTGCTGGTAACTTCCTTTTTCATATCTTTATTCTGTAATATATCTTTTTATTTTTGCAGTATTTGTGTGGGCCTCTAATTGTTTTGATATGGAAAATGGGGACTTGAATTTAATTAAGATTTATTGAAACTCTCAAGTATCTGCGTTTTTGGTTCCGGTTTTCTTCGTATTTCATTAATTTTATTAAAAACTTTTCATTAGATGGATATTATTAATTTAAGAATATCTTGAGTTCAGATTATATTTGTTGTATGGCTGCATGCGCACTATCTAATAAATAAGGGATTGCAACTTAGAATAAGGTGCTATCCCCTGCCAGTTTAATTGCAGGGTAACACTAGTTATTCGAGTTTCATGTCCTTATTTAGCTATTTTGTAGACTTCTCCGCATCTTTTGACTCGTATGTGTGGATATAGAAAGCATATGTCCTGCATTTAGGTAACTTACATATTTATGGTCAAGACATGAGAATAGATAATGATCATTAATAGACCTAAAGATATTTTTTCTTTACATTAAAAATTTTGAATTTGCTAAATCTTGATGAAATGATCTATTGTAGAGCAAACGCTCATGCTTCCCAAAAGTGGACTCCATAAAAAGCGCAACGGCTGACATTGTGAGTTCTGCTCCCTTTTTTCTTACTTCATATACAAATGTTCAAGAAGCCTTGATATATTTATATATATATGACTTAAGATTATTCCTATATGTATGTGTGGATATATTTATATGTATATAATATATATATATATATATATATATATATTTTGTCTTCAAATTTTAGATTGGTACTTCCCCTCAAATGTGTCCTTATGATGATTTATGGGCCGTTCGAACAAAAAGTTTGAACAGAAATTCAATTTTTTGTCAGAAAACATTGTAGAAAAGAAGATTTGAATTGTGGTTAAAACTATGAAACAAGCGGGCCAATACTTGTGGCTTTTTTGCTCAATGCAGCTGTGCTGCCTAAAAAATGTATATGCAACTGTTTTAGAAGTTTCTGTACGAGAAAAGTTGTCTACGCCTTATGGTAGTGGTACTTGTTCAGGATTGCAATGTCTTCGTCATAGATGAAAATGAGCTTTATCTTCACCCGACCAGAGGAGTCATGAGGGTTTTAACTTTGGCACCCACATTTGAAACTCTTTGGAAGAGGATTATACCATTTGAAAGATGGTAGTATAGGACTTAAGAGCCAAGGAAGTTTGTAATCGTCGTGTGCAATTTTGGTACTGTTATAGTTTGGCAAATTTTATATCTGACGCTATAATGTGTGTGCGTGTACGCGTTTGTGTTGTTGTTCTTGTTCTTTTTTTTTTTTTTTTTTTTTTGGTGGGGGGGGTGTTGTTCTCTTTTTTGGCTTCTGTAATAGATGTGCAAACCAAGTTACCACAAGCTCACATTTGTTCTTTACTAAAAAAGCTGACAGGCCTGAGAAAAAAGCCTGTTTCTTTGACATGGAAAAGTAAAAATTGCTCCACTGTGGAAGTATCTGGACTTGATATTGGATGGGGTCAGGTAATTATCTTTTTTCAAGATCATCTGCTGGATGCTTCGTATACATTCATTTTGCAGCTTTGCCTAAAATGGCCCTCCAATCCGACCGTGAGTTGGAGAATGGTCAAGAAATTGAACCTGCTTTCTTGTTGATGGTGTTTTCATCTATTTTTCTGACAATTTTCAGAGAACACCACTAAAATTCGACGAGGAGCAGGATCTGTGGGTTCTTGAGAGGGAACTGCATGTAAGTAGAGCACTATTTCTCCATATCGATAAAGTTTCCTTAAGATTAAGTTCTGGACATGCAGTACATAGCCCTTTTCTGCGTGTTTCTTTCCCAATAGAAGATATATTTAATAGACCTACTAATATACTACTTCCTAATATACTCATACTTAATATTAGAATTGAACGATCAAAAAGTAGAGAGATCACAATACCTATTTTTCCCTTGCATTAAACTGTTCCTCAGAACATAAGAAATCAGTGTGTTGGCTTCTTCTCCTTTCCTTCTTTTTTTTTTTTTTTTTTTCTCCTTTTGGTTAAAATGTCTTGGCTTACCCTTGATTCAACAGGAAGGACGGTACGAGTACAAGTACATAATCGATGGCAAATGGATATGCAACACATCCGAGCTACTCACCTCTCCCAACAAGGATGGCCATGTCAACAATTATGTTGAAGTAAGTTTCAATAATTTAGCCTAGGTAGACTATAATGCAGTTTAAGTTATTTCTTACATCCATTAAAATCGATTTAACATGATCTTTTACAATAATCAGTGCTCTCATTTGTTTATTATTGAGCCCAGGTCCTTTATGACGATCCTAGTGGTAGTGCTAGTGCAACGCTACGAAAGAGGTTGTCTGACGAGAATTTCGATCTTACAACAGAGGAAAGACAACAAATAAGGCAGTTCTTGGAAGCTTGTCCAGATGAGTAGCTAAATACTAATGCGATGCATAAACATGTAAAGTATTAAATGGCCACTGTTCTTCCTAGTTATATTCACAACTAATGTTTTACCTTATTTTCTTTAGGTGGAAGGAATTAAGAGTAGAAATACTCTGCACTAGACATGGTACAAATGCGATCATTTTAACAGTAATAAATGACATTGATGTTACTTTTGTACTCTTTAGTTGCATTTTAGTGTGGCCTAAATTTTTCTATTTGGGTGTTGTGCAAATGGCTTTGGCGGCCAATGGCTAAAAATCGAAGTAGAAAGTAAGCAAACTACAGTGGCAACACATGTAAATTGTAATTCAGAACTCAAATCAACAATGCCATATCACCCAGCAATATGAAGCAAAAGAGATCACACGACAGTAATTAGCAGGAGGGAGAGGTAGATAATCTAGGTGAGGGAAATGGGGAGCGAAATAGATATCCTTTTTCTGATTGGTATTTGCTATAAAAGAAAAGAAAATACAGAAAACAAAACAAAATCACTTGTCTTGTTTTGTATAAAAGAAAATTAAAAAAATACATATTTTCTTTGTATTAGTTTCCTTCAATGATAGGGACAATGAAGTATGTAGAACAGTTACATCTACAAATCCCTCCAAATTGAGGACTGGAGTTCTTTGGAAGATTTTAAATGCCTCACCAGATCATTTCACTTTTAACCCTTTGTAGAAAACAATCGTAGATCCTTAATTCACTCCACTTATTTCTCCACCCATAACCTTGCACTTTTCCTTCTTACCAAACAAGCTCTTAGCACTCCCTACTTTTTGCAACATGAAGAACATGTCTTGTTGAAGGCTTAGGCCTCTACGGAACCAGTTGAGCATGAGGCCCCTTCCAAAGATAGGCGCACCAATGCCGAAGGCTCTTGTTGGGAAATTAAGCCATGTAGATGAAGAGGAATGGGCATGAGGGGGTTGCAATTGTGGCTTTTCTTCAAATAAATATGGTAGCGTAGAGTAATCACAAGAGTGGAAGTAGAAGAAAGACAGTAGTCTAATAAGATTGTCTGAGAGAACAACGTACGTAGTAAGTCACCGTACGTAGGATAGGACATTTTCTTGGGGAAAAGTTGATTGCCCATAGCTAGCGGAGCAAGAAAGACATGGATCTATATTCAAGGAAGGGAGGAGGCGAAGCGTGTCCTTCATAATGAAAATGAGGACACCATTACTTCGCCGTTTTGCTGCACCGCTGGTGCAAACACAGTGGTCTTTGATTCTACTTTAGATCCTGACATTTCATGTCTCCAAATATGGGTGAAATAACTTATCGTGGAGGGTGTAGACTGGCAGGGGCATTGGTGAGTCCAAAAGGCATAACCAAATCAACCCTTCATTAGTAAGGTTGCTTGCTTGTCACACAGGTAGTCTTTGGCTCGTCAGTTCCTTCCTGTTGCTAGATTCTCGTTCCAATTTTCCCTCTTGTTTCTGTATTCTTGTTCCAATTTCCCTCTTACCATACAAGCTCTTAGCGGACTTAGTTAGCAATAGCTACTAATTTTACTCCCACACACACACACATTCAAAAAAAAAAAAAGTTTCGTTACCACTTCACTGATTTACCACACAAAGCGAACCATAACATGGTCCAGAAGAATGATATTTTGAAATCAAATTATCAGATGGTCATTCATAACAAGGCACACAACTTATCAAGTTTGACATCAAAGAAATCCACATTAAACTTGGAAAGTAATTTGAATAATTGCACTTAGTAACCTCATCAAGTGTGCAAAATTCAATCCATGGGATGACTATATGTCGCTCCCAAAGCTCTATGAAATTAAAACCTCTAGAAAAACCAAATTCCCAACCAAATTCCCATTTAACAATAAACGAAAGATACAAAAGTAAAAAACTCATGAGCAAACAATAGTGCATTGTAAATGTGCACAAATGAAAAGTATTGTAGCCGATCAGAATAGGTTGCACTTGTAGGTGATGTTGGATACTTCTGTTAACTCTCTTCATCAACAAGGATGGTTGCGTCATTGCTGACCCCGACATCCACTAGAGATGCCATTTCGTCATCAAGCAATATTGGCAAAGGAAAACCCTGAGAATAAATGGATCACATTACTTGGTGCCAAGGGAATGCTGGTCAGGTATTCATGGTCTTGGCATTGTCTCCCTCTTTTTAGGTTCTCATTACTTCACATGGTTAAGGGTGTTATGTTATGATTATATGCTTTGAAAAGAACCAGATAAATGTCCCTTCAAAAAAAAAAAAAGAAAAAGAAAGAAAAGAAGAAAGAAAAGAACCAGATATATGCAGCTACTTGTTTCTTATGAAAAAAAAGGAATACAAATGAATAGAAAAGCACCGGACAGCAACTGGTGCATGTATATAGACAATTTAAGAGGTTGGTAAAAGGAGTCGGGATATAGTGTCTAGTCTACTACTCTTGATTATCAAATGATATCGAAATGATCAATAGGAACAAATTGCGCGAGTGAAAACAAACCTCTTCTTGCAGAAACAATTTCAGCTTAATTGACTTCAACTTGAAGAAGCTTTCACATAGGATTTTTAGCTTGCCAACCTAATTTAAAAAAAAAAAAAAAAGAGAGGAAAAAAAAAGACAACAACAACGACGAAACAAAACAAACCATGTAAGTCATTAAGACAACCAAAGCCATGCCCAAGTTTGATACCAGACAGCCGCATAAAATAAAATTAAAATTAAAAAAAAAAAGATAGAAGCAGACGCATTTTTCTAAAAACAAGATTGAGGATTGACCGTTGTGGTGCCCGGGAGCTTCTTTGTCAGTGGGGCTTTCTCTCCAATGGATGCTCCGACACATTTTAGTGTGATAGCTGTATAAGTAATGTAACTGTTTTAAAACTCCACATTCATTACAAGACTTGAAGAAACTGGTCAAAATTGGAACTCATACATAGAAGTCCTGATGCCATTTTCTGAGGGCCAGCTAACCCAGTTGATGGTTTTTCATAATCAATTCCATGAAATTCCTTAAGCTTGGTAAACCTGCATCAAAGTCAAATTCAGTCAAGGATTACATTATAATTCGAATCTCATCAAATTTAGCCCCACGATGTAGGACCATGATAGATTAGAAGGAGAAAGAGATAGGTAGGGAAGAGAGAGACACACACACAGAGAGAGAGAGAGAGAGAGAGAAGAGAAATAGAAGAAAAATTGAGGAAGAAGAATTCACAGAGGAGAGAGAGGGGAAATTCAATAATAATAAGAATTTACAAAGGTCTGAAGTGAAAATACGTATACGAGTTCTATTATAGATGCATAAATCCTAAAGTAAATAATGAATAATAAGGTGTTTGGGAACATTGGTTAGAACCAATTTTGATTGAAAAGGTTTTAGAAAGCATCCGAGAGGGAAGAGAAAGAAGGGAGAACAAGAGAGGAAACTTTAGAAAATGTAGTTAATATTAATCATAGCAATATTTATAGAAGCTTCTCCTAGAAGCATACTAGCCAACCAAACATATGGAGACAAAATATTATTAGATAATATAATGCTAAGCTCTTTTCCATCTTTTATCTATTAGTTTTTATTTCTTTCGTCTGATTGCAATCATAGAAATATTTATATCCCAAACTTCGGTTCCCAAGGACTTAACATCATAATCATTGGAGGTTGGATTAATGATTATTCATGTATGGAAACGTCACAAGCCAAGAATGAGAGAAGACAGAGAAGAATATACTCATTGCATTCAGAAAACAAGCCAAGAAAGAGAGCCGTAGATTTGAAAATTTTCGCATTACCTTGACATATATTTTTTGACAAAAACCTTTTTTTTTTTTGGAAAATTTATTGATGTGTTGATAAAATGCATCTCCTCTCTACCCTCAGAAAAAAATAAATAAATAAACAGGACTACCTAAAAAGGAAATCTATCCTCTACTATCAGCAATGTTATCTCCTTTATATCCTCCAAATTTCAAGATTGTATTTATTCTTTGAACTACATTGAAATGATAATCAGGAAAACCATTAAGGCAACAGAAGCTAGCAGGATAGATACTTTAAGAAAATATTATTACCTTGGGTGGAGCTGCTGGATATCTTCCAGATTGCCTTGCAACTTTGACATGACTAGACGGACATATCTTCAAGAAAAAACATAACTTGTGAAGCAAAAGTATGTTGTTTTACCCAATCAATAATTATATAATTCAGATACTACTTGAAACATGTATTGCTGGTAATTCTCGATGACACAAAGCCTGAATTTGTGAGCGACTCGCAATCATGTATTAGTGCACATATCCCAATATTCCGACTACATATCATGGGATCAACCCATTATTAAACACCCAATAGTACTCAATAGCGGTATAAGTAAAAGATCTTTTTTAAAGGACAATGAACAGGACCCATATAATGTTGAGGGGAATGAACAGATCTATGGATAAAATTATGTGCTGTGTTAATAAAACCCAAAAACTTTTAAGACTAAAAGAGCTGAACAAATAGCACAAATCAATCATTTGATGGACATCACTGAGATGTGCTTCACATGGAATTTGTTTCTCAGAATTACTAGTTCTGTACAAAACATAAAAGAATAAAATGGCAGCAGCAATATTGCATCCATTAACGATCAAATTGTTCCTTTTTTTTTTTTTTTTTAATGCAATGCTAGTTGTTCCCAAGATTTCCTCCCCTGTAACCCATCCCACCCTTACTAGTTAGGCTAGCACCAGTTGGCAAATTGCTTCATAGGCCTTTTGGCAATGTTGTTTGAACTACAAATTGTAGTTAAAACTAAGTTTGCTGTCCAATTTTGAGAGAGAAAACACTAGCAAACTTAGTTTGAACCTCATTTGCTAAACAGCCTATCGATTTTCAGTAAACCAGAGATTCATGCCTTAACCATAAGAGAAAAATTTATTCTTGAGACAAAAAAGTGTGTGGCCATCAAACCAAAGTGCAAACTCAAAATAAAAGGAGAGAGAAAAAAAATGTTGGAAATGAAGAAAAAATCTGAAATCAAGCAAATCAAAGGAATCTTTAAGCAAGTGATAACTGATAACACATAATTATTAAAAAAAAAAAAAGGTTTATAGCAAAGGAGGCTGGCTATAAGATTAAGTTGGAAGAGAAAACACACCGAATTTCGGATTCTTTTCTTTCACGATTGCTAACCTGTAAAGAACAAAAACTATGCCCATCATATTTTTTATATTATTGTGACAGGGCGGTCATGGAAAACACAGGATACTAGGTTTACCTCACTCCCATTCAGAATTTCAACTTTTTCCAAGCGCGCAATCAAAACAAACCTTGGAATACCACCACTTCCAGGATCAGCAATTGGATTGTCAGACAGCCGTACATCCTTTGATTCACAAAGGGACAATAACAGAACTGTTTAAAATTTGTTGAGGCAAGAAATATCTAAAAAGTTTATAGTTAGCTATAATATGTTGAGATTGCATCTAGCAACCAACTTTGGTTTTGCCCATCATCTATCCTTTGCAAACAATCCAAAGCAAGCAAGACATATTGCAATACAAAATGATTCTAAACATCAAACTCAGGTCAGGTGTAGTTAGTTCCAACTTCGCTAAACATTTTGCCTTCCCCCAAGAAGCTCCTTACCATAAAACTACTCATAGTAAAACATCAGTACTAAGAACATTCAAGGAATGAACCTCAAAATGTACGACATTAAGTGGAGTTAATCCAAGAACTGAAATCTAATAAATCCACATTTAATAGACTATCCCCACAGTCTAAACTTCTTGCAATTTTTTTTGTCCAAGGAAATAAATAAAGGCAACAATCATATTTACAAAAAGGTTCATCCAGGAAATAACATAACTGGATATACATCCTACAATTTATGTGAAAATGCTACTTGTTATGTAACCAAATTGATTTGTAAGTTTGTAATAGCAAGCCAAACATGAGGAAGAGGAGGTAGAATCCCTGTTACTGAATTACATAATGCTCAAAATGAACTCTAACCTTCTTGACCTAGTAATACAAAAATGCAAAGAAAAAATAAAAAAAAAAATGGAAAAAAATCATATCTGGAGTAAAAAGTATGAAATAGATATAACCTAATCATAACAGATAACTTGGTTACTACTATCCACATCCTCATGCTGAGTTTACAAGGAGTAATTGCAACCCGTTAAATGCATCTCACTGAAAAACTACAATTTTAAATAATAGAATAAGGGCACACGTATCAAATTCTTACCACTAGCTTTGGAAATGAGTTCAGGGCATCAATAGAAGCCAGATCATCAAGATTGTTGCTTCCTAGAGTATTGACAAGTAATGCATTATGATCAGTAATACCAATAACAACAAAAAAACGATTCCCCAAGTTTTAATATAAGAGTTTAAAAAATATACCCAGTAGAAGGCAGCGCAAATTTTGAAATGGCTTGTCATTTTTCTCAAGTTCACAACCAGTTGAAAGTTTATTAATCATATCATCATCAGGATAAAAGATGTGGTTCAAATTGTTCTTGTTTAGATGAAGCTGCTCCAAGCTGAATGCATGAACCACAATGTCAAGGATGTCAAGAAAACTTGGCCATAACAGAAGTATCATAGTAGAAAATAGCCAAACAACATCTTATACACTTGTTTATGGTTGCATTTGAACCAGACACCTCTACACCACAGTCCATCATTTGTTTAATGGGACATAGCAAGAATACAAGAAGAAATACTTGTTTTTAACCTTCTTAGCTGTGAAAGTTTCAATATTTCTTTCCAATCAGCTATGCAATTGTCTTCCAAATTCAGAAGCCGTAGAGAATCAAACCCCTGAACTGTAAAGGATGATGGAGGCTGGAAGACGAAAGAGAACAATGTAGCTATGCAATAAATTCAGGATGATTTAGAATTTGTGTAAATATAAACAAACGAATAGCAAGTAAATCAGTATATTTCATCCACATACATCTATTGTGCTTATGTTATTTCCCATAAGATGTAGCTCTTCAATTGCAGGCAGTGCATGTTTAAGTATTTCAACCTGCCACATCAAGAACCAGAATTTAGCAAGTTTAAACTGAAAACCAAAACAAGATGACAAAGAGAAAAAGAACATATTAAAACAGAGAATATGATAAGTAACCTTGTAAAATTGGCAAAGTTCAAGACATGAACGTCAGTGAAGGTTTAAAAGATTGTTATATAAACTGTAAGCTTATGGCTTTCAGTAAAGCCATAGGTGTTTCGTTCTTATTCTGTCCCAGCACTAGTTGCTTGGCTGGCCCACTTTCTAATTTCCTTTCTTTTTTTTTTTCTTTTCTCCTTTTCTCCTTGTGAATTTTTCCTTAGCTTGCGTCAGTTATGGAGTTTCCTTAATTTTCTAGTTCACCCATAGTTGACTAAAAGGATCTGGTCCTTCAGTAGCTAAGGTCCGGAGGGAAGGAAGTGTATCATTACTTCAGCAATTGTACTTGATATGTTATTCATGTTCCTGTGGCTAAAATACTAAGATCCCAGGTATCAAGCTCTACTTCTATATATTACTTTGTTCACTTTCTCACCTTTCTTCTTCCTCCTACATTTTAAACCAGCAACGCCACGAATTATTGTTTATCAGAGTTTTCATATGATTTGATAACATCTTGTATCACTAACAAAAGAGAGGCACAAAGTGAAAGGTAAATTTAAGGAGGAAGAAAACCTTTGCCCAATTTACACCAGTATTGTTTAAAACTAAGATACGGATGCTTTTTAGTTGAGGCAGCCCGATGATATCTTGTGCCATGAAATTGTAAGATAAATTAAGCGCCGAAAGATTCGGTAACTCTTTACAGATTGTACCAACGTCCTGCATGAAAAGATCAATGCAGACATCCAGAAAGGTTGTGAAGCCCCCAACAAATATCAACAAGAACATCAAGACAATGGTTTTGTAAACTCATAGACCAATGCAAACATTTAAGTGAGAATAGAACAGAGAGAATACATAGGCTCCATGACCAAATCAGTGATGCTAATGAAATCTTCCAAATTGTTGCATTATGAAAAACGAATATGTAGAATGAGACAACACCAAGACAAATTTCAGGAGAAGACCACCAATTCTTCTAGGATACCTTGAAAAAGGAAAGCCTCTTAAGACCAAATTACAAAAAATAAGAAGTGAAAGGAAAAAGTTACTGAAGAAACCCTATACTTTTTTTTTCTAGATGAAATACTCCTTTAATTCTCCCAACATGTAGACCACATTCAGTTTTGTTTACTAGTAAAACTCCTAGCCTAATTATGTAAATAAACCATGTTTAATGGTTTTTTTTTCCTTTTTTTTTTGGGTGGAAAATACCTTCCAGTCTGATAGCAGATTTCCAGTCAAATCAAGCTCCTTTAAATCTGCAGAAAGAGCATTCAAGTTAGAACACCGTATCGAGCACATCTGCAAAATATCGCAACATAAAGCACATATAGCCCATGGATCTCTACTAAACTAAAATACAGCACAAATAAAACGCAAAAATCATCATTGTATTGCCAAAATTCTACTCATTACTACGCAAGAAGGTCCCAAAAGTCAGAAGTTCAAACCTAAAATAAGGAGTAAAAACATGATGAAATTCAAGCGAAGAAAAAATAATTCTTATAATGCAAGAGTAATCAAGCAAAACCAAATATATGGCAATTTCACACCGTTACATCCAATTTAATTTTTATATGTACTCCAAAAGATCTATGAAAGATGCTAGGGATACCAACTCCAATCCCAACTTGCTTACCAACTTATGAATTATCATGGTTTAAAAGATTACCAAATCAATAGATTGCATCTACCAATACCTTAATGACAACTCAAGAGTTGGGATAGAAGTTGGGATTAGAGTTGGTATCCCCAGCATCACTTAAGATCTATTGTTCAATAGGATTCAAGCTAAAGCTATGATAAAACATTGACTAGCAAGAAGTTGCAAGAATTTTAGGGAGCAGCAACAGACTTTCTCAATGAGAAACAAAGTTGAGTCTTTCTGACCTCAAGAAGAAACAGAGAGAATTAGCTTAAAAGAAGTATTTTTATGCTCAATTATGATGATTGGTAATGCATAGTACGCCATCAAAACCTCAATTCAAACACTAACATCTATTTCAATTACTTTTGCTACATATATGATTAAAACAAGCCTTGGCTTCATGAACAATGAGTGAACAATTCCTTATCATGTCTCCTTGTTGCCAAATTGATCAACCATTAACTAGTTTACAATCCTCTAAGTCAAAAGCAAATCATCAATGTAAATAAAGAACAGAGTCTTATCCCAACTTACTTGGCAAGGCAGTGCCAATATCACAAGGGGATCCAGGGGAGCTAACACCCAAGAAAGAAAGCGATGCACCAGTCAACTCCTCAAATCGACTTAGTTTTTCCTGAATCTTATCTTTACCCACTAGCTGAATAGAAACCCGTTTGCTGCTCGCCGAAAAAACATACATTTCATCTGCAATCACCACAAGTAGAATATATTAGCACAAATTTAAACCAAAATTCTAGTGGGTTTTTGCTGATATTTCTCTATATAAATCATGATAAGTCAAAGTACTAGAAGCTTGTGCTACATTCACATTTAGGCCTTGCTTGGTAACACTTCCATTCTTTTTTTTTTTTTTAATTTTCTGGTCTTTTGCAGTAAATGAAGGTGAAAATTTTCCCAAAAATTAGTTGAGAAAATCTTCATCGTTCTCACTTATATAAACACGACAATTACAATGAAAAATGAAAATGTTATAACTGAACTTAAACATAAACCAAAACAAAGGAGTTGTATGCTTTTCTACTTTTTTTCAACAGATTACTCGGCAGCCAAACAGAAAACGCATCAGAATTAATTACCTTCTTCTTCTTTAGTGCTGTCGCCTTGGTATCTAAGGCGGAGAGCTTCGAGAAGAGAAATGCCGGAGCTGAGATTGTGGCTGCGAACGAAAGAACCGGATCGCTGGAACTTGGCGTGGAAGTATCGGACACCATTAATGGAGCCGTCGTGCTTGCCGTCACCATTATCCCAGTCGACTCCAATCCAAATGCCAGAATAGCCCTGCACGGGGCCCACGTAAGTCACCGTTCCGATTCGCCGGGAATCTCCGGCTGAGTGGACTCGCTGGCCGAGTTTGAACTCGCTCTCTTCCATCTCCTTCTTCCTTCTCTATCAGGAGAACTGACAGGCCTTCTAAAGGGAAGATTTTGATGAAAGGGTAAAAAAAAATTTCAAATTGGGTAGAAGGGCTCTTTTTTCTTTGAACAAAGAAAATATGTTTTTTTGTGTAGATAAACTGTCTCAGTTTTTTTTAACAAAATAAAAAAAATAACTGTAGCAGAATAAAAAACCTCAACATGGTGAAAAAAAAAAGAAACCATTTTGATGTCCAAAAAGCCTTTTTTTTGTGTCAAAAACTGTCTCAAAAAAAGTGGTCTATTTACCAAAAATTTTTTTGGCCGGAGGTCATTTCTCAAAATCCCTCCTTCTAAAGCCTGGTTTGGTTTCCCTCTGAAAAAGTATACTCTATATTGATCAATTTATTGGGCCGAATTTACATTGACTGTTTTAATTTTAATTCTGGGTTATTTATCTTTTTTACACCTATATTTTAGATTTATTTAAAAAGTATACCATTTATTTTTAATCTCATCAAATATATACTTTTAGATTTAATAGGTAAATTCTACCCTCTCTAAGTCAACATCTGTTTTGACCACAAAAATAACACAAATAACCTTGTAAAGAAAAAAAAATGATTCTTTTGAGAAAAAAAAAAAGAAATTTAAAAGTTAAAAGAATTAAAGAGAAATAAAAACACCCTTATCTAAATCTAAATCCAAAAAATTTAAAAGCCAAAAACATAGAAAACACTCTGCCTTTAATTCATATCATCAATCGCTAATATATACTCTCTTCTTCACCATTCTCAACTCAACATTTAAACAAACAAATGAAAGTTTATTGAGAGCCCCCGAGCTCTTCCATGGCATAACTTCCCATATCACTTACCATTTCCTCCAACTAGGGACGAATCCTAAAAACAATGTTAATGCTTACCGCTAGTTGGCTAGCTATCAACATTATGTACAGCTATGCACGGTGCTCGGACGTCTCTTCCCAATTATCTCGACCTGCCTAGGTGAACCTACAACAAGAAGATGAATGCTTCGGAGGTAAAAGGAGGACACCGCTGGTGTGCCAATCAATAGTTTCGATGCTCAAGTCGAGTTCGGCTCGACAGGGTATAGAACTGGGTTAGTTCAAAAAAAGCACGTTGACCTCGAGCTGCAATGAATGCGTTCTATTAATAGACTATCACTTAAATCGAGTGTTAGGTGGGGTTTTACCCACGACCCGCGTTTCACATCAGGACCTGTCAAGGAGCAGGTGACATGTGTCATGACCTCCACCGGTGGGTTGGTCTCCATTTGAGGGTGGAAGTGAGGCCATGTGTCGACTTTCTGTGGCAAGTTACTGCCTGGTTGTAGGCTCTAACAATCCAACCCGAGGATGTGTTTTTTCCCGAGGAGGCGAAGCCTTGTTTCGCAACCAGCAAGGGCTCTATAGAGCACCTCGAAAGGAAGTGCCAATCTCAGGAGGTCACGAATTGCCTTCTCGATGATCTTGCCAAGCACGTTTGCTGGGCTACCATGGGGGCAATCCTTGACAATAGGACCCTAGTGCACTTGGTCAGTGATTGGCTAGGTAGACTATGCAGAGAAAGTGTGGTCAGCTTGGGATGGCCTTCAGGCTTTGTCCCAGGACAATAGAAGTTGAAGAGACATGGGTTAGGCTCGACGGGACATGTGTTAGCATGCGATTGGCTGTTTCCCTGATGAGCATAATCATTTCACCTCTTCGATTTTTGTGCCCAAGTTTTGCGCCTCGAATTCGACTATAAATGGAAGTCGCTTCTCCATTGTTCCAAAGTGTTAGCCCGACTAAACTTCTAAGCTTTTGAGTTTTTGCTACCAAGTAGTTGGTCTAACCCGAAAACTTTGCATCTTGTCTGGAGCAACTTTCTACCCAAGCAGGTAATTTCCTGAACAAAATATTTAGCCATGAGTGACTTGAGTGATTCCCAAAAACGACTCCATCACCTCCGGGTTAGATAGTAGCACCAAGACCGACCAATCGGGGACCAAGGAGGTCGACATTAAGGAGACTTGCCTGATCGGGATTGGGGGGCACAGTTGGCCGAGATCCTTAGTGTTGGTGAAGGGACGGTACCGAAGAAGGAGTTCCTCGACATGATTGACGGGCGGCACCCAATCAGGCCGTGTAGGGGTAAGGACCTGTACATCATGGCAGCCACTGCGGGTATGTCTCGTGTCTTGACCAAGGAGCGTGCCAGCTTCGTGGTAGCCCAAGATATGTCGAGCACCTCTGGTGGGGACGCTGGTATTTCAGCTCTAGTAATGGAAGAAATGACCGTCGATTTGTCAGCCGAGGAAGATAGGCCAATTGAGGGCTACGAGGTTGAGGAAAAAGAGGAAGCCGAGGAAGAGAGGCCCGCCTTGGCGACCAAGGTTTAGGGAGCCATTGCGCTCAAGAAGGATCGACTCGGCCAAACTTCCACAACGGGATATACCTCAGCATTGACGCCAGGTTGACTTCTAGCCTTGCGTCGGGAGTACCAAATTCTAGATGATATTGTACTTGTTTTGCCTAGGGAGGGGGACTCTCCACTAAACCTACTGGAGGGGTACATCACATAGCATGTGGAGTTTTTCCAAGTAGGACTCCGCCTTTTGCTCCATCCATTCCTTCAACGGGCACTCAATGATTTGAATGTGTGCCCTACTTAGTTGAACCCAAACTGCTATCGATCCTTAATCAAGATGTACGTCCTCTGGAGGTATTATCACGTAATCAAGATACCTGTGGGATGCCTTCAAGCAAGTCTATAAGATGAAGAGGCTTCCTTGATAGCTTAGCTGGTACTACTTCACCGGCTTTAAGAAGGACTTCATCATAGGGAACCTCGACTCAGATAAACTTTGAAAGTTCGAATGGTTTTTTTGTTAGGGGGAACTAGATGTCTCAGGCCAGTGCAGTAGTGCCCAGAGATTAGGAGGTCCTGAGGAGATTCGAGTAGGGATGCATTTGGTCGAGAAGACCGTGGGCACCTAGCAAAGTTGTCATAATAATGGAGGAATTATACTCTAAGCCTAAAGCATCTTGGCAACAATCCTTCTTGTTGCAGAAGATGAACCTCGCCCACTATGGCTAGTTTAGGGGGGTCTAGGTCAACTAACCCTCGAAGTGATTATGACCCGCTTGCTCGGCTCGTCGAGCAAGTGACAGCTATGGAGCCCAACGCTATTGACATCCCAAGGCTGAGCACCTATCGATCTGAGCAGTAGTGGGGGAGCCATCATCGTCTAGTTCTAAGGACTCTTCTGGCTAGTTCCCTCACTTTAGGGCTTCCCATCGTCGACGAAGAAGAGCTCGAGGAAGTGATAAGGCAGCTCTACCCACCAAGCCAGCTCTAGATCAGAGGTATGCCTCGAGTTTTTATTTTTAATGTTATCGAGCCCATCTTGACTTGGTGAATTTCTTCTTGTAGAAATGTCTTCGAGGGGGATGTCCTGACAGGAGAGGTAGAGAATGATATAGAACCTTCGCCAATCTAAGGGCAAAGTGGTGGTCAGGTCTAAAAGGAAGAGAACCCAGGAAGCCGAGCGCTTTGTTGCTACCAACCCATCGAGCATCCTACAATTGCCGATGAGGTCAAGGGACTCGTCAAGCCATGGGGAAGGCAACCCTCTGCCTGTTGTCATTGTCATCCCATTGCTGCCTGCTGATTCACCAAGGATGCGTCGCCTGTCATGCCCCTGATGGTTGAGACCATTGGGGAGGCCATGCCAGACGAGGATTTTTTTGCAGCAGTCCCGGAACAGACGTTCTTGGACTATTTTTGCTCGGTCTTCAAGCTCACCGTCAAGATATGCCCTATTCATGTCCCGAACTTCTTATTACTTGTGTTTTTCTAGGTCTCTAATATTCGCTCTTGTAGGCCTGCTCATACCTAAAGATGGCCAACTTCATTGTCGAATGCACTTTCCACACCGAGCAGAGAAATGCCGACAAGGCCGCCAAGGAGAAAGACCAAGCAGAGAAAATGCTCGAGGAAAAGGGGGCTGATCTTACCTAGGCAAGAAATGCAGGTAACCCAGGTTGAAGATGCAGCCAAGAAAGCTTAGGAGAAGGCAGACCAAGCACGGGCTGTAGCAGGCTCGGTCTACCCTTTAGGCCGCTTGGGATGAATATGAATAGCTCCTAAGGGAAGAGTGCCCGGTAGGCTAGCCCAGGTAGTGGAGGAGTTCAAGGGCTCCGCTGATTACGCAGACAATTACTACCTTAGGATGAAAGACTTGTAGAAGCACATTTTGGAGAAGCATCCTAAGGCTACTACCTTCGACTGGTCAATTATTGTTGAGCTTGAGGCTGGCAAGGAGGAGGAGCAAGTTAAAGAAATCCCAGCCCTAGGAAGGCAGGACACAATCATCGACCTGGATACCAAGGATGGTGACACCGGGAATGGTGACGTCAGGGCCTATAGTTAATGGCCCTGCACTCTTTCTTGTATTTCTTCATTTTCTGTCTGGGTTTGGGAGGTGCCCAGTTATTTGTACCTCCTACAAACATTAATTTTTAATTTTTAATGAAATTTCATTTTTCCAAGTTTGATACTTCTCAAATTATTTTAATTTTTCCCAAGTTCTGGGGTCATTTGATTGTTCCCAAGTTCACTGTTTCTCACGTTATGATTTTTGTTTGACCGAGCAAGAAGAATATCCATTTCTCAGACCCTTACATTCTAGACACGCTTGTTCGTCGTGTTCGATCTAGGCCGACTATGGCGACACGTAGTGCCCGTGCCCCTAGACTTGTTTGAGTTCTTCAAGACTTTTACAAGTCTAATTATGGTCAGGAGTCAAGTTTCCCGAGGTCAGGTCATCACTTTGTTGGTGTGACTGTTGTTGGGTCGTCCAATAAATGTTGGACTAGCGGACTGCTATTTCAAGTCCACTTGTGGTCGGAATATGCGACGACCAGCCCCCTAAATCGGAGTTAGGGTGGCCCTCCCTATTCGGGAGTTATGACCTTAGTCCCCCATATGGCAGTTAGGGTGGCCCTCCCTTAGCAGTTATAGCTTTTGTTAAATACGAATTATTCAAAGGAATTTTTAAAACATATAACTTTCATTAATGTTTTCTTTTATGTACATCTCTACTTTGCTTGGCATATCTTTTGGTTACGAAAAGAATAATGAGGCCCGAGATCAAAAAAGGCATTTTAGCTCTCATCAACAATGAAATTTCTTTAGGTGCTTGGTGTTCCAAGGGTGACCTAGCACATTTTCCTCCACGTCCACTATTTTGTATGTGCCTTGTTGGACAATGCTAACCACTTTGAACGGGTTGTCCTACTTAGGACCAAAGGAGCTGAGCCTGGCCTACTAGACGATGACCTTCTTCAAGGCTAAATCACCAACTTTGAAACTCCTTGGATGAACCCGCTTGTTGTAGTACCGAGTGACAGGTTGATTTAAGCTACAATGTAGATTAGAGCTCTATCTATTTTCTCTTCCAATAGGTCGAGCTTAGACATCATGAGTTTGGTATTTTGTAACTCGTCATAGTGTTCAACTCTAAAGCTTGACAAGCCAACCTCAACTGGTATGACGGCTTTGGTTCCATAGACTAGGAAGAATGAAGTCTCTCCTATGGCATTCCGCGCTATAGTATGATAAGCCTTGAGCACTTTTGAGAGTTCATCGATCCACACGCCTTTGAGCCCTTCTAGTTTCTTCTTCAGATTGTCCTTGATGGTCTTATTGACTGCTTTAACATGTCTGTTGCTATAAGGATACCCAAGTGAGGAAAAAACCTTCTTAATGCTGAGCTGTTCACACATATGGAGGAGATTGGTTGTTTCAAACTGTTTGGCATTGTCGGTGACTATGGTGTGCGGGATGCCATATCGACAAATGATATTCTTTCAAATAAAATTTGTGTATTTGGCTTCGGTCATGTCGATGCAAGGCTCGACCTCTACCTACTTAATGAGGTAGTCAATGGCTACTATACAATACTTGAATTATGATCGGGTCGAAGATAAGGGTCTGATTAGGTTGATAGCCCACTTGGCATACGGCCAGGCAGACGTAACGGATTGAGTGGCTCAGCGTATTATCCAATTGCTCGAGCAAACTGCTAGCACTTAAGGCAATTTCATGCATATTCTTTGCAGTCTTGATCCATGGTCAGCCAATAGTACCCTTGGCAAAGGCACCTGAGGGATAAGGAGCACCCCCTTGCGTGGTTACCGCACAACCCACTGTGGATTTCTTGCATAAGGTATTAAGCCTCTTGAGGTCTAACATATCTCAAGTAGGGTGTAGTGTAGCTGTGTTTGTAGAGTTTTTTCCCGATCATTGAATACCGAGCTGAGCTATTGTGAATATGCCGGGCTTCTTCTCAATCGCTGGGCAACTTAGCTGTAGTTAGGTATTGGATGATCGAGTCTATCTAGGTGCCTGCTTGTTCCTCGGCTACGTTCATTTCCTCCTTACTAACGCTCGACTCGGCCAGCCTCTCTATTGGGACCACTATTAGGTCTTGTCTTCCAAGCCTAAGGCTAGTCGAGCGAGCACGTCGACTTTCGCATTCTTGGGCTTCAGGACCTATATAAAAGAATAGGCATTGAACTGTCCAAGCAAGACTTTGACCTCTTTCAAATATGCGGCCATGGTTTCCAGTCATTGTGGATGTGAATGCGATCCACCCCAAGATCATGGGTAATTCTGAGGCCAGCTAACAAGGCTTCATACTAGGCTTCATTATTGGACGCCTTGAAGTCAAAGCAGAACACATAACTTGCCTTGTAGCTGCTAGATTGGTAATGATGAGGCCGATGCCCAAGCTGTTTACACTAGATGAACCGTCTATGAACAGCTTCCACTCAGGCTCAGGCTTGGCAATGCTGCTGTTGCTAAGGGCATCTTGGACTTCGACTGGGAGCTTTCTCAGGCAGAAGAGGTGCTTTGCTCAGCATATGTAAATTCCACAATGATATCAGGCATGTCTTGCACCTTTATGGCCATTCGGGACACAAAGTGTATGTCATATTGGCCGAGCTCAACTAACCACTTGGCCATCCAACCAGATATCTTTGGACTTTAGAGGACTTGGCGTAAGGGATTTGATTGGGACTCGAATTGTGTGCCTTTGGAAGTAAGGTTGGACCTTTCGAGTAGAAGTGACGAGGGCAAATGCCAGATTTTCCAACGAAGGGTACTACTCCTCGGTGCCCTAAAATGCTTTACTCGTGTAGTATAGCGGCTTCTGGACACTGTCTCCTTCTCAAACGAGGACCAAGCTCTTAGCTTTATTAGAAACAGCGAGGTAGGCATAGAGCGTCTCTCTTGGAAAAGGTTTGGATAAGAGCAGGGGTGTGGCCAAATATTTTTTGAGGCTTTGGAATGCTTCCTCACACTCCCTACTCCACTCAAACCTCCCCTTGAGTGCCTGGAAAAAAGGTTGGCACTTGTTAGTAGATTGGGAGACAAATCTGACAAGGTTGCAATCATATCGGTCAATTTATGTAGTTCTTTAACAACGTGGGGAGAGTACATGTCGATCACGACCTGGGCCTTGGCAAAATTGACTTCAATTTCATGGTGGTCAACCATGAATCCAAAGAACTTGCTAGATTCAACTCCGAAAGTGTATTTGACCAGGTTGAGTTTCATCTTGTATTCTCAAAGAATGTCAAAGCTTATTTAGACATTGGTGATATGGTCGGCTACTCAGATGGAATTGATGAGCACGTCATCAACGTATACTTCCATGGTATTACCGATCAACCGAGCGAACATCTCGTTTACAAGGCGCTGGTAGATTACTCTGGTATTTTTCAGCCTGAATAGCATAACCACAAAGAAGAATAGTCCCTAGTCCATGGTAAAAGTGGTCTTGATTTGGTCTTCCTTAGCCATCTTGATCTGGTTGTATATGGAGTAGGCATCTATAAAGCTTAACAGCTCGTGTCAACTGTTGCATCCACTAGTTTGTCTATCCAAAATAGTGGGAAGCTGTCCTTTGAACAGGCCTTGTTGAGGTTGGTATAATCAATGTAGACTCGCCACTTCTCGTTGGCCTTTTTGACTAGGACCACATTCACCAACCACTCTAGGTATGTGCCTTCCCTAATGAAGCCAGCCTTCAAGAGCTTTTGAACTTCTTTGCTGATGGTGTCATATCTTTTCGGATTGAATGCTTTTCTTTTCTGGATGACCGGTTTGTGTTTTGGGCTGACATTGAGGTGGTGGCAGATTATATTGGGATCAATGCCGGGCATGTCCTCATATGACTAAGCAAACACATCATGGTATTCCGTCAAGAACTTCTCTAGGTCAACCTGGATCTCAAGCTTTAGCTGAGACCCAAGTTTTACCGTTCGGTCGAGGTGCTCACGGTCCAGATGGTATGGCACCAAGTCTTCTACTAGCATGGCTCGCACTTCTTCCTTTGGCAGTCGGGGATCGAGGTTGAATAACATTTTTGGCTTCTGCTCGGTAGGGAAGGCCATCTTGTCCACCTTAAATACGGCCAAGACGTTTAGTTGCCAAGCTATTGCTTCTTTCATGGCCTTGGCATGGCATGTGCAACACTCTGTTTGCCTTGACCTGATGACATCGACCTCGTTCTCCGTCGAAAACTTCATTGCGAAGTGGTAGGTGGAGACCACGGCTTTATCGGCGTTCAGTTGTATTGAGAGTTGTCGACGACGAGAAAGTCGACCAAGCGTGTTACCCTAACAGCACCCTCTCCAAAGGTGACCGACAAAGCGATCTTTCATGCTACTCAGACGCACTCTCTTATGAAGCCATATAAAGGTATTGTTAGATACGTGTACCCTAAGGAGTAAAATGTATTATGTTTTTAGAAAAATTTTATCAATAAAGAATTTTTTATTATTCATATACCAATTATTGTCGTCTTTACGTTCATATTTTATTCAATGAATGATAAGCATATAAAAGTCTGACACTATCAGTCCAAACCTTTGAGAATCAGACATATAATGGATAGATTATGCAGAAGACATGATTCTAAAGGTAACGGTCTAAATCATAAAATCCATAATTGAGGGAATAAAGTTGAGCGCTTTGTTTGTGCTAAAATTGTTATGTTGTCTATATCCCTAACGAAAGATGGTTTGTCTTGACAGTCGGAGTTAGATTCTACAAATAGAGACATTGGTACATTGTGATAGGTGACGATGTATTGGATCGGGACATAAAGTGGAATTGATTTGGATTAATAATTATGTCTAGGCAAATTAATTCACTTTAGACAATCATATATATTGTAACTTAATCTTAAAATGAATAATGGGCTCGTAGTCTTGACTTATGTCTTTTGATATACGAAAGGGTGATATCCATATTTGTTGATGGTATGTATACTAGTACGTTAGAGGCATGACTCTTGATAGCGTAGACTTGTTATTTATTAGACAAGTATGCCCTAAGGAGTAAAAATGTAATATGTTTTTGGAGACATTTTTATCAATAAAGAATTTATTCATTTATATATATACCAAATCTTGTCCTCTTTACGTTCATATTTGTTGAATGTATGATAAGCAAACAGTAGTCTGAGACTGTCAGTCTAAACCTTAAGAATTGGGCATATGATGGACTGATTATACGGAAGACACGATTCTTAAGGTGACGGTCTAAAACATATGATCCGTGATCGAGGGAATAAAGTTGGGGGCTTTATTCATGTAAAGATTGTTATGTTGTCTATATCCCTTTTGGGAGATGGTTTGTCTTGACCATCGGAGTTGGACTCCGTGAATAGAAACATTGGCGCGTTGTCATAGGTGACGACGTGTTGGATTGGGACATAAAGTGAATTGATTTGGATTAATAATTCTGTCTCGGCAAATCGATTCACTTTAGATAATCATTTGTATTGTATCTTAATCCTGAGATGAATAGTGGGCCCGTTGTCTCGACTTGTGTCTTTTGATGTGCTAAAGGGTGACACCAACATCTCAATAGTGGTATGCATACCGGTACATTAGAGGCATGACTCTTGATAGCGTAGACTTGTTATTCATAGATATGGAATCTATAGCTCCTCTTTAGGAGTAATGATATCCTCTTATATGCGTTGTCCTGTAATTGGAAAACTAGAGCGCTCAACCATTTGGATACATAGGTGTAACCGAATGGTATACTATCTTTGGATGGTAAGTTTTCTAATGTTGAGACAATGAAACGTAAGATAAAAATAATCGGGAAAGTAAGACAGAACTTGTCCTTAAGCCGATTATGGATGATCATATGGGGATGCGATACACTATGATATGTCATGGAGACTTAGCTACACGAGCTTCGTAATTCTATAAAGTTCGAGAGTGCAGCTCCAAGCTTTTAGTAGAGTAGCGTTGGAGTTGATAATTCTGAAATGAATATCTAGGATATTGGGTTTCATAATTATCATGAGCTTGAACTTTATAGGTCCATTTTGGTCCCCTTTGCTAGCTCACAAAGTCCTGTAACGACACGACGTGGTTTTCCAATAATTGGTGACTTATGTCAGATTTATTAGATTGGTTTAAAATTTGTAAGAATCAAATAATTCATGTCTGTTTATCGGTTGAATTAATTTTGTAAGAAATTAGTTCAAGATAAACTTGTTGAATTATTGCGATCAGATAATTCTTGTCTGTTTATCGGTTGTTTTAATTTGGACAAATTAGAACAAGATAAACTTGTAGAATTATTGTGAATTGATTTATTTTCTTAGAGATTATCTTGATAAAGTTTGTTTTGATCAGATAACTTCTCTATTGGGTTATTTGAATCAAAACTGAGACTTTATCCTTTAGAATCTCGGGTGGAAAATAAAAGATTCACGGAGATTTTTTCTCAGGAGTTCGGCCTGCTGAATGACGTGGTCGGCCTACCGAACTGGCCTGTTCGGCTTGCTGATCAGCGGGAGATAAGATTACGCATTTTCACGCGGATCTTATCATATATTGATCCGAACTTGATTATGTTTCAAGTTTTTGAGACCTAATCTAATATGGATGACCCCAGGACCAATAGCTATAAAAAGGGAGTGAGTCTCAAGATTTACTCAGATCAATTTGAGAGATTAAGAGTGATACTCTTCTAGTGAGCACCTGAAAACTCCCTGAGAGCTTTTGTTTACAAATCACGAGCACTTGCTTTGGGTTCTCTCTATTGGTTGGAAGGAGAGTCACCGGTGGAAGAGCTGTACGTGTGATCCCACACTCACTCCGGTTGTGGATAGAGAATAGCAAAGAAGACCAGTTGGTTGAGGCTCTTCTAGAACGTTACTTCTCTACACAGGTTGCGAAGGTTCTTCGGCACACTGAGGTTAGTAAGATCTGTTTAATTTATACATATAACATGTCAAACTTGTGTTTTAGAAATTACTTTGATGAAAAAAATTTTAAATTCCACTGCGCACTTTGTTTCCAACAATTGGTATCAAAGTTAAGGTTTTTACATAAATTTGCAAGTTTGTGATCATGTTATATGCATAAATTTTATGATCTTAATCTCTCCTATGCTCGAATTAAATTTTATAGAGAAATGGCACTCTAGGTTTCTATATAATGTATATGTTGTCATGGATTATGTGGTGAATGTTTATTAATTAATTATGGTTGATTAAATCGTTGTTTAATTATTTATTAATTAATTAATACCGGTTATGGTTCCTTAGAGGATGGATTATGTGTATCTAGGTTTTTCATGTAATTAGATGGTGGACTATCATCTCCGTCTAGGAATTGTTATTTAATTTTTAATTTGTAAGAATTTTATAATTAAATAATTATTCGGAGAAGACGGAACGAGAAGTCGGATCTAGAAGATTGATGATGGCGCCTCTAGGTATTTTCTAAGTCTCTAATTTTATGTTTTTGAATTGTTAAAAATAAAATTGATGAATTGCATTAAAATTGTATTTTCTGAAATAAGGGTTTTCTGCTAGGTCGAAATGCTAGACCTCATAGTTCAACAGGCCGAAAGTCACAGATCGGCAGGCCGGACGTATGGTCCGGCAGGCCGATAGTGGGGCAGAAATTTTGGTGCTCTGTCGACAGGCCGAACCTTCATGATCAGCAGGCCGATCACCCAGATCGTCCTGCCGACCAAGAGCTGCTAAGTGTCCAAAAAAGGTGCAATTTTTTTGGTGCAGTTTTAATTTTATTTTTGAGACGATTCTGAGAAACATTAAATTTGGATATGACTGGAAATATGAAGTATTCGATTCATAAGAGATTGAAGACTTGAAGATGGATATTACATGAAGAAGGATACAGGTTGAGGATTCAAGGATGAAGAATTGATTAATGTCTCAATTATTCTCTTGTAATCTTAGTTTTCTATTCTCTAGGGTGAAACCATAATATTACAGTTATTATTATTTTGCTTGTAGCTTTGCTTGATTGCTTTGCTTGTCTGCATTATAATATGATTTACCATATATATTGATAACATGTCATATAGAATAGGGAGTGCCACTCATATTAAAATTGATTCATGCATGATTTTAAAATAAAACCTTGACTTCAAAAGATTGAGTGGGAGAAGGTTTTCGAAGAGAGGGCCTAAGGCCTCCATCGTTGATCCATAGGAAGAACATGGTGGTCCCGGCCCCTAGGAAGGGATTTCTATCATGTACCAGATTGGATCTCTGAAAGGATAAGGAATTTTAGTATGATTTATGGTTGCACACCCCTAGGTGGTGATTATAAATCATGCATAAAATATTGAAACGGTGGTTATACACTCACGTTAATTTTATTATTAACCTCCCCTAGGAGCTTTGTTAATGAAATTAATGACCAAAGAAACGATTATTAGTATATGCTGGATCATACGGGTCCTGGATGGCATATATTAATAAGGAGGGGATCCGTGTTCCTGATTGAATTTGGCATGACTCCCCTAGGAGCTTGTTGAATTCTGAGTTGGAAATTATCGTTGTAAGGTTGTGATATTTTCAAGGTTTTGACACATAAACACATTTGTATGATTTTACATGATTGTGTTATCTTACTAAATTATTATACATGTTTGGTATATGATTCTTTATTGTAGATTGAAAATGTCTAAAAACACTTTATCATTGATACTTGACAAAAACCAATTAACTGGTGAGAATTATAACGATTGAAAACGGAACCTGGATATCGTCCTATCCTTTGAGAAGCTGAAATATGTACTGACAACCCCTTGTCCTCCCGAGCCTACGGGAGACTCAAGTAATGAGCAATTTCAAGCGTACGACCGCTGGAAAGATGCTAATGATCAGGCTCGCTGCTATGTTATGGCTAGCATGAACAACGTGCTGCAGGCTCAACATCAGGATTATGAGACTGCGAAGCAGATCTTGGATAATCTTGAGGACATATTTGGAGGCTAGGCCATAACAAAGCGGCAAGGGGCGCTTCGAAAACTCTTAAACTGTAGACAGAGACTAGGGACATCTATAAAGGAGCACATAATATTGGTTATGGGTTACCTCGCTGAGGCTCAAACCAATGGAGCCGACATCGATGCTGAAACTCAGATGACTATGGTCTTTGAGACTCTGTCTAAGAAATTTATTCTGTTTAAAGCTACTTTTAATTTAAGCAATAGACGGGATATGACCTTGACAGAACTGATGAAATAGTTACAGGAGTTTGAACTGCTGATCAGGGAGTCTCCTGCTGGTGGTGAGGCCAACATGGTAGCTGCTTCTGGTTCCAATCCTAACTCTGGGATGGAAAGAAGCAACGGGCCAAGAGTGGGAAGTCTTCTATTCCTGCTGCTACCAAGAGCAAGAAGAAGAAGAAGAAGAACCCAAAGAAGCTTAAGTGCTTCTTCTGTGGTAAGGTTGGGCATATAAAGAAGCATTGCAAGGACTTCCTTTCCAAGGGAGGTAGGTGTGATCTTCTATATTTATAAACTTGTTTGGTTGAGGAATCCAGTGACATCTGGGTCATAGATTCTAGTGCAACTAATCATGTTTGTGTTTCTCTACAGGGATTCAAAGAAACGAGAAGTCTGCTGTGTGAAGACTTAACGCTTCGGATGGGCGATGGATCCTCGGTCTTAGCAGAAGCAGTGGGAGATGTCCATCTTTACTTTGATAATTATAGGAATTTAATTTTGCGAGATTGTTTTTATGTTCCTAAATTTAAAGGGAATTTAATTTCTGTATCTTCTTTATTTAAAAACTCCTACGTGGTATCTTCCAATGAAAAAGTGGTGATTCGTAAAAACAAATCTTTTATCTGTTCTGGATGGATGCAAAATAATCTATATTTTATCAAACCTAAGATGGACTTATTGCTTAATACTGAGATAAATGATAATAACTCAAAAAGACTTAAAACTTCTCACTCTAATAAGACTTATCTTTGGCATTTGCGCCTTGGCCATATTAACCTGAATAGGATTCAAAGGTTGGTAAGGGATGGACCTTTAAGTCACTTAAAGGTGGAATCTATACCTCAATGTGAGTCTTGTTTAGAGGGTAAAATGACCAAAAGACCATACGAGTCTAAGGGCAATAGGGCCGAAGGGGTTCTAGAACTTGTGCATAGTGATGTTTGCGGACCGATGAACATCCGGGCACGAGGAGGGTATGAGTACTTCGTCACTTTTATTGACGATTACTCAAGATATGGGTATGTGTACCTAATGCACCACAAAAGCGAAACTTATGATAAGCTCAGGGAGTTTCGGGCTGAAGTGGAAAAGCAATTGGGTAGGCCCATAAAGGCACTTTGATCTGATCGAGGTGGGGAATACCTTTCTGATGAGTTCTTGGGACACTTGTTAGAGAATGGGATTTTATCCCATTTGACTGCGCCGGGCACTTCGCAGCAGAATGACGTAGCAGAGAGAAGGAATAGGACTTTGTTGGACATGATTCGGTCCATGATGAGTTATTCATCATTACCTTTATCATTTTGGGGATATGCACTACAAACCGCATGTTATCTTTTGAACAATGTGCCTTCAAAATCGGTCCCTAAAACTCCTCACGAGTTGTGGACAAGATGGAAGACATCCTTAAACCATATTCGCATATGGGGATGTCCGGCTCATGTCCTGTTTAAGGACCCGAATAAGTTGGAAGCACGTTCGGAGGTTTGCGTGTTTGTAGGATATCCAAAAGGGACTAAAGGGGGTTATTTTTATAACCCAAAGGAAAATAAAATCGTGGTTTCAACTAATGCAACTTTCCTTGAGGAGAGTTACATGAACGACTTTAAACCTCGAAGCAAAGTGGTGCTTGAGGAGTTAAGGGGTGATCCGTTCACTATGCAGGTTCCGAACGAAACCATTCTGATCGGTGTAGAAAAACCAAACAAACCTGAATAACAATCTCAGGGGCTTCGGCGTAGTGGGAGGATCGGGCATCAACCTGAGAGGTATATGTTCAGTGGGGAGGTCTTCTTGGCTTAATCGGATGAACATGACAGGTATCCTTATACTTACGTAGAAACTATGGAGGATGTTGATTCAAGACTCTGGACAGAGGCCATGAACATAGAGATGAAGTCTGTGGAGACTAATCGAGTCTAGGAGCTTGTGGATCTCCCCGAAGGGGTAAAACCCATAGGGTGTAAGTGGATCTACAAGAGGAAAAGAGGAGTGGATGGAAAGGTCGAAACCTTTAAGGCTAGATTGGTAGCTAAGGGTTATACGCAAAAGGAAGGAATCGATTATGAGAAAACCTTTTCGCCTGTAGCCATGCTTAAGTCCATCCAGATTCTCTTATCCATAGCTGTCGCTCTCGACTATGAGATTTGACAGATGGATCTCAAGACGGCTTTTCTGAATGGCTATCTTGATGAGTCCATTTATATGGAACAACCAGACGGGTTCAAGGTCACGGGTCAAGAGGGTAAGGTTTGTAAGTTGCTAAAGTCCATTTACGGACTTAAGCAGGCTTCTCATTCTTGGAACATAAGATTTGATCAAGTGATCAAGACTTATGGCTTCTCACAAAATGTGGATGAACCATGTGTTTACAAACACATTAAGAATGGGAAGGTGGTTTTTCTACTGCTTCATGTAGATGACATTCTGTTAATTGACAATGACGTTGGGGCGTTGTCATTGGTCAAAGTATGGTTGACCAAGCAATTTGACATGAAGGACTTAGGTGAGGCTAATTTTGTTCTCGGTATCCAGATCTTTCGGGATAGGAAGAACAAAATGATAGCTTTGTCTCAGGCTGGCTACATAGATAAAATTCTCTGGAGGTTTGCAATGCAGGATTCCAAGAAAGGTGGGCAACCATCTAGGTCTGGAATTACTCTTTCTAAGAAAGACTCTCCAAAGTCTTATGAAGAAAGAGAATACATGAAGAAGGTCCCTTATGCTTCGGCAGTGGGTAGTCTCATGTATGCCATGCTTTGTACTCGACCGAATATTAGCTATGCGGTTGGGATTGTAAGTCGATTTCAGGCGGATCCAGGACCGAACCATTGGGTTGCGGTAAAGCATATTTTCAAGTACTTGAGAAGGACTCGAGGGTATATGCTTGTGTATTCGGGTGAGGATTTAACTCCTCTAGGATACACTAATTCAGATTTTCAATCCTGTCTGGATTCTAGGAAATCGACTTCGGGGTTTGTGTTTACTCTTGTTGGCGGTGCCATCAGTTGGAGAAGTGCTAAGTAAGATTGCACTTCAGATTCAACGATGGAGGCCAAGTATGTGGCGGCTAGTGATGCTTCGAAAGAAGCAGTGTGGCTTCGCAAGTTCCTTGGGGATCTTGAGGTAGTTCCTGGTGTGGATAAAGCGGTATCACTGTACTGTGATAACAGTGCAACGGTAGCTAATGCTAAGAAACCAAGATTTCACAAGAAGAGTAAGCATATTGATCGGAAGTATCATGTGATAAAGGACTTCGTTGTGGGCGGGCATGTCACGGTGTGCAAGATTGCGTCAGAGGACAATTTAGCTGATCCATTTACGAAGACACTTACTGGGAGAGTCTTCGAGAGGCATATGGAAGCTATGGGGATGCGAAATTTGCTGTATTTACTCACTTAGTGCAAGTGGGAGATTGTTAGACATGTATGCCCTAAGGAGTAAAAATGTAATATGTTTTTAGAGGCATTTTTATCAATAAAGAATTTATTCATTTATATATATACCAAATCTTATCCTCTTTACGTTCATATTTGTTAAATGTATGATAAGCAAACAGTAGTATGAGACTGTCAGTCTAAACCTTAAGAATTGGGCATATGATGGACTGATTATGTGGAAGACACGATTCTTAAGGTGACGGTCTAAAACATATGATCCGCGATCGAGGGAATAAAGTTGGGCGCTTTATTCATGTAAAGATTGTTATGTTGTTTATATCCCTTTTGGGAGATGGTTTGTCTTGACCATCGGAGTTGGACTTCGTGAATAGAAATATTGGCGCGTTCTCATAGGTGACGATGTGTTGGATCGGGACATAAAGTGAATTGATTTGGATTAATAATTCTGTCTCGGCAAATCGATTCACTTTAGACAGTCATTTGTATTGTATCTTAATCCTAAGATGAATAGTGGGCCCGTTGTCTCGACTTGTGTCTTTTGATGTGCCAAAGGGTGACACCCACATCTCAATAGTGGTCTGGTACGTTGGAGGCATGACTCTTGATAGCATAGACTTGTTATTCATAGATATGGAATCCATAGCTCCTCTTTAGGAGTAATGATATCCTCTTATATGCGTTGTCCTGTAATTGGAAAACTAGAGCGCTCAACCATTTGAATACATAGGTGTAACCGAATGGTATTGAATACATAGGTGTAACCGAATGGTATACTATCTTTGGATGGTAAGTTTTCTAATGGTGAGACAATGAAATGTAAGATAAAAATAATCGGGAAGGTAAGACAGAACTTGTCCTTAAGCCGATTATGGATGATCATATGGGGATGCGATACACTATGATATGTCATGGAGACTTAGCTACACGAGCTTCGTAATTCTATAAAGTTCGAGAGTGCAGCTCCAAGCTTTTAGTGGAGTAGCGTTGGAGTTGATAATTCTGAAATGTATATCTGGGATATTGGGTTTCATAATTATCATGAGCTTGAACTTTATAGGTCCATTTTGGTCCCCTTTGCTAGCTCACAAAGTCCTGTAACGACACGACGTGGTTTTCCAATAATTGGTGACTTATGTCAGATTTATTAGATTGGTTTAAAATTTGTAAGAATCAAATAATTCATGTCTGTTTATCGGTTGAATTAATTTTGTAAGAAATTAGTTCAAGATAAACTTGTTGAATTATTGCGATCAGATAATTCTTGTCTGTTTATCGGTTGTTTTAATTTGGACAAATTAGAACAAGATAAACTTGTAGAATTATTGTGAATTGATTTATTTTCTTAGAGATTATCTTGATAAAGTTTGTTTTGATCAGATAACTTCTCTATTGGGTTATTTGAATCAAAACTGAGACTTTATCCTTTAGAATCTCGGGTGGAAAATAAAAGATTCATGGAGATTTTTTCTCGGGAGTTTGGCCTGCCAAATGACGTGGTCGGCCTACCGAACTGGCTTGTTCGGCCTGCCGATAAGAATGTTCGGCCTGCCGATCAGCGAGAAATAAGATTGCACGTTTTCACGCGGATTTTATCAGATATTGATCCGAACTTGATTCTGTTTCGAGTTTTTGAGACCTAATCTGATATGGACTGACCCTAGGACAAATAGCTATAAAAAGGGAGTGAGTCTCATGATTTACTCAGATCAATTTGAGAGATTAAGAGTGATACTCTTCTAGTGAGCATTTGAAAACTCGTTGAGAGCTTTTGTTCACAAATCACGAGCACTAGCTTTGGGTTCTCTCTATTGGTTGGAAGGAGAGTCACCGGTGGAAGAGCTGTACGTGTGAGCCCACACTCACTCCGGTTGTGGATAGAGAATAGCAAAGAAGACCAGTTGGTTGAGGCTCTTCTGGAACGTTACTTCTCTATACAGGTTGTGGAGGTTCTTCAGCACACTGAGGTTAGTAAGATCTGTTTAATTTATACATATAACATGTCAAAATTATGTTTTAGAAATTACTTTGATGAAAAATTTTTAAAATTCCGCTGCGCACTTTGTTTCCAACATTATTCATAAATACGGAATCCATTGATCCTTTTTAAGAGTCGATGATATCCTCTTATATGTGTTATCCTGTAATTGGAAAACTAGAGCGCCCAACCATTTAGATACATAGGTGTAACCGAATGGTATATTGTCTTTGGATAGTAATTTTTCCATTGGTGAGATAATGGAATGTAAGGAAAAAAAATCAGGAAGGTAAGATAGAACTTATCCTTAAGCTGATTATGGATATCCTATGGGGATACAATACATTATAATATGTCATGGACACTTATCTGATTTGGGCTTTGTAATTTTATAAAGTTCGAGAGTGCAGCTCTATGTTTTTACTGAAATAGCGTTAGAGTTGGTAATTATAAAATGTGTATCTAGGATATTATATTTTATAATTATCGGGAGCTTAAATTATATTGTTCATCGAGTCCCCTTTACTAGCTCGTAATAAATCTTATAATGATACGGCATGCTTTTTCAATAAATTGGTGACTTATGTTAAATTATTAGATTGGCTGAAATTTGATAGGATCGGATAATTTATGTCTGTTTATTGGTTGAATTTATTTTGGAAATTAATTCAAGATAAACTTGTTGAATTATCCAAAATATTTATTTTCTTAGAGATTATTTAGATATGGTTGTTTTAATTAGATAACTTCTCTATTGGGTTGTTTGAATTAAAACTGAGGCTTTGTCCAAAGAATCTCGAGTGGGAAATAAAAGATTCATAGGGATCATTTATCGTAAGTTCAACAGATCGATCAGTTAGTTCGGCCTACTGATAGAGCAAGTTCGGCAGGCCAATTCATTAGTTCAGCCTACAGATTTAACGATAATTTGATCACATATTTTAGAAGCGATTTTATCAGATATGGATCCAAATTCAAATTTTTAAGGCCTTATTTGATAATAACCAACCTTGGGGACGACCTCTATAAATAGAGAGTGAGTTTTTTGAGTTATTTAGATCAGTTGAGAAAATAAGAGTGAGTACTTTAGTTTGTGATTCTCTAAAACTCCCTGAAGAGCTATTGTTCACAAATCACAAACGTTAGTTCTGGGTTTTCTCAATTGGTTAGAAGGAAAGTCATTGGGGAAGAGCTGTATGAGGTGTGCCCACACACATATCGATTGTGGATAGAGAATAGCAAAGAAGACCAAGTTGGTTGTGGCTCTTTTAGAATGTTTTTCTCTTCATAGATTGCAGGAGCTCTTCGGCATTCAAAGGTTAGTAAGATCTGGTTAATTTATGCATATAGCATGTCGAACTTGGTTTTGGAAAATACTATAATTAAAAATTTTAAAATTTCTGCTGCATTCTGTTTTTCCAATAGTTCAGACTAGGGTGAACGTGGCATTGCTGTTCTTCAGCTTGTCATAGGCCTGTTTGAATAAAATATCAGCCGAACTACTATTGTTGATCAACACAGGCTGAATTATGTTGTTGGCGATCTAAAGTTCACACACGGAAGCGTCGTTTTGTAGGTGAATAAGCTTGTCTGCCTCTTCCTCGGTGAAGGTGATGGGATGTCTTCTTGCCTGCATATCTTGTTAATGTACTTGAACATATTCATGACGTTGCCTTTCTCGACCAGCCGAGCCTCCTAGACATATGTTTGTCGGCCACTCGAGGTGTCCCTAGTAACTGGCCCACTAAAGATCGTATAGACGATGTTCGAGGGTTTCAGGGCATTTTCGTCGTCATTATGTGGCCGAGGTTGCCCATCTTGGGTTGCCTGGTCGTTCCCCCTAACATTGGTACTAGGGGTTAAGACTCGCTTCACTAACTTCCACAGATGTTCGTCGCAGACTAGTCTTTCGATCTGGTCCTTGAGCTGGATACAATCACGGGTGTTATGTTCGACATCCTTGTGGGAATTGCAATATTTGTTCTGATCTCTCTTAGCTCTACTTCCTTTCAATGGAGGCAGTGCCACCAACAAATTCCTACCACTCACCTAGTTTAGCACCTCGTCGATATTGGCAACCAAGGGTGTGTAGTTTTGGAATTTCCCAGTCGGGGCCTTAGGCTTGTCTTACTTCGACTTCTTGCTTTGCTCAGGCATCGTCTACTCTGGTGGAATCTTTTGCTTCTTCCCCTTCTTCTTGCTTCCACTGCTGCTACTTTCACCTTTTTGGCGATTCTTCATGTACTCAGCCGCGTCGACATACCTCTAAGCATAACCAAGCACTTAAAGAAAATGTGCTTGGTTGCTCGAGGGCGACCGACCAATTAGGTTCTTGTCTCTAAGACCTTCTATGAATGCATGCTTCAAGGTCTCATCTTTGATGTGCTTACCTCCAACGCGGCTATGGTGAAACGATTGATGTAGTCTTTGACACTTCGTCACCCTACTTGACGGCGTAGAAGTGGGTCACTTCCTTTCTCCTCATCCTGGTCATGGCGAAGGCTGCTAAGAAGGCATCGGATAACTGGCAAAATGAAGTGATGGTGCCAAGCTCAATGTGCCAGAACCATTGTCGAGCTAGGCTGGTCAAAGTGAGTGAGAACGCCTTGCACATGGCGGTGTTATTAGCATTCTAGAGCAGCATGTGACCTTGGTACAGCTCCAGGTGCTCGTTGGCGTTGGTTGTCCCATCGTAGAGTTTGATTTACGGAGTTTGAATTTATGGAGTATGGGGAACCGCATGATGGCATCGATGAACGATGGGTCCGGCATGCCGCCTTCATCTACTCCAAAGCAACTGTTGTTGATGTGGTCTATTTGCTGTTGTAAGTATCGGAATTAGCAACTGTTGGTATGTTCAGGCAGTTCTACCCTATATTGGGCTCCGCCCTTAATCTTCTCTCCTATTTCATCCTGCCTTTGGTTACGATCTCCCTGGTTCTTGAGCTTGTCGAAGACGGATGTTCAGGAACCTTGCAGGGATTGGTCTCGGTGTTAGACATGTATGCCCTAAGGAGTTAAAATTGTAATATGTTTTTTGAGATATTTTTATCAATAAAGAGTTTATTTATTGTTCATATACCAAATAGTTATCCTCTTTACGTTCATATTTGTTGGATGTATGATAAGTAAACAAAAGTTTGAGACTGTCGGTCTAAGCCTTTTGAATCAGGCATATGATGGATAGATTATGTGAAAGACATGATTCTAAAGGTGATGGTCTAAATATAAGATCCACAATCAAGGGAATAAAGTTGGGCACTTTATCATGCAAAGATTGTTATGTTCTCTATATCCTTAATGGGAGTTGGTTTGTCTTGGCCATCAGAGGTGGACTCCACAAATAGAAACATTAGTGCATCGTGATAGGTGACCATGCATTGGATCGGGACATAAAATGTAATTGATTTGGATTAATAATTCTATCTTGGCAAATCAATTCACTTTAGACAATCAGATATGTTGCATCTTAATCTTGAAATGAATAGTGGGCTCGTTGTCTTGACTTTTGTCTTTTGATGTACCAAAAGGTAACATCTATATTTTATGATGGTACATGCACCAATACATAGGAGACATGACTCTTGATAGTGTAGACTTATTATTCATAGATACAAAATCTTTAGCTCCTTTTTAGGAGTCGATGATATCCTCTTATATGCGTTATCTTGTAGTTGGAAGACTGGAGCGCTCAACCATTTGGATACATATGTGTAACCGAATGGTATACTGTCTTTAGATGGTAAGTTTTTTGAATGTTGAGATAATGGAATGTAAGAGAAAAATAATCAGGAAGGTAAGCTAGAATTTATCCTTAAGCCAATTACTGAATATCCTATGAGGAATATGATACATAATGATATGTGGTAACGCCCCAAAATGTTTCTCTTTTTAAACGGCGGACGTTTGTAGTATAGAAAAGTTGTCGTATCCACAAGGAGATGAAAATTTATACATCGACAAATTGATAAAAATAAACGTTCAAAAGGCAAGCACTTTTTCAGAGCAAAGTGTAAAATGAGATAAATATTTTTGTGGTCTTTATTTTATTCAATTCAAAGCATAAAATTAAAATGATGAAGCTTTGAGAATCCATTGCTATGTTTTGCAACTGATATGAAATTTTAACTCTAATTAATAATTATCTAAAACATTTGATTTATTATATCTTATCTCATTGATTGCAAGCACATTTTACTAATTATATAGGACAACCTAAATCGACAATATAGCAAGCCATAATACAGTAAAGGTCTGCCTATAAAAACTAGCAAAATAATTATTGGTGCACTAATTATGAAAATTATAATAGTTGTCACTCAATTATAATTAACATAATTATAGGATAGAAAAGATAATAACAAATCAAAATTAATATATTTTAGTGGAATAAATTTTTACATTCACTCCGGCAACACTTCGTCTTATGAAGTATCTAGAATCGACAATATAACAAGTCATACTACAGTAAAAGACATTCCATAAAATTAAGCATCATTTCATTATTATTAATATTAACTATGCAACACAATTAAATTACACAAAGAAAGCATGATTGAATTTATGTAAAAATTGACAGCATAACAACATTAACAATAATTATTGAAAACAAAAAGATATAATTTATTCTAAAAATATAAGCATTACCACACAGATATAGAGTTAAAATCCATACCAAAATACTATGCATACAAGATCATCTCTCTGCCTCACCAGACACTCTACTCTAATTTAAGCATTATTTTATTATTATTTTTTTACCTAAGAAGATACTGTTGAGTCTAACTCAGCAGAAAGGAAAAGAAGAGGAAAGAGGGCCAAAGGCCCGAAGGGATGCCTTAACTGAGGCAAATGCCACAGTATTTATAGGAGCTTAAAATCACTATTTGCCATTTGTAATTATTGTTTTTTACTGTTGAAAGTTGACAAATTCGGATCATGTGGATCCTTTTTTCTCCTCTATTTCTTCACGCTGGGCTTGTCCTCAGAATGCGAGAATTTGTTTGTGATTCTCTGCTTCGTGGTAAATGGCAGCACTTAAACCGTGCAATCTAGTCCGTTCATTTCACGATCCAACGGCTTCCAGATGCAAATTAGAATGGGCCCATGTGGGACCAGTGGGACCGAGATTCGAGGCCGTCAGATTGGTCTTCATCAACTGATAAACGGCTAGGAAGACGGATGCACGTGGAGTCTACCGCACGAGATCCAACACGGCTTGAGATGCTCCTCTGACGCGTCTGCAACTTGTCGGCGCTTGTGATGCACGCGCCAATCAGAAAATGACACGTGCATAGCACTACGAGATTTTGTTGACGCACCAGATGACGCGATGACATGCGTTCCTCTGTTCGACGGCTGAGATTGTTCTGTCAGTTGATCCGACGGTCAGAAATGTGCCACGTGTCCCCTTAGATGAATTCCAATATTTTGATGCATTTGATGTTCGATTTTATCCGTTTTGGTGTCGTTTTGCTCCGTTTTTCCTCTAGATTTCTTATCTAAAAATTACAAACACACTAATATTAATTATTTTACAAACATAATATTTACAAAAATATTAAAAATATTTATTTTACATTAAAACACATAAAAATAAATAAAAACTCCTAAAATTTCTAGTCTCTTACGGTTTAGCACAGATATAATTTTTATGACTTGGAAATATTTTTAAAAATTACTAAAAATATAGTAGCACATATTGACAAACTTAAAACACACTATCAAACACATTAAAACTCGAAATAAAATAACCGTATTATTTTTACGGTTTTAACTATTTACAGACTAGACACTTATTTAACATATAGAAACGACTCTAAAAATTACTAAAAATTCTATTAAACATAAAAACACACTAAAAATATATTTTTAACCACATTTACACACTAAGACACAAAAATACTAATCAATACAAAATGCTACAAATTAGAGGATTTAATGAGAAATAAAAGCATAAATAAATGATTTAAACCTTAGAAAATGTATACTTTTGTAGTCTCATCACACCCTCCAACCAGCTTATTGCTAGTCCCTAGCAATTAAAGCAATAAAATTTTGAAATAATTCACTGAATATTCATACAATGAAAACTATTTAACTATAATTTGAGTGATCTAACTAAATAAACTAACAAAACAAAAATTTTATTTAAACAATTTATATGCTATCTAACAAAATATATATAAACCATACTTAGTGCAGAAGGAGATAATGAATAAATGTAAAGTTTCATCCCAAAACTAAGAATAAAATTGTTATGATTTTTTGCTCTAAATCACTTTTGCAGGCAACAACATTTCAAATTTATTTAGAACAATTAAGAAGCATAAAAATAAAAATATTTACAAACTTTACATCTGTAGATAGTGCAATGTTTAGGCTCTCTTAAGCTTTCTCCATAACTCATTTAACGAGCTTTAGGTTAGTAACTTCCTAGACCGGTTGGTCTAAGGTACTAGGTGTTAAAGCACCACTTAGAACTTACTTACTCGAGTTAAAGAGACTACAAAACCAAACTTATCCAACTTTATTATTACACACTTTATTTATTTACAAGTTTTTTTCTTTTTATTCTACTTTCTTTTCTTCTCTTTTTATTTTAACTAGTTTATTAATTTTAAAAATATTGCTGCCTTTATTTGTTCATCTTCACAAAATAACAAAACTTAAATATTCATAGCTTTGACTTACTACCACAATTAAACATTACAACGCGTGTGTGAAAAGAATGGCTTATAAACACATTGAAAAATAAACACATAAAATGTTAAATAAAACTAAAGTTTTGAAGAGTGCATAAAATTAGATAATCCAAAGAATAGAAAATAATATTACATTAATATGAAATTCAGAAATAAAAAAAATAACACATTAATTACTAAGAAACTAATATTTACGAAACATTTTTTTAAATTTTCTTTTAATTTTATGACCCAAAAAAAATTAACACACAAAAATGAAAAATGTACAAGAATCTGGAGCAAAATAAAAAATTTGGGCAAAATCGAAAAATTTTTGGCACAGCACAACATTGAAGCACAATTTTTAAGCACAATCCTCTCCCCCCAAACTAGAATGTACATTATCCTAAATGTATAAAAGAATAGTGAGAGTAGCAAAAATATTACTTGAATCAGCACAGCTGCAGAGATGATCTGTGGTAAACTTAACAAACCAAAAGCTAAAAACTAACAAAGCATACAACAATATATTACAAATTGGGTATTTTAAAGTCAGATTCCCTAGACTTCATTTTTTTTGTTTCGAAAGTAAAAAATTATATTTTTACACAAATTCTTCAGAATTTGTCTCAAGAGGCCGCAAATATAAAGTATTTGCTAATCACAATTGATTATAACCTCCTTAATCTCAGTTATTCTGCAAGAATTAATTTTGAGATTTATTTTCAACTTTCAACGTTTTTTTTTAATATGAAAAAAAAATAAGCGAAAAAAAAACAAAATAAGAAAACAGACAACAAAAATAAATATTTAAAAGAGAATAAACAGAAAACTACTCAGGGTTGATAAATTGGAGCCATAAGAGTGACTTTTTCGGGTTCAGTTATCCATTCTATGTAGCTTTTCAATATTTGGCTATTTACTTTGAGTATCCTTCCATCGGATGCATCTTCAATTTCAACATCACCATTTGGGAAAACCTGTTTTACAATAAATGGACCTGTCCATCGTGATTTTAACTTACCAAGATGAAGGTGAAGACGAGATTCATAAAGATGAACCCGTTGATTTGGCTCAAAGTTCTTTCTCATAATATGTTTGTCATGAAATGCTTTCATTTTTGCTTTGTAAATCCATGAATTGTTGTAAGCATCATTCCTTAATTCCTCAAGTTCAGAGAGTTGAAGTTTCTGTTCAATACCTGCAGCACTAAGATCAAAGTTGAGAGCTTTAATAGCCCAATAAGCTTTATGTTCAAGTTCTACAGGTAAATGACATGCTTTTCCAAAGACGAGCCTATAGGGAGACATTCCTAAAGGAGCTTTGTAAGCTGTGTGGTATGCCCATAGTGCATCTTGAAGACTGTGAGGACCAATCTTTTCGATCAGGATTCACTATTTTTTCCAAAATTTGTTTGATCTCTCTATTTGCTAACTCAGCTTGTCCATTTGTCTGTGGATGATAGGCAGTCGAAACTTTATGAATCACACCATACTTTCGCATCAAAGTTTCAAAAGAACGGTTGCAAAAATGTGTGCCTTGATCACTGATTATAGTACATGGCGTACCATACCTAGATAGCACGTTTTCTTTCAAGAACTTTATAACAGTTGTATTATCATTAGTATGGCATGCTACGGCTTCAACCCATTTTGAAACATACTACACAACAAGAAGGATGTATAGGTATCCAGAAAAAGGTGAAAAAGGTCCCATAAAGTCTATTCCCTAGCAATCAAATATTTCAATTGCTATAATCGGGTTTAGAGGCATCATATGACGACGAGACAGAGTACCTAACTTTTGACGATTTTTGAAAAAATGACAAAAATGATAAGTGTCTTTGAACAAAGTGGGCCAATAAAGACCACATTGGAGGATCTTTGTAGCAGTTTTCCTGACAGAAAAATGACAACCACATGCATCAGTGTGACAAAATTTTAAGACACTATTCACTTCATCTTCAGGAATGCAACGTCTCATGATTTGATCACGACAATATTTGAAAAGGTACAGATCATCCCAGTAAAAGTTACGCACTTCAATCAAAAACTTTCTTTTGTCTTGCAATCTCCAAGCAGATGGAATTTTTCTAGTTGCCAAATAATTGACAATGTGTGCATACCAAGGTAACTTGGTAACAGAGAACAGATGTTCATCAGGAAATTCATCATGAATTGGTGAACCATCGACCGAATAATTGACTTCTATATGAGATAAGTGGTCAGCTACCACGTTCTCAACTCCTTTCTTGTCCTTGATGGTCAAATCAAACTCTTGCAGAAAAAGGATCCACCTGATAAGTCGGGCTTTAGCATCCTTTTTAGAAAAGAGATACTTAAGGGCAGAATGATTAGTGAAAACAGTGATGGGTGAATCGATTAGGTAAGAATGAAACTTATCAAACGCAAATACTACAACAAGTAATTCCTTTTCAGTGGTTGAGTAATTCATTTGAGCATTGTTTAAGGTTTTTCTTGCATAGTACACTACAAAAGGTTTTTCTTCCCTTCGTTGACCTAAGACAGCTCCTACAGCGTAATTGCTTGCATCACACATGACTTCAAATAGTAAACTCCAATCAGGGGATTGCATGATAAGTGCAGAAGTTAACTTAGATATCAGTGTTTGGAAAGATTCTTCACATTCTTTTGTCCATTCAAACACTACATCTTTCAAAAGGAGATTACACAATGGTCTTGATATGGCTGAAAAGTTTGAATGAACCTCCTATAAAATCCAGTGTGTCCAAGAAAAGATCAAACATTTCTAACAGTCTTTGGAGTGGCCAAGTTTGAAATAAGCTCAATCTTAGCTGGATCAACTTCAATTCCTCTTTCAGAGACAATGTGTCCAAGAACTATGCCAGATGAAACCATAAAATGGTATTTTTTTCCAATTTAACACAAGGCCTTTTTCTTCACATCTTTTCAAAACAGCTTACAGGTTAAGTAGACAAGTATCAAACGAATTACCAAAAATAGTCAAATCATCCATGAAAACTTCCATAATCTTCTCAACCATGTCACTGAAAATGCTCATCATGCATCTTTGAAATATAGCTGGAGTGTTACAAAGTCCGAATGACATTCATCGAAAAGCAAAAGTACCAAAAGGACATGTAAACATGGTCTTTTCTTGATCTTCTAATGCTATCTCTATATGATAATATCCTGAATATCCATCTAGAAAGCAATAGAAAGGATGACCAGCTACACGTTCTAAGATTTGATCGATGAATGGGAGTGGAAAATGGTCTTTTCGAGTGGCGGCATTTAATTTTCGATAATCAATGCACATTCGCCATCTAATGACAACTCTTATAGGGACAAAATCTCCTTTTTCATTCTTTATCACAGTTACACTAGATTTCTTAGGAACAATTTGAGTTGGACTGACCCATTTACTGTCCGCAATGGGGTAAATGATACCAGCATTTAACAGTTTCAAAACTTCGTGAGGATACTTTATTCCTCACGACTTCTTTCATTGTTGAGTTTAGTGTCCTTTAGGGATGTCTTTTTGGATTAACACCTTCTTCCAATTGAATATGATTGGAGCAAATCAAGGGACTAATACCCTTGATATCAACTATTGTCCAACCTAATGCATTTTTATGATCGCGCAACATATTAATTAACCGTCGCTCTTATGATTCATCGAGTTTGGATGAAATAATAATAGGAAAAGATTCATCAGCTCCTAAGAATGCATGTTTTAGTCCTTCAGGAAGTTGGGCTAACTTCATTTTGGGAATTTTTTTAGTGGATGGTTTTGGCTTTTCTCCTTCTAGGAATAGTTTTTCAAAATGTGGTTGCCAAAACTTTGTTTCTTTGTCCAGTGAATGTTTAGGAATATCAAAAATGGGATTGGGATTTTCAATATCAGGACTTTGGAAGATTTCTTCAAGCACATCGGTTCGCTTTTGAAATTCTTCATGAACAACTTCATCAATGATTTCAGTGTAAGAACACTCATTATTGCTTTGAAATTGCTTCCCAATATGGAAAACATTCACTTCAAGAGTCATATTTCCAAAAGAGATTTTCATGAGACCATTTCGACAATTGATGAGAGCATTAGCCGTAGCTAAGAAAGGTCTTTCGAGGATGATAGGAATTTTTTGATTCTATATCCACCTCAGTTTGAGTGTCTAAAATGAGAAAATCCACGGGATAATAAAACTTATCTACTTGTAACAAAACATCTTCAACTATCCCTCGTGGTTTCTTTATGGATCGGTCTGTGAATTGCAAGACCAAAGATGTTGGCTTAATCTCTCCAAGGCCTAGTTGCGAGTAAATCGAATAGGGCATGAGATTGACACTCGCTCCTAAGTCTAACAAGGCTTGAGTGATTTCATGGGTTCCTATGTAACAAGTGATTGTGGGACATCCAGGATCTTTGTACTTGACCAGTGCTCTTTGCTCAAGAACTGCACTTAGTTGCTCAGTTAAGAATGTAGTCTTTGGGACATGATGTTTCCTTTTCACAGTACACAAATCTTTTATCACTTTGGCATAAGTGGGCACTTGTTTGAGAATTTGCAAAAGAGGAAGATCGATTCGAACTTGCTTCAAATGTTCCTAAATGTGTTCATAATTTTATGGCACTTTCCTAGTAGTTTGAAGAGCTTGAGGAAAAAGGACTTCTACTGGAAACTTATTCACTTCTTCTTCTTCTCTTTGAGGAACATCTTCTTCCTTACTCGCATCTGTGGTGTTTGATTTTTCCAATGATTTACCACTATGAGTAGTAACATGACTAACCTCTTCACCCTTCTTTTCAAGTGTTAGAGGTTTGTATCATGCTTTGTCCTTCAGAAATGACCAGAGCTTGAGATGAACATTTTTCATTCAATTTCGAAATTTCTTTTGTCATTTGTGTTAAAGCAGCTTCAATTTTCTTACATGACTTTTTTTGTATCTCAATGAATGCTTGTAATGTTTCTTCAAGGGATTTGCTCGAGTGTGAATTATGTTGAGGAACATTTTCTCCTGAGTACATTTCTTCTTCATTTCTCTATTGATTTCCAAATGATTGCTCTTGATTTGAATTCCTCATGTCGAACTTCAAGTTGTTTCTTCCATCAGCATTGAAAGTTTCAAGATAAGGAGTACAAGGCTTATGATTTGTCTTTAAGGCATTACATTGTTCCTCATATTCTCCTATCACTTTCTAATAAACATGACAGTCCAGTGGCTGTTGGTCAAACCTTTCATTCACAAAATTTATTCCTTGTAGTTTAGCTCTTGTGACTACATGACTTCTTTTCTCATTCTTTGCTTTGAGGATTTCTAATTCTCTTGTGAGGTTTTCAACTTGAACCCTAAGGTTGTAGCTATCCTTTTTCTTCAATTGATGAAATTCAGTTGATCGCGACTTATGAGAAACATCTAATTCAGCCCATAAATGAACTTTTTCAGCAAATTCATCAAGAAATTCCTTGGCCTCTTCAGGATGCTTATGTAAAAATTTTCCATTGAACATCACTTCTAGATATTGGTGATCATGACTTATGAGTCCTTCATAGAAAAAGCTGAGAAGACGCCAATTCTCATAACCATGGTGAGGACATTGACTCAACAAATCTTTGAATCTTTTCCATGCTTTGTAGAAATTTCCATGATCGTTTTGGGAGAAATTCAAAATTTGTTTCTTGAGATTGTTGGTCTTTTGATATGGAAAGTATTTGTAGAAGAAAGCAGATGTCATGTCATTCCATGATTGAATGGATCAAGGTCTTAAAGAATAAAGCCAACTTTTAGCTTTATCTTTAAATGAGAAAGAGAAAATTTTCAATTTGATGGAATTAGCGATATCAAGGTGGCTATGAAAAGTGGCAACAACTTCTTCAAATTCACAAATATGAACATAAGGATTTTCACTTTCTAATATGAAGAAAGTTGGTAAAAGTTGTATCATTTCTGGCTTAAAATCTTGTTGTGGAAGATTTGATGGAAACACAATACATGAAGGAGTTAAAGTGCGAGTCGGATGCATGAAATATTTTATCAACATTCTTTGAGGATTCTCACCAAGATTCTCCATTGCGAACGAATTTGCAAGAGTGGTTGACAAAGATGAAGAATGCAAAAAGAGTTTGACAATTGTTCACTAGGGTTTCTTAAGTCTAAAGCCTTAACAAATCGACTAAGTTTGAATCATTAACCCTAAGTGTTTTTTTTTTCTCTTATTTTTTTATTTTTGATTTTTGATTTTTTACCCTTTTTTTTACAAGGATAAAGACAAATGCTAAGCTTTTCTTTATTCAGGGAGAATAAAGTAGTGAATGAAAAGCACTCGCCTTACTTATTTTGTAGATCTTGAGAATTATATACCTTAAGGATATTCTCAGAAAAGATTGGTGGGGCTAAGGCTCCTTAAAAACCACTCTCCTAGTCAGAGCAATGTTCCTGAAATGATTGGTGTTGGGAAAGTTTTTAAAATTAACCGGCTATGGGAATGGTATCCGAGCTAGTACCAGTATCCAAACAGAACTTCCTCTAAGGATACTCTTCGCAAAACCACAATTTATTTTATGAAAAACCTAACTCTAATATTTTATGATGTTTTATTTCTAAGGCAAAAACCTAAATCTAAACCTAAAACTAACAAAGTAAATATTTTACAAAGAAAAGGAAAGAAAATAAAATTTTTAAGTTTTTTTAATTTTTTTATTTTTTTATTTTTTATGAATAGTGAACAGTGTGTGAATAGTGATATGAATAGTAACTTCTTGAATAGTAGCCTACTTAATTAAATAATCAAACTAAAATAACAATACTTACACTATTTATAAGATAAGGACAAAGTACTTACCTGGTTTCCTGCTTAATTTAGCAATTTGACAAAGTAACAGCACCTCCCCGGCAACGGCGCCAGATTTTTGGCGACGTCCCAAAATGTTTCTCTTTTTAAACGGTGGATGTTTGTAGTATAGAAAAGTTGTCATATCCACAGGAAGATGAAAATTTATACCTCGGCAAATTGATAAAAATAAACGTTCAAAAAGGCAAGCACTTTTTTAGAGCAAAGTGTAAAATGAGATAAATATTTTTGTGGTTTTTATTTTATTCAATTCAAAGCATAAAATTAAAATGACGAAGCTTTGAGAATCCCTTGTATGTTTTGCAACTGATATGAAATTTTAACTCTAATTAATAATTATCTAAAACATTTGATTTATTATATCTTATCTTATTGATTGCAAGCACATTTTACTAATTATATAGGACAACCTAAATCGACAATATAGCAAGCCATAATGTAGTAAGGGTCTGCCTATAAAAACTAGCAAAATAATTATTGGTGCACTAATTATGAAAATTATAACAGCTGTCACTCAATTATAATTAACATAATTATAGGATAGAAAAGATAATAACAAATCAAAATTAATATATTTTAGTGGAATAAATTCTTACATTCACTCCGGCAGCACTTCATCTTATGAAATATCTAGAATCGACAATATAACAAGTCATACTGCAGTAAAAGACATTCCATAAAATTATTGAAAACAAAAAGATATAATTTAACAATATAACTATGCAACACAATTAAATTACACAAAGAAAGCATGACTGAATTTATGTAAAAATTGGCAGTATAACAACATTAACAATAATTATTGAAAACAAAAAGATATAATTTATTCCAAAAATATAAGCATTACCACACAGATATAGAGTTAAAATCCATACCAAAATACTATATATACGAGATCATCTCTCTGCCTCACCAGACATTCTACTCTAATTTAAGCATTATTTTATTATTATTTTTTTTACCTAAGAAGATACTGTTGAGTCTAACTCAACAAAAAAGAAAAGAAGAGGAAAGAGGGCCAAAGGCCTGAAGGGATGCCTTAACTGAGGCAAATGCCTCAATATTTATAGGAGCTTAAAATCACTATTTGGCATTTGTAATTATTATTTTTTCCTGTTGAAAGTTGACAAATTCGGATCATGTGGATCCTTTTTTCTCCTCTATTTCTTCGCGCTGGGCCTGTCCTTAGAATGCGAGAATTCGTTTGTGATCCTCTGCTTCGCAGTAAATGGCAGCACTTAAACCGTGCAATCTAGTCTGTTCATTTTGCGATCCAACGGCTTCCAGATGAGAATGAGAATGGGCCCAGGTGGGACCAATGGGACCGAGATTTGAGGCCGTCAGATTGGTCTTCGTCAGCTGATCGAACGGCTAGGAAGACAGATGCACGTGGAGTCTACCGCACGAGATCCAACATGGCCTGAGATGCTCCTCTGACGTGTCTGTAGCTTGTCGGCACGTGTGATGCACGCGCCAATCAGAAAATGACACGTGCATAGCACTGCGAGATTTCGCTGACGCACCAGATGACGCGATGACACGCGTTCCTCTGTTCGACGCCTGAGATTGTTCTATCAATTGATCCGAAGGTCAGAAACGTGCCACGTGTCCCCTTAGATGAATTCCAATATTTTGATGCATTTGATGTCCGATTTTATCCGTTTTGGTGGCGTTTTGCTCCGTTTTTCCTCCAGATTTCAAATCTAAAAATTACAAACACACTAATATTAATTATTTTACAAACATAATATTTACAAAAATATTAAAAATATTTATTTTACATTAAAACACACAAAAATAAATAAAAACTCCTAAAATTTCTAGTCTCTTACGGTTTAGCACATATATAATTTTTATGACTTGGAAATATTTTTAAAAATTACTAAAAATATAGTAGCACATATTTACAAACTTAAAACACACTATCAAATATATTAAAACTCAAAATAAAATAACCATATTATTTTTACGGTTTTAACTATTTACAGACTAGACACTTATTTAACATATAGAAACGACTCCAAAAATTACTAAAAATTGTATTAAACATAAAAACACACTAAAAATACATTTTTAAACACATTTACACACTAAGACACAAAAATACTAATCAATACAAAATGCTATAAATTAGAGGATTTAATGAGAAATAAAAGCATAAATAAATGATTTAAACCTCAAAAAATGTATACTTTTATAGTCTCATCAATATGTTATAGATACTTAGCTATTCAGGCTTTGTAATTTAATATATAGTTCGAAAGTGCAGTTCTAAGCTTTTAGTGGAATAGCATTAGAGTTGATAATTATGAAATGTATATCTATGATATTGGATTTCATAATTATCAGAAGCTTAAACTATATAGGTCTATTAGGTGCCCTTTGCCAGCTCATAATAAATCCTGTAATGATACGGCATGCTTTTCTAATAAATTGGTGACTTATGTTAAATTATTAGATTGGTTGAAATTCTATTGGATTAGATAATTCATGTCTGTTTATCGGTTGAATTAATCTTGTGAAAATTAATTCAAGATAAACTTGTTGAATTATCTAAAATATTTATTTTCCTAAAGATTATCTAGATATGGTTGTCTTAATCAGATAACTTCTTTATTAGGTTATTTGAATTAAAACTGAGCTTTATACAAAGAATCTCAGGTGAAAAATAAAAGATTCGTAGGGATTACTTATCATAAGTTTGACAGGCCGTTCTTCAAGTTTTGCATGCTGATGTAGTAAGTTCGGCCTGCCGACCAAACAATAATCTGATCCTTTTACGCGATTTTATTAGATATTGATCTAGATTCGAATTTTTGAGGCATTATCTAATAAGGACTAACCCTTGGGTCCAACCTTTATAAATAGGGAGTGAGATTCATAAATTATTTAGATCAATTGAGAGAGATCAGGAGTAAGTATTATATATTGTGAGTCTCTAAAACTCCCATGAAGAGCTAATGTTCACAAATCACGAATGGTAGTTTTGGGTATTTCTCAATTGGTTGGAATGAGAGTCACCAAGGAAGAGCTGTATGATGTGCGCCCACACGTACTCTGATCATGGATAGAGAATAGCAAAGAAGACCAGTTGGTTGAGGCTCTTCTGGAACGCCCTTCTCTTCATCGATTGCAGGAGCTCTTCGACATACGAGGTTAGTAATATCTGGTTAATTTATCCATATAGCATGTCAAACTTGTGTTTTAGAAAATACTCTGGTATTAAAATTTTTAAATTTTTGTTGTATATTATTTTCCAACAATTGGTATCAAAGACATATTTTTACATAAATTTATGAGTTTGTGATCATGCTATATGAATAAATTATGTGATCTTGGTCTCTTCTATGTTTGAATTTAATTTTTTAGAGAGTTGGCACGCTAAGGTTTCTATATATTTATGTTGTCATGGATTATTAATGAATGTTTATTAATTAATTATGGTTGATTAAATTATTATTTAATTAATCATTAATTAATTAATTTATGCCGATTATGATTCCTTAGAGGTTAGAATATGTATCTAGATTTTTCATATAATTAGATAGAAGTCTATCGTCACCTGTCTAGAATTATTTTTAATTTTAAATTTGTAAGAATTTTATAATTAAATAATCATTCGGAGAATACGGATCTAGAAGATAGATGATAACATTCCATATGTATTTCCTGAGTTTCAAATTTTATGTTTTTGAATTGTTGAAAATAATAACGAAAAACTGCATAAAAAATGTATTTTCTCGAAAAAGCTCGGTCGACAAACTGAACCCTTAGGATCGGTAGGCCGATGGTCGCAGATTGATAAGCTCAACCTCGTGTTCAGCAAGCCATCCGTGGGGTAGAATTCTGATGGCTCTGGCAGCAGGCCTGACTTTTAAGTTCAACAGACTGATCTATCATGACCGATAAGCCGATTTCATAGATCGGCATGCCGGCAGAGAGTTGTGAATTTTTGAAAAAGGTGTTTTTTAGTGCAGTTTTGATTTTATTTTTGGGACAATTCTAAGAAATATTAAATTCAGATATGACCGAAAATATGAAGTATTCGATCCATGCGAGATTGAAGACTTAAAGGTGGATAATACATGAAGAATGATACAATTTGAAGTTTCAAGGATGAAGAATCGATAATATGTTTCGATTGATCTCTTGTAATCCTTATTTTCTATTCTCTAGGGTGGGACTATAATATTACAGCTATTTATTATTATTTTGCTTGTGGTTTTGCATAATTACTTTACGTATTGGCATTATAATATGATTTGCTATGTATGTTGATAACATGCCATATAGAATAGGGAGTGCCGCTCATTAAAATTTATTCATGCATGTCTTTTAAAATAAAATTTTAATTTCAAAAGATTGAGTAGGAGAAGGTTTTCGAAGAGAGGACCTACGGCCTTTATCTTTAGTCCGTAGGTAGCACATAGTAGTTCTGACCCCTAGGAAAGGACTTCATCATATACTAGGCTGGATCTTTGAAAGGATAAAGTATTTTAACATAATTTATTGTTGCATACCCCTACGTGTTGATCATAAATCATGGATAAAAATATTAAAACGATGGTTATACACTCATGTTAATTTTATTATTAACTTCCATTAAGAGCGCTGTTAATAAAATTAATGGCCAAAGAAATGTTATTAATATTTGCTGGATCATACGGGTCCTAGATCGTATATATTAATTAGGAGGGAATTCATGTTCCTAATTGAATTTGGCAAGTCTCTCCTAGGCGGCTTGTTGAATTTTGAGTTGAAAATTATTGTTGTAAGGTTGTGATAATTTTAAGGTTTTGACACATAAACACATTATATGTTTTACATGATTGTGTTATCTTACTAAATTATTATTGTATGTTTGCTTATGTTTGGTATATGATTCTTTATTATAGATTAAAAAGTCTAAAAACATTTTATCTTTGATACTTGTCAAAAACTAATTAACCGATGAGAATTTTAATGATTGGAAATGGAACTTGAACATCGTCTTGACCTTTGAGAATCTAAAATTTGTACTGACAACTCCGTGTCCTCCCAAGCCTATAGGAGATTCCACTAATGAGCAAATCCAAGCATATGGTTGTTGGAAAGATGTTAATGATAGGCCCACTGTTATGTTATGGCCAGTATGAATAACGTGTTGCGGGCTCAACATGAAGATTATGAGACTATGAAGCAGATCTTGGATAATCTTGAGGACATGTTTAGAGGCCAGGCCCTAAAAAAATGGCAAGAGGCTCCCCGGAAACTCTTAAACAGAAAACAAAAACTGGGGACATCTGTAAAGGAGCATATAATGTTGGTCATGGGTTACCTCATTGAAGCTCAAACCAATGGAGCTTACATTGACACGGAAACTCAGATGACAATGGTCTTTGAGACTTTATCTAAGGAGTTTATCCCTTTTAGAGCTATATTTAATTTAACCAATAGAAGGGATATGACCTTGACTAAGTTAATGAAGCAGTTACAAGAGTTTGAAAATCTAATTAGGGAAACTCTAGTTGGTGGAGAGGCTAACTTGGTAGCTGCTTTTGGTTCCAATCCCAACTCTAGAAATAGAAAGATGTAACGGGCTGAGAATAGGAAGTCTTATATTCCTGCAAATGGCAAGAATAAGAAGAAGAAAAAGAAGAACCCAAAGAAGCTCAAATGTTTTTTCTATGGGAAGGTCGGGCACATCAAGAAGAATTGCAAGGACTTCCTTTCTGAGGAGGTAGGTGTGATCTTCTAGTTGTTGAAACTTGTTTAGTTGAGGAATCTAGTGACACTTGGGTCATAGATTTTGAAGCAACTTATCATATTTGTGTTGCTCTGCAGGGGTTCAAAGAAACAAGAAGTCTACTACATGAAGACTTCACGTGTCGGATGGGCGATGGATCCTTAGTGTTGGCTGCAGTAGCAGCAGACATCCATCTTTATTTTGATAATTATAGGAGTTTATTTTAACGATAATGTTTTTATGTTCCTAAATTGAAAAGGAATTTAACTTCTGTAGCTTGTTTATTTAAAGACTCTTATGTAGTTTCCTTTAATAATAAAGTGGTAATTCATAAAAACAAATCTTTTATCTGTAATGGATGTATGGAAAATAATATATATTCTATCAAACCTAAGATAGACTTACTACTGAACACTGAGGTTAATGATAATAACTCTAAAAGACTTAAAACTTCTCACTCTAACAAGACTTATCTTTGGCATTTGCAACTAGGTCATATTAACCTAAATATGATTTAAAGGTTGGTAAGGGATGGACCTTTAAGTCACTTAAAGATGGAATCTATTCCAAAATGTGAATCTTGTTTGTAGGATAGAATGACTAAAAGACCATTTGGGTCTAAGGGCAATAAGGCCGAAGGGGTTCTAGAACTTGTGCATAGCGATGTTTGCGGATCTATGAACATTCGGGCACAAGTAGAGTATGAGAATTTCGTCACCTTTTTTTTATGATTACTCATGGTATAGGTATGTGTACTTAATGCATCACAGAAGCGAAACTTATGACAAGTTTAGAGAGTTTCGAGTTGAAGTGGAAAAGCAATTGGGTAGACCCATAAAGGCACTTCCATCCGATCGAAGTGGTGAATACCTTTTAGATGAGTTCTTGGGATACTTATTAGAGAATGGAATTTTATCTTATTTAACTGCACTGGGCACTCTGTAGTAGAATGGCATAGCTGAGAGAATGAATAAAACTTTGTTAGACATTGTTAGGTCCATGATGAGTTATTCGTCGTTGCCTTTATCCTTTTGGGGATATGCACTACAAACTGTATGTTATCTTTTGAATAATGTGCCTTTAAAATCGGTTCTTAAAACTCCTCACGGTTGCGGACGGGGAAAAAGACATACTTAAACCATATTTCCATATAGGGATGTCTAGCTCATGTCTTGTTTAAGGAAGCAAATAAGTTGGAAGCACATTCAGAAGTTTGTGTGTTTGTAGGATATCCAAAAGGGACTAAAGGGGGTGGGTTATTTCTATGACCTAAAGGAAAATAAAGTCGTGGTTTTAACTAATGCAACCTTCCTTGAGGAAAGTTACATAGACGACTTTAAACCTTGAAGCAAAGTGATGCTCAAGGTGTTTGCGAGTGATTTAATCACTCCAAGGGTTTTGAATGAAATCGTTCCAATCAGTATACAAAAACCAATCGAACCTGAACAACAACCTAAAGGGCTTTGCGTAGTGGAAGGATTAGGTGTCAACTTGAGAGGTGTATGTTCAATAGTGAGGTCTTCTTGGCTGAACCGGATGAACATGACAAGGATCCTTACACTTATGAAAAGGCTATAGAAAATGTTGACTCGAAACTTTAGACAGAGACCATGAACACAGAGGTGAAGTCTATGGAGACTAATTGGGTCTAGGAACTTGTAGATCTTCCCGAATGGGTAAAACCCATAGGGTGTAAGTGGATCCATAAGAGAAAGAGATGAGTGGATGGAAAAGTTGAAACATATAAGGCTAGACTTGTAGCTAAGGAATACATGCAAAAGAAAGGAATCGATTACGAGGAAACCTTTTCGCTTGTAGCCATGCTTAAGTCCATCTGCATTCTTTTGTCCACAGTTGCCCTCTCGACTACGAGATTTGATAGATGGATGTCAATACTGCTTTTCTAAATGGATATCTTGATGAGTCCATATATATGGAACAACTAGACGGGTTCAAGGCTAAGGGTCAGGAGGGTAAAGTTTATAAGCTGCTAGGGTCAATTTATGGACTTAAGTAGGTTTCTTGTTCTTAGAACATAAGATTTGATCAGGTGATCAAGACTTATGGGCTCGCACAAAATGTGGACAAACCGTGTGTTTACAAACACATTGAGGATGAGAAAGTGGTTTTTCTACTGCTCTATGTAGATGATATTCCGCTAATTAGCAATGACATTGAGACGTTGTTATTAGTCAAATTATGGTTGACCAAGTAGTTTGACATGAAAGACTTGGGTGAAGCTAATTATGTTCTTGGTATCCAGATCTTTCGGGATAGAAAGAACAAAATGATAGCTTTATCCTAAGCGGCCTACATAAATAAAATTCTCAAGAGGTATGCAATTCAGAATTCCAAGAGAAAGGGGCAACCATCTAAGTCTATAATTACTCTTTCTAAGAAAGACTCGCCAAAGTCTGATGAAGAAAGTGAATACATGAAGAAAGTGCCTTATGCTTCGGTAGTAGGTAGTCTCATGTATGTCATGCTTTGTACACAACTGGATATTTATTATACGGTCGGGATAATAAGTCGATTTCAGTCAATCCAACATCAAACCACTAGGTTATGGTCAAGTATATTTTTAAGTACCTAAGAAGGACTCGCGGGTATATGTTTGTGTATTTGGGTGAGGATCTGACACTTCTAGAATATACTAATTCAGATTTTCAATCCAATCTGGATTTGCAAAGATCGACTTCTGGTTTTGTGTTTACTCTAGGTGATGATGCCATTGTTGGAGAAGTGTCAAGTAAGATTGCACTTTAGATTCAACAATAGAAGTTGAGTATGTGGCAGCTAATGATACTTCAAAAGAAGTAGTGTGGCTTTGCAAGTTATTTGGGGATCTTAAGGTAGTTCCTAGTATGGATAAGGTGGTATCACTATATTATGATAACATAGCAGCGGTAGCTAATGCTAAGGAACTAAGATTTCACAAGAAGAGTAAGCATATTCATCCTAAGTATCATATGATAAAGGACCTCATTGAGGGCAGGCATGTTGCTGTATGCAAAATCACGTCTGAGGACAATTTAGCTAATTCATTCATAAAGACACTAATTGTGAGAGTGTTTGAGAGGCATGTGGAGGTTATGGGGATAAGATATATGTCATATTTACTCACTTACTGCAAATAGGAGATTGTTAGACATGATGCCTTATGGAGTAAAACGTCGTAACATGTTTTTGGAGACATTTTATCAATAAAGAGTTTATTTATTATTCATATACCAAATGTTGTCCTCTTTACGTTCATATTTATTGAATGTATGACAAGCAAACAAAAGTCTAAGATCGTTAGTCTAAACATTTAAGAATCATGCATATGATAGACAGATTATACGGAAAACATGATTCTATAGGTAATGGTCTAAATCATAAGATCTACAATTGAGGGAATAAAGTTGGGCACTTTATTCATGTTAAGATTCTTATGTTGTCCACATCCTTAACAGGAGATGGCTTGTCTTGGCCATTGGAGTTGGATTTAGTGAGTAGATACATTGGTACATTGTCATAGGTGACGATGTATTGGATCGGGATATAAAGATGAATTGATTTAGATTAGTAATTCCGTTTGTGCAAATCAATTTACTTTAGACAATCATATGTGTTGTATCCTAATCCTGAAATGACTAATGGGCCCGTTGTCTTGACCTATATCTTTTGATGTGCCAAAGAGTGGCATCTTGAGTTTATGATGGTACGCATACTAGTACATTAGAGACAAGACTCTTGATAGCTGTAACGCCCCGAAATTAATTTAATGTTATTATAATGTAAAATGATGAATTAGTGTGCCATAATTAATGTTTCAATATTAATTTGATCATTCGGTTAAATTTTGAATTTTATGTTGTTTTGTTAATTTAATAAATTCAAACGATTCCTTATTATTTTAAAATGTCATTTTGAGTTTTTAAAACACAACAGTATGTTAAATGTTAAAAATATTCCGTTTTACAAAACCATGGGTGACACTTGGTTTTCGTACAATAAAACCACCCACCATTTCTCTCTATTTATTCTCTCTGCTCTCCCCCTGTTTGGCTCACTCTCTCTCTCTTCCTCTCTCTCTTCCCGTGAGTCTCTCTCTCTCACTCTCTCTCTCAGTTTCTCTCACTCTCCCCCATTTTTCTCTCAAATTTTTGAAACAAAATTCGAGTCCAAGCTTCGGGTTAGCGAGAAGGAAGCTTTGGAACGTGATTTGGCAACCAAGAACGTGGATTTAAAGCTTCTATTCGAGGTTAGTTTTGAAATTTCTAAACTTTTTCTAAATTTTCAATTTTCGTGCATTTTTGAAATCTAAGTTTGTTTGAACTTAGAGAACCCTTTATTTGAGTTAAAGGAACTTAGAACACCTCGAATCTAAGCTTGGATTGAAGAAAAACGGATTTGAATTTAATATTTTTCATTTTTCCTCATTTTCTCCCATTTTTAGATTTTTGGGATTTTTGCATTTAAATCTTGTTTAAATGAGTTCAAAAGTGTTATATTACGTTTTTCTATCATCTATGATTGTTTTCTATGTCTGGGATTTGAGAAAAACAGGTTAAAATCAAGATTTGAGTTTTGGGAAACCCAAAACCCATGGCTGGAAATTCTGGGTTTTTTCTAGTTTGGTAGGCCAGATTTATCTATCCGGCAGGCCGAACCTGGAAAATGTTCGGCCAACCAGACTTGATTTTCGGCAGCAATTCAGCTAGCCAAAGCAGGGCGTCCAGCAAGGCGGCAGGGCATAGGAAAATTTTGTGATTTTTCACCCGTTTTCACTGTTTTGAACCCCGATTGAAATTCCAACCTTGTAAAATGATTTTAAAGATACAAATGGCACACTAGGACATCCGGCAATGGTTTAGTAACAATAGAATGTCTCGAACTAGATATTTATCGACTTATTGTGTATCTAAGATCGTTCGTGGTTCGCGGAGCTAACGTATAGCAGACCGGGATTACGGTATAGGGCCCTGACACGAGTATCGAGGTAAGACTTCTACTGTCTCTTTGGTAGCCTAGTTTCAAAATGATTTGACTTTGAAAGGGTTTCTACAAAAATGTTTTCAAAGGTTGATTGAAAATGAGATTTATTGGTTATGTTTCTTTGAACCGTGGTCCAAATGAACTTCAAAATGAATAATAATGAAAGTATCTGGTAAATGGACTTTGAATAATATTAGAAATAAATATAAAGGCATGATGCCATATCAGAGATCGGGTTTTGTATCGATCGACCTTGGGGGAAGGTCCCGAAACCCAACTGGGCCACTACGGTGGTGATATTCATGTGGTTTGCCTAGGAAAAGAAAATGATGTTTCTGGTCAACCGAATAAACTGTTTTGGTAAGTACGGTTTTATTTAAATTTATTTATTTATTCAAGGTTTCTTTTAAATAATTTCCTGAATAGTGAGATTTCTCTTTAAATTAAATGATTTAATAAAATATAGTCCTACTAAGCCTTTCGCTCACATTTTGTTTGTTTTTTTTTTTAAATTCCCCCCCTCTTCTAGGTGGATTTCCATTTAGGTTCAGAGAGGATTCAACGGACAGAACTCAAGAGCAGTAGAAGGACTAGTAGGTTATTTGTATTAATTAAACAAGGCATGCAATGTTTTTAACTTTCTTTGGGCTTGGACTGTAGTTGTATTATTATATTGTCAGTACTATGTGCGTGCACAAGTTATAGGTCAGTGGGACCCACACCCGCGGTTCTTTATTATTTTATCATTTTATTATCCGCTTAATGTTTATGAATCTTTTATACAATGTTGTTTTGAAACTTTCACATTTTTATGTATTTGATTTAACCCCTAAAATTCTTGATCTTAATTAAACTCTCCTTCTAATTAATTTAAATAATCCGTCACGTCACCTTCCGTATTTAAGGGCGTGACAATAGCGTAGACCTATTATTGATAGATATGAAATCGATAGCTATTCTTGGAGAGTTAATGATATTCTCTTATATGCATTATCTTGTAATTGAAAAGCTAGAGCGCTCCACCATTTGAATGCATAGGTGTAACCGAATGGTATACTGTATTTGGATAGTAAGTTCTCCAATAGTGAGACAACAAAATGTAAGATAAAATAATTAGGAAGGTAAGATGGAATTTGTAACACCCGAGATTTTTAATGCATTAAAAATGCATTAAGTTAACGATTATATTAAGATAAAAAAACAATTTAAGAAGAAAAATACGGCATAATAATCCAAGAAATTATACGGTATTAGAATAATGAAGTGTAAGAAAGTATGCTGATAAAGTTGTGTAGCATGAAAATTTCACTGCAAGAGTAAAGCAGTATAAAATTGGATTGTTTAAGGTCATGCAGTACAGAATTAGACTGTGTAGAGCACAAATTTTTTTTATAAAAGTGCAAAAAAGAAAAAAAAAGAAAAAAAATCTCACAAAATCGGCTCTTTCTCTCTTTAGATTTTCTCTCTCTCCTCAAAAATCAGTCTAAGATCCTGGCGTTTGTTTTCGACACCTCCCGCACCAATGGAAAGCTCTCGTCAAGCTGAGTCTAACGAGGTACCGTGCCGCCCAAAAAGCCGCCAGAGGAAGCTACACGCGCAGCCCAAAGTGGCAGAGAAACCCAAACTTTTCGGTGAGATATCTTTGTCGTCCGACGTCCGATTGACGTGATTCTTGTTCCTACACGACCACCGTAATGAGAGGAACAAAACCTACCCTTAGTGGCAGCTCAACAACCATCGGATTGCTTCACCCGTCTACCGCCACCGTATGCCGCCACACCAAGGTGGAACTACTCCGTCTTGCTGGAGGAGGTGGCTGACACCACCCCTCCCAATGGATTCAGAGGATCAAGGGGAATAAAACCCCTCAATCAATTGCACCGAAAGAGCTCGTTTTGTCAAAGAATGGCCAACGTAGTTGTCAACCGCCGCAGGAGCCTTCGTCCTTGCCCTTCCTAGCCACGTTGCTTCAAATTGGATGAAGGGAAGTGCTCATAGGATGATGGGTAGCAAAAGCCCTTAGCTAATTTCGGGTTTCCGTCGCTGGAAAGCCATGATCGGAGTCTCCATTTTTGCCATCAATGTCGAGCTCTGACTTGCTATGTTAGAGGCAGAATTAGGCAAAATTGACACCGTCATTGGACTCAGAAGGGTAGATTTAGGGGGGGTAAGCTCGAGCCCAGCTGCCAACAGAGTCCGATTGACGCCGGTCAACATCGGTCAATACAGGTCAACATCGGTCAATGGCCGGTCAACGGACACTATGGGATTTTGTGATCCGGACCTCCGATCGACGATTCGAGACCGCATCCCAACTCGTTTCGATGCTCTGAACGCAATGGTGACCTTTGTTTGAGCTAATTCCACTCTGGTAAAAATCATCTAGTATCGACTACACGCAGATCGAGGCGATTCAAACAGCAGTAACGGAGTCCATAATGGCATTTTCAAGAATTTATGATCTCCAGGAAGTATTCCTAGCTATTCATGGTCACTTGAGGAGCACTGTAGAGGATGCTTCGCATACTGTAGATGCAGCGAGATACAACTAGATCTGCATAGCTTGGAGTCCAAGTAAGTAGGAATCTTGCCTACAGTATGAACCGTTTTAAAATAAATTATCTTAGATCCTTTCATAAAAATTTATGAAATACATGATTAGTGATTGTTACACTGTTTTATATGAGAATGGGTTTTATAACATTACAAGGTTGACGAAAAACCCATTAAGGGTAAAATCATCATTATTAAGGAAACGGCTAGAACGGAGTGGAACACTCCAAATTAGCATAACGTTCTTAGACAGAAAATGTTCTATAATACGTTAAGTAATGAAATCACCAGTAAGACGGGAGATTTAATAATGGATGTTTAAGTAAACAAGAGATAAACCGATGGGTTATGAGGCTAAAAGGAAAAGCAACCCCGGTGGGTTACCAAGCTAAGTGAAGGAAAGGTAAACCGATGGTTTATAAGGTTAAGTAAAGACAACGGTAAACAAAAGTATACTGGTCAAGTTAAAAAGAAAGAATGGCTAATGTTTACGTTTTATTATCAATCGAGTAGATTGATAATAAAGAAAGTTAACTAATAAGTCGGCTGTCGTTTGATCATGACATAGAGGCCGACTAATGTAAAGAAAAAGAATGAAATAGAGAACGCTAGAGCATAGTTCGGGTAAGTTTCAACCTCACCTACAACATGAAGTAAATGATTTCTAAATGCTTATTTGTATGTTTGCAAATGTGTTTGCACTCATTAAGCAAGTTGTTTTAAAGTATATTTGCATTTATTATGCAAAAAAGTTTTAAAGTTCAAAAGAAAAATTGCAATGAATTTGCAACCGTTATGCTAAAGGTTTATTTGCATATTGATATGCATAATATTTTTAAAAGTTCAAGTTATGATTTTAAAGTATTTAAAGTATGTTTTGCATTATGATAATGCATAATGTTTTATAATTCAAGTTATAAGTTATATGTTGCATTGGTTATGCAATAAGTGTTAGAATATAAGTTATGATTTACAAAATGTGTTTGCGTTTTATGATGCATTTGTTAAGCAATATGTTGCATTTGTTATGCAATAAGTTTTATAGTACAAGCTATGAATTGCAAGTGTGTTTGCATATGATGTAATTGCATTTGAAATGCTCACTAAAGTTAATAAGAAGATAACGTAAAGATAAAAAGAAAGTGTCGTACCGGCCTCTTTGTTATGAGGTACTGAAAGTAAAATTAAAGTTTAACCTCCTAGATATGAGGTACAAGACCCCAATGTTTGATGGTCTCAAGTCTTCCACAAGGGAAGCATCATGTTTATGATCTCATGATTAATGAGTTGGTACGAACACTAAAGTAAAGTAAAGAAAGTAAAGACAAGATAAGGAATAAGGAGAGAAAGTTAAAGTAAGATAAGAAAAGTTAAGAAATGAAGATAGAAAGTTAAAGTAAGAAAAGAATGTTCATAAAATGCTCATAATTGAAGTTAATAATTAAGCATAAATGGAGTCATGCATTCTGATGTTGCTCGAATGCCTTTTTTTGAAATATTTATATGTTATGTTATGGAAAACATTTAGTGAAATGTTTTATGATAAATATTTATGAAAAATATTTTCATGTTTTCAAGAAAAGGTTTATGAACGACGTTTTAAGAAAAACGTTCAAGAAATGTTTTACAAAAAACGTTTATGCAAAACGTTTTAGAAATGTTTTATGAAAAACGTTTTTAGAAATGTTCATGGAAAACGTTTGTATAAAATGTTTCAAGAAGAAGGTTTTTATGAGAAAAGTTTTAAAGCATGATTAAATGATTTGTGAGAATATGTTTAAACTTACTGAGCGAAAGCTCATTAAAAGTTTCTTCATGCTATAGGTAATTTATGGTGACCAGTAGGACCCGTTAGAAGAGCTGGGTGCTACTGAGGACAAATGCGAAGATTTGGGTATGGATACCATCACTGTTTGTTTTCGCTACGCAAAGAAAAGGTTTTCTATTGTCTAATGTAGTGTTTGCGAAGTTTTAAGAAAATCAGAGTTCTAAGAATTGTATTCAAAGTTTTAAGATACAGTTTACGAACTGTTTTATGTAATTATAAAGTAAAGTTTTAAGCTATGATTTAATAATTGTTTCTTATTAAGTTTTAAAAATGATTTGAAATGATTTTAAGGGCAAGTGTTGAGTAAGGTCTCAACTTGAATGGCGACAAATGTCACATCAGTTTTAAAGAATGTTTAAAAAAAATTATTTTAGTATTTTTCTTACTAAGTAAGTAAGATTACTGTTGAAGTAATGACGTTTAAGTAAGTAAAGTGACTGCCCAAAAAGGCAGATCGTCACAGGTGGTATCAGAGCAGAATCCTGCTCTCCCATCTCGTGCTGTCATATGTCTACTTCAACATAGCTCAAGTAAGTAAGTTAAGTTTAGTCGGAAGAAAAGTTAGAATTTAACGAATACGTGTTATTGTTGGGCGTAGCCTTTGATATCGGCACACCTAGATGAGTGACGAGAAGGTAAGGGTCAAAGGATGAACGTGATGATATATTCTAGAGTGTCCTCACAAGTCGACATTAGTTGTCGTCTATTAACGATGTCAAGTCAACGATGACAAAACGTGGTCAATGATGGTCAACGGATGGCCGACGACTCAAAATCAAGAAGATGAGCTCATGACACGTTATGATGTTTAGGCGCACAATGGTGTCTTTGTAGGAGAAAATATTGCTCTGTTGGAGTTATTTTGTATTGGCTACACGTATAAAAGTGGATCAAGATAACTGAATAATGAAGGTCTGAAGTGATTTTTAGTGCTCTATGGAACGAGAGTGCCTGAGAGCAACCAGACGTTAGATGACTAATTATGTGGTTTTATCGAGCTTAAGCACACCTTCGCTGAGTTGAGACATGTAAATGAGCTCATAACTGCCCGGATGGGAAATATGATCAGGACAACAATGCCTAATTTGGTAGCAGAAACCTCACAGATTAGAGGATGGAAACTGGAAATTTATACGTTATGAGGAAAATTACGACAAAATGTCATTTTAGAATGGATATAGAACCGAAAACATCATGGATTTATGGTCAGATGACCTTAATCTTTTGATAGATATGAGGCAAATTGAATGGAAATGAACCCTATTTCTGAGAATAGCATTCAATGTAGAATGCTAAACCTTTAGATGAATGGAAACTACGCTCAAATGTTGAAAGATCAGAGTTGCGTAGCAGAAATGTGGTGTACAATTTAAAGAAATATGTCAGTAATATGATGAAAATTATAGAAGTTCCAAGATGAAGGCTCAGTTTTAGTGAAACAGTAGTGATCAAGGAAGCATATTAAGAACAGAAAAGAGGATAAGAGAGATGAACTACTTATGAAGGTTCTAATTTTCAAGGACGAAAATTGTTAAGGAGGGTAGATTGTAACACCCGAGATTTTTAATGCATTAAGTTAAGGATTATATTAAGATGAAAAATGCAGTTTAAGAAGAGAAATATGGTATAATAATACAAGAAATTATACGGTATTAGAATAATGCAGTGTAAGGAAGTATGTTGATAAAGTTGTGCAGCATGAAAATTTCACTGCAAGAGTAAAGCAGTATAGGAATTGGACTGTGTAAGGTCATGTAGTATAGAATTGGACTATGTAGAGCACAAATTTTTTTATAAAAGTGCAGAAAAGAAAAAAAAAGGAAAAAAATTTCACAAAATTGGCTCTTTCTCTCTTTACTTTCTCTCTCTCCTCAAAAATCAGTCCAAGATCCCAGCGTTTGTTTTCAACACCTCCCGCACTAATGGAAGGCTCTCATCGAGCTGAGTCTAACGAGGTGTCGTGCCGCCCAAAAAGCCACTGGAGGAAGCCACACGTGCCGCCCAAAGTGGCGGAGAAACCCAAACTTTTCGACGAGATATCTTTCCGTCCGACGTCAGATCAACGTGGTTCTTGTTCCTACACGACCACCGTGACGAGAGGAACAAAACCCACCCTTGGTGGTAGCTCAACAACTACCAGATTGCTCCGCCCGTCTACCGCCACCGTACACCGCCACGCCAAGGTGGAACTACTCCATGTTGCCGGAGGAGGTGGCTGACACCACCCCTCCCAATGGATTCAGAGGATCAAGGGGAATAAAACCCCTCGATCAATTGCACCGAAGGAGCTCGTTTTGTTGGAGAACGGCCAACGCCGCCGTCAACCACCGCGGGAGCCTCTGTCCTTACCCTTCCCAGCCACGTTGCTTCAAATGGATGAGGGGAAATGCTCATAGGAGGATGGGCAACAAAAGCCCTCAGCCAATTTCGGGTTTCCGTCGCTGGAAAGCCATGATCAGAGTCTCCATTTTTGCCATCAATGTCGAGCTCTGACCTGCTATGTTAGAGGTAGAATTAGGCAAAATTGATACTGCCATTGGACTCAGAAGGGTTGATTTAGTGGGGGTAAGCTCGAGCCCAGTTGCCAACGGAGTCTGATTGAAACCGTTAACACCGGTCAACAGACACTTTGGGATTTTTGGATTCGGACCTCCAATCGACGATCCGAGACTGCCTCGCGACTCATTTTGATGCTCTGAACGCAATGGTAGCCTTCGTTCGAGCTAATTCTACTCTGGTAAAAATCGTTTGGTACCAACTGCATGCAAATCGAGGCGATTCAAATAGCAGTAACGGAGTCCAAAATGACATTTTCAAGAATGTATGATCTCCGGGAAGCATTCCTAGCTATTCATAGTCGCTTGAGGAGCACTGCAGAGGATGCTTCGCATACTATAGATGCAACAAGATACAACTGGATCTGCTTAGTTTAGAGTCCAAGTAAGTAGGAATCTTACCTACAGTATGAACCGTTTTAAATAAATTGTCTTAGATGCTTTCATGAAAATTTATGAAATGCATGATCAGTGATTGTTACACTGTTTTATGTGAGAATGGGTTTTATAACATTACAAGGTTGACGAAAAACCCATTAAGGGTAAAATCGTCATTATCAAGGAAACGGCTAGAACGGAGTCGAACACTCCGAATTAGTATAACGCTCTTAGACAGAAAATGTTCTATAATATGTTACGTAATGAAATCGCCAATAAGACGGGAGATTTAATAAGGGATGTTTAAGTAAACGAGAGGTAAACCGATGGGTTACGAGGTTAAAAGGAAAAGCAACCCCGATGGGTTACCAAGCTAAGTGAAGGAAAGGTAAACCGATGGTTTATAAGGTTAAGTAAAGACAACGGTAAACGAAAGTATACTAGTCAAGTTAAAAAGAAAGAATGGCTAATATTTACGTTTTATTATCAATCGAGTGGATTGATAATCAAGAAAGTTAACTAATAAGTCGGCTGTCGTTTGATCATGACACGAGGCCGACTAATGCAAGGAAAAAGAACAGAATAGAGAACGCTAGAGCATAGTTCGGGTAAGTTTCAACCTCACCTACAACATGAAGTAAATGATTTCTAAATGCTTATTTGTATGTTTGCAAATGTGTTTGCAATTATTAAGCAAGTTTCTTTTAAAGTATATTTGCATTTATTACTGCAAAAAAGTTTTAAAGTTCAATAAAAAAATTGCAATGAATTTGCAACCGTTATACTAAAGGTTTATTTGCATATTGATATGCATAATATTTTTAAAACTTCAAGTTATGATTTTAAAGTATTTAAAGTATGTTTTGCATTATGATAATACATAATGTTTTATAATTCAAGTTATAAGTTATATGTTGCATTAAATGCATTGGTTATACAATAAGTGTTAGAATACAAGTTATGATTTGCAAAATGTGTTTGTGTTTTATGATGCATTTGTTAAGCAATATGTTGCATTTGTTATGCAATAAGTTTTATAGTACAAGCTATGAATTGCAAGTGTGTTTGCATATGATGTAATTGCATTTGAAATGCTCACTAAAGTTAATAAGAAGATAACGTAAAGATAAAAAGAAAGTGTCGTACCGGCCTCTTTGTTATGAGGTACTGAAAGTAAAATTAAAGTTTAACCTCCTAGATATGAGGTACAAGACCCCAATGTTTGATGGTCTCAAGTCTTCCACAAGGGAAGCATCATGTTTATGATCTCATGATTAATGAGTTGGTACAAACACTAAAGTAAAGTGAAGAAAGTAAAGACAAGATAAGGAATAAGGAGAGAAAGTTAAAGTAAGATAAGAAAAGTTAAGGAGTGAATATAGAAAGTTAAAGTAAGAAAAGAATATTCATAAAATGCTCATAATTGAAGTTAATAATTGAGCATAAATGGAGTCATGCATTTTGATGTTGCTTGAATGCCTTTTTTTGAAATACTTATATGTTATGTTATGGAAAACATTCAGTGAAATGTTTTATGATAAATATTTACGAAAAACATTTTCATGTTTTCAAGAAAAGGTTTATGAACGACGTTTTAAGAAAAATGTTCAAGAAATGTTTTACAAAAAATGTTTATGCAAAACGTTTCAGAAATGTTTTATGAAATTTTTTTATGAAAAACGTTTTTAGAAATGTTCATGGAAAACATTTGTATAAAATGTTTCAAGAAGAAGGTTTTTATGAGAAAAGTTTTAAAGCATGATTAAATGATTTGTGAGAATATGTTTAAACTTACTAAGCAAAAGCTCATTAAAAGTTTCTTCATGCAGTAGGTAATTTATGGTGACCAGTAGGACCTGTTAGAAGAGCTGGGTGCTGCGGAGGACAAATGCGAAGATTTGGGTATGGATACCATCACTGTTTGTTTTCGCTACACAAAGAAAAGGTTTTCCATTGTTTAATGTAGTGTTTGCAAAGTTTTAAGAAAATCGGAGTTCTAAGAATTGTATTCAAAGTTTTAAGATACAGTTTACGCACTGTTTTATGTAATTGTAAAGTAAAGTTTTAAGCTATGATTTAATAATTGTTTCTTATTAAGTTTTAAGAAACGATTTGAAATGATTTTAAGGGCAAGTGTTGAGCAAGGTCTCAACTTGAATGGCGATAAAGTTCGCATCAGTTTTAAAGAATGTTTTAAAAAAAATTATTTCAGTATTTTTCTTACTAAGGAAGTAAGATTACTGTTTAAGTAATGACGTTTAAGTAAGTAAAGTGACTACTCGAAAAGGCGGGTCGTCATAGAATTCATCCTTAAGCCAATTATGAATATCCTATAGGGATAAGACACATTATGATATGTCATGGATACTTAACTTATTTGGAGCTTCATAATTTTATATATAGTTCGAGAGTACGGCTCTAAGCTGTTACTGGAGTAGTGTTAGAGTTGATAATTATATAGTATATATCTAATAAATTGTATTGTATAATTATCAGAGCTTGAACTTTATAGGTCCATCAGGTCCCTTTTTGCTAGCCTATAATAAATCCTGTAATGATATAGCATGCTTTTCCAACAAATTTGTGATTTATGTTAAATTATTAGATTGTCTAAATTTGATAGAATCTGATAATTCATGTCTATTTATCGGTTGAATTAATTTTGTAAATTAATTCAAGATAACATGTTAAATTATCGAGAATATTTTATTTTCTATGAGATTATCCAGATGTGGTTGTTTTGATCAGACAACTTTTCTATTTGTTTATTTGAATTAAAACTAAGAGTCTATATGAGAATCTTAGGTAGGAAATAAAAGATTCTTAGGGATCAGATTATCACAAGTTTGGCAGGTCGATCTACTAGTTCGGCTTGCCGATGAGGTAAGTTCAGCAGGCCGATTTGTTAGTTCGGCCTGTCGATCTAACAATTATCTGATTACATATTTTAGATGCAATTTTCATCAAAAGTTGATCCAGATTCTAATTTTTGAGGCCTTATCTAATAATAATTAATCTAGATTCGACCTCTATAAACTAAGGGTGAGTTTTCTCAGTTATTTAGATCAGTTAAGAGGTTAAGAGTGAGTACTATAGTTTGAGAAAACTCTAAAACTTCCTGAGGGCTATTATTTAAAATCATGAATCTTAGCTCTAGGTCTTCTCAATTGGTTGGAAGGTGAGTTACAGGAGGAATAGCTATACGACGTGTACCTATACACACTCCAATTGTGGATAGAGGATAATGAAGAAGACCAATTGGTTGAGGCTTTTTTTGAATGCCTTTTTCTTCACTGATTTCTGGAGCTCTTTGGCATAAAAAGGTTAGTAAGATCTGATTAATTTATGTATATAGCATGTCAAACTTGTACTTTTGAAAATACTCTGATTTAAAATTTTTAAAATTCCATTGCGTACTCATTTTCAAACACTAACTTAAATGTTAAGAAGGCATAGGGGGCCCTCTTTCTAGCGCCAAAATGTTGATGCTTACTATTGGTTGGCTACTATCAACACCAAATGTGGCTGCGCACAGTGCTTGGACGTCTCTTCCCCATTCGTCTTGGCCTGCCTAGGTGAACCTGCAACAAGAAGAGGGACACTTCAAAGTTAAAGGGGGACACAAGAATGGTGCCGGTCAAAGGCTCTAATGCTCAAGTCGGGTTCGGCTCGGTAGAGTATGGGAACTGGGTTAGTTGAGAAAGAGCACGTTGGCCTCGAGCTACAGTAAATGCACTCTATTTATAGGCTACTACTTGAACTAGGTGTTAGGTGGGTTTTATTCACGACCCACATGTCACATCAAGACTTGTCAAGGCGCAGGTGACATATGTCATCACCTCCACTGGCGGGTTAGTCTCTATCTGAGGGTGGAAGTGAGGCCATGTGTTGACTTTCTATGGCTAGTTATCACCTGGTTGTAGGCGTTGACAATCCAACTCGAGCATGTGTTCTTCTCGAGGTGGCAATGCCTTGTGTCGCAGCTAGTAGGGGCCCAATAGAGCACCTCAGGAGTAAGTGACGATCTCAGGAGATCACGGATTGCCTTCTCGATAACCTTTGCCGAGCACATTTGTCAGGCTATAGTTAAGGCAATCCTAGGGATAGTGCCAAGCACACCCCCAATAAACAAAACTCAATAACAGTTCAAAATCCCAAAAATGCAATAAGGTTAACTATTTGTTTTTTTTTTTTTGGCCGTTCGTTACCTTAGTATCTCAAACTGATTGACAAACCAGATTCAAACATCATTGTGAATATTCGTATATTGGAAAATGCAAGAGAGAATAAATTGAATACCTATATGACTTGAATCCTCTCTCTCACCAGAAATTGCATCGAGAAAACTTACAAAGCTGTGGACAATGATTGGAAGAAAGGGAAAGTAACGATGGCCAACCCACTCGGGATCTCACTATTCGACTGTGAGCGCTTTTATCAAGAATTTCCACAATCACCTTTGCAACAAATTATTTTAATTATTTTAATATAAGAGTGAATATGTAATTTTATAAATAAATTAAATCCCTCTTTTCTTATTTTCTTCCTAATGCTAAATAAAGGAATGAATAGTTGATGTATTGCCTAAAATGTTTCATTAAACACAGATTTTTGTAATATAGACAAGGCTGTAGTATCCACAAGGAAGTGGGTTGAAAAATTGAAAATCTTTGGTTTAAAATGCAAGGTGATTTTAACAAGATTTTTAAGAAAACAAATATTTTTTTAACAATTTTAAATAAGATTTTAAAATATAAAATTTAAACAATGAAGCTTTAAGAATCCCTTATATGTTTTGTAACTAATATAGAATTTAGCTCTAAAAATAATTATCTAAAGCATTGAATTTATCATATTTTCTTTCTATTAATAACAAGCACATTTATTATTTCTATAAGTCAATCTAAAGAGACAATATAACAAGCTATAATGCAGTAATAGTTTACCTATAAAAAGTAGCAAAATAATCAATTTTCACTAGTGATTTTGTACACTAACTATGAAAATTATAACTACTATCACGATAATTACAAATAACATAATTTTAAGATAGAAAAGATAACAATAAATCAAAAATAAATACTTAAATGTAATAAATTTTTTATGTTAATTTTAGCATAACCTTATTTTATGCAATATTTAAAATCGATAATGTAATATAGTAATATAACAGGTCATATTGTAGTAAAAGACATTTCATAAAATTAAGCATTATTTATTATTATTAATATTAATTATGCAACATAATTAAATTACATAAAAAATAACTGAATTTATGTGAAAATGGACACCATAATAACATTAACAATTATTAAAAAACATAGAAAATATAATTTATTCCAAAAAAAATAAACATTACAACATAGATATAGAGTTAAAAACCACACCAAAGTATTATGTATATAAGATCATCTCTCTACCTTACCAGACTCTTTACACTAATTTAGACATTATTATATTATTTTTTGTGAAGTTAGAGGAGTGTTCTAGTAGCATCTCCTTGAAAGAGGATACTATTGAGCTAAAAGCTTAGCAACCAGCTAAAGATAGAATGAGGGGGTGCACAGTGAATAAAAATTCATTATTGTATTTTTAATAAGATTTTTATGGTAATTTATCTATTTAATATTATTAATTTATTATTTTTTATTGTTTTATTGGTGAATTTCTCTGCCAAATTGCCTTTTTTTTAACACTTTTTTTTTCTTCTTTTTCTTCTTCATTTTAAGTCCTTGAGAACTTGAATCTTCGGCCATGATCTTCTGCTTCGTAGCGGCGGATATACGAAGAATGGTGCGATCTAGACCTTTAATTACGCGATCGAATCTTGGAGAGAAAAAGAAGGAAATGGGACCAGGTGGGCCAAGTGGGGCTAAGATTTGTGATCGTCGGATCGGTCAAAGTAAGCAAATCTGAAGGCAGAGAAAGCGAGCGTACGTGGAGCTGACCACACTGGATATGACACTGCTTTAGATTCTCCCACATGCATAGGCCTAGCGTGTCTAGCGGTTGTAGCAGAAGGCGACACGTGTCGCTTAATCCAATGGCTCTAGAACTTCTAGTGGTGTGATTCAAGCGTTGAGAAGAAGCCATGTGCCCCAATATTTAAAATTCAAATTTTCTTTATTTTTTAAGCATTTAATGTTCGATTTTGTCCGTTTTGGTGTTGTTTTGCTCCATTTTTTCACCAGATTTTAAATCTAAAAATAGAAAATTAAAACAAAATTAATTATTTTACAAACATAATATTTACAATAATTTTAAAAATATTAATTTAACATTAAAACACATAGAAATAATTACAAACTTCTAAAATCTAAGCTCATTCGATTTAACACAGATATGATTTTTAAGAATCAGAAATAATTTTAGAAATTACTAAAAATATTATAAAACATATTTACAAACTTAAAATACACTATAAAATATATTTAGACTCAAAATAGAATCGCCACTCATAATTTTACGGTTTTAATTAATTTCAAACTAAACTATATTTTAAATATGAAATGATTCTAAAAATTACTGAAAATATTATTAAATATAAAAATATATTAAAATTTATAATTAAATACAAATGCTATTAATTAGAGGATTTAATGAGAAATAAAAACATAATTAAATAATTTATGCCTTAAAAAATATACATTTTACAGTCTCATCAATAGTCATTATCTTTCTTTCTTACCATATCAAACAACTTTGAGAAAATACTCAATTATTCTCTTCCTTCACACTCCCCTTCCCCAGACCCCCTCAACTATTCCTCCTTTCAACCCCTCCTACTAAATGCATTCTGTATTAAAATTTACTGTAAACTCAAAGCTTACATAGAGTCTCATATGTACGGAGTCCTTGCTCTAACCAGTGAAACAAAATAAGCAAAAAAAAAAAAAGATTATTAGCACTAATGACTCCTGAATTTTAGGTTCTCTTTTATTTTACCCCATTAATTGTAAAAAGCATCACTTTACTTCCTGAATTTTTAAAATTCTTCATTTTATTCCATGAACTTTCAAGTCCTCATTTTTGCCCTTGAACTTTCAAAGTCCTCGCTTGGCTCCATGAACTTTCGATTTTTTGTTCAAATAGACGGAATTAAGCCTATATGATTTGCACAGGGTTACTTGTGAGGCCAAAAATGAAATTTTATCACTCTCAAGTTTCACATTTTTATTTAGGAAGGGATTTGTTTACACATTTTTTCTCATCTTTAATGCGTAACTAATTTAATAATTCAATATTGTTTATCGATATCTAATTTGAATAATAAAGAAGACATGTTACATGTTAAAGATGAGAAGATATCGACGAACAACATCAACTTTGAAAAAATATCAATCATTTCATTCTTGTGCACTCTTTTTCCCTCATACCTCATCTATATTTCCTACTTTTCATTCCTCTAACCAAACATAACCTAAATTAAAAATTAAAAATTAAAAAATGCTTAAAAACACTACTAATATTAAGCATCATTATTAATAAAAGTACACTTTCTCTGTATAAGTCTCCGGTGGAAAAAAAAAAACGTTTTTCAATAAAATAAGGGGAAAAAATAATAAAATGACAGAGGGAGAGAACGCGCAAACTTCCCTGTTCCACACTTCACACAGGAAGAGAGAGAACTCTCTTCGTCTTTATCAGGCACATCCTTTTCTCTGCGATGCCACCTCTCACTCTTCACATCACCCTCTCTCGCCTCCACAACTGAGAAACTTTCCGTCACTTTCCCGGGAAAAGAAGAAGCCGGAAAAGCCCTGGCTCTAAGCAATGGGCAGAAATTCCTCGCCTTCTCCCGATAACACCTTTGACGCCAATGGCAACCCCGGCATCGGAAATGATCTAGGTTTCCGCTTGATCCGCGACCATCTGCGCTTCAAGCGGAACCCTAACCCTAGCCACGACCGAGACGGGGCCAAGATGCTCGCGGATCGCGCCCCCGTCCGCGGCCGATCGCATTACAACAGCCGCGCCAATCGCAAAGGCTTTCTGTCGCCGTTTCCTTTCAAAGGAAAGTCGGCGTTCTATTTGGCGATCATCTTCGCGGTGTTCCTCTTCGGAATGGCGTCCATGGTGTTGCAGAGCTCGATCATGTCAGTGTTCAGGCAGGGGAGTGACAGGGGGAGGTTTCTCAGAGACGGCTTGAAGTTTGGGACCACGCTGAGGTTCGTCCCTGGGAGGATATCGCGGCAGTTAGCGGAGGCGGATGGCCTGGATCGGTTGCGTAATGAGCCAAGGATTGCTGTCCGCAAGCCGAGGCTTGCTCTTGTGAGTGTTCTTTTACCTTTTCTTTTATTTCTTCTCAGTAAAATTTGGATTGGTTTCTGAATTAGGATAAATTTGCTTCTTTATTTCAAGAAATTGATATATTCAATTAATAGAACTGCATTATTAGTAGCTTTTCAATGATTGATTGGGATTTCGGCTGTGGGAGTCAATTGGAGCTTGTTATAGCTAGAGGCCTTGTGAAGGTAGTAAATACTGTTGTGCAATCTTGATCACTTGCTCTCTTAAGATTTAAAAGTTCTTGCATTTTCTCTAACTTCACTACGAGCAAGTACTCGCTTCTTACATTTTTTTCCCCTCAATTTGGTTTTAGAAATGGATTAATGCATAATTGCTAGTTTGAAGCAGTAACGGTTGGGAATACTGTCAAATTATGACAAGATGCCAAATGATTTCTATGGATGTCATATGTGTGGGGGTTGGTTGTTGGGGGGTGGGTGTGTGGTGGTGGTGTTGGGTAGTGGTGTGGCTTTATGTAGGGGTGAATGACGTGCCAGTTCATAGTACTTTTTCTATTTCATTTATCTGAGATGATGTGAAGTGTGAACTGATTAGTTGACATCAGCTTTATAAATTCTTGAAGAAAACGCTTTAGAATTTGTGACACGATTTCAGAGTGGAGGCATTGTGGAGTTGGATTAGGGTGGCTTGATCAAACTTGCAGTGGCTCATATTATTTGTGCAGTTTTATTGTTCTGGTCAACCATATCATAGAGGTTCAGAGTAATAGTTAACAGTCATAATATTTATTTTCTTTCACCTCCATGTCAATGATTTTGGAGATCTAAGCTTAGATTAATTTTGTTCATCACGTACCAAAGTCTGCAAAAAAGGGATCATATTTGAAATTTTTAATGCATTGAAGCACAAGTGTTTTGCTTGTTGAATCTAAAACTGTTCCTTGTTTGACGAGTATCAGGTCTTAGGAAACATGAAGAAAAATCCACAGTCGCTGATGTTAATTACGATTTTGAAGAACATACAAAGACTAGGTTATGCTCTTAAGGTAAGTTCTTCTGTTATATGTCATTTCTTCTGTATGTTGTTGTTCGTCTATATAATTGATAGGTGGAAAGCAATTTTTGCACCTTCCATCAAGAAGGGGGCTTTAACAAGTTGACACAAATGTTACAATAGGAAGCGCGAAACTAACAGTTGATATTATCAGAGCAAAAAAATAAAAAATAAAAAAAGTAGAAATTGATTTTTTTTATGTGAATGAAAATTGAAAATTTAATGCTTACCTTCTTATTAAAATATTGTATGTAAAAGATTAGATAATTAGGAGTTATTTCAAGTCATGAGTGGTGGTTTCAGCTGCTGGGTTTGAAAATCTTGTCTCACAATGCCGATTTGACAGATTTTTGCAATAGAGAATGGAGATGCACATACAATGTGGGAGAAACTTGGAGGCCAGGATTTCATTTTTAGGTTTAGAGAGTTATAGCCATATGGATTGGTCAATGTATGTTTTCTTGTTCTCACATACTGTTTTTTTTAATACTTCTATTATGTAGTCTCTATCGCTTCCTTGGGGCTTCAGAATGCCTAAATTTTGGTCAAGAGGAAATTGTCAGTTCTTTGGTTGGCAACTTCGTGTAAGACTATTTGCTTATTAGTTTACTTGGTCAGATAATTGGCATTGTGTTTTTTCCTTTGCAGTTTTGAAGGTGTTATTAGTTGATTCTCTTGGAGCAAAGGAAGCAATTTCAAGGTGGGCTAGTTTGCCAGTTTCTTTGTTAAACCGGGGAGTTTGTTTTGCATAGTTGCATACACTGGCTAGTTGATAGTAGTTTATCCTTCTGACATGGATCTAGTAGTACTTCATTTTATTTTGTTAATGTTTTAGGCAAAAGAAAAGTTTTCAATAAGTTGGCTATCTTCAATTCTCGATTGCTTTCATATATGAGAGAGAATAAGTTTGGCAATCCATAAGTTTCAGAACTTATCATGAGAAGACAGAGATAGATTGTGAGATAGACAGGAGAGGAGCTTTATAATAACGGGAGAATATTTTGGGAGCCATGGTTGAAACCACTGTTTGCGGTTACAAACTAGTTTTGCTACATTGTTTTTTCACTCAAATTTTTAATTTTTACTGTGTTTTCAGTTCAAACCATTAATTCAAATAGTTCCCAAATGCCCTATAGATATGACCAGCAATTAGAAAGCTAATGCAATAGCTAAATGCTGATGAGCAATCATGTTATGTGGAATTCTCGTAGGAGAGTGTTGAAGTGGCTGTTCCTGTTCATTTGGACATACCAACTAATGCCTTCTCAAGCAACAACAAAATGTGAACATGAAAGGAAAATCATAAATTCTCTCTTTGGGCTATAGCTTATATCCTTCATGATTGTTTCCCATTTCTTTACAAGTCATACAGATAGGGTAATTGTCAATGAATTCCTCCTTAATTTGTTTATTGACGTTGTTTACTTGCATAGTTTATTTATTTATTTATTTTAATGGCTTTTTGTTTTTTAAGTGCGAAAGATTTTAATTGTGGATATACTTGCATTGGGTGTAATTCAGTAGTCATTACTCAACAAAGATATTACTACTCAACAAAGATATTACTGTCCAGAAACAAATACCAAGTAGTTTGGATCTGAAGGAGTTAGGAATTAAGTTATTGTTTTAATTGAAGATTGAAATGATCATTGAGTTTTTATGTTTATTCAGCCTCATGCAGGAGCCTTTTTGTTCAGTACCATTGATATGGATAGTTCAAGAAGATTCCCTTGCAAACCGTCTTCCAGTGTATGAGGAAATGGGCTGGATGCACCTTATTTCTCACTGGAGAAGTGCTTTTAGCAGAGCTAATGTTATTGTGTTTCCAGATTTCAGTCTGCCGGTAGATTTACTATCTTGTTAAAAGTTTATATTGCTCTTTGTTTCAGCAGTTATTCTTATTATGTTTCTTAAATTTTATTTGCTTCCTGTATCAGATGTTATATAGTGTGCTTGACTCTGGAAACTTCTTTGTCATTCCTGGATCACCAGTAGATGTTTGGGCTGCTGAAAGCTATGTCAAGAGACACTCCAAACCTCAGTTAAGGATGGATTATGGATTTCATAAAGCGGACTTATTGGTTCTTATATTGGGAAGTTCAACCTTCTACAATGAGCTAGCATGGGACTATGCTGTGGCAATGCATTCCATAGGACCTTTGCTAATAAAGTATGCTAGGAGGAAAGATCCAGGAGGGTCATTTAAATTTGTTTTCTTATGTGGCAATACCACTGATGGATATAATGATGTCTTACAGGTAATCAATTGTAAAATATGCATAGAAGCTAACGCTTTTGCTCTCTCATTATGACATCTTAAGAAGCTTGCTTCAGAAACTGCCGTATTCATCTGCTTTGCAAGTGAATGAATGTTTCATGGTCAGATGCGACTGAAAATTTGGTCTTTGATGCTTACATAATACATGCCAAAAGTGGAGGATGATTATTCCTCTGAAATTACTGCTAGATTAATCCAGGAAGATAAGCTGCTTCAATGTTCAATTTATTTTGACTCGTGTGATTATATTTTCAGTATGTTATTGTTACTTTTTTGTACAAGAGATATTGTATACGTAGTTATTTTTTTGTTAGGTACCTTGTAAATGAGCTTTAAAATAATTTATCTTACTTCACCTGGTCTAGACTCTGATAGCCATTGCCTTGTTTGTACTTTTACTGGCCGCTTGGTGAGTTAATCTAGAGGAGGTTTAGTTGGCAAACCATCTTTTATATTGGAATTACTTATCCTTTTTTTCTGTTGTATATGTATGAGCAACTTGGCGTGAACTTCATTATGGTTTTTGGGGAGAACTTTACCAAGTTAAAATTTGTATTTCTAACCAATTTCTTTAATGAGTAACCAGTCACGATAGGAGAAAATAAATTGGAAAGAGGCATTACTGAGAACTCTTATGAAAACACTAGACTGAGTTATATTACAAAGATGATGAAACGGGATCAGAAGAATTTCATTGTTTTCTTGACATTTCTGATTAATCTTTTGCTCCTCCGACTTATGATAACATTATTTCCTCAGAGGGTGAATTGATTCTTGACTTTTGATATAGGAAGTTGCTTCACGTCTGGGATTACAGGATGATTCCTTGAGGCATTACGGCTTGAACAGTGGTGTGAGGAGCTTGTTATTGATGGCGGACATTGTTCTTTATGACTCCTCCCAAGATGTACAAGGTTTTCCACCATTACTTATCCAAGCTATGACTTTTGAAATTCCAGTAATAGTACCTGATTTCCCCGTCTTGAAGAAATATGTAAGTTTATTTCAGTCCTCGTTTTGGAAGCCTAATTTCTACAAAATGCAGGATCTTTTTTCTCATTTTTGCTCTGTCATTTTTAAATTTATTAGGAGGACCTTTTTGAATGCAGATAGTTGATGGAGTCCACGGAATATACTTTCCAAAACATAATCCTGATGCTTTACTGAAGGCTTTCTCACTCCTGATTTCAAATGGAAAACTTTCTAGATTTGCTCAGACAGTTGCCTCGTATGGAAGACGGCTTGCTAAGAACATCCTGGCATCAGAATGTATAATGGGTTATGCAAGACTTCTAGAGAGTGTGCTACATTTTCCTTCTGATACTTTTCTTCCAGGTCCACTATCTCAGCTTCATCTGAGTGCTTGGGAATGGAACTTGTTCCAGAAGGAAGTTAACTTGATAGGGGATGGCATGGCAAAAATTGCTGAGGAGAAATCTGCTGCTGAAAGTGTTGTTTATGCCCTTGAAGATGAGTTCACGTATTCAGCAAATTCCAAAAATAACTCTGAGGATGGAGCTGGGAATCTGGAACAAGATATCCTAAATCAACAAGATTGGGATGTTTTAGGGGAAATTGAAAGCTCTGAAGAATATGAGAGGTTAGAAATGGAGGAGGTATGGCATTTTCCTGGTTCAGCGTTAATGTGTGTCTTGCTGAATGCCCCTGTTTTCTGCCTTTCTTCTATTTTTATACTTCTAAATGTTATTCCTGAGACAACATCTTAAACTGTCATTTGTCCCTTTCACCTGTAGCTTGAAGAAAGGATGGAAAAAGACAATGGTGTATGGGATGAGATATATCGCAATGCACGAAAATCTGAAAAACTCAAGTTTGAGGCAAATGAAAGGGATGAGGGAGAGCTTGAGAGGACAGGCCAGCCAGTATGCATTTATGAGATATACATTGGAGCTGCATCCTGGCCATTCTTGCACCATGGTTCTTTATACCGGGGGCTGAGTCTTGTGAGTACTTTATATCCATGTTTCCAATTTTATAACTCTTTATTTTATGTCATCCATTTCTCTATAATTTTCCTTGTATTTTAGTGTGAATTTTTTTTTTTATCGCGACATAGTGTCTTTTTTATTGACTTAGGGCCCGTTTGGCTCGTTGTTCAAATGGTTTGAACCGTAAAGTTCAAATGAACTAGCATTTGGAACGTATTTTTGAAGCTTGGTTCAACCAATGATTTGATGTTTTGAACCAACAAAACCTCTCAACTCAAGATTTAACACCCCCTCCCATTTTCAAATGGTTCGAACCAAAGGTTCAAACTTTCCATTTCAAACCACAAAAGTTCAGACCACCATGTTTCGAATTGATGATCCTAACAGACCCTCAATAATCAAAGCAGTTGAAAAAATTTGAGGGCCTTTGTTCCTGAAGAATGGAGAAGTTTTGGCACTTGAGTAGGAAGTGAGTGGGAAAAAGAAAAAACAGAATGAAATTACCTTTCAGGCACCCACAAGCTAATGAAATAACCACTCAGGCACCCTCAAGCAATCGTTTCATCTCTTACATCTTCCTTTCTAAAGATTTCAAGTGGGTATTTCTAATCTACTTCTGGTTAATGCATATTTTTGAAGATTCTGAACTAATAATTGCTTATCATCATGCCCACCATCTCATAGATTTTTGTCTGATTTTATGAGAGCTTGTTTATGTAAGTTAAACAAAAACTAAATAAATTTACATAAAAACTAAATAAATTTACATTGGAATATAGTTTCTTATTTTAACTTGTGTTACATGTATCTGCCAGTCTGCTGGATCACGGAGGTTGAGATCAGATGATGTGAATGCTGTTGGTCGACTTCCTATTTTAAATCAAACCTATTACCGGGACATTCTATGTGAAATTGGAGGAATGTTTGCTATTGCAAAAAAAGTGGATAACATTCATGGGAGACCTTGGATTGGATTTCAGTCATGGCATGCTGCTGGTAGGAAGGTATTCTTTTCACATTGTTGGAAATTTCGTTTAAATCTAATTAAAGTAATCTAATTAGAACCAGATAACTTGTGGGATACCAATTTGAGGTAGTTTCTATGAACTGAAAATTTTGGGATGAGGAAGCAGTTGAACCTATTAAAGATTTCTGCTTTTACCATTGAGTTCATTGTTTGGGTGTTCATTTTTTGTTTTTTGTTTTGTTTTGTTTTTTGTTTTTGCTTTTGTTTTTGTTTTTTGTTTTTGTTTTTTTTCCCCCCCAATTTTAATTTCTTTTTGAGGAAGCAGGTTTCATTGTCCCCGAAAGCTGAAAAGGTTTTGGAAGAAACAATACAAGAGAACAATAGAGGAGACGTAATATATTTTTGGGTGCTTATGAACATTGACGGAGGTGTGACAGGAAGCAAAAATGCACCTACTTTTTGGTCCATGTGTGACATCTTAAATGGAGGATATTGCAGGTATGTAATCCACCACATTTGGTACTCTAGCCATTTGGTACTGGTTAGAATCTCCGTTATGTGTATAATAAGGACGAGCGACTGAATAGGCGCTACTAACCTTGTGGTTATAATATATGGGGGTATCTTTGCTTGTTTGTGAGTATTGTAAATGAATGTTGTCTAGCTTTTGAATGCAGTTATGTATGTTGATTTTAATTCCTGCCCCTCGGAGGGGTTTCACTTTCTGTTTTCATTGTTCTCGTGCATGTTACTGGAATGTGAATAGATGGACTAGTTAACCATATACAATGCTTTAACAGTTCATTTCTGGAGAGAGAACTTCTTGTAATAGTGCCAATACGAGAAATAAATTGGGGATACACGACCAAAAGACACTTGTAACCAGCTTAACCTGTGCTTCTTAATGAGTTAAAGAGCCATTAAAAGACAATTCTAACCAGCTTCTTAATGAGGCAAAGATACAACACACACACACACTGTGTGCCCGTGTATATATTTCGATTGTGATATTTGCTTACAAATGCATGCAGAACTGCTTTTGAAGATGCATTTCGGAGGATATATGGCTTGCCATCGCGTATAGAAGCTCTTCCCCCCATGCCTGAAGATGGTGGTCACTGGTCTGCGATGCATAGCTGGGTTATGCCAACCCCTTCGTTCCTGGAGTTTGTTATGTTTGCCCGGTATTGTTCCGAGGCTCGTACAGAATTTTCTGTTTTATTAGTGATAGCTCCTCCATTTAAAAGTGCTTCTTGCTGAATGTTGATGAGACCAAAACTGATTTCATAAATGAATTGCAGGATGTTCGCTGATTCTCTTGATGGCTTGCACGCCAATATTAGTGAAGGAAATAAGTGTTTGTTAGGTTCTTCAGATATCGAGGTAAGTCATGCGGATTCTTATATTTATGTTCGCTGGTCCAAGTGGTGTTTTAACGTTCCTATATTCTTAATTGATGAGCAGAAAAAACATTGTTACTGTCGGATGCTAGAAGTCCTTGTCAATGTCTGGGCTTATCATAGCGCGCGCAAAATGGTTTACATAGATCCGATTTCCGGTTCATTGGAAGAGCAACACCTGGTTGAGCAACGCAAAGAATTTATGTGGGCAAAATACTTCAATTACACCTTGTTAAAAAGAATGGATGAAGATTTAGCAGAGGCTGCAGATGATGGTGACCATCCTAGAGAGATGTGGTTATGGCCTTTAACCGGGGAAGTGCATTGGCAAGGTATATATGAAAGGGAGAGGGAACAAAGATATAGGCTAAAGATGGACAAGAAAAGGAAAACAAGAGAGAAATTATTTGAAAGGATGAAATACGGATACAAGCAGAAGTCACTCGGAGGATAGGACGCTTGTGGCATCCAAATGGCTGAATTCTGTCTCGCAAAGACTTGTCAACTTTAACATGACTACCTTGACCATAACTGCTCGACACAAGAATTTGGAAGTGACCTAAGGATTGAGAACATGGTCGATTCTTTGTAACGGCATTGATATATTGCACTACAGTTTTTTGTCTTTTTTCTTTTTACTGGATATATACACTTAATGAGGTCGAGTGGAGAGATGAGAAGCTTTCCCGCAATTGTGGCTTGCCAGCATCTGAAATACGTTGTCATCGCAAGTGGATAAGAGGATACGAAGGGTTATATTAAACCGAAATTCGTTGGGATTCTTTTTTATCAGTTTAGCGAGTAGAGTATTTATTCTTTTATTACTCTGTATATTCTTTGGAAAAGAACAATTTTGATTAGAATAAAGTTATTTGTGCTCGATTATAAGAAGAAGAGGAAGAAGAAAAAAGCTGATTTAGCTTGAGCATTTCTGCTGTTTATTCTTGCAAGCATACTTTTTGCCTGAAATTGTCAATCCGAGAAGTTGATTTCCAGCGACTTAGATCAGAGGTTGCAGGAACCTGCAAGCATAATCTTGTGAGTTGTGTGACCTAATGCACGTTATTGTTTGGTGCAAATATTGGTACGAGGGTATCAGACATTAGGAGATCAGTTGCAGAACAATATTGGCTAGCAAAATCTGTAATGGGAATATTGTGCCTAATATATTTAGAGAAGGGGAAGAATGCAAGTTTATAACGATTCTCTGAGCTTTGACGAGTGAATTTCTCCAAAGATAAGAAAACTACTGCTTGCTGTTGAGTGGGAGCTTGGGCAGTTGGGTAGTTGCTATAACCTACTGCTCTTTGATGACAGGCCATAAAATCAAGGCTTTAAATGGAAATATTGTGAGGGACACGACTGTGTTGAGCCTTTATAGCAGACAGGTCATTAAAAAAAATTATACGACATATAACATATTTATGGTAAATTATGAAATTATTATAAAATTATTTTACTGCAAATATGATATTAATATAAATATTTTCAGAAAAATGCATTTACGTCCCTAATGGTCGTGTAGCAGTAAGTGTAGTCCATTTTCACTTTTTTTGTCACATTTTCATCCCAAAAAAAAGAACCCGTTATTTTGTCACATGCCTTGGTGATGCACCTATTTTAAATTTTCCAAGGGCATTGCGAGAGTGAAATAGAACCCACCATTGCAAAGCCTTAAAAATGGAGAAAACAGCCCTTTAAAAAAAATGGAGAAAACAAGTGACCATTTGAAAAAAATGAACACCTTTCATTCCGTTTTCTAAGCATTATGAGCCACAAAAATGGTACATTGTGAGATCGGGAGAAGTAAATCGATGGGATTCATTTTTACTCCCGCACATGTGAAATTCGATAAAAGGAATTCAATTGCTACAAAAATGCACCATCCTTAAAAAGGGACGACCTCGATTGAACAAGTGAATTTGCCATTGGACTGATTAATTCCTTTCAGCTCAATTGAAAAAAAAAAAAAATAATAATAAAAAAAGATATGTCCTTTCAACTCATCTCTTTTAAATTTTTATCATTTTCTTAGACACAACGGGTGAAAAAAATGTGGAGTCTGTAATTTCCATCTTAGACACAACGGGTGAAAAAAATTTAGTACGCCAAAATTTTTATATCTTCAATTATACATCATAGTTTCTTTTTTCTTTCTTTTTTTTTTTTTTGTGGGAAAATGGTAAATTGTATTCCAAATTAAAATAGTATAAGCACTAATTCAGGCACAAATGATCACAACGCAAATAGCGATTCAACCCTTGTTATAGACTAGAACCATCAGCAAATTCTATTGAAACACACAAGGAGGTAAAACGTGTATCAAATTCCCATGAAAGGAAGATAGAAAGGCATACGACTCGTCGAACACACAATGGCTTTTGCAAACACACCTATATAGGCAGTGGCCAACTCTGATCATGCCTAATCGAGCAGCTAATAGCACCAAGACCAGACACACCACCGCAACGCACACTACACCTGTGGCTCAAACCAAAAGACTATTTTAGAGAGTGGAAAGACCACTTCCGTTATTACAACAAAAATCCAACCAAATAACAAAAACATGCTACAACTAAATGGTGCAAACATTGAATTTATTTTACAAACATAAAAAATAAAACAAACACATAGAAACCGAACCATTACTTTAAAGGAAGAAAGACCTATGGATCCACTAGTGGGCTGAAAGTAGGCTAGGAATGGAACCACACCACCAGAGCAAAAACGGGAACCATTGTCACCCTTCTCCACCTGTAAGAAAGACCCTTGCTACTACAGCTCCGCCAATCACCAAGGCCCAAACCTCTGTGAAGACCCACGAAACCACCATCAATATGTCTCCATCCTCCATAGAAAATGGCCGCCACTCCACTCGTTCCCCCAACACGTGGCTAGGCCACCTCTGACCACGGCCAAAGAGTGCAACCCCACCCATGAAATCAATCCACCCATTCCTAGATCTTCCCCCATACAAAGGTGAAACTCAGTCATTGCTGGAAGCCCCAACTCCATGTCATTTGGCCACACTTCTAGGGGGCCTGAGAGTCAGGGAACCATCCCAAGGGTGGTGCCTGACTCCGACCCTTTGTCCACTCTTGGGGTAGTGGTGCACTAAGGCAGGCAGAAGAAAGAAACCCTAGCAGACAATTCTAGAAAAAAGAAGAGGAAATACATCACAGTTTTTAGAGATAATGAGTAATAGTTAATGAGTTAGTTAGTAACTAGTTAGTTAGCCATTGCTGATCTGTAAAATCAGTTAGTTTTCTGTTTTGTAGTCAGTTAGATTACCATATGTAAGTTAATTGAATTTTCCTTCCTTTTTGTATTTGGGTATATAAGACCAATTTACTTGGTTATGAAACATAAGAAAATCATTTTCTTTCTCAGTTCTCTCTTCCTCGTTTCTTCCTTCTTCTTCCTCTGATCATCAGTTTTTCCATTCAATCTGAATCAAGATTTGATATGGTATCAGAAAGTAATTCGCTGCTCGATCTCAAATGACGTTTAATTGTTGTTCTCATCCTTAGTTCGAGACTTGATCCTTGAATTATCATATGCACTTCTCTCATCAGTTTAAGATTCATTCAAGTCTTTGCCTCGTCATCCATGGAGTCTTCAAGATCTGAAAGCTCAGTCATTGCACATGGCAAATCCTGCCATTAATGACCCCTCTAGTTCTTATTTTCTTCACCATTCGGATAGTCTAGGGCTTGCATTAGTCTTGTAGCAGTTAACTGGAGAAAATTATGCATCCTGGAGTCGAGCCATGACAATTGCTCTTTCAGTCAAGAACAAGATAGGTTTCATTGATGGTTCTATCAAGATACTTGGAGGTAATGTTCCTGACTTAATCCCTAGACTCGAAATAACAATGTTGTTATCTCTTGGATTCTAAATTCTATCTCCAAGGAAATCTATGCAAGTGTTATTTTTTCTGAATCTGCAAATAAAATCTAGGAATGATCTTAAAGATCGATTCCAATATAGTAATGGACATAGAATATTTCAATTATGTCTAGAACTTGTTAATCACAAACTAAGATCAGATTTCTATTAGTGTAGACTTCACTTAAACTTGAAAACTTTGTGGGAAGAACTCAGTAACTTTAGGCCTGCCTGTACATGTGGAAGTTACACCTACGGTGGAATCAAGGATCTTATTTCTTACTATCAAATGGAATATATCATGGCTTTCTTAATGGGATTGATTGATTCTTTTGCTTAAGCAAGGGGACAATTATTGCTAATGGATCCCCTTCCTCCCATAAACAAAGTTTTTTTGTTGATTTCCTAAGAAGAAAGACAGAGGAGCATTGGCATTCAAATCAATGGTGATTCTTCAAACAATTTGGCATTTGCAGTAAAAAATGACAATTCCAAAAGAATGGAGGAGCTTTTATGACTCAGCACTTGTCCAGTGGGGGATAAAAGGTCAAAAGAAAGATCGTCCATTTTGCACACATTACAATTTTCATGGACAAACCATTGACAAATGCTACAAGGTACACGGGTATTTACCTAGTTTTCAACAACAGCAAAAAGCATCTCAGTCAACTACCAGTCATGCTGCAGCTGTTAATCAGGTTACCATTCAGCTTGGTGCAAAAAAACAACACAACAACCACAGCAACAGTGTTGGGGATTTTCTTTAAAATCTTAGTTCTAATCAATGTCAGCAACTTATGACCATGTTTTCAAGCCATTTGGCAGGAATCACCAAGAATGTTGGACAACATGACACTGTAACAACTGCATACACTGTAGGTACTTGCTTATCAGTGTCCTTGAGTCCTATGTTTTCATTTCAACAATTCTGGATAGTTGACTTAGGAGCTTCTAAACATATTTGTTCAAATGCTAAAGCCTTTGTGTCTATGAATCCTATAAAGAATTCCATAGTCACTTCGCGAAACCATATATGCATTCCTGTTCACTTCTGTGGTGATGTTGAATTGAGTCCCTTACTTATTCTTAAGGATGTTCCATATGTTCTAGAATTCAAATTTAATCTTCTTTCTGTGAATGGCCTTAACAACAAATTCTCTTCTTACCATTAGCTTTTTTTATGATCATTTTATGATTTAGGAAATTAGCTCCAAGAAGGCGATTGGCAAGGGTGACAAACAAGAAAATTTGTACATCCTTGATGTAGATTCATTGAAGAACTCTTATCTCACTAACACTGTTACTGCTGAAACATGGCATAACCGACTTGGACACTTGTCATCCAAACGGTTGGAGGTACTAAAGGCTCAACTGCACTGTAAGCTGGATAACTTAGAACCACGCTACATCTACCCTTTAGCTAAGCAAAGAAAACTTTCTTTTGTTTATCACAATCATATGTGTCAGTTGCCATTTGAATTGATTCATGCAGATATTTGGGGACCTTATCATGTAATTGCCTATTCAGTACATCGTTATTTCTTAACATTAGTAGATGATTGTACACGTTTTACTTGGGTCTTTCTGCTTAGACAAAAATCTGATGTAGCAGTTATAATTCCAAATTTCTTTGAGCCCGTTTGGTTTGAGTATTTGAATAGAGTATTTGAATGAAGATTTAAATTTTTGTGAGAGAAAATACTGTAGTAAAATGATTCAAACCGTGATTCGAACTACGAAACAAACAGGCTCTTTAATATGATTGATACTTAGTTTAATTGCAAAATTAAGAGCTTTAGATCTGACATTGCTAGAGAGCTAACTTTTGATCAATTTTTTTAAGAAGAAAGGTGTTTTACACCAATATTCTTGTGTGGAAACACCACAGTAAAACTCTATGGTAGAAAGAAAACATTAGCATTTGTTGAATGTTACTAAAGCCTTATACTTTCAATCTAGAATTCCCATTCAGTAGTGGACTGAATGCATTCTTCAGCAACATTCTTGATCAATTGCACTCATTCTCCTCTTCTTCAACACAAGACACCTTATGAGTTGCTATATAAGACCACTGTAGACTATTCTCATTTTAGGGTATTTGGTTGCTTGGCCTTTGTGAAATTTGATCCTCAAGCTCGAGCATGCATATTTCTTAGTTACCCTCCAGGCATGAAAGGTTATAAACTACTTGATATTTAGACCAAGGAAGTCTTCATTTCCAGAGATGACATTTTTCATCAGCAAATCTTCCCTTTCCATTCAGTGGTATCTAAGGATTCCTTAATTGATCCTTTTCGTGATATGGTTGTCCCACTTTCCCAATTTGGATATTCCATCTTATCCTCTATGCAGCTCAGATGTTCTTTCAGACCTCGTAAGTTGCCATCTTATCTATAGGAATTTTATTGTAATCTCTTATTACCCTTCAGTCCACTAGAATCTAGCTCATCACATCCAAATCCTTTGACCAACTACTTGTCATATCAATTACTCTCACCATCTTACAAAGAATATGTGTTGAATGTCTCTTCCCACTATGAACCTTAATTTTATCATCAGGTTGTCAAATATCCCAAATGGAGAGAGGCTATGAGAGCTTGAGTTAGCTGCTATAGATACTAATAATACTTGGACAATTATTCCTTTACCCCAAGGCAACATACCTATTGGTTGCAAATGGGTTTATAAACTAAAACTTCAACTTTATGGGTCATAAGGCTTGATTAGTTTCCAAAGGTTACAGTCAACAAGACGAAGTAGACTTCTTAGACAGCTTTTCACCTGTTGCCAAACTAGTTATAATTAAGGTTGTTTTGGCCCTAGCCACTCACTCTTGGCATTTGATTCAAATGGATGTCAATAATGCATTCCTTAATGGTGATCTCTTTGAGGAAGTGTAGATGGATCTTCCTTTAGGCTATGATCTTCAAGGGGAGCCTTCTAGTTCTACCAAGAAACTTGTTTGTAAGCTCCACAAGTCAATATATGGTCTTAAACAGGCATCACGACAGTGGTATGCCAAGATTTCTGCATCAATGCTTCAATTTGGTTTTTGCTAGTCAAAATCAGATTACTCTTTGTTTACAAAGGGTACAAGCTCTTCCTTTGTTGCCTTATTAGTCTATGTAGATGACATTGTTACTACAGGTCCTTCTATACAAGCCATGAATTCCATTAAGGCTCTTCTGTCTAGTCATTTCAAACTTAAAGAACTAGGAAATCTCAAATATTTCCTTGGTCTTGAACTTGCTAGATTTGTTAAGGGCATTATTCTGTCTCAAAGACACTATTCCTTACAGCTCTTAGAAGATACTGGTTTTTTAGCCTCAAAACCTGCATCTGATCCAATGGATCCCAACCTAAAGCTTAATGCCACTGATGGTGAATTATTACCATACATATCACAATATAGGTGCCTCATTGGTCGTCCTTTTCATGCCTTAACATTACATATGCTGTCCACAAGCTTAGTTAATATATGTCCTAACCTCAGGGTTCAACATCTTCAAACTGTCCATCATCTCTTACAATATTTAAAGGCACATCCTGGTCAAGGTCTTTTCTTCTCATCTTCTTCCCCTATCCAGCTCAAAGCATTTTCTGATGTTGATTGTGGCTCTTGTCAAGACACCAGAAAATCTACTATAGGGTTTTGTGTTTTTCTTAGAAATTCCTTCATATCATGGAAGGCCAAGAAGCAATACACGATATCACTATCATTTGCAGAGGCTGAATATTGTGCTTTAGCTACAATGACCAGTGAACTCACTTGGCTGCAACAATTATTAAAAGATTTCTCGATTTCTCAATGTTCCCCGGCTTTTATTTTTTGTGATAATCAGGCAGCCATACACATTGATTCTAATCCTATGTTCCTTGAGCGTACTAAACACATTGAGATTGATTGTCATTTCATAAAGGACAAGGTCTCTGCTGGTCACATCGAAACTCCTTCCAGTTCGTTCTAATAATCAACTTGTAGATGTCCTTACCAATCCTTGTCAAAGACATTTACAGTCCATCTTGAGGGGGAGTTTTATAGATAATGAGTAAGTTAGTTAGTTAGCCATTACTGATCCGTAAAATCAGTTAGTTTTTTGTTTTGTAGTCAGTTAGATTACCATATGTAAGTTAATTAAATTTCCCTCCTTTTTGTATTTCGGTATATAAGCCCAATTCACTAGGTTATGAAACATGAGAAAATCATTTTCTTTCTCAGTTCTCTCTTCCTTGTTTCTTCCTTCTTCTTCCTCTGATCATTAGTGTGACACCCGAGAATTTTAATGCATTAAATATACAATAACTTAAGGATTATGTTAATAAAAAATATGTGTCACAAGGATTATTGTTTAATCCAATTTTTTATGATAAAGTCCATGAAAGCAAAAACATGATTTTCAAGGGTAAAATTATGCCGTAGTCCTAAATAAAGAAAGAATGATATGAAAACAAGTTAGAAAGCTTAATTGTTACAAAATGCGTTGAAACAAATGTTAAGACAAAAATATACTGTATATAATATGAAAAATTATACAATATTAGAATAATGCAGTGTAAGGAAGTACACTGATAGAGTTATGTTGTATGAAAATTACATTGCAAAAGTAATACAATGTAGAAATTTGATTGTTTAAGGTTAAGAAGTATGAAATTGAACTGTTTAAGTTAAAGCAGCATAGGAATAATACTATTTAGAGAATATGGATATATAAGAAAGTTGTAACAGTATAGAGAATATATCGACAGTATAAGAAACATACTGTCAGTATAAAATTTGGACTGCATAAAGTTAAGCCTTATAACATTACATTATGTGATGGATGAAAATAAGTATGGGAGGTTGTGGGACCTCATGAATTGTATGGAAAAGAATACTAGCATTATAGAAAGAACACTTTTTATATAAACTTGAACTATGTAAAAAGTTTTTTTGTGGGACCCACCATGACACCAAAGTGAATGGAAATTTGCCACCTAGCCCCTTAGGTGGCCCAATCATATAAAGCCAAGTTAAGCCAAAAATGACGTCAAGTGATGACTAATGTTGGTAGTCATCAAATATGGTAGGAAATTCCAAAAATATCCCTTGGTGTGGCTAATCAAATGTTGTCAAGAATAAACCTACTTTTTACTCTTAATGATGGTTTAGGGGTGAGTTTGCATGATGACTCACCTATTTTGTGAAAAAAAAAAGATCCATTTCTTTTCTTTATAAAACCTAAGTGACAAGGAAAAAGGAAGAAAGAAAGATAAAAAAGAATGCTCCATTTTCCTTCTTATGGAAACCGACCCCTCCTATGAGTAGTCTCTCCATGATTTTTTAAGCACAAACCTTCAAAATCATGTTTTGAAGCAAGGTTAAGGGTGTGGAGGGAGATTTAAGAGTTTCAAGGTAAAAATCCAAGTTTTACCTATTGTGCTTAAGGGTTTTTATTTATGATTTGGGGGGGTGAGATTTTTATGGGGTTGCTATGAATGTTGTCAAAGGTTTTGAGAAGGTTTTCAAGCATTTCAAAGGAGAAGCCAAAGCTTGAAAGTCCCTAGGTAAATCCTAGCTTTACAAACTATGTTAAAGTTTATGTTTTTTTATGCATACCATGCGTTTAACTGAAATAGTTTTGGACTATGGCATGAAATAAGGACACTATGGCATCATTAATTAGTGTTCTTCGTAAGTGATGATGAGATTAGATGATAGGAAATATGATGTTAAGCTTTAAAAGGAAAGGTTTGAAAAACTTTGTTAAAATTACAAAGTTTAGCTAGTTTTCAAGAAATGATGATTTAGAGGGCCCTAGAGGCCAATTTGTGTTCCAACTAAGGTCTGGAATTTTCCAACACAGTGAGCATGACAACTCTTGTGAACAAAGTTTTATAAAATTCTAAAAGGACTAAAGTGCAAAGTTTTACAAAGTCTCGGTAGATTTAAAATCAGCCAAAAATTCTACCTAACGTTAGAATTTCAAGAAAGTTAAAACATGAAAGTTGTAGAACTCATTGAGATTGTTAGGATAGCATGGACAATTTATTAAAATTCTGTTCAGTTGAGGAGTTATGATTTTACAAAATTTTGAGCACCAAATTTCAAGAAATGGAAACGTTATGAAATGTTTGGAATTTGACCATGGAACTTTGGAAAGTCTTATTCCTTGGAAAAATTGAACTTTGTGGTATAAAGTGGTCATTTTTGGTTTTGGGGACAAAACTGTAAATATTTTTGTATTCGGGCCAAAACCGTAAAATTATGTAAATTAGATTATCACCAAGGAACATTAGGTTGGATAGTAAGTCATGAAAGGGTTTATTTTTTTAAAGATTAAGAGTTTACTCAAGTAAAGAATGAAAGAAAAACTGTTAAGGGCGAAAATGTTATGCTTTTTGCATTATGAGTGTAAAGTTTTGACAAAACAGATTTAATTAAAAGGAAAAACTATTGTTTTTGTTTTTTGTAATATTATGAGACATAAAGAAATGAAATTTATGTTTTAAAATGAGTTCTGAAAGTTTTTAAAGACCCGTCAAGGGCAAAATGATCATTTTGTAAAATGGCCCAAACAGACCTGAAATGCCCGATGTTGGAAAGTGCCACTTAGTGGGAATTCTTACATAATGTGTAAGAATTGAAAGGAAAAGTTAAGCAATGAGTTTTATAAAGTTACAAAGTTGATGCAAAACCCGATAAGGGTAAAATAGTCATTTTTGAGGAAACGGCTAGAACGGAGTCAAACACTCTGAATTAGCATAACGTTCTTATATGAAAAATAGTTTCGTAATATGTTAAGTAATGAAACTGTCATATGAGACTAGAAATTTAATAAGAAATATTCAAGTAAGAAAAAGGTAACTCGGTAGGTTACAAAGTTAAGTAAAGAAAAAGGTAACCTGGTGGGTTACAAAGTTAAGTTAAAAGAATGATAACTCGATAGGTTATGGAGTTAAGTAAAGGGAAAGATAACCCCGATGGGTTACAAAGCTAAGTAAAAGAAAGTAAAACCAATAGTGTACGAGTTATGTAAAAAGGGAATGAATATTTAATGATCGAATTCTATTATCAATCGAGTAGATTGGTAATATGAAAAGTTAGCTAATAAGTCGGGTGTCGTATAATTAGGACACAAGAGCCAACTAATGAAAAGAAAGGAATGAGACGGGAACTGCTAGAGGTAGGACCAAGTCAGTTGAAACCTCACTTACAGCATGAAGTAAATGATTTTCAAATGCATTTTATAAGTTTGCAAATGTGTTTGCAAATGTTATACAAGTTGTCTTTAAAGTATATTTTCACTAGTTATGCGTGAAGTTTTAAAGATTAAGTAAAGGGTTGCAATGTATTTGCAATAATTATGTTTAAAGTATGTTTGCATTTTGTTGATGCATAATGTTTTACAGTTTAAGTTATAAGTTTTATGTTGTATTTGTTATGCAATAAGTGTCACAGTACAAGTTATGATTTGCAAATGTGTTTGCATATGATGTGATTGCATTTGATATGCTTCACTAAAGATAATAAAAAGGTAAAATAAAGATAAAAGAAAGTGTCGTATCAATCTCCTTATTGTGAGTTACTGAAAGTAAAGTTAAAGCTTGTGACCTCCTTGATGTGAGGTACACAAGTAAAGTTAAAGTTATGACCTCGGTATTCGATGGTCTCAAGCCTACCACAAGGGCAAGCATTGTGTTTATGATCTCATGATTAATGATGTTGGTGCGAGCACTAAATTTTAAAAGATAAGAAAAGTTTAGGGATAAAGATAAAAAATTAAAGCTAAGAAATGAATGTTCATAAGTCACTCATAATTAAAAGTTCATAATTGAGCATAAATAGGATCATGCATTATGAATTTGCTAGTGTTCCTTATTATGAAGTGTTTATATGAAATGATTATGGAAAACATTCTGAGAAATGTTTTACGTTAAATGTTTACTGAACAATATTTTATGTTTTCAAGAAAAGGTTTATGAAGGACGTTTTAAGAAAAATGTTTAAGAAATGTTTTATGAAAAACGTTTCTAAAATGTTTAAAGAAAAACGTTTATGAAAAATATTTTAAGAGAAAGGTTTTTATGAGAAAAGCTTTTAAGCATGTCAAAATGATTTGTAAAATTTGTTTGAACTTATTGAGCGTAAGCTCATAAATTTTTTTCATGCTGTAGGTAGTCCTAAGGGTGACCAGTAGGACTTGTTTGAAGAGCTCGATGCTGCAGAGGACAGATACGAAGATTTAGGTATAGATACCACCACAGTAAGTTTCTGTTAGTATAAAGAAAATATTTTTCTACTATTTGATATAGAGTTTTCTAAATTTTAAGAAAATCAAAGTTTTAAGAAATGTTTTCAAAGTTTTAAGATACATTTTACAAAATGTTTTATATAATTATAAAGTGAAGTTTTAAGCTATGGTTTAATTAACGTTTCTTATTTAGTTTTAAGAAACAATTTCAAATGATTTTGAAGGTAAGTGTTGAGCGAGGTCTCGACTTAAATTGTGATAGAAGTCGTAATAGCTTTTAAGTATGTTTAAAGGATGCAAAAAAATTATTTTAGTATTTTTCTTACTAAATAAGTAAGATTAATGTTTAAGAAATGATGTTTAAGAAAGTTAAGTGACTGTCCAAAAAGGCGGGTCGTCGCAATTAGTTCTTCCATTCAATCTGAATCAAGATTTGATAATACATCATAGTTTCTTATAATTAGGATTTCTTTTACGTTGAATTGAGGTCGCAAGTTGTATTCCTATTATGGAAAATTGTAACAAATAGGCTAATTTGGAGATATTTAGAAGTAAATAACATATCTACAAAGATTTTTAAATAAGAAGAAAACTTCATTTTTAGGTGTAATTTTGAATTAGCTAATGATCAAAATATCCCCAAACTACAAAATTACTACTTTGCAAACTCTAGATCAATCTAGTCTCTTCGCAATACAAAAGATTAGAGTTGTTGATCATCATGTGAGTTTGGGCTTCATCGTTGTGAGTTGCATCATAGATCGTCCCAAGATTTTGGGCATCGTCTCTGTCGCAAATGGCATCATGAAGCTGTGTCATCATCGTGAAGAGCCATTGCATCTCAAGGTTTTGTAACTTATTGTCCAACTAGAGCGGTGCCTTTGCAAAGGGATTGGGCCTTCGTCGTGCGAGACCGGCACCATCACACAATCAAAGTTCATTAGGACAGAGGGATAGAGAATGGTGAAGGAGAGAGAAAGAGAGAGAGAGCAAGATATGGGAGAATTTAGTGTGCAAAAGATATTTTAGATAATTTGCTTATTAATGAATAGATGATTAGCATTAAAATGCTATTTACTAATCTTTTAAAAGTTTTAGCATATTTATTTTTATTCCTCTAACAAAATTAGAGTTCAGCCTATTCAGTATGGGCATTCTAGCCCATTCTTTGGGAGCTTTCTTGAAAGGCTCAGTACCGGAATTGAAATATGTCTCCATCATTGCATTAAAAGTTAACAAGACATGTGGCCCTTTTTTATTTATAGAGTTAAAATATGTCTTCATTTTATGAAAATTATTTACATGTCTCAATACATATGTATAAAGATATTAATGACCTTAATAATGATATTGCTAGTTTTAATTTTTTAAGTAATAATAATATACGTATTTAAGATTTTGAAAGGACTATGATATCATTAAATTGTAAAAAAAAATCCCTGTAATTAGAGTGTTTGTTGTTTAAATTCAAATTGTTATCCAAAATAACGATTTTAAATTTTGGGATTTTAGAATAAAGTCCTTGCTATTTTTTAAAAAAGTGAGTTTTGTTGAGTTTTATCGTTTAGCATCTCAAAGACATGAATACCAATTTCAAAGTTCTGTTAAGAATAAAGGACTAAGTGTTGCTTAAGTTGAAAGCGATGATTTTTTATCGACAAATTGGAATCACAACTTGTATTTCTTGCCTTCTGGAAGAATGGTATAGAAAAAGAAGACTGAATCATTTATTAACGATCAAAAATCCTCAATGAGTGTTCAAATGCCAGTAGGAATTCATCCACAAATGGTATTAAATTCGTAACTATGCAAGATTTTTTTTTTATAATGGTTTGAGAGTTCTATGTTCTTTTTTCACAACTTGTTTATATAGCATTCTTGTCTTTGTGGTTTGTGAGTCTTTCATATTATTACATTCTTTATTCAATGTTTACTGTTTTTTGGACTTTATTGGGTGGGTAGTATATTCTTAATCATTAAGTTAATGATGCTTCATAGTTATTCCTTTTCTTTTGTTTTAACTGTGTTATTTTTTTGGGTGGGTAGTATTTTCGTTTACCATTAATTTAATGATTGTTTATGTTATTCTTTTTTTTTTTTAGTATTGTCAATGTTTTGGATTTATGATGTAGTTGGTATTTCGTTAAGTTAATGACATGCTATATTTTATTTATGTTTTGTAATTTAATGAAGTTATTGACTTTAATGTTTTTTAATATAATTAGGTCTCATTAATTTACTGACATTTCTTTATTATCTCATTAAATTAATAATATTCTTTTTTTTTTGGGTTTTTACTTCTTGTGTTGTAAAAGAAATTTATTGACGTACTTTAATGTTTTATTAATGTAATTATGTATCATTAAATTAATTATATTCTTCTATTCGATTTCTACTTCTTGTCATCAAAGAAATTTATTGACATTAATGTGTGACAGTGTGATTAATTTAACAATTTTTTCTTATGCAATAATTATATTCTACATTTTATCTCAGAATCGTAATTACTTCTATCGAAGGAGCAATGGAAGTCGAAACGAATAAATATGTATTCAAATATAGAAGTAATTGCAACACTTAAGTCTAAACTTAATGATGCACAAAAGTACTAATTAGAAGAGGGTGTTTTGGTCACTTGTTACACATGAGGATTACAAAATTCCTTCACAAATTCTTCATCAGCTTATCAAGGCAATGTGCGCTCACAATAGAGTTGATGAGTTATGTTTTGACATTGATGGTGAATATCGAACATTTAGCATTAAAGATTTTGCTATTATTACTAGAATGAATTTTGGTACTTCAAAAATGTATACATCTACAGAGATAAAATCTAGATTGAAGGAAACATATTTTCCAATGCAATCGGCAGTCCAACAAATAGAATTAAGCTCTTTAAAGGATGGCAATCTTGAGGACAGTGATGAGGAAATTGTAAATTTGAAGAATTTGTATTGCCTTCATGCACTAATCCTTGGAAACCAAAAAATTCAAGTTGTTTCTTATGATCATTAGAAAATGTTTGATGGAGATGACTTATTTAACAAGCATCCATGGGTCAGGGAAGCGTTCACAAGGACCATAGAGAGTATCAAGAAAGCAACGAACTGTCGGAATACTGTTAATAGTTATAGAATTTGTGGATTCCTACTTGCAGTTGTAGTCTTGGCATGTAAAATAATTCCAACGTTTTCAAAAATGCGCATAAGTGGAATGATAATATACTCCCATGAATTCTACGATGGAGTTTAGACAACTAACTAAATTCTCGTGAATCAAATATGCATGTCTTCTCAGGTAAGGTACTTGCTTTTAGTTTCGATTTTTTTGTACCAGAAGAATTAATGTTTATTAGATGTTAAAGTATTTAGTAGCATAGTAGATGTTATTTATTATGCACTATCATTATTTTACTTGTGCTTTTTAGATTTAGTACGATTTTGAACGATAACTTTAGTAGTTTGGTTTTGGTTTCAGCATTGTTGGACTTTCATGTTTATAACATATATATATATATATATATTAATACATCAAGCTCTAAGTTGGGGGCACCGTATATGGTTGTTTTTGATGGTGCTATTGACGAGGATCCATCCATTAGTTAAGAAAATTTGAATGAAATAATCATGACTCACAGTGGCTTAAACATTGAAGAGACACAAACTTTAAATCAAGAGCGAAGTGATAGAATCGTGAGGATTGAAAAGGCTCAACATGCAATTAGTGTTAAATTAGATAATTTGTTTACCATGGTAAACGAAATACACCGTGCGATAGTGGTAAAACCACCTGCACCATCTGCACGATCTGCAAACCATGGGAAGCCATTTTTACGATCTACAAACCTATACACATTCTGTTGATAGTCTTGACCATATCCTAGCAAGAATAGACACACAAATGTTCATGGAGTTGTCTAAACAACCTTGTAAAACAAATAATGATAACCAGGATTTTAGACCTTTTATTATTTTTTAATGAATTTTCATTAAAGCAATAGATGTGATGGTGTCATTTTTATTTACGTGATATGTATGATTGGGTTTCATATTTTTACAGGATAATAACATCGATCATGAGAACAGGAAGAAGAGAATGAATGATCTGGTATATACGTTCAAGCTTGTGTCTTTTTCGTTCCTTTTTATTTTTTATGGATTTGCCATTAAAATAATATTTGTAAGTTTTATTATTCCTTAAGTTGCTTTTTGTTTTTGTTTTTGTTTTTTATTTTTTTATTTTTATGGATTTCTTATTAAAGTAATAAGTGTGTTTCATTATTCTTTAAGCAGCAAGCGTGTTTGAGGTTTTATTTTTTTTTTTTCCAGGCACAAGAATATGAATCCGACAGTAGTATCGATCATGAGAAAAGGACAAAGCGGAAGAATGATACGGTACATGTTTAAGTTTTTTTTTGTTTTTTTTTCCTATTTTATATATAATGATATGAAATCATTATAATTATAGATTTGATAGTGTTACTTAGAAACGATATACATGATTCCTTAATATTCCGACGGATGTGGGAAGGACTATAATTCCCAAAGTTGGCAATGAAAATCATAAGCAAGTCTCCAAAGAGGTAATTTTTTTCTTGATTTTTTAATTTCTATATGTGATTTAATAATTAACCTTTTTAATGATATTTAGAATATCTTTAAACTGTTACATAGTAATTGTTTTAATGATATCAAATTTTATACTATATAATTACATAGTCATTATTTTAATGATAATTTAATGATATTATAGCCATCAAGAAAGGATGCAAGACGTTAAGGAAATGTAGCAATCTCCTTAAACACCGCATTGGCTGTCCAACAAAGTAAGAGAGAGATTATGAAGAGTAGCAAATTGGGAAGCCTATGTATAACAGACATATGTGGTAATAGGGAAGAAGCTAACAGAAGATCAGCGAATGCCGAAATGCCATCGATCTTATGAGTCAATGCATGCAGGAGAAGTTGAAGTAACTTATGAAAAGTCATCATTTATTTTTAGCATTAGTTTTTGTTATTATCCAAAATACTATCATGACTATAATTAAGGTTTATGTTTTTTGTTTTTTCGTTTTCTTTAAAAATACTAACATAAGAGTTAGACGTTTATGGTTAATTTTTTCAGCTTATCTTTTCATCATGTTCTAGCAATACTCCACTTTGCCTGCTATTTGAATAGTAACTATATATAAACAACCATCTTTATTTATTGTTTTTATTTTTTTTTTGTAATTTAATGAAATTATTAACTTTAATGATTTTTTTTATATAATTTTGTCATGTTAATTTACTGACATTCTTTTGTTATGTCATTAAATTAATGATATTCATTTTTGGGTTTTTGTTTCTTGTGTTACATACTTTAATGCTTTATTAATGTAATTACGAATAATTAAACTATCAAAGAAAAACTCCTTTGTGTGTTTGGAAAAGCTATTAAAAGATGGCATATCATTAAATTTAATGTAATAGTATAAGTATTAGCCACGCACAAACTGTCAACGTTTAATCTAATGAAAATTAAGGTGGATTGTAAATTGTGAGGCCCTTGCATTAGTTTTATGATTTAAATCATAAAAATTTAATAAGCACTAGCCATGCACGAAGTAAAAGAGATAAAAAGAACCAAGCTCAAAACTTAATTTGAGCATATTATGATAGTTTTCAACAACGTCACCGAATTTTATTGTGCATAGAACATATTAAAAATGTTTGAATGTAGAAACGATGAAGTCTCAAATGAAAACAAGTAATTGCAAAAAAAAAAAAAAAAAGGCTCAAAGTTCATCCCACTGTAGACATCTTTTGCTTCTATATGGTGCTCGAACAATATTAGCTGGGATGGGATTTTGACATGACTTTCTGGTGTGACCAATCTGACTACAACAATCACGACTGTTTCTCTTCTTGAATTCTCTTTTTTGAAGGAATACGTTCCTTTTTTGGCCTCCTAATTGGTCGTCTTGTGGCCGGCGGCATTACTTTAATCTCGTTAACAGATGAACGTACCTCCCAGTCTTGTTTGTTACCGACAGACTCCACCCTCCTTGCATATGTTGCGACAAGTTAGCTTGTTAAATAAAAATTCTCCACATAATTGTATAGTGAAAAGTTAGATCTTATGATAATTATGCAAGCATGAGAACAAGGGAAAAGATCTGTTTGCCATTACTTGCAAGTGCAGGTCCTTGCCGTCAAGTTAATTATAAACTGAAAGTACAATGAACCGTTGAGTATTAATCTGGTCACTCTGTTAAAAAAAATATCGTTTTTATAATTTTTTAAAATTGGGAAGCTCATCTAATAGATTGTCAAATGGATTAAAAAGATGAATGTTAAAACATATTAAAATAATCAAGTCATTATATTAATGAGCAACGTGTAATTAAATGATCACAACGTAATGAACTTTTTCTCCTGCTTAGAATAAGTGGTAAGTTTTTAGTTTTTTCTTTTTTTTAAAAAAAAAACAAAAGGTACGTTCATAGACCGTGAATTGTTTGCATAGTTGAGAAGTATCTTATTGTATGAACTTGTAATTGGTGTAAAAGTACTTGAAGCACCATTCCTTCGTTCGTTAAACCACTTCAATAATAAGTTAACCCAACAATCAACCTACTTAGAAACTAGAAATCCCCAGCCTTTCTGAAAACATTGTTCATTAACTCCGAAATTTTTGATGTCATGAATGCATACCTACTACGGTCGCTATGAGCAGGGGCCCACCTAGCAAACCCGATGTCTTCTAAATATTGACGTATTTCTGGATTAGTGTCATCCAATTGACATATATACCTTTCAAAATCAAGTATACAATAAGCCTGGCACGATTGTTGAAAGCTCCAACAAGCCCTGTACCCCTAAAATATGTTTTAAATTGGCACATAAGTGGTATGTACATATACCATGTTGGGCATCAGGGAAAGTTTTTGCAACAACATATGCTATACTATCGTGCCTGTCCGAAACAATTACTAAATCTTCACGATGTCTGATTGCATTCTTTAGCTTAACCAAAAATCACTCCTAAGAATTATTATTTTTGGAGTCCACAAACGCAAAAGCTAATGGGAATATTTGATTATTCCCATGAAGACTGCTAGCAATCAACATTTTACTAAATATTTGATTATTCCCATCAAGACTATTGACAATCAACATTTTACTAAATATTTGATTATTCCCATCAAGACTATTGACAATCAACATTTTACCACCACACTTATTCTTCAAATGGGTCCCATCAATAGATATAACAGGGCGATAATAGTGTCATCCCATAATCGAAGCTACCATGCAGTGAAGAAGTACAAGAAACTACCATCATTATTGGTCACTAATCCAGTAACTGTTCCTGCATTTATTAAAGAAACAACAATATTCATTAAACATAAATTTAAAAATGACAATATTTACTTAAAATAAATTTGATGTTTTTAAATAAATGGAGATAACGAACTAGCATAAATTAAAAAGGCACAAAATAGTTTTTATCAGGAGTAGTGGACTTCAAAGCAAAACAATAAGATGGTAGTTGTGAGTAAGATTCATCGAGCAATCCCTTAACAGCATCTAATGTCAATTCTCGTGTAACGACCCAACCTACGTGGTTGTTACTCAACTTTATAATCTTAATACTTAAACATATTTTAATATGAGGTCTTTAAATTTGCGGAATATTTTTTCTTTTTTCAAAACATAAACACAATAATTGCCCTTTTTTTTAAAAAATTTTTTTTTAAAGCGTAATATAACTTCTTAAAACTTAATCTTTTAAAACTAAAATAATAATAACTTATTAAGAATTAATCCTTTAAAACTAGCATGATAAATTTTTCTAAAAATTATTCTTCTAAATATTTTTCTTGATTTAAATACTTTGCTTAATTCAAAATGATACTTTAAAAACATTTCTAAAACCATTTACTTCGATAATTTCTTATCAGAAAATTATATGCATTCGTTACATTCTCCATTGCAACATCTATATATATATATATATATACACTATAGAAAATCTTACATCTATTCTTTCTTTATTTTAAATTTGAGGTCCAATGACTTTAGCCATGGTCTCTAAGGCTCATTATGTAAAATAACTTAATGTTTTATACGTACTAAATTTTATAGAAGGCAACATAATGCAAAAATTCTTTTTTTTTTTTACGTAGGCGGTATCCATATCCATCTCCGTCATTCACCTGTAGCTCGCCACTGCCCAGTCAAGTGATGCTGACAGGTTCTTTACTTACAACATGAACACACTTAAATAAGCTTTCACTCAGCAAGTAGGAAGTCCAACTCGTAAAACAATTTGAAGATCATTTGATAAATCAATGCATGATCATTTTATCTTTTATGCTCAATTATTTGAACTTTATCTTAACTTACTATTTAGGCCCAGGTGATCGTACCGGTTGCACATGATTCTTGGGCAGTTAGGGTTTGTGAGGTCCCTAACGACACCAAGATCATAACTTATATTTAAGCCTCCCCATGGGTCGAGAGGTTGATACGACACTCTTAACTTGTCTTATAAATTTCACTTATCTTATTGTGTGTATGTAGTATGACTTATCACTAAACAACATCACATTACATATATCATGCTTCATACATTGTGAACATGTGTAACCTAAAAATAAGTAAGCATTATGAATCAATATTACGTTCATCACTTAACATAATCATACTAGCACATGACATGGCATATCTTGATCATAGTAAGTTGTAGACATGGCAAGTCATCACACATTGTTAATAACAGTACATATCATGACATAGTATGGCATAACATATCGTTATTCATGCATTTCATAATTTTTACGAAAATGTGTAAAACAATTCATTTAAAATTGTTCATACTATAGGCGAGATTTTTACTTACCTGTTTCAATGAAGTAGGCCTCCCTATAGATTCTGAATTCCTTCTTTTTTAATGGAAATAAATCTATACAAAACACCCCTTTAGAGTGTGTAAGAATACTTCATTTTATACTATTTAGATTTTAGCATAACCATAAGAATTCGATCACTCTATTAAATCATAAATTCTTTTATCAATTGATCATGAATTTCACCATCTCTATTACAAGGATTATTTTTACTAAATCCTCATAATATTTAAACTTTTCCTTAATTGCAATTTGTTCGCATCCAAGTTGGTAATTAATTAATTTTAAAAAAATTAATTAATTATCTATTGTCGTTAAATCCATGAGACTTTAATCCAATAAATAGGATATTTCCTAAATTCATGATTCTTACCTTAAATCCTAATTGGCCTTATTTTACACTCATTTAATAGGCTCGTAATTGTTTTTAAGCCTGTAAGCCCAAAAATGATATCATAACATCATATAAATTCTACGGATAGATTGTGTTTCGCACCATATTTTAGATTGAAACTGGCGTTGGAACTATGCCTAACATCGTGGCATTAAATCTCTATTGTATCAGGTTTTTATGCTTGCTGAAAAATGTTCAAATGAAAACTATTAAAGTTTATCTTTGAAATTGTTACCCGTTTAGTTTGAAATTTTAAATAAAAATTGCTCTATAAAATAATGCCAAAAATTGTTAACCCACTAAATCTCAGGCCTTTATAACCTCTCAAAAACACTATAATTTCTTGGTTTAGTGAAAAATCAATTTTAAAGTCACGCGATCTTTGTTTGTAAAAACTGGTACTAGTAGAGTAGTTTTGAAAAATTTATGTGAAATCGTATATTAAACATAGTTTTCCTTTATAAAAGTCACTCATTTTTAAATGTGTGTTTTAATAATTTTCTTTTTTTTTTGTTCTAAAGTCCTGGTTACTTTTTTTTGTTTGACAAAATTGTTTTCCAATTAAAACTTTGAAATTTTTATCGATTAAAAGTTTTGACTTTTTTTTTTATATATCCAATTTAGAAATAGATTTTCATAAAATTTGCATCATGAAAGCTATTCATTTGCTGCAAACTAAAAATTTTATGTTTGGCAAAAATTATAGTTTGGCCTCGAAATGACCCAAAACTTTAAAATAGTTTTATGTGCAAAAATCCAGTTTTGGAAATCTGTCCATAACTGGAGAAAATTTCTTCACGAAAGTTGTTCGTCTCGTCGAAACCTAAAACTTTTGTGTTTGGCAAAATGTAAAATTTGGACCCAAAGCGGCCCAAAAATGGCAAAACAATTTCAGTAGTGCTTGAACTGTTTTGGATAGCTTTTGCAAACTATTTTAAACAGTTTTAAGGGCTGTTTTTAGACTTTTTTGGGACTATTTTAGGCAGTTCCTAAAAACTGTTCGATAAGCCTATTTAGAGTCAGAACTGTGTTTTTGCTTAGTCACGGGGTTTTATTCAAACATTAAAAACTAAAAGTCTCGTGTTCAAAAAAAGTTTTTAAAAATGACGCCATGGCTTCCGTTTATGCGTTCAAAGTTTGTAGAAAATTTTTTACAACCAAATTTTGCAAAAACATAATCCTAACATGCCATGACTAACTTTTACATCACATACAAGCACCATCTAAACTAATCAACACATAACACTTATTGCAAACCATCTTAATCACATTTCTTGGGATTAAATTAAACATGCTATTCCCATGAAGATATTCAACATGCTTTGTTGTTTTTTTTTTTTTGACTTTAATTAACGTATAAGGCTATTTGAGCACTAAACTTTAAACATTGATGACTTGTACATAAAGAGGATTTTTTTTTTTAATAAAGTTTGAATTGTTGAGTTTACCTAGAGTGTGGAAGATGGTTAACTCCTTGGATCCTTGAACACCATGACAAACCTTGAGCTTTCACTAAGAAAATATCAAAGTTTAGAGTTGAATCAAAACTCCGATACAACTAACCATAAGCTAGTTGAAAGCCAAATTTTCTTTCTTACCTACAAATCTCCAATCAGTCTTATTCTCTTAAGCTTGCTCTTGGTTGTGATCTTGAGAGTTTGATTTGAACAAGTTTTAAAGGGTGGTGGAAAGTCACATGGCAAAAGTGGAAAGAAAAGAGAGAAGCAACTCTTTGAAAGTTTATGAGGAAAGGAAGACAAGGTAAAATCTCATTCTCACCCATGGGCTTTTATAGACACTTGTTTAAGGGACTTAAAAGCAATATTTTGGGGTCTAAATTGATGTGAGAATCCGGCTGGTACCAGGGGCTGATTTAGACAATTTTTTTTTTTGTACAACTTTACTTGATTTCCATCCTTGTGAGGTCAAGAATAGTGAGGTAGGCAAGAGTGATTATACGAGTAGTCTTATCCTATATTAATGCCATGATGTCCTCTTATTTGCTATAGGATTTGAACACAAAGATTGTCTCAAAACCAAGAAAACCATCAGCAGTCATGCTGCTAGCCATGTTGTCCTCTTTTTTCTATTTTTTTGTTTTTTTTTTCTTGGGCTTGGTTAGTCGGTGGAGGTGGAGAAGAAAATGGGAAGAACTTTTATTTCATGAGGACTTGGTATTTGGTGGAGAGGATTGCAAACAAGTGAAGGAATTTTTTTTTTTCTTTCTTTAAGACTCTAGGCTCACTCGATGGAGGGGGAATTGGAGGATAATGAAATGAAGTAAAATTTGTGATACTTCTCATGATCTCCCTTATATAGGCTAAAACTTAATTTAACCCCTCCACCTAATCCATGATTAACTAGTCTCTAAGTGGCTTGATTAGGGTTAAGTTTGGCTTAAACAAAGCTTAATACTGCCCATGATTGGTGCCATAAATGGGGTAGATTGGAGTGTTGGGTTTAACTAAATTGATTGCAAAAAGAACAATGATTATGGTGGAAGCATGATTTAAAGGTACCTTAAGCGTTTCTTGTAAGCATCCCTTAAGCAAATAAATCTTATACTGTCAGCAATAATAAATTTAGCTTACAAGAGATTTGATTACTTAACAGGTCTTTACTTATTTTTCAAATACTGCGACATGCTAATCATAGTATGAACTGATATCAATCAAAGTTTTGACTGCATTAAGTTTAGAAATTTACTTTAGGCTTAATAAAAAAATGTAAAGTTGACTTTTTTTAAGTATCTAGGCTCAGTAATAACACAGTTTTTATCAATATCACTAACCGAGTTTGCATAACATTTTCTGTCAATTCGGCTATTCTCGTAGCTTTATTTTTAACTAAATTAACAATTAAGGATCTAATTTACGTTAGAGTGCTTTTCGGTGCACTACTAACTTAATATTGTACCCAAAAATTCTCATAAGTAAATTTCTCAAGTTCTTTATAGACAAATTTCTTCTGCCTCAGTTGCAGTGAAATTTATCAATCTCTTTATTACATTACAATAGTTAATTAATTTAACTATAGAATCTATTATAGAATTTTTTGGAACATTTTTATGTTAATTCTGTAAATTCTTCCATCATGCATTTCATACACAATGCTTCCAAGAAGATCCTTGATTTAAATAGGTAAATTACACTATTTAATTCTAGGATTTTCTTGGTCATTACAATCTATCCCCCTTAAGAATTTTCGTCCCAAAAATTAGAACATCTTGGAGTAGCTTTTCCTCATATCCTCTTCATGTTCCCAGGTGGCTTCCTCGATGTTATGATTTCGCCACAAAAGTTTAACTAATGAAATCACCTTATTCCTTAAGGTTTTCTCCTCACAAGCTAAAATTTGAATTGGCTTTTCTTCATACGGTAAGTCTACATGAACTTCAATCGGTTCCTAGTGTAGCACATACGATGGATCAGGTACGTACTTCTTTAAATTGACACGTGGAAAATGTTGTGTACAGAAGCCAGCTCTGTCAGCAAAGCGAGTCTATATGTGACTTTGCCAATCCTTTCCACGATCTCTTCAGGTCCTATATATCTTAGACTGAGCTTTCCTCTTTTTCCAAACCTCATCACCCCTTCCATTGGTGTGAATTTTAGGAAAACAAAGTCTTCTAGTTGAAATTCTAGTGGTCACGATGCTTTTTCGTGTAGTTCTTTTGTTGGTTGTGAGCTGTGTCTAGTCTCTCCCTAATTCGTTTCATGTTCTCTGTGGTTCTTCTAATGAAGTCCGTGGTCTCTTGATGTTTCTCCCCAAGTTCATGCCAGTGGATTGGGGATCTACACTTCCTTCCATAAAGAGCTTTAAAAGGCGCCATGCCTATTGATGCATGGTAACTGTTGTTGTAGGAGAACTCGATTGAGGGTAACTTCCTATCCCAGTTTCCCTTAAAATCAAGCACACAAGCTTTTAGCATGTCTTCTAGAGTTTGAATAATCCTTTCAGACTAGCCATCGATTTGTGGGTGAAACGTAGTGCTAAAGTTTAGCATGGAGCCCATTGCTTCTTATACGCTTTTCAAGAATCTTGAGGTAAATCGACCGTCTCTATCAAAAATGATAGATTTTGGAACTCTATGCAATGTCACTATTTTTAATACGTATAATTCTGCTAATCGTTCTAATAGAATAACTAAGTTTAATGGGTAACAAGTGCTCAGACTTAGTTAGTCAGTTGACAATTACCCAGATTGCAACGTTGCCATCGGAGGTCCTAGAAAAACCTAACTACAAAATCCATCATTATTTGCTCTCATTTCTATTATGGAATGTCGATCTTCTGTAATTCCCTTGCTAGACGATGATATTTTGCCTTTACTTTCTGACAAGTAAGGCATCTTGATTACAAATTTTGCAACATCTTTCTTCATTCTAGTCACCAAAAGTTCTATTTTAAATTCATATATATCTTGACTGCTCTTGGATGCACAGAGTAAGGGGTTTTGTGTGCTTTTAAAAGGATCTGTCTTTTCATTTCTTTCTCATACCTTTGTAATGAAGTATGCCATCCTTCGAAAGGCTAAACTTGGTTTCCTTTCCTTCTAGAACCTTTTCTCGTATTTTAACCAATGCAGGGTCAAGTTCTTAACTGCCTTTCATGTGCTCGAGGATGGTGGCTTGGAGTGTTAATGCCAATAATTTCCCTGAAATCATCTCGATTCCAAAGTCACTGATATCTTTTTGCAGAGGTTGGGGTAGAATGCTAATTGCCATGAGTGTTGTTGTGGATTTTTGACCCAGTGCATCGGCTGCTTTGTTTTTTTTCTTGAGGCGATAAAGGATCTCGTAGTGATAATCCTTCACTAGGTCTAGCCATTTTTGTTGCCTCATGTTCACTCATTCTATGTGAAGATGTACTTGAGACTTTGATGGTCTGTGTAGATTTCACATTTTGCTCCATACAAGTAGTGTTGCCATATTTTAGCACAAAAACCACCTCTACAAGCTCTAAATCATATGTTGGTAATTCTTTTCATGATCCTTCAGTTGTCATGAAATGTAGGCGACTACTTTTCCTCCTTGCATAAGGATAGCTCCTAACCCAAGTTTGGAGGCATCACTATAAATTACGAAATTCCCTTCTTCAGTGTCATGAATTGTTAGCACTGGAGTACTTGTGAGCCTCCTTTTTAACTCTCTGAAGCTTTCTTTGCGCTTATTTGCCCACTCATACTTCTTCCCTTTTTGTGTAAGTGCCGTGAGCGATGCCTCTAATTTTGAAAATCCTTTGACAAATCATTGATAATATCCCACCAATTTGATGAAACCGCGCATCTCTGTCACTTTTTTTGGGGCTGGCCACTAACTCATTGCTTCAATCTTCGCAGGATCTACAGCAACTCCTTCCTTGGTTACCATGTGTCCCAAAAATTGTGCTTTTTCTCACCAAAATTCACACTTTGAAAACTTGGCATACAGCTGATTTTACTTCAAAATCTACAATCTGATCTCTAAGTGATCCTCGTGTTCATTTTTTGTCACGGAGTAGATCAGGATATCATCTATGAAAAAGATGATGAACTTGTCTAGGTAGCCCTTGAACACTCTGTTCATCAAGTTCATGAATGCTGTGGGGGTCGTTGGTTAAGCCAAACGACATCACAAGGAACTCATAGTGTTCGTAATGCATCCTAACAGCTGTCTTCGGCTCATCACCTTCCTTGATCCAAAGTTGGGGGTATCCAGAACATAGATCAAGTTTTGAGAAATAGGCACTCACTTTAGTTAATCGAGTAGATCGTCGATTCATTAGTGGGTATTTGTTCTTGATCGTAATTTTGTTCAGCTCTCGGTAGTCAATGCATATTCTTAGTGTACCATCTTTCTTTCTCACAAACAAGACTAGTGCTGCCCATGGTGAGTAGCTTAGGCAGATGAAGCCCTTGTTCAGTAGTTCTTGTAGTTGCACCTATAGCTCATTGAGTTTCGCTAGGGCCATTCGATAGAGAGCATTAGAAATTGGTGTTAATCTAGGCACCAATTCAATCTTGAATGAAATCTCTTGTTCTGGAGGTAGTCTTGGCAATTCCTCTGGAAAGACTTCTACGAAGTTCATGATCACTAGAACACCTTCCGGTCCTGATTTTCTCTCCTTGGATTTATCCACTAGGTTGGCTAGGTATCCTTAGCATCCGCTAGCCAACAGCTTGCTTGCTTTCATGGCTGATATCATAGGCATTGATTGCCTTTGTGGTGTTCCTGTGTAGGTAAATTATTCCTCCTCTGCAGGCTTAAATGTAATCTTATGGTGCTGATAATTGATGACTGTGTTGTATTTTCCCAGGAAGTCCATTCCAAAGATAATATCATAATCATTCATATCGATGATTATTAAGTTTACGTATAGTTCCCATTCACAAATTATTACCGTTACCTTTTGTAGCCAGTAATTCGACATCAACATTTCCCCCATCATCACGGTAGAGGTCCTAGCTTCCACATCATTTCGGTATAGGCATAAATGCCAGCTTATGGTTTTGGAGCTTCTAATCTTTCCTAAAAGATTGATGGTTCTTCAATCCTAGCTTGGACTGCATATAGTTGGCCTGTTGGGGCTCTCTGCCAGTTCTGCCCCAACAGATTTTGAGGGTTTGAATAACACTGTTTAGCATAGTAACCTTCCTTGCCACAAATGTAACAGTGCTTTCGATCCTGCTCTACATTCTCCTGGATGCTATTGCCGCACTTAGAACAAGTGGGGCTGTTGTTGTTACCGTTCCTAGTGTGGTTTCTCTTCTGAGGTTGGCCTTTTTGGTTGCCTTGGTTACCCTTTCTCTTATTATTACTATACTGCCTATGTTGCTTATTGCTTTGATAAAAGTTGTTGAACTCGTCTTCCTAGGCTGCCATAGTATCCATGTTAAAGCACATTTTGTGAAACTCATCTACGGAGTCCTGCCATGTCATCTCATTAACATTTCTCCTTAGTTCTACACTCTACCACCAATGATGGGCCTCCTTTTTCAATACATATGAGGCACACAAGACCCTTTCTTGATCATTCAGCCTCATAAGGATCAACACTACTTGAATGTCAGTTGGCCAGTTATCCACCTCTATAGGATGGTATTCAATCGATCTATGAAACTTATTCTCTCCATGATTGGAGGGACTATGTTGCTTTGAAAATATTATTTGAGGTTTGTTTTGATCGGATACTAATTTAGAAGTAACTACCCATAGACAGTCTGTGACCTCTAGAAAATTCTTCTCCTATTCTTCTGACTTCTGTTTGCATCAAGATTCCCTATAAAAATCCATGTACTTACACTTATCAAGATTTTGTATCTATATTTATATATTACAGGATCTCTCTTTCTATCATTGTAACCTAAGGGGTCTAGCTCTCATTGGGTTGCTTATAGGCTCTATCATTGTATTTGTAAACTGTAATGTATTTATAATACCATTTACAAGCATTAATCATAACATCCATGCCTTCACATTGTAAAATTGTTAAACACACATTTTTATCAACCATCATTACATATCATAGTCTGTTGTTAGTTTTGAGACTTTACATGTCTCCAACAAGTCACAAAACATAAACTTCTTCTTGCTGGAAGCAACCATTTATTCATACATACATTTTATTTCTTATAATATGTATAGTTCTACTTGGCTATTTGACGTGGTATATTACTAACACCATAGTGATCCATCGACTATCTACTCTTTTGTGTCGCCTTTGAGTTAAATACTGATGCCCTTATTAATGAGCTTGGTTGGGAAGCCTTTTCTGGCAAAGTGCCTGAACGTATTAGAGGAAAGTGTCCTGACGTTAGCATTTCTGGTGGTAGCCCTCTGAGGAAGATCTTGCTCCTCTATTTATCGCTTACCCTAAAGGGAAGTTTTGGTAGAAATTCTTTTTCGAATCACCAAATATAGCCCTATATATCCTCGGCCAGATTCGTGCTCCACGAGTCGAGCATCTCGAAGTGTCGATCAAGTGATCACGCAGTTCCAGGTATTGTCTTGCCTGTTTTAGAGGTTGATATTCGACATAGCTTCCTATAATCTGGTGTGTCATAGCAATTAGGCTTAGCGTTCGGCCGTGGAAAGATTATTGGAAAAACAGTACGCAGCGGAATTTAAAATTTTTTATACCAGTGTATTTTTCAAAACACAAGTTTGACACACTATATGCATAAATTAACCAGATCTTACTAACCTTGTAAATGCCAAAAAGCTCCTGCAGTCTGTGAAGAGATGTGTGTTCTTGAAGGACCTCAACCACTTGGCCTTCTTTGCTATTCTCCATCCACGACTGGTGTGTGTATGGGCATACCCGTACAGCTCTTCCACTAGGTAGCTCTCCTTCCAACCAATTGAGAAATACCTAAAGCTATAGTTCGTGATTTGTGAACAACAGCTTTTCGAGGAGTTGCAGAGTCTCACCAATAGAGTCTCACTTTAGATTTCTCAAAATCTAAATAACAATGAGTCTTACTCCCTTTTATACAGAGGTTGGGCCTAGGAGTCAGTTCTTATCAGATAAGACTTTGAAAATTCTAATCATAATCAAATCAAAAACAATATCTGATAAAATCCGTGTAGAAATACGTGATTTATTAATGCTCGGTCAGCAGGCTGAAGTTCCAGATTGGCACGCCAAACTTCCTCCATCGGTAGGCCGAACTTAAAGATCAGCCTATCGAACTTTCGATAAATAATCTGTGTGAATCTGTATTTCCAACTCGAGATTCATGAGATAGAGCCTTAGTTTTAATTCAAATAACCCAATAGAGAAGTTATCTGATTAAAACAATCACATCTACATAATCTCTAGGAAAGTAAATAAATATTCTTGTAATTCAACAAGTTTATCTTGAATTAATTTATTCAAAATTAATCCAACCAATAAACATACATGAATTATCTGATCCTGATAATTTAACAAGTTTATCTTGAATTAATTTTTATAAAATTAATTCAACCGATAAACATACATGAATTATCTGATTCTATCAAATTTTCAGCCAATCTGATAATATGACACAAGTCACCAATTATTGGAAAAGTACGTCGTATCGTTATACGATTTTTATGAGCTAGCAAAGGGGACCTAATGGACCTATATAGTTCAAGCTCCCGATAATTATGAAACCCAATATCCCATATATACATTTCATAATTATTAACTCTAACGCTACTATACTAAAAGCTTAGAGCTGCACTCTCGAACTATATAGAATTACGAAGACTATATAGCTAAGTCTCCATGACATATTATAATGCATCGTATCCATATAGGATTATCCATAATTAGCTTAAGAACAAGTTCTATCTTACCTTCCCGATTATTTTTATGCTATGTTCCATTATCTCACCATCAGAAAACTTACTATCCATAGATGACATACCATTCAGTTACACCTATGTATCTAAATGGTTGAGTGCTCCACTTTTCTAATTACATGATAACAATATAATAGGATATCACTACTCCTAAAGAGGAGCTATGGATTCCATATCTATGAATAACAGGTCTACGCTATCAAAAGTCATGCCCCCAATGTACTGGCATACGTACCACTATTAAACTATGGATGTTAGCCTTTGATACATAAAAAGACACAAGTCAAGGCAACGGTTTCATTATTCATCTCAAGATTAAGATACAATACATATGATTGTCTAAAGTGAATGGATTTGCCGAGACATAATTATTAATCCAAATTAATTCACTTTATGTCCCGATCCAACACATCGTCACCTATGACAATGTGCCAATGTTTCTATTCATGGCGTCCACCTCCGACGGTCAAGACAAACCATCTCCCGTTATGGATATAGAAAACATAACAATCTTGGCATGAATAAAGCGCCCAACTTTATTTCCTCGATTGCAGATCCTATGATTTAGATTGTCACCTTAAGAATCATGTCTTCCGCATAATTTGTCCATCATATGCCCAATTATTAAACGTTTAGAATGATAGTCTCAGACTATTATTTGCTTAACATACATTCAACAAATATGAACGTAAAGAGGACAATATTTGGTATATAAATAATAAATATATTCTTTATTGATAAAAATGTCTTAAAAAGCATATTGCTTTTTTACTCTTTAGGGCATACATGTCTAACAATCTCCTACTTGCACTAAGTGAGTAAATAGGACAAATCTCGCATCCCCATAGCTTCCATTTGCCTCTCGAAGACTTTCCCAGTAAGTGTCTTCATGAATGGATTAGCTAAATTGTTCTTTGACGTGATTTTGCACACAGTGACATGCCCGCCTTCAACGAAGTCCTTTATCACATGATACTTCCGACAAATATGCTTACTCTTCTTATGAAATCTTGGTTCCTTACCATTAGCTACCACCGCACTGTTATCATAGTATAGTGATACCGCTTTATCCATACTAGGAACTACCTCAAGATCTCCAAGGAACTTGTGAAGCCACACTACTTCTTTCGAAGCATCACTAGCTGCCACATACTCGGCCTCCATCGTTGAATCTGAAGTGTAATCTTGCTCTACACTTCTCCAACTGATGGCACCACCGCCTAGAGTAAACACAAAACCCAAAGTAGATCTCCTAGAATCCAGACAGGATTGGAAATCCGAATCAATGTATCCTAGAGGAGTTAAGTCCTCACCTGAATGCACAAGTATATACCCTCGAGTCCTTCTCGAAAATATGCTTGACTGCAACCTAATGGTTCGGTCCCAGATCCACCTGAAATCGACTTACAATCCTGACTGCAAAATAAATGTCCGGTCACGTGCAAAGCATGGCAAACATGAGACTACCAACTACCGAAGCATAAGGCACCTTCTTCATGTATTCTCATTATTCCTTAGACTTTGGAGAGTCTTTCTTAGAAAGAGTAATTCTAGACCTAGATAGTTGCACACCTTTCTTGGAATCCTACATTACAAACCTCATGAGAATCTTATCTATGTAGCCAGCTTGGGACAAAGCTATCATTTTGTTCTTCCTATCCCAAAAAATTTGGATACTGAGAACAAAATTAGCCTCACCCAAGTCCTTTATGTCAAACTACTTGGTCAACTATAATTTGACCGATGATAACGCCCTAATGTCGTTGCCAATTAGCAGAATATCATCTACATTGAGCAGTAGAAAAATCACCTTCCCATCCTTATTGTGTTTGTACACACATGGTTCATCCACATTTTGTGTGAACCCATAAGTCTTGATCACTTGATCAAATCTTATGTTCTAGGAAGGGGAAGCCTACTTAAGTCCATATATTGACTTTAGTAGCTTACAAACCTTACCCTCTTGACCCTTAACCTTGAACCCGTCTGGTTGTTCTAGAGAAGCCGTGTTGACATTTATCTATCAAATCTTATAGTTAAGTGGTGCAGCTATGGACAAGAGAATCTGGATGGACTTAAGCATGGCTACAGGCGAAAAGGTTTCCTCGTAATCGATTCATTCCTTTTGTGTGTATCCTTTAGCTACTATTCTAGCCTTAAAGGTTTCGACCTTTCCATCCACTATTCTTTTTCTCTTATAGATCCACTTACACCCTATAGGTTTTACCCTTTCGAGAAGATCCACAAGCTCCTAACCTAATTAGTCTCCATAGACTTCATCTCTATGTTCATGGCCTCTATCTAGAGTTTTGAATGAACATCCTCCATAGCCTCTACGTGAGTGTAAGGATCTCTGTCATGTTCATTCTGGTTCAGCCAAGAAGGCCTCACCATTGAACATATTCCTCTCACGTTGACGCTTGATCCTCCCACTACACCAAAGCCCCTTAGGTTGTTGTTCAGGTTCGCTTGGTTTTTCTACACTGATTGGAGTGGTTTCTACCAAAACCCCAGAGTGATTGAATCACTCCTTAACTCTTCAAGCATCACTTTGCTTTGAGGTTTAAAGTTGTCCATGTAACTTTCCTTAAAGAAAGTTGCATTAGTTAAAACCACGACTATATTTTCCTTTGGGTTATAAAAATAACCCCATTTAGTCCCTTTTGGATATCCTACAAGCACACAAACTTCCAAACGTGCTTCCAACTTATTCGCATCTCTAAACAGGACATGCGCGGGACATCCCCATATGCGAATATGGTTTCAGGATATTTTCTTGCTCATCCACAACTCGTGAGGAGTTTTAGGATCCGATTTTGAAGGCATATTGTTCAAAAAATAATATGTGGTTTGTAGTGCATATCCTCAAAAAGATAAAGGTAATGATGAATAACTCATCATGGACCTAACCATGTCCAATAAAGCCATATTTTTGCTCTCTGCTACACCATTCTGCTATGGAGTGCCCAGCCCAGTCAAATGGGATAAAATCCCATTCTCTAATAAGTGTCGTAAGAACTCATCAAAAAGGTATTCACTACCTCGATCGGATTAAAGTGCCCTTATGGGTCTACCCAATTGCTTTTCCACTTTAGTCAAAACTCCTTAAACTTGTCATAAGTTGCGCTTTTCTGGTGCATCAGGTACACATACCCATACCTTTAGTAATCATCAATAAAAGTGACAAAATACTCATACCCTCCTCGTGCCTAGATGTTCATCGGTCCGCAAACATCACTATGCACAAGTTCTTGAACCCCTTAGGCCCTATTGCCCTTAGATCTGAATGGTCTTTTGGTCATTTTACCCTCCAAACAAGATTCACATTGTGGTATAGTTTCCACCTTTAAGTGACTTAAAGGTCTATCCCTTACCAACCTTTGAATCCTATTCAGGTTAATATGGCCAAGTCACAAACGCCAAAGATAAGTCTTATTAGAGTGAGAAGTTTTAAGTCTTTTAGAGTTATTATCATTCATCTCAGTATTAAGCAGTAAGTCCATCTTAGGTTTGATAAAATATAGATTATTTTGCATCCATCCAGAATGGACAAAAGATTTATTTTTACGAATTACCACTTTATTATTAAAAGAAACCAAATAGGAGTCTTTAAATAAAGAAGCTACAGAAATTGAATTCCTTTTAAATTTAGGAACATAAAAACAATCTCATAAAATTAAATTCCTATAATTATCAAAATGTATATGGATGTCTCCCACTACTTCAGCTAAGACTAAGGATCCATCGCCCATCCCAAGCGTGAAGTCTTTATGTAGCAGACTTCTCATTTTTTTGAACCCCTGCAGAGAAACAAAAACATGATTAGTTGCTCTAAAATCTATGACCCAAATGTCACTAGATTCCTTAACCAAACAATTTTCTAACTATAGAAGATCACACCTACCTCCTTGGGAAAGGAAGTCCTTGCACTTCTTCTTAATGTGCCCGACCTTCCCGCAAAAGAAGCACTTGAGCTTCTTGGGGATCTTCTTCTTCTTCTTCTTGTTCTTGCCATTTACAGGAAAATAAGACTTCTTGTTCTTGGCCTGTTGTTTCTTTCCATTCCCAGGATTGGGATTGAAGCTAGAAGCAACTGCCAAGTTGGCCTTGCCACTAGTAGGAGACTCCCTGATCAGCAGTTCGAAATCCTGTAACTGTTTCATCAATTCTGTCAAGGTGATATCCCGCCTATTGCTCAAATTAAATATAACTCTAATTGGAATGAATTCCTTAGACAGAGTCTCAAAGTCCATAGTCATTTGAGTTTCAATATCAATGTTGGCTTTATTGCTTTGTACCTTAATGAGGTAAACCATGACCAACATCATATGCTCCTTTATAGATGTCCTCAATCTCTACTTACAATTTAAGAGTTTCTGAAGCACCCATTACCGCTTCGTGAAGGCCGAGCCTCCACACATGTCCTCCAAATTATCCAAAATCTGCTTAGTAGTCTCATAATCCTTATGTTAAGGTTGCAACACGTTATTCATGCTAGCCATAACATAACAACGAGCCTAATCATTGGCATCTTTCCAGCGATGATTTGTTTGGATTTGCTCATTAATGGAATCTCCCGTAGGCTCAGGAAGACACGAAGTTGTTAGCACAAATTTGAGTTTCTAAAAGGAAAGAACGATGTTTAGGTTTCGTTTCCAATCACTATGATTCTCTCCGGTTAATTGGTTTTTGTCAAGTATTGATGATAAAGCATTTTTAGACATTTTTAATCTACAATAAAGAATCATATATCAAACATAAGCAAACATACAATAATAGTTTCTAAAGATAACACAATCATGTATAACATACAAATGTGTTTATGTATCAAAACCTTGAAAATATCACAACCTTACAACGATAATTCCCAACATAGAATTCAACAAGCTCCTAGGAGAGTCATGCCAAATTCAATCAAGAACATAGATCCCCTCTTGATTAATATATATCATCCAGGACCCGTATGATCCAGCATATATTAATAATCATTTCTTTGGCCATTAATTTTATTAACAGAGCTCCTAAGGGAGGTTAATAATAAAATTAACATGAGTGTATAACCATCGCTTCAATATTTTATCCATGATTTACAATCACCACCTAGGGGTGTGCAACCATAAATCATGCTTAAATACCTTATCCTCTCAAAAATCCAACCCGGTACATGATGAAGTCCCTTATTAGGGGTCGGAACCACCATGTGCTACCTATGGACCAACAATGGAGGTTGTAGGTCCTCTCTTCAAAAACCTTCAACTACTCAATCTTTTGAAATCAAGGTTTTATTTTATAAACATGCATGAACAATTTTTAATGAGTGACACTCCCTATTCTATATGACATTTTATCAATATACATGGCAAATCATATTATAATGCAGACAAGCAAAGCAACCATGTAAAGCCACAAGCAAAATAATAATAAATAACCATAATATTATGGTTCTACCTTAGAGAGAAGAAAATAAAGATTACAAGAGATAAATCGAAACATATTATCCATTCTTCATCCTTGAATCTTCAAATTGTATCCTTCTTCATGTAACTTCCATCTTCAAGTCTTCAATCCTGCATAGATCGAATACTCCATATTTCCAGTCATATCCAAATTTAATGTTTCTCAGAATTGTCCCAAAAATAAAATTAAAACTACAACAAAAAATACATGTTTTTTGAAAAATTTATAGCTCTTTGTCGGCATGCTGATTTGTGTAATCGATCTATCAATCATGACCCTTTGACCTGCCGACTTTTCAGATCAGCCTGTTGGTCATGACAGATCAACTTGCCAAACTAGAAAGTTTGGCCTACTACCAAAGCCATTAGATCTCTGCCTCGTTGACGGCCTACCAAACCTGAAGTCCAGCCTGCTGATCTGCGACCATCGGCCTGCCAGACTTGAGGGTTTGGCATGCCAACCGAGCAGAAATAATACTTTTCAAAAAATACAGTTTTTAATATAATTTATCAATTTTATTTTCAACAATTCAAAAACATAAAATTAGAGACTTAGGAAATACCTGTGGAACGCTATCATCCATCTTCTAGATCCGTCTTCTTCGAATGATTATTTAATTACAAAATTTTTACAAATTTAAAATTAAATAATAATTCTTAGACAGAGAATGCGACCTTGGGGGTAAGTGCCGAAACCCAGTTGGGCCACTACGGTGGTGATACTATGGCTTTACCAGAGAACAAATAATAAAGAATAATTCTAAAGGAATAGGGATTCTAAAGGTAAGGATGAATTTAAATATGTTTTATTTATCTATCTGAAATTTTGTGAATTATTTTCAAATATAAGAATATATGTTTAGAGCTAATGCTTTCTAAACCTAGTCCTACTGAGCCTTCTACTCATATTTCTTTATTTGTCTTAAAAACCTTTCCCCCTAGGTGGTTGTAGTTTAGGATCAATTGGGAGGTGATAGGACAAACATGTGAGTTGTAGGAAGTTTGTTTTGGTTATTTCTTCATTTTAATCAAGGCTTGTATTATTTAAATTTTTATCTCTCATATTGGACTATGATTGTAATATTTTATTGTCGATACTATATGTGTGTATTAATGTGGGTTCGGTGGGGCCCGACTTATGTTCTTCTGTGTTATTTTATTTTATGATTAACTGTTTCAAAATAATGATAATTGCTTTAAAGAGTTTTGAAACTATCACCTTTTTCAAAATAACCCAAAGCATTTAATTGGTATTTCTAATAAAATTTTTTGGTTTAATCAACTTAATTAATCCTCCATGTCACCTCTTATACTTCAGGGCATGACAGAATGGTATTAGAGCCCTAGGTTATGAACCTTAGGAATTGTGCACACATAGGTACGATGGTGAAAGGCCTTTGGCAGTCCAAGTTTATTTTTAGAATTAAGAGAATGGCACCTAGGTCATCCAACTATGGCTGACGCGAGTCTCATAAATGAGGGAAGAATGATAGGAGCTACATTTGTCGCTCTTCGGCAAATGGTAGCGACGGTTTGATCTAGCAATTTTGAGGTCAGTCACTGGCATGAGTGCCTTAAGGAGCCTAGGCGTATGTTTATCTTGACTTTCGGTGGAAATGGGAGTCCGCAGATGGCTGAACATCGGTTAAACTTAGTAGTGAAGCATTGGACACCTTTGGTATACTAGTAGTGTATCATGTGGAACTTGGAGCTCATAAGTTGGCAAGTAGTGTTAACACTTAGTAAAAGCAAACAAAGCATCTAGAGAATGGTAGGAATATCGACGGGCAAAGATTCAAGGAATTGTTCCATGAGTGTTATTTGCGCAGCAATGCAAAGACCGAAGGATCGTTGAATTCTATCGGTTGGAATAGGGTGATAAGACGGTTCAAAAATACGAGGTAAAGTTCAATGAGTTTGCCAGTTTGCTCCATTTGCCATGGCTTTTGAACATGGAAAGTGTAGCAAGTTCCAAGAAAGGCTCAAGGCATCCATTCGATGGCAACTAGTGGTCTTGCGACTTTAGAATTCTGGTAGGTTAGAGTCATCAACTTTATTGGTAGGAAGAGATTACGCTCTCTACTACAAGGATCATGCTAAAAGATCAGGAGGACCCCAGAGGAGCAGTAGGAGAAGTAGCGATCGCCAAGCTTGGGTGAAGAATTAGCATGGTATCATTGGCAGTGGAAGCAACAGTTCATCTAACAGTGGACGAAGTAGCCCTTGCCACTTCTACTAGTAGCCGAGACTCATCAAGATAAACTATCTAGTAAGGAATGCTTGATGAGGATCTTGGACGGGAGAGGGTGCAAGTCATCAGCCTCAACTTCAGTCCTTATCTCCACCTCAGTAACTTCCTCAGCTTCAGCTTCATCATTTTTCTCTACAACAGTATGGCTGATGAACCCAGGATGTAGCAGCGCTAGCAGAGGAAAAAGGAGAGGCTCTAGTACGAGTTCACACCATGATTTCAGGAGTTCGAATGCTCAAACAAGCAATGTGAGATTCGATAGTACTGTTTTGATTTTTTAGTTTTTAGTTTTGGTTCTATTTGATACTGGTGCCATTTATTCTCTTGTTACGAGTTCATTTGTGCATGCCTTGAAATTAGAAATTGAGGAATTTGATGAACCCTTGGCAATTACCTCACCCTTAGGGCATGTGAGTGTGTGAACTATATATGTAGATTTTGTAAGATAATGACTAGGGATGAGACTCTATAAGGTAATTTGACTATATTCCCTAAGGGTACCTATGATGTGATCTTAGAAATAGACTGGTTATCCAGGAATATGCAACTGTAGGTTGTCACCTTATGGAGGTAACCCTAGTGATCGATAGGGGAACGATGATCGTTTACCAGGGTGGTGATGATCGAGTAATGAGTGATCGACTAATAAAACGTGTCTAGGTGTATGAGAAAACCTAGCATGCTATATATATATATACTTCTTCTAGATCTAGAAGAGGAGTCTAATGCCATAGGAAGAAATGCAACAACATCAGTGGTTGATGAGTTCGATGATATCTTTCTCGACGAGTTCTCGGGATTAGCATCGCATCGAGGAACTGAGTTTGGCATCGAGTTATTTTCAGGGATCGCTTTGATTTCTATAGCACCGCATCGATTGGCACCTACATAAATGAAGTAATCAAAGAAATAGCTTTAGGAACTTGCAGATAAAGGATACATTCAGGATAGCATAGGATGCACCAGTTCTGTTTGCTGAAAGACATAATGGTACACTCAAGTTTAGTGTTGATTATCGACAGCTAAAAATTGAGTCACTGTAAAGAATAAGTACCCACTGCCCAGGATCGATGGATTGTCTAATTGGTTAGGAGGTCCCTGATGTTTCCTGAGGATGGATTTGCTATCCGGATAGCACTAGCTACATGCCAAGGAAGCTAAGCTTTTGGGGTATATCATCTTCGAGTTGGATATCATAGTAGATTTATCCAGGATGGAGGCTATAGTACAGTGAAAATGATCAAAGATCGTGACTGAGCTTTGTAGCTTTTTAGGGCTTGCTGGGTACTACAAAAAGTTTGTGAAGGATTTCTTAAAGGTAACGGCCCCATTGTCGTAGCTAATCAGGAAAAATGTCAGGTTTGAATAGAATGAGAAATGTGGATGCACTTTCCAAGAGTTGAGGAATTGGTTGACTACCACTTCTGTATTGACTACATCGAGCAGTGACGAGTTTTATGAAGTCTACACTGATGCAGCAAGAAGAGGACTCGGATGTATGTTGATGTGGCATAGATGAGTTGTGGCTTATGGATCGCGATAGTTGAGGCCTCAAGAGCAGGACTACCCTACATATAATTTAGAGCTTGCCGTAGTAATTCACGCTTTGGGGATGTGGAGATGCTACTTGTTGAAGCAACATTTCAGGTTTTTCCTAGACCATAGGAGCTTAAGGAATTTGTTCACCCAGAGGGATTCAAATTTGAGGCAACAGAGATAGATGGAATATATGTAGGACTATGATTTCTTACTGCAGTATCATCTGGGAAAGGCCAACATGGTTACAAACTTGTTCAGTAAGAGGTCTTTGGGGATCTACACACATCTGGCATTAGAGGATTGGAAGAGAGACACTACTGTGAGCGAATATGAGTTGCAGTACCATAAAGACCTCGATCAGGTACCGGTGTATCATGTGGGATTGACTTTAGTGCTTGTTCAAATGATAAAGTAGACTCAATGGCAGGACCAGCATCTTCAGGGGGTGTGGACATGAATACAGACCGGTGAGCAGTTTGAAGAATGGAGGATTCATGCATTTTTAGGGAGCATCTGGTAGTGCTTATGATCAAGGGAGTGACAAAGGCTTTGATAGACGAAACTCGCAAGTCTTAGTTCGTTATTCATCCAGGGGGCACGAGAACGTAGCACGATTTACAGAGGCAGTATTGGTGGAGAGGTATGAAGAAAGATGTTCAAGAGTACATGATTAAGTATGTGACTTGTCTCTAGGTAGCAGCTGAACATCTAAAGTCCGCTGGTCAGCTTCAGTCATTTCCCATTCTAGGGTGGGAATGGGAGCTTGTCGCGATGGATTTCCTCATTGGGTTGCCAAGGACGGAGCAAAGGCATGATGCAATTTGGGTCATTGTTGACGGTTGATGAAATAGGTGCATTTCATTTTCTACCTTTAGGTTGTCATGTTCGAGACGAGTTCTTGGAGGAGCTTTCAGGAAGCTTTAAGCATAGACTTGGATTCCAGCGCGGCTTTTCATCCTCGAACCGATGGGTAGCCCGATCAAGTTGTTCAGATCCTCGAGGATACATTACGCACATGTGTCTTAGACTTTGGCGGAGTTTGCATACAACGATAGTTATTGAGCGAGCATCAGGGTGGCACCGTTCGAAGCGCCATATGGATGGCCGTGTCGATCGCCGGTGAGTCAGGCAAAACCAGAAGACAAGATCATTATTAGACCCAAAGAAACCTGTAAGAATAATGAAAAGGGGTACCGTGATTTGTGATCGATTGAGAGTTGCTTAGAGTAGGTAGAAGAGTTGTACGAATAGGAGACGCCAACCTCTAGGATTCGAGGTAGGAGATTTTGTTCTTTTAAAGGTTTCACCGTGTTAGTGAGTTTCGCATTTTGGTGTGAGCGGGGCGGGGGGGGCACTTGCATCGAGGTGCATCAGGTCGTTCGAGATTTCTCCATGCATTGGAGTGATCATGTATTGCCTTGATCTTCCACTTGAACTCTCTCGTGTTCATGTTGTATTCTGTGTGTTGATGCTTTGAAAATGTCCGCTCGAGCCAAGCAAGATCATCTCGATTCATGATGTGCAAATTCAAGAAGACACGACCTACTACAAGGTGTTGGTTTAGAGTATTGATCGAAAAGTGATAGGTTTGTAACGTTGTGAAATTCTATTAGTGCATGTGGTGTGGTAGCACCGCAGGGTTGATGAGGCAACCTGGGAATTAGAGTTGATTATGCGAGAGTTGTATCCGCATTTATTTTGTTTTTAGGTTGGTTCTTGAATTTCGAGGACAAAATTTCTTTTAGGGATGGAAAGCTGTAACACCCAGAGTTTAATTAAGTAAAGTTAGCATGTAAATGGTGGATTAGTATGGCTTAATGTGATTTAAATGTAATTTAAACATTTAGTGGTACATTTTAAGTTTATCTCACCTTCAATTATTTTTATTTGTTATTTTGAATTTCGAAACAAAACAATTTGTCAAATGTCCAATATGTCCCTTTTGAAAAATCATGTGTTGGAACATGATTTTCCTTCCGCAGAACCACATTTTCTTTTATTTAACCTACTCTCCCCTCCTTTTCTCCACTCACTCTCTCTCTTTCTTTCCCAGCTCTCTCTCTTCCTCTCTCATGCTCTTTCTCCCTCTTTCTCTTCTCTCTTGATTTTTATTCAAAATTTGAGCAAAAACTTTGAACCTCAGCTGGATTGGAAGTTCAAGAAACAAGATTCGGTCTCCATAAACTCGATTTAAAGCTCAGATTTGAGGTTAGTTTACTAAACTTTCAAAATTTCATACTTTTTCCCAACTCTCTAAATTCCATTGAGATGTTGAAATTTGAGTTTCTGAAGCTTAGGAAACCTTCAATCTAAGTTAGTAGAGCTCAAATCTTGAAGAATTTAGGCTTTATTTCACGAAAATTGGGTTAAATTACATTTTCTCCTTTTTCTCCATTTTTAGATTTATTCAAAAATCTTTGTATGAATCTTGTATAAAGTTGTTTAAAAGTGTTCTAGTATGTTTTTCTGTCATCTATGAACGTTACCCATGCTTGAGAATTAAGAAAACAAGTTTAGAATGAAATTTTAGATTTGGGGAGGTCGAGAATCGAAGTCTTGGGTCCCTAGTTTTTCTAGTTCGGTAAGCCAATCTTGAACATGGGCAGGTCAGACTCATAGTTTGGCATGCCGGATTCATACCATTGGCAGGCCGAACCTGGGCCAGTCCGGTAGGCCGGTGCTGCATGGTCGACAGGCTGAACTGTGCAGTTCGGTAGGCCGGACAGAGAAGTTCGACAGGCCGACCATATTTCACGAAATTTTGCTATTTTTGCCCATTTTTCACCGTTTAAAACCTAGGTAAAGATTTTAACCTCATGATATGATTTTGTGACCTTTAAAGGCATACTAAGATACCATGAGATAGCATAGTACCATAGAATTCTCTGAGTTAGATATTGATAAAGTTTACTTTACTTTTAAGATTGATCGTGGTTCCATGGAGCTCATGTATAGCGGGTCGGGACTACGGTGTTGGGTCTCGATGCAGAGTATTGAGGTAGGACTTCTACCCCTTCTTTGGTAGTTAGGTTTTTACATAGTTTTGGCCTTAAAGATTCTTTCAAAATGTCTTTAATAAATGACCAAATGCTTTAAATATTTTCAAAGAGGGCCTTTGCCACAAAAAGACTTGTTACCAAATGATTTCTTTCAAATTGATTTTTAAGGAATGATTAGAATGAACTTCTGAGTATTTTTCATTTCTTGCTGAAGAATGAATGATCATAATGAATCAAATAATGAACAAAATGAGAATATATGGTAAAATGGAACATAATAATGATAAGACACCGAACATGTAGACTAGCATCGTCCGGAATGATAAACTAGAGCATGATGCTAGACACAAAGATCAAGTTGTGGAGAGTACGACCTTGGGGGCAGGTCTCGAAACCCAACTGGACCACTACGATGCTGATACTGTGGCTTTGTTAGAGAACAAATAATAAAGAATAATTCTAGAGGAATAGGGATTCTAAAGGTAAGGGTGAATTTAAATATGTTTTATTTATCTATTTGAAATTTTGTGAATTATTTTCAAATATGAGAATTTATATTTAGAACTAATGTTTTCTAAACCTATTCCTATTGAGCCTTCTGCTCACGTTTCTTTATTTGTTTTAAAAACCCTTCTCCTTAGATGGATTGCAGCTTAGGATCGATTCGAGGTGACAGGACAAACATATGGTTGTAGGAAGTCTGTTTTGGTTATTTCTTCATTTTAATCAAGGTATGTATTATTTAAATTTTTATCTCTCATATTGGACTGTGATTGTTATATTTTATTGTTGATACCATGTGTGTGCACTAAAGTAGGTTTAGTGGGGCCTAGCTTATGTTCTTCTGTGTTATTTTATTTTATGATTAACTATTTCAAAATAACAATAATTGCTTTAAAGAGTTTTGAAACTATCACCTTTTTCAAAATAACCCAAAACATTTAATTGGTATTTTTAATAAAAAAATTTTGGTTTAATCAACTTAATTAATCCTCCACGTCACCTCTCGTACTTCGGGGCGTGACATAGAGTGCTTCTCAGTACACTGCTAACTTAATATTGTACCTGAAAATTCTCATAATTAAATTTCTTAAGCTATTTACATATATATTTCTTTAGCTTTAGTTGCGATGAAATTTATCAATCTCTTTATTAAATTATAATAGTTAATTAATTTAACTATAGAATCTATTATAGAATTTTTTGGAACATTCGTATGTTAATTCTATAAATTTTTTAATCACGCATTTCATACACAATGTTTTCAGAAAAATCCATGATTTAAATAGGTAAATTACACTATTTAATTCTAGGATTTTCTTGGTTATTACACCTCATGCACTCCATGTTGACGCATGTGGTCATTAATGTCCCTTGGGGTTGTCTTATCTCTACCTTTTTTCAGAAAAATGCTCCTTCATGAAACTACTAATTATTATACTACTTGCTTGATGATAATATGATTGAACAATCTCTAATGTACAAGTGTAATTGCGTACATAATTACAAACTTTCCACAAGTGTCCACCTCTTAGTCTGGACGCTCTAAAATACCAACCACACTTGCATCTTTGCAATGTGCAACCAATGTTCTATAGTTTGATTGCTTTGTTTTGAATTCGAAGTTGTTCTCCATTGCAACCATGTGCAATGCCTTTTGCAATTCAAACTTTAACGTGAATGTCGAGTTATCCTTTACATCATAAGTATCGCCATGTTTGTAACGTCAACATTCTCGATAACAATATTATCATCTTCCATATCAACATCATTATCATTCATTTCATCAACTTGTTCTAAAAATATGGCCACTAGGTTGTCAACTTCATTACTATTAAGTGAGGATGCCATTAATGTTAATGACAAGTGCCTTGACAAAACTTAAGATATATCATTTAGGGAAAAAAGCAGAATGAATAATTAGTATTATGTATATGACTAATTACTACTATCATTAAAATACTAGCAATATATTATGGCTAATTAGTGCGTATCATTAAAATGCTAGCAATATAATTAATATACCAGCAAAAAAATTAACATTTTTTTTGTAAGGAATAAATTAAAGTTTTTTTCAAAAGAAATTAACAAGTTTTTTGATTAAAAAACAAATATCATTAAAAATAAGATACATATATATTTTAGCCCCACTAAATCTATTTAAAATTTGAACTTCACCCCATAATCTTCAAATACAATGAATGTGAACCTTCTATAATCATTACTCTTACGTGTCATAATTGAATTTAAACATGTTACACGAATTTGAAATAGATCATCAAAATAAAATTTGAACTATTAAAGAAGAAGGAAACAAAACACAATTTAAAATAAACAAATTATGGGAAAGAACTCAACATCTTCATATGAAAAAAAAAAGATATGGCGTAAAAAATAATATGAAATGACTTTTTGTATATACAATATATAAAAATCGAAATACAAAAAAAGTTAAATTAAGAAGATAGGAAAAACTTACCCAAATCTTCTAGGGAGCAATATTTCGTAAAACTTAGTAACAGCATAAACTTCTTGCGTTAATATAGATGAGATTTAATACAATTTAAAATTTTAAAATTTAAAAATTAAGCAATAAAACAACACATTAACATAACAAGAAAACTAAGAAAATACGTGTATAACAATACATCAACGTCGTAAGTTAAAAGGACAAATTACGTGTATATTTTTCTTTCCTAATTTAACTCTTCAAAAAATAAAAAAATTTATTATAAAAACTAAATAGTAGAGAGTCTTTTACGATTTTAAACATATAAATTTTTTTAAAAAAAACATACAAATAATATTTACATAAAAAAATATATTAAATCACCCCTACGAAAAAAGGAGACACCTCCCGCCGTCGGGATCTCTGACCAATTGGTAGCAATGTCTCGCCTTTTCCGTCGTACCCAGTGAACTCCCTGTGTAGGGTTTTTAAAAACCCCAAAAAGCTACTCGCTCTGGCTCTCTCAGTTCTGGTAACTGGTAAGGCAATTCTCCCATTTTCAGCTCCACTGCTTTCTGCTTCTCTGCTTTGACTCGAATTCCAATTTCTACTTCCATTTTCTCTTTTCTCCTTTTTTTGGTTGTTAGTTACACAATATGTCCTTGCAAATGCTTCGTTTTCTTCCCAACTAGAAAAAAGAAAGAAAAAAAACCTGATTGTTGGGTTTTCTTAGCTTAGCTGTTTTTACAGTTTTTCTTTGTGGGGGGTTCACTTTTCTGTTGTTTTCGTTGCCTCTGGGCTGTCAATTTTGCCGAATAATTATGCTCTATGTCACCGTTTCACTATTTAGTGGTGATGGGTTTCTGATTGTATGATGGTAATTGTACCCTTTTTTGGTGGTCTGGGATGTGGGTTTTGTTGCTTATGGGTGTGAAAAGTGTAATTGGGAAAAAATGAGGAAAATAATAATGATAAAAAAATAGTTCTATGTTTCGTGGATATTACTGTTGTTTTGTTGTCTTAGGTGAGATGTTGGAAAAGGACATGAGTTTAGGTTTTCTGAGTTTTGGATTGCTGGATGTTGAACCTTTTAGAAATTGGCTTAGATTTGTTGTTAATCTTAAATCCATTTTACGGTATACAAGGATTGCGTTGACCTGGTGGTTTTCTGCTCATTGCTAGCCGGAAAAAAAAAACTTTTATATTAATTTAGCATCCAGTTTAAGTTTTTGATTATGACAAATGTTTCAACTTCTTTGCCTAATTTTGAACATTAGCATGTTGAATAATAGCATTTGAGTGTTGAAGAATGGATTGGTATACTAGAATGGTGCCAGAGTAGGAAATTTTGAGTTCAAAACACAGCATTTTCAATTTCGTAACTTTTCACGTATGAGCCTATTGTCCTCTTTTGATAGGTCCATGTTGGGCATTTGCATCCTCCCCCTCCTTTGATTGGCCCATGTTGGACGTGTGAATTTGTTTAGGCCCACACTGGAAGGGAAAGTATTAGAATATAATATTATTGTTGGCACACCTGCTCACAGCTTAAGCTTTTGGTATGAATTGGCAAACCAATTCACACAACTTGTTGTCTCTGGATTTGTGTTTTGCGTGCATTATGAGTTGGTGATTGGTCTCACCGGAAGCTATTCAAATGTCTAGTGTTGGCTGAACCTGTGATATGTTTTTAGGAATGGTGTGTTTTTCTTTGTTTTTTTGGTTATTTCCCCCTCTAACTTATCTTTGTTTCGTGAAGGTTTTTAGTTTAAAAGGCGGTGAACATTCTGAATGTCATGCATGCAATAAAGGGTGGCTGGGTTGGGCAAACTTTTGCCCTTGCTAAAAGCAATGAGTCTGAAGGAAGGAAGTCTCGGATCCGGCGTTCCAAGGAGGAGAGGAAGGCAATGGTTGAATCCTTCATAAAGAAGTATTTGTTATTTAGTCTTCCTTCATTTTAAGTTTCAGCATCTAACCATTTACACATCTGAATTTATATGAGTAATTTTGCTAGGATGAATGACATAAAAAGATAAATTCCTATCCCCTCCTTTCACTTACTCCAAATTAATCAATATTAGCACTCTCTCCCATATGCTTGCCATGATGATTGAATTTTGGAATGGACCCTTTTTTTTTTTTTTTAAGATCTTACTTAAATTGTTCATTCGTGGTTTCTTTTATACTTTATTATCTGCCACTTAGACATCATGAGCTTAATTGACTTCTACAAGACTTGCAATTAAACTTGTGCTTAGCATCTCCAATAGCTATCTGGAATCTCAACTACCATTTTTTTTTTTCGTGACCTTTATTTCAGGTACCAAAAGTTAAATAATGGGAGTTTTCCATCGCTTAATCTCACCCATAAGGAAGTTGGTGGGTCTTTTTACACTGTACGAGAAATTGTAAGAGATATTATCCAAGAAAATCGAGTGCTAGGTCCTGCTAAGTTGAATCGAGAGGAGAAAAGCTACAATCAGTTAGAAGAAGAGCTATTGGGTTCAATTGCTTTAGGGCCTCAATTTTCTTGGACAATATCGAATGACTCACAATTAGGAACAGATGAACATCAGGGTGGGAATGAAGAACCAGATTTAGTTTCTGATATGCATCATGCTACAGACGTTCGACAGATTTTTGACTATGGGAAAGTTGTTAACGGCACACAGGCGGAAAAAAGTGAAGCCAATAATGGAGAGATGAAAGCCCCTGAACTTGTGGAAGTGGAGCAGAATGTTGTTGATAAATCTGTCCAAGAAGCAGATATTGTTTCTGATGAGCATTGTGATTCTCCTAAAAGCGAGATAGTTGACAATGGATTTATCAGTAATGGTAGTCAGGTAGATGTGGGAAGGAAAGAATCTGATGAACTGACAGAAACAGAGCTGCAGATGAGTGAACCTTCTGAAGCAGATAATTTCAAAGAAGAAGTAGTAGCTTCTAGGTCTAAAGTGACACCTATTGCGGACAATGTAATAGTAGAGACATTCCCATTGAGTGCTGTTGCTAGACCAAGCAAAATGGCTGGAAGTTTGAGTGAAGTAAAGGATGTGGTTAATACTTCTATTGAACAAGAGGTTAATAATGCGGAGTTAGCTGCTAGCGTTGGAAGTTCTCAGTCAGAGAGAAGAATAAATTCCATTAAGAAATCTAGCTTGATGGATGAGAAAGAAGTGGCAAAAGTTGCTAGTGCATTATTGGATAAAAATTCTGGCTTAATGGACGAGAAAGCTGTAGAGAAACACGAAGATCCACTGCTGGGAAGCTCAAACTGCTGTAATGACGTCGTTGAACGTGAAATTACAGAATCCCCAAACGGCACTGTTGGAGTATCTAGTGATGATGTGACGTCGGTGACCTTTGAACAAAACCAGGAAATTGCTGGAGCTAAGGTGAGCTGTCCCAAAACATGTTACTTCTTTGATTACTGGTGTTACTTTCATCATTTTTGATTTAATCCTCTGTCCTGGGCTGCATTTGTCCACCTTGAGACTAGTATTGCACTTAAGGGCTTCAAGAAAACGTTACCCATGTTCTTTTCTTAGGATGACATAAAAATGTTGTAGTGAAATCTTAAGTATGTTCTTTCTTCATTTTGAAGTTTTAAATGTATACCTTATAAGTTTGGGTTTGTTTGCCGTTCTTGCTAATGCACTTGCAGGCTGTCAATGCTCCATATGGTATCAAAGAAAAGTTTATTGACAAAAGTGGGAGTACAACTAGGCAGTCGAAAACTGCAATAGAGCTGACTGAAAATCAAGTTGATGTCCAACATGATGGCAGCTCCCAGAAAGAAAGTAACTGCACTTCAGATAGAATTAATCTGTAAGTATATCCTGTTGACTCTGAGAAATTTGGATCTCAAATTTTAATGGACTTTGTCTGTTTATTTTCTTTTCTTCTTCTATTTTGGACGCTTGCATTGCTTCAAGATCTAAAATGCTGCTTTATTCACTGAATTATGTAATCTAACAGCATCGTTTTAACTCATTCGTTTGTTTCTATTATGTTTTCCTTTGGGCAGTGAATCATGGGAAGGGGCGTCTAAGAATTCTGCTAAACCAAACGGTAACCCTGTTTGGACTGTTTTTAAGGCATTTATAAATGCCTTTATAAAGTTTTGGTCTGAATGATATATTCTTCTTTTGACTCTAAAATTCCTAGAAATATTGCGAGTTAGAAGCCGATGTGAGTGTGTACCTGGCTGAGTGGTGCTTGATTTTGCTTGGGTAATCCTCAAATTATGAGTTATTTATCTTATAAATTGTGATCTTTTCCTTTTTCTTCCCTGCTTTGCATGGGTCTGTACCATTATCGCTTTGTGGTTGCGTTGGTTTTATTTTTAGTGCTTAATTTCAGGGGCCATAACAAATGCAATTTCTTTCATTGTCGCTAATAAAGAGTTTTCTGAAATGCTAATGTTTTGGAAGGATTGTTCAGAATAGTTTGACTATCTTGCTAGTATCACACTGACATGCATTTGAATCTAGAGGGTTCATAATCATATTCTGACATAACATGCACTCTTGCTATTGGAATGCATCCATTTCAACTAAATTATGGTGTTTGATAACTCAATCGATAAGAATCGCGTTTGCATCCTTAACTCGGCGGAGATGTATTCGGGGTCCAAGATGGAGATCTCTAATTTCCAAATATATTGACAATTCTTAAAGTTAGAATTTGTACAAAATTAATTCTTAGTTCTTATACGGGTTTTCCTTCTACCACCTGTTTCTTTCATATTTGAGTGTCAAGACATTTGTAAAATGGGAAAATAGGTATATGGATTCACATGTTGCTACCATTTCAAATTTTATTCACTATGGTATACATTACAGGCCCCTTTAACACAACTTTTGTTTGTACTTTTAGCTAGTAAAAAAGGAGAAACAAAAGATATTTGGGACCATATTTTTAAAAAAGCTTAAATGGGCAAAAAAAGTTTTCAAATTTTATTAAAAGGTAATAAAAATGTAATAATAAAGCTTATAATGTACTATGAGAACTCTGGTCGCTGTTCAAGGTTTGTTTGAAAAGTGTTTTTTTAAGAAGTTACATTTTGTAGCTTTGATTGGAAGCACTCTTGGAGAGTTGAAGTACTACTTGTAAATTATTCAGGGTATGCTTGTTTCATGTATTCTTTGAACTCAATGGATTCAAATTTAAATACGAGTATCAAGAATCCTTCAGATACGTGTTTGTTTTTCCTAAAATTTGAATCATTTGAGTATCAAGAATCTAAGTTTTCAGAGTTTTCATCCCTCTTTAAACTTTTGATACTTAGATACCTTTGCTACGGTAAAAACTAAAATTCTCTCTCCTCTAGATGAGGAAAAAAAATCATAACTTCATTGATATCTAATTGAGATGATTCTTTTTTCACTATTACTAATGAAAAAAAGAATAAATCAAGATTCATATTGCATATATTTTTAAGATCATTAACATTAAGATTTTATTAGATTTATTAATAAATTAAAAACTATCTTCACTATCTCTCCAAACATAAATTCTAAGTTTATTTCATACTCAAATTAAAACTTAAATGCACATCTAAACGTCAATTCGAATAACAATTTAAATCACATTAACTCAAATTAAATCACTAATTCGAATCCATTTACTAAACGGACCCTCAAACACTTGTAGAAATAAGGCCTTGAGAAAACCACATCCCTTATGGACACCCCTTATTAAAAATGATCTCCTCTTCTTACTTTTTCAAAATTGTCATTTTTTTATTTTATTTTTTTAAATATTAATTACACATTTACTATTTTACTCATTATAATTCAATCTCAAAAATTAGAAACATTAATTTTCTCTCTATTCCCTCGTGAGGGAGTGAGAATGGATGGTAACTTGGACTTTTAATAAATCACCAATTTTTTGTTATACTAAGTGCATTAACGATTAATGATATAATAGTTTTTGAAGACATTTAATCAATAAAGAGTTTATTATTTATTTTCATATATCAAATGTTGTCTTCTCTATGTATATTTTATGTTGAATGTATGATAAGTAAGTAAAAGTTTAGACTGTTAGTTTAAATCTTTAAGATCGTGCATACGATGGACAGATTATGCAGAAGATATCTTAAATGTGATAGTCTAAATGGTAAGGTCCGCAATTGAGGGAATAAAGTTGGCCGCTTTATTGATGTTAAGATTGTTATGTTGTCTACATCTCTAACAAGCGATGACTTGCCTTGGTCATTTAAGATTGTTATGTTGTCTACATCCCTAATAAGAGATGACTTATCTTGGTAATCAGAGTTGGACTTTACGAGTGAAAACATTGGTATATTGTCATAGGTGACGATATATTAGATTAAAACTAAAGATAAATTGATGATCAATTCACTTTAGACAATCATATGTATTACATCTCAATCCTAAAAGGAATCAATGAGACCGTATTTTTGACTTGTATCTTTTGATATACCAAAGGTGACATCTTAAATTATATGAAGATACGCATACCTGTACATTAAAGACATGACTCTTGATTGAAATAGACTTGTCAATTATATAAATGGAATTCATAGCTCTTTTATAGAGTTAATGATATTCTCTTATAGGCATTAACTTGTAATTGGAAATTGGAGCGTTCAACTATTTTGATAAATATGTGTAATTGAATGGTCTATTATTTATTATTAGTTATGAATAGTAAGTATTATAATGGTGAGATAATGAAATATAACATAAAAATAATTGGGAAGGTAAAACGTAATATATTCTTAAGCCGATTATGAATATCCTATAGGGGAGTTATACATTATGATATGTTATGGACGATAAACTTATTAGAGTTACGTAATTTTATATATAATTCAAGAGTGCAGCTAAAAGCTTTTAGTTGAATAGATTTAGAGTTGATAATTGTAATATACATGTATTTGGGATATATTTTATAATTATAGAAGCTTGATCTACATATGTCTATTAGGTTCTTTTTGTTAGCTCATAATATTTTCTGTAATGATACGACATGTTTTTCTTACAGATTGGTAACCTATGTTATTTATTAAATTGACTAAAATTCGATAGATTGGATTTAATAATTCGTGTTGGTTTATTGAAAAATTAATTTAAGATAAAATTATTGAATTATTTAAAATATATTTCATTTGTATGAGATTATCTATATATGATTATTTTAATTAAATAACTTTTTTATTGAGTTATTTAAATTAAAATTAAGGCTCTATAAAGGATACATGGGTCAAATAAGATACGATTTATTCAATCGGCTTAAATCGGGTGAATCAGATAAGTCTGAGAAGTTGGAAAACATATCTGCCAACTCGGCCATGGCGTCGCGGTCAACTGCCATACATAGGTGCGATCGATTGCGCTTGTTTGTTCAACAAAATGCGTGAATGTGTTTTTAGCTTAGATTTTAAGTCTGATTTGAATTTTGAGGCCAAATCTAATAAGGACTAACCCTAATCTAACCTTTATATAAAGGAAACTATTCTCTATTGTTTTCAGATCACTTAGAGAAATTTAGAGAAGAGGATTTTGTTGGGAAAGATCTGAAACTCTCATACAACATTTGTTTAACATCTCAAAATTTAGTCTTAGTTTTCTCATATAGTTAGAAGGAGAGGTCACCTTAGGAAAATTTGAATGACGTGTGACCACCCGCATTCTGATGGTGGAAAGAGAATAGCAAGGAAGACCAGTTAGTTAAGGCTTTTCTAGTAAATTTCTCTTGTTGCAATTCCTTTAGTTTTTCTAGTATACTAAGAGGTACGAAAGATCTTTTATTAATTTATATACATAATATATCTAACTTGTTTTGGAAAAACAATTTAATTAAAAAATTTTTAAAATTCGCTGTGTACTCGTTTTCCAACAAATTGGTATTAAAGCCATCGTTTTACGGAGTTTTTATGGGTTTGTGATTATGCTATGTACATAAATTACGTGATCTTATTCTCTTCTATGCTTGAATTATATTTTTTGGAGAGTTATCACTCTAGGGTTTCTATACAATTGAAGCTTAATCTTGAGGGCATGTTTGGAGGCTAAGCCTTGACAAAGCGGCAATGGGCTTTTTGGAAGCTTCTAAACTGCAAGCCAAAACCACGGATGCTTGTGAAGGAGCATATGATGTTGGTCATAGGTAACCTCATTGAGACTTAAACTCATGGAGCTGAAATTGATGCTAAGTCATAGATGACTATGGTTTTTGAGACTCTTTCAAAGGAGTTCATCCCGATTAGAGCTTCGTATAACTTAAGCAATAGACAGGATATGACTTTGACTGAGTTGATGATGCAGTTACAAGAGTTTTAAAACTTGATCCAGGAAGCTCTAGTTGGTGCTGAGGGGAACTTGGTGGTTGCATCCGGTTCCAATTCCAATTCTGGGAATGGAAAGAAGCAAAAGGCCAAGAACGAGAAGTCTTCTATTCTTGTAAATGGCAAGGATAATAAGAAGAAAAAGAAGAGGATCCGAAGAAGCTAAAGTGCTTTTTCTACCAAAAGGTCGAGCACATCAAGAAGAATTGCAAAGGTTTCTAAGCTAAAGGAGGTAAGTATGAGATTCTAGTTGTTGATACTTGTTTAGTTGAAGAATCAAGTGACACTTGGTCATAGATTCTAGAGCGACTAATCTTGTATGTGTTTCTCTATAGGAGTTCAAAGAAATAAGAAGTCTGCTACATGAGCACTTTACATTACAGATGGACGATGGATCCTTAGTGTTGGCTGAAGCAGTGGGAGGCACCATGTTTATTTTGATAGTTATAAGGTTTTAATTTTGAGAGATTGGTTTTATGTTCTAAACTTAAAAGGAATTTAATTTCTATCGCTTATTTCTTTAAGAATTCTTGTTCATTTTCTTTAAATAATAAAGTTGCGATTCATAAAAACAAATCTTTTATCTGTAGTGGATGAATGCAAAACAACCTATATTTTATCAAACCTAAGATGGACTCAATGCTTAACATTGAGATTAACGATGAGTCTAAAAGACTTAAAACTTCTCACTCTAATAACTTATCTTTGGCACTTGCGATTAGGTAATATTGGCCTGAATAGAATTCAAAGGTTAGTAAGGGATGGGCTTTTAAGTTATTTAGAGATGGAATCTATACCACTATATGAATCTTGTTTGGAGGCCAAAGTGACCAAAAGACCATTTGGGTCTAATGGTAATCGAGTCAAAGGGGTTCTAAAACTTGTAAATAGTGATGTTTTTGGTCCCGTGAACATCAAGGCATGAGGAAAGTATGAGTATTTTGTCACTTTTATTGATGATTACTCGAGATATGGGTATGTCTACGTAATGGATCATAAGAGCGAAACTTTTGACAAGTTCAAGGAGTTTAGAGCTGAAACAGAGAACCAATTAAGTAACCCATAAAGATACTTCGATTCAATCGAGGTGGAGAGTACCTCTCTAATGAGTTCTTAGCAGACTTAGTAGTGAATGAGATTTTATCCCATTTGACTACGCCAGGAACTCTACAACAGAATGGCGTGGCTGAGAGAATGAATAGGATTCTACTGGACATGGTTAAATCCATAATGAGTTATTTGACATTGTCTTTATCTTTCTAGGAATATGCACTACAAACCGCTTGTTATCTTTTGAATAATATGCCTTCAAAATCGGTTCCTATGCCCTCACAAGTTGTGGATGGAAAGGAAGATATCCTTAAACTATATTTGTATATGGGGATGTCCTGTTTATGTGCTCGACAAAGAAACAAATAAGTTGGAAGCCCGTTCAGAGGTGTGTGTGTTTGTAGGATATCCAAAAGGGACAAAATGTGGTTATTTCTATAACCTAAAAGAAAATCAAGTTAAGGTTTCTACAAATGCGTCTTTCATTGAAGAAAGTTGCATGAACAACTTTAAGCCTCATAGTAGAGTGATACTCAAGGAGATGGTGAGTGATTCAATTGCTCTGATGGTTCCGACGGAAATTGCTCCAATCAATGTGGAAAAACTGGTAGAATAAACCTAAGGAGCTTTGGAGTAGTGGAAGGATCAGACGTCAATCTGAGAGGTATATGTTCAATGGTAAAGCTTACCTGGCTGAACCGGTTGAACATGATAGGGATCCTTACACTTAGAAAAAGGCTATGCAGGATGTTAATTCAAAGCTCTGGACAGAAGCTATGAACGCTAAGATCAAGTCTATGAAGACTAATCAAGTCTGAGAACTTGTGGACCTTCCTAAATGGGTAAAACCCATAGAGTGTAAGTGGGTCTACAAAAGAAAGAGAGAACCATATGAGAAAGTCGAAACCTACAAGGCTAGACTAATAGCAAAAAAAACTCACAAAAGGAAGGAATCGACTACGAGGAAACCTTTTCACCTATAGCCATACCTAAGTCTATCCGTATTTTCCTATCCAATACTGCCGTTCTTGACTATGGGATTCGACAAATGGATGTTAAGACAGCTTTTTTGAATGACTATCTTGATGAGGCCATATATATGGCACAACTAGAGGGGTTCAACGCTAAGGGTCAAGAGAATAAAGTTTACAAGTTGCTAAAGTCAATTTATGGACTTAACCAAGCTTCTCAACTATAAGAAAAATCGGGGACGCTTGTGAAGGAGTATATGATGTTGGTCATGGCATACCTCATTGAGACTCAAACTCATAGAGTTGACATTGATGCTGTCACAAATGACTATGATTTTTGAGACTCTTTCTAGGGAGTTCACTCCATTTAGAGCTTCGTATAACTTAAGCAATAGACAAGATGTGACTTTGACTGAGTTGATAAAACAGTTGCAAGAGTTTGAAAACTTGATCAGGGAAGGTCCGACTGGTGGCGAGACGACCTTGGTGGTTTCATCTGATTCCAATTCCAATTCTAGTAATGGAAAGAAGCAAAAGGCCAAGAATGAGAAGTCTTCTATTCCAACAAATGGCAAGGATAATAAGAAGAAAAAGAAGAGGACTCCGAAGAAGCTAAAATGCTTTTTCTATAGGAAGGTCAGTCACATCAAGAAAAATTGGAAGGACTTCCAAGCTAATGGAGGTAAGTGCAAGCTTTTAGTTTTTGAGACTTGTTTAGTTGAAGAATCAAGTGTCATTTAGGTCATAGATTCTAGAGCAATTAATCATGTATGTGTTTCTCTACAAGGGGGTTCAAGGAATTGAGAAGTTTACTACATGAGCACTTTACGTTACGGATGGGTGATGGATCCTTAGTGTTGACTGAAGCAGTGGGAGACGTCCATGTTTATTTTGATAGTTATAGGGTTTTAGTTTTGAGAAATTATTTTTGTGTACCTAAACTTAAAAGGAATTTAATTTTTGTTGCTTGTTTATTTAAGGATTCTTATTCACTTTCTTTAAATAATAAAATTGTTATTCGTAAAAATAAATCTTTTATCTGTAGTGGATAGATGCAAAACAACCTATATTTTATTGAACTTAAGATGGACTCATTGCTGAATACTAAGATTAACGATAACTCTAAAAGACTTAAAACTTATAACTCTAATAAGACTTTTTTTTGGTACTTACGATTAGGTCATATTGGCATGAATTAGATTCAAAGGTTGGTAAGGGATAAACTTTTAAGTTATTTAGAGGTGGAATCTACACCACAATCCAAATCTTGTTTAGAGGAAAAAAATGACCAAAAGACCATTTAGGTCTGAGGCCATCGAGCTGAAAGGGTTCTAGAACTTGTGTATAGTGATGTTTATAGTTCCATGAACATTAATGCATGAAGATGATATAAGTTTTTTGTCACTTTTATTGATGATTATTCGAGATATGGGCATGTCTGCCTAATGTATCAAAAGAGCGAAACTTTTGACAAGTTCAAGGAGTTTTGAGCTGAAGTGGAGAAGTAATTAGGTAAACCCATAAAGACACTTCGATCTGATTGAGGTAGAGAGTACCTTTTCGATGAGCCTGTCCATAGTTCGTAACGAGTTTTAGCCACTGCTTTGCTTGAAACCCTATTAAGGATACATGCTGTAGTCTTTGGTGCTTTTACTTAAAGGGGTTCTGGTGAAGAAAAATAACTAATCATACTTCTTACCATGTCCTTAAGCGTTTTATTTCATCTCTCAGCAACACCATTCATGCTAGGCTTTCCTAGCATTGTGTAGTGTGGGACAATATTGTATTCCACTAGGAATTTTGCGAAGGTCCTAGACGATGTTCATAGGATCCTTCATATCTACCATAGTATTCATCACCATGGTTAGATTTAACGGCTTTAATTTTCTTGCTAAGTTGATTTTCAACTTCAGCTTTGAAAACCTTTAAAACATCCAGAGATTGAGACTTCTCATGAATCAAATATAGGTACCCATACTGCGAATAGTTGTCAATGAACGTAACAAAATATTGTAGGCCATTCCAAGAAGATGTAGGGAATGGTCCGCAGACATCATTATGAATTAGTTCTAAGACGTCATAACTTCTGTTGGCACCTAATTTTCTTATGTTTGTCTGTTTTCCCTTTATACACTCAACATAGACTTGGAAATTTGTCAAATCAAGGGAATTAAGAATCCTGTCGGACACAAATCTTTGAATTCTCTATTTAGAGATATGGCATGAACGCTTGTGCCATAGTGTGGCGGAATCCTTGTCGGTTAATTTGCCATACTGCAACTGTTTTGCCATCGTTCACATAGATGAATCTTTCAACATTACTTGGATATCGGCTCCATAGTCAACCCTGCTAGACACCACCAAGTAACACCTAAATCTACCTAGCAAGTACGTTTAGGTACAAAATTTAAATTAATTTTAGAACAAAGTAAAGTGAGAAATATACCTTTCTTTACATGCCAGTTGGCATACTTAGGACTTTTTTTTTTCATGTGTCCAGCCCTTTTGTAGAAGTAATAAGTAAAATCCTCATCCTGTTTCTTTTGCACTTTATGCTATGTTGTTCTAGCTGCAGCTTCTTTATTGTTCCTTTTCCTTTTCTTTTCCTAAAAGATGGTTGCTAAGTGAACACTTTCAACCTTGTCCCGCTTAAGCCTTCTTCTTGCACACAGTGAGATATGAGCTCATTAAGAGTCCATTTGTCCTTTTAGGTGTTGTAACTCACTTTGAACTGACCGTATTGTGCAAGAAGAGAAATCAAAACTAAACACTTGAACAAGTCCTCAGACAACTCTAACTTTAGTGACTTTAGTTTAGAAGTGATAGAGACATCTCCATGATGTACTCCCTTATGTTTCATTTTCCTTTACACTTTAATGAAACAAGATTAGCCAGCAAGGTACTAGTTTCAGCTTTTTCGTTTTTAGCAAAATGCTTTTTAATCTCTTCAAGAAACTTCTTAGCACTTTCCTCCTAGATATTGAGCCCCAAAAGGTATCCGGAATGGAGCTATTCATGATCATATGACTCATGCAATTAGAATGCTCCCACTTCTCTAAGTCCCTTTTAGTATCAGAGGAACTTTTAACAGTAAGAGGAGGGTAAGAGGAGGGTGAGCTTCTGTCTAAAGCACAAAATCAAGATCCATGCAATCAAGAACAATCATAACGTTATCTTTCCAATTCTTGAAGTTTGTGCCATTAAGCACGGGAATGGAATTAATATTGGTAGACATTGTAGAAGAAGAATTAGAAACTGAACAGAGAACAAAACAAATTACAAGCTCACAATCAATAATCATGTCACAACATGAAGATAATCATCCAATAAATACAAACATGACATGATTATATAATTCGCATAATGGTGGGCCCTATCACAAGATACTTAGCACAAAATTGAGATTTAGTCTTTGGACAGAAACATCAACTATAAGTGGTACTCTCTATGCAGCAATCAAATATTGACAATTAATCCTATCGAATAATAAGCCTTTCTTTGGACCGACTCATTGTTCACATAAAAAACTTAATATTCATCACATATTTACTACCACAGATATGCCTATTATTTGGCCAAATAATAACCTTCTTTTAGGCCCGTCGCCGGCCGTTATTTGCATAAACAATTGGCATACGTATTTTAATATTTCAAAATAAATAAATTTACAAAATAGAGGTTACTTTGACAATATATTATTTCAATTAATTTGTTTCGAAATATCATACGTACTTTAAAAAAATCCAAAAGATTGTGCACAATATGGATTCGGCAAACGAAATATACGGTTACAATATGATTCGGCAAATATTTGTGTATACTGAAACTGAAGATAAAAACATATTACTAAAATTCAATAGGGAAATATACTAAATCATAATATAAACAACACGTTTATATATACATCACCAAAAAACACCAAGATATCAACACAAGGAAAGCATATAAACCATAGCTCCAGCATAAAACTTTTTTATGTATATAAGGTTTATAAACACACACGACCGAAAAACCGAAACCATATATGCACATTAATATATATATAATATATATATATATATAAACTATTGTATATAGTCAACGTAAATATAAACTATTGCAATCGATTGAACTGGAAGTTATTATATCAAATTTACCTTGACACATGGATCAAGTCTTTCCAAAAAATTATCGTGCATAATATACATAAACCCAAAAAATTATAAAAGAAAAATATTACAATAATTTAAGATGATAACCGCTCTTGTGCCACTTATTAGATTTAATCATAAATGTGTTTTATCACCAAATTCCTAAATCTTAAAAACTATCATGACAAATTATTAAGAATAATAATTGAGAATACATACATGAACCCATGGGATGAAATTAAGAGGGATGAAGTCTTCCACAGTCAATTCTGTTTTTAATGCTCAAAGATTTCTGTCTTTATTAGAAAAGGAAGAGAGCAAATTGTTCGTATAATTTGATTTGAGAACCACAATCCTTTTTATATACTAAGTCAAATAGAATTTTATTATTCCTAATTTGACTAGTATTAAGTTTTTACACATTTAAAGCATCACTTATTCGGCCCTATTAAATTCATAGCCTATGATATAATTGTCACTTAAATATGTATACTCATAATAAGATAGTGACTAGAGAGAAATATTGCAGAAATAATTGTGGGTTTCCAGCAGAGGAGAGAACAAAATGGGATCAACCCATACCCATCCAAAGACTCAACGGTAAAATCTTGGGGAAAGAGATTGCAGCGAATCTTTGCAATCTCAAGAGAATCATGCGAGTAACAGGGGAGAATCCCTATTGTAGCTAATGCATTGAAGTTTAGAGAAAACACCCCAAGGGTAAACTTGAGTTTTTGGACTAAGAGGGATTTAGGGGATTTCGAATATCAAGGCACCGAATACGAATTATTGGGATTCTAATTACTCAAGTCCTGATTTGAGCCAAATAAGTCATAGTAAACCTCTAACCAAACAACCCCTAAACAAGACCCAACTCGTCATCCACCAATTGTCTACAACCAAGTGTCGGGTGCTTGTTTCTTGCACCAGGGTAGGCCTAAGGGGTCAAACGTGGTTTAATTGTTGGGCCGAAAGAAGCAGGACCAACGTTAGGTTGGGCCACGAGAATTGGATGATGATGAGGATCTAGATCGAAGTATATTCAGTGAAAACGAGTTGAGAAATTTATAGGTAGCTATTTTTTTAAAAAAAAGAAGAAGAAGAAATTACCCCTAAAACTGAAAAAAAAAATTAAAAAACTAAAAGATGCAATTTTTTGGTTTTCAAAATTTATATTTTTACAGTCTAAAACTTCAAAAATTGAAAATTTGACACCAATTTTTGAAAATCTTTTCGAAAAAGCCCTTGTTGATCATTCCTAACCTTTTCCCTCTTTAGCTCATTGGAGCGAAATCATTTCCAGAAAATATCTTCTCTCTTCTTATGTATGATTAATCCTTTGAAGTAGATGCAAAACTCAGAATGGATTTGCTTAAATTAGAATTTTGATTAATTTTCTAGCTTCTCTAGAAAAAAAAAAAGTTTTATCACAACAATCAATACAAGTCGTATTGGTATAATTGTTCTCATACGAATGGAAATTTAAAAAAGCTATTGAGTTCTAGCTTATTGAAAGACGACTGCTCAATATTACTATTACTTAGATACGACATACACATGGATCATACAATACGAATTTGCAGAGAATTTTTTAAATCTGTGTTGTATTAATTTAGTTGGATGGTAGAGTACTGGCAGTAGCAGAGTCTTGATTCATCTCCTCCTTAATTGCTGCAGCCAATTGATCGTATGCTTCCCCCCAGGCAGAAGGCATCTCATTGTTCCATTTCTCTCCAACTGCTTCTTTGATTGTTCTTAGCAATGCTTCTTTCACCACCTATGCATTAGTTTTCCCAGGTACTTTAATAAAAGTGTTATTTTCCTTTTTATGCTCGTTGTTTTAGTTTATTCAAAAATTACACTTTCATTTTTAATCGCATCGAATGCATATTTTTATATTTGATTTAATATATGAATTTAGACCCTTTTACGATCAACACTCAATTATAACTTAAAAATATGTAAAACATCCTCAAATAGAAAAGCAAAAAAACTAAAAAAAAAAAGAAACTTTAAAAATCCTTAAACTTATGGTTTGACCTAAAAAATGTTCAAAAATACCGTCAAAATGGGTTTTTTTTTTTTGTTTTTTTTTGCTGCTTTTGTTTTCATTCCATTCAAATATTTTACGGTTCTAGTTTCTTTTTTTCTCTTTTTAAGGAAGTCAAAATCAATTATTGACCGAAACAAGTTCAAAAGTATAGTGTTTTTAATAAGCTCAAAACATATAGTATAAAAAGATAACATGTTATTATAAAAAACAATAAATTAGGAAGCAATATAATTTCAGTGTCTAATGACATGTTATGTATGTTTATTCGTACTTAATTACATGTGCATGTGTGTCTATAATACATAGAGATTTACCTCAAAATGAAGAGAGATGACCCCACTCTTAAAATGAACATATCCCAAATGCTTTAAACTTGAATCAGGTACGACTACCTCCCCCTTCTCTCGAAGCTGAACAGCTGACTCACATGTCTAATATTACAGGAAAAATAGATGTTATGATGTTATATTTACTCAATATTGCGCTTCCCAGCAAGGGAAAAGCAAAAGAATATTGTGCTATATTCCTAATATTGCTTTGTCGAGTGTTTATTCGCCTCGTTTTATTAAACTCTGTCCGTCTGAGGCAATTCTGATTTAGAGCTACATGTATATGTGCTTGTCAAACTACGTTGACAAGAGAACAAAAAAATATTCAAGAAGTTACGTAGAGTCGCAATCAATACATATTTATGTATAGGTGTATATGCACAAGCATAAGATTAATTGCACATCAATTAATTGTTGTCCGTTTAGGGCCTAAATGTCAAAATTAAAAATTTTAGGTGCAGCATGCAAAAGATGATAGATTTAAGATGCATGAGTTTAATAATTGTGGTAACATTAATTAATAGACAAAAATTACCCTAGATTTTTCAAAAATAGACACTAAATTTTTTTGATGGTGGCAAGTTGGATCCTGAACTTTTTAAACCGTGCATTCATTGATATCAATTATTGATTCGACTGCATTGTCAAGAATCGTAAAGTTTAGGGTCCTAAATGTCAAAATGGGAAGTTTAAGGTGCAACATGCAAAAGATGATAAATTTACGATCCATGAGTACAATTTACCCTACATACAAATTAACTTTTTGTTAGTAGTCATGAAACTTTAAAAGCTATAAAAGTAACCTTTTAATTAAAATTTTATGAAAATGTCAATATTGTAATGATTAAACAAAAAAATCAATGCCTCAACTAATAGTATTCAAATGCCAAAATTTGACTTATGTTATATTTGGCGCCGTGTTTGCCATCAAATATAGCTAGCATATGTCTAATTTAGTATTAAAAAAAGCACTGTATAGAAGAGTAATTTTTCTACTTGAAGACTAAAATTTGACGTTAGTATACTAATTTGACAAGTATTAAAATTTAGCATTGACATATTAATGCTAGCATTGCATTTAAAATGCTAAAATGACTTGGTTATACGAAATGTACACAAAGGAAAATGTTCGCTTACCATCTTAAAAACCTTAAGAGCATGGGCCTTGAGCTTAGGATTATTTTGTGGTATTTCATCTGAGTCTCGAAGAAATGAAAACATGTCCTTTGCAGCCGGTGCAATCTCAAGAATGCTACGAATCAGCAAGAAGAAAACAATATATACATTATTAAATTACATGACATTCTCAAACAAAAAAGTGAAAAAAAAAAAAAAAGAAAAAGTAATTTTTATATTAACATCCAATTTTCTACCTCTTTCTTTTCACACGGTGCTAATACTTACTGTATGAAGAAACAAAGGCTTAAATCAGCGATGTTGGGCTTCATCAGCTCCCATGATTCTTTCACCAAGCATTCTTCCTTCTCTCCAAAACCCATATTGGAAGTGTTGGGATGCCTCTTCCAAGGCAAGTGATAAGTATTTGGCTTATAGTTTATCTCACTTTGGATTTTGAACAACTTGTCAGAGAAAGATAAGCTACAAATGGCTATAAATAATAATAATAAATGGCTATAAATATGTCGTATATATTTGCATCTCGCCAAGTGTAAGCCATAATTTGCATGTAGTTTGAATCTTGGCCGTACAAGCCAGAGTGTGACGGGCAAAAAATCACCGTCCATCATATCGTTGTGGATATCTGTTATAAGATTTACATGCCCCTTGTGTAAGAATTTCTGTTTAGAATAAACGGGAAAAAAAGAAATTAAGTGAATTCATGTGATCTTTTTTTTTTTTTTACTTGTTTTCAACAAATTCTAATAGAGGAGATTGATAGCCCGTTTGTTTAGTAGGTTCAAAAAACTCTTCATACTATTTTGTTATAGTATTTTTTCTTATAAAAATTTAAATTTTGTTTAAATTTTTGTTCAAACTTTTTATTGAGATCTATGAAGTAAATGTAATGATCGAGAAAATTTCATTAATAAAACATAATATTTAATTAGGTTTAATTAATGAATTTACTCTTAAAAATATAAATGTTTGTAAAAATTTTGATAAAGTATGAATGAGCGGTATTAATTGCAAATTTTATGGCAAATGTGATGTGATGTTGGATATGAAAAAATACAAATTTTATGAGTTTAATGACTCAAAAATTTGTGCATAATATCCATAGAATGAATTTTATATCACAATTAATTATAAAATTGTGATATAAACGAATGGGTGATTAGAATATAAATAGGATATAGAGGTTGTCCAAATCCTAACATCGGGTAAAAATAAGGCCGAAATAGTATAAGTATACTGCTATGAAAACGCAGATACAGAAAATGTCATATTTGGCCTTCAAAAGTTAATGAAAAGTAAGTCAAATATTTTTATACAGTTTAAGGATAGAAAGTACACTGATGTGACTACGACAGTACAAGAAAAATACTACTTGACAAAAAATTACACTGTGCAAATTGTTAGGCCCCACAAAGTAGACACCCAACCGGATTTGATTGGGCCACCAAGCTTAGAAATGTGACCCAATAGCATGATGACACCTTAGGGTAATCAAGTAGGTGACCATGAGTCACCAAAGGAGATAAGTGAGCATTTAATGCAAGTTTATCAAAAAATTTCATTTCTTTCTTTCCTCCCATATTCGGTAGCCATAGCTAGACCTCTCAAAAAAATTTCTCAACCCCATACTTTGCAAAAACAACCCCAAAACAAGTTTTAGAAGCACACTCAAGGATTTTTCACAAGATTTAAGGTAAAATCCCAAACTTTTAGCAAGTTTTCAAGGGATTTTTCATGGGTTGAAGGGGAAATTAATTCATGGTGTTTTTGCATGAAAATGAAGCCTAGGAAGGAGTTCAAGGAGACTTGGAAGGTTGCAAATCAAAAGAATGGTATTTGGGTAAGTTTTGAATTTCAAAGTTTTAAAATTTTATGAATTTTGTTTTGATTTTTATTCTTTTAAGCCCATGCGGGTCCTTGAGCATGTCTTTGATGAAATTTCATGTCTATGTGATGTATGACATGTGTAAGTTGTGAAATTTTGGTTTATGGTGCAAAATTGTAGTTTTGTAAAAAGTGTTGTTTTTGTAATTTTGATGTTAGTTTTAGCAAAAGTGATGTTTGAGCATGGGAATGATTTAAAAAAAGGATGAAACGGTTTCTGCAGGGGTAGATATGCAATTTTAAGATGAATTTTTATAAAAACAACCTAGGGAATAAATTGAAAGAAAAAGTTCTTTCTTAGCAGAATTGAAAAATGGCCAAAAAGACCCCTGTACAGTGAGATTTTCACAAAAGTTAAAACACAAAAGTTGTAGATCTAGACGAAACTATTAGGCATCGTGGATAGTTTGTCAAAAATCTCGATCGATGGTGAGATTTTGATTTTTCAAAGAAATTGTGAAAATTGTGAAAAATTTTAAAAGGGCAAAAACATCATTTCCTAAAGGATTTGAATATGGTACTTTGAGAAAAAATGATCCTTGAGAAAAATAGGAAATTTTGGAATGAAAAGGACAATTTTAGCCCCGGGGTTAAAATTGTCAAAATTTTTAGTTAAGGACCAAACTGTAAATTTTTACAAAAAAAGGGTATAGAGAGGAAACAAAGAGACCCGACCCATTAGGGCGCTATTTTGAAATAAGTATGTGATTTTTTCTATTAGAAGAGCGAAACCAAGCTCGAGAAGTTAGTTAGCCCGCTAGGGGCAAAATCGTCATTTTTTTTAGTAGTCGAAATTGTTTTAAAATGACCCCAAAAGGGAAAAAGAAGTAATTATGCTCTTCGATAACGATAATGGTATAGGACAAGATAAGAATAAGAAAAACCAGTGATTTTTAGAGTTGTATATAGTTATGCAACTCGATTAATTAAGCAACGAACATTTTGTAACAAAATGTAATGAAGTTTGGCTAATAGTTTTGAAATTGGCCAACAGGATCCTAGGAGTCTAGGAGAAAGGAGAATCGAAGTTGATTTGACGGTACACAAAAACGAGTAAGTGCCCTTCTCACTTATAGTGTGAAATGTAGGTATAGAAAGAAATATATGTATTCGTATACCTATGCAAATAATGAAGTGTAAACTTGTATGTTGGCCATGATATGAATACCTAGGGGTATAGTCAAGTATGAATATCTGTGAGTATACGAATGAATACCTGTGTGTATAATATGTTACGTACTTAAGTGTACAATAATGAATATTAGTATGTATACTATACTATGCTTACGTATCTATGTGTACAACGATAAATACCTATGTATATATAAAGTAGGTACCTATGTGTACTATGCTATGCAAGAGAATTTATGTTTCATGGATAATATGCGATTGTCACTTCATGCATGGTATGTCAACCATAATAAATGGACTGTTAAATATATCACTAGAAAGTAAGAAAAGTATCGTACCGACTCCAGACTCAAGGGGAATTTAAAGAATATAGTATGGTCACGGTATTACATAGACCTAAATGAAATTGCGCAATCATACAAACACTTGGGCCGTGGTAAAGATAAGAAATGATGAAGATAAGGAAAGTTTATAAGAAAGCATAATTGACTCGCGCATTTATTTGAATGTCCATGAGGGATTTATGCGACTTACTGGGCGTTAGCTCATTAAGTATTTCTTGCTATAGGTATTCTGACGAGAAGGTCAAAATAAATCTTAATGATGAGCTGGCGGATGGATGGTGTGTGTGTTAGACATGTATGCCCTAAGGAGTAAAAATGTAATAAGTTTTTAGAGACATTTTTATCAATAAAGAATTTATTCATTATTTATATACCAAATCTTGTCCTCTTTACGTTCATATATGTTGAATATATGTTAAGCAAAATAGTCTGAGACTGTCAGTCTAAACCTTAAGAATTGGGCATATGATGGACAGATTATGCAAAAGACACGATTCTTAAGGTGATGGTCTAAAATATAAGATCCACAATCGAGAGAATAAAGTTGGGCGCTTTATTCATGCAAAGATTGTTGTGTTGTCTATATCCCTTTTGGGAGATGGTTTGTCTTGACCATCGAGGTGGACTCCGTGAATAGAAACATTAGCATGTTGTCATAAGTGACAATGTGTTAGATCGGGACATAAAGTGAACTGATTTGGATTAATAATTCTGTCTCGGCAAATCGATTCACTTTAGACAATCATTTGTGTTGTGTCTTAATCCTGAGATGAATAGTGGGCCTGTTGTCTTGACTTATGGCTTTTGATGTACCAAAGGGTGACACCCACATCTTAATAGTGATATGCATGCCGGTACGTTGGAGGCATGACTCTTGATGGCGTAGACTTGTTATTCATAGATATGGAATCCATAACTCTTCTTTAGGAGTAATGATATCCTCTTATATGCGTTCTCCTGTAATTGAAAAACTAGAGCGCTCAACCATTTAGATACATAGGTGTAACCGAATGGTATACTATATTTGGATGGTAAGTTTTCTAATGGTGAGATAATAGAACGTAAGATAAAAATAATTGAGAAGGTAAGACAGAACTTATCCTTAAGCCTAATATGAATTATCATATGGGGATACGATACACTATGATATATCATGGAGACTTAGCTATATGAGCTTCGTAATTCTATATAATTCGAGAGTATAGCTCCAAGCTTTTAGTGGAGTAACGTTGGAGTTGATAATTATGAAATAAATATCTGGGATATTGGGTTTCATAATTATCGGGAGCTTGAACTATATAGGTCCATTTTGGTCCCCTTTGCTAGATCACAAAATCTTGTAACGATACGGCGTACTTTTCCAATAATTGGTGACTTATGTCGGATTTGTCAGATTGGTTTAAAATTTTGGAAGAATAAATAATTCATGTGTGTTTATTGGTTGAATTAATTTTATGATAAAATTAATTCTAAATAAACTTGTTGAATTATTGGGATTAGATAATTCTTGTCTGTTTATCGATTGATTTAATTGGATAAATTAGATCAAGATAAACTTGTAGAATTATTGTGAATTGATTTATTTTCTTAGAGATTATCTTGATAAAGTTGTTTTGATCAGAAAACTTCTCTATTAGGTTATTTGAATTAAAACTAAGACTTTATCCTATAAAATCTAGGGTAGAAAATAAAAGATTCGCGGAGATATTTACGCGGCAGTTCGGCTTGCCGATGGGGCCTGTTCGGCCTACCGATCAGGCTGTTCGGCCTGTCGATCAGCGAAGGATAAGATTACGTGTTTCTACACGAATCTTCTCAGATATTGATCTGAACTTGATTCTGTTTCGAGTTTTTGAGACCTAATCTGATAAGGACTGACCCTAGGACCAATCTATATATAAAAGGGAGTAAGTCTTATGATTACTTAGATCAATTGGGAGATTAAAAGTGATACTCTGCTATTGAGAATCTGCAAACTCTCTGAGAGCTTTTGTTCACAAATCATGAACACTTGCTTTGGGTTCTCTTGATTGGTTGGAAGGAGAGTCACCGGTGGAAGAGCTGTACGTGTGAGCCCACACTTACTCCGGTCGTGGAAAGAGAATAGCAAAGAAGACCAGTTGGTTGAGGCTCTTTTGGAACGTTACTTCTCTACACGGATTGCAGAGGTTCTTCAGCACACAAAAGGTTATTAAGATCTGGTTAATTTATACATATATCATGACAAACTTGTGTTTTGGAAATTACTCTGATATATAAATTTTTTTTTAAATTCCACTACGCACCCTTTTTCCAACAGTGTGCAGATCGGGTATGGAGTCCGCCACTGAATGTTTCCACTATGTATATTCTAAGTATAAAGTTGAGAATTTTAGTTAAGTACCTTAAGGGGAAGTATGAGCTTGACGATAAACAACGCTAAACATACCTATGAATGCATGCTAGTAAGCACATGTTCCTCCTCATCATGCTAGTAAAGGATAAGTCCTTGACACATACTAGCCAGGGCATCCTTAATTTACAAGTATGATCATGTCCCTCGTCAACATGTTAGTAAGGCCATATTCCTATTTATATGTTGGCGACTGTAGGTCCTTCCTCAACATATGAACATGGGTCATGTCCCTTCTCGATATGAGAGTAAAGTCATGTCCCTCCTCAATATGCTAGTCAACACATGTTCTTCCTCAATGTACGAGCAAGGCTATGTGTAACGTCCCGAAATTTATTTAATGTTGAAGTAATGTAAATGGTGGATTAGTGTGCCATAATTAACGCTTTAACATTTATTAGATTATTTGGTTGGATTTTTAATTTTTGGTTGTTTTGTTAAAATTGATGCATTCAAATGATTTCTTATTGTTTTAAAATGATGTTTTGAGTTTTAAAACACCACAATTTGTAAAATGTTAAAAATACTCCGTTTTGCAAAACCGTGGGCGGCACATGGTTTTCGCACAGTAAAACCGCCCACCGATTTTCTCTATTTATTTCCTTCCTTCCTCTCTCTCTCCTCACTCTCCCGCAACACCTCTCTCTCTCTTCTCTCTCTCCCTCGGCAGCTCACTCTCTCTCAATCTCTTTCAAGATTTTTTTTTGAAAACCACATTTGAATCCAAGCTTCGGAACAGCAAGGAGGAAGCTCGGGGACGTGATTCGGCAACCGAGATCGCGGATTGAAGCTTCGATTCGAGGTTAGATTTGAAATTTCTAAACTTTTTACAAAATTTCCAATTTTGTGTGTTTTTGAAATCTAAGTTTGTTTTAGCTTAGAAAACCGTGGATTTGTGTTAAATGAGCTTAGAACAACTAGAATCTAAGCCTAGATTGAAGAAAAACGGATTGAATTCAAGATTTTTCATTTTTCTCCTTTTTTTCTCATTTTTAGATTTTTGAGGATTTTGAGTTTAAATGTTGTTTAAATGATTCCAAACATGTTCTAGAATGTTTTTCTATCAACTATAGTTGTTTTTCATGCCTGGGATTTGAGAAAAACAGGTTAGAAACAAGATTTGGATTTTGGGGATCGAGAAACCCGTGGCTGGGATTTCTGGGTTTTCCCAGTTCGGCAGGCCGAAGTTCATGTTCGGCAGGCCGGAGTGATGATCGACAAGCTGGTGTTCTTCCGACCGGTAGGCCGAATCTGGGGAAATGTTCGGCAGGCCGAACCTTGTTTCCGGCAGGCCGAACTGTGCAGTTTGGCAGGCCGAAGCAGGGCGTCCGGCAGGCCGACCGAGGCATGGAAAATTTTGTGATTTTTACCCGTTTTCACTGTTTTGAACCCTGATTTAAATCCCAACCTTATAGGATGATTTTAAAGGTACAAATGGCACACTAGGACATCATGAAATGATTTAGTAACATAGAATGTCTCGAACTAGATATTGATTGACTTAGTTTGTATCTAGGATCGTTCGTGGTTCCGTGGAGCTAACGTATAGCGGACCGGGATTACGGTGTGGGGTACCGGCACGAGTATTGAGGTAGGACTTCTATCCTATTTCTTTGGTAGCCTGGTTTTGAAATGATTTGGCTTTGAAAATGATTTCTATCAAAATGTTTTCAACGGTTGTTTGAAAATGGTTTTATCGGTTATATTTTAATATACCGTGATTATGAAATGAACTTCATAATAAATGTAACTGACAACACTCGGTAATTGGGTTTTGAATGACAATGATAATAAACACTAAGGCATGATGCCATATCAGAGATCGGGTCGTGTAGCGATCGACCTTGGGGGCAGGTCCCGAAACCCAGCTGGGCCACTACGGTGGTGATATCATGGTTTGCCTAGGTAAAAGTAAATTGGTGTTTTGATTTGACGAGTAGACTGTTCGGTGTCAGGACGGTTCTACTCAAATTGTTTATCTATTTATTTATTTGAGTTTCCTTTGAATAACTTCTAATAATGTTGTGTTCCTTTGCGTTAAACTATTTTATAAAACATAGTCCTACTGAGCCTTTCGCTCACGTTTTATTGTTTTAAATTTCCCCCCCTCTAGGTGGTTTCCCATTTAGGTTTGGAGAAGATTCTTCGGACCGAACTCAGGAGCAATAGGAGAATTTATTTATATTCTGTATTTATTTAATCAAGGCATGTAAGACTTAACTTTATTTGTACTTAGACTATAATTGTATTTATGATATTGTCAGAACCATGTGTGTGCACAAGTTGTGGGTTGTGGAACCCATATTCGCGGTTTTTATTTAATTATTATTATTTGCTAAATATTTATAAATTCGTTTATCAAATGTGGTGGAAAATCTTCTTAATTTTTATTTAATTTGATTCTCAAACTCTCGATTTTTAATTAAATTCTCTTTTAATTAATCTAAATATTCCGCCACGTCACCTCCCGTACTCCGGGGCGTGACACTATGTCTTTTCTCAACATATTAGCACGGGCATGTGCCAACTCAATATAAGAGCAAGCCATATCCCACCTCAGCATAAGAGAAAGGTCATGTCTCTCCTCATATTCTAGTAAGAGGATGTCCCTTCTCAGCATATGAGCAAGATCATGTCCCCCCTCACATATAATATAAGCCATGTTACCCCTCAACATGCGAGCAAGGACAACAATTTACGAATTTATGAACTTGCTATTTCACGGAAGTTGTTCTCAATACCCATGCCTACATTTTCTATGTGGACTCTGAGGCCCAAATTACCCTCTAGGAGGCTAGGAACTAAGACACAAAATAGACAAAAAAATCTGTCCAGTTTTCTGTACAAATTTTGCAACGCTAAAACTGGAAGTTTACTTTGGTATACTACTATCTTACTTGTTTTTTCTTTAATTCAGTAATCCAAAACCCGATATATGTCATAAAATCTAGTATTGAGTTTTTATATTACCATGTGTCTTATTCCAAACATCCATGCATTAGATCCTCATATAAAACATTTATTAAATATAAATAATTAAACCCACAAGCAACTTGCAGATAAAAGTCAATAGTTAAGTTCATTAATCATGCTTTGTTTAGCTGAAGTATGCCACATAATTGTAACACACATAAAAAAAAGTGACTTGAACATACATTTACACTCAGACTTTTGTGAATTAAATTCCTTAAATTCACAAAACATTTTAAAAAAATATTGGTTATTACGACATATTCTTGAAAGGCCAAAAAGAAGTACTTGAGATATTTACTTCATCTAAAATTTCTTCCAAGTACATTTTTAGCCTCTTGAACATCGATGTTCTTGTTCCCCCTATTTAGGGGTCTTCACTTCCACTGCAGCGGTGGGTAGTGTCAACGCGCTTGTGATTGTTCCTGTAAGGCAGATGAACATTTCATTTTTCGCCTCCTTCAACGTAGTTTACCTCAACGACGTCTTGAATTGCTTTGTCTTTTACTCATTTTAGTGGGTCTTGTGGAATATTTATTTGTTGTGTCGAATTTAAGATTGTAATGAGCTTTGTCACAAGTCTTGTCAAGTTCTTTATGTAAGTGCTTTATGCAATTTTATTAAAATACCCTATTAATTGATAGTGCTTTATGTACTAATGTTTGCGGCTCATAATTCATTTTAGCCGGTTATCATTGCTGGATGATAGATACAGCACAAGATAGGTGTTAAGATTTGGGTCCCTGGTGCTTTTTTTCCCATCTGAGTACACACCGTCATTTGGATAAAACGAGGTACTGGCAGCAAGCACTCCACATCACGGACTGCACAGAGAACACACAATCGCCGGAGGTACGCCGTTCCACACTTCCGTTTCATGATCTTTATATGCTTATAGTTTTTTTGTATATTTAGATCGTACTTAGTCTAACAGTTGGCATAGAGCCGTATTTACTCATGCTTTGTCTTTTGGAAATCTACAAAATTCTCAGCTCTTTAAAATTTACGTGACAAATTATTATTATTTTTTTGATTTTGAGTTATTTGTTTTGGCTCCTCTCTTGCAAAACGAGCTGTCATTTTGGCTGTTGGAATTCATTTTCTCTTGACTAAAACAACATGTCATTTTAGGTTTTAATGCCCAAAACGACACCCAAAACGACATGTCGTTTGTTTTGAGCCAAAATTTAAAAAAAAAATCTAAAAATTTAAAAAAATTTGAGTATTTTTACAAATTTAATAATGGAATATTTTTAGAAAAATTTTCATGAAATTTATAGATTTTAATATTTTATGAAAATTTTATAATATCCACAATTTTGATATTTTTTATGAATCTTTTCATATTTAGTATGATTCATGAAAAGATTCATAATTTTGAATATTCATAATTTTTGGTATTTGTTATGAATATTATTGTGTGGATATGATTTTCTATAATTATGTGCTAGATTATGTTATTTGTATGTATAATTTTAATTTATGCATAAAGAATATTAGCACATAAATTATTGATTTTTGTTCATATTTATTATATTGCCTTAAGTTAGATGCAATTTATTTATAAACAAAATTGAAAATAAATGTCTAACGATCCATATAATTTTAATTAATTAAAGTTTAGCCACAAACAGCTTTAATTATATAAAATTACATATTAAGTGGTTTAGGATCACATACAGAAAAAAACATGTATTGTAATTAATCATAATTAATATAATAAATTTTATCATACATGAATTTTTATTATATTTTTATGGTTAATTAGGATAGAATATCAAATTACATTTCTTAATTTACCTAAAAGAATAAAGAAAAGGAACATAATTTGATAGTTTTATCATTAAGTTAGGTGAATCTAATTGAATTAGAACTTTAGCTCATAGGCCAGTTTTAAGTCACTAGATTTATACTTTTAACAACATAATTTACATTGATAAAACATGATATAAATTTATTAGTCTAAAAAATTATCGAATGTAAGCATGTAATTATTAATGCAGCCTTGCAACCTACGAATTACTCTGACATTAAAGGTGAAATTCCAAACTTAAAGGGGACAATTATAAAATATAGAAGGAGAAAATTCTTTTCCATCTTGGGTGGATTGACATAGTCTATGCTATTAAGGAAGACGAACCTGTTATTACTAATACTAACAATATAGATGAAAAAGCTCGTAATTAACGTTGGGAGCGATTTAATCGTCTTAATATGATGTTCATAAAGACCTATATTACTGCTAGTATTAGAGGTTCCGTCGATCAACATAAGAATGTCAAGGCAATACTGAAAGGCATTGATTAGCAGTCTGCATCATCAGATAAAGTACTTACCAACACCCCTATAATGAAATTTTTATGCTTAAGGCTAATCGGTGTTAAAGGTGTACGTGAACACATCTTCGAGATGAGGAATACTACGGCTCAACTAAAGACACTTGAGATTGATATATCTGAATCTTTCTTGTGCACTATATATTAAACACTCTTTCGCACTAGTATGGCCCTTCAATGGTCAATAGACATAAGGATAAATGGTCAATTAATAAATTTATGACCATGTGTGTTTAGGAAGAAGGAAGGCTGACAATAGAAATGAGTGAAAGTGTATTATTGACAATACAAGAAAAAAAAAATTTTAAAAAGAGCCAAACAAAAAAAGAAAGGTAAAATACCTATTCAAGGTGGAATTAAAAAGGAATGTAAGTGTTTCTTCTACAAAGGGAAGAGACACATGAAAAAGGATTGCACTAAAATCCATAACTGGCTTTAAAAGATAGTAATCTAATCTCATTTACTAGTTATGAATATAATATGATTGATATTAATTATAATATATGGTGGGTTGATTCTGATTATACAATCCATATTTCAAATATCTCACAGTGTATACGGAACCTAAGGATGCCAGTAAAAAGTGAATGAATAATCTATTTAGGAAACAAGATACATTCACATATGGAGATAATTAGGACATACATTTCAATTTTAAGTAGTGGTTTTATTTTGAATTTGGAAAAGACTTTTTATATTCTTAGTTTCTCTAGAAATTTAATTTTTGTGTCAAGCCTTGTACCTTTGGGATATTCCTTCAGTTTTTTTCAGTTTGTTTTAGAAAACCCTTTTTTAGGAATGGTACATTGTATGATGGTTTTTTCTTAATTAATTTACAAAATGATACCACTTATAATGCTATGCATGTTCATACTAGTATAAAGCATTGTGTTATAAATGAAGATTCCTCTATATTGTAGCACTGTTGAGACAAATCTCCCTAGAGAGATTAAAGAATTAGTAAATGATGGAGTACTTGGTACTTTAGATTTTACTAATTCTAACTCCTGTGTAGACTACATTAAAGGAAAGCAGGCTAACAAGTTTATAAAGGTACAAAGAGAAGTACAAACATATTAAAAATCATACATTCAGACATTTGTTATCCAGACATGGACTTTTATAGTCCAAAATACTTCATCTTTTTCATAGATGATTACTTATGATACATGTATCTCTACTTGCTTTATAACAAGAACAAAGCATTACATGCTTTCAAGTTTTCTAAAGCTGAAGTAGAAAAACAATGTGGAAAGCAAATTAAGGTCGTAAGAACTGATATAGGTGAAGCATGTTATGGTAGAAACATTGAGAATCGAGAAGCAATTAGACCATTTGCAAAGTTTCTTCAAGAACATGAGATAGTTGCCCAATACACTATGTCTGGTTCTCTAGACAGAATGATGTAGCAAAAAGAAGAAATAGAACTTTAATAGACAATGTGAGGAGTATGCGTAGTCACTCTAAATTGCATGAATCCTTGTGGATTGAAGCTCTTAAAATGGTTGTGTATATATTAAACTGAGTTCCAACTAAGACTGTTCCAAAGACGCCATTTGAATTATGGAAAGTTTGGAAATCAAATTTACAACATATACATATTTGGATATACTCGTCTGAAGTAAGAGTTTATAACCTACAATAAAAGAAACTAGATCCAAGGACCATTAGTAGGTATTTTCATTGGATATGTCGAAAAGTATAAAGGATATAGATTCCATTGTCTATCTCATAGCACTAAAATTGTAGAATCAAGAAAGACAAAATTTTTTAAGAATGACTTGATAAGTGGGAGCGATCAATCTCAGAACATTGTTTTTGAGAAAGATCATTTTGATGTTGAACCTTCTTAGTTCAGAACACTCCTTAAGTTCAAACAAGTGTTGAACAACCAATCATTGAAGTTTCACAAACTACTGATAATAATCTAGTAGATCAAATTCCTTAGGAAAATATTGATAAAACATTAAGAAGATCTACTAAAATAAAGAAATCAGTAATTTCTATTAATTATGTTGTGCATCTGCAAGAGTTAGACTATAACCTTAGAGCCAAAAGTGATCCTAAAATGTTTTCACAAGTTATGAATTGTAAAGAATCAAATTTGTGCTTCGATGCCATGAAAGATGAGATGAATTCTATGGCATTTAATGGAGTCTAGGATCTTGTCAAGTTACCATATGGTGTGAAGGCCATCGGATGTAAATAGGTCTTTAAGACAAAGAAAGACTTATTAGGCAACATTGAAAGATATAAAGCAAAACTCGACGCTAAAGGATCCACTCAAAGAAAAGGAATTGATTATAAGGAGATTTTTCCACTATATCTAAGAAAGATTCTTTTTACATTATTATGGCAGTAGTTGCACATTTTGACTTTAAGTTGCAACAAATGGACGTGAAAATAGTTTTCTCAATGGAGACCTAGAGGAAGAGGTTTTCATGAAACAACTAGAAGGATTTTTCTTTAGTGATGGTGAGCATCTGATATGCAAGCTTAAGAAATCCATATATGGATTAAACAAGCATCCTATCAGTAGTATTTAAAGTTTCATGAAGTTATCTCTTCATTTGGATTTGTAGAAAATATTATGAATTAATGTATATACCAGAAGGTCTGTGGGAACAAAATTTGCGTCCTTATTCTATATATGGATGATATTTTACCTGCAAGCAATGATAAAAGTTTGCCACAGGAGGTGAAACAATTTCTCTCTACAAACTTTGATATAAAGGATATAGGTGATGCATCTTATGACATTGTCATAAAAATCTATAGAGACAGATTTGAAGAAATTTTTAGTTCTGTTACAAGAAACTTATATCAATAAGATTTTAAAGAGGTTTTGGATGAAAGATTGTTCACTGAATATAGCTACCATTGTGAAGGATGATAAATTTAATTTTGAACTAGTACCCTAAAACGATTTTAAAAGAGAACAAACAAAGATCATCCCATATGCTTTAGTTATTGGAAGCCCTATGTATGCTCAAGTCTACACAAGGCCTAAAATTACATTTGATATGGGAATATTAAGAAGAAATCAGAGTAATCCAAGTAAGGACCACTGAAAAACTGAAAATAAGGTCATGAGGTACCTTTAGGGAACCATAGACTACATGCTTATGTATAAATGAATTGAAAATTTTGAAGTGATTGGCTACTTTGATTCAGATTTCGCTGGAAAAAAATCATCTGGATATGTTTTTTTATGTTTTCCAATGGAACTGTATATTGGAAAAGAGCAAAGCAGACTTTGACTACTACTTCTACTATAGATGTTGAGTTCATATTTTATTTTAGACTACTTCATATGGTGTATGAATAAAGAGTTTCATTTATGCGATTAGAATTGTGGATTCAATTTCTAGGCCAATAAGAATATATTACGACAATTTAGAAACAGTTTTTATGGCTAAAAATAACTAAAGTGGCAGTCGAATCGAGCACATCCACATTAAGTATTTAGCCATAAGATAACGTGTTAAAGATAAAACAGTGGTCATTGAACACGTTAACACTGAATTGATGATAGTTGATCCTTAACTAAAAGTAAGCTAGCATTTAGATTTAAGGATCATACATATAGTTTGAGACTTGGTTCCTTTGTGTAATTTTTATTGTAAGAACGAATTTATGAAACTCTATTTCAGTTGTGATATTTTCTCAAATTTTATTTAAATATATATTCATTTATTTAATTGAGAAATTTTATTAAGGTTGGACCTAGAATAAGCATAAGATTTATTTATTAAGTATTAAGAAACATAATACATTGTGATACATGAAAGATAATGCTCATTCTAAGAGAACCTATCGCCATGATTTATGTGTTTTGTTTCTTACTGCGATAAATAATTGAATTCATGAGCCAAGTGGGAGAATATAGGTGCTCAGAGCACTTAGTAAGCGCTTTATACACTTTTCTTAAAATACCTTATTAATTGGTAGTGCTTTGTGCACTAATATTAGTGGCTCATAAGAGCAAAGCTTTTTAAACCCTTAGAGCAGCATGTAAAGCACATGCTGTCAAAATCAACCCCACATTCATATATACATATATATATATATATATATATGTAACATGATGAATGAACCTCCCAATATTTGTTTTAGTTATCTTTTCAATTACCAAGACTACATATCTCCTTTCATCACTTCCAAGCCTAAAAAAATAATGCATAGAGAATGTGATTTTCTTAAAGGTCATCAAAGGTGCTAAGCTACTAATATATATATATATATATGGTTTACAAACAAAGACAATTGAGCAAGATTTGAAAAAATAAAAATAAAAAAACCTAGCCTTCAAACAAAATGGCCAAAATTCTATTTTTACAAATGTCTCGAAAGGTATTGAGTCTAACAACACTAAATTACTAAAAGAGAGATGGCGGAATACTAGCTAACAAATTGATTACAAGATTTCCCTTTTGAAGAAAAAATTGACACTGCAGGCACATAACAAAAATAGCTTCATTAATTGTCTTTCATGGTTTAGAACCCGTTGAGTTGGACTTCCCTTTTGAGGAATGTAACAAACGTCACCCCTACATGAGATTGTTTCTTTAATTTCTTTATAAGGTTTAGGCCCATTGAGTTGGACTTCAAATGGCTTGAATGGTATTAAGGGCCAAACCTAATTATACATTAAACCATGAAAAAAGGACCGAGTGTTGTCACAAAGTAAAAAATTATATTAGAATCTACCAATATCAAAGGCAAAATATTGGAAAGACAATTTTAGCCTTAGACGTAGGTTTTTCTTTCTTTTTTTCCCTTCTCCTTTCCTCCTATTTTCCTTTATTTGCATTCTCTTTTTCTTCTGCTTTCTCCTACTCTGTTCCCTTCATTGAAATTGTCCCTGTTGACACAGCTTCCCAATTAATGTCACTTCCCTTGCCATGAGCAACATTGTAGCCACGATGTACAACTGGTCTCTCCTTACCTTTTGTCACTTCGCCTATCATTGCTCTTTAGTTATGTTTCTTACCCAATTGTCAAACTTTATTATTTTCAATTTTGTTTTTACGATTGGTTATGTTAATTAGAGTGCCTGATTTGTGCAAGATTATTATAAGGTCTATTCTAGAAATCTATTGCTTCCACCTTTATCGTGAACATGCTTCCTTCCTCTCATGTGCAAGCCTTACCTCCACGTGAGGAGATCATCACATTCACCTTTTCATCATTGTGGATGAGATGTTGGAAAAATACGTTTGATGACGTAGCAAAATTTTTTAAAAAATTAATCTCTAGAAAACTATCTCATGATACTATGAACAATAAATTAAATCTAATTTAATGTACCAGTTGGAGAACAGAAACATCACTTCTGACTAAACAGTTTTTTAAGAATGAATCTTTATCATCAGGTCTTCAATGTTGTTCTCTTCTTTTAGATCGTTGTGTATGTAGGCACGACTTAGCAAATCTCCACCACAACTATATTATTCCAACTGTACTATGTGCTAGAGGAACTATGAACATTAAAGGGCATAATCAAAGCTCTACTTTCTAAAAATTGCATTATAGCAGTTTGAGAGTAAAATGAAGACCTTAAGTCTCTATTTATAAAAGTAGGAGAAAGAGTTAGAAGTCTATCAGGATAAGAAGATAATTTTTCTCTCTCCTCCCTTAGAAGTTGGAGCCACCCCTCGTAGGGGAATTTAAAATGTTCCAACTAATCACAGTGTAGGGTCTGTGATTATCTACATCAATATCTAGGATAACTTTAACTCAAACAATCCCAATATAAATTAGAATTCCATTATTTAAAATAATAATCTAATTTAAATAATTAGGAATAATCATCTATTATCTATAATTCAAATTCAACTAGGATTTAAATTAATTATTTAAATATTCTATTTAAACAATTAAATATTCAAAATTCTAAGTTAAAAAAAAACCTTAAAATCCCAATCATGAATTTGAATAACTATTTTTGAAAATTAAATAATTAATTGTCCAGAAATAGCCGATATAAGCACTATCCAAATAGGCCTACACCCACTAGCAATCCAACCGAGATTGTGGCCTAATGAAATATAATTTTAATAAGTCATATATCAAATATTGTCTTCTTTATATTCATTTATGTTGAATGTATGATAAATAAACAATACTTTAAGACTGTCAATCTAAACCATTAAAATCATGCATATGATAGACAAATTATATAGAAGACATGAATCTTATGATAATGGTCAAAATATAAAATTTTTACAATCGAGGGAATAAAATTGAGTGCTCAATTTATGTTAAGATTGTTATATTGTCTACATCCCTAACGGGAGATGACTTGTCTTAGTCATCGAAGTAGGACTCTACAAGTAGAGACATTGGTATACAGTCATTGATGACGATATATTGGTTCAGGACTAAAGATAAATTGATTTAGTTAATAACTCTGTTTAAATACATCAATTTACTTTAGACAGTTATATGTGTTACATCTTAATCCTAAAATGAATTGATGGGTCTATATTCTCAACTTTGTTTTTTGATCTACCAAAGGATGACACCCCGAGTTATATGAAGATATGCATGCTGGTATGTTGGAGGCATTGTCACGACCCGACTTTTCTAGACCATCCCTTAACATTCTTTTAATCTTAATTAACCTTAATTAGGTTGCAGAAAAGAGCATCTTTTTTTTTTCTTGTTTGCATATGAAATATTTTAACATATGTTAACCTTTTTCGATAACATATCTTTTGCAAACAATATAAGCAATACTTGTTCTGCTTACATTTCAAATCATAGTAGCTAAGTAATTTTTCTTTAAAATAACATACTTTGAAACATATAATTCACAACAAAAACAGTCTTATAGCGGTATCCATACCCTTGATTATGCTTTTGCTTATTTGTCATTGCCACCTCAACAATAATTCTATTCCAGCCTCTTGGCTAGATTTCTATAGTATGAATTAACCTAGGTGAGCTATTGCTCGTAATTCTAAATATAGCCTATAAAAAAAATTTCTATTTATGTGCATGGTCTATTTATGCTTACTAAACTTTAATTATTCATTTTCTTAATCTTTCCTTGAACTATGGACCTAAATGTTTGCATCATATGCTTAAGATCATCGTCACACTAATCATAATAACATTCTTTACTTAAATCTCCCTTCGGGTCGTGAGTTGGTAAGACACTTACTTATCCTTTCTAGTGTATCATTTTACTAGTTCATTTATTATGATGACATATCATACATGATGCTTAAATAACTTTAAATAAGTACATAACAAATGCAATTAACTAAGAATATAAATAACACGTTTTTATTTAAAAAAATCTTTGATTCCACATTATAGGTAGGATTTGAACTTACTTGGAATTGGAACAATGTTAATCAAGTTCTCATTCCTTTGTTACTTGCCAAAATGTCCTACCTAGATAATATTTCATCATGAGCTAACTTGTTTGTTACCATCTACTTGTCAAAATCAAAAATTTAATATTTAAACACTTAATCAAATCATAAGTTGGTTTTTCTTAAAAACCCAAATGTAACGGAACTTATTCTCTTTTATCTCATGTTGTCTTTTCGTCACTAACAAAATATAGAGAAATTTTCATTGAGGGGCGTTCTTCAATTTTGGATGTTTTGGGGTCCATTGAGACTATGAAAGATACTTGAGTAAAATAAAGTAGCATTTATCTATTCGGCTCATTTTGCGTTAATGGGATAACTATTGGAAGACGAAAATGCATCATGGAGGATCAACCACGACCAGGTGGTAGACTGCCATACATAGGGGCGGTCGACTACCCTTGCCAAGTCACACATTTTTGTGACGAGATTTGATCTAAACTCAAATTTTAAAGTCTAATCTAATAAGAATAAGTCCCAATCTGATCTCTATATAAAAGAAACGTGTTTCTATTATTTCTTAGATTACTTGAGAAATTAAGATAAGCATATTTTGCTGAAAAGACTCTGAAACTCTTATAGGCCTATTGTTTATCATCACGAACCTTAACTCTTCGTTTTCTCTTGTGGTTGAAAGAATATGTTGCTTGAGGAAAGACTGAACAACGTGCAACCACCAGCATTCTGATTGTGGAAAAGAGAATAGCAAGGAAGTCTAGTTAGCTAAGGTTCTTCTGGTTAATTCATTCATAGCAGTTTTAAGAGAAATTGTTTTGCCAAAAGTGCGGTTTTTGGTCTACAAGAGGTATGAAGATCTTAGATTAATTGTTTATAGCATGGCTAACTTGTTTTTGAAAAAGGTTTTATATTAAAAATTTTTTAAATCTGTTGCATACTCGTTTTTCAACACCAATGGCCTGACGTGCGTATATATACTTTTGTCTTACCCATAGTAATTTTTGTTTACACGTTCTGTTATAAAAGAATTAGTGAGCAAGTATTGGGACCTGATAGATATATATAATTAAGCCCTAACAATAATAGATAAATTAATCCCCAATTAATATCTGTTTAATTATTAAGTTTGGTGTTACTCCACTTTAGACTTGAAGTTCCACTCTTGATAATATATCTTATTACGAGACTCTTAAAATATAAGTCTTGTCCATGACCTCTCATATTTTGGTTACATATTATGTGTATCTCAATAGGTTATCCATAATCGGATAAAGGACTTAGTTTCGTTTTGCCTTCCAATTATTTTATCTCAAAGTTTCATTATTTCACCATTAGAAAATTCTTCCTTTTGCAACACATACAAACGGAATATCATCTGGTTATCATATGTATCTAGATGACCGAGGTCTCGTTAAATTTTTCAATACCTGAATGAAACCTTTGAAAGGATAACATTGACTCTTCGTTAGAGACTTATGGATTCTGTGTTTGTGGATTATGCTCCCATTGAATATAGGTTACCTCTCCAATATACTGACAATAGAGCCTTCGTTCATCATAATTTTTGCCTTTACCATATCAAATGATACTAATTACAAACATGGAGTCATATATCCACTTCAAGACTAAGATGGCACATAAACGATTATCAAAGAGAATTAATTTAAATAAAATAGAGTTATTATTAAATCAATTTAACCTTAGGTCTAGTCTAGTGTGCGACCATTGCTAGGTCTACCATATTAATATGTCTATTTGGAGTCAATCCATTCTGACGATCAAGATAAGCAGCATCCCCAATTGGACCTAGATCCCCATTATAGTCTTATTACGTATAAAGTGTTCAACTCTATACATGTGCTGTGAAATATATAATTTAGACTATTAATCTCTGAATTGTATCTATCCACATATAAAATCCATATATTCCCAATTTCAAGATTTAGTTCTAATAATTACGGATCACGTGTTTGCTAATAGACAATCATTAATATGATAGTAATGTGAGGACCATTATTAATACAATCATTTATTCCTTAGGGCATTAATCTGTACTGCTGCATTGCTAAAGTTGAAGATATCAAGAAATCTCTCCCAGTACCACAAAATGTATAAGTCCACATAGTTTTACTCTTAGCTTTCACCCTAAAAGGCCTCATACTATTAGGAGATGGTGTCCATATTTATATGCCATCACTTAAGACCTTTCCTAGGCAATGTGAGACTATACATCTTTTTAATTATCTTGGCTTTTTTACATCAAGGGATTGGTGTTTGTCATAATCACCCCATCTTTTTGGGCCCAACTAGGTTATAGCTTTGATGTCATTTGTAACGATATATACTTTTACTTGGTATGATATTCGTTACTTTGGCCCTAAGCTTGTACAGGTTTACTCTTAGACTTTACCCTAAACGGCCACATACCATTAGAAGATGGTGTCCTTATTTATAAACCATCACTTATGACCTTTTCTAGGCGACGTGGGACTACACAACATGTCCTGTCTCGGTCCTTTTTGCCTCAAGGGATTAGTGATTCTCAGATTTATATTTGATTTTTCATTTTTTCCATGAAAAATGTTGTTTGACTGTTGAGAAAATGTAAGTTGTAAAACAAAGTGTGATTGGCCTTGTTTTTGTGTTCTCACAGCCATAACCCGCTAGTGATGAAGGGATTTGCTTTTTTTTTTTTTTTTTTTTTTTTTTTTTCTTTCTATTCATGATGATTTGTGATTCAGAGGATTTTTGTGAATTTAGTTGTACTTTTTAAGGTATAAAATTTACGGTCGGTGATAAGCTACCGCCACCAATGGCAATTTTCTGCGGATCTCGATGGTTACCAGCTGGTATCACGGTGGTTGTCAATTAGTAACCAATTGGTATCTAGCTGCTTACTGATCAGTAATCGACAGCAATGGACATGAATGGGGTCATGATGGTTACCAGTTGGCAGCTACTTGTACCACGGTTGATTCCAATTGCTATCTTAAAAGTATATTTGATCTAAATATAGAGTTATGTCATGATGTGGCATCTTTTGCAATTTTTTTCCCCTAGAATAAGCCAATCCAAATCTTGAATTTTGGTAGTCAAATCCAATCTTCAAAATCGGAGTGAGAAAACGGAACATCACCTTCACACGTTGCAAGACCTTCTGCGATACAAAGAGTGAATTTACGGAGAATCAACTCGGTACAATGATATAAAAAATGATCCTCTTTGAGGAATTAAATGCTAGAAGTTTAACATCCCCTTGTTTTGCTTGAATTTACAAGAAATGGTGAGTGAATTTACCGAGAAGTGTAATATTGAAATTTTTAAAAATTTAACTGCTCTATGTGTATTTTCAGTACGATTTTAAAACACTATGTTTTGGTTATTTGCATTATAAGAGAGGCAAAATGGTATTTAAGAAAAAACACGGGGTATTATGGGTATTTTTGCTTAAAGGCAGAAGAGAAACTGCTTCGTTGTGCCAGTTGTTTGCTGGCTAGCTACTGCACTTTTACAGTGAATGGGCTTTACTTCTTGAAATCGTATTATTATCTCACTTATTCAAGGACACGTTCTTGAAGACAATTGATTAAGAATAAACCTAACAGTTTGATTTTGTTTGCATATACGGACTAAGTTTCAAACTTTCAATTTATATCGAAATTGAAATTCAAGAGGCAAGCTAACGAAGACAATTTGTCTCGAATAAATGCCAAATGTCGTTGCAAACTTGATTTCATTCTATTATTGATAAAAAAAATTCGAGACTTTTCCTCTTTTTTTCTACCCCGAAGAACAGCCATTCATCAAGACTTGCGCACTTGTGGCCCATATGATGTTGTCATACGGTTGGAGAAGTATACAAATTACTTTCATTAGTTGTTCTTGTGCATCTATTTGTGGTCAATAATTGAAAAGTTGCAGATGGCGTTTCTCGAGTAAAGTAACAATAACTTAACGTCATGTACATATGTCGTGAAAATAAAATGAAAAGTGGACAACTCAAAAATAAAGCGTTTTGTATTTGTACCAGTTAGTTGTTAAAAATTGGACCACCTCAGAGTTTATGCTTTTTATATTAAAAGGCCAACCTATTATTAAGTTTATGATTACTTTTATAAGTTCATGTTTTAATAGGTTTATGATTATTTTTCGTATTATTTTTTTTTGTGACTCTTGAACTTTAGGGTCGTTTTTATTTTACCCTCTAGACATTAAAAACTTTCACTTTTACATTTGAATTTTAAATTTTATCTAACAAAATCATTTCTATTAAAATCCCCATTAAAACAGACAAAAAAAAAGAGAAAATTAGTCTCATTTAATCTCTCTCTTAGAATTTATGTTACAAACGTATATAAAGAAAAAAAAAAACACATGGCCTCCTTTATCTGCTCTTTCTCCCTTTATTTAATAGAAACTCTAATCGAAAGGGTAAAATAGGACTAAGCAAAAAAATTGAAGGAGTTGTAACACCTAGGATTTTAATTGAGTAAGATTATCATGTAAATGATAGATTAGTATGCCTTATTGTGATTTAAACTTAATTTAAACATTTCGTGGTATATTTTAAATTTATCTTACTTTTAGTTATCTTTATTCGTTATTTTGAATTTTTGAAACAAACAATTTACCAAATGTCCAACATGTCTCTTTTGGAAAAACCACGCATTGAAACATAGTTTTCACTCTGCAAAACCACATTTTCTTATATTTAATCTCTCTCTCCCTCTCTTCCTTCCCCACTCTCTTTCTCAGAGCTCTCTCTCTCATGTTACACTCTCCCTTTCTCTCCCATTTTTGATTTCAAAATTTTGAGTTCAAATTTTGAATCTCAGCTGGATTGGGCACTAAGGAATGTGATTGGACTTCCACAAACTCGATTTAAAGCTCGGATCTGAGGTTAGTTTACTAAATTTTCAAAATTTCAAACTTTACCCAAATTCTCTAAATTTCTTTGAATGTTGAAATTTGAGTTTCTAGAGCTTAGGAAACCATAAATCTAAGTTAGTTGTACCTAAATCATCATGAATCTAGGCTTGATTTCACTAAAATTGGATTAAATTTCATTTTCTTATTTTTCTCCATTTTTGGAATTTTTTAGAAATTCTTGTGTAAATCTTGTTTAAAAGTATTTTTACATGTTTTTCTACCATTTATGAACATTTCCTATGTTTGAGAACTAAGAAAATATGTTAGAAATGGAATTTTGGATTCGAGGAGGCCGAGACTTGAAGTCTCAGGTCCCTAAATTTTTTCAGTTTGGTAGGCCAATCATGAGCATCGGCATGCTGGATTCATGAGTTTGACATGCCAGATTCATACCATCAGTAGGCCGAATCTGGGCCATTTCGACAAACCAGTGTTGTACATCCAGCAAGCCGAACTGAACAGTTTGACAGGTCGACAAGACTTTATAAAATTTTACCCTTTTTATCTGTTTTCACCGTTTAAAACCAAGATGAAGACCTTGAACCTATGATATGATATTTTGATTATAAAATGCATACTAAAACACCATAGAATAGCATAATAGCGTAGACTACTCTTAAGTTAGAAATTGATGGGGTTTAGGTTATTTTTAAGGTTGATCGTGGTTCGTGGAGCTAACGTATAGTGATTCGGGACTGGGTGCTGAGTCACGATGCAGGATATTGAGGTAGGACTTCTACTTCTTCTTGGTAGTCAGGTTTTTAATGGTTTTGGCCTTAAAAATTCTTTCAAAATGTTTTCAATAAATGACAAAATGTTTTAAATATTTTCAAAAGGGGGCCTTCTGCCACAAAAAGATTTCTTGCCAAATGATTTCTTTCAAATTGATTTTTAAGGAATGATTAAAATGAATTTCTTAGTATTTTCATTTCTTATTTAAGAATAAATGTTCATAATGAACCAAATAATGAATGTAAATGAGAATACTTGGTAAGATAAAACCTAAATAATGACATAATACTAGACACGTTATAAATACTGTCCGAAATGAAACAATTGAGCATGATGCCATATACAGAGATCAGGTCGTGGAGAGTGTGACCTTAGAGGCAAGTCCTGAACCTAGCTGGGCTACTACGGTGGTAATATTTTAGCTTTGCAAAAGAACAAATAATAAAAGATAATTCCAGATGAATAGGAATTTTAACGGTAAGGATGAAATTAATATGTTTTATTCATGTTTTTGAAATTTTATAAATTATTTTCAAATATGAAAATTTATGTTTAGAATTGATCTCTTTCTAAACCTAGTCCTATTGAGCCTTCCGCTCACATTTCTTTATTTATTTTAAAACCCTTTTCCCCTAGGTGACTTGCAGCTTAGGACTGACAGGGAGGCAACAGAGCAAACAAGTGAGTCGTAGGAATACTATTTTAGGTTACTGCTTAATTTAAATCAAGGCATGTGTCATTTATATGTTTATCTCTTCTATTAGACTGTGATTGTAATATTTTATTATTGATACCATGTGTGTGCACTAATATGGGTCCAGTGGGGCCCTACTTATGTTTAACTGTCTTTAATATTTTTCTTCCTAATTAACTGTTTCAAAGTGACGGTAATTGTTTTAAAATGTTTTAATCTATCACGTTTTTGAAAATAACCCAATCATTTAATTGGTGATTTTAATTAAAATCTGCTTTAATTAACTTAATTAATCTGCCATATCACTACCCATACTTCGAGGCGTGACAAGCGCACACAAAAATAAATTTTTATATTTATATTCAAACAATAGGCGAATAAAGTTTTAACTTAACAATTTACACTCTCTGGTAAGATATTGGTGCTCTCTTTCCAGTTAGTAATCTTGTATTAGATGGATTAGACCACCCATTTGAGCTTCTAATGTTTTGATACCTTAATAAAAAATTAAAAAAATAAAAAATGAACTAAATGGGGAGAAGAACATGAAGATTTAATGTGATTCAATAATATGTATTAATCTGTGCCTAGAAAAAGAGATAATTTACCATGCAACTCAGCTTTCAAAATTTGATAATTTTAATTAATTTTTTAGTAAGTAATATTATGAATAGGTTCTATATAAATACAAATTACAATACAATACTGAAATTGAGTAAATAACTCAAAACTATGGAATCGTTAAAGTTAATATGTATAAACTTGTGGGGTGATGGTAGTTAGAACCATTTATTAGAATTGTAAACATTGTAGCATGTAAGAGTTTTACACTGAAGCAACTTTTTTGCTTTTATTGTAACATGTGAGAGCTTTATATTATTTCTTACCAAAAAAGTTAGTTAGAGCCAACTAATGCCAAACAAGCTATTAAATTACTGATAAAGATAACGATATAAAATATTAACTTTGTCTGATTCTAATGAGGTCAAAGAAAGTAGCTCAAAATTGAATCTAGTTATCACTGAAAAACAAGAGGGTAAATCGATCTCTTTTGTGTTATATTTTACTCATTGGGCTGTGTTTTATAGAGGGAGAACTCGTATTCAAAATGTTTCCATTGTGCTTGTGTACTCTATAACTCACCTTTTCAAGAACTCCACCGAGTTAGGAACCCAATCTGAATACAAACCTCCATGAGAAGAATTTTCATATAATCTAATTATGTATATGCTGACAACTATCTTCCATGATCGAAATTTGAAATTCCCTCAACTATATATATATATATATATTGTGTTGACTATATGTTTATGTCAGTATGAGAGACTGTCAATATCACTTCAATAAAAATCTAATGTTTCTATATGCTGACAACCATCTTCAATGATTGAAATTTGAAATTCCCTCAACTACATATATATATATATATATATATATATATATATTGTGTTAGACTATTTTTAAATCTAAGTCCAGGCAAAATATTAGGTCTTAATATAAAAAATACACTATAAATTAAACTAGATCTTATTGTTTTATTAGTAGTAGCGTTAAAATGTGCATGGAATGAAAATAATTTTTCAAAACAAACAAAAGATAGTATTTTACCTCATAGAGCATAGTCATTAGCATCATCTAAGTAGAAGAGCTAGCCCATATTCCACACTCCAATTCCCAAGAAAAAAATTAGATTCGGACGAGGAAAACAAATCTATAGTTTAGCTTGTTAGATCATACGTCCAATCGAAGTACAAACCAGTCTAGTTAATCTTCTCAAAGGCTAAACAGATCCACCTAAAGTCCACAGTACACACTACCTTGTGGTGGGGGCTCTTTCCGTCATGGGATACCTTTTCTTTCACTTTCTCCGCCATGATTTTCTTTTTTCCTGCGTGTTTTTATTCTCATTGTTATTTCCTCTTGATTCCGCTTTTTTCTCCTTTCTTCCTTTGAATTTCTACAACCCTTTTTCTTCTTTTAATCTGTTTTCATGTGGGAGCTGATTTCTCTTTAATTTCTTTTGGCAATAGAGAATATACAAACGTAATGAGGACGGTGGAGGACTGGATACTCTCTAACGTGTTTAAGAAGGAGACACTAATCAAATGTGGTGGTGAGATAGTAACGAAATGACAACCTATTAGGGCTCTGTCACCTAGCACTAAGAGATCGGTTTGTATTGTCCAAAATTATGCCTTGTATCAGCTGTCGAATATAGCTTTGATTGATGTCACTTTGAATTTCTTGAATATTAGATGACGAAATCATAAGCTGTATTCCTAAATTCTTTTTCACGTATCGTTCTAATAGATTATTAAGTGATCGCTGGACTGAAGATATAATAACATTATTGATTTTCTTTTTTTTAATAACAAAAGGGGACCTACTAGGAAAAGTTCCGTTTTATATGTAATTAGTTTAAGAATAATGTTATTTTCTTCTCTAGATTAAAGAATAATGTGTACTAAAGTCAAACTTTTTGGACGGCCTATAAGACCAACCTTTTGCTGCTAAAGCTGGTCGGAATTGCAATTATATATCTGCTTTTGGAACTTGTAGTATACGTACCCTGTAGTCTTTGGTAACTTGGAGCACATATTCTTCCTTTTAAATCGGAACGATCATAGTTTGCATGTAAATCATGGTTCGGCAAGTATTATAAACTTAAAATCTTAAGTAATTAATAAGCCTTATTCACGCCCTCAAGAAAAGTGAAAATTTATTCCTCAACAGTTACTTAAAGGGTGTGCTCTTTAATTTTATACAACATACATAGTATTAAATATAGTATCATAATATGATGTATGTATGGCATATATACATATATAGATAAGGCTATCTCATACATGATTCCATATTTTATCATGTACAAAAAATTGTTAGTGCTATATATATGCAATTTCGGCACATATAAGCGGATGAATTGTTACTTTTATTCTAAGTTCAATTAAAAGTGCACAAGTACATAAGTTCAGTAGATACACATGTTCCACTTAAATTTACTTTTTAAACAATTTCGGCAATGGAAAACTTAGAGTGGGTCTACTGTTAAGGAGATAAAGAATTAAGAATGATCGTCTTCGTTTTAAAATGTGGGAAAATAGAGCTTCTCTTGAAAAAGAAAAAAGTGTGTGTAAGCTGATTGGATTTCATCCAAATGTAAATTAAATATGAATATAGTAGCATAAGAATATAGGAAACTCTTCCAATTTCATCAAAGTTTAAGAATCGTTGAATTTATCCTATGGAGAGAATAGAGAAGGAGAGAAATTTTGAGGAATTTTAAATCTTTTGAAAAACTCAAAATTTTAACCTCTCTAAATATGGAGAGCATAATTAAAGGAGGGAATCCGCACTAAACACAATACTTGAAAGGTCTTTCCCTTCCACTCTATTTTTCTGATCACCCAAGTTATATATCTTTCTTTCCCTCTTTCCAAACATAGCTTCAAAGCTTGTTAGTTGACAAAGGTTGAAGGAGGGTGAGAGGTGAGGAGATTAGTAAAAGGATTTTAAGACTTAGGGTTTATTAGATTCGGATTTATGTGGTTTTGATCTTTATAGTTTGAACTGGTAATTTTGAACTCTATGGTTTAAACATTGGTTTTGAAAAGGCGTTTGGAACATAGAGGTTTAAAACAAGAATAACATTAGATCAAGTTTAAAACAAGAACTGGCGTTTGAAAAATTATAGTTTATGAAAAAAATATATGAATAGCTTTTATTATAGAAAATAGTTGAACGAGTGTGAAATTGAAGGAGTAAAGTTTAGATTTTGGACAGTTTGGCTGATTTAAAACCGCCTCATAAGGTTTAAACTACCTCAGTTATCGTTCTACCAAACACTGGTTTTGAACCTTCTCCATAGTTCGAATTGGCCTAAACCTATGCACTAAACACTACATTATATTTTTTTTGTACCTAAGAGACAAAAGAGGTGGGAATGGAGTGGGTGAGAAATTTCAAATTCTTCAAACATCCACAATTTCAATATCTCCAAATGTGGAGAGATTAGAAAAGAGAATTAGGAAATCTAATAGGAGAAAGGTCATCCCCTTCCTCTTTGTTTTTCTCATCTCAGTTGTCAGAGATGAAGACAAAAGTGGCCTAGAGGGCCCAATCTCCCTTACTTTTTTCCTCCTATTCTATGAGGAATGTTTTGATATGGTGCTAATAAATTCGGTGATGCTAATTATAATGAGCAAGTACTGAGAAGATGAATACTATTTTAGTTTAGCGTGCAAGTTCTGTTTGCGATTGCTTGTGAGTGATTTGCAGAGATAAATAAGAGAAATTATGGGGTTGGATCTTTTGGCTATTTGTGATTTGTAATGATTTGCAGAGAAGTTAATAGACTGGATTTTTGCTGAGATTTTTTTGACACCAAAAACCACCCAGATCGATGAATGACTAGAGAGAGAAACGGGATGAGTTCAAGAAACGACAACAGCGTTGCAAAAGACAATATTGATTAAATGACAAAAAAACTAAAACCAAATCGGAAAAGATGACGACAAGGTAATTTTTATTTTTTACATTTTTTTGGTGGTTGGGATTTTTTTGGCCTCCGCTGAAGTCCTTAGCGCCGAAGATGAGCTGGCGGTGGGGAGGTAAGCAAGAGAAAGAGTAAGGCTAGAGAAAATGTCACGCCCCGAAGAACGGGAGGTGACGTAGCGAGTTAATTAAGTTAAATAATGAAGATTTAGTCAAAACATGAGCTTAAGTATCTGACTTAATTATGAAAATGTAGAGATTTTTTTAAAAAACCCTTTTTAAAATAAGCATTTATAATAATTAAACAAATAAGAATATCAAAATAAACAGTAAGAAGGTGCAAAGAAATAAAAGAAACGAGAATAGGTCCCACTGACCCACGTTTTGTGCACACACATAGTACTAACAATATTATATTACAACCACAGTCTAAGTAAGGAGAAAATGTTAGAATATTACATGCCTTGATTTTTTTATAATTTAAATAGCCTACAGGGTTCTTCTACTGCTTCTACTCCTATCTGTGGACTCTTTTCCGAACCAAAGCTGAAATCTACCTAGAGGGGAGGAAAGGTTTGAAAACAAATAAAATGTGAACGAAATGCTCAGTAGGACTATATTTTAGGAAACATTAAATTTTAAAAAGAAAATTTCATTATTCAAGAAGTTATTCAAAAAAAGGACTTAAATAAATAAAATTAAACAAAATCAGTCTTAACCAAAACAATTTATTGGTCGACCAGAAAGAACATCATTTTCTTTTCCTAGGCAAACCATATGTATAACACTACCGTAGTGGCCCAGCTGGGTTTTGGGACCTGTCCTCAAGGTCGTATGCTACATGACCTGATTTCTAATATAGCATCATGCCCTTATATTCCTTTCTATCATTATTTAAAACCCATTTACTAGGTATTTTCATTTACATTCATTATGGAGTTCATTATAAAATTCACCTTAATCCACGGTTTATAAAAATAACTGATAATTTTTTTTTTTTTCAATCAACCGTTGAAAACATTTTTATAATTTTTAAGGCCAAAATCACTTGAAACTGGGTTACCAAAGAAAAGGGTAGAAGTTCTACCTCAACACTCATGCGGATGACCCACACCGTAATTTCGGTCCGCTATACGTTAGCTCCGCAGAACCAGGAACGACTTTAAATAGAAACTAGGTCTATCAGTATCTAGTTTAAGATATTCTATATTGCTAAACTATTTCATGGTGTCCTAGTGTGTCATTTGTATTAATAAAATCATTTTATAGAGTTAGGATTTCAATCGGGGTTCAAAATAGTAAAAGCGGATAAAAAATCACAAAATCTCACCATGCCCGGTCGGCCTGCTGATCACCCTGGTTTGGTCAGCCTAACTTTTCCAGGTTCGGCCTACCGGACATATGAATCCGGCCTGCCGAACCCATGAATCTGGCCTGCCGAACATGAGGTTCGGCCTGCCGATCTGTCACGCCCCGGAGTACGGGAGCTGACGTGGCGGAATATTTAGGTTAATTAAAGGAGAGTTTAATTGAAATTAAGGGTTTAAAAATCCAATTAAGCAAGAAATAAAGAGATTTTTCCACCACATTTGATAAAAGAATTTAAAATCATTAAACAAATAACAGTAATTGAATAAAAACCGCGAATATGGGTTCCACAACCCACAACTTGTGCACACACATGAATCTGACAATATCACAAATACAATTACAGTCCAAGTACAAATAAAGTTAAGTCTTACATGCCTTGCTTTATAAATACAGATTTCAAATAAATTCTCCTATTGCTCCTGAGTTCGGTCCGAAGAATCTTCTCCAAACCTAAATGGGAAACCACCTAGAAGGGGGGGGGGGGGGGGGGGGGAATTTAAAACAGATAAAACGTGAGCGAAAGGCTCAGTAGGACTAAGTTTTATAAAATAATTTAATGCAAAGAAACATAACATTATCAGGAGTTATACAAAAAGGAAACTTGAATAAATAAATAAATAAATTGAGTAGAACCGTTCTGACACAGAACAGTCTACTCGTCAAATCAAAACACCAGTTTACATTTACCTAGGCAAACCATGATATCACCACCGTAGTGGCCCAGCTGGGTTTCGGGACCTGCCCCCAAGGTCGATCACGACCCGATCTCTGATATGGCATCATGCCCATGTGTTTATTATCATTATCTTTAAAAACCCAATTACCGAGTGTGTCAATTACATTCATTATGAAATTCATTTCATGTCACGGTATATAAAAATATAACCGATAAAACCATTTTCAAACAACCGTTGAAAACATTTTGATAGAAATCATTTTCAAAGCCAAATCATTTCAAAACCAGGCTACCAAAGAAATAGGATAGAAGTCCTACCTCAGTACTCGTGCCGGTACCCCACACCGTAATCCCGATCCGCTATACGTTAGCTCCACGGAACCACGAACAATCCTAGATACAAACTAAGTCGATCAATATCTAGTTCGAGACATTCTATGTTACCAAATCATTTCATGATGTCCTAGTGTGCCATTTGTATCATTAAAATCATCCTATAAGGTTGGGATTTAAATCAGGGTTCAAAACAATGAAATCGGGTAAAAATCACAAAATTTTCCATGCCTCGGTCGGCCTGCCGGACGCCCTGCTTCGGCCTGCCGAACTGTACAGTTCGGCCTGCCGGAAACAAGGTTCGGCCTGCCGAACATTTCCCCAGATTCGGCCTGCCGGTCGGAAGAACACCGGCCTGCCGATCATCACTCCGGCCTGCCGAACATGAACTTCGGCCTGCCGAACTGGGAAGATCCAGAAATCCCAGCCACGGGTTTCTCGATCCCCAAAATCCAAATCTTGTTTCTAACCTGTTTTTCTCAAATCCCAGGCATGAAAAACAACTATAATTGATAGAAAAACATTCTAGAACATGTTTGGGATCATTTAAACAACATTTGAACTCGAAATCCTCAAAAATCCGAAAATGAGAAAAAGAGGAGAAAAATGAAAATCTTGAATCCAATCCGTTTTTTCTTCAATCTAGGCTTGGATTCTAGTTGTTCTAAGTTCATTTAACACAAATCCACGGTTTTCTAAGCTAAAACAAACTTAGATTTCAAAAACACACAAAATCGAAAATTTTGTTAAAAGTTTAGAAATTTTGAATCTAACCTCGAATCGAAGCTTCAATCCGCGTTCTCGGTTGCCGAATCACGTCCCCGAGCTTCCTCCTTGCTGTTCCGAAGCTTGGATTCGAATGGAAATCAAAAAAATTTTGAAAGAGATTGAGAGAGAGAGGGAACTGCCGAGAGAGAGGAGAGAGAGAGAGAGTGAAACGTGAATGAGGAGAGAGAGAGAAAAGAGAAATAAATAGAGAAAATCGGTGGGCGGTTTTACTGTGCGAAAACCATGTGCCGCCCACGGTTTTGTAAAACGGAGTATTTTTAACATTTTACAAATTGTTGTGTTTTAAAACTCAAAACATCATTTTAAATCAATAAGAAATCTTTTGAACACATCAATTTAACAAAACAACCAAAAAAACTAAAAATCCAACCAAATAATCTAATTAAAGTTAAAACTTTAATTATGGCACACTAATTCATCATTTACATTACATTAATATTAAATAAATTTCGGGACGTTACACGATCTGGCAAAATTCTAGAATTTTCCAAGCATAGGTTCTCGGCCTTCCGAGCCCAAATCTTTATTTCAACCTGTTTTCTCAGTTCTCAGGCATGGAAAGCAAGCACAAATGATAGAAAACCGTAGTAGAGCACTTTTAAACTCATTTAAACAAGATTTGCACACAAAATCCAAGAAAATCCAAACATGGAGAAAATAGAGAAAAATGAAAAATCTTGATTCAAACTCGTTTTTCTTCAAACAAAGCTTAGATTTTAGTTGTTCTAAGTTTCCCTAACTTACATCAAAGGTTTTCTAAGTTCAAATAAGCTTAAATTTCAAAATATAAGAAAAATTGAAAAATTGAAAAGTTTTGAATTTGAAAACTAACCTCGAATCAAAGCTTTAAATCACATTTTCGGTTGTTCAATCACATTCCCGAGCCTCTAATTCACTAAACCAAAGCTTGGGGCTCGATTTAATTCAAAGTTTTTGGGAGGAAATGAAAGAGGAAGAGAGAGACAGAGAGAGAACAAGAGAGAGAGCTAGGAGAGAGTGATAGAGATGAGAGGGAGTGAATGAGAGAAAGAGAGGGAGAGGGTAAAATAAATAGAGAAAGGGAAACGGTTTGCTGCAAGAAAACCTTGTGGAGCACACCGTTTTCAAATGGGACATATTTGATATTTGACAAATTGTTTTATTTCAAGGTTCAAAATAACAATTTAAAACAATTAGAAATAATTAAAAATCATTAAAATAATAAAAACAACTTTAAATTTAAAATTTTATCAAATGATCAAATTAAGTTTAAAATATTCATTATGGTACACTAATCTACCATTTTACATTCTAATATCACTTAATTAATTTCGGGGCGTTACAGAAAAATATAAAACATGGGAACATGTTCCATTGGGACACGCAACATGTTCTTAAAGGACACAAAAAATATCCGAGAGGGACATGTGGACATATCTAGGTGAGATATGCTTTTAGTTTGTGGCATAAGAATTTTTAATATTTTGTAAACATAAATAAAAATTGAGTTGAAAAAAGTGGCATTTATGTGAATAAATCTTCAATTAATTTTGTGCTTGATTACAAGAAGCTTTCAAATGAAAAGGCCAAGGAAAGAGGCCATGCTCTTAGTTTTAGTAAAAGAATTATATTATACTTCACTCAATAATTCAAATATATATTTAACTATATCCTCATTAAATAACAAATTACCTTATATTTTTCATATATTTCCCAACTAAGTTTTAAAATCTATTATTTTTATATCTCTATTTTAATTTCTCTAAGATTTTATTCTCCCTTTTAATAAAAAATAATTGTGCCCACATAATAAAAAACTTATAATTATATCATCCATTCAATTAAACTTTTTTGGTCTTTACGAAAAACTTTCTATCTCTACCACTAATCAAGAGTGCCGAAAAATAAAAGAAATATCGGTACATATGTGTTGTGTGTGCCTAATTTACCTGGATATGTTATCATCTTGTGGAGTTTTTAAAGTATTTTTTTTTAATGTGCAGGGCATCTCAATAATATCCGTGATACCGAGGTTCAGCAAATTTTTAACTTTATCTTCACCATTGATTTTTCTACTTAATCAAAAGCCGTCATATTTTGAATAAGCCAATATTTCTGTCCTTTCGTTCATTAAAAATAATATTTTGAAACATGATCGTGGATTCGATATTCATATATATATAAAAAATGCATCTAATTTGGCAGATTTACCAGCAAGCAAACATTTATATGCCCATTTTTTTGTCTAATATTACAAGGCAATCGGAATCCGTATTCAATATATATACATATATGTATATTTGAATTTGAAACAGGCGGGCAAAGCGCATATATAAGTTTAAAGATTCATGCATCTCATAATTATAATCTCATGTATTAATAATACATTTTTTGATATCTGTTCTCAGACAGGATCTTATCAGAAGTTAAAAACTCGAAATAATATGGTCGTAAAAACGTGTTCAATTTATTGCTACAATAGTAACTAATTCTACTATTTATAGTTAATTAATATAAAAGTGCCACTAGTTATAAGTATTGGCATAATTCAAAGTTTTGACTATTTCTTTTTCTGTAATAGTGGGGTTGAAAAATAAAAAAATAATAATAAAAAATACTTGTGTATAAAACTTTCATAGTTTAACTGCCGTCTTTCTAATAGTTAGTCTGCTTTTCCAATATCTTTGATTGTGACGCTTCCTAAATATGTTTCCAACACTTTTGGAAGCATGTAAAAGTAGATGTCCCTCTTTTAATCTCATGCTTGCCCTGAGCTAGCTAACCACCTTTGGCTTTGAACCTTTTGCCACACACCACATTTCCGATCCCTTCATTCCCAAGCCTCCTTTCAATCTCTCTCATCAAACGCAAAAAGAAAATATACTTGATATATATATAATCATTATAAAATCCTTGACAAAGTAGTCCTCTTTAATTTATTCCGTCAAAATTAAGATACGAATATATAATTATACAAGAGTAGCTTATACTTTAAGCTCTCTTCCGATTAAAGCTATGCCTTCAAGTAGTACTCTATTCCTTGTGATTAGTAAGATATGATTATTTCCTTGGTTTTTCTATTGTATGTAACCCACCTTTTGTGATAACTTTAGGACACGTAAAATTGAAGCCAAACACTAAAACGATCCATTAAAATATATATTTGCCAAGCTGTATGTAGTGTGGCCCTTTCGATCTATTTGGCCGATATGGGTCCAGAGACAAGTTTACTTATGATATAATATATGCCCTTTGTCTCGTAGTCATTAGCTCTCTAGGACGTACATTATAATATACACATTTCGTATTAATATTTATATATGTGTGTGTATATATATATATAGATTAGGCACATGGGGATGGCTCATAAATGATCGATGGCCCATAGAGTTATGGCATCTACATACCTGTTTGTTATTTTTACCCAACCTAGTTCCATATTTAGGGTGGGGAATAGGGGAATTAGTGTAAGAATAGGGGTAAGTTTCAAAAATGGTATTGACATTGAGCTCGATCTAGCAACTAGCTAGATTCTCTTTCTATCTTATTTGTGTTTAATAGGGTATTTAGGAAGTGAGTTGAAAATGAAAGTTTAAATTGAAATTACTGTTACGTGTTAGAGCTTTATAATATTGCACCATATTTTTGCTCTATACAGTAACATGTAAGAGCTTTACACTCTTTGAGTTAAAACAAATATGTTTCAACCGATTTTGTCCAACACACGTGAAGATTACTTTCTTTTCCTTTCATATTTCTTTAATGAATTGGTACAATAAGAGGGTATTGTTATTATTTATAATGTCAAAATTAATTGGTGTTTGAGAGCAAGAGAGTTGCACACATTTTTTTTATGATCAATGATGGCACTAGTATTTGAATTTTTTTTTTTTTTTACAATGTAAATTGAACCTCACCTTTTGAACTTAAGCTGCATCCACCTTATCAAATTTGAAAACTTTGTATATATTTACGCTATTGGGTTATTTTTCTTTTCTTTTTCTTTTTTCCATGAAAATCCTAAGTGTAACTTAACTCTATAGTTAATTCCATACAATAAGAAAGTCAAAGGAGATATCCTATTGAAAGCTGAAAGAGATAATTTTCACTACCTTCTATATAATTGGGCGATATTAGTCCTAAAAATATATTTCACCACAGAGCTTATGAAGCAGTAATACGTTAAAAAAAAAACCTTAGATATATAGCATGCTAGAGTATGTAGAGCAATAATACGTGAAAATCATGAAAGAAAAGAATCCAATATTAAGCACGAGAATAAAAATTGCCTGTAAATTTAGTTTATGTTGAAGTAGTAAATAAATGGGAACATCATGTTGGAAGATTTTTTGATCTACGGGATGGTGTATACATAATATATTGTCATTTATAATACAGTTTCTTCCTTACCATTTATTTAAAATTTTGATCTTAATTTTTGGAAAGAGACAAAAAGGAGTCGTCAAAATAGACAACCCAATTTGTTTTTAAAGAAAAATTATTTTATATAAAACCTTTGTCAAAATGGACAAAACGCCATCACATTGAATTGGGGTTGTTTATGACATACCACAATGCATCAATTTTGGGATCATCAAATAATACAACCCCCCTCTCTCTCTATCTCTAAGAAAAGAAAACTAAAGATTCAAGATTATCCATCCCAAAAGCCGTGTCAATCACCCAAACGTGAAAATTGTCAAATATAAGACAGATCAAGCATCTAAACCCAACAACCAGCAAAGTTAAATATTTAAAAAAAGCAAATTAAGAATTAACCCAACATCAACTTAGCCACCTAATGAACCATGGTGATGGTCTCCCCCTAGAAAAAAAAAAAAAACATGGAATTCAAGAGTTTGATCGAACAAGTAATTACCAACCCCATCTACCTCTCATCTCTGAAAGTGTAATCCCATTTCTATGTCTCTCTAGCCAATATACAAAAATCAAATATATGAAAAAAATACGCGTACATATCTATACATACAAAACAAAGAACATTGATTTTTAACCTGAAACTAAAGTCCAGATCAAGAATATCCAAATATATGCTTATTCACACATGAATTGCCCTTGACAACCACGTAAATATCTATAAAGAGTAGAATATTCAATTATCAAATTCCTGGAAATTTCGGACTCATGATGTAGAACATATATATACTTGCATAATTCAGATCCAATCATATATATACTTGCATAATCCAGATCCAAATTGTCTGAAAACTTACACGAAACATCACCTGCTCTTTACCCAGAATATATATAACATTTTTCATGTGTACATTCATCCCAGATAATAATAATTTGTGAAGTGATGAATAACAATATTAATGTAATACAACTTGATCTATATATCCAAGGAAACTTCAGGCCGTTTCCGCCATACCAAAAAAAAAAAAACAAGAAAGGAAAAAAAAATTTGTAAAAACAAGGAGAATAAACGAAAAGAATAAACAAAAACAAAAGTCGTGTAAAAATTACTAGAGACCGATATCGTTGAGGATCATTTCATTTATTTACATGGGCAGCGGCTCCTCTTGTTGACCGAGCGGCCGAGTTTCGCAAAACTCGATCTGAAAAACCGGTCGACCTCTTCCCGGTTTGCGACGTCGAAGAATTCCAGCTCCGACAATTTCCTCTTGCACGAGGGGGCCCTCGCAGCCTTCCTCGGCGCAGGCGGGCACGACAGGATCTCCGGGATTCGGTGCTCCGCGGAAGTCGGGGTACGGCACCCGTTCTTGATGATCTCTTCTTCATCCTTACTAATACCCTCGTTCTTGTTTTCACAGCTGCTTCCGCTGTCATTGTTTAGCCGCTGAATTATGCTTCCAGCGGCGTCGGGCTTCGATTCAGAGGTCTCCGGGGTCTGAATTGGGACCGGAGAGAGCCTGATCTTGGGCAAGTCTTGGCAGAATTCAAGATCCGTGGACATTGTGACTATTATTTTATGATAAGAGAGCAAAGAAATATTATATCTTTCTTCTCGATATATAGATATATATATTTGTGGGAATGAATTTTGGGTGGGGTGAGAGGGGTATTTATGTAATGGTGTAGGAAAATGGCTTCAAATTAGGGAGTTAAAGGGTTGGAAGGCGTGCGTTGCAAGGTAATTGAGAAGAGAGAGAGAGGAATCTTCTTGGTAGGAAAATGACTTGAGATGATATCAGTCCTAAATGGTAGAACACTAATATTTTATTGTTATTATGTTGCAGTTATTCTTTCTTTCTTTCTTTGTTTTTACATTTACCCAAACTTCCATTTCCTAACTGTCCGAGTAATGACTGAGCTCTGAGAAGAGATTTGTGGGCACCTTTCCTCTTTTTTATTTTTATTTATTTATTTAGTATTTTGCCCTTGGTCCTTATAAATGAATATAAATTCCACAATAGGGCAACTAAAATTTAGAAAATATCTTGTCACCTTGCTGGGATTTTTGGGGGTCAGCTTTACCATATTGCCTACTTTGGTTCAAATAAATTTTTTAGCTATAGCTATTTAATTCTCCCATTTTTTCCCCTTGAGAATTTGGAACCTCCAAAGGAATGGATTGAAATCTCGTTCCGACAATGGGTGAAGGTACTAATAATTAAGATGGCACATATTGCCTTGTACCATCTTATAATTTCTTCATGGTCCCTTTGAAACCGCCAGTTATGTAACATTCCTAAAATTAGTACCACAACATTTACTTTTTTAATTGTTGAATTGGCCTCAAACTTTGTAGATCTTAAAAATCCAACCAATGCCAGATTAATTTGTTGTGATGAGGACGACAACGACAATGACAATAATAATACTAATATAATAATAATAATAATTGCCTTACTTAATCCCTCATGACACTTAAATTGTAATTTTTTTTTATAGCAAGACTTGAGGCATTATTTTACACCTAAACAATATTCCTTTTTTTCTTTCCGGTAAAATACGATACGCACCAGCTTCTACACACTACCTTATTGTGGCCTGTTTTATCACGACAATATTATTCAATAGATTAAAAATACTATATTAGGATAATGAAGAAAATATGTAGCAAATAAAATGATGCCATCACAAATATCATTCGCAAATTAAACAAGGAGAGTAAACAAAAAAAAAAAAAGGAATATTATTCCACCACGTGTAAGACGATGACAGTAATTCCCTTTTCTAACACGTTTCATAGTGTTACTGGTGATAGCTGTTGAACAAGTTTGCATAGGATAAAAGTTGTGGGCACAAAAGAAAGAATCTAGGACCGTTGGTGTCCTTATGCGGATTGAACACGAGTAACGTAAAGGTTACGTTATTAAAAAACACATGGTAACTGTAGAAGACTCCATTACAAAAGCTCACGCGCCGTCTAACCAGAGTGGATCTGACTACGTTTTCGTCTGCCAACAGTTGAGCTTCTCTCTCTCTCTCTTTTTTTTTTTGTTTTTTGAAGAAATGGAAATGACCATTATTATAGTAACAAAAAAAACATAAAAATAAAAAAGCTTGACTGTTGATTACATGTCTTAATAAAAAAGAATGTTTGACTGTTCATATGTTATAGAGGTTTGTTAGTAATTTGCATTCTGTTTAATAAATTTTGTTTCTCCTAAAACAAAATGTCTTATTGTCACTTTCTCCACATTTTTCTAATGTTGTGCTCTTATTAGTGTTATTATTATTATTATTCTTTTGGCACTATTTTCTGCGTATAGGAGGATCTTTGTTCTGAATGTGTAGCCAAGTTCAAAGAAATTTAGAATTAATTTCTGTCTTTAAAAGTAATGAAGTATTATTTAGTACTAGTTTATAGAAACTTGGGCTCTCAACCAAATACAAAGAGAATTTTCTCCATGATAGCTCACCATATTTTTTGTCGTAGAAATATGGAAACAATTTATACCTCCAAAAAAAAAAAAAAGATTACATAAAAATATTGTTATATCATGACCCCTACAATTTGGAGTAGCAATATTTCTGGTAGATTGGATTGTGTTAATGTTGAAGAATTTTTCAAAGGTGCTCTCACTTTAACGTCAAATATTTTCCTAGATTATCTAAAGTAAATAGAATTCTTGATTAGGATTTATATTTTTGTATATGTTAATGGTTGTTCTATATATATAGTACTTTGAGCAATTAGCAAGTAATTTAATATCTTTTTCCAAATTTTCAAACGTCTTTAATGACTACTAAATATATTTTCCAAACTTATTAAAAACATATTAAAGATGATGAGCAGATAGAAATTGTCCTATTTCCACTAAAAAAAAAATATCAACCTACTGTTTGAATTTAATATATCCCCTTCATTGTCACAGGCGACACCTCCCCGTTTGATATCTTTATTATCTCTTCAATTAATTCTCTGGAAAACAAAATCCAAGACAATAACAATTTATGAACACTCCAAAGCAGAGAGTGTTCCACACTCTCGGCAGATGCAAGTGGACATATCTTTTTGGTCTCTCTAGACTCTAGCAGAAAGAGATTGCTGCATAGGATACCTTGAGGGCGCCTTGAATATGCCTATCTACTAGAGATCTCTCAATCACATAAAAAAAATAGAAGAAATAAGAAGATTGCCAAGATTGGGTTTACCAAATATACCAACTCAATTATCATAATGAATCTTTCCACGTGAACTGTTTGATCCAAAACCCTCCCCTGCTTGGTTTTCACCGTTAATCATTAGGTTAACAGATAAAGTGAAACCCCAAGTCTTAATATTCCCTAATCCCTATGTTGTGTCACAAGTTTCGTGATAATATTCTGATTCCCCCCTTCGCATTTTCTCATCCTCAACTAAACAAGAGGAAAGGAAATTTTTTTTAAAAAAAAAAACCACAATAATACTAATATTTTATTGGGCACTTAAAATGTAACCACTTATGATTGTGACATAAGTAAATTTTGTTTTCTCAGAAGAAAATCCTATGAGAAATTTTAATGCAAGTAAATTTGTTTCACGCTTTGAAAGGAAAGTCCAAATTTTATGGTAAGTAATTTACTTATGTTTTCTTTTTACGTTTATAACTTTGTGTTCGTATATGCATGCATATATAGTAAAGAAATATATGTTGCTTAATTGTTTGACAGAAAATTCCATCTTTCCGTGAAGTTTCATTTGTTCATTTTGCATAAAACTAGAATGGGTTGCACCTGAACACACTTTACTAAGATATATAATATCAAATTAATATCAATGAAAGAATCTTATGGACAGTAATAATATATATATACATATATATATATATATGTATATGCAATTTTTTTTTTTTTTTGTGCGAGTAAAAAACCAATAGACAACAACATTCCAGATCTTTACCTCCTTAACCACCGCTTGCGCTTTATTCCTTGTGCCATGGAGGCTTAAGCATTACAGGCTTTGTTTTTGTTTTTGTCTTTTTTTTTTTTAATCTTTTCTTTTCTCTCTACCTTTTTGAATGCATGCACTGGAAGAAACCCAGATCCAAAGGTACTGGGGATGATTAAAAAAAAAGAAAAAGAAGAGAATCAGTCACAAGCGTCCTTGGAAGAATTGGGTTTCTTTTCCATCCATGTTTTATTATTTGTTTACTTGCTAGGTTTCAGATTTTTTCTGAAAAACAATCCAAGTCAATTCAAAGTGGGGAGCAAAAGTGAGGATCAATACCAAATTCTAGCTTCATTCTTCTTTTGACTGATATGTAAGGATTTTATATTTTCTAAGTTTAATAATTCGTTTTTTTTTTAATAATTTTCTCTAAGTAACGGGAGCTAGGAACTCGCCTTAATTATAAGGCCCCTTGAGCTCTGAAAACCTTATCTAGAAAAATCATATAATTCATTATAAACGGAGGCCTTCTCTTATTCTTATATATATATATATATATATAGATTGATTTATATATAGACATTCATAAAACAATTTTCCGAACCAAGTTTATATGCTTGATAAACAAGCCTCACGCCGATATAATTATTAGAATGGAGCCTACCATTTTTGTTCACTCCCTATCTCTCAACTGATCAAATTATGTCACTTGTTTTTTCTAACTGAAATGAGGTAAGGAATTACTGTAATAAACTAGTAGCCTTTTGTAAAGACTGTAGCTTTTTAATTTTTTTCTTTCATTTCTTATTAAAAAATATTTAAAAAAGGAAAACAACCTATTTATAATTTTCCAAATGAAATATTATATGTTTTATATACTTAATGTGTATGTGATAGAGTAATATCAATGGTGCAAATTCTTTCCAGTTTTCTTAACATATGAAACGCAACACAATAATATGATATTGTCATAAAATTGCCATTAGATACAGATCCCAGTTAGAGGTTATATATATGCTGTATATGTATAATGTTAATGCTTCTATGAAAATTTATGTTTAAATTATGTAACCATACATAAATGGGCATGTAATCAGAGAATTACAGATGAATTCTAGAAGAATGTAAAACATATATATATCATTAATTAACCTTCAAAAAAATGTATATCATTAATTAAAGCTTTTGTATTTACAAATATCTTGGATAAAATATTCCAATATGAATTCAGAGATCTACCCATAGTAACCTTCCTTCTAAAGATTAATTTCCTAATTACTTTATTTATTGGTTCAATCAATGCCAGTTAAATATTCATGCACGTTCCTCATTAAAACCATGCCACCCTTTGTCAGAAGGATAATTAATCATATATAGAAACTTACAATATTATTAACTGGACAGAGCCACCTGTGTGACCAATTATCTCAAATAGTACCGCAGGTTAAAGTAGCGTCCAATAACAATTTTCAGATTAGGTAGATTTTGGAATTATGAAGTGCCAATATATGCGGTTATAATAACATATTGGTAACCACATATAATATAGCTGTAATTGGCATGGATATAATAAAGTCCAAACCCCAAATAACCGTATGGCATTATATTGTCTTATTGGTAAAAAAAAGATGATGATGATGATGATAATAAAAAAAAATATCGTGACTAATTTTTGTTTATATATATATATATATATATATATATGCACATATGCAATTGAGAAATCAGTAACCAATGAAATGAACAACAAAGCACCGTCATTAACAGTCATGGTGCTTTATAGGAATTCTTTTTGTTCTTCCTCTTTTTAATGCTAAACGAGCTAAAATATTACATATTTAAAAATCCATAACTTTTCATTTAAAAAAAAGGGATAAAAGTCTAATTTCCAAGGAAGTAGTTGAAAATATTAAGAAACAATACAAAAATGGATTAAGAACGTCAGAAGAATGGGGTTGGAGGAGAGTAACTCCCAAGATAAATGAGAAGAGACCCCTTGAGTGATTATGTATTAAGATATTTACCTGTAAGTTTTATGGACAATAAAAAGACATAATGTTACACATTTATGGGAATTCTAACAGCCTCCCTTTTTCCAACATATGGAATTTAATTCGTTCTGATGGGTCTGTATATATACATTAAAAATGGCATATCAAATTTTGTATGCACAATAAATTAAAACTAAATCTGTATACTGATCATAGAATTAAAAGACACAGAGAAATTAACTCTCTATGTATATACATATATATATATAAATATATTTATATATATGTCCAAATATAATGGACCACTGAGCTGAAAAGCGCTTTATGTCACTATATATAAACTTGATATATCATATGGGTTTGTGTCCTATTCTGTTCCTAGAATTAGTTATATATATTATTGATCGTTTGATCTCTGCCGTACTAAAGGACCATCTACAAACATAAATACATATACACGTAAAATTTACATATGCGTGTATATTAATTTTGATGGCCCGCAACTCTCTGCAATACTTTTAACTCGTATATAAAAAGATAGGATTGGCAATACGTCGGGATTAGAATAACATAAAAATCTGATCGTGCACATGATGCTTTATCTAAAAATTTTGGCATATATTTTACATCAACTTCTATAGAGGTTTTAAAATTAAATGTTAACTGATTCAGTGCAGTAAAGCCTTTAAATATAATAGCTAATTGAGGCTGGCTGTATAAATATATATCCTTCACCTTAACTTCGCTACTTTCTTCTTCAACTATAAACTCAAGAAGACTTCAAAAGCATTATTGACCATTTGAAAACTTGTCGAAGTTTTTGGACGTGACATAGACACTAAAAGTCTATTTATATCGCGGGTTTAAAGTGTGGTGGTTTATTTTATTTTTTTTTTGTTTGAACTTGAAAAATTACAGTGTGGTTTTACAATCTAGCTTATATTGAGATATGTAGTTAAAATGTAAATCTGAATAAGCAATGACGCTTGAATTTGTATTTATATATACGTGTGAAAACTTGACTTTTAAGAAGCAGGAAAAAAAAGTGTAATTTTTTAAAGTGTGATTTTGGACTCGTTTGAACCAACGAAGAACCTTTTTACTTAATACTTACCAAGAGCCAAACGCCCCGGCCTTTAAGACTACTTTTCTTCCGCAACTTTTTATTTTTCTAATCCATAGCAAGGCTCCATTTCTATTTTCCATGATATATGTGTTTATTTTTGAAAGCATTGTGCCATTCCTTTTTTTTTTTTTTTTTTGGGTTCTAATCAAGCTATTCCTGTTTTGTATTAGATTTTATAACAATTATTTTTATAATCAATCTTATATATATATATATGTATGTATCTCATCAACTTAAAATAAAAATAATACAACAAAATCTAAGGACACACTCGTAGACAGATTCAAATCTTCTGTTTAAGTTTGTTGTCTCTAATAGTGTTAAACAATCTTCTTATGATATATCTTTTAAAAAGTTTAAAATAAAGTCTAATTAACTTTTACATGCTTTTTGTTAAATGATGTATATCATAATATGATTAGTTAGACACTAATTGAGACATTAAAAATTGACAGACAATTTGAGTCCCTTATAGATGTTCAACTATCTATATATAAAAGAAAATACCACAGAGATTATATATATGTGTGCGTGTATATATATATACAGGAAGATAAAGATCACTACCATATAGACCAAATAGGATTGATAATTAGGTATAATTTCTTTCTTTCTTTCTAGTTAAATATATAAGAGGTCTCTGAACTTTTTTCTTTCTCTAAAACTAGTCCCTATATTGAAAAGTATTCAAATTTAGATCCTAATTAAACTCTTTAAATATCTCAAATTTAGCCCCTTAGTTAAATATTAATAGAAAATATTAAAATAATAGTGATTAGACTATAAAATATAGTGAATGCTTCCCACCATTTCCTAAAGGACACTATAATCTAAGTCATTTCATAAAAAAGTTCCTACATTTAAATTCATCAATAATAAATTAAACTAGAAAAAATTAGTTTTGTCCAATGCATTTAAACGGAAGATTAACAGTTTTTAAACATCAAATCTTGCTTAAAAACGAAAACTAAACCAAAAAAAAAATTTATGAATTCTTCCGTAATTTCACTTTTCTAAAACAACAAAAAAGGTAAAAGATTTGTCCATAATAGAAAATAATCATCTCTTTTTGTACTTTTCAAGTGGTGTAGAGGGATAAAAAAGTTTATAGTCCATATCATTTTTAAGCTGCAGATCTCGTATCAATAAAATTTCTTCATTTAAATTCACATGTAAAGAAAAAATTATAGCGACTGATTTATATTTGCAAAGAATATATAATTTCCATGACTTTAAGATTTACTAAACTCAAATGTAAGACATAAAACAAACAAAAAATAAAATAAAATATATTGACGACAACAAATCGAACGAAGTGTAATACTTAACATGAAAGCATATAAGAGAAAATGCATAAAGCATACTACAATTTGGTTTTTTTTTTTTTTTTTATATTTCATCTTAAAAAAATAGAAGCGTCACCTGAGAAAATGCCTGAACAACAAAAACATATGTAAATTTTGAAGATTGTCCATCTTTCAAGGTCGAATTAAAAGATTGCTATTATTTTCCATTCAAATATTAAAAAAAATTTTAACTAATGGACTAATTTTTAGACATTTAAAGAGTTTAAAGTCTAAATTAAAACGCTTTTCAATACAAAGACATCTTAGAAAAAAGAACTAGAGTTTAAGCATCTCTCATGAATTTAACTGTTTCCTTTTTGTCTAACTATAACTTTTCGATTAAATTAAGGGTGACAAAAAAAGAGAAGAAAGGATATTTCTCGGAACATGCGAATATATACATATTACATGTATAAATATATATAATATCAATGTTGTGAAAAGGACACGTTGTTAACTTTAGAGTCATCATAAAACTATATCTTATATTTGCCATGAGCTAGGAACTTTTTGTAACACCTTGAAATTAATTAAGTATGATTAGTGTATTAAATGGTGAATAGTGTGCCATAATGTAATTTGAACTTAACTTAACTATTTTGTGATATTTTTAAATTAATTTTACTTACAAATATTTTTAAATCACTTTTAATTCTTTATATATATATGTGTATTATTTTGAATTTTGAAAACAAAACAATTTGTCATATGCCAACTACACCCCTTTTGTAAACTGTGGGTAGCATGTAGTTTTACTTTAAAAACCGCTCACTTTCCCTCTCTATTTATTACCCTCACTCTCTCATTTTCTCTCTCTCACTCTTAGCCACTCTCTCTTTCTCGCTTTCCTTCTTCCTCTCGCTATCTCTCTCCCCTCTCTCTTTGATTCAAAATTTTGAAAATTCAAGCTTCGATTCTCAGTTGGATTGGTGGCCTAGGAACTTGATTGAGCTTCCACAAATTCGATTTCAAGCTTGGATTCAAGGTTAATTTAACTTTTTCAAAAAATTTCAAATTTTGTCTTAAACTTTGATTCTCTTTGAATGCGGAAATTTGAGTTTGATTTAGTTTAGGAAACCTTGAATCTAAGTTAATGGAACTCAAATTATCTAGAATCTAAGTTTGATTTGATGAAAACTGGATTGACTCAAGTTTTTCCCTTTTTCTCTATTTTTCCCCATTTTCAGATTTCTTTGAAATTTCCCATATAAATCTTGTTTAAATGTGTTTAAAAGTGTTTTAGTATGATTTTCTATCACTTATGATCATTATACATGCCTAGGAATTGAGAAAATAAGTCTAGATTGGGATTTTGATCTCGGGGAGGCCAAGACTCGAAGTCTTGGGTCCCTAGATTTTTCCAGTTTAGTAGGCTGAACCTGGGAAAGTTTGGTAGGCCAGTTCAGCATGGCTGGTAGGCCAAACTGTTTAGTTCAACAGGCCAGACCAGAGAGTTTAGTGGGCCAATCGGCCATAGGAAAAATGGCTACTTTTTACCTGTTTTTACTGTTTTAAACCTAGATTGAGATAAACCCTTATAGTATGATTTTACGGACATAAAAGGCACACTAGAACACCATGAGATAGCATAGTATTGTAAAATACTCTGAGTTAGATATTGATAAAGCTTAGTTTACATTTAAGGTCGTTCATGGTTCCATGGAGCTAGCGTATAGCAAGTCAAAATTACGGTGCTGAGTCGTAATGCAGAGTATCGAGGTAGGACTTCTACCCCCTTTCTTGGTAACCATATTTTTAATAGTTTTGGCCTCAAAAGATTCTTTCAAATTGTTATCTATAGATGAGACAATGTTTTAAATGTTTTCAAAAAGAGGCCTTTGGTGACAAAGTGACTTCTTACAAAATGATTTCTTTAAAATGAGTTTTAAGAGAATAATTGAGATGAATTTCTTAGTAACTCTCTTTACTTGCTAAAGAATAAATGATCATAATGAATCAAATAATGAACGTAATGAGGATATTTGGTAAATGAGACATGATAATAAAATGACACTGGACGTGTCAGTTAGTACCGTCCAGAATGATAAAAAGACCATGATGCCATATACAAAGATCGGGTCGTGGGGAGTATGACCTTAGGGGTAAGTCCTGAAATCCAACTAGGCTATTACGGTGGTGATACTATGGCTTTGCCAGAGAACCAATAATAAACAATAATTTCAAATGAATAGGGATTCTAAGGGTAAGGATGAATATAAATACGTTTTATTTATCTTTCTAAAATTTTGTGAATTATTTTCAAATATAAGAATTTATGTTTAGAAATAATGTTTTCTAAACCTAGTCCTATTGAGCCTTTCGCTTACATTTCTTTATTTGTTTTAAAAACCTTTCCCCTAAGTGGATTGCATCTTAGGATCGATTGGGAGGCGACAGGACAAACACGTGAGTTATAGTTATTTTCTTTTGGTTATTTCCTTACTTAAATCAAGGCATGTATTCTTCAAATTATTATCTCTCATATTGGACTATGATTGCAATATTTTATTGTCGATACCTTGTGTGCGTATAAGGTGGGTTCGGTGGGGCTCAGCTCACGTTTATTTTTCTTTATTATTTTATTTCATAATTTATGCTTTAAAATAACAGTAATTGCTTTAAAGAGTTTTTAAACTATCACATTTTTCAAAATAACCGAAAACGTTTAACTGGTGATTGTCATAACAAATTTTGATTTAATTAACTTAATTAAGCTATCACGTCACCACTCATACTTCGGGGCATGACAGAATGGTATCAGAACCTAAGGTTATGAACCTTTGAAATTGTGCACACATAGGTACGACAATGAAAAGCCTTTGGCAGTCCAACTTTATTTTTAGATTTGAGAGAATGGCACCTGGGCGTCATCCAATTGTGGCTGATGCGAGTCTCACGAATAAAGGAAGTGTGATAAGAGCTACATTTGCCGCTTTTCAACAAATAACAGTGAGGGCTAGATCTGGTAATTCTGAGGCAAGTCGCCGGCATGAGTGCTTTAAGTGTAACGCCCCCTTACAGACGTCACAGATGTCGTTATATTCATACATTACATACTTATTTGGAACATTATTTGAAATCGTAGTTAAGGAAATCATGACCAGGATCCATACATATATTTTTTTTACAACATTCATTAACTTATTCCATACCATAATTAATTCAATTACACTTTAAATTATTCATAAACTTGCTTTAATAAAATAGATATATCAAATTGCTAGATCATATCTCATATCACATGACATCATTTATAAACTATTTGCTCCTACAGTTTGGCAGGCCGAACTTGGTACTTCGGTAGGCCGAATTGAATAAGTTCGGCAGGCCGGAGTTCGTCAACCGGTAGGCCAGCAGAGGCTTTACAAAACAGGGTTTAAAAAAACTTCCAAAGTTCGGCAGGCCGAAAATGAGATCAGCAGGTCGATCTTTCTTACATCGGCATGCCGACCAATGATGTTCGGCAGGCCGACAGAGCCAAAAGTTTTTAAGAAAACTCAATTTTAAGACAAAATTCAACTTTTCATAAAAATACGGAAGATTAAATTCTTTAAAATGATAAAATAAAATATTAAAACATAGTTCTTGTATTTTTTTTTTAAACTTATTATAAAAATATGTTCAAATAATAAACCATAACTTAAATCATAAATTTTGCTTCATTGGCGTTCTTCCGGTTACAATTCATCTTCTTAATGCTCACACGTCTTCCCATGTCCTCCGTCTAATCCATGACTTTCTTACCCTTATCTACAACATGACATAAACTTGAATAAGCTAAAGCTTAGTAAGTACATATTATTCTCACAATTTAAAAACATTTCATAAACATCATCATCATCATATTATAATAGTGCATTAAGCACGATTTCATAAAAGCATATCTTTTCTTACTTGACCATATTCAAACTTATTCCATTTTATCTTAAGGGCCCAAGTGTTGCACCATAATCATCATTGTAGGCGCGCCGTCATGAGAGGAGAAGGGTAGCCAATCCCAAACCAAACACGATATCATAAAATATCATATCATAACATTGGTGTGCAACACTTATTAGGTGATACATATATACATAACTTTCATGCTTTGAAATTTGCCATAATCGAACATGCATAACTTTAAATCATGAAAATCTTTTGTAAGAAATCCTTTAAGGAAAATCAACATAAAATCATCATGAATATCATTGTGAACATAATATCAAACCTTATAAAACGTATCATGTTGTAGGTGAGAATGTACTTACCTCAGAAGCTAGCTTACTTAACCTTATAAGATTTGGTGACGACGCCGCGGTCTCGATGTGCTTGTTCCTTTGCGTGTTCATGCCATTTATTCATTTAAAGATACAAAATAAAAGTAATACTTATTATCATAAATATAACATCCATTCATATTACTTCACATATACTTACATTCATTTCTTAAAACATAATTTATAATATGCCTCCATGACCACAATCATCAAAATTATCAGCATAAATATATTTCTAACCTCTATGAATTGAAAACTTAATAACTCAACATTCATACGTAAATTAAAACACCAAATAGGCAGGACAAAGATATCATATACACCTATTACCATGATTTTTCTTTAATCATAAAGATTCCATACAATCCAAAACATTCAGGAAAAAATGTGAACAAAATAACCTTTAATATATAAGCAGTGAGTTGTATGTATTTTTCATATTCCGGTAATTAAAATAAAAATTATTTAAACGTTAAAATTCTCATGACAACTTATTAACTTATAATTACAGAACTAAAAATATATATTATCATCATATAAATTTATTTAGTCTAACAAAACATCTCATAATCAAAAAGTCCACCTATTTTACTGTTAAAGCAGTTTCTTGACTTAGTCTTACTAAAAAAAAATTTCCATAACACATAACTTACTCATCAAATCATTACCAAACTTTACAGTCCATAACATAACATATACATGAACATTCTTGCCAAATTTCATGAAAATCAACATTCATTTGTGTTATGAACAAAACTCACATTTTCGTGCAATGTATACAATCAGCATTAATTTACTGAGTAGCAAAGAGAAGAAAATTCATAATTTTTCATAGAAATATCAAAATAACGTGAAACTTGGAGGAATGATACATAACACATATATGAACATCATATTAAAATTTTAGAACAAAATAAAATTCCTAGACAAGGTTATGGCAGTCGAATTAAGGAGGAGAAATACATTTCAGAAACACCAAAAAGAAACATTCTTACCTTAAACAAATTTCTTCACAAACTCCTTCGAATTCAACCAAAGAAATTTCAATAATTCTTACAAATAATAGCAGGGAAAAATTTGAGAGAGTGACAAAGAAGAAAACGTGAAGAAAAAGAGAGAAAGACAAAAGAAACGTCTTAGAAGATGAGAGATAGAGAATTTGAATCAACGTAATTGAGGATAATATAAAAAATGAATTCAATACTCTCTATTAAGTCAGAAATTTCTTGACTAAAGTTAAGGCAAATTTACGTGTAAATGGAGTGGAAATTGGGGAAATTCAAAATCATATAGATAAACTTACCATACTTCACCACTTTAAAAAGGGAAAACATATCAATCAAATACCAATCAATGCAAAGTCAAACATTTCCTTTCCTTAAATGATAAAATTAATCCATAATTATACCAATTAATCACATTAAAACACCTAATCAATGTAATTATCTCAACCATAAATGTGGAGAGATTTCTGCTGACTGCTCGTCAGCTGTTATCGGCCTGTCGATCCACCACATTGGCCTATCGATTCCACAAAGTTTGGCCTGCCGATGGTTTCCATTGGCCTGTCGATTCTTGGCAGACTTTTCGGCCTGCCGAATTGTCCTTAAAATACCATACATTATAACATTCAAGTCATCATTTCATCATAAATAAACATATATTAAAATTAACATGAACACTTGAGCACATCGATTCCATGCGATCGTCACCTGTCATAACACTTAGAATAAATAGTTAGTAACATTAAGATCATAAATCATAACATATAACATAACTTATTAATAAAATTTACTTAACGTCATTACTAACTTAACATGATCCATTACATCAAAAATAGGTGGGTGTTACATTAAGGAGCTTAGGCATATGCTTATCCTGACTTTTGATGGAAATGGGAGTCGATAGATGGCTGAATATTGGTTAAACTTAGTAGTGAAACGTTTAGATACACTTGGTATACCAATAGTGTATCAAGTGGAATTCGCAGCTTATGAGTTGGCAAGTAGTACTAACACCTGGTAGGAGTAAGCAAAGTGTTTGGAGAATGATAGGAATATCGGCGGGGAAAGATTTGAGTAATTGATTTGTGAGCGTTATTTCTACAGGGATGTAGAGGCCGAAGGATCACCAAATTCTACCAGTTGGAATAGGGTGATAAGACGGTTTAGGAATATGAGGTAAAGTTTGATGAGTTGGCTAGTTTGTTCTATTCATCGTGGCTTCTAAATGTGAGAAGTGTATCAAGTTCTAGGAAGGGCTCAAGGTACCCATTCGAAGGCAACTAGTGATGTTGTGACTTTAGAATTCTAATAGGTGAGAGTTGTTAACTTTATCGATAGGAAGAGATTACGCTCTATACTGCAAGGATCAGACGAGAACATCAAGAGGACTCTAGAGAAGCAATAGGAGAAGTAGCGATGACCAAGCTCGGGTGAAGAATCAGCATGGTAACATTGAAGGTGGGAGCAGTCGTTCATCCAATAGCGGAGGAAGCAACCCTTACCATTTCTGCCAGCAACCGAGAGTGAATTGAGAAGAGCTACCCAATAGGGAATGCTCGATGAGGATCTTGGACTAGAGAAGGTGCAAGCCATTAGCCTCAACCTCAATCTTCATCTCCACCACAACAACCTCTGTAACTTTAGCTTCATCAGTTTTCTCCGCAACAATATCGACTGATGAACCCAAGACGTAGCAGCGCTATGAGAGGAAAAAGGAAAGGCCCCAGTTCAAGTTCACACTATGACCTTAGGGAGTTCGGATGCTCAGACCAGCAACGTGAGAGTCGATGGCATGGTTCTAGTTTCTTAGATTTTAGTTTCGGTTCTAATTGATACTGGTGCCATTCATTCTCTTATTTTAAGTCATTTTTGCATGCCTTATAATTAGAAATAGAGGAATTTGATGAACCCTTAGTAATTACTTCACCCTTGGGGTGGGTGTGTGTGTGAACCATATATGTATAAACCTGGAAAGATAATGATTGAGGATGGGACTTTAGAAGGTAATTTGATTATAATCCCCATGAGTTCTTATGATGTGATCTTAGGAATGGACTGGTTGTCTAGGAGTATGCAACTGTAGATTGTCACCTTATAGAGATAACCCTAATGATCAATAAGAGGACGATGATTGTTAACTAGGGTGGTAATGATCAAGTAATGGGTGAGTGACCCATGAAAACGTGTCTAGGTGTATGAGGAAACCTAGCATGCTATATATATATATATATATACTTCTTTTAGATCTAGAAGAGGAGTCTAATACTGCAGGAAGAAATACAGCAATACTAACGGCTGATGAGTTCGAGGATATCTTTCCGACGAGTTACCTAGATTGTCATCGCGTCGGAAGATTGAGTTTGGTATCAAGTCATTCCTGAGGACTACTTTGATTTTTATAGCACCGTATTGATTAGCGCCTGTAGAAATGAAGGAATTAAAAAGAGCATTAGGGACTTGTAGATAAAGGAAATATTTAGGACAACATGGAATGCGATAGTTTTGTTCGCCGAGAGACATGATGGTATGCTTAGGTTATGTGTTGATTATCGGCAGCTGAAATTAGGTCACCGTGAAGAATAAATACCCACTGCCCAGGACCGATAGATTGTCTAGTTAGTTAGGAGGTCCTCGATATTTCTCGAGGATAGATTTGCGATCCGAATAGCAACAGCTGCATGCCAAGAAGATTAAGTTTCAGGGGCATATCACCTCCGAGCTGGGTATCTCCATAGGTTCGTCAAAGATGGAGGGTGTAGTATAGTGGGAATAACCAAAGATTGTGGTCGAGCTTCGTAGCTTTTAGGACTTGCCAGGTACTATAGGAAGTTCGTGAAGGATTTCTCTAAGATAGAGGCTTCGTTGATGCGATTGATTAGGAAAGGAGTTAGGTTTAAGGAGGATAAGGAATATGGATGTGCTTTTCAAAAGTTGAGAAATTAGTTGGCTACCACTTCTGCATTGACTATGTCAGGCAGCGACCAATTTTATGAGATCTATATAGATGCAGCAAATCGAGGACCCGATGTGCGTTGATGCGACATAGACGAGTGGTGACATATGCATTGTAATAGTCGAGGTCTCACAAGTAGGACTACCCTACGTACGACTAAGAGCATGCCATAGTAATTTACGCTTTAGGAATCAGGAGATGCTACTTGGATGGAGCAATAATACAGGTTTTCTTAGATCACAAGAGTTTAAGGTATTCATTCACACAGAGGGATTCAAATTTATGGCAACGAAGATAGATGCACTATATAGGGGACTATGATTTCTTGTTGCAGTATCATCTAGGTAAGGCCAACGTGGTTACAGACACGTTCAGCAGGAGGTCTTTGAGAATCCGCACATATTTGGCACTAGAGGATTGGGAGAGAGGTTACTGTGAGCAAACATGGGCTACAGTACCCTGAAGACTTTGATCAGGTATCAGCGTATTGTATAGGGTCAACTCCAGCATTTGACCAGATGATGAAGCAGACTCAATGGTGGGACTAGCATCTTCAGGGAATATGGACGCGTATACAGACCAAGAAGCAGTTTGAAGAATGGAGGATTCATGTAGATGGGTCATTGCATTTCAAGAAGTGTTTGGTAGTGTCTGCAATCGAAGGAGTGGCGAAGGCTTTGATGGATGAAGCTCATAAGTCTTAATTTGCTATTCATCCAAGGGGCATGAGGATGTATAGCGGTTGGCAGAGGTAGTACTGGTGGAGAGGTATGGAGAAAAATGTTCAAGAGTACATAGTCAAGTACGTGGCTTGTCTCTAGGTAGCAAGAGAACATCAGAAGCCTGCTAGTCAGCTTCAGTTGTTTCCCATTCCAAGGAAAAAATGGGAGCTTGTCGTGATGGATTTCCTCACCGGGTTACCAAGGATGAAGTAAAGGCGTGATGCGATTTGGGTCGTCATTGATAGTTGACGAAATCAGTGCACTTCATTTCCTTCCTTTAGGTCGTCATGTTTGAGACGAGTTCTTGGAGGAGCTTTCAGCAAGCTTTAGGCATAGACTTGGATTACGATGCAGCTTTTCCTCCTCAGACCATTGGACAGTCCGAGTGAGTTGTTCAGATCCTCGAGGATACGTTACACGTGTGTGTGTCTTAGACTTTGGAAGTGCATACAACGATAGTTATCAAGTGAGCATCAGGTGGCACCATTCAAAGCACCATATGGACAGTTGTGTTGATCGCTAGTGAGTCAAGCAGAACCGAAAGACAAGGTCATTATTGGACCCGAAGAAACCCATGAGAGCAATGAAAAGGGTCATGTGATTCGTGAATTGGTTGAGAGCTGCTCAGAATAAGTAGAAGAGTCATGCAGATAGGAGACATTGACCTCTAGGATTCGAGATAAGGGATTCCATTCTCTGAAAAGTTTCACCATGTGAGTGAGTTTTGCATTTCAGTGTGAGGGGGGAACTTGCACCAAGGTACGATGGATCATTTGGGATTTCTCAACGTGTTGAAGTGACCGCTTATCGCCTTGATCTTCCACTCGAACTCTCTCATGCGCATGTCATATTTCATGTGTGTCGATGCTTCGAAAGTGCTGCTCGAGCCAAGCAAGATTGTCTCAATTCATGATGTGCAGATTCAAGAAGACATGACCAACTAAGAGATGCTGGTTTTAGAGTATCGTTCGAAAAGTGACAGGCTTGTGACACTGTAAAATTCTGTTAGTAAATGCGGTGTGATAGCATCACAGGTTTAATGAGGCAACCTAGAAATTAGAGTCGACTATACGGGAGTTGTATCTGCATTTATTTTATGTTTGGGTTGGTTCCTGAATTTTGAGAATGAAATTCTTTTTAGGGGTGGAGAGCTGTAACACCCCAAAATTAATTAGGTATGATTACTGTATTAAATGGTGAATTAGTGTGCCATAATGTAATTTGAACCTAACTTAACTATTTTGTGATATTTCTAAATTAATTTTACTTACAAAAATTCTTAAATCACTTTTAATTATATGTATATATGTGTGTGTGTGTGTGTGTTACTTTGAATTTTGAAAACAAAACAATTTGTCATATGCCCACTACGTCCCTTTTGCAAAACTGTGGGCGGCACGTGGTTTTACTTTAGAAATCGCTTACTCTCCCTCTTTATTTATTACCCGCACTCTCCCTTTCTTCCTTACTCTTTCGTTTTCTCTCGCTCACTCTTAGCCACTCTCTCTTTCTCTCTTTCCCTCTTCCTCTCGTTATCTCTCTCCCCTCTCTCTTTGATTCAAAATTTTGAAAATTAAAGCTTCAATTCTCAGTTGGATTGGAGGCCTAGGAACTTGATTGAGCTTCCACAAATTTGATTTCAAGCTTGGATTCAAGATTAGTTTAACTTTTTCAAAAAATTTCAAATTTTGTCTTAAACTTTGATTCTCTTTGAATGTGGAAATTTGAGTTTGATTTAGCTTAGGAAACCTTGAATCTAAGTTAATGGAACTCAAATTATCTAGAATCTAGTTTTGATTTGATGATAACTAGATTGAAGCAAGTTTTCCCTTTTTCTCTATTTTTCTCCATTTTTGGATTTCTTTGAAATTTCCTATATAAATCTTGTTTAAATATGTTTAGAAGTGTTTTAGTATGATTTTCTATCATTTATGATCATTATACATGCCTGGGAATTGAGAAAACAGGTCTAGATTGGGATTTTGATCTCAGGAAGGCTGAGACTCGAAGTCTCAAGTCTCTAGATTTTTCCAGTTCAGTAGGCTGATCTTAAACATCATAAGACTAGACTCATGAGTTCGGCATGCTGGATTCATATCATTGGCAAGCCAAACCTAGGAAAGTTTGGTAGGCCGGTCCAGCATGGCCGGTAGGTTGAACTATGTAGTTCAACAGGCCAGACCAGGGAGTTTGGCAGGCCGATCGGCCATAGGAAAAATGGTTATTTTTCTCTTGTTTTCATTGTTTTAAACCCATATTGAGAATTTAAACCCTTATAGTATGATTTTAGGGATATAAATGGCACACTAGGACACCATGAGATAGCATAGTATTATAAAATACTTTGAGTTAGATATTAATAAAGCTTAGTTTACATTTAAGGTCATTTATGGTTCTGTGGAGCTAACGTATAACGGGTTGGAATCGCGGTGCTGAGTCACAATGTAAAGTATCGAGGTAGGACTTCTACCCCCTTTCTTGGTAGCCAGGTTTTTAATAGTTTTGGCCTCAAAAGATTCTTTCAAATTGCTATCTATAGATGACACAATGTTTTAAATGTTTTCAAAAAGGGGCCCTTGGCTACAAATGACTTCTTATGAAATGATTTCTTGAAAACGAGTTTCAAGAGAATAATTGAGATGAATTTCTTAGTAACTTTCTTTACTTGCTGAAGAATGAATGATCAAAATGAATTAAATAATGAACGTAATGAGGATATTCAATAAATGAGACATGATAATAAAATGACACCAGACATATCGGTTAGTACCATCCAGAATGATAAAACGAGCATGATGCCATATACAAAGATCAAGTCGTGGGGAGCGCAACCTTAAGTGCAAGTCCCGAAACCCAACTGGGCCACTACGGTGGTAATACTATGGCTTTGCCAAAGAACCAATAATAAAGAATAATTCCAAATGAATAGGGATTCTAAAGGCAAGGATGAATATAAATACGTTTTATTTATCTTTCCAAAATTTTTTGAATTGGTTTCAAATTTAAGAATTTATGTTTAGAAATAATGTTTTCTAAACCTATTCCTACTAAGCCTTCCACTTACATTTCTTTATTTGTTTTAAAAAACTTTCCCCTAGGTGGATTGTAGCTTAGAATCGATCGGGAGGCGATAGGGCAAACACGTGAGTTATAGTAATTTTCTTTAGGTTATTTCCCTACTTAAATTAAGGAATGTATTATTTAAGTCTTAATCTCTCATATTGGACTATGATTGTAATATTTTATTGTTGATACCTTGTGTGCGCACTAAGGTGGGTCCGTTGGGGCCCGGCTCACATTTATTTGTCTTTATTATTTTATTTCATAATTAACTATTTTAAAATAACGGTAATTGCTTTAAAGAGTTTTTAAACTATCACATTTTTTAAAATAACCCAAAATGTTTAACTAGTGCTTTTCATCAAAAATTTTAATTTAAGTAACTTAATTAATCTATCATGTCACCACCTGTGTTAGGATGGTGAAAAAGCTCAGTTGGATCTCACGAAAAGGGAAATTAGGCCTAATTTTTTTCTCAAGAAAAGAGAGAACTGCACTTACTTGCCTTCGACGAAGCACACGTTATAAAGAGCAGAAAAGAGAAAGCTTTATGAATGGCTTACTTCGTTGAAAGTGCTAGACGGGTATTCTTCAAACTTTAAAAAGTTGGTATTGGTGAAGGATTTGAAACTTATTGGCATGAAAACACACGATTGTCAAGTGTTGATGCAACAATTACTATCATTTACTTTGCGGAGAATTCTAAAAAAGGATGTGAGATTTGCAATTACCAAGTTGTGCTTGTTCTTCAATTCAAAATGATCCAAGGTAATTGATCCACTTATTCTAGTTTCATTGCAATCGGAGTTTATGCAAACCTTATGCATGCTTGAGAAGTATTTTTCATCGACATTTTTTGACATCATGATTCATCTAATGATGCACTTAGTAAATGAAGTTAAGTTATGCGGACCAGTGTATTTGAGATGGATGTACCCATTTGAAAGATATATGAAGGTTTTGAAAGGCTATTTGAAGAATCGAAATAGGCCGGAGGGATATATAGTAGAAAGTTACATAGCTGAGAAATCGATTGAATTTTGCTCCGACTACCTATCTAATACGAATGCAATTGGGGTGCCAAAGACTGTAAACATTGACGCTAAGGGACTATCTACTGGCAATCCTTCCTTAGTAAATTGAGAGGAGTAGGAGCAAGCTTGTCTTTATGTCTTACACAATGCTAATGAAGTGGAGCATTTCATTGAGGTGCACATGAACAAATTAAAAAAAAAATGAAACCAAAAAGAGAAAGAAATGAGAAGTGTTTGTAAGATAAACACAATCAGACCTTCCAGTTGTGGATTAAAGCATACATCTATGGCAAGTGCTACACATCACAAGATGGAGGCATGTCATAGGACCTGAAGAACCTAGCTAGAGGACCGTCCTCAGTAGTTACAAGGTATACGTCATATTCTATAAATGATTATACTTTCTACACTCACGAGAAGCATCATGTCCAAAATAACGGTGTGACTCTCCGTGTCAAGGCTATGCATATTGCCTCTGCCAAGGACAAGAATCTGGTATATGGGACCATGAACTACTTTGGTTTCATTGAAGATATTTGGGAACTTGATTATGGGGGATTGCACATAGCACTTTTTAAGTGCAAGTGGGCCGACAATAACTATGTTTAGTGATAATGATGGCATCATGATGGATGACTTAAGAAGATTGGGATACAAGAATGATCCCTTCATTATGGCATCACAAGCAATCCAAGTTTTTTATACTACGTTTCTCCAAACATGGAGTTGTCTCTAGTCTTCCTAATGAAGCCAAGAGTAGTTATTGACAGTGAAGAAGTTGCCGAGGATTGCATGCACATCCCTTCATTCACAAGGGATTACCACCGGTTGAAGAGATAGATGATTTTGAAGATGATGTTTTGCACTTGCTTCGTGAAGATGTGGAATGGATATGTATTGAGGAACCAATGAAAAAGAAGAGAAAAAAATGAGCATCTGTAAACTAATTTATGTTAATTTATTTTAAAATATTTATTTGTTTCATTTTTTACCTTTTTTTAAGGGTTTGGATATCTATTTATAGTTATATTTGTAATGAAAACAACAAAAAAAGTATACATTATGGGCCATTGGATGCTTAACACGCGGGCTGGCCACCCTAGATAGAAAAGAAAAACATATATAAGTGGTAAATTTGACCATTTTTCTATGACGGTTTTCCTAAAAAACAATCGTAAAAAAGGATATTCCACGACAGTTTATATAAAAACTGTTGTCTAATTTTGGGAAAAAAAAATTTTCTTCAAGGAGCTTACACGACGGTTTATGCATAAATTGTCGTGTAACATAGGAATTTTTTTTTCTTCATGAAATAGCTTACATGACAGTTTATACAAAAACCGTCATGTAACATTGGGAAAAAAATTAGCTTACATGATGGTTTATGCATAAACCGTCGTGTAATGTAGGAAAAATAATTTTCCTTGAAATAGCTTACACGACAATTTATTTAAAAACCAACATGTAAGGTCCTTTTTGGCCTTTAAAAATTTTGAATTTGTGTGGCACCCCATTTTGAATCTGTGAGCTCCCTCTCTCTCTAAAAGCGCTCTCTTTCTCTATCTAAAATCTCTCTCTCTCTCTACCGTCGTCGCCTCCTCCCTGCCAGTAAACTCCCCCTCCCTCCCTCTCTCCTTTTCCCTCCCCCCCTCCCCCCCTGCCCACTCCCTCTCTCTCCACTTCCCCCTCCCCCCCACCCCCTCCCTCTCTCTTTCCTCTTCTCCTTCTTCCCCTACCTGCCACCACCCCCCTGCCACCCCACCCACCCCGCCTCGAGACCCCCCCCCCGCCCCATTATCTCCATACCTCACCCTACACCCCCCCACCCGACCTCCCTCCCCCACCCACCCCATGTGAAATTGTGTGAATATGTGTAATTTGTGAAATTATGTAATTGAAATTGTAAAATTGTGAATATGTGTAATATGTGAAATTATGTGAATATAAGAAATATGTGTAATTATGCGCATATGTGCAATTGTGTAATTGAAATTGTAATATTGTGAATATGTGTAATATGTGAAATTATGTGAACATGTTTAATATGTGAAATTATGTGAATATGAGAAATATGTGTAATTATGTGAATATGTGCAATTGTGTAATTGAGAAATATGTGTAATTATGTGAATATGTACAATTGTGTAACTAAAATTGTAAAATTGTGAATATGTGTAATATGTGAAATTATATGAACATGTGTAATATGTGAAATTATGTGAATATGATAAATATGTGAAATTATGTGAATATATAAAATTGTGTAATTGAAATTGTAAAATTGTGAATATGTGAAAATATGAATAATTGAAATATGTGAAATTATGTAAATATGTGTGATATGTGAAATTATGTGAATATGTGTGACATGTCAATTTATAATATGTTAATTTACAATATGTTTATTTATAATATGTGAATTTATAATATGTTAATTAACAATATGTTAATTTATAATATGTGATTTTTAATATGTAATTGTGTAATATATCAATTTAGAATATGTCAATTTGTTTACTATAAGATAGTAATTAAAAAAAAAAGAAAGGAAATAAAAGAAGAGAAATAATTAGGGGTGGCAAATCGGGTCAACAGGTTGGGTTGGGGTCAATTTTTACAAAAATTAGGTTGACACTAACCTGACCGGTGACATGAACGGGTTGAAAATTCTCAACACTAACTCGACCCGTTTTGGTATGGGTCGACACGAACACGACTCATGCCAATCCATTCCTTATGCACAATGTAAAAAAAAAAAAAAAAAAAAAAGACCCATGACCCGTATTTGACTCGCAACCCGATTGTGACCCGCAACTCACCTATGACCTGCCTACACTAATATATATATATATATATATATATATAACACAAAACAAACATAAAATTAGATGAGTTTCATACCACAACAACAAGAAAGTCCAGTCTTAAAATTTAAAAAACATCCAACAAGTCCAAAACATATCACGAGCCATCACAGCAACTGTTGATACTGTTACAAAATGCAAATTCTGATACAACTATTGATACCAAAATGCTTAAAATGTCACAAGCCATCATAATAAGGATATGATAACGGAACTGATTTGTCTTCCACAGTGAGAGGTATTCGATGTTTAGGGTTATACTATTGTCTATTTTTGATCTGATATATAATAATAGAATAAAAAAATATCTGAATAAATATAAGCGGGTCAGTTTTGGGTCAGTTTAGGGTTAGACGGATTGACCCAATCAGACCTTTTTTGGACAGGTCAGTTTTGAGTTCACACTCAATTGACTCGCAGTTAATTTTTTTGACACTAACCCGCAAAAATTCTTATCAGGTTCTCGTCGTGTCGTCGTGTCGCAACCCACATTACCAACCCTAATTAGAGAATCAGTCACAAGCGTCCTTGGAAGGATTGCGTTTCTTTTCCGTCCATCTCTTATTATTTGTTTACTTGCTAGCTTTCAGATTTTTTCTGGAAAACAATCCAAGTCAATTCAAAGTGCGGAGCAAAAGTGAGGATCAATACCAAATTCTAGCTACGTTCTTTTTTTGACTGATATGTAAGGATTTTAGATTTTTCTAAGTTTAATAATTCGCTTTTTTTTTTATATATAATTTTCTCTAAGTAACGGGAGCTAGGAACGCGCCTTAATTATAAGGCCTCTTGAGCTCTGAAAGCCTTATCTAGAAAAATCATATAATTCATTATAAACGGAGGCCTTCTCTTATTGTTTTATATATATATATATATATATATATTGATTTATGTATAGACATCCATAAAACAATTTGCTGAACCAAGTTTATACGCTTGATAAACAAGCCTCACGCAGACATAATTATTAGAATGGAGCCTACCATTTTTGTTCACTCCCTATCTCTCAACTGATCAAATTATGTCACTTGTTTTTTCTAACTGAAATGAGGTAAGGAATTACTGTAATAAACTAGTAGCCTTTTGTAAAGACTCTAACTTATTATTAATGTTTTTTCTTTCATTTCTTATTAAAAAATCTCTAAAAATATTTACCTGTAAGTTTTATGGACAATAAAAAGACATAATGTTACACATTTATGGGAATTCTAACAGCCTCCTTTTTACCAACATATGGAATTTAATTAGTTCTGATGGGTCTGTATATATACATTAAAAATGGCATATCAAATTTTGTATGCACAATAAATTAAAACTAAATCTGTATACTGATCATAGAATTAAAAGACACAGAGAAATTAACTCTCTATGTATATACATATATATATATATATATATTTATATATATGTCCAAATATAATGGACCACTGAGCTGAAAAGTGCTTTATGTCACTATATATAAACTTGATATATCATATGGGTTTGTGTCCTATTCTGTTCCTAGAATTAGTTATATATATTATTGATCGTTTGATCTCTGCCGTACTAAAGGGCCATCTACAAACATAAATACATATACACGTAAAATTTACATATGCGTGTATATTAATTTTGATGGCCCGCAACTCTCTGCAATACTTTTAACTCGTATATAAAAAGATAGGATTGGCAATACGTCGGGATTAGAATAACATAAAAATCTGATCATGCACATGATGCTTTATCTAAAAATTTTGGCATATATTTTACATCAACTTCTATAGAGGTTTTAAAATTAAATGTTAACTGATTCAGTGCAGTAAAGCCTTTAAATATAATAGCTAATTGAGGCTGGCTGTATAAATATATATCCTTCACCTTAACTTCGCTACTTTCTTCTTCAACTATAAACTCAAGAAGACTTGAAAAGCGTTATTGACCATTCGAAAACTTGTCGAAGTTTTTGGACGTGACATAGACACTAAAAGGCTATTTATATCGCGGGTTTAAAGTGTGGAGGTTTATTTTATTATTTTTTTTTTTGAACTTGAAAAATTAAAGTGTGGTTTTATAATCTAAGCTTATATTGAGATATGTAGTTAAAATGTAAATCTGAATAAGCAATGACGCTTGAATTTGTATTTATATATACGTGTGAAAACTTGACTTTTAAGAAACAGGAAAAAAAAGTGTAATTTCTGAAAGTGTGATTTTGGACTCGTTTGAACCAACGAAGAACCTTTTTACTTAATACTTACCAAGAGCCAAACTCCCCGGCCTTTAAGACTACTTTGCTTCCGCAACTTTTTATTTTTCTAATCTATAGTAAGGCTCCATTTCTATTTTCCATGATATATGTGTTTATTTTGAAAGCATTGTGCCATTCCTTTTTTTTTTTTTTTTGGGTTCTAATCAAGCTATTCCTGTTTTGTATTAGATTTTATAACAATTATTTTCATAATCAATCTTATAGATATATATGTATGTATCTCATCAACTTAAAATAAAAATAATACAACAAAATCTAAGGACACACTCGTAGACAGATTCAAATCTTCTGTTTAAGTTTGTTGTCTCTAATAGTGTTAAACAATCTTCTTATGATATATCTTTTAAAAAGTTTAAAATAAAGTCTAATTAACTTTTACATTTTTTGTTAAATGATGTATATCATAATATGATTAGTTAGACACTAATTGAGACATTAAAAATTGACAGACAATTTGAGTCCCTTATAGATGTTCAACTATCTATATATAAAAGAAAATACCACAGAGATTATATATATGTGTGTGTGTATATATATACAGGAAGATAAAGATCACTACCATATAGACCAAATAGGATTGATAATTAGGTATAATTTCTTTCTTTCTTTCTAGTTAAATATATAAGAGGTCTCTGAACTTTTTTCTTTCTCTAAAACTAGTCCCTATATTGAAAAGTAATCAAATTTAGATCCTAATTAAACTCTTTAAATATCTCAAATTTAGCCCCTTAGTTAAATATTAATAGAAAATATTAAAATAATAGTGATTAGACTATAAAATATAGTGAATGCTTCCCACCATTTCCTAAAGGACACTATAATCTAAGTCATTTCATAAAAAAGTTCCTACATTTAAATTCATCAATAATAAATTAAACTAGAAAAAATTAGTTTTGTCCAATGCATTTAAACGGAAGATTAACAGTTTTTAAACATCAAATCTTGCTTAAAAACGAAAACTAAACCAAAAAAAAAATTATGAATTCTTCCGTAATTTCACTTTTCTAAAACAACAAAAAAGGTAAAAGATTTGTCCATAATAGAAAATAATCATCTCTTTTTGTACTTTTCAAGTGGTGTAGAGGGATAAAAAAGTTTATAGTCCATATCATTTTTAAGCTGCAGATCTCGTATCAATAAAATTTCTTCATTTAAATTCACATGTAAGGAAAAAATTATAGCGACTGATTTAAATATTTAAAGAATATATAATTTCCATGACTTTAAGATTTACTAAACTCAAATGTAAGACATAAAACAAACAAAAAATAAAATAAAATATATTGACGACAACAAATCGAACGAAGTGTAATACTTAACATGAAAGCATATAAGAGAAAATGCATAAAGCATACTACAATTTGGTTTTTTTTTTTTATATATATTTCATCTTAAAAAAATAGAAGCGTCACCTGAGAAAATGCATGAACAACAAAAACATATGTAAATTTTGAAGATTGTCCATCTTTTAAGGTCAAATTAAGAGATTGCTATTATTTTCCATTTAAATATTAAAAAAATTTTAACTAATGGACTAATTTTGAGACATTTAAAGAGTTTAAAGTCTAAATTAAAACACTTTTCAATACAAAGACATCTTAGAAAAAAGAACTAGAGTTTAAGCATCTCTCATGAATTTAACTGTTTCCTTTTTTTCTAACTATAACTTTTCGATTAAATTAAGGGTGACAAAAAAAGAGAAGAAAGGATATTTCTCGGAACATGCGAATATATACATATTACATGTATAAATATATATAACATCAATGTTGTGAAAAGGACACGTTGTTAACTTTAGAGTCATCATAAAACTATATCTTATATTTGCCATGAGCTAGGAACCTTTTGTAACACCTTGAAATTAATTAAGTATGAGTAGTGTATTAAATGGTGAATAGTGTGCCATAATGTAATTTGAACTTAACTTAACTATTTTGTGATATTTTCAAATTAATTTTACTTACAAATATTTTTAAATCACTTTTAATTCTTTATATATATATATGTGTATTATTTTGAATTTTGAAAACAAAACAATTTGTCATATGCCAACTACACCCCTTATGTAAACTGTGGGTGGCACGTGGTTTTACTTTAGAAACCGCTCACTTTCCCTCTCTATTTATTACCCTCACTCTCCCTTTCTTTCTCACTCTCACTCTTAGCCACTCTCTCTTTCTCTCTTTCCCTCTTCCTCTTGCTATCTCTCTCCCCTCTCTCTTTGATTCAAAATTTTGAAAATTCAAGCTTCGATTCTCAGTTGGATTGGAGGCCTAGGAACTTGATTGAGCTTCCACAAATTCGATTTCAAGCTTGGATTCAGGGTTAGTTTAACTTTTTCAAAAAATTTCAAATTTTGTCTTAAACTTTGATTCTCTTTGAATGTGGAAATTTGAGTTTGATTTAGTTTAGGAAACCTAGAATCTAAGTTAATGGAACTCAAATTTTCTAGAATCTAAGTTTAATTTGATGAAAACTAGATTGACTCAAGTTTTCCCTTTTTCTCTATTTTTCCCCATTTTCATATTTCTTTGAAATTTCCCATATAAATCTTGTTTAAATGTATTTAAAAGTGTTTTAGTATGATTTTCTATCATTTATGATCATTATACATGCATAGGAATTGAGAAAACAAGTCTAGATTGGGATTTTGATCTCGGGGAGGCCAAGACTTAAAGTCTTGGGTCCCTAGATTTTTCTAGTTCGGCAGGCCGAACCTGGGAAAGTTTGATAGGCCGGTTCAGCATGGCTAGTTGGCCAAATTGTATAGTTCAGCAGGCCAGACTAGGGAGTTCGGTAGGCAAACCGACCATAGGAAAAATGGCTATTTTTCACCTGCTTTCACTGTTTTAAACCCAGATTGAGAATTTAAACCCTTATAGTATGATTTTACGGACATAAAAGGCACACTAGGATACCATGAGATGGCATGGTATTGTAAAATACTTAGAGTTAGATATTGACAAAGCTTAGCTTACATTTAAGGTCGTTCATGGTTCCGTGGAGCTAACGTATAGCAGGTCAAAATTACAGTGCTGAGTCGCAACACAGAGTATCGAGATAGGACTTCTACCCCCTTTCTTGGTAACCAGGTTTTTAATAGTTTTGGCCTTAAAAGATTCTTTCAAATTGTTATCTATAGATGAGACAATGTTTTAAATGTTTTCAAAAAGGGGCTTTGGCCACAAAATGATTTCTTTAAAATGAGTTTTAAGAGAATAATTGAGATGAATTTCTTAGTAACTTTCTTTACTTGCTGAAGAATGAATGATTATAATGAATCAAATAATGAACGTAATGAGGATATTCGGTAAATGAGACACGATAATAAAATGACACCAGACGTATCAGTTAGTACCATCCGAAATGATAAAATGAGCATGATGTCATATGCAAAGATCGGATCGTGGGGAGCATGACCTTAGAAGCAGGTCCTGAAACCCAACTGGGCCACTACGGTGGTGATACTATGGCTTTGCTAGAGAACCAATGATAAAGAATAATTCCAAATGAATAGGAATTCTAAAGGTAAGGAAGAATATAAATACGTTTTATTTATCTTTTCAAAATTTTGTGAATTATTTTCAAATATAAGAATTTATGTTTAGAAATAATGTTTTCTAAACTTAGTCCTACTGAGCCTTTCGCTTACATTTCTTTATTTGTTTTAAAAACCTTTCCCCTAAGTGGATTGCAGCTTAGGATTGATTGGGAGATGACAAGACAAACACGTGAGTTATAGTTATTTTCTTTTGGTTATTTTCCTACTTAAATTAAGGCATGTATTATTTAAATTTTTATCTCTCATATTAGACTATGATTGCAATATTTTATTGTCAATACCTTGTGTGCGTAATAAGGTGGGTTCGGTGGGGCCTAGCTCACGTTTATTTGTCTTTATTATTTTATTTCAAAATTTACTGTTTTAAAATAATGGTAATTGCTTTAAAGAGTTTTTAAACTATCACGTTTTTCAAAATAACCCAAAGCATTTAATTGGTGATTTTCAAAAAAAAATTGATTTAATTAACTTAATTAATTTACCACGTCACTACCTATACTTCGGGGCGTGACAAAATGGTATCAGAACCTAAGGTTATGAACCTTTGAAATTGTGCACACATAGGTACGGCAGTGAAAAGCCTCTGATAGTCCAACTCTGTTTTTAGATTTGAGAGAATGGCACCTGGGTGTCATCCAATTGTGGCTGACATGAGTCTCATGAATAAAGGAAGTGTGATAAGAGCTACATTTGCTACTTTTCGACAAATAGCAACGAGGGCTAGATCTGGTAATTTTGAGGTGAGTTGCCGACATAGTGCTTTAAGGAGCTTAGGCATATGTTTATCCCGACTTTTGATGGAAATAGGAGTCTACAAATGGCTGAATATCGGTTAAACTTAGTAGTGAAGCGTTTGGATACCCTTGGTATACCAGTAGTGTATCAAGTGGAATTCGCAGAGTATAAGTTGGCAAGTAGTAATAACACCTAGTAAGAGTAAGCAAAGTGTCTAGAGAAAGATAGGAATATCGGCGGGGAAAGATTCGAGGAATTGATCCATGAGCGTTATTTCTACAGGGATGTAGAGACCGAAAGATCACCGAATTCTACCAATTGGAATAGGGTGATAAGACGGTTCAAGAATACAAGGTAAAGTTCAATGAGTTGGCTAGTTTGCTCCGTTCACCATGGCTTTTGAATGTGAAAAGTGTATCAAGTTCCAGGAAGAGCTCAAGGTACCCATTCGACGACAGCTGGTGGTTTTGTGACTTCAGAATTCTAATAGGTAAGAGTCGTTAGCTTTATTGATAGGAAGAGATTACGCTCTATACTGTAAGGATCAGGCGAGAACATCAGGAAGACTCTAGAGAAGCAATAGGAGAAGTAGCAATCACCAAGCTCAGGTGAAGAATCAACATGGTATCGTTGAAGGTGGGAGCAGCAATTCATCCAATAACAGACGAAGCAGCCTTTGCCATTTCTGCCAGCAACCGAGAGAGAATTGAGAAGAGCTGCCCAATAGGGAATGCTCAATGAGGATCTTGGACCGGAGAAGGTGCAAGCCGTCAGCCTCAACCTCAGTCTTCATCTCCACCACAACAACCTCCTTAGCTTCAGCTTCATCAATTTTCTCTGCAACAGTCTCGGTTGATGAACCCAGGACGTAGTAGCACTATGCGAGGAAAAAGGAGGTTTCAGTTCGAGTTCACACCATGACCTTAGGGAGTTTGGATGCTCAGACCAGCAACGTGAGAGCCGATGGCATGGTTCCGGTTTCTTAGTTTTTAGTTTCGGTTCTAATTGATACTGGTGCCATTCATTTTCTTATTTTAAGTTCATTTTTGCATGCCTTATAATTAGAAATAGAGGAATTTGATGAACCCTTAGTAATTACTTCACCCTTGGGGTGGGTGTGCATGTGAACCATATATGTATAAACCTAGAAAGATAATGATTAGGGATGGGACTTTGGAAGGTAATTTGATTATAATCCCTATGAGTACTTATGATGTGATCTTAGGAATGGACTGGTTGTCTAGGAATACGCAACTGTAGATTGTCACCTTATAAAGATAAGCCTAATGATCGATAAGGGGACGATGATCGTTTACTAGGGTGGTAATGATCCAGTAATGGGTGAGTGACCCATGAAAACTTGCCTAGGTGTATAAGGAAACCTAGCATGCTATATATATATATATATACACTTCTTTTAGATCTAGAAGAGGAGTCTAATACCTTAGGAAGAAATGCAGCAATACCGATGGCTGATGAGTTCGAAGATGTCTTTTCCGATGAATTGCCCAGATTGCCATCACGCCAGAAGATTGAGTTTGGTATCAATTCATTCCTGAGGACCGCTTCAATTTTCATAGCACCGTATTGATTGGTGCCTGTAGAAATGAAGGAATTAAAGAGAGCATTAGGGACTTGTAGATAAAGGATATATTTAGGATAGCATGGAATGCGCTAGTTTTGTTCGCCGAGAGACATGATGCTACGCTTAGGTTATGCGTTAATTATCGGCAGCTGAAATTAGGTCACCGTGAAGAATAAATACCCACTGCCCAGGATCAATAGATTGTCTAGTTAGTTAGGAGGTCCCCGATATTTCTCGAGGATAGATTTACGATCCGAATAGCAATAGTTGCATGCCAAGAAGATTAAGTTTCAGGGGCATATCACCTCCGAGCTGGGTATCTCCATAGATTCGTCCAAGATGGAGGCTGTAGTATAGTGGGAATAACCAAAGATCATGGTCGAGCTTTGTAGCTTTTAGGACTTGCTGAGTACTACAGGAAGTTCGTAAAGGATTTCTCAAAGATAGCGGCTTTGTTGACACGATTGATTAGGAAAGGTGTCAGGTTTGAGGAGAATAAGGAATATGGATGCGTTTTTTGAAAGTTGAGAAATCAGTTGGCTACTGCTTTTGCATTGACTATGTCGGGCAGCGACCAATTTTATGAGGTCTATATAGATGCAGCAGAGCAAGGACCCGATGTGCGTTGATGTGACATAGACAAGTGGTGACATATGGATTGTAATAGTTGAGGTCTCACAAGTAGGACTACCCTACGTACGACTTAAAGCATGCCGCAATAATTTAAGCTTTGGGAATCCAGAGATGCTACTTGGATGGAGCAATAATACAGGTTTTCTTGGATCACAAGAGTTTAAGGTATTTGTTCACTCAAAGGGATTCAAATTTAAGGCAACGAAGATAGATAAACTATATGGGGGACTATGATTTCTTGTTGCAGTATCATCTAGGTGAGGCCAGCGTGGTTACAGATGTGTTCGGTAGGAGGTCTTCGAGAATCCGCACATATTTGGCACTAGAGGATTGGGAGAGACGTTATTGTGAGCAAACATGGGCTACAGTAACATAAAGACTTTGATCAGGTATCGACGTATCGTAAAGGGTCAACTCCAGCATTTGACCAGATGATGAAGCAGACTCAATGGTGGGACTAGCATCTTCAAGGAATATGGACGCGTATATAGACCAGGAAGCAGTTTGAAGAATGGAGGATTTATGCAGATGGGTCATTGCATTTCAAGAAGTGTCTGCAATCAAAGGAGTGGTGAAGGCTTTGATGGACGAAGCTTATAAGTCTTAATTCAGTATTCATCCAAAGGGCACGAGGATGTATCGTGGTTGGCAGAGGCAATACTGGTGGAGAGGTATGAAGAAAAATGTTCAAGAGTACATGGTCAAGTACGTGGCTTGTCTCTAGGTAGCAGCTGAACATCAGAAGCCTGCTAGTGAGCTTCAGCTGTTTCCCATTCCAGGGCAAAAATGAGAGCTTGTCATGATGGATTTCCTCATTGGGTTACCAAGGACGAAGCAAAGGCGTGATGCGATTTAGATCGTCATTGACAGTTGACGAAATCAGTGCATTTCATTTCCTACCTTTAGGTCATCATGTTCAAGACGAATTCTTGGAGGAGCTTTCAACAAGCTTTAGGCACAGACTTGGATTACAACGCGACTTTTCCTCCTCAGACCATTGGACAGTCCGAGCGACTCGTTTAGATCCTCGAGGATACGTTACATATGTGTGTGTCTTAGACTTTGGCGGAGTTTGCATACAACAATAGTTATTAAGCAAGCATCAGGGTGGCACCATTCAAAGCACCATATGGACAGTTGTGTTGATCGCTAGTGAGTCGAGCATAACCGAAAGACAAGGTCATTATTGGACCTGAAGAAACCTGTGAGAGTAATGAAAAGGGTTATCATGATTCGTGAATTGGTTGAGAGCTGCTCAGAATAAGCAAAAAAGTCATGCGAATAGGAGACGCTGACCTCTAGGGACCCAAGATAAGGGATTCCATTCTCTTAAAAGTTTCACCATGTGAGTGAGTTTTGCATTTCAGTGTAAGGGGGGAGCTTGCACTGAGGTACGATGGATCATTTGGGATTTCTCAACGTGTTGAAGTGACCACTTATCACCTTGATCTTCCACTCAAACTCTCTCATGCGCATGTCGTATTTTATGTGTGTCGATGCTTCAAAGGTGTCTGCTCGAGCCAAGCAAGATTGTCTCAAATCATGATGTGCAAATTCAGGAAGACACGACCTACTAAGAGATGCCGGTTTAGAGTATCGATCAAAAAGTGACAGGCTTGTGACGTTGTAAAATTCCATTAGTAAATACGGTGTGATAGCATCATAGGCTTGATGAGGCAACCTAGAAATTAGAGTTGACTATACGGGAGTTGTATCCGCATTTATTTTATTTTTGGGTTGGTTCTTGAATTTCGAGGATGAAATTTCTTTTAGGGGTAGAGAGCTGTAACACCCCAAAATTAATTAAGTATGATTAGTGTATTAAATGGCGAATTAGTGTGCCATAATGTAATTTGAACTTAACTTAACTATTTTGTGATATTAACTATTTTGTGATATTTTTGAATTAATTTTACTTGCAAATATTCTTAAAACACTTTTAATTATATATATGTGTGTGTGTGTGTGTGTGTGCATTATTTTGAATTTTGAAAACAAAACAATTTGTCATATGCCAACTACGTCCCTTTTACAAAACTATGGGCGGCACATGATTTTCCTTTGGAAACCGCTTACTCTCCCTCTTTATTTATTACCCTCACTCTCCCTTTCTTTCTCACTCTTTCGTTTTCTCTCTGTCACTCTTAGCCACTCTCTCTTTCTCTCTTTCCCTCTTCCTCTCGCTATCTCTCTCCCCTCTCTCTTTGATTCAAAATTTTGAAAATTCAAGCTTCGATTCTCAGTTGGATTGGTGGCCTAGGAACTTAATTGAGCTTCTACAAATTCGATTTCTAGCTTGGATTCAAGATTAGTTTAGCTTTTTCAAAAAATTTCAAATTTTGTCTTAAACTTTGATTCTCTTTGAATGTGGAAATTTGAGTTTGATTTAGCTTTGAAAACCTTGAATCTAAGTTAATGGAACTCAACTTATCTAGAATCTTGTTTTGATTTGATAAAAACTAGATTGAAGCAAGTTTTTCCCTTTTTCTCTATTTTTCTCCATTTTTAGATTTCTTTGAAATTTCCTATATAAATCTTGTTTAAATGGGTTTAAAAGTGTTTTAGTATGATTTTCTATCGTTTATGATCATTATACATGCCTGGGAATTGAGAAAACAAGTCTAGATTGGGATTTTGATCTTGGGAAGGCCGAGACTCGAAGTCTCGAGTCCCCAGATTTTTCCAGTTCAGCAGGTTGATCTTAAACATTAGCATACCAGACTCATGAGTTCGGCATGCCAAATTCATATCATTGGCAAGCCGAACCTGGGAATGTTTGGTACGCCTATCCAGCATAGCCGGTAGGCTGAACTGTGTAGTTTGGCAGGCCAGACTAGGGAGGTTGGCAAGCCAACCGACCATAGGAAAAATGGCTATTTTTTCCCTGTTTTCACTATTTTAAACCCATATTAAGAATTTAAACCCTTATAGTATGATTTTATGGACAAAGATGGCACACTAGGACACCATGAGATAGCATAGTATTGTAAAATACTCAGAGTTAGATATTGACAAAGCTTAGCTTACATTTAAGGTCGTTCATGGTTCCGTGGAACTAACGTATAGCGGGCTGGAATCGCGGTGCTGAGTCACAATGCAGAGTATCAAGGTAGGACTTCTACCTCTTTTCTTGATAGCCAGGTTTTTAATAGTTTTGGCCTCAAAAGATTCTTTCAAATTGCTATCTATAGATGACACAATGTTTTAAATGTTTTCAAAAAGGGGCCTTTGGCCACAAAATGACTTTTTACAAAATGATTTCTTTAAAATGAGTTTCAAGATAATAATTGAGATGAATTTCTTAGAACTTTCTTTAGAATAATTGAGATGAAATTCTTAGTAACTTTCTTTACTTGCTGAATATCATAATGAATCAAATAATGAACGTAATGAGGATATTCAGTAAATGAGACACGATAATAAAATGACACCAGACGTATCAGTTAGTACCAACCGAAATGATAAAATGAGCATGATGTCATATACAAAGATCGGGTCGTGGGGAGCGCGACCTTAGGGGCAAGTCCTGAAACCCAACTGGGCCACTACGGTGGTGATACTATGGCTTTGCCAAAGAACCAATAATAAAGAATAATTCCAAATGAATAGGGATTCTGAAGGCAAGGATGAATATAAATACGTTTTATTTATCTTTCCAAAATTTTGTGAATTGGTTTCAAATTTAAGAATTTACGTTTAGAAATAATGTTTTCTAAACCTATTCCTACTGAGCCTTCTGCTCACATTTCTTTATTTGTTTTAAAAACCTTTCCCCTAGGTGGATTGCAGCTTAGGATCGATTGGGAGGCGACAAGACAAACATGTGAGTTATAGTAATTTTCTTTTGGTTATTTCCCTAGTTAAATCAAGGCATTTATTATTTAAATTTTTATCTCTCATATTGGACTGTGATTGTAATATTTTATTGTTGATACCTTGTGTGCGCGCTAAGGTGGGTCCGGTGGGGCTCGGCTCACGTTCATCTGTCTTTATTATTTTATTTCATAATTAACTGTTTTAAAATAATGGTAATTGCTTTAAAGAGTTTTTAAACTATCATGTTTTTCAAAATAACCCGAAATGTTTAACTAGTGCTTTTCATCAAAAATTTTAATTTAAGTAACTTAATTAATCTATCACGTCACCACTCGTGTTAGGATCATGAAAAAGCTTAGTTGGATCTCATGGAAAGGGAAATTAGGCCTAATTTGTTTCTTGAGAAAAGAGAGAACTGCGCTTACTTACCTTCGACGACGCACACGTTATCAAGAGTAGAAAAGAGAAAGCTTTATGAATGGCTTGCTTTGTTGAAAGTGCCAGACGGGTATTCTTCAAACTTTAAAAAGTTGGTGTCGGTGAAGAATTTGAAACTTATTGGCATGAAAACACATGATTGTCATGTGTTGATGCAAAAATTACTACCATTTGCTTTACGGAGAATTCTAACAAAGGATATGAGATTTGCAATTACCAAGTTGTGCTTGTTCTACAATTCAAAATGCTCTAAGGTAATTGATCCACTTATGCTAGATTCATTGCAATCGGAGTTTGTGCAAACCTTATGCATGCTTGAGAAGTATTTTCCACTGACATTTTTTGACATCATGATTCATCTAACGGTGCACTTAGTAAATGAAGTTAAGTTATGTGGACCAATGTATTTGAGATGGATGAACTAATTTGAAAGATATATAAAGGTTTTGAAGGGCTATGTGAAGAACCAAAATAGGCCGAAGGGATATATAGTAGAAAGTTACATAGCCGAGGAATCGGTTGAATTTTGCTCTGACTACTGGTCTAATACAGATGCAATTAGGGTGCCAAAGACTGTAAACATTGACGCTAGGAGACTATCTACTGGCAATCCTTCCTTAGTAAATTGAGAGGAGTAGGAGCAAGCTTGTCTTTATGTCTTACGCAATGCTAATGAAATGGAGCATTTCATTGAGGTGCACATGAACAAATTAAAAAAAAAAAAAAGCAAAACCAAAAAGAGCAAGAAATGAGAAGTGTTTGCAAGATAAACACAACCGGACCTTTTAGTTATGGATTAGAGCATCCATCTATGGCAAGTGCTTCACATCACAAGATGGAGGCATGTCATAGGACTTGAAGAACCTAGCTAGAGGACCATCGTCGGTAGTTACAAGGTATACGTCATATTCTATAAATGGTTATACTTTCTACACTCGCGAGAAGCATCCTGTCCAAAATAATGATGTGACTCTCTGTGCTGAGGCTATGGATATTGCCTCTGCAAAGGACAACAATCCGGTATATGGGACCATGAACTACTTTGGTTTTATTGAAGATATTTGGCAACTTGATTATGGGGGATTGCGCATAGCACTTTTTAAGTGCAAGTGGGCCGACAATAACTATCTTTAGAACGATAATGATGGCATCACGATGGATGACTTTAGAAGATTGGGATACAAGAATGATCACTTCATTATGGCATCACAAGCAATCATAGTTTTTTATACTACGGATCTCCAAACATGGAGTTGTCTCTAGTCGTCCCAACGAAGCCAAGAGTAGTTATCGACGGTGAAGAAGTTGTCGAGGATTGCACAGACATCCCTTCATTCACAAGGGATTGCCACTGGTTGAAGAGATAGATGATTTTGAAGATGATGTTTTGCACTTGCTTTGTGAAGATGTGGAATGGATATGTATTGAGGAACCAATAAAAAAAGAGAAAAAAATGAGCATCTGTAAATAAATTTATGTTAATTTATTTTAAAATATTTCTTTGTTTCATTTTTTACTTTTTTTTAAGGGTTTGGGATATCTATTTATAATTATATTTGTGATGAAAACAGCAAAAAAATATACATTCTGGGCCATTGGATGCTTAACACGCAGGCTGGCCACCTTGGACAGAAAAGAAAAACATATATAAGTGGTCAATTTGACCATTTTTCTACGACGTTTTTTCCTAAAAAACCATCATAAAAAAGGAAATTCCACGACAGTTTATAAAAAAGCTGTTGTGTAATTTTGGGAAAAAAAATTTTTCTCCAAGGAGCTTACACGATGGTTTATGCATAAACCGTCGTGTAATGTAGGAAAAAATTTTTTCCTTGAAATAGCTTACATGACAGTTTATACAAAAACCATCGTGTAACATTGGGAAAAAAATTTTCCTTGAACAAGCTTACACGACGGCTTATGAATAAACCATCGTGTAATGTAGCTTACACGACATGTAACATTGGGAAAAAAATTAGCTTACACGATGGTTTATGTATAAACCGTCGTGTAATGTAGGAAAAATAATTTTCTTTGAAATAGCTTACACGACGATTTATTTTAAAACCAACATGTAAGGTCCTTTTTGGCCTTTAAAAAATTTGAATCCGTGTGCACCCCCATTTTGAATCTGTGATCTCCCTCTCTCTCTAAAAGTGCTCTCTTTCTCTATCTAAAATTTCTCTCTCTACCTCCATCGCCTCCTCCTCACCAGTAAACTCCCCCTCCCTCTCTCTCTCCTTTTCCCTATCCCCCCCTTGCCCACTCCCTCTCTCTCCTCTTCCCCTCCCCCCCACCCCCTCCTTCTCTCTCTCCTGCCACCACCCGCCCCCCTACCACCCCACCCACCCCACCTCGACCCCCCCCCCTACCGCCTTGACCACCCCACCCCGCCCCACCCTCGTCGCCCTATCCCCTCCCCCCACCTCACCCTGCCACCCCCCCCCCCCCCCCCCCCCCCCCCCACCCTCCCACTCGACCTCCCTCCCCCACCCACCCCACCCCACCCCACCCTCGGCCCACCCATCCCATGTGAAATTGTGTGAATATGTGTAATTTGTAAAATTGTGTAATTGAAATTGTAAAATTGTGAAATAGCTTGCATGACAGTTTATACAAAAACCGTCGTGGAACATTGAGAAAAAAATTTTCCCTGAACAAGCTTACACGACGGTTTATGCATAAACCATCGTGTAATGTAGCTTACACGACATGTAACATTGGGAAAACAATTAGCTTACATGATGGTTTATGTATAAACCGTTGTGTAATGTAGGAAAAATAATTTTCCTTGAAATAGCTTACACGACGATTTATTTAAAAACCAACGTGTAAGGTCTTTTTTTGGCCTTTAAAAATGTTGAATCCGTGTGGCACCCCATTTTGAATCCATGATCTCCCTCTCTCTCTAAAAGCGCTCTCTTTCTCTATCTAAACTCTTTCTCTCTCTCAAGCTCTCTCTCTACCGCCGTTGCCTCCTCCCCGCCAGCAAACTCCCCATCCCTCTCTCTCTCCTTCCCCTCCCCCCCCCCCCCCCTCCCGCCCGACCCACTCTCTCTCTCTCCACTTCCCCCTCCCCCCCACCCCTTCCCTCTCTCTTTCCTTTTCCCCCTCTTCCCCTACCTACCACTCCACCCACCCCACCTTGACCCCCCCTGCCCTACCCACCCCTCCCCACCCTCGCCCCATCCTCTCCCCACCTCACCCTGCACCCCCCACCCGACCTCCCTCTCCCACCCACCCCGCCCCACCCTCGACCCACCCAACCCCATGTGAAATTGTGTGGATATGTGTAATTTGTGAAATTATGTAATTGAAATTGTAAAATTGTGAATATGTGTAATATGTAAAATTATGTGAATATGAGAAATATGTGTATTTATGTTAATATCTACAATTGTGTAATTGAAATTGTAAAATTGTGAATATGTGTAATATGTGAAATTATATGAACATGTGTAATATGTGAAATTATGTGAATATAAGAAATATGTGTAATTATGTGAATATAAGAAATATGTGTAATTATGTGAATATATACAATTGTGTAATTGTAATTGTAAAATTGTGAATATAAGAAATATGTGTAATTATGTGAATATAAGAAATATGTGTAATTATGTGAATATATACAATTGTGTAATTGTAATTGAAATTGTAAAATTGTGAATATGTGAAAATATGAATAATTGAAATATGTGAAATTATATAAATATGTGTAATATGTGAAATTATGTGAATATGTTTAATATGTCAATTTATAATATGTTAATTTACAATATGTTAATTTATAATATGTGAATTTATAATATGTTAATTTATAATATGTGATTTTTAATATGTAATTGTATAATATATCAATTTAGAATATGTCAATTTTTTTACTATAAGATAGTAATTTAATATTACTATGTTTGTGTTAGTTTTTGCTTACTTTGCACAAATACAATGTCTCGCGAGATCGATAGTGACCAGTATCAAGAAGAGTACGAAGAGTGCACTTCATCTTCATCGCAACATAGCAAAGGAAACAAATGCAATAATCCATCGCAATATAGCAAGGGAAACCAACGCATTGCAATATAGCACTATTTTAAGTTTTACATAATTGTATTGTCTATTAATTCATTCAATCATGACACATTGTTAGGGTGCTTAACGATTGGAAGCTTCAAGCGGGAAGCAGTGTCACAAACCAACCGAACAGAACACTATATTACAAACATAAATGTCCAAGACAACAAGGAAATGTAGAATATGGTTTTTTAATTCTACGTTTCATACGAGATGTAATTACAAGTGGTATACAAGCCCTAGGAAGAAAATACTTTTATATACATACGGATATAAATTTTATTAGATTAGAGTGGGTACAATTTGTAAATAGGTAAATCATTTTTAGATAGATAGAGATAGTAGATAAACAATTGCTCAAAATAACTCAAATGTAAATGATCTTGTAAATACCTTATAATTACAATATACATCAAATTTTGTATGCAATTAGGGTGTTGTTGTAATGGATAACACATGGGACTAGTTATCCCGTGGAAAATCACAAATTTCGTCAATTTTTTTTGGCAAATACCAAATTTTCATGACGGATTTCTAGAAAACCATCGTGAAAGATATGCCCCTACACCCCTGTTTTTGCACCTAATTTGAGGTTCCATGATGGTAAAAAACATCTTGAAAACTCAATTTTGTACCATGACTGAAGTTTTCATGAAAGTTTTTTATTCGTCGTGAAATTTTTCTACAACGGTTTTAAACCGTCATGTAATCTGCATTCTGTAGTAGTGATTTCAACTAATTGCCATATTCATCAAACCAATCAGAGTTAAATCTTCTTGATTTTTCTTCCAATTTTGTAAAAAAGAAAATTATGTTTTCTAGGTTAACATGGACCTTTTTGCTTACGCGCTCTTCAAACTTGATCTCTTACATGAGGATTATACTCCATGATTGAAATCCCAAATCTAAGATCGATAGGAAGTTCTCCCGCATTCAATTCTATCTTGTTGGTTTTTGTACCATTATCATCATTTCTTCTTTTAAAGAATGTCGAATCCAATTTATTTTTAAAATATCTCTCAAACGATAACTATTAGACAAAAATAATTTTTATAAAATATTATAGGTCAACAAGAAAACAATTTACAATTGGCAAATGAAATACAATAAAAATTAGTTGATAGGTTACAAAAATATATAAATAATTAAGCGACCAATACTAGTTGTTGTATTATTTTTTTTAAAAAAATTTCTAGTTCAATGCATATATACTCTATGCAAACATTCGTAGACTAAGAAAACAACTTGTTACCTATTAACAAGGCTGGGAATCTAGGAAATCTTACTAAATTACTTGGTTCATAACATCACAATCTCTATTCAATTAAAAATCAAACCAAAAATTAAGAAAGATAAATAAAATACAACAAAAGTTTGCGTACCTTATCATTTAACGCTTGACTTGAGAATTGAGACACTAATTCTTGGACTTGAACAACACTTGATGATTTTGATGAATGGGTAATGAATGCCCAGCCACAAAGACAAAGTAGAATTCTTTTGTTCTTTGTTTCTATCTTTTTTTCTTTTTTTCTTATTTGGGCGACTCTGATTCCCTCTTCTCTTTTTTTGTTTGCTCTTGCTCCTTTTTGGAGGGAGATGAAAAGTTTTTTTTTTTTTTTTTTTTTTTTTTAACTTGTGCTTCCCGAATGTTCCATGGTGATGGTGTGTGTAGCTTTCTTTATTTTTCTTTTGTTTTTTAGTCTTTAGCTTTGTTTTTTTATTGTGATTTCTCACGTAATTTTCTAGTTGTTTCTAGGTAGGCTAGTAAAACCTTTCAAGGGCCCAATAGTTGCATCGGGTTTCAAGGAGGATTGGTCGAATGTGTTGGGGATCATGTGGGGGCACTATTGATTTACAAGTGGAGGCACAATTTATTTTTTATAAATTTAAAGGGGGCACATTTGAAATATTTTAAAAACTTATAGGTGTTAATAGAATAAATGAAAATCTCAATGGGGGTACATGCCCCCACGGGGGATTTTGATAAATAGGCTGGCCAGAATTTTTTTTTGACAAATAGGCCATTTTTTTTTTTCAATTTTTGGTGTCAAAAAAAAGGTTTTTTAGACATCAAAACGGTTCCAGTTTTTTTTTTTTTCAGTATGTTGAGATTCCTTATTCTGTTACAGTCATTTTTCTTTTCTGTTGAAAAAAACTAAGACAGTTTACCTGCATAGAAAAACGTGTTTTTTTTATTCCAAAAAAAAGAGGCCTTTTGTCCAATTAGGATTTTTTTTTTGCCTAGTTATCAAAATCTTCCTGCCCCCACCGAGTAAAAAGTGCCTCCTTTACTTTGCTTGAACCTCTTTTGTGCATGCTAGACTTGTCCTTCTCAGAATTCATCTATAAACAAACATGATTGTTAGCCGAGAATGACTATCTAAGAAGGGCTGAATTGAGTTTTTAAAACTTTTTATAATTATTGAAAATTTTTAGATTAATCACACAAATAAATAAACACACAAATAACACTTTCAATATACAAACAAAAAAATAAATACTTTAAAGTAAAGAGTTGAGGATAGATAAATGCAAACACTATTTATAGTGGTTTGGCACTATGCCTATGTCTATTGTCATCAAGAAAAGCTTTGACCCAGGCTCTTCCATTATCATGACCGTCTTTTTGACACGATCACTCCTGGTATAATATGGTGACTTTCTTTACTTGAGGCGCACCACAACCTCTTACAACCATCAATTTTCTACAAAGATTGACAAAACAAAACAACCCGTCAATTTTACACATAGATTGGCTAACAAAAAATAACCCCAAATTTGTTAAGGCTTCAAAATCTTAATTCACTTGATTTATAAATATTGGAAACTTTTAAGCGCTAGCCCACAAGTCCTAGAAATTGATTAAATATAATTTGAAACAAACTAGGAGATAACCAAGCACACAAGATGAGTGTTTAACAAGTTTGACTCAAATATTGATCAAAGGCTTGTAGAACACTTAGGATTGATACAAGAATGATTCTAGGTGTTCTTTATAGTAAGGTCATAAATGATGTTATTTATAGGTAAACACTCGAAACTAGCCATTTATGACAGTTTGAGGCGCATTTCTAATAGCTAGAAATATAGCTGTTGGACATCGCACTTGACTGCTATATACATGATGCGGTCGACCCTGCTACAAGAGAACCAGCCCATCTTAGACTGGTGCGGTCAACCACCATACACATGACACGGTCGATTGCACCTTTGCAGCTAGCCCAGGGCACCAAATTTTGGTTTTAAAAACAATTTAAGTTTTACATATTTTAAAACCATTTCTAAATCTTTAAATATGATATAAACAAATTAAAAACAATTCTAAGTCTTGAAAGTAAATTATAACAATTAAAAAATAAGTTGGAACAATATTTCAAGACTTCAAAAATAATTTTGAAAGAATTATTATCCAATTTGAAAACTTTTAACAGCAAGTTTAAAGACTTAAAATAAAATCAACTTTGAGCCAATTAAACTTGATAAACTTTTCAAGCATACTCTAACACCATACAAGCTTAAAAAAAATATTAAACCTATTCTTCATGCCTGTTGATGCACTTTCTTCAATCTTCAAGCTCTCGGTAATATGATCCATGTTCGTATTTTATTACTTCCAAGTCTTGATAGAGAATTCTTACAATTATCTTAAGTTGCTATAAACTATTTCTTCACAAGATAGCTCTATACACTTAAGATAAATTATTAGTAATTAAGCAATAAATTGTTTGTTGTCATTAAAACAACAAAAAATCAATCATTTGAAACCTTGGAGCCAACGAGGATCAAAGAAGCAAAAAGTTAAGTCTTGTATTTGCCCTACTTTGATCCGAAGGAGGGGTGGAGCTAGCTATGGAGGCTATCGAAGATGATAAGAAGGTCAATCTGAGGAGGATGGTGGATCATCCTCTAAGGCAGAATGATGAATGGTTATAAGGTATAAGAAGGTGGAAGATCAAAAACCTACTCCAAGGAAGACATGGGCTCGTAGGATCAATAAAGACATAGCTAAGGAGAATGAAGATGTGGATGTAGAGGCAGTCTTTCAACTAAATCTTACCATGTTCAGGAAGGCAGGCCTTAAATTGCCTCCTAAATCGCCATGAAAACATTAAGCTAGAATTGTTAGGGATTGGGAAATGTCCATGTACATGGGGGTCTTCAGGCCCTAGTGAGGAGACATAGCCCTGATCTTATGTTTCTTATGGAAACAAAACTGATTCTAGTTTTTTGGAGTTTTGCAAGCAATGTCTTAGATTTGTAGGAGGGTGCTTTGTTAGTGTGGAAGGAAGTTCAGGCAGTTTGTGTTGCTTTTGGAAAATTGGAGTGAGAGTTAAGTCTTTTATTTTGAATGGAAATTTTATAAGTTTAAGGAACTATGATGGTGTTTTGGGGGTTTATTTTACTTATACTATGTGTATGGCCTTCTCTTAGTGACCTTGCATAAAGATTTTTTAGCAGAATATGGCCACAGAAGTCAACTCGAGGGACTCATAAGTGGGCACTCATAGGGGACTTAAATGCTCTATTGCTAAGGATGATAAATGCCTTGGAAGACCATGGCATGCTAGAAATTAAAAATTGCTCAAGGAATTTCTAGATTCTATTGGGGATGTTGGTTATATTTGCTTCATGTGGATTGATGACCATGAACAAGATTCACTGGTGAAGGAAAGACTTAATAGCGCTTGCTAGTGTAGATTGCTGTTTTAAATTCATTAAGGTAAGAGTGATCAATCTACCTATTTTAGACTCAAATCACAATCCTATTATTCTTACACGACAATAGGGGTAGGAAGATTAACTCAACCTTTTCACTTTTTTAAAGTTTAGACAAGCGATCATTCTTGCATAACTACAATTGAGGGAGCATGGAGAAGGCCAACATGGGGTTACCAAAGCTTTCGACTAAAGAGAAAATTATCCTACATTAGAAGTGCTTTGAAGAGATGGAACAAAGTTTGTTTTGGCAATATGGATATTAAACTGAAACTTTTAGAGGACAAACTTGGTGAGAATCGGTGCAAACCAAATGCTGATAATTTACGTGAGAAAGCAAGCATTCAACTAGAGATCTTGGAATGCAGAGCTAGAATTTCTAGTATTTGGAGGTAAAAGAGTAGAGAGATGTGTTGAGAGAAGGAGACCACAATACGAATTTTTTCATGCATCCACGTTGGTGAGAAGAGAAAGAAACCATATCCTTGGCCTTGAAAGATAGGGATGGATGATGGTTTAAGGATTAGGCTTGTATTGGCCATTATCATATTGAGAGCTTTTTGTAGATTACTATGTCGTCTAATCCCACCCTTAATAATCAGATAGGTGAGTTGATTAAGTAGCAGATTACTGCGGAGGACAATATGATGTTGGAAGCTATCGCATTTACACAAGAGGTAAGGAAGATTGCTTGAATAATGAACCTTCTTAAGGCTCCAGGGCTAGATGGCATGCTGGGTATTTTCTACAAATCTTGGGATGTGGTGGTGTAAGAGGTTATTGACTTTGTCCAAGAATTCTTTAGAAATGGAAGATTTTTCAACCTATCAATAGTACCTTTTTGGTGCTTATTCCTAAGGTCGATGAGGTGTCTACTTTTGATCATTTTAGGCCAATTAGCCTCTGCAATTTCTATTATAAGCTGGTGGCAAAGCTCATTGCTAATAGGATAAGGAAGATTCTGGAGAAGCTCATTTAATTGCTCTAGTCTGCTTGTCCCTAGGAGATGGATTGCTAAAAATTTGGTTCTAGCTCAAGAGGTGATTCACACCATGAAGTATAATTGGGGCAAGTGTGGCCTTATAGGGATTAATTTGGATATGAGCAAGGCTTATGATAGGGCTGAATGGAACATTTTGAAGCAAGTCTTGAAGGCTAGTGGTTTCAATGGCTGTTGTTGTGGTTTAATTATAGGGTGTGTTTCTTCAATTACCTTCTCAATTTTACTTAATAGAGCCCTCTGCTACATTTTTAACCTCACCGGGGGCTAAGACAAAGAGATCCTCTACCTCCTTCCCTCTTCATTCTATGTGGAGAAATGTTTTCAAGGCTTCTAAGAGTGAGAAAGGAATGAAGCTTTGGCTGGCATAAGCATTGCAATATGCATTCCACTGTTATATCATCTCATGTTTATCGATGGCACTATTCTATTTGGAAGAGCAAATGAAGCAGGTGCTCGGGCTTTTGAAAGATGACTAAAAGTGTATTCAAGTTGATCAGGAAAACGCATAAATTTTGACAAGTCGGGAGACTTTTCCTCGTGCAACACTTCAATATCGATGCAATAGAAAGTACGTAGGATTCTCTCCATAAATAAGGTGTGGGGAGATAAGAAATATCTAGGGAACCCTTTGTTTCTCACAAAGAACCATTGTGAGGACATTGAAAAACTCAAACAAAAGGTGATGCATCAGCTTAAAGGTTGGAAGAGTAAACTTCTTTGAAAGGCTTGTTAGACGGTGCTTATTCAAGCAATGTTGCAATTAGTTCCATCTTCTACCTACTCTACCTTTAGATTCCCTATCATGGCGATAAGATTGATAGCTTTGGCCTCAAATTTTGGTGGACTTTGAAGTATTGGGAATCTATTTTCCAACCTCAAAAGAGTGGAGCCCTTAGGTTAAGTCGCTGCCAAGATTTGAATGTCGCTTTATTGTCAAAGATAGGGTAGAAGATTGCCTTTGATGACCGAGCTTGATTGGCTAAAGCTTTGACATTAAAGTATTGTAAGGGATATATTTTCTAGAGCAGCAGAATGTGAAGTAATGCCTCCTTTGTCTAAAAAGGAATTTGCAAGACTAAAGACTTAATTCATAGAAAAAGCTGCTTTTTCATTAGGGATGGATGAACGGTGTTTATTTGGGAGAGAAACCCTTGGGTTCCATGGATGGAGACACTTAGGAGAAGGGCTACCTTCAATGCAAGTGCCTCTCTTTATACTGATTTAGAAAAGAGGTTTTGAATCATTTCTTGCAAGTACAAGGTTGTAGAATGAACCTCTTCTGATTTCAATTTTTGGTGGGGAGTTAGATTAGAAAATTTGTACAATTTGACTTCTTCTTATCCCCATGAAGGACAAGCTGATTTAGAAAGCCTTAAAGGTGAACGTTTTTCGGTTAAGAGTGCTTATTGTCTTGATTAAGGAGAACACTTTAATGCTAATTAACCAATTCACTCCAAGTTCTGGAAATCGAGGCTGCATTTTAGGCTAAAGCTTTTGTTATGGCAAGTTACTCAAGATATCCTCCTTTCCATGGAGCATCTGTAATGGGTTTTCTACAACATTCTTCCCGCTTGTTGCATGTGTAGTCAATTCCATGAATCTTTGATCCATGTGTTATTTAGTTATGATTTGGCTTGAGTGGTTTGCTTCAGGGATTTATGGGGTTGTTGTACTTCAGATCATGCGTGGACCACCTGTTAGACTAGGTGCCCTAAGCGTTAAATGATGTAATTGTTTTTGAAGACATTTAATCAATAAAGAGTTTATTATTCTTCATATATCAAATATTGTCCTTTTTATGATTATTTATGTTGAATGTATGATAAGTAAACAAAAGCTTGAAACTGTCAATTTAAACCTTTAGGATCGTATATATGATGGACAGATTATACAAAAGACTATGAATCTTAAATGTGATAGTCTAAATGAAAAGGATCATAATCGAAGGAATAAAATTAGGCGCTTTATTGATGTTAAGATTTTTATGTTGTCTACATGCCTAACGAAAAATAACTTGTCTTAGTCATCGAAGTTAGACTCCATGAGTAGAAACATTGATATACTGCCATTAGTGATAATACGCTAGATTAGGACTAAAGATATATTGATTTGATTAATAATTTTATTTGTATAAATCAATTCAATTTAAACAATTATATGTGTTGCATCTTAATCTCAAAATGAATAAATGATTCCGTGTTTTTAACTTGTGTCTTTTGATGTACCAAAGGGTGACATCCTTAATTATATAAAGGTATGCATATTGAAACATTGGAGACATAACTCTTGATTGACATAGACTCATTATCATAGATATAGAATCCATAACTCCTTTGTAGAGTTAATGATATTCTCTCATAGGTATTATTTTGTAATTGGAAAGTAAAGTGCTCAACTATTTGAATGCATATGTGTAACCGAATGGTATACTATTTGTATTGGTTATGAATAGTAAGTATTCCAATGGTCAAATATTGGAACATAAGATAAATATAATAGGGAACAGAAAACGAAATTTATCTTTCAGCCGATTATGAATATCTTATAGGGATGTTACACATTATGATATGTCATGGATAATAAACTTATTGGAGTTTCGTAATTTATACATAGTTCAAGATTACAGCTAAAAGCTTTTAATAGAATAGCTTTAAAGTTGATAATTATAAAATATACATATCGAGGATATGTTATTTTATAATTATAAAAGCTTGATCTATATATGTCCATCGGGTCTCCTTTGTTAGCTCATAATATTTCTATAACAAGACGATGTCTTTTTCCTACAGATTGGTAACTTATGTTATTTATTAGATTGAATAAACAAGTTGAATTATTTGAGATAGATTTTATTTGATATGGGATTATCTATATAGAATTGTTTTAATCAGATGGCTTCTTTATTAGATTATTTAAATTAAAATTGAAGTTCTAAATAGATACTCGAGTCAAATAAAATAGGATTTATCCCTTAGATTCAAATGGGTAAATTAAGATAACACTCTAGAGGTGGAAAACGCATGGGAGTCTCTTTCACATCAGTCTGGTCGATTGGACATAGTGTATGTCGGTCAACCAGACCCTACCACATTAGCAATCTGTGGCTAACATGTTTTTACTACTAAAGTTGATCTAAACTCAAATTTTGAAGCCGAATCTGCTAAGGACTAGCCATAATCCAACCCTTATATAAAGGGAATAATTTTCTATTATTTCTTAGATCACTTGAGAGAATAGTATTTTACTAGGAAGATTTTGAAACTCTTATAGAGCTATTGTTTAGCATCTCGAATCTTAGCTCTTGATTTTTTCAAATGGTTGGAAGGAGAAGTCACCAGAGGAAAGACTGAATGACGTGCGATCACCTGCACTCCGATCGTAGAAAGAGAATAATAAGAAAGTCCAGTTGGTTGAGGCTTTTTTGATAGAATTCTCTCGTCATAATTCCTACCATTTTTTGTCTACTAAGAGGTACGAAAGATCTTTTATTAATTTATATACATAGCTTGCCTAACTTATTTTTTGGAAAAACGTTTTCAATAAATATTTTTAAAATTTGTTGCGTACTCATTTTCTAACTATTGGTATCAAAACCATGGTTTTACTGAGTTTTATGAGTTTGTGATCATGCTATATATATAAATTATGTGATCTTAATCTCTCCTATGCTTGAATTATATTTTTAGAGAGTTGACACTTTAGGGTTTCTATATAATTATATGTTTTTATGAGATTATATGGTGAATGTTTATTAATTAATTAGAGTAATTTGCACATGTGGTCCCTCAACTCTTTAATAGGTAACACTTTAGTCATTTTTTAAATTTTGGTAAAATAATCCCTAAACTCTTTAGCCTTTGGCAATTTAGCCCTTTTCGTCAAAAACCTAACAAAAACAGTCATGCGTTTGTCATGTGACCTAATCTTAAGGGCCATAATAGTAAAATCATAATTTTTTTTTCCTAAAAATTAAAATTAAAAAACAAATAAAGAAATTGAAAAAGACCAAAAAAATTAAAAAACAAAACTAGGAGCTGTCCAAGAGAGAGACTTCTCGACTCCTTCTTTTTCCTCCTACGCTGCTAGAGTTTCTCTAAAAATTTTCTTGCACTGCCATCCCCTCTCCTCCTAGGCTAAAGATCGACGCAGCTCTTAGGCTACTCGCCGATCTCTGGCTCTTAGAAAGGGGGTGGGATCTCCTTTCTTTGTTTGTAAAAGTAGATGGAGATAATAGGAACCGGTGGACTAAGGCCAGAGGACCAGTGCTTCGCCAATTTGATGGCCGCCGCATCAGGGTTCGTGTCGCCTAGAAGTGAGAAGCTTCACTTGGAGTGGAGGATGCATGTGGAGATGTGAGGCGTATGCACCTCACCGTCGATCTGGTTTTAGGGCAGAGGAGAGAAAGGTCGCAGTTGCCTATAGTGGTCGTGGTTGCCTATAGTGGTTGTGGGAAGTTTGGCTCTCCGCTAGATCCGAGCTTAGTTAGAGGGGAGGTGAGATGCTCGGCTACTCTGGTCTAAAGCTACGTGGGAAATTGTAATATGGCCTATATTAGCTATGCTTAATAAATTTTTGGTCCTCTGATTGAGGGCTTTTTTTACCGAGTAAAAAAAATAAATAACAAACAAAACTAAAACTCAATTTGTAATTTTGATGTTTCTTTCCTTTGTTCGTTTGATTTGGGATCTTCTAAAACTTATAGTATTCAAGTTCTTTTTTGTTTCCTCTACTTATGTAATTGTTAAAGTCTGAGAAAATGTCTATCTAGATTCCAAGGTTTTGAATATTGGGTTTTGGAACTTACACTAATATATTGTTTAGCCGATGAGAGCTTTGGAATTTGGGGAAATTCTTCAAGATGGTTTTGTTTTAGAGTGTTCTTTGTACCTAAAGATCTATGTTCCTTGTAGTATTCGAGTTCCTTGCTAAAACGTTTCTTTATTTTATTTTATTTTATTTTTTCTTTTTTCTTTTTTGCTAAAGCGTTTCTTTATTTTTTTTTTTTTTGTGAGGTTGAGGGCATTTTTATTTTTTTAATTAACTTGTGATGGCCACATGATGCATTCTGTGAGAATCTTAATAGAAGTGAATGGAAAAAGCTTAATTGCTAAAGGTTAAAGAATCTAGGGATTGTTTTACCAAAATTTAAAAAACAATGACTAAAGTGTCACCTACTAAAGAGTTGAGGGACTACAGTGCAATTTACTCAATTAATTATTGTTAATTATATTTTGGTTTTAACTTTTATTTTAATTAATTAATTTTGTCAATGATAGTTTCTTAGAGGTCAGAATATGTATCTAAATTTTTTCATATAATTAGATGGCGGTCTATCATCACCGTCTAAGATTTATTATTTTGGTTTGTAAATTCATATTAAAATAATTGTTTGAAGAGAAGCCATATCTAGAAGATTGAAATAATTGTTGGGTTATTATTTTCTTTGTTTATAAATTTTTCATAAGTTTTTTAAATTGTTATTAGAATTAAAACTTGAAAAATAATGAGAAAAATAGTTCTCGGATTAGCGTTCTGCGATATGCCTGATAGACCGTCTTTGGGTAGTTTGGTCAACCAGGCTCGACAGCTGGTTTGTCAGATAGAGCCGGTCAACTGGTCCCACCCCTATTATAGGCAATCGACCAACCAAGCATCAGAGAAGAGATTTTGATATTTTTTGATATTTTTCTTTTATGAGATAATTTGAGAAAAAACAAGGGAAACTTTTATGATAATTAGAGAATAATTTTTGATCTATTTAAGATTGAAATTGAAGATGGACACCACATGAAGAAGGATACAATGAGAAGATAAGAGGTGAAGAATCAATAAAATGTTTTGATTAAATTTTGTAATCTTTATTTTCCTTTCTCTAGGGTGGAGCCATGATATTAAGGTTATGTATTATATTGCTTGTGGCTTTTCTTTTTATGTTGCTTGTTTGCTTTATAATATGTTTTGCCATGTATGTTGATAACATGTTATGTAGAATAGGGAGTGCTGCTCATTAAAAATTGTTCATGTATGTTAATATAAACCTTGTTTTTAAAAATATTGATTAGGACAAGGTTTTCAAATAGAGGACTGAAGGCCTCCATCGTTAATCTATAGGCAACACATGGTGGTTTCAATCCCTATGAAGGAATACATCATATACTGGGTTGGATTTTTGAAAAGATAATTTGTTTAGCATGTTTTATCGTTGTTCACCCCTAGATGTCGAATATAAACTATGGATAAAGTAGTTGAAACAATGGTTAAATACTCAAATTAATTTTATTTTTAATCTCCCCTAGGAGCTCTGTTAATAAAGTTAATAGCCAAAGAAAGTGATTATTAGTATACGCTAGATCATACGGGTCTTGGATAGTATATACTAATCAGAGAGGATCTGTGTTTCTAATTGAATTTGGCAAATCTCCCCTAAATGGCTTGTTGAATTCTGAGTTAGGAATTATCGTCATAAGGTTGTGATTCAAGGTTTTATCGCATAAATATATTGTATGCTTATTTGTTTGTGTTATCTTATTAAATTGTTATTGTATGTTTGGTTATGTTTAATATATGAATCTTTATTGTAGATCAAAATGTCTAAAAACACTTTATCTTCGATACTTGATAAAAATATTTTAACTGGCCAGAATTATAATGATTAGAAACAGAACCTGAATATCATCTTGTCTTTTGAGAAACTGAAATTTATATAACCACACTATGTTCTTCGTGCGCCTACTAGTGAATCCACTAACTAATAAATCCAAGCGTATGATCGCTAGAAGGATGCTAATGATCAAGGTCGCTGCTATATCATGGCTAGCAAGAAGAACGTGCTACAGGCTCAATATGAAGATCACGAAACTGGTCAATAGATCAAGATAATCTTAAGGATATGTTTGGAGGCCAAGCCTTGGCAAAGCGGCAAGGGGCTCTTTGGAAGCTTCTCAACTACTAGCAAAAACCAAGGACGCCTATGAAGTAGCATATGATGTTGGGCATGAGTTACCTCGCTGAGGCTTAAACTCATGGAGCTGACATTGATGCTAAGTCATAGATGACTACGGTTTTCGAGACACTTTCTAAGGAGTTCATCTCGTTTAGAGCTTCATATAACTTGAGCAATAAACAGGATGTGACTTTGACTGAGTTAATGAAGTAGTTGCAGGAGTTCAAAAACTTGATTAGGCAAGCTCTAGCTAGTGGCAATGCAAACCTAGCTGTTGCATCTGGTTCCTATTCCAATTATAAGAATGAAAAGAAGCAAAACGCCAAGAACGAGAAGTCTTCTATTCTATCAAATAGCAAGGATAAGAAGAAGAAGAAGAAAAAAAAAGAGGAACCCGAAGAAGCTAAAGTGCTTCTTCTACAGGAAGGTCAGGCACATCAAGAAGAATTGCAAGGACTTCCAAGCTAAAGAAGATAAGTGCGAACTTCTAGTTGTTGAGACTTGTTTAGTTGAAAAATAAAGTGACACTTAGGTCATAGATTCTAGAGCAACTAATCATGTTTATGTTTCTCTACAGGGGTTGAAGGAAACAAGAAATATGCTACATAAGCACTTCATATTGCGGATGGGCGATGGATCCTTAATGTTGGCTGAAGTAGTGGGAGACGTCCATCTTTTTTTTTAATAGTTATAGGAGTTTAGTCTTAAGAGATTGTTTTTATGTTCCAAAACTTACAGGGAATTTAATTTATGTCACTTGTTTTTTTAAGGATTCTTATTCAATTTCTATTAATAAAAAGTTATGATTCATAAAAACAAATCTTTTATCTGTAATGGATAGATGCGAAACAACTTGTATTTTATTAAGCCTAAGATGGACTCATTTTGAATACTGAGATTAACAATAACTCTAAAAGAGTCAAAACTTCTAACCCTAATAAGACTTATCTATGCCACTTGCAATTAGGTCATATTAGCCTAAATAGGATTCAAAGATTGGCAAGGGATGGACCTTTAAGTCATTTAGAGGTGGAATCTATACCACAATGTGAGTCTTGTTTAGAGGGCAAAATGACCAAAAAACTGTTCAGGTCCTAAAGGCAATCAAGTCGAAGGAATTTTAGAACTTATGCATAGTGATGTTTGTGGTCCCATGAATATCAAGGCACGAGGTGGGTACAAGTATTTTGTCATTTTTATTGATGATTGCTCAAGGTATGGGTATGTCTACCTAATGCATCATAAGAGCGAAAATTTTAGCAAGTTTAAGTATTTTCGAGCTGAAACAAAAAAGCAATTAGATAAACCCTATAAAAACACTTTAATTCGATTGAGATGAAGAGTACCTCCCTGATGAGTTCTTAGGACACTTAGTAAAGAATATGACTTTATCCTATTTGACTGTGCCAGGTATCCCATAGTAGAATGGCATTGTTGAGAGAAAGAATAGGACTTTGTTGGACATAGTTAAGTCATAATGAGTTATTCGACATTGCCTTTATCTTTTTAGAGATATACACTACAAATTGTTTGTTATATTTTGAACAATGTGCTTTCAAAATCTATTTCTAAGGCTCCTCACAGTTGTGGATGGGTAATAAGACATCCTTAAACCATATTCATATATGGGGATATCATACTCATGTCCTAGAGAGGAAGCGTATAAGTTGGAAGCACTTTTGGAGGTATGTGTGTTTGTAGGATATCCAAAAGGGACAAAAGGTGGTTATTTCTACAACCAAAAAAATAAAAAAATAAAGGCGTGATTTCTACGAATGCGACTTCCTTGAGGAAAGTCACATAAACGACTTTAAGCCTCGTAGAAGAGTGGTACTCGAGAAGATGGCGAGTGATTCGAACGCTCCAGTGGTTCCGATGGAAACCAATCCAATCAATGTTGAAAATCTGACGAAACAACAACCTAGGGAGCTTTGGTATAGTGGGAGGATTAGACATCAACTTGAAACTGTATATATTGAATAGTGAAGCTTATTTGGTTGAACCGGTGGAACATGATAGGGATCCTTATACATACAAAGAGGTTATAGAGGATTTGATTTAAAGCTTTGGATAAAAGCTATGAATGTTGAGATGAAATCTATGAAGGCTAATCAAGTTTGGAAACTTGTGAGCCTTTCTAAAGGGGTCAAACCTATAGGATGTAAGTAGGTCTACAAAAGAAACAAAGGAGAAAATGGAAAAATTGAAACCTATAAGACTAAATTGGTAGCAAAGGGTACATGCAAAAGGAAGGAATCGACTACGAGCAAACCTTTTTGCCTGTAGCCATACTTAAGTCCATCCATATTCTCTTCTCCATTACTATCGCTCTCGATTATGAAATTTGGCAAATGGATGTCAAGACGGCTTTCTTGAATGGCTATCTTGATGAAACCATATATATGGTACAACCAAACGGGTTCAAAGCTAAGGGTCAAGAGAATAAAGTTTATAAATTGCTAAAGTCTATTTATAGACTTGAGAAAGCTTCCCATTCTTGGAACATAAAATTTGACCAAGTGGTCAAGACTTACGGGGTCAAACAAAATGTGGACAAACGATGTGTTTACAAACACATTAAGGATGAGAAAGTGGTTTTTTTACTACTCAATGTAGATGACATTCTGCTAATTGGCAATGATGTAGGGGCATTTTCATCTGTCAAAATTTGGTTGACAAAGCAATTTGACATGAAGGACTTAGATGAGGCTAATTATGTATGGGAATCCAAATCTTTAGAGATAGGAAGAACAAAATGATAGCCTTATCCCAATCTTCATACATAGGCAAGATTCTCGAGAAGTTTGCAATGCATAATTCCAAGATAAGTAGGCAACTATCTAGGTCTAGAATTACTCTTTCTAAAAGAGACGGTCCAAAGATGATGAGGAAAAAGAATACACGAAGAAGGTGTTTGGAAAAATAATACGCAGTGGAATTTTAAAAATTTTTATACCAGAGCATTTTTCAAAATACAAGTTTGACACGCTATATGCATAAATTAACTAGATATTACAAACCTTGTTTGCCGAAAAGTTCCCGTAGTTAATGAAGAGAAAGGATGTTGTAGAAAGAGCTCAACTAACTAGCATTCTTTGCTATTCTCTATCCACGACTGGTGTGTGTATATGGAAACACTCGTATAGCTCTCCTACAAGTGGCTCTCCTTTCAACCAATGAAGAAATACCCAAAGTTATAGTTTGTGATTTGTGAACAACAACTCTCCCGGGAGTTTCAGAGTCTCACTGGCAGAGTACTCACTCTAGATTTCTTAATTGATCTAAATAACAAAGAGAACTCATTCTCTATTTATAGAGGTCAGACCTGGGGTCAATCATTATCAGATAAGGCTTCAAAATTTGAGTTTGAATCAATTTGAATTAGTTTCAGAATCTGATCCACGTAATCAGATTCTGATTCTGATTGTCGTGATCGACCGCGATAAAAAGGCACGGTCGACTGCGTCGTCGTAGATTCCAGTTTTAATTTGATTCGAACTCCAAGGTTCATCTAATAGATGCTATCTCAACCTATTGGATAATTCCAATCTTATTAGTTCTGGGTATCTTTAATAAAGTCTCAATTTTAATTCAAATAACCCAATAGAGAAGTTATTTGATTAAAATAATTATATCCTGATAAACCCAAACAAATAAGATATTATCCACAATAATTCAACATATTTATCTTGAATTAATTCACCAAATTAATTCAACCAATAAACCAATATGTTTATCTTAAATTAATTATAGAATTAATTCAACCGATAAATTAACATGAATTATTAAATCCAATTAACCTGAATTTTAGCCAATCTAATAATTTGACATAAGTCACCAATTTATTGGAAAAGTACGCCATATTATTACAGGATTTTGTGAGCTAGCAAAGGGGACCATATGGACCTATATAGTTCAAGCTCTGATAATTATGAAACCCAACATCCCAGGTATACATTTCATAATTATCAGCTTTAACGCTACTCTACTAAAAGCTTAGAGCTGCACTCTCGAACTACATAGAATTACGAAGCCCGAATAGCTAGTCTCCATGACATATCATGATGTGTCGTATCCCCATAGGATTATTCATAATCAGCTTAAGGATAAATTTTGTCTTACCTTTCCAATTATTTTTCTCTTACATTCCATTATCTCACCATTGGGAAACTTACCATCCAAAGATAGTATACTATTCGGTTACACCTATGTATCCAAATGGTTGAGCGCTCTAGTTTTCAATTATAGGATAACGCATATAAGAGGATATTAACAATGCCTAAAGAGGAGCTATGGATTCCGTATCTATGAATAACAAGTCTACAATATCAAGAGTCGTGTCTCTAACGTACCAGCATGTATACCAACATAAAATATGGATGTCACCCTTTGGTACATCAAAAGACACAAGTCAAGATAACGGGCCCACTATTCATCTCAGGATTAAGATACAACACATATGATTGTCTAAAGTGAATCGATTTGCTAAGACAGAATTATTAATCCAGATTAATTCACTTTATATCCAGATCCAATGCATCGTCACCTATGACAATGCACCAATGTTTATATTCACAAAGTCTACATTCGATGGCCAAGACAAACTATCTCCCATTAGGGACATAGACAACATAACAATCTTTGCATGAATAAAGCACCCAACTTTATTCCCTTGATTGCGGTTCTTAGGATTTAAACCATCACCTTAAGAATCGTGTCTTCCGCATAATCTGCCCATCATATGCCCAATTCTTAAAGGTTTAGACCGATAGTCTTAGACTTTTGTTTGCTTATCATACATTCAATAAAAATGAACATAAAGAGGACAAAATTTGGTATATTAATAATAAATAAATTCTTTATTGATAAAAATGTCTCCAAAAACATATTACATTTTTACTCCTTAGGGCATACATGTCTAACAATCTCTCACTTGCACTAAGTGAGTAAATATGACAAATCTCACATCCCATAGCTTCTACATGCCTCTTGAAGACTCTCTCAGTAAGTGTCTTCGTGAATGGATTAGTTAAATTATCCTCTGATGTGATTTTGCACATAGCAACATGCCTGCCCTCAACGAAGTTCTTTATCAAATGTTACTTCTGATTAATATGTTTACTCTTCTTGTGAAATCTTGGTTCCTTAGCATTAGCTACTACTGCATTATCGTCACAATATAGTGATACCACCTTATCTATACTAGGAACTATCTCAAGATCCCCAAGGAACTTGCGGAGCCACACTGCTTCTTTTGAAGCATCACTAGCCACTACATACTCGGCCTCCATCATTGAATCCGAAGTGTAATCTTGCTTCACACTTCTCCAACTGATGGCACCGCCGCCTAAAGTAAACACAAAACCTGAAGTCGATCTCTTAGAATCCGGACAGGATTAGAAATTCGAATCAGTATATTCTAGAAGAGTTAAATCCTCACCCAAATATACAAGCATATGCCCTTGAGTCCTTCTCAGGTACTTGAAAATATGCTTGACCGCAACCCAGTGTTCGGTCCTAGATCCGCCTGAAATCGACTTACAATCTCAACTGTATAACGAATATCCAATTGCGTGTAAAGCATAGCATATATGAGACCACCCACTGCCGAAGCATAAGGCACCTTCTTCATGTATTCTCTTTCTTCCTCAGACTTTGGCAAGTCCTTCTTAGAAAGTGTAATTCCAGACCTAAATGGTTACCCACCTTTCTTGGAATCCTGCAGTGCAAACCTCATGAGAATCTTATCTATGTAATCAGCCTAGGACAAAACTATTATTCTGTTCTTCCCATCTCGAAAGATTTGGATACCTAGAACAAAATTAGCTTCACCCAAGTCTTTCATGTCAAACAGCTTGGTCAACCCTAATTTGATTGATGACAACGCCCCAACGTTATTGCCAATTAATAGTATGTCATCTACATAGAGCTGTAGAAAAACCACCTTCCTATCCTTAATGTGTTTGTACACACATGGTTTGTCCACATTTTGTACGAACCCATAAGTCTTGATCATTTGATCAAATCTTATGTTCTAAGAACAGGAAGCCTACTTAAGTCCATATATTGACTTTAGCAGCTTACAAACCTTACCCTCCTGACCCTTGACCTTAAACCTATCTGGTTGCTCCATATACATGGACTCATCAAGATAGCTATTTTAAAAAGCCGTCTTGACATCCATCTGCCAAATCTCATAATCGAGAGTGATAGCTATGGACAAGAGAATTTGGATGGACTTAAGCATGGCTGTAGGCGAAAAGGTTTTCTCGTAATCGATTCCTTCCTTTTGTGTGTATCCCTTAGCTACAAGTGTAGTCTTAAAGGTTTTAAACTTTCCATCCACTCCTCTTTTCCTCTTGTAGAACCACTTACACCCTATGGGTTTCACCCTTTTGAGAAGATCCACAAGTTCCCAGACTTGATTAGTCTCCATAGACTTCATCTCTATATTCATGGCCTTTGTCCAAAGTTTCGAATCAACATCCTCTATAGCCTCTCCGTAAGTGTAAGGATCCTTGTCATGTTCATTCAGTTTAGCCAAGAAGGCCTCACCATTGAACATATACCGCTCGGGTTGATGTCTGATCCTCCCATTACGATAAAGCCCCTTAGGTTGTTATTTGCGTTCATTTGGTTTTTCTATACCAAATGGAGTGGTTTCTACTAGAACCCCTAGAGTGATCGAATCACTCCTCAACTCCTCGAGCATCACTTTGTTTCGAGGCTTAAGGTCATCCATGTAACTCTCCTCAAGGAAAGTTGCATTAATTGAAACAACGACTTTATTTTCCTTTGGGTTATAGAAATATCCCCCTTTAGTCCCTTTAGAAATATCCTACAAACACGCAAACTTTTAAACATGCTTCTAACTTATTCGTATCCCTAAACAAGACATGAGTTGGACAGCCCCATATGCGAATATGATTTAAGGATGTCTTCTTGCCCATCTACAACTCGTGAGGAGTTTTAGGAATCGATTTTGAAGGCACATTGTTCAAAAGATAACATGTTGTTTGTAGTGCATATCCCCAAAAGGACAAAGGCAATGATGAATAACTCATCATGGACCTGACCATGTCAAACAAAGTCCTACTTCTTCTCTCAGTTATGCCATTTTGCTGCGAGGTGCCAAGCACAGTTAAATGGAATAGAATCCTATCTAATTAGTGTCCCAAGAACTCATTAGAAAGGTATTCACCACCTCGATCGAATTGAAGTGTCTTTATAAGTTTACCCAATTGCTTTTCCACTTCAGCCTAAAACTCCTTGAACTTGTCATAAGTAACGCTTTTGTGGTGCATCAAGTACACATACCCATACCTTGAGTAATCATCAATAAAAGTGACAAAGTACTCATACCCTCCTCGTGCCTGGATGTTCATCGATCTGCAAATATCACTATACACAAGTTCTAGAACCCCTTCGACCCTATTGCCTTTAGACCCGAATGGTCTTTTGGCCATTTTACCCTTTATACAAGATTCACATTGTGGTATAGATTCTACCTTTAAGTGACTTAAAGGTCCATCCCTTACCAACCTTTGAATGCCAAAGATAAGTTTTATTAGAGTGAGGAGTTGTAAGTCTTTTAGAGTTATTATCATTTATCTCAACATTAAATAGTAATTCCATCTTAGGTTTGATAAAATAAAGATTATATTGCATTCATCCAAATCAAATAAAAGAGTTGTTTTTACGAATCACCACTTTATTATTAAAAGAAACTAAATAGGAGTCTTTAAATAAACAAGCTATAGAAATTAAATTCCTTTTAAGTTTAGGAACATAAAAACAATCTCGTAAAATTAAAATCCTATAATTATCAAAATACGGATGGACGTCTCCCACTGCTTTAGCTAAGACCAAGGATCCATCACCCATCCGAAGCGTGAAGTCTTCACATAGCAGACTTCTCATTTCTTTGAACCCCTATAGAGAAACACAAACATGATTAGTTGCACTAGAATCTATGACCCAAGTGTCACTGGATTCCTCAACCAAACAAGTTTCAATAATTAGAAGATCATACCTACCTCCTTAGGAAATGAAGTCCTTGCAATTCTTCCTCATATGCCTGACCTTCCCGTAGAAAAAGCACTTAAGCTTCTTCGGGTTCTTCTTCCTTTTCTTATTCTTGCCTTTTGTAGGAATAGAAGGCTTCCCATTCTTGGCCCGTTCCTTCTTTCCATTCCCATGGTTGGGATTGGAACCAGATGCAGCCGCCAGGTTGGCCTCGCCACCAGCAAAAGTCTCCCTAATCAACAATTCGAACTCTTGCAATTGCTTCATGAACTCTGTTAAGGTCATATCCCGTCTATTGCTTAAATTAAATGTAGCTTGAAACTGAATAAATTCCTTAGACAAAGTCTCAAAGACCATAGTCGTCTAAGTTTTAGTATCGATGTCAACTCCATTGGTTTGAGCCTGAGCAAGGTAACCCATGACCAACATCATATGCTCTTTCATAGACGTCGCCAGTCTCTGATTGCAGTTCAAGAGTTTCGGAAGCACCCCTTGCTGCTTTGTTAGGGCCTAGCCTCCAAACATGTCTTCAAGATTATCCAAGATCTGCTTCGCAGTCTCATAATCTTCATGTTGAGCCTACAGCACGTTATTCATGCTGGCCATAACATAGTAGCAGGCCTGATCATTAGCATCTTTCCAGCAATCATACACTTGGATTTGCTCATTAGTGGAATCTCTTGTAGGCTCGAGAGGACACAGTGTCATCAGCACAAATTTTAGTTTCTTAAAAGACAGGAAGATGTTCAGGTTCTGTTTTCAATCATTATAGTTCTCACTGGTGAATTGGTTTTTGTCAAGTATCGTTGATAAAACATTTTTAGACATTTTTAATCTACAATAAAGAATCACATACTAAGCATAAGCAAACATACATAATGTTTTAGTAAGATAACACAATCATGTAAAATATACAAATGTGTTTATGTGTCAAAACCTTGAAAATATCACAACCTTTTAATGATAATTCCTAACTCAGAATTCAACTAGCTCCTAGGGGAGTCAGGCCAAAATTCAACTAGGAACACGAATCCCTTCTTGATTAATATATGCTATCTAGGACCCGTATGATCCGACATATATTAATAATTATTTCTTTAGCCATTAATTTTATTAACAGAGCTCCTAGGGGAAGTTAATAATAAAATTAACCTGAGTGTATAACCATCGTTTCAATATTTTATCCATGATTTACAATCGCCACCTAGGGGTGTGCAACCATAAATCATGCTAAAATGCTTTCTCCTCTTGAAAATCCAACCTGGTATATGATGAAGTCCCTTCCTAGGGGTCAAAACTACCATGTGCTACATATAAACCAACGATGGACGTCGTAGGTCCTCTCTTTGAAAACCTTCTCCCACTCAATCTTTTGAAATCAAGGTTTTATTTTAAGAACATGCTTGAACAATTTTAAATGAGTGGCACTCCCTATTCTATAGACATGTTATCAATATACACAACAAATCATATTATAGTGCAGACAAGCAAAGCAATCATGCAAAACCACAAGCAAAATAATAATAAATAACCGTAATATTTTGGTTTCACCCTAGAGAATAGAAAACAAAGATTACAAGAGATTAATCGAAACATATTATCGATTCTTCATCCTTGAATCTTCAAATTGTATCCCTCTTCATGTAATGTCCATCTTCAAGTGTTTAATGCCACATAGATCAAATACTCTATATTTCAGTCATATTCAAATTTAATGTTTCTTAGAATTGTTCCAAAAATAAAATCAAAACTGCATCGAAAATCCCACTTTTTCCTAAAAACACAGCTCTCTACCGGCCTACCGAATTTATAAATTTGATCTGTCGAAGATGCGGTCGACCACGGTATGTATATCACGGTCGACTGCCCCGTCCACAGTCAACCTACTGAATTCGAAAGTTCAGCCTACCGCCAAAGCCACCATTCTGCCTCGTGCAGCCGCAATCGACCGCACTATGTGTATTGTGGTCGACCGTCCCCTCACCCGAGAAGAATTTTCATAAAATAAATTTAAGGGCAGTTTTTTGATTTTATTTTCGACAATTCAAAAACATAAAATTAGAGACTCAAGAAATACCTATGAAACGCTATCATCCATCTTTTAGATCTGTCTTCTAGATATGTCTTCTCCAAATAATTATTTAATTATAAAATTCTTACAAATTTAAAATTAAATAATAAATCCTAGATGGAGATGATAGTTCACCATCTAATTACATGAAAAACCTAGATACACATTCTAACCTTTGAGGAACCATAACCGGCATAAATTAATTAATTAATTAATAATTAAAAAATAATTTAATCAACCATAATTAATTAATAGACATTCACCATATAATCCATGACAACATAAAAACATATAGAAACCTACAGTGCCAACTCTCTAAAAATTAAATTCAAGCATAGGAGAGATCAAGATCACATAATTTATACATATAGCATTATCACAAACTCATAAATTTATGTAAAAATCATGACTCTGATAACAATTGTTAGAAAAATACTATGCAATGGAATTTAAAAATTTTTATACCAGAGTATTTTTCAAAACACAAGTTTAGCACGTTACATGCATAAATTAACCAGATCTTACTAACCTTGTTTGCTAAAAAGCTCCCACAATCGATAAAGAGAAAGGACGTTGTAGAAGGACCTCAACCAACTAGCCTTCTTTGCTATGCTCTATCCACGACCAGTGTGTGTGTGTGGGCACACTCGTACAGCTCTTCCACAGGTGGCTCTCCTTCCAACCAATCGAGAAATACCCAAATCTATAGTTCGTGATACAACATTGAAAAGCAAAAGATAGAGATTAACAACCTTTGTTTAGAGGGGCAAAAGGTTCAAGAGTCATTAAAGAACTTGGATGATACCAAATGTGTTCTTGAGAAGAAAGTGGCACAGAAAACCTACGAGCCAGAGGTAGAACAAGGGCTGATTAACAAGTGCTTGATTGAATCAGAAGCAGTATGAAGAGCTAAACTCGTGGAAAAAGAAGATGAGATCACAAAGTTGGACGTAAAATTATCAGAAGCTCTTGGGAATCTGGAGAAAGATTGCCTTAAAGATTACTGTCTTTCGAACTATGAAGTAAACAAACAGAAATCCCAAGTTTGTTTGCTTGAAGAAGAACTTGCAAACAAGGAAATCGTCATTAAAGAAATTTCTTCCTTCCATTTGGACCTCAAAAACAAGAATGCAGACTTGGAGCATGAGGTACAAGCCTTCAAGGACAAAGCATTTTGTCTCGCCAACGAACCATGTAGAGTTCGTAATGGAGCAGAAGATAAAGAGACACAAATTGCTGGGCTGCAACATGAACTAGAGCACCATAAAAAAGCCGAAACCAACGATGAGGAATATCTTCCAATTGTCTGTAAAAGACCGAAGACTTCTTACTCAAATGCTGCTACTGAGATGTATGAACTATTCTACAAGTTGTATGAGCAGCTTCAACTATCTATAGCCAACATGAAGAACCAACACTCAAATGCCCTTCTCCAAGCATATACCAAGCATAAATATGGTTCTGAGTTTGAGAGCTTAGAAGTTTCGTGAAGTGAAGATATGAAAACTCAGAAAGAACAAGATGAGGCTGTTCTAAACACTTTTATCTAGTTGAAGAATTTATTTGAAGGGACGATTACATTGTGTGCAAAGGAATTTGGTTGCAGCGAAGAAGTGGTCATTGCAAGAGTGAAAAAGGCCGGTGAGATGCACAATAGACTGGACAACTACAATTCTGAATGCAAAGCAACTAATCTGAAGGGGAAACTATTGGGAAAAGTTGTAGAGACCAACAAGCTTGTGACTTTCAACATGCTTCGGGAACAAAAGGTAGGGAGGTTGGAGTCTCAAGCATCCCATTGTAAGATAATTAAATTGGATGTAACAATGGAATGCATAAATCAGCAAGAAAATGATATTAAATTTTTCAACCAAGTTCCTGCTAAGGAATCATTGGAGACAGGTAGTGAGCAATACCAGAATTTCACTTATCTGAACGACAAGAGAATGTACTCTTAACTGAACAAATAAGCAGCTTAGAAGCTATCTTGAGATTCATGACGAATGAGAGGGAGTCGAGTCATTCGGCACTGCAAAGTTCGGAAGCTCATGCTTTGAATCTCTGGGACGAGATTAAAAAATTGGAAAGTGAAATGGAAATGCACAAGGTTGGTATGAAACAAAGGTTGCAACACATGACGAAGCATTGGCTAGAAGGGCAAGAGAAGTGCAAGTATCTAAGAATAGCCAATTAGAAGTTACAAGCCACAAGCGAAAGTCTAGTCGAGGAGCTTAATTTTCTTCAAAAATCAAATGGAGAGCTAAGGAAACAAAATGTGGACTTGAAGGAGCTCTGCACAGTTTTGGAAGCGGAGTTAACTAAGGAAACAAAATGTGGACTTGAAGGAGCTCTACACAGTTTTGGAAGCGGAGTTAAAGGAATCACAGGTGTTTTCTGATGCATTGAAGGAAGTTGAAGCCTTCGAAGCAAAGTTTTCGTCGGTGATCAAAGGAATTACCTTAAAAGAGAAGGGCATGATTTCAGAATTGGAAGCATTTCTTCTTGAAAGCAAAAGGCAGAAAGAGAAACTTGCTCTGGAAGAAAGCTTGTTGAATCAGGTTCACTTAGAGACAACAATTGAAGTTGAGAGCCAGGAAATAATGGTTTCAACAACTGAATTTGATTGTTATAAAAAGGGGCTTGAATTTGCTCTTGAAGAAGTCAAAGGGAAAGTCCAGTTGTATGAGAACAAGCTTGAAATCTTCCAAATGGAATCTGGAGCAAATGTGTTGAGGTTTATATGCGAGCTTGCTGCTTCAAAGCAAAACCAGGAAATTCTGATAGCTGATTACGGAAAATTACAAAAGATGCTAGAAGATGCAAAAGCCAATGAAGAGAAACTTGATAACATTCTTACAAGGCTTGAGTTAAAGCTTAAAGCTTCCTGAATACGAGAGACAGAAGCTAGAAGAAGAAGTTTCCTTCCTAAGATTAGACTGCAAAATGTAGAAGTCCTGCAGGACAAAGTTTTTGCTCTTAGAAAATCACTCTGCATGGAGAAGACCGAGAAACAAAGACTAGAAGCTTCATGCTATATATTATCTGGTGATTACGAAGAACTAAAAGCCAAGAGAATCCCGTACGTTCAGAGAATCTCCAGTATGGAAAAGGCCGTATCCGAACTAGATGAGTGCAAACACAGCAAAGCCGTTCTCGAGGAAAAGATTATGCAGATAGAATGGGATCTAGTCGCGAGAGAAGCACTGTGCTTGAACATTACTGAGCTTAAGAATGAACGTGGCCAGATTAAGAGTGCAAATGGAGAACTTCAGAGGAGAATTAGGTATCTAGAGGGGGAGAAATTGGAAAGCCCGAGAAAAGTTCAAGCACTTAAAGAGGAATTGAGAGAGAGGATGAAAGCAAATCATGATAACAATGAACAATCCAATAATGAAACAAGTCTTCTTCATGATCCTGCACTAGAAACTGTAAGCACATCTTTCAATGATGAGTCAAATACTTTATTAATTTGAACTAAATCTTTTTAACCCCATGGCAGGAAAAGGAAGATGAGAAAAATGATCAAGCAAAGAAACTTTTGGATGGTCAAAATGAGCTAGAAACATTTCATTATCAGAGACAGATTCATATGCTTTATTTTAAAAAAAAAAAGATACTTTTGAGGAATTTTAATGATTTTATAAGCATGCAACATATAATTTATATTTTCTCCCTCTCTGCTCTCTATACGACTATACCTATCTTTATATGTTTCAGATTGATCCCTGGTCAAAAAACTGTCAAGTGAAGGAGCTCGTTGAGGCTTTGATTCAAATAAATGACGTATACAATTAGAAATGGTATGTATTCATGTTTTCTTTCTTTCTTTTTTATATTCATATTTTCTTGCTTTCTTTCTTTCTTGCTTTTTTTCTTTTTTGGAATAGTATCTATTCATATTTTACAACACTATACAATTACTATGACAATATACTGAAGTTCTGAATGATATTCTTTATAATCATTTTCAATTAATTAATCCGAATCAATTTCTACAGAATGCAAAATTATCTCAAAAACCATAGCCAAAACAAAGGGTAATCATTTTCAATTAATTGTTTTTTATGATTTCATCCAGCAAATTGTACATAACCTGCTTCTTAAAACCGTCATTGCCTGTGGGAAACATTTTTAAAAAAATAAATAAAAACAAATAAAAAAGCTGAAAACATTTTTTAATTTCCTGTCCCCTTTTGAAGTTTACTGTTGGAGGAGACCAGAAGCACATTCAAAAACAGGAAGCAGCAAAGAACAGAAGGTTATACGAACCAACTCTCCTCTAAAAATGACAGAGTTAAGATGCAGAAGCTCATGGTTGTTTGCAATTAAGTTTCATTTTTCCTCCTCCATTTCTTTGTATTTTTGCCCCTTGATTTATTATTATTTTTTTATTATTTTTTTTTTGAGAATTCTACGACAAAAAAGCTTTTTGTACATGGCAGACTGGAACAGAAGAGAGCATCTGGCAATTATTTTCTATATGAACGACGTACATCATGCTTTGATAGAATAATACTATTATATTTTTTTCCATTATTATTTTAATAAAGCATAGAAGAAATATAATTCGTTAAATAATTCCAGTATCAAATCACGCCTGTCTCTTCATGTTCGACCCTTCAACATCTTCGTGATCATGAGCTTAAAAGACAAAAAAAAAAAAAAAAAAGATAAAAAGAAAGAGAGAGATTGCAGTGGGACAATTTTTCTAGCACTTTAGGAAAAGGAAACAATAGAGGTGGATTGTAGAACAAATCATCTAAGATTCGTCATATTGTCGTTTGAAGCTTAATATTAATTGTGATACTTGTGTGGACACTTCGCAATTAGCCAAACTTCAGGGAGGCGAAATGAAAACCACAAATATTTAAAGGGTTATTTAGGGAAATATCATTATCCGGTTTGTAGACAGCTAAAAGAATAGCCTGAAGTTTTTAGACTAGATTAAAAAAAAAAAGAAAAAGTCACTCATACCAAATAATTAATAAATCTTATGTTTGCTGAGCAAAAACCGTATTTACTGAAGGGGGTATTTTTTTTCCTTGTCAGCGAAATTAAGTCATTTATCAAAATCAGAATACGAAAATAAGAAAAGGAAAACGGACTATTTAGTACAATTTCTCATGCCGTCTAACCAACAGTTAACGACCACGGCAAGATGTTTGTATCTTATCATGTGGCCAGTTGCAAGTTTATGTCGTTTGTTTGTCTCCCCTTAACTAAGAGCATTCTTAGATAGAACTTTACAAGAAGGGACTCCAAATTCCAAAATCCAAATTTCAGCACAACAAAGAGAATTTCCTCCGCAATTTCATGGCTAAAGAAGCAACTTACAATTTCTGCTCTGCTAGGCTTTCAAGATATCCTAAGGTTTATAACCACATAACTGACATATTTGAGAATTGACGGTTATAAAACTGAGTGATTATTATTGTTATTATTAGCTATTGCTGCCAGTAATTAATCATCTTGGTACCCATTTTTAACACTTTAACGGGGCCCAAGGATTAGAGTTTTTCTTTTTTCTTTTTTTTTTTAATTTTATTTCCTGGCTTGTGATAATGGATCTCTCCAAAGAAAGTTAGACAGAGAAAGATGAAATTGTTGTGAATCAAGTATATGTGGATGCCACTTCTTGGTATTCCATGAGTTACATGCAAACATTTTATTACCATTTAGACTATATTTCCACCCCATTAAATTCCTCTTAATATTGTGCATTATGTCTCCTTTAATTGTATATGAAACCTATGTAAGTTATGTCTATTACCATTACCTCTAGTATGATGACTTGGCCTATAAATAATAGTTGTACTAAACTTGTAAGTTTCATCCCTCACAAGTAAAAGTATAGAAAGTTGTTTTGTCTCCAATTTTCTCTTGTCTTTCTCTATTGTTCTCTTTAGTTTTTTGTTATACTTTGCTTTATTTCATAACACGTTATCAGCACGAGTCTCTTGTCTGTGAGCTTTTACAAGTGTTGATTGCTCTTTGGTTCAATCAATTCTCCTTTTGAAAGGTATATTGTGCTTATATATTCACTAATGTTTATGTAGTATAGTCATTCTCCCTTATAATTCTAAGGACATGTCTACTTTATCTATTATTGAATATAGTTTTATATCAATTGCACACTTCTTCTTTGAGATTGGTATTTCTGTTGGCTTTTGATCATTTCATTAATTTTTTTCTCTCATGTAAAATTAATTCTAGCAATTTCACCATCCATCACGTTGTTGATGTGTTATACATGTGTGTAGTGTTAACTATTTGATGTATTACATTCGCTTTTAGATTAGTAGTTGTATAATCCATCTTTGTTATAATTAATTGTTATATTATTAATTCCGTTTTATTACATTAACAAATTATTTCTTTTATCATCAATAACTATATAATTGAAAAAAATGAATTTATTGTATAAGTTTTCTTTTATCATTAATATGCTATTTTTTTCAATTAGTTTTAATGACACGATTTTCAATGAAAATTTTATTACAATATATTTTTTTATTTCTATGCATGTGCATGATATTTGGTATTCTCATATTGTAAATTTTTGTCCTTTTTGTTAATTAATTAAGAATAAATTATTGTAATTCTTATTGACTTTATTTTATCGTATATTAGTTCGCACAATGTCGAATCTTACAAAGCTAGAGTTCGTTGCTCTTGATATTTCTGGCAATAATTATTTGGCATGGACTCTTGATGCTGAGATCCACCTTGATGCTATGAATCTTGGTAATACAATAAAAGAAGGAAATGACGCATCCTCACAGGATCGCGTAAAGGCAATGATATTCCTTCGTCATCATCTCCATGAAGGATTGAAAACTGAATATTTGATGGTAAAAGATCCATATGTCCTTTGGAATAATTTAAAGGAAAGGTATGACCGCCAGAAGACTGTAATTCTTCCTAAAGCTCGCTATAATTGGATGCACCTACGACTGCAAGATTTTAAAACTGTGAGCGAGTATAATTCAGCAATGTTTAAAATTACTTCTCAATTAAAATTATGCGGAGAAAGTGTTACTGATGAAGACATGTTAGAAAAAACATACTCTACTTTTCATGCCTCTAATGTGCTTTTGCAACAACAATATCGAGAGCGAGGCTTTAAAAAATATTCTGAACTGTTGATGAAAAATCAGCAATCTCGCCCAACTGGATCAATGCCATTCCCTGAAGTGAATGTGGCATATGTTGAAGATCCTGGGCATGGTCGGCATGGTGGACGTGGACATGGACGTGGACGTAGACATGGTCTCGGTCACGGTCGCGGTCGAGGTCGTGGTCATGAACGTGGTCGTGGTCGTGGTTACTATAACCAAAACTCCTCAAATTTCAAGAAAGTTGCATCTCACCATCAAAAATGGGAGAAGAATGAGGAGAAACAAGAAGAAAAGGGTTTTCAGAATAAAGCCCCAAAGAACAATGAAGATACTTGCCATAGATGTGGCATGAAAGGACATTGGAGACGTACATGTCGCACGTCTAAACATTTTGTTGATCTTTACCAAGCTTCCTTAAAAGAGAAAGAAAAAGGTGCAGAGGCAAACTTTGTTGAGACAAACTTTATTGAACGCCATGATCCCACAGATTTTACACACTTGGATGTTGCAGATTTATTTGAGAATCATGATGGAAATTTTGAGAATGGAAATTTTGAGAATTTAATTAGTGAGGGAAACATCAATATGGCTTGAAAAGATGTTCTCCCAATCTATCCCGTTTTTTTTTTTCTGGTGTGACCATAATTTTTAGTATGTTTCGATTTTTTTTTATTTTAGTTTGGTTGTAATTTGGGTGTGATTTTATTATGTTTTATAATCTCCATATATTATAGAAAAAAAGGATTGGATTTAGTATATTATTTTCTTATCTCTTTGTTTTATTTTTCATAAAGAGGCATGGATTTCAAAAATCATTCCACCGGTATTAAAGTTAATGATGAAGCCTTTTGCCTAGTGGACAGTGGAACAACACACACTATTCTCAAAGATAAAAAAATATTTTTCCAATCTTATATTAGCTGAAGCTAATGTTAATACAATATCTGGTATTGCAAATCTCATTGAGGGCTTTGGTAGTGCCAATATATTATTACCTGGTGGCACAAAGTTTATGATTAACGACGCTATTTATTCTAGTAGATCAAAAAGAAATCTACTAAGTTTTAAAGATATGCGTCGTAAAGGTTATCATATTGAGACAACAAATGAAAGAGACGTTGAATATCTTTATATTACGTCTAATGTCTTAGGAAGGAAACAAATATTGGAGAAGCTACTAGCATACTCTTCTGGATTGTATTATACATTTATAAATCCAATTGAATCCTATGTGGTGATGAACGAAGAATCCAAGAATTCAAGGAATTTTATTGTTTGGCACAACCGTTTAGGTCATCCAGGTTCAATAATGATGCGAAGGATTATAGAAAATTCATATGGACATCCTTTAAAGAACCAAAAGATTCTTTTGTCAAAAGATTTTTCATGTGCTGCTTGTTTTCAAGGAAAACTAATTATAAGGCCATCCCCAATGAAAGTTACAATTGAATCTTCTATATTTTTAGAATGAATTCAAGGAGATATATGTGGGCCTATTATTCCATCATGTGGACCATTTCAGTATTTTCTGGTCTTAATAGATGCATTAACACGTTGGTCACATGTTTGCTTATTATCTACTCGCAATGTTGCATTTGCGAGACTCCTTGCTCAAATAATCCAATTACGAGCACAATTCCCAGATTATACAATCAAGAAAATTCGTTTGGGTAATGCAAGAGAATTTACATCCCAAGCCTTTAATGATTACTGCATGTCAATTGGGATTACTCTTGAACATCCTGTTGCTCATGTGTACACTCAAAATGGATTAGCAGAATCCTTTATTAAAAGGTTGAAATTAATTGCTAGGCCTTTACTTATGAGAACAAAATTGCCTAGCTCTGCTTGGGGACATGCCATATTACATGCTGCAGCACTTATTCGCATAAGGCCTACTACATATCATAAATACTCCCCATTACAGCTTGTTTATGGTAAAAAGCCAGATATTTCCTATCTGAGAATTTTTGGTTGTGCAGTATATGTTCCAATTGCTTCACCACAGCGTACTAAGATGGGTCCTCAAAGGAGACTAGGAATTTATGTTGGATTTGAATCCCCATCAATAATTAAATATCTCGAACCCTTAACAGGTGACCTCTTTAAGGCATGGTTTGTCGATTGTCAATTTGATAAGACAGTTTTCCCAACATTAGGGGGAGATAAACAACAGCTGAAAAAACAAGAAATTTCATTGAATGCATTATCATTATCTCACTTTGATCCTCGTACAAATCAATGTGACTTAGAAGTTCAAAAGATTATCCATTTACAAAAGGTTGCAAATCAGTTACCAGATGCATTTACCGATGTCAAGAAAGTAACAAAATCACATATACTAGCTGAAAATGCTCCTATTCGAATTGATCTTCCTACTGAAGAAGATATTAATATGGTAGCAAATGAATCTAAGGCACGCCAAAAGCGTGGTAGACCCATCGGTTATAAGGATAAAAATCCAAGAAAGAAAAATGAGCGAAATAATAAGCAAGTTGGCATTTCCAATGTTCTTGAAGAGCCCAGTATAAAAACAGTTGACATAGTTGAAGAATTAACCCCAGAAGAGGTTCAAGTATTTGAAAAAGATGTTAATGAAGAGATCTCAATAAGCTATGTCACTTCAAGAAAGAGATGGAACCGAAAGGAAATTGTTGTCGACAACATATTTGCATATGCAATAGCTCTTGATATTACAGAAGAAAACGAGGATCTTGAACCAAAGTCTGTTGAAGAATGTCAGCGTAGAAATGATTGGCCAAAATGAAAAGACGCAATCCAGGTAGAATTAAGTTCACTTGAAAAACGTCAAGTTTTCGGGCCTGTTGTCCAAACACCTGAAGGTGTAAAACCTGTAGGCTACAAGTGGGTATTTGTGCGAAAGCGTAATGAAAAAAATGAAGTTGTCAGATATAAAGCACGACTTGTAGCACAAGGCTTTTCGCAAAGACCTGGTATTGATTATGAGGAGACAAATTCACCAGTGGTGGATGCAATTACATTTAGATTTTTTATTAGCCTGGCAGTTTCAGAAGGACTTCACATGCGTCTAATGGATGTTGTAACGGCATATCTGTATGGGTCACTTGATAGTGACATTTACATGAAAGTCCCTAAAGGCCTAAAAATACCTGAAACATGCAATTCAAAACCCCGGGAAATGTATTCAATAAAATTACAAAGATCTTTGTATGGATTAAAGCAATCTGGACGTATGTGGTATAATCGTCTCAGTGAATACCTTTTGAAAGAAGGATATATTAACAATCCAATTTGTCTATGTGTTTTTATTAAAAGGTATAAGTCTGGATTTGCTATTATTGCAGTGTATGTTGACGATTTGAATATCATTGGGACTCATGAAGAGCTTATAGATACGATAACATATTTGAAAAATGAATTTGAAATGAAGGACTTAGGAAAAACAAAATTCTGTCTCGGCTTGCAGATCGAGCATTTATCAAAAGGGTTTTTTGTTCATCAGTCAACATATATTGAAAAGGTATTAAAGCGTTTTAATATGGATAAATCTCATCCAATGAGTTCTCCCATGGTTGTACGATCCCTTGATGTGAAAAAATATCCTTGTCGTCCTCGAGATGATGATGAAGAAATTCTAGGTCAAGAAGTACCATATCTTAGTGTTATTGGTGCACTAATGTATCTTGCTAATTGCACAAGACTCGACATATCATTTTTTGTTAGCTTACTAGCGAGATATAGCTCTTCACCAACTCGAAGACATTGGAATGGTGTCAAACAAATACTTCGTTATCTTCGTGGTACAACAGATATGGGTCTGTATTATACACAGGATTCTAAGTCGGAATTGATTGGATATGCGGATGCAGGATATTTGTCTGATCCACATAAAGCACGATCACAAACAGGTTATTTGTTTACATATGGTGGTACAACTATCTCGTGGCGTTCAACAAAACAAACCCTAACTGCCACATCTTCGAATCATGTTGAGATATTGGCAATTCACGAGGCAAATCGAGAATGTGTATGGTTAAGATCCCTGGTGCAACATATAAGAGAAACATGTAATCTTTTATTCAACAAAGAAAGTCCAACTGTGTTGTATGAAGATAATGCAGCCTGTATAGCTCAACTCAAAGGGGGTTACATAAAAGGAGACAAAACAAAGCATATTTCACCAAAATTCTTTTTCACGCACAAGCTTCAAAAGAAAGGAGAGATCGACGTACATCAAATTCGCTCCAGTGACAACTTGGCAGATTTGTTTACAAAGGCACTTTCTACAACAACATTTGAGAAGTTGGTACACAAAATTGGTATGCGTCGACTTAGAGATCTTTGAAAAAAAGATGTTGACATGAGGGGGAGACACTGCATATTGTACTCTTTTTCCCTTAGCCTAGGTTTTTGTCCCATTGGGCTTTCCTTGCAAGGTTTTTAATGAGGCAATCCTAAATGCAGAACATACAATAATTATACTCTTTTTTCCTTCACTAAGATTTTTTCCCATTGGGTTTTTTCTTAGTAAAGTTTTTAATGAGGCATATTATTTGTATGGTGGACATCCAAAGGGGAGTGTTGTGAATCAAGTATGTGTGGATGTCACCTCTTGGTATTCCATGAGTTACATGCAAATATTTATTACCATTTAGACCACATTATCACCCCATTAAATCCCTCTTAATATTATGTATTATGTCTCCTTTAATTGTATATGAAACCTATGTAAGTTGTGTCTATTACCATTACCTCTAGTATGATGACTTGGCCTATAAATAGTAGTTGTACTAAGTTTGTAAGTTTCATCCCTCACAAGTAAAAGTATAGAAAGTTGTTTTGTCTCCAATTTTCTCTTGTCTTTCTCTATTGTTCTCTTTAATTTTTTGTTATACTTTGCTTTATTTCATAGCAGAAATAATGAATTTTGCATAAGAATATTTTATTTATGCAAGAATGAATAAACAATGCCCTTTGTTATTCCAATTATACAATGCATCAATGTGTCTTCATATAATCAGAAAAACAGAGGCAACTACTCAGCACTCTACAGATGAGAATCACACAGAAGCTTCCCTTACCATGTAAGGGAACCAAGCACTGGCTCTCTCAATGTTTAGTTTTTTATTTTCCTTTCTTTTTCTTTCCTCCTTTTCATTTTCCTGTTCTTTTTACAGTATGGAATAAGCTCGAATCACCTCGACAATTGGCGCTCGACACAATGGGCACTTCCCTCCACCTCTAACCAATTCGTTTGCACATTTTGAGCAAGTGCACATGTGCCCGCATCTGCAAATATATTTTTAGAAGAAAAAAAATGTTAATGCACAAAACAAATAAAGTGAAATATGCTAATACAAAATATAATGATCATCGGGTCCTTTTTTTTTTTTTTTTGTGTTTCGGGCATCCAATACAGGCATTTGCACAAGGAAAGATCCAAATGTCAAAACATACCTATACAAAAGAGAATCGATGTGGCTATCGCAACAAACACAACAAGTTCCTTTCCTGACATGACCCCATTTAGAACCATCCTCCGATGTCTCTGGACCCAAGCCTGCAATTGCAATTCCAACCTTCATGTTGTCAGACAGCAAAAAGTGGTACACTAATACAAGAATAAAAACAGACCCGACAACCGTAAAAAGAATCTCATATTGAGACGCTCCAATCAGAATGCAACAATCACGTCCTAATCAAGCATACGATACACAAATGCATCAAATCAAAACAAACAAGAGCATTGTTTATTTTCTACAGAGAAGTTCAATCACCTTGTTCACCAGCCGATCTATTCAAAGCTGCAGAGACTTCCTGTCTGACAGAACGCTGCAGCTCCAGCTGCATATCCATGCAGGCCTCCAACATCCTCTGCATGTGGCTCATGCCTTGCTGAAGTCTAGCCATGTCTGCTCTCAGATCATTAATCATCTCCCACTCCTGCTCCAAATCAGGATGAAATTTTCATCAAATATCGATGCAAATGCAATATAATTATGTGAGCATTTACATGTAAAATCACTCAAAAATATATTTAGTTCCTGTTTTTTTACAGAAGAAAAATTACTCACAATTTCTGAACGGTGCATGCTATGTCGAGACCAGCCAGTGTGATGCAAATCCTGATGCCAAAGTGGCTGTGGTGGAGGAACAGGTGGAGATGGTAGCACAAGTGAAGGTCTACTGATAGCATCATTTTGATCTTCATTTCGCTCATCTCTTTGTTGCTCCTGATCTCGCTCAGGTGAAGTAGGAGTTGAGGTCGGCAAAGTTCTATGCAAATCCCAATCAACGGGAGCACGACTTTGCCTTTCCACATATGATTGAATCAATTGGTCAAGACTTTCACGGAAACCACTTCGAAGAAGATTAGAAACACTCCGCCTGACACATGTAAGCATCACATAAGTTAAAAAATAAGTTAGTTAGCCTTGTAATTTCAAGGACAGATAGCCCTTTACAATTGATAGATATGGCAAGCTCAAGAGACAGATGAAGCCTTCGCAGTTAATTAATTACCTGCTCAGAAGTTCCCTGAGTTCCATACTATACACATTATCATCATCAGGCGGATGAAATCTATTGAATCTTCTAAATGGTACAGAACGACGATTTCTAAGGGGACCAGAAGGCCCTTCTGACCAAATCCCAACACCTTCCCGAGTGCCCTCCCTCTGCCAAACCCCCTGGGCCTCTTGCGCAAGGCCCTCTTCGCCATCAGCACTCCTAGTTGTTTCCTCAGGCCAATTATTGACTTGATTATCACGCCAATTTCCCTCCATATCTTCTGTGTTTCCATCTCTCCATTCATCGAACTGACCATAGTTCGTCTGCTGCCAGTTTTCTCTAGCATCTTCGGTGATTGGCTCTTGCCAATTTCCTCCTTGAGTTGGAGTTTCCTGCAGATTGATACGTTCAACAGCTGTGTTGCTCTCTGAGTTTCCCGCTTGATCAGGTGACCAGTTGACATCAGCTTCCTGACTTGGAGGTTGCAACTGTTCATGATTTTCACGTTGGGCATCTTGTGAATCATTTGTTTGAATCCTATCATTTCTAGAATCATCAAGAATATTGTTAGCAGTAGATTCAGATTGGCTGCCAACTTGTCCACGAACAATGGTTTCCAATCTTGAGCGAAACCCTTCCCTACCCAGAAAAAAGGTTCATCGTTAGGCCAATCAAATCAATTATCATTCACTAAAAATCACTTCACTTCTACTTTCTGTATAAAAGAACAAAACAGGAGGAGTATGCCATAAATTTATAGATGTCCAAGCAAATCCAAGATAAATAAATCTTTTAGGCAAAAACAAATGCATACCAGGTTAATCTAAAATCCTATACCTGAAGAAATAGATAGTCTACCCCAGACTACAGAGGAATATATTACAATCTAAACCAGCCTAAACTCGCCACAGAAATTGCTTTGAGAAATTTCTTAAACAAACACAAATATCAGAATATAAATTTCTCCACACACTAGTAACAATACCATCTTTCACTTGACAAAAAAAAAAAAGAAAAAAAATCACTTCAACAAGAAAGAATACCACAACTTGTCCAGCAAAAAGCTAAACTACCAATGGATTTAATTTCCTTAGAAATATGCTTCATACACGTCCATAATGGGCTAACCAAACAACAAGATGCAAATGACAAGACTGCACAAGGAAAACAAGAAATATTTTCTAATAGTTTGGAAGGAAAACACGCTAATTTTCAAACTGTACAAACCCATATAAAGAAGCGTGGCATGAAAAAAATGTATGCATACCTTAATCCAGAAACAGTGTGTCTCTGTCTCAACTGAACTAATTCACTTGCTGCCATAGAAGGCGGTCTTTCTTCTTCAACAGGCCTTTCATTTCTCAAGAATCTACCTCTTAGTAGTGACTGACAAAATAGTTACGTATTAGAGCCCAAAACATGGCTATTTAAATGAAAAAGGCATAGAAGAGAAGAGAGAACAAGCGATGTTTGTGGGGTCATGTCCCACACCAAAAAAAATACATATCTTTAGGAAGAGGAGGAAAAAGTACAGAGGATTTTTTTTTTCCCCTGAAGAAACATCAAAAATTTATTAACTGAATTAGAAAGTCTACAGCAGGGGACAAGGAGTCCACCTAGAACAATGGTCTGCAAAGTGGAAATAACAAGTGAAAATGCTCTTTAAAGTATAAACACAGTGACACATTGGGCTTAAGTCGAACCCACAGAAAAACTCAATCAATTTGCGATGAAAAAGTATACTTCAACAGTACAAACTGACACAGGCTTCTTAAAAGAAAACTAGGAAGAAAATCCATCCAGGATCAGGCCCAAAACAGGAAAAGATGTTCAAAGTAGTGAGGACTAAGAGAAATCACTCAGGAAGCCAAGCCAGAAATAAAAGAGGGGAAAAAAAAAAAACACTAAGCAACCTTGTTGTTCAGATAATTATAACCTACAAACCATGTGGTTTTGTTTTTAAAAAAATAAAACAAAACAAGATAAAAAAAATTCTAAAAACACTAAGCATCTGAGAACCCAATCTCACATATTCATTACCAAAGCGTACATAGCTGAAAACAAAAGAAACAGATTCAATAACATGCAAAAAAATGGTAAAAGAAAACAGACAATGAAAGATACTTGTTTAGAAAAAAGTTATGAAGAACTAACTTGAATTCGATTTCGATGAGCAAAATCAGAGACAGCTCGATGCTCAACTAAACGCTGCAGTTCCCTCTGTCTTTCCCTCTCAATCCTCACAAGCAAATCAATCAGAGCTTGTCTTCCACGCAACCTCAACATGTCCCTACGAACATGCTCTGGTTGGCCTTCATCCTGTTCAGAAATCAACCCATCACGAACTTGCTCAGCTTGAGCACCACCAGTTGCATTGGCTTGACTTTCCCTCCTGCCACTGCGAGCTCCTCTTTGCTGACTGGTCATTTGCACCCACTCCCTAACAATTCTCACCCTTTCACGCTCGGTTTCACCAAGCCACTCCGCTCTGTGACTGTTGCTTCTCTGGCCAACAGTCGAAGAATGCTCGCTAATACCACTTTCCATCCATCCCCGCACAATCTGTCTCACTCTCTCCCTCTCAACTTCACCAAGGTCGGGAGATTGCTCCCTGCTGGATCCATTATTAGCCCCGCGTTGATTCTGCGAACCCATCTGATCATGTGACCAAGGTCCATACTCATTCTCACTCTCACTTGCATCCCCAATGCTCCCCTGATTCTCGCTCTCCCGTGTATCTGACATGTTTGAGCTGGATTCATTAGTAGTAGACTCGACACTCCTCTGCTGCCTCAACCTTTCCCTCACCCTTTCCCGTGCCCGATTCAACACATGTTCATCCTCCAACTCCCTCCACATCTGCAAAATCGCAGACGCTTGAGTGCTCGGCCTCTCCACAGCCCCTTGCCGCCTTGACGTTAGGGACTGTGATTCACTCAGGAACGAAGAGTCTAGCATCGAGACAGTGTGCAGCCCTGCAAGCGCCATCAACTCCGTCTCCCGATTCCTTCTCTCAATTGTGGTAATCATCTCCTGAGCCTGCCTCGCGGCCCAGCGGCTCAAAATCCGTGAGTGACGACGCTGCGCCGCCGAAGACTCCGCCAAATCATCCCCCTCCAAATCAGACCTCCGCCTCCTCCGCACGAGCTGATCGCCGTCGTCATCCTCGTCTTCGGGGTTTCGAGCAGAGCTACAAGACGCGAACGACATACAGTCATCCAAATGCCCACGCATCATCAATTCCTCCAATCCGCGCTCAAAATCAGAGCAGGCATCAGTGGATTCTGGCTTCTGTTGCAGCGGTTCAAAATCCGTCATCCTATTTAATCCAATTAAACCTCTCAACAGCACCAAACGCCAAAATCAGCCTTCAATCCTTTAGTCGATTCACCCTTGAACCACCACCCAAGCCCAAAAAAAAAAGAGGGAAAAAAATAAAATAAATAAATAGCGTCTAAACCACCATTACAATCTATACGTAATCTTCATATATCTCGAACAACATACAGACCATGAAAAAAAAAGTGAACAAAAATTAATCCAAACAAACTGTGCCCTAATCAGACTGAAATTTCGTGCAAAGTCCCAGGAACGCCACCAAACGAAATTACATTCAAAATTCCAAATAGAATTCGGAATCGAACGACGAGGCCAAGGAAAACCAGAAAATTCAAATGAAAATTAGATCGGTCCGCTATCATTGTGTAGGAGAACGAGGAAATGTTCCACTTCGACACTGGAAATTAGGTTTTGAGGATTGGTCAGAAGGTAAAAACGTACCTCGGAAGCTTCTCTCTTTTTCCTTCTCTATTTTACTTCTCTCTGTTTTATGTATGTTTCTAAGACTCTGAGTTTGCGCGTGTGGGGCTTTCTTTTTACTTTTCTTTTCTTTTCTTTTCTCGGTAGCCAAACAAACAAACAAAAAAACCAACCCTATTCTGTTGCAGAACGATAGAAATGCGAGTGCAAGAGAAAATCGTTGAAGAAAATACGCTGACAACAGAGAAGGAGATCAGAGAGGAGAATGATCTCGGAATTTATATATTAACATTCTGAAAGGAAGGGGAAAAGACCCAACTATTTTATTATTTTTATTATTATTATTATTATTACTACTATTACTGCCACTTCTATTTATTTTATTAATTTTTTGCCGATCTAAAACACAAGAGAGAGAAAGAGGAGAGAGAGGGAATGGAGCGGCAATCTATTAGGTATGCCACGTAGTAGTATTATTTAAGACTTACAAGAAAAAAAAAAGAAATTAGGATAATATTTTTATTAGACCAATTAAAATTTGCCACGTCTATGAATAGCATTTCTCATTCCACTCCACTTATTGTATAATATAGCACTAAGCCTCTTAATTATCATACAAGACTTTTTTTCCTTCTTCGTGTTAAAGACTAGTAATAATGTTTATTGTGTTTTTTTTTTTTTTTGTGGTGTACACATAAGGACCCATTAGTCATGTAATTAATTTATAATCCAGCGACCCCTTTTCTCTAAAATTATGGAATTTATGAATTCCATAAAAAGGAAAACTGACCAGATTGAAAATGTATATAATTAATTGTATATATAGAGAAGGAAATCTTTACGTACTCAAAATAGAGGAAACGCGTTTCTCCTTTTTTTTTTTTTTTTTTTTTTTAACGTAAGGAAATCTTTACTCAAAAAAACAAAAAAGAAAGAAAGTTGTACTTTGCTTAGAAAAAAATAAAAGAAATCTTCACTCAAAAAAAAAGGCAAGAAATCTTGAAAACATAGAATATCCGGTTGTGTAATCCAACAAAAGAGAGGAACAATATTGGTTGGTGTACTTCGTAACTGTCCAGGTTTGTAGTCTCCCTTAGAATGAGAGGGGAAAAAAATGTGTCTTAATTTTGAATTTGCTATTTTGATCCTTCACATTGAAAAAAATTATAAAACCGAGCTTTAATCTATATTGGTATGACAAAAATTATTTATTATCCCCATTGACTGTTAAAGAAATGGCGGAAAATAACAGAAAATAACACTTGAGTTATGTGTGAGTGTCACGCCTTGGGGTACGGGAGGTGACGTAACGGTTGATTTAATTTAATTAAATAAGAATTTAGTTTAAAACATGAGTTTAAGGGTTAAATTAAATATAAAAGTATGAAAGATTTCAAAACCATTTTGTCAAAGAATTCATAATCATCAAACAAATAAAATCATTGAGCAAATCATTAAGCAAGAAATAAAATAATAATTACAGCGAGTATGGGTCCCATTGACACACAACTTGTGCACACATATTGCACTGGCAATATAATAATACAACCACAGTCCAAGCACAAAGAAAGTTAAAACATTATATGTGTTGTTCAATTATTACAAATAATCCACTAGCCTTACTACTGCTCTTGAGTTCTGTCCGTTAAGTCCTCTCTGAACCTAAGAGGAAATCCACCTAGAGGGGAAAGTTTTAAAACAAATAAAATATGAGCGAAAGGTTCAGTAGGACTATATTTTAAGAAATCATTTAATTTAAAAAGAAATCTCACTATTCAAGAGATTATTTAAAAGGAAGCTTGAATAAATAAATTTAAGTAAAGCCGTTCTTACCCAAAACAGTTTATTTGATCGACCAGAAATCTCATCATTTTCTTTTCCTAGGCAAACCATATGACTAACACCACCGTAGTGGCCCGGTTGGGTTTCAGGACCTGCCCCCAAGGTCGATCGCTACACGACCCGATCTCGGATATGGCATCATGCCCTTATGTTCATTTTCATCATTATTCAAAACCATTTACTGAGTATTATCATTTACATTCATTATGGAGTTTATTTCAGTTTACGGTTTATTAAAATATAACCGATAAATTCATTTTCAATCAACCGTTGAAAACATTTTGATAAAAACCCTTTTTCAAAGCCAAATCATTTGAAACTAGATTACCAGAGAAGGGGTAGAAGTCCCACTTCGATACTCATATCGATGCCCCACACTGTAATCTTGGTCCGCTATACGTTAGCTCCGTGGAGCCACAAACGATCCTAAATATAAACTAAGTCGATCAATATTTAGTTTGAGACATTCTATGTCACTAAACGGTTTCATGATGTCCTAGTGTGCCATTTGTATCTTCAAAATCATTTTATAAAGTTGAAATTTCAATCGAGGTTCAAAACAGTGAAAACGGATGAAATCACAAAATTTGTCCTAGTTCGGTCGGCCTGTCGGTTTCCTTGGTTCGGCCGGCCGAACTGCACAGTTTGGCCTGCCGGAGGACCATGTCTGGTCGGCCGAACATTCCCAGGTTCGGCCTGCCGATCCTTTTAATCCGGCCTGCCGAACTGAAAAAACCCAGAATTTCCAGCCACATGTTTTGGGTCTCCCAAAACTCAAATCTTCGTTTTAACCTGTTTTTCTCAAATCTCAGGCATAGAAAACAATCATAGATGATAGAAAAACATAATAGAACACTTTTAAACTCATTTAAACAAGATTTAAACACAAAATCTCAAGAAATACGAAAATAGAGAAAAATGAAGAAAAATGAAAAATCTTAAATCGAATCTGTTTTTCTTCAAACAAAGCTTAGATTATGTGTGTTCTAAGTTCCTTTAACTCAAATCAAAGGTTTCCTAAGCTCAAACAAACATAGATTTCAAAAATACATGAAAAATTAAAAATTTGAAAAAGTTTAGAAATTTCAAAACTAATATCAAATCGAAGCTTTAAATCACGTTCTCGGTTGCCCAATCACGTCCCCGAGCTCCCTACTCGCTAACCCGAAGATTGGATTCGAATTTCGTTTCAAAATCTTGAGGAAAATTTGAGAGAGGAAGAGAGTGACCGAGAGAGAGAGAGAGAGAGTCACATGGAGAGAGAGAAAGAGAGAGAGAGAGAGAGAGTCAAAGTGAGGGAGAGGAGAGAGAATAAATAGAGAGAAACAATAGACGGTTTTACTGTGTGAAAACTTTGTGCCACCCATGGTTTTGTAAAACGGAATATATTTGACATTTTACAAATTTTTTTTTTTGTATCCCAAAGGATTCAAAATAACATTTAAAATAATTAAAAATAATTAGAAGTCATTAAGATAACCAAACAACTTTACACCTAAAATTTTATTAAATGATCAAACTAATTTTAAAAAATTAGTTATAGCACACTAATTCATCGTTTTACATTATGATAACATTAAATTAATTTCGGGGCGTTACAGTGAGGGTCCGTTACATTATTGAAGTATGTTGTAAATGCATGGAGCCCTATTAGGTATTGTAACCTACATTTGAAGGGAAAATTCTAACGCTTACACCAAATAAAGAACTAATACAAACAAAACATTTTTCACTAAATCCTAATTTTCAATCAACTAACAGCATCTAAATGTTCATTTTACTCTCGCTTAAATGATACCTAGATGAGATCTAATCTATTCGTCTAGATCCTAACACAAATGTTTCCGATTGCTTAACTTTACACCAAGATAGATTGACGTTAGTTTTAGAGATACTTTAAATGTTAAGGATCAAAATTGAATGTTAAGGTCCATATTGCTTGGCATCACATGTGATGAATTTACTTGTTGAGCTCCTGAAATGAAGTTACCGATTAATTATTTCATATTGTTTGATATAAAGTTCATAGCATAATTTATATTTATATTGAGCTTATAATCTTTGACTATTGGTATGGTGATTAGATACTTGGCTTTGAATTATTTACCAAGTATTAAAGCCACCCTATTAAAATGGCAAAGCCAAAAACACAAAAATACTATTAAGGAAATAAAAAACTATTATGTGTCCAATAAATAAATGAATGGAGTAAAATTTATAGGTGAGTAGGGGGGGCATAATATCTAAGAGGTTGAATGTTGGGAGTAATGATTGGTCGTTTTGTTCAAAGAACCATCCCTAAGGAAAGTATCTTAATTAGTCAAAACCACAATTTTTAAACATAATTTACAAGGTGTGGTGTGTGATTAGAAGGGAAAAGGATAGGTTACTTCTCAGGCAGCAAGAATCCTGTTGGCCTATCTTGTATCAGAAAACTAATCAAACATATTCTAACCATGAATTAATGGAATAACAAAAATAATTTGGTACAACAATTTATTATGCCTTTTCTAAGTTTTTAGGTTGAAAGTTCTTGGCATCCGAAACAACAAACCATTCAATTTTTTTTCTTTTTTTCATACAGTCATAAAAGATTTTATTTTCCACCATTCCCTTTTTTTTACAAATTATTATTTTAAAATTAGTAAAAACTATGTACTGCTCCCTTTTTTTCTTTGTCATAGATGCCATTTTCAAATCCTTCCTATTTATAATTTCACCTAATTATAAGAAAAGGTCCTTTTAAGTCGTGTATGTTGCTTAGTCTTTCAATATAATTATGAAAAATTACATTCCCCTGATATTTTTGACTATCTATTATGTTAGGAAGCCTTATTGGAAGTTCTGAGTAATGTGCGAGTGACTGTTAAAGTCCAGCTAATTAACAACGTAAGAAGAAAAAAGAAGTTATATGCTGTGTCATTATCGTAACTATCATTGTAGGTGAGACGTACATTTCTGACGTCTATATTAGAAATTTTGCCGTACCGCCCCCATGAGAAACATGCCTAGCGAATTCTTCTATTCGTTCGAATTCATATCGGAAAAGGGTTGGCACTTGATAAAAAAATTCATAAATAACAATAATTTTGATTATTTTCTTTTATATCATCGTCGTGTTAGAAATTATACAAGTAGTTGTAAAATGTATTACCTTGACGTGATTACAGATATAATCTAATGGTAAGGCCACAACCTATTTCATTTAAAGAAATCCCACCCTAAGTTCAAAAAAAAAAAAATACTACCATGACGATTGATAATTATGGCAATTATTGAAATAATCTTATTCTATAATGAAAAAATCAGTGTTACTTATTAAATTTTTTTGTGGTAATTATTGACATGATGCAACAATGACGACGACCACAACAAAAAAAAAAAATAAATCTACTCCTACTCATAAAACACTTTTTCTTCAATACTAAATAATAACCCTTAAACAAATGTGTCAACTGCATAGCAAAGTATGGAAACACTATTAAAAAAAAAAAAACAAGAGTAGCTTAAGAGAAATGTTTTAGGAGCACCAACAATGTCTAACAAATCAGGATTTGTTGTCTCATTTCTTGTTCTCCTTCCAATTAAAATTTGATACAAAAGTGAATTGCTTAATTACTTTTAATATTTAGGTCATATTTATATGTTTAAGTTATTGAGTTTAAATGATATGTCGAGTGACAAGACAACCAATGAGCCAGCATATCTAGACTCAAATCTAACACCATAATCACTAAAAAGTAAACCTATTCTAATTGTGGAGCCCATATTGTGGAACCAATATATATTGTCTCATTTTCTTGTTCCCTTAGTCATTCCCAAATTAAATTTTGACGCCTAATAAATTGCTTAATTATTTTAATATTTAGGTCTTATTTATGTATTCAGGTTATTAAGTTTAAATGATGTATTGAAAATATGATAACAAATTTAGACTTCATAGTGTGGGAGCCATTTTATATATTAGTGTGTGGTACTTACACTACTGATAGTCCCTAGCATTATTCTCATTACAAGCACTTGTCCAATAGTAAGTGTAAGGATTTTTGTTAGGAGATTTTCTACAAGACCAATAGAGCATCGACACGTGTCACCCTCAAGTGATCGACGACAAGTAAGATAGAAAATAGGTACTCTTGAGGACATGATGACCGACATGGCCAAAGCCAAAGAACTCCGATAACTCGAGCATCAAGGTCGACTACCATCTCGATATAAAAAGGAAGTTTTCAAGATGGAGGCCAAATCAATTAAAAGGCAAATAATTTGAATAATGTTAGGGCAATTACTATAAAAGACACACATGTTCGTATGTTAGGAAAACCACTAACAATCAAATACGTGTCTCATGACTTGCCCAGCAAGAAAGAACACGTGAATATGTACTAATCATGAAGATAAAGACAAAGAAAAGAAATAATGCGCATTCAATTGGGCTTTATTTGGAAGGAAAAATCAGATGAAACTTTAAGCCCAAAAAGGAATATGACGTATCTCAAATCTAATAATTTTCCTAACAGTTATTAGATGAGGGCAAATCTAGTATAAATAGGACATGGAACACAAGAAAGGGGAGCTTTCTCTCTCTTCTAAAATTCTTTCTTTATTCCCATTTCTTCTTTTCCCTATTCCCAAAAATATCTCCGCCGTTGTTTGGCTAACTAGAGTGCTGAAGTGTATTCTACGGGTCAACTCTTGATGTCCCCACATAGAGAAGCTTTAAAAATCACATTGGAGAGCAGCAGAGCAAGTATAAGAAGATTGTTGTTTAGAAATCTGCTGCAACAATTTCTAATCTTAAGTTATTTTGCTAAATTTTTGTTTCTTAAAAATATTGTAATTCTTTGATAATTTATGTTGCTGATTTTTAATGCCAATCCAGATTTTGGTTTTAAGTGTAATATGATAAGGTTGTTTTAATCCAGTTGATTTTAGATGATTATATTTGATTATTTAATTCGAATTCTGTGGTGATCAAGTTCAGATGAGTAAATATCCAAATTTGGTGTCAGAAAGATTAGGCTCTTAAATTCAAGTTTACATTTAACAGTTTAATCATATTTGCAATTTGAATTTTGTGGAGTTGATTTTGCTCATTTTGTACCTAGGTTCATTTAAGGTCTAACATTGTTTGTTTTGAAAGTAAGATCGGTTTTGTGGTGATTTTGAAAAGGATTAATATATGAGTCTATTTTAATTAGTTTGATAAGACTTATTAAAAGGGTGTTTGGTATGGTGGTGGGAACCATTAGTTAGAACTATTTTTACCGTAGCATGTGAGAGCTTTACATTGTAGCAACTTTTTTCTTTTTACTATAGTATGTGAGAGCTTTATACTATTTATAACTGAGATAGTGGTTAAAACCACTCATTGTCAAACAAAATGTTAATAATTTTCCATTTCAAACTATTTTGAATGGCAAGATTTAAGTCGTTTGTTAATACGGTGTGGAGTTTCTCAAAATTTCAACTCTTTGTTAGCATGGTTCTAATAATTGACAGCAAGAATTAAGAGATGAGCTCAAAATGCAGATTTTTAACAACTAAATTTCAAATATTGATTCAGATTGAGATTAAATCTGACCTTAGGTCAAGTGAAATATAACTAGACGTTTCTAAAACCTAGGCTTTGCCTAAAAAGGAGATGACATAGGGTGTTTGGGAGAGCGGTTCGAACTAAAAATGTTGGTTTGAAAACTATAGCATATGAAAACTTTACACTGTAACAACTTTTTACTTTTTACTATAGTTGCTGAGAGCTTTACATTCTTTGTTAGTTGGAACTAACAGTTTCAACTGATATACCAAATAAGTAAATAGTGATACTCATATTTTTAGAGCTTCATATAGAAAGAAAAACCTAAGCTTTCTTTAGGTTTAAACTCTTAGCTCTCAAGCCTTGTTTTCATTGCATAGTTTTATAATTCATAGTAAATATGAGGAGGAGATTAAGGCAGATTGCGTTTAGGGTATGTCAGTTGTACCAAAAGCAAGCATCTAACTTGGAGTATATTAGTGGATCAAAGACAAGTTGAAGACTTGAAGTAGAACAAGCTGTCTATAGGTAAGTCAAAAGTAGACATTATGGGTTTTACATTGGTAGAGTTTCTTAGCATTCATACATTTACAATCTCTTGTAATTGTAATTCCATGTTAGTAATTTCCTTATTTTATCCAGTGTTAGTAATTCCATGTCATTTTGGGTTAGACCTCTGTGATTGGGGAAGCCGAAATAGGTACTAAGCTAGTTGGGATCTTGAAGTGGTGTGGGATGAGGCTGACTTTTGGTTTTGGCTGGTGGCCGGTCTCTTTGCTTCATGGCTGGTAGTGGTGCTGTGTTTTGGCTTTTCCAACTCCGGTGACTTAGGCAATGACTAGGCTCCTCTATTTTAGGTTTCATTTCGACTGAGAATGAGGGAGTTGCGTTTTTTATGGCAGGTTTCCTCACGACATTTTTCAGCTTCGTTGTGCTGGGTTTGTGGAAGGTGGTGTTTTGACCTCTCTATTGTTAGCCTGGGTTGCTAGCGTTATTGCTCTACTTGTTTGTAGTTCGTCTTTTGCTTTTAGTTTTTTCAATAACAGCGTTATGTTTTCTGTCTCTATATTTGTGTTTGTTTTCCTTTGTATTTTTCGGTTGGTTTATATGTCCTTTCTTGTTTGGAGCTTGTTCTTGGTGGTGTTTGGTTTCTTTGTGGTTGTGGCCTTTGTGCTACATTGTCATGAACTATGTTTTAGATGTTTTATCCATCAACTGTCTAGGGCCTTTTAACGAGTGTAATGTGTGCTCTTTGTTTTTGAGACGAGGTGCTCCGTTTAATCAGGCCTTCCTGTTCAATCGGGTCTCTGGTGTACACATAGCCCTTTGGCTTGTGCGTGATTTGATTATGCTGATGGTCTTGGTCTGTATTGAGGGTCATATCTTGTATTTCAACATCAGTCAAATTTGTAATCCACTTTGTTGGAATAAAACTTTACTTTGCCTTCAAAAAAAAAAAAAACCTATTTTAGCATGTTTATTCCAGAAATAACTTGCAAAATTGCAAGAAGAAAGGGATTTGTTGACCAAAAAGAAAAATGAAATCATGGCAAGGGCATGTGGAATTCTCCTAGTTCACATATTCACATCGGAAACCAAACTCATATGGTAATAGTCCGAGCTAGTGAAATCTAAAAAAACGAAGGAATTTTTTTTCAAAGAGAGAGCGAATAAGAAGCAACTCTTTTTGGTACACTCATCTTACTAAAATAGTTTTTATGTGAGGATGAGTTAGTGGTTTTAAAATGTGCATTTATATTCCTATCTCCAACAGAATAAAGTTCTTTTTTTTTTTTTTTGGAGGGAACGAAGTGCATTTTAGATCCTAATAACTAATTTTTTTCCCTCGAATCCTCACAGCTTCTGTTGTTAGTGCACGTTATGTTGCTAATGACGTGGTCTTTATCTCTAATCTTTTTTTTTTGGTAGAACAGGATTCGGTCTTTATCTCCAATCGTCCATTGTGGCTAAATCACTAGTAAGTAAAAAGATTTGGTACAACGGAGAAACAAAAGGTTGTTGAAGCTAAACATAGGAAGTAGAAAGATGTTTCCAGACAGGGTCATTTTTTTTTGTGAACGTACGCATTTTTTTCAACCAAACACAATGAACAAAAGGCGACTTTCAATATTTGTTTTTTGCTCTATTGATGGTTTTTCTTTTTAATTTTTTTATCAATTAGTTCCTAGAACTTTTTTTTGGGCAGGTTTGGTCTTCGACATGTAAAATTAACATGTCTTACGTAACTACTTTGTAAAATTTTGAGTTATTAAGTAATTGATATGTGATCATTTTGGGACCAACTATCAAACGCCCCTTCTATATTTAAGCATTGATTAGCATTAGATAACAAAACCTATGTACAAGAAAAACGATTACAATATACCAAAAAAATGATACGCATAAAAAAATGTGGTTTCACAATGCATCATGAAACTATAATTAAAGTTTTTAACGTAAAAAAAAAAAGAGATAAAAATAGTTTTAGACGCTTTTAACCTGTGTGCGTTCATTACGTTCATAATAAAATTTTCTGTGCTGCGTTCGCTATTGTAAAATTTAAGTCTGTGACACCAATTATTTTTTTAACATGTAATATGGTAATTAAATTAATTATTAGTATGCTAACTAAAATTTATTTTATCTAAAATCTATTTCATCCTATTTATTTATACCTATTTCAAAATTTTTTAAAATTTTTCTATATCTATTTAGTAAATTTACCGAAACGCTCTTGGAACATCAAATTAATTACTAAAATGCCATTTGGCATTATATGAACTAAAGTCTCTGAAGGAGATATAATGCACTTAATGCTTCACCTACTTGTCTCCTACTTCCCATTATTTTCCTTCAATCGGCCCTCCAACAAAGAAAACCATACATTTATTTTCTTTTCTCCGTGCAATACTTATCTTTCTCTTTCTCCTTGAAATGTCTTCCTCTCATTCTCTTATTCTTCTTCCTTTTTCTGCTCTCTAAACTTGAGAAACCCAGCTCCATGTCGTTCAAAAATTCCCATGCTAAAGTTGAACTTAAGCTTTAATTTCTTGAATTGATGACTTAAAGTTTTCAATGAGATTTTAAGGTAAGATTTTAAAAAATTAATCTAGTCTTATTTACCATCTTTACTTTGAAATTGCTCATTTATTTTGCTGCATAATTTAGATTTTATGGTTTTAAATAAGAAAGTTTGACATAAGCATGTTTTCACCCTTATTTGCAAACAAGGCTAGAGATATGGTTTGATGATGATTTTAGTATAAAACTCATGAAAATATGTTTATTGTAATTATATAATGCAAGCTGCATATTTTGGAATGGTTTTAAGATTTTGAACAAGGATAATATGTTTTGGGTTAAAGAAAAATTTGACATTCCATAAACTTTATAATACCTCTATGGGCAGTGGCTATTTCTTAAAATTCTAGGATTAAATTAAAATGAATTTTATAAATTGGTTTGCATATTTAAAAAGTAGACATCCTAAGCTTTCTAACGAGCTATCATAAATCTAAATCGGAGTTGTATTTTATTTTCTATGAAATTTTTAATTTTTGGATTGGAAACTAGTAAATCTACCAGTTTGTCATGGTATACTAGCTGCTAACCTGAACCAAGAACCCATCTTTGCTCACCACCTAATTCCTTAATGTCTTGCAACCTTTCCAATATTATCCTAAGTGATTGATGAATCTTATTAGGGACTAAAACATATAGATTACTTGTTTAATTTTATATTGTGTTAAGACAAAAATTGTTTACTGTGGTATTCAAAAAAAGATTTGCATAAAGGCTTTAATGGCACACTAATAAGATGGATTTACACATGAATTATTTATGAATGTGGTTGTATGTTGTGCTTTAGTTTTAATTGTCCTTATGCACTCCTTAGGATCAAGGGAGTGTGGAGCTAACATTAATTGATTACGGAATTTAAAGATTGTTGATAAGCTTGGAAGGTAGGGATTCTATTACTCATCTTTTATGAGGTTTTTATAGAATTAAAATTGATTGTTTTACCGCAAGATATATATATATATATATCTATGTTAAATTGCTATTATATGAGTATCACATATGAAACTATGACATTGACTCGTCTTGTATTGTACAATAAGGAACATAATGAATTGACACATGTTATAAATTGAGAAGCATGGTTAGAAAAACTGACTCTATTAATAATGATTGAATATAGAGAAATGGTGAGACGTGAAAAGGGTGACGGTTACGTCCTTGGGCATGAATACCCTAAAAGGTAAAATAGGGGGAAGGTGATGACGCTTCCTTAGGTCGAAAGTCCCAGAACACACTGTACATGAATTAACTTGGTGAGGACTCGGGGCTTGATGTTCCCTCATCGGAACACCCTTGGAATGCTTAGAGGGTGATCAAGCATGCCCATTTGGGTTTCGATGAGTTGAGTGATACTCTATTGAACGTGGGTACCTAGGAATAATGATGAACTATAATATTTATATATATGTATATGTATGAAACTCGATAATGACTAACTATGGTATCCACGTAATATGATTATAATAAAACTCATAACATGGATAATGATGAGTATTAAATAACCATGCAGGTTTTAATGTGGTTATGATAAAAACCTAAAGGTGAGTAATGGTTTTCTCTACTGAGCATATTGTTGCTCATTCCCTTATATTTTTATCTTTTCAAGACTTACTAAGTGTGAGGTGGCTACGAGAAAAATAGTTGAGGAAGCTATGTAGCTATATTACATTGGAACTGCTTCAATTATTAAGAATGTTCTTCATGATAATGTAAGCATCAATTGTTACTTTCTATGACTGTATTAAAATGCATTGAGGGTTAAAATGATGATAATGTCAGTTTATATTATTCAATTTAAGGTGCTACATTAAACTATGGTTTAATTGTCGTTTATATTTTTATTTTTGATTTGAGAGTTTTCATTTAAGCCCCGGGAAATTTTATTTTTAAGGTTTTACTTTTATTTCTGATTTTTATTTTTAATTCATTAAAAACTGTTAACCCCCATATAGGGGCGTTACAAAGTCAAATGGTGCAAATTGTATCGATCCAACTGCATGAATGCAGCCAAACAATATGGTTAAACTTATTTCATTAATATTGTCTGATTTAAATTATTCAGTAAAAACCAATAGGCTCTATGGTTAGGTGTGCTTGTTAGGGCAATTTGAGCTTAAGATTAATTTTTTTAATATTTAACAAAAATTATAAATTAGTTAGAAATTTACCATTCAAAATTTTAATACAAACTAAAATCAAACTAAAAAGTCACAATAACACAAATTAAAATTCACCAATAAACAAAATAAAAAGTCAAAAATACAACTAAATAACATAAGACAATGCAATTAAATTTTAAACTTAAAATAAAGCTTTTTACCGGTATCGATACACCTCTCTTCCTATTAACATCCTTAATGGACATCATGGCGAGTTGCGCCGGTGGTGTAGAGAGAGGACGTGACAATGACGGTGTGGCAAGTAGGTCGCTAGCAGTGCAACGGAAAGACATTGGTCACTGGATGGGGGAAGACTAGGGTTCTATCACATGAGTTAGTCTTACTTATATATGTTGTATCTGTATTTTTATTTTTTTAGATGTTGATGATGAGTGATTAGGATATGTAATTATAAAGTGTGGAAAGATCCATCTTATTTGGGTAGAACTTCTTGTAATAACCAATGAAAAAATAAAAATAACAAAAATTCTTATATAAAAATATTTTATAAAATAAAAATTATATAACACGGAGGTTTAGTGGGTGGTGTGTTGCAATTTGGATAGGCAGTTTAGGTGGGCGGTTTGGGTAGTTTGAGGAGTTTAAACCATTAATTAAACCATTTAAAATATTTGTGTAAAAAACCACCCAAATCATTTAAAATTAAAACAGAAACCACCTATTTGGATTAAAAGATTTGGACGAGTTACAAGATATTTTGAAAATATCTAGTATCCCCACCAACGTAATATATGAAACTTGTGTAAAGTCGTAGATATTATAAAAATAAAAAAGAATAACTTGAGGAAATCGTAAAAGGTAAGAAAGTAAAAGTGAAGACCTTTTTGTAGGTGAAGGACGAGTATTTTTTGGGGTGCCTTGTAATTGGAAGGGAGATCAGGCCCTTGTCTTACTGCCATTGGGGTTTGGGTGAGTGTGCATTATTCATGTACGTTGAGCTGCCTTTTTTAAGGCTTCTGATGTTGAACTTTGAACTCCAAAATAAAGATAAAATAATAAAAATAATAGTAAATGAAATAAAATAAAGTAAAATATAGGTTTTGTTTGGGCGAAGGCCAACAATGTCCTCGAGGATCTCCTGTCCTTACCCAATTCAAGCGCTTGGGTTGAGGAACCAATATCAATATCTTAGGAGGATAATAATAATAATAATAATAATAATTATTATTATTATTAAATTAATAAATTATTAGGTATGTCTATTTTGATTTAAAATGTTTTACCCAATCCATTCATTCATTTCACCCCATTCATCCCAAACAATCATTGTTCCGAAATCCTTTCAATAATCTGGTCGCTACTCTATCCAAAAAGCTTCATTCCCTATTCCCCCTATCATATAGCCCACTTCACAAGTGATCAAATAGACTTCATTATAACACAAAGTTGTATATTTGAATATTTTGTCCTCATTTTTTATCATCGTGACTCTTTATAGTTTACTCGACCTTGCAGATTTGTCCAAAGAAATTTAGAATTTTAATTGGTTCACATCGCAAAATGCTAAAAAGTCTTATATATTCTATGGAAAAATGAAAAATGTACAAATTTTAGTTTTTCTTGTACATTGCTTAAGTTTGGCTCATGTTTTGATATTTCACCGAAATATGCCAAAGGAGGAGATTGTTAGGTTTTTGTTCTCATAATTGGCATGTATTTATCAGAACAAATAAATTTGAAAAATACTAAAATCTAGAAGAGTTTGAAAGCTTTGAGAAGATTTTTTTTTTTTGAAAGATATATTTGACAAATCAATTTTAGGTTTAAGCATATGATTCTTGATTACGTAGAATTAAGAGGTTTAACAAGCATTCTTTTTTTTTAATGCAGTAAATTCTAGCATTTAGGTCTAACATGTCCAAGAATACTACAATAGTGACAAATAGGAACAAATTTATTTGGGTTACGTCTAGGAGGTGAGGGGTTAGGTTTCGTACCAGAAATGGCTTGAGCTATAGTAATCAAACTTACAAACACGATTTTAGTTTTTGGACCTTCACTCATGTAGCCAAGACTAGATGGTCATTACTTGATTGTTCTAATATCAGAATGTGGTCAAGTTTAGCCATTCCAGTATTCATTATCTTCAAGGTCTTCAAATTGTGCTCTAACTTGGACCTTGCCTCGGACAACTTTCTTTTCTTTCAGCAGCAAGAAATTTGTAGTTTATGGCAGCTTTCTTTTGTTCATCTTTTTCTTTTTTGAGTTTAGCTATTTGTTCTTTCAGCGTCGTATTACTTGCGCGACACCAACCACATGTTGTACATCTTCCCTTAAGCATTATGAGTTGTTTCTATGCTCAGATTCTCATCATCGTTGTTGTCTTCAAATTCAAATTTAGAATCTATCGGTGTAGAATTTCTATTACAGCTTTTTGTGCATTCTGTTTGTAAAAGTTTTACTTTTGCTTGATAATTGCTTGAGTTTGGCCTCTTTTTTTTTTATGTTTTGTTAAAATATATCAAAGGAGAAGATTGTTAGGGTTTTTTATTGGCGTAATTGGTATGCAATTATCAAGAAAAAATAAATTTGAAAAATGCCAAAATTATAAAGATTATGGAAGCCTAGGGAAGATTTTACAAAATTCCTAATCTGAGGCCTTGTTTCATTGGAGTTGGAGCCTGTGGAATCTCCTCGTGTTCATCCCACGATTGCGTCTAAGAGGAGGAAGAAGCAGAGTCAAGAGTAAAGGGAGGATCGGCTTTTGTCTCATCTAATTTTCCCCCTCTTTTTCTTGCTCTTAATCGGGGCAGGAATTTCAACTCTAGAAGAGTGGTGTCGAGGTCACGAAATCTGCTAAGGAGATAACCAAATTGGTGATGTTGGATGTAGCGGAGTATTCGGCGTCGGAGTCTTCTCAGGTTACGCATGCGGTGACAGAATCGGCGATTGGATTTGGTCATGCAGCGGTGACACCGACCGCTCCTCAAAAGTTTAAGCTTTAATGGCTTCGTCGTCTCCTTCAATCCTTTATGATGGAGCTGCTTGGCACTTGGTGGCGTATAAACGACCATGCCAAGGGTTTGAGGTGGAGTTCAAAGGTGGGTCAAAGATGGAGATTGGAGAATTTGGTTTTCAATTTCTTCCCCAATTAATTTTCTTTTCTTTGCCCTTGATAATTCTTGGTGAAGCAGATGAAGAACCTCCTAGCCTCCTTTCTCGATCAAGAGAAATTTCATTTTTAGAACATCTTTTCTCGAAATCCAAAGCTCTTTCTCCCGAAGTTAGCTGATAGAAAACTCATTTCCTATATGCGTGTGTGCTCTAGAATTACATGCCAATACATACTTATAAAACAAGTCAAGCAATTCAAAACCTATCAGAATTTAAACTATTGCATTATTTTTTGCAACATATCTCGCAATCGATTTGAATTGAAAACTAAAAACGAGTGACACCAAATGCATGCGAAATCTGACTTATATGAGCACCTTCAATGAATCTTATTCCCCACTATTTGATCTTCTTTAAACACGTGCTTCTTGAAAACTTTAAATAAGAATAATTTAATCCTAATCCTTCTCTAACTCAAATTTAAGTCTTATCGTACGATTTACTCCAATTCAAATTTGGTTTCAAGTTTATCTTCTAGGAAAAAAAATCTTCTCCAAGCTTCTAGAATTTTCTAAATTTTGATAATTTTTAAATTTGTTTTTGCTTGATAATTACACGAAAATTGGACCAACAAAAAACCTAACAAAATCATTTGTGGCAATAGAGAATCTCATAACTGCAATACGACTTTTGTAAGTTTCGCCTTTTACCCTAATGGATGCTAAGTATTTCCTTAGTACCCGTTCACAATAGCACCTTAGCAGTCGCTTGGACTCAAAAGTTGATCAGAGGTTAAATTTTTATAGTTAAATCTTCTAAATTAATCGACATTTTATTTTAATATACTGGGCCAAAGGAAGAGCTAATATTTAAATGGAGTTAAATATGCCGTCATCCGAATACTTTCTCATAAAAAAATAAAAATAAAAACATAAAATCCATCATCAAGTCTCTTTTATGCATGGGGAGAAGAAGATTAATTATGCCAACTTGCTTTCTCTCAAAGTCAAGACAATTTGAAGATTTTCATTAATTTCTAACATTCCCAAGTTCCCAACAGATTAAAAACTATACCACTGGTTCTCTTTAATTTTAGGAGAGCTTATTATATAATTTTTAATAGGCACATAAGTTCTCAAAGCATGGGCCATGGCCACGATCATGGTAAAGTGAAAAAACTTATTTTGTTTGTGGGGACCATAAATTAAAGGGCACGCTCGAATTTGCGTTGATCATTACCACTTTTGAAAACTAACTTCGGCTAGCCTATTTTACTTAATGATCACTACTATTGGGAGCTTGTAGTCCATATATCTTCCACCTTTCCGCGTTATATCCATTACCAATGTCATAAATCCTCTTGAACAAACCAAATAAAATGTAACACCCAGAGATTTAATTAAGTATTATTAGTATATAAAATGATGAATTAGCATGTTTTATTGTAATTTGAACTTAATTTAATTATTTTGTGGTATTTTCAAATTAATCTCACCTTTAATTATTTTTAATTATTAATTTGAATATTAAAATAAAACAATTTGTCAAATGCCTAACATGTCCCACTTTAAAAACCATGTGCTGGACATGGTTTCTAGCTTGAGAAAAACCAGTCAGCCACTCTATTTATTTCCCTCACTCACCCTTTTTTGCTCTCACTCTCTCAGACTCTCTCTTTCCCCCTCTCTCACCATCTCTCTCTTTCTCCCTTCTCCCTCATTTTCATCCAAAGTTTGAGCAAGAGCCTTGATTCTCAACGGATCGGAAGCCAAGAAACACCTTTGAGCCACCGTAAACTTGATTCAAAGATCAATTTGAGGTTAGTTTACTTTATTTTCAAAATTTCAAATTTTTGCCTCAATTTTTCAATTCTCTTTGTAAGTTGTAATCCGAGTTTCTTTTAGCTTAGAAACCCTTCAATCTAAGTTAGTGAAACCCAAATCATTGTGAATGTGAGCTCGATTAGACAAAAAAAGGCTAAATAAAGTTTTTTCTCTTTTTCTCATTTTTGGAATAATTTGAAAATTTCTATGAAAAATTTGTTTGAAAGTGTTTCAATATATTTTTCTATCATTTCTGAACATTATGCATGCTCGAGGAACTAAAAAATAGGTTAGAAATGAGATTATGAGCTCGGGGAGGCCGAGGCTCGAAATTTGAAATTTTGAAGATTTTGCCAATTCGGCAGGTCGATCATGAGCATCGACAAGCCAGATTTTTGAGTCCAATAGGCTGGACTCATCTTTTCGATGGGCCAAACCTGGAGTCGTTTGGCAGGCCGGTTATAGAGGGTCAGTAGGCCAAACTATAGAAGTTCGGTAGGTCGGACCAGGGAGTTTGGAAGGCCGATTGGGCTTTGTAAAAATGATCATTTTCTACTTATTTTCACCATTTAAAACCTAAATAGAGATTTTGACTTTGTGATATGATTTTGTGAATGTCAATGGCACACTAAGCCACCATGAAATAGCATAGTATGATTTTGTGAATGTCAACGGCACACTAAGACACCACGGTTTTGATGAACCTAGTTTATATTTAAGGTTATTTGTGGTTTCACAGAGCTGAGGTATATAGGGTTGCGACTGGGGTGTTTGAGCACTTCTGTATTGGATATCGAGGTAGGACTCTAGTCCCTCTTCTTTGTTAGCCATGATTTAAAAAAAAAAAAAGGGTTTTGGCCACAAAGTGTTTTCCTTCAGAAATGTTTTAAGGAAAGATTGAGAGGAATTTATCGATTATTTTTAATGACTGTTGAACAATGAAATAACCATAAGGAATAGAATAATGAATGTAAATGAAAACACTCGATAATATGATACTTGAATAATGATATAGCACTGGACGTGTCGGAAACACCATTTGGAATGATATATTAAGGCATAATGTCATACACAGAGATCGGGTTGTGTAGAGAGCGACCTTGGGAATAGGTCCCCCAGTTGGGCCGCTATGGTGGTGATTATAATGGCTTTGCCTAAGATTACATGATGAGGCTATTTCCAAATGAATAATGGACTAGATGGTAAGAATTGAATTAATGAATTTTATTTGCTATATTTCATAATCCTTGTGATAATAATGATTTTCATATTAAAGTTTAATGTTTTTCAAAGCTAAGTCTTACTGAGCCTTCTGCTCACAGTTTTATTTGTTTTTAAAATCCCTTAGGTGGATTCCAGCCTAGGACAGATTGGGAGACTATTGGATAGACGTGCGAACTGTAGGGGTTTTAAATTAGGTTATTTGCTTATCTCATTCAAGCCATGTAACATACTAATCCTTTCTCTTTTGATTTTGGACTGTGGTTGTAATTTATTTATTGTTGATACTATGTGCGTGTACAGATGTGGGTCCAGTGGGGCCTGACTCATATTTATCTGCCTTTGCTATTCTATTTTCATTTTACCTACTTTAATTTAGAAGAATTTGTTTAAAAAGTTTTAATTGTTGCATTTTCAAAATAACTTAATTATTCAATTGGTGAGTTTAAATTAAAGTATTGGTTTATTTAATTTAATTAATCTACCACATCACCACTTGAATTGGGGTTCTCACATAAAACGCTTACAATCGGTGATAATGAGCAATGAACAAATAGAATATAAAAAAATTACAACGCAACAATGAACAATCGATTATAATACCATAAACTCAAATGAAATGCTTAAGAGAAAATCATGTCTACCAAGCTCAACAAATAGAAGAGACCCAAAAAGGTACATAAATATTGAACAATTGTAAAATCCGTTCAATAATATTGAAAAATCCACGGCACCAAACTCGTAACACAATTCAGACATATATCCTCTTGTTACAAGAAATACAACATTGATGGACAACCGGTTCAATCAACAACTTTGAATAAAGCATTTAAGGGAAAATAAAATGTACCGGATCCACAATATAAGGATGTTTGACATGATTGTTAGAACCATTGGTTAAGACTGTAAATACTGTAGCATATAAGAGCTTTATACTATAGCAACTTTCTTCTTTTTACTGTAGCATTCAAGAGCTTTATACTGTTTCTACCTGAAAAGTTTGGTTAGAACTAATTTTGCCAAACAGGCTATACGTGATATCAAAAGTACACAAAGATCAAGCACAAGTATGGCTATTTAAAAAAAAAAAAAAAAAACTCTACAATCGATTGGAATACCTGTTAAACTGATATCAAGAAACCTATAACACCATGGCTATAAGCAGACAAAAACCGAAACCAAATGCTAAACAAACAAAACAAATATAAAAACTAAACCGAGTTAAGAACGACCATTATTCCAAACAAAATTAAAAAGATAAACAAACAAGAACATCAAAACACAAATGAGAGTAAGACTTCTCTAAAATTCTATATATCTTTGTCTACACATGCTTTTGACAACGGTAGGCCGGCCGAGGTGAAGATTGACATGCGTCAAAGCACCTGATGACCTATGGTGACCCAACCCCATCTCAACGCTACGCTAGCCTTACTTTGCGAGTGGCATGGATCTGACTCTACAAATCCGCATATAATAATGACGATGTAGATAAATTTTGGTAGCCTGAGAGGCCTAGCAATTAGCCAATAACCTCCGTCCAGGAACACAACTGTTTCTTTCTCACTCTTTGTTTTTTTGAGGGTTCGATCGCTCTTTTTTATTTTGATTTTTTTCAAAGGACTCGATTGCTCTTTTTACCACATTATCTTTGTCAAAAGGGAATAAGAATAAACAAAAATATAAAAAGAAAGGCATAATTTAGTGTTAACCCAATTACTTCCATTTATTCACAAATTTGTGTTTTCTAGTCTTGTAAATTTTATTGGTGTAAGAAAAGGTGGTTTTACAGTTTTCTAATCAAGGTTTTGGCACTTTCGGGGGAAAAAATCAAGCTGGCTTTACTTTATGGGAAAGGTGGTGCAATAGTATATTGAATATATTATTTTTTTTTTCATTTTTTTAAAGTTAAGGGTGAGAAATTTAAACTCCACATTTTATAGTAAATTAAATGCGAAAGTTTCTACTAGTGTAAATTGTTAATTACACGAAACTTATTACATGACGGTTTATGCAAAATTGTCACATTAAGTGTGAAAAAAAATACAAGGGAATGCGAAAAATACCAAACTCTACAAAGTGTGAAACCTTAATGCCCCAAGCCAAAGAAATTATGATAATATCCCAAAAGTACTGTCCAATGATTTTTTTTTTTTTACCCACGCAGCTTTTAACATAAATATATATCAAACAATGAAAAGGAAAATAGAAGGGTAGTACTGTGCATGAGCAATTACTAATCTCGTCTAGTACATACTACATGAATAAAGTTGTGTTCATGACTAAAGCCTTATTTCTTTAGAGGCAAAGTCATTAACATTAACCCTTCTTTCTTTAAAATTCGATTATCTAAAGTGCATTCGTCAATACAGCAGCTTACTAATTATTTCTAGAATAAAACTTACTAATAGAATATTTCATTAAAATAAACTTTACTAGTTGTGTGTGTATAACAGGAGGAAGAGATGCCTTTTCCCAAAAAAAGGGAGAAAAGAGATGGTACATTTTTCTTACAACAGATTAATTAATATTTTCCTTATAAAAGGAAACAAGTATAAAATAAATCTGCTTGTGATACTTGATTATATTTGAATGGCTATACTAGTATTGAATTAGATTGCATTACCTTTAAAGATACACTTAACTTTAAAATTTTAAACAATTTTAAAATATTAATTAATCTTTCAAATATAACTTTTTATATATTTTTGGATATATAATGAGTAAAGTTTATCTTTTAACGTGGGATTAATTAATGATCCCATGATTTATTTATTTATTTATTTATTTTGCTTTTTTAGGTGAGAACACATTGAATGGATTCTCAATAAAGAAAAAGTGGTCATAAATCACATGTACGTAGTCGTTAGCTAAAAACTTGCTATTGGCATGAATAAATGCTATATATGAATGCATTTATATATTTATCGTGCACTTATTAGTAAACTACTTGACGAGTTTTATTCAGGAAGGAGAAACTACTTGAACTGTACTGCCACTTATCAAACTCCCAGAAAATACCAATCAGAAGAGGCACAAAGTTGGTGGATCTACTAACTGGCACCACCTTTACTCATTGGGGAAGTTTTGTACACATAACAGGTTGTCATTTTATTGAGTAGAAAATGCTCTGTCATTGAGCTCATGGCTGCTCAGGTTGTGTACCTGCATGCATGGCGACATGTATATGCGCGCAATCATTTCATTCCCTTACATACGTTTCAAAGCCTGGTTAGTCCCCTTTCAATAGCTGGTACTAAATTACAGGGTGAAGGAGAAGAACGAGAGAGTGGACGGCCACCTTTTGAACTTTTTTTATTTTTTAATATTATATATAAAATTTTATAAAAAAATTATATTCAATCTTCTTAAAATTATGTTTTGCCCCCTCTAAAGTTTAATATATCATTTATTTAATTTTTTTTACAATATTAATATATATTTCGTCTCAAATCTTGACTAATTTTTCTGTTTCCATTCCTTTAATATCTATCTATATATATATATATAAATAAAGCTAATGATAAAAGAAAAAATTATTTTAGACAGGATTTTTTTTTGTGTAACCAATAACAAAAGGAAGATTTGTGCCCCAGGTTCCCCATTGAACTTTTGAAATTTATATGTCACTTAAGTTTTTGTTTTGAATATATAAGCATCAGATTCCATAAACTTGCATTTTCTTTGCAGTTATTAGTCCCCAATTAACTTTTTCGTTGAATGTCATAAAACTCGATGAGCTTTAGGTCTCAGGTCCCAAACTCTTAGACCTTTTACACTTGGACCTAGATTTTCAAAATCTTGACTTCTAGGTCTACAAACTCATATTTTGACAATTTCTTTAATTTTTATAAATAATTTTAGGGGCACATGGATCGATATGCAGTATAAGCAAAGGACAAAGCATACAATCAATTATCTAGTAACATTTTAATTAAAAGAAGCAAGTAATTTACAAGTCTCTAATATCATATATGTTTTACAAAAATTTTAGACGCTGACCATGTTTGTGTCTTTTTTGTGTAATCAATTATCAAATAAACATCCTCCTTGGATTTTAGATTACTCATTTGGAAGCTCCCCTTATGCAATCAAAGTAATTTTGACTTTTACGCGATCAAAAGAGACTTTGGCCCCTTTCAAAGTGAGCTCACTTAACCTTTATTCTAGCACCCCACCACTGATATTTTTGGTTTAAGTACCAGTTAGACAATTAAAAGGAGTCTACACTGCGGTAGCTTAAGCATTCGTTTGAAATTTCAATTGAAGCTGATATTTAAGTTTAAGAATTGCAGCATATGAGAGCTTTTTTTTTTTTTTTTGCTTTTTACTGTAGCTACTGAAAGTTTTACACTATTTACAGTTGCAATTGATGAGTTAGAATTGAAGTTCCAAACACCCATAAGACAAAAGTGCTCTTGTTATTATAATATGCACACTATATTTTGAGCTTTTTATACTAGAACGCCATATATCTATTGAGCTCAGCCTCTCACTAGGAAATATGTATTAGAATCTATCAATTTTACATATGTTTCCATTTTGATTTGAATCGGTGAGATGCAATGTTCAAAACCGATAAAGGATACCCTACCTTCGTTTGGCTTCAAAGTGATTTAGATCCACAAGTAAATTTATAAATTAAGAAAATAGAATACACTTCGGATTGATTGAATGAATTAACCTAATAGACTTATTTTGATACAATTTTTCGGGATCTTTGCTCATGTAAAGTAATAATGTATATTTTTAACGTTACATTTAATTAAAATCGCACCAAAATAAAAAAGAATGTGCAGTTTAAAATAAATTCATCGGCATATATAAGTCTTTTTCCATACCCTACCAGCAAATTCTCGAACATCCGTTATTTTAAATTCCAAAATCAAGCCCAACAGGATAAACGGACAGTTGATTTTGGTTTAACAAAAGTACCAACTATATTGATACATTTCACTAATCAATCAATTTTATTTGCCTTTTTTTTTGGTAGAGATTAATTTTATTGGACTTTGTTACTAACTTGACAGTGTAGAATTAGATCAAGGAGGAACCATAATGCAAAGGAGTACAATTATTTACATATATATGTCCATTAGCATAGAGACAAATACCTTGGGATAAGCAAATCCATGTGAAGTTTATGTCAGGTAATGTGTCGAAGTTTCCTTTCATCTTCATGCGGGTGTCCCCTAGCTCGCTTGCTCTTCCTCACCCATAATTGATATTATATATATACATATATATATATATATATATATATATATATGCAATATTCTAGCAAAATTCCAACCCCAAGAAGCCAGAAAATCATTACCCCATATCCATGCACACTCTCGGTGCCCTTAATTTTCAGGCACGTAATAACAAAGTAGCTGGTCTACCATATGGAAAATATATATCAGAAAATCGGGGTGCTTTGTTATTGGGAAACAAAGTCACGTTGCAGTGCAAAGTTTTCTGGGGATCTCGGGATTTGGAATCCTAAGTTGGTGATGGCGTTTGGGACGTGGGAAAGCTGAAAGAAAATGTGTGTAAATTAATGGTAATTGGGGTCTTATGAATTTATCATTTTTTTCCCTTAAAACTACGTTTAAGAAAATATGGGAATCATGCTTGATATTGTTTCAATCAGAAGACCTTACGCAGGAGGTGGAAGGTAATTTTAAAGAAGTATGCGTTGTCTTATTTTACTTTTTATACACCTCTATTTAATAAGGTTTTATTTATTATTAAAATTACTCTTAAGAACAAAAGTGTTTTAAATAAATTCTCGTTACATACCTTATCTCAAAAAATATGTATTCTCTTAAAAAGTTAGTGTATTATTTTTTTAAAAGAATATAAATAGATTCTAACATAAAAGAGTCCCCTACACAAAAAAATGTGGTTTATTTCTTTTCCAAAATTCTTATTTTTATTATTGTATATACTAATTATAGTTGTATGTATCATTGCAAATTGTTTGATATATGAACAACTACACATTGTGTGCTCCAGTAAAAGGACCACTCTTTGGTTTAATGTGAAGAACATTATATGAAAAAAAAAGAAAGAAAAAACCTATTTTTCCTTCTTGTTTTAAGTAAAGAAAATACAATTGATTCGATTCATAGATAAACCTTATAATTCACTACCGTTTATTATTTCCTGGGTTACAAAGTTTAAATAAAAAGAAAAACAAATTTTATTGAGGAAAAACCATTTTTTAATATATAAACTGAAAAAGAAAATTGTTTAGAAAAAAACATAAGTTTATTTAGTTGTTAAGTGGAACAAGAAAAACCAATAATACTATTTAAGTAAAAGGACTTTTTTGGTATTTTAGGAGAAGTGTAAGAAGTAGAATGAGAGATGGTTGAAAAAAAGATAGGTAAAGAGTAAAATAAAAGGTGTCAATAAAAACACATTTAAGATCTTTTGCGGAGCTTGATTTATTTTCTTTGCAAAGTTATAGCCTGCTACTCGGTAAAAATGCCAAAAAAAAAAAAACCTGCCTTACTTTTAATAACTATAAATAATTAAAGTTTTGAATTTTTTTTTTGGGTTATAATAGATCACTTATTATAAATATTATTTATGATTGAATCAAACGGTCACCCTTATTTTATAAAAATATTTAACATAGAGTTTCTTATTTTTTTCCTTTTTTCTTTGGGCGTTGCTAAATGCGTGGCTAGTTCCTCTTGGAAAGAATATATATGTGCGAATTCTGTCGAAGAATATTTCGTGCCAGAATAGCAATAATAACTTTTCGGGGTTTTCTTCACAAAGCTGTTTCCTTTTCAGTGGATATATCTATATGTATTGGTGAGTGTTGATTGGAGGGTAGAGTGGTCGTGGTGCCGCGTGGGTGTATTTCTTTCATCCTTCGTAAATCTACATTTATTCTTATTAAGAGTGTGTTTGCCAACATAATTAAAACAAAAAATTAAATTAAATTTATTATAAATGTAAGACTTTTATACAGTAGTCTTTTTTGTTAAAAAAAAAAGCATGTAATATGAATTAAACATTGCATGTACTACTAACAGGATTTGCAAACAATTATTACATGGATAAAACGAACAAGTTACAATTGTAAACATGAAAATAATGAAATAGGTATATCAAAACCTTCAACCTCAACTGAATCAACGTGGTAATTGAACAGATGAATGATCGAGGCACTTGAAGTTCACGATTTCCTTAAAACAGATTCTTCCCATCTGGTTGTGCATGAGGTTTCGATGGACGTCTGTCTTTCAGAATACAATTACTAGCAACGGAATCTTAAGCACTATAGGATACCGTCTCCGACGAACTTGAAATGGTGATTTTCTTCTATCACCAAAAACGACTACAACAAACTAGGTAGAACTTGAAAACAAAGAAAAATCTCTATGACTTTGTAACACCCCTATGTGGGGGTTAACAGTTTTAAATAAATAAAAATAATTTTAAATTAGTACAATTCCCAAATAACTTAACACAGCCATAAAAAAAAAATAATACAACTCTTTGGGAGGGGTGGTGTCAGTCACCTCCTCCGGCAAGGCAGAGTTCCACCATGGGGGCGGCGGTGCACGGCGGCAATAGACGGGCGGAGCAATCCGGCGGTTGTTGAGCTGCCACCAAGGGTGGGTTTTGTTCCTCTCATCACGGTGGTCGTGTAGGAACAAGAATCACGTCGATCGGACGTCGGACGGCGAAGATATCAAAATACGGGTGTTACAGACTTGGTGAGTGCAAATTCTATGTATCTATGTGTGTTCCAAACATGTGAAGGACAGTTCTATATATAGGCTTAAGAGAATAAACGTTACAATCTAAATTATAATGAGGCTTTATTCAGAATTTATGTGCATAATGGCACTGGTTGCAACCCTCCATTTTCCGTGATAATAGTCTTCATAATCTCCCATTAAACCATTGGTTGTAATCCTCCATTTTTTATGATTATGATGCTGAAAATCTCCTATTAAACCATGCACTTGGGTGTTACAACATGAGGTTTATGATCTCCATTAATCTCCATCAATGAGCATCAATTTCTCATTCACCCAATTGCCATTTTTCCAACAATCCCCCACATGAATGAAATTGACAAACTACAAAGGAAAACAAAGACACTACACGGTGATAGAGTTCTACGGTTAATACCTGCATAGGATAGGTAGGCGTTAACCCTTGAACCTTCCCTTGTGAAAGTATGTTTACTTTACTGGCTGACCAGTAGATGCGATATCCTTGAACTGTTCTGTCGTTTGTGTAAATGATAACATACCTCACACAGATATTTTCCTGACACAATTTCAGTTCTCATTATTATGTTCATTTTGGCCATGAACATCTCCCTAGTTCTGCAAGAGTTTCTAAAGAATTGAGCCCTAGCAATTCTCCTTTGAAGCGGCCCCACTTCTCTCTCACATAGGTGATTTCTTACTTAAGAGTAACCCGCATTACTCTGCTCGAATTTCCAACGTATTCGACGCATAAGAATCATTAAAAGCAAACCACTTGACCTTTCCCTACGGGTATCACTGTTTTTATTATAGGAATGGGTTGGGGTAACCCCCACGGTGATCTTACTTAGTCTATTCAGTTTAGTTGTCCCATTGAACCTAGATCTTGGGATCTCTAGTCAACAAGGTTGGGTTTCCACTGTTTCGACCTATTCTTTTATGGGCTTAAGTCCCATTCCTTTTGATGTTTTCTCAACTTGATCTCTATTCAGTCCTTTAGTTAACGAATCCGTAATATTTTCTTTAGACCTTACATAGTCTATTGTCATCACTCCAGTCGAGATCAGTTCTCTAACGGTATTATGTTGACGATGTATATGTCTCGACTTACCGTTGTACATCACATTCTGTGCCTTGCCAATAGCAGACTAATTGTCACAATGTATGCATATTGCTGGCATAGGTTTAGGCCATTCAGGAATATCCTCCAAGAAATTCCTTAGCCATTCAGCTTTTTCATCGCTTTTATCCAAGGCTATAAATTCATATTCCATAGTGGATCTGGTTATTACCGTATGCTTTGAGGACTTCCATGAAACTGTTGCGCCTCCCAAAATGAATACATATCCACTTGTAGCTTTAGAATCATGTATATCAGATATCCAACTTGCGTCAGAATACCCTTCAAGAACAGCAGGATCTCTTGTATAAGGTAGCCCATAATTACAAGTATACCATAAGTTTTTGAGTACTCTAACAATCACTTTCCAGTGATCATATCCTGGATTACTCGTGAATTTGCTCAGACTACTTACAGCATAGGCAATATCTGGTCTTGTATAATTTATTAAGTATATTAAACTGTCTATCACTCTAGCATATTCCACTTGGGATATACTTTCTCCTCTATTTTTGGACAGATGTTGACTAGTATCAATTGGTGTTCTGGCCACGCCAATGTCATTTGTACTAAATTTGTCAAGTATCTTGTCCACATAGTGTGACTGGCTCAAGATGAGTCCATCAGGCGACCTTTTGATTTTGATTCCTAAAATCACATCGGCAGGTCCTATGTCTTTCATGTCAAACCTAGAGTTCAACATAACTTTAGTTGATTTGATCATCCGATCATTGCTACCCATGATTAGCATGTCATCTACATGCAGACAAAGAATAACATATCCATCGTCTGTTCTTTTGACATAAACACACTTGTCACACTCATTAATTTTGAAGCCATTTGACATCATAACATTGTCAAATTTCTCATGCCATTGCTTTGGTGCTTGTTTAAGCCCATACAAAGACTTCACCAATTTGCAGACTTTCTTTTCTTGTCCTAGAGCAATACAACCTTTTGGTTATTCTATATAAATTTCCTCTTCAAGGTCTCCATTAAGAAAAGCAGTCTTTACATCCATCTAATGTACTTCAAGATTCCGCAAAGCACCAATCTCTATAATCATTCTTATGGAGGTTATTCTCGTTACAGGAGAATAAGTATCAAAGTAATCAAGGCCTTCTTTTTTTCTATAACTATACTTGTCAATTGATCCAGCAGCTTTCATTTTGCATTTGAAAATCCACTTAGAACCTAGCGGTTTACTTCCTGGAGGAAGGTCCACTAATTCCCAAGTATGATTCTGCATGACGGAATCAATTTCACTGTTTATGGCTTCTTTCGATAAAGGACCATCAGATGAGCTTACAACTTCTTTGAAAGTTTGAGGTTCAGCCTCTAGCATGTAAGTTAGAAAGTCAGGTCCAAATGATTTTTCTGTCCTTGCCCTTTTGCTTCGTCTTGGCTCTTCCTCTTCATATTCGGTTTCAACTTCTTGATGATCATGACTATTCTCTTCGATAGTCTCAAACGTTCTTTTAGATGAACTTGAACCATCCTCTTTGGATTTGCAAGGAAATACATGTTCAAAAAATGATGCATTCCTAGATTCCATTATCGTGTTCTTGTGAATCTCAGGGTTTTTAGATTCATACACAAGGAACCAATAAGCATTACTGTTGTGGGCATAACCAATGAAGATGCAATCAACTATTTTTGGACCTATTCTTATCTTCTTTGTTGTGGGTACCATTACCTTTGCAAGACACCCCCACACTCTTAAGTATTTGTAGGAAGGCTTTCTACCTTTCCACAATTCATAAGGGGTCTTGTCTTCTTTCTTTCGGGGAACCCTATTTAAAAGGTAATTAGCCGATAAAATGGCTTCCCCCCACATGTGTTGTGGCAATCCAGAACTTATCAGCATCGCATTCATCATATCCTTTAAGGTATGATTTTTGCATTCAGCTACATCATTTGATTGAGGTGAATAGGGTAGTGTAACCTCGTGAATAATACCATATTATGAACAAAATTCACTAAATGGTTCTACATATTCACCATCACGGTCACTTCTTACCATCTTAATTTTCCTATTAAGTTGGTTTTCAACTTCTTGTTTATAGATAACAAATTTCTCAATAACTTCATCTTTGCTTTTAAGCAAATATGCATAGTAAATTTTTGTGCTATCATCTATAAATATGACAAAATATTTATTTCCACCTGTAGTTTGAACAAATTTTAAGTCACAAACATCGCTATGTATTAAATCGAGTGGCTCAGTATTTCTCTCAATCGTTTGGAACAAAGATCTCATTAGTTTTGCCTCTACACATATTTCATATTTATGTTTGGGATCAATATTAAACGTGGGTATGTGATCCAAGTTAATTAATCCACGCAAAGTATCATAATTAACATGACTAGTCTACCATGCCATAAATTAGAAGACTTTTTATTTTTATTAATAGAATTGGGCTTAACAGCCATTACATTCATTTTCCACATTCCATTTTTCACATATCTTTTTCCCACATACATTCCATGTTTAGACAAAACTATTTTATCAGCTTCAAAAACCATCTTTAAGCTATGTGAACTTAGTAGAGTTCCAGAAATAAGATTCTTCTAGATATCAGGCACATACAACACATTTTGAAGCTTAACTTCTTTGCCTGATGTCATTTTCAGAAACACCATCCCTTGGCCCTTAATCTCAGATGTGGTAGAGTTGCCCATATACAACTTCTCTCTAGAATCTGACAGTAAGAGTTCAGCAAAAGCAGTTTTATCACAACAGACATGGCATGTGGCCCTAGTGTCTAGCCACCACTCATTTGGGTTGGAGTCCACCATGTTAACTTCAGAGACCACGGCGGAAAGACTGATGTCTGACACTTCTTGTGTGATGGTGTCCACCACATTGGCCTCTTTCTTCTTGTTTCTCTTCGGCAGCCTACAATCTGCCGACTTGTGACCCACCTTGTCACAGTTGAAACATTTTCCTTGGAATTTCTGCTTCTTTGAAATTCCACCCGTAGGCCCTAGTTTGGACCTCGACTTGTTTTTCTTGTTCTTGGAGCTTCTATCATGCTCCACCATATTTGCTTTGGCAACAGACTTTTTAAAAGGCTTTTTCTCAAATCTTCTATTGTCTTCCTCAATGTGAAGTCGAACAATAAGATCTTCAACACTCATCTCCTTACGCTTATGCTTCAGATACTTCTTGAAGTCATTCCATGCAGGGGGTAGCATCTTTATAATTGCAGCTACTTGGAAAGACTCACTAATTACCATTCCTTCAGCATGAATTTCGTAAATGAGTAATTGTAGTTCTTGTACTTAACTAATTACAGTCTTAGAATCTACCATTCTATAGTTCATGAACTGTCTAACTATGAACTTCTTAGCACCAGCGTCTTCTATTTTGTATTTATTGTTCAAAGACTTCTACACTTCTTTGGCCGTTTTTTTTCGGACTGTACACATTATAAAGTGCATCAGTCAAGCCATTCAGAATATAATTCTTACACAAGAAGTCAGAATGCTTCCATGCTTCAACAATAAGCAAGGTTTAAGCATCTGTTTCATCCTCTCTAACAGTAAGAGGATCCTCTTTCAAGAATCTCGCAAGATTCAGTGTTGTCAAATAGAACAATATCTTTTGTTGCCAAGTTTTAAAATTCAGTCCATTAAATTTTTCAGGTTTTTCATTATGGTTCACCAGAACTATAACCGACAAAGGTTGCGTCGAGGTTGAGGCATGAACCCGAGGAGACGACACCGGTGTCTCAGAAGTGCTCCCATTTGGAATATTCTCAATTGGAACAACATTCATATTATCACCCATTTCTTCAAATAGAACCAAAAATTAGTTTCCTTTAAAATAAAATCAAATTGTGAACAAATGTAAATATGTTATAAGAAAAACTATAAATATGATATTCAATAAAACATTAACAATTTGTTAAACATAACAGAGTTTTTTTTTTCTTTTAAACAACAAACTTAATATAAAATAATCAAAACATAACAAACAATTATGATATATACTTTTTGAATAAAACAATATATATATAGTTAAACAATTAAAATAAAACCGGTTATATAAGAAACAAAAACATAAACAAACAAAATTTGACAAGAAAACAGAAACAATTATAAAGGTTAAACTAATAGAAAACTTTATATATACTAAATGCTTGTATCGAAAAATAGTAAAGTGAAGAAACAATAAACATTTATAACAAAACATTAAAAAATGTTATTATAACAAAACAATGAACTTAAACCTTTATAAACCAAACAAAACAATAACAACCATTTATAATGAAAACAAGCTTATACATAAACTACCAAAGAGGTTATGAATTGAGAACAACGACCAAAACTCTAACGTCCATTTGTAATATTCTATCGTAATAATATGTAATATGTAAACAATATTTATGTCATTAAGTTCATATTTATACATAAGCAATTTAAAATCAATGCACAGGAAACAAATATAACAAACAGTTATTAGAAACTGTTATAAAACCAAAACGCAAACATATAAACACGTTACACATAATCAAACGTTAGAGCAAAATAAGTGAATTTGAGGCATTCAACAAAATAATTCATAGCAATGAAAGAATATAACCAGGCATTTTTTTTCTTTTTCTTTTTTTTTTTTTTAAAAAATGCAACACAATCGAAAAGCAATATAGAATAAAAGTCTAGAGTAACAAAAAGTTCAAACATTCCAGAAGCATAGAAACATAAGAATGTATATTATTAGCAGAATAAGTAGAAAATTTATAATCAATCAGTTAATGTGCAATAAAAAAAAAATGAAATTGCATGTGAACAACTGAAAGTCCAATAATCAATTGTCAAGCAATATTATCCTAAAACTTTTCTACGTTCTGATTAACCAAACAACCACAACAACAAAAGCATGAGCCATGAACCAAAAATAGTGTGCAATACATACTAGTATTTTAAATCAAGCATTTTATGATGAGAAGGGAATTAAGCAAATTAACCACACAAATCACCAACAAAAGAAAGCTTACAGAATGGATAAAACTAAAATGGAGCAAACTTTTCAAGTAGTCTTATATAAACCAAGCGTATATAGTTATGTATCAAACGGATTTTCTCTAATCTAGCAAACCTGTCTGACTTCAAAGGAGAGTCTATTTTTTTTTTAAATGAATCTTAAAAAAATTTGATATAAAAATATATATAAAGATACATAACGTTTATAATCTAGCTCAAACGTTTATATATATAACAAAACATTTTCAAACATTTATAACAAACGTTTATATATATAGCAGTTTATATAATCTATACAAACAAAACCGTAAACTATTATATGTAAATATATATAATATGAAATGTAATACACCAAAGGAAAAAACGACATAATGAATAACATTAAAAAAATTACAATGTACCAAAACGTATATATAAAAATAATGAGGCTAATAACGAAAATCAATATAAACAGAGGTATAGCAAACCGAATACAACAAAATACAATCAAATTTATGAAAACTTGTATGACAACAATATAAGCTAAAACATGTAAAGATTCAGAGCCAGAGAAAATTAAACAGAATCAAAACATGTAATCAAGCTATTAGCAAAACCAAATATGAGAAGGAATTTATAAAGACTATTCCTTTTGTTCCAACAACCTGTTCGTCCTCAAGAGAGATAATCTGTTTTAAGATTGTTAAAAAAAAAAGCATGTAATATGAATTAAACATTGCATGTACTACTAACAGGATTTGCAAATTATTATTACATGGATAAAACAAACAAGTTACAATTGTAAACATGAAAATAATGAAATAAGTATATCAAAACCTTCAACTTCAATTGAATCAAAGTGGTAATTGAACAGATGAATGGTCGAGGCACGTGAAGCTCACGCTTTCCTTAAAATAGATTCATCCCCTTTGGTTGTGCATGAGGTTTCGACGGACGTCTGTCTCCTAGGATACAATGACTGGCAACGAAATCTTAAGCACTATAGGATACCGTCTCCGACGAACTTGAAACAGTGTTTTTCTTCTGTCACCAAAAACGACTAAAACAAACTAGGTAGAACTTGAAAACAGAGAAAAATCTCTATGACTTGGTGAGTGCAAATTCTATGTATTTATGTGCATTCTAAACATGTGGAGGAGAGTTCTATATATAGGCTTAAGAGAATAAACGTTACAATCTAAATTATAGTGAGGCTTTATTCAGAATTTATGTGCATAATGGCACTGGTTGCAACCCTTCATTTTCCATGATAATGGTGTTCATAATCTCCCATTAAACCATTGGTTGTAACCCTCTATTTTTTATGATTATGATGCTCATAATCTCCTATTAAACCATGCATTTGGGTGTTACAACATGAGGTTTATGACCTCCATTAATCTCTACCAATGAGCATCAATTTCTCATTCAACCAATTGCTATTTTTCTAACATTTTTTACTTTATATCATACCATGTGAAAGCTTTACACTGTAGTAATTAGAACAATATAGTTGGAATGACATTGCTAAATGAAGCTTAAAATAAGAGTGGAATATCAGAGGAAAAAATTAATAAGATCGATTTGAGAGTATAAGATTTGAAAATAAACCAAAAAAATGGATAGATATACACGCTTTTATTGAGATATGTCTTCTTGGTAAATGTGTATATGAGGGAGAAAAAGTGTAGATACGCATAGACAAATAACACATATTCAAATAACACATATTTTTATATCAAAGAATTAGTTAGCAAAAACATAAAAAAAATAATGAGTTAATATGAGAAAATAACAGTGAGAAGGGCATATAAAAAAAATTTAATGCCGAAATATGTGAGAGACTAGAGGATTAATAGCATGCATAAGACAAGATAGCAATTTGAAAGTGCCACGAGAAAAAAAAATGTAAGAAAGGAAATATTTGAGAACCAAGACGACAAAAAAAAAAAAGTAATAAAAGCTAAAATAAAAAATAACAAAATTGGAGCTTATTCTTGACAAATCAATATTTTAGAAAATGTAAAAAAATATATAATGAGGATAAATTAGAATGAAAAAAATCAATAACACATTAAAAAATAATTCAATAAAGAGATTGTGAAAATATAAAAGATATTAGAGTAGAAATCGACAAAAGAAAACACATAAAGGTGAAAAGAAACAAAAAACGATGGGTTAAAAAGGAAAATGGAAAGTGAGAGAGGACAAAGAAAGAAAAGGGAAAAAGGAATGAGAAAGGGAAAAGGAAACAAATCCAAAAAAAAGAGAAAAAATAAAGAAAATTGGGTCCAAATAAAGGAGACATGTGTCTGGTGGAAGAACATATTGGAAATTTTTTTTTTTGAAAAACTTCATTCAAATTATTAAAGTACAAAAAAAGTCAGATATGGCTGCCTATAGTGGGCAAATTTGACGCTCAACAAAGACTAGTTCCACTAGTAAAAAAACAAATGAAACACAAAGACAAAAGATAGACGTTGAGTCCTAAAGAGCAAAAACCCACTTGACACCTAATGCATGTCAATAGCTCGTTACAAGACCCCACTATTATCGATTGATAAAACCAATCAACTAAAATTAAACTTTCCCAAATGAGAGCATATGCAACTAGGCCTAGGGTCAGATCTAGTCACCAATCACTACACACATTGTCGTTACTTAGCAGGCAAGTGTGTAATCCAAACCAAGACTGAAGGTGAGGAAACCATGTTGGAAAAAGAATGCGCAGCGGAATTTTAAAAATTTTATATCAGAGTAATTTCCAAAACACAAGTTTGACATGCTATATGTTTAAATTAACCAGATCTTACTAACCTTTGTGTGCCGAAGAACCTCCGCAACCTGTGAAGAGAAGTAACGTTCTAGAAGAGCCTTAACCAACTGGTCTTCTTTGCTATTCTCTATCCACAACCGGAGTGAGTATGGGTTCACACGTACAGCTCTTCCACCGGTGACTCTCTTTCCAACCAATCGAGAGAACCCAAAGCAAGTGTTCGTGATTTGTGAACAAAAGCTCTCAGGGAGTTTTCAAATTCTCAGTAGCAGAGTATCACTCTTAATCTCTCAATTGATCTGAGTAACTCATAAGACTTACTCCCTTTTTATAGAGATTGGTCCTAGGGTCAGTCCTTATTAGATTAGGTCTCAAAAACTTGAAATAGAATCAAGTTCGGATCAATATCTAATAAGATCCGCATAGAAATGCGTTATCTTATCCTTCGTTGATCGGCAGGCTGAACAACCGATCGACAGGCCGAATAGGCCCCATCGGCAGGCCGAACACGTAGATCGGTAGGCTGAATAGCCGCGTAAATATCTTCGCAAATCTTTTATTTTTCACCTGAGATTCTATAGGATAAAGTCTCAGTTTTAATTCAAATAACCCAATAGAGAAGTTATCTAATCAAAACAAGTTTATCACGATAATCTCTAAGATAATAAATCAATTCACAATAATTCTACAAGTTTATCTTGACCTAATTTATCCAATTAAATCAACCGATAAACAGACAAGAATTATCCGATCCTAATAATTCAAAAAGTTTATCTTGAATTAATTTTATTACAAAATTAATTCAACTGATAAACAGACATAAATTATTTAATTCTTCCAAATTTAACCAATCTGATAAATCCAACATAAGTCACCAATTATTGAAAAAGCATGCCGTATCATTACAGGATTTTATGAGCTAGCAAAGGGGACCAAAATGGACCTATATAGTTCAAGCTCCCGATAATTATGAAACCCAATATCCCAGATATACATTTCATAATTATCAACTATAACGCTACTCCACTAAAAGCTTGGAGCTGCACTATCGAACTATATAGAATTACGAAGCTCGTATAGTTAAGTCTCCATGACATATCATAGTGTATCATATCCCCATATGATAATCCATAATCTGCTTAAGGACAAGTTTTGTCTTACCTTCCCGATTATTTTTATCTTACGTTCTATCATCTCACCATCAGAAAACTTACTATCCAAAGATAGTATACCATTCGGTTACACCTATGTATCCAAATGGTTGAGCGCTCTAGTTTTCCAATTACAGGACAACGCATGTAAGAGGATATCATTACTCCTAAAGAGGAGCTACGGATTCCATATCTATGAATAACAAGTCTACGCCATCAAGAGTCATGCCTCCAACGTATCGACATGCATACCACTATTAAGATATGGGTGTCATCCTTTGGTACATCAAAAGATATAAGTCAAGACAACGGGCCCACTATTCATCTCAGGATTAAGATACAACACAAATGATTTTCTAAAGTGAATCGATTTATCGAGACAGAATTATTAATCCAAATCAATTCACTTTATGTCCCGATCCAACACATTGTCACCTATGACAACATGCCAATGTTTCTATTCATAGAGTCCACCTCCGATGGTCAAGACAAACCATCTCCCAAAAGGGATATAGACAACATAACAATCTTTGCTTGAATAAAGCACCCAAATTTATTCCCTCGATTACGGATCTTATGATTTAGACCATCACCTTAAGTATCGTGTCTTTGGCATAATCCGTCCATCATATGCCTAATTCTTAAGGTTTAGACCGATAGTCTCAGACTATTGTTTGCTTAATATACATTCAACAAATATGAACGTAAAGAGGACAAGATTTGGTACCTAAATAATGAATAAATTCTTTATTGATAAAAATGTCTCCAAAAACTTATTACATTTTTACTCCCTAGGGCATACATGTCTAACAATCTTCCACTTGTACTAAGTGAGTAAATATGACAAATCTCGCATCCCCATAGCTTCCACGTGCCTCTTGAAGACTTTCCCAGTAAGTGTCTTCGTAAATGGATCAGCTAAATTATCCTCTGACGCGATCTTGCACACCGTGACATGCCCGCCCTCAACGAAGTCCTTTATAACATGATACTTTCGATCAATATGTTTACTCTTCTTGTGAAATCTTGGTTCCTTAGCATTAGCTACCGTCGCACTGTTATAATAGTACAGTGATACCGCCTTATCCATACTAGGAACAACCTCAAGATCCCCAAGGAACTTGTAGAGCCACACTGCTTCTTTCGAAGCATCACTAGCTGCCACATACTCGGCCTCCATCGTTGAATCTGAAGTGCAATCTTGGTTAGCACTTCTCCAACTAATGACACCGCCGCCCAGAGTAAACACAAAACCCGAAGTTGATTTCCTAGAATCCAGACAGGATTAAAAATCCGAATTAATATATCCTAGAGGAGTCAGGTCCTCACCCAAATATACAAGCATATACCCTCGAGTCCTTCACAGGTACTTCAAAATATGCTTCACTGCAACCCAGTGGTTCGATCCTGGATCCGTCTGAAATCAACTTACAATCCCGACCGCATAACTAATATCCGATCGTGTGCAAAGCATGGCATACATGAGACTACCCACTGCCGAAGCATAAGGCACTTTCTTCATGTATTCTTTTTCTTCATTAGACAACATAACAATCTTTACATGAATAAAGCACCTAACTTTATTCCCTCGATTACGGATCTTATGATTTAGACCATCACCTTAAGTATCGTGTCTTCTGCATAATCCGTCCATCATATGCCCAATTCTTAAGGTTTAGACCAACAGTCTCAGACTATTGTTTGCTTAACATACATTCAACAAATATGAATGTAAAGAGGACAAGATTTGGTACATAAATAATGAATAAATTCTTTATTAATAAAAATGTCTCCAAAAACTTATTACATTTTTACTCCATAGGGCATACATGTCTAACAAACCACATCCTTTATTGCAGAGACAATAAACACAAAAAACAATAAACAAAAACTGGACACCTCGATAAAATGGTTGACAGCAAGTGCACCATAGAAACCTAAAGGCCAAAACCGAGTGAAGCCATCGGAGAAGAAGCAAGACTCTAGACCACCACGAAGACAAGTGTCGAGAACCATGGAGGAATTCATTGATCCACCAAGAGCCAAGGCCCCACATCGTCGCTTCATCATACATCTCACCCACTTTATGTGATTGGAGGTTGTAGCACCTCACCACCACCACAAATCCAACATGACAGATATTTACACACTTGACTATGCAAAATCATCATTACCTCTCTATAACCTACCACCACTTCACCCCTTCAGCCTTCAAACCACACCCCATGATTGTCCACTGGCTAGAACTACCAAAGCCACATGTCACCTCCTCCTCTAGGCCATAGATCCAGTAGCCTGTTGGAAACAAAGTGTGCAATGGAATTTTTAAAAATTTTTCATCAGAGTAATTTCTAAAACACAAGTTTGACATGTTATATGTATAAATTAAACAGATCTTACTAACCTCAGTGTGCCGAAGAACCTCCGCAACCTGTGTAGAGAAGTAACGTTCCAGAAGAGCCTCAACCAACTGGTCTTCTTTGCTATTCTCTATCCACAACTGGAGTGAGTGTGGGCTCACACGTACAGCTCTTCCACCGGTGACTCTCCTTCCAACCAATAGAGAGAACCCAAAGCTAGTGTTCGTGATTTGTGAACAAAAGCTCTTAGGGAGTTTTCAGATGCTCACTAGAAGAGTATCACTCTTAATCTTTCAAATTGATCTGAGTAAATCATGAGACTCACTCCTTTTTTATAGCTATTGGTCTTGGGGTCAGTCCATATCAGATTAGGTCTCAAAAACTCGAAACAAAATCAAGTTCGGATCAATATCTGATAAGATCTGCGTGAAAATGTGTAATCTTATCTCCCGTTGATCGGCAGGCCGAACAGGCCAATTCGGCAGGCCGACCACGTCATTCGACAGGCTGAACTCCCGAGAAAAAGTCTTCGTGAATCTTTTATTTTCCACCCGAGATTCTAAAGGATAAAGTCTCAGTTTTGATTCAAATAACCCAATAGAGAAGTTATCTGATCAAAACAAACTTTATCAAGATAATCTCCAAGAAAATAAATCAATTCACAATAATTCTACAAGTTTAACTTGTTTTAATTTGTCCAAAATTAAAACAACCGATAAACAGACAAGAATTATCTGATCGCAATAATTCAACAAGTTTATCTTGAACTAATTTCTTACAAAATTAATTCAACCGATAAACAGACATGAATTATTTGATTCTTACAAATTTTAAACCAATCTGATAAATCGACATAAGTCACCAATTATTGGAAAAGCACGCCGTGTCGTTACAGGACTTTGTGAGCTAGCAAAGGGGACCAAAATGGACCTATAAAGTTCAAGCTCATGATAATTATGAAACCCAATATCCTAGATATATATTTCACAATTATCAACTCCAACACTGCTCCACTAAAAGCTTGGAGCTGCACTCTCGAAGTTTATAGAATTACGAAGCTCGTGTAGCTAAGTCTCCATGACATATCATAGTGTATCGCATCCCCATATGATCATCCATAATCGGCTTAAGGACAAGTTCTGTCTTACCTTCCCAATTATTTTTATCTTACGTTCCATTGTCTCACCATTAGAAAACCTACCATCCAAAGATAGTATACCATTCGGTTACACCTATGTATCCAAATGGTTAAGCGCTTCAGTTTTCCAATTACAGGACAACGCATATAAGAGGATATCATTACTCCTAAAGAGGAGCTATGGATTCCATATCTATGAATAACAAGTCTACGCTATCAAGAGTCATGCCTCAAATGTACCGGTATGCATACCACTATTGAGATGTGGGTGTCACCCTTTGGCACATCAAAAGACACAAGTCGAGACAACGGGCCCACTATTCATCTTAGGATTAAGATACAACACGAATGACTGTCTAAAGTGAATCGATTTGCCAAGACAGAATTATTAATCCAAATCAATTCACTTTATGCCCCGATCCAACACATCGTCACCTATGACAACGTGCCAATGTTTCTATTCACGGAGTCCAACTCCGATGGTCAAGACAAACCATCTCCCAAAAGGGATAGACAACATAAGAATCTTTACATGAATAAAGCGCCCAACTTTATTCCCTCGATTGCGGATCATATGTTTTAGACCGTCACCTTAAGTATCGTGTGTTCTGCATAATCAGTCCATCATATGCTCAATTCTTAAGGCTTAGACTGACAGTCTCAGACTAGTGTTTGCTTATCATACATTCAACAAATATGAATGTAAAGAGGACAAGATTTGGTATATAAAAGAATAAATTCTTTATTGATAAAAATGTCTCCAAAAACATATTACATTTTTACTCCTTAGGGCATACATGTCTAACAATCTCCCACTTGCACTAAGTGAGTAAATACAGCAAATTTCGCATCCCCATAGCTTCCACATGCCTCTCGAAGACTCTCCCAGTAAGTGTCTTCATAAATGGATAAGCTAAATTGTCCTCTGACGCGATCTTGCACACTGTGACATGCCTGCCCTCAACGAAGTCCTTTATCACATGATACTTCTGATCAATATGCTTACTCTTCTTGTGAAATCTTGGTTCCTTAGTATTAGCTACCGCCGCACTATTATCACAATACAGTGATACCGCTTTATCCATACCAGGAACTACCTCAAGATCCCCAAGGAACTTGTGGAGCCACACTACTTCTTTCGAAGCGTCACTAGCCGCCACATACTCGGCCTCCATCGTTGAATCCGAAGTGCAATTTTGCTTAGCACTTCTCCAACTGATGGCAATGCCACCCAGAGTAAACACAAACCCCGAAGTCGATTTCCTAGAATTCAAAAAAGATTGAAAATGTGAATCAGTGTATCCTAGAGGAGTTAAATCCTCACCCGAATACACAAGAATATACCCTCGAGTCCTTCTCAGGTACTTGAAAATATGCTTTACCGCAACCCAATGGTTCGGTCCTGGATCCGCTTGAAATCGACTTACAATCCCGACCGCATAGCTAATATCCAGTCATATGCAAAGCATGACATACATGAGACTACCCGCTACCAAAGCGTAAGGCACCTTCTTCATGTATTCTCTTTCTTCATAAGACTTTGGTGAGTCTTTCTTAGAAAGAGTAATTCCAGACCTAGATGGTTGCCCACCTTTCTTGGAATCCTGCATTGCATACCTACTAAGAATTTTATCTATGTAGCAGGCTTGAGACAAAGCTATCATTTTGTTCTTCCTATCCCGAAAGATCTGGATACCGAGAACAAAATTAGCCTCACCTAAGTCCTTCATGTCAAACTACTTGTTCAACCATAATTTGACCGATGACAATGCCCCAACGTCATTGCCAATTAGCAGAATGTCATCTACATAGAGCAGTAGAAAAATCACCTTCCCATCCTTAATGTGTTTGTAAACACATGGTTCATCCACATTTTGTGAGAACCCATAAGTCTTGATCACATGATCAAATCTTATGTTCCAAGAACGAGAAGCCTGCTTAAGTCCATAAATAGACTTCAGTAGCTTACAAACCTTACCCTCTTGACCCGGGACCTTGAACCCGTTTGGTTGTTCCATATAAGTAGACTCATCAAGATAGCCATTCAAAAAAGCCGTCTTGACATCCATCTGTCAAATCTCATAGTCGAGAGTGGCAGCTATGGACAAGAGAATCCGGATGTACTTAAGCATGGCTACAGGCGAAAAGGTTTCCTCATAATCGATTCCTTCCTTTCGCGTATAACCCTTAGCTACCAGTCTAGCCTTAAAGGTTTCGACCTTTCCATCCACTCCTCTTTTCCTCTTGTAGATCCACTTACACCCTATGGGTTTTACCCCATCGGGAAGATCGACAAGCTCCCAGACCCGATTAGTCTCTATAGACTTCATCTCTATGTTCATGGCCTCTGTCCAGAGTCTTGAATCAACATCCTCCATAGCCTCTGTGTAAGTATAAGGATCCTTGTCATGTTCATCCGGTTCAGCCAAGAAGACCTCCCCATTGAACATATACCTCTTAGGTTGATGCCCGATCCTCCCACTACGCCGAAGCCCCTGAGGTTGTTTTCAGGTTTGTTTGGTTTTTCTACACCGATCGGAATGGTTTCGTTCAGAACCTCCGGAGTGAACAGATCACCCCTTAACTCCTCAAGCACCACTTTGCTTCGAGGTTTAAAGTCATCCATGTAACTCTCCTCAAGGAAAGTTGCATTAGTTGAAACCATGACTTTATTTTCCTTTGGGTTATAAAAATAACCCCCTTTAGTCCCTTTTGGATATCCTACAAACACGCAAACTTCCGAACGTGCTTCCAACTTATTCGGATCCTTAAAAAGGACATGAGCCGGACATCCCCATATGCGAATATGGTTTAAAGATGTCTTCCGTCTTGTCCACAATTTGTGAGGAGTTTTAGGGACCGATTTTGAAGGCACATTGTTCAAAAGATAACATGCGGTTTGTAGTGCATATCCCCAAAAGGATAAAGGTAATGATGCATAACTCATCATGGACCGAATCATGTCCAACAAAGTCCTATTCCTTCTCTCTGCTACGCCATTCTGCTGTGGAGTGCCCGGCGCAGTCAAAAGGGATAAAATCTCATTCTCTAACAAGTGTCCCAAGAACTCATCAGAAAGGTATTCCCCACCTCGATCAGATCGATGTGCCTACCCAATTGCTTTTCCACTTCAGCCCGAAACTCTCTGAACTTATCATAAGTTTTTCTTTTGTGGTGCTTTAGGTACACATACCCATATCTTGAGTAATCGTCAATAAAAGTGACGAAGTACTCATACCCTCTTCGTGCTTGGATATTTATTGGTCCGTAAACATCACTATGCACAAGGTCTAGAACCCCTTCGGCCCTGTTGTCCTTAGACCCGTATGGTCCTTTGGTTATTTTACCCTCCAAACAGTATTCACATTGAGGTATAGATTCCACCTTTAAGTGACTTAAAGGTCCATCCTTTACCAACCTTTGAATCCTATTCAGGTTAATATGGCCAAGGCGCAAATGCCAAAGATAAGTCTTATTAGAGTGAGAAGTTTTAAGTCTTTTTGAGTCATTATCATTTATCTCAACATTAAGCAATAAGTCCATCTTAGGTTTGATAAAGTATAGATTATTTTGCATCCATCTAGAACAGATAAAAGATTTGTTTTTACGAATCACCACTTTTTCATTAAAAGATACCACGTAGGAGTCTTTAAATAAAGAAGAAACAGAAATTAAATTCCTTTTAAATTTAGGAACATAAAAACAATCTCGCAAAATTAAATTCCTATAATTATCAAAGTAAAGATGGACATCTCCCACTGCTTCCGCTGAGACCAAGGATCCATCGCTCATCCGAAGCATTAAGTCTTCACACAGCAGACTTCTCGTTTCTTTGAATCCCTGTAGAGAAATACAAACATGATTAGTTGCACCAGAATCTATGACCCAGATGTCACTGAATTCCTCAACCAAACAAGTTTCTAAATATAGAAGATCACACCTACCTCCCTTGGAAAGGAAGTCCTTGCAATGCTTCTTTATATGCCAGACCTTACCACAGAAGAAGCACTTAAGCTTCTTTGGGTTCTTCTTCTTCCTCTTCTTGCTCTTGGTAGCAGCAGGAATAGAAGACTTCCCACTCTTGGCCCGTTGCTTCTTTCCATTCCCTGAGTTAGGATTGGAACCAGAAGCAGCTACCATGTTGGCCTCACCACCAGTAGGAGACTCCCTGATCAGCAGTTCAAACTCCTGTAACTGTTTCATCAGTTCTGTCAAGGTCATATCCCGTCTATTGCTTTAATTAAAAGTAGCTCTAAATGGAATAAATTCCTTAGACAGAGTCTCAAAGACCATAGTCATCTGAGTTTCAGCATCGATGTCGGCTCCATTGGTTTGAGCCTCAGCGAGGTAACCCATGACCAACATCATGTGCTCCTTTACAGATGTCCCTGGTCTCTGTCTACAATTTAAGAGTTTTCGAAGCGCCCTTGCCGCTTTATTATGGCCTGGCCTCCAAACATGTCCTCAAGATTATCCAAGATCTGCTTTGCAGTCTCATAATCCTGATGTTGAGCCTGCAACACGTTGTTCATGCTAGCCATGACATAGCAGCGGGCCTGATCATTAGCATCTTTCCAGCAATCGTACGCTTGGAATTGCTCATTACTTGAGTCTCCCATAGGCTCGGGAGGACAAGGAGTTGTCAGTACATATTTCAGTTTCTTAAAGGATAGGACGATGTCCAGGTTCCGATTCCAATCGTTATAATTCTCACCGGTTAATTGGTTTTTGTCAAGTATCGATGATAAAGCGTTTTTAGACATTTTCAATCTATAATAAAGAATCATATACCAAACATAAGCAAACATATATAATAATTCAGTAAGATAACACAATCATGTAAAATCATACAAATGTGTTTATGTGTCAAAACCTTGAAAATATCACAACCTTACAACGATAATTCCCAACTCAGAATTCAACAAGCTCCTAGGGGAGTCATGCCAAATTCAATCAGGAACACGGATCCCCTCCTGATTAATATATCCCATCCAGGACCCGTATGATCCAGCATATACTAATAATCGTTTCTTTGGCCATTAATTTCATTAACAGAGCTCCTAGGGGAGGTTAATAATAAAATTAACATGAGTGTATAACCACCATTTCAATATTTTATCCATGATTTATAATCACCACCTAGGGGTGTGCAACCATAAATCATACTAAAATACCTTATCTTTTCAGAGATCCAATCTGGTACATGATAGAAATCCCTTCCTAGGGTTCAGGGCCACCATGTTCTTCCTATGGACCAACGATGGAGGCCTTAGGTCCTCTCTTCGAAAACCTTCTCCCACTCAATCTTTTGACGTCAAGGTTTTATTTTAAAATTATGCATGAACAATTTTAATATGAGCGGCACTCCCTATCCTATATGAAATATTATCAATATACATGGTAAATCAAATTATAATGCAGACAAGCAAAGCAATCAAGCAAAGCTACAAGCAAAATAATAATAACCGTAATATTATGGTTCCACCCTAGAGAATAGAAAACTAAGATTACAAGAGAATAATCTAGACATTTATCGATTCTTCATCCTTGAATCCTCAAGCTGTATCCTTCTTCATGTAATATCCATCTTCAAGTCTTCAATCCCGTATGAATCGAATACTTCATATTTCCGGTCATATCCAAATTTAATGTTTGTCAAAATCGTCCCAAAAATAAAATTAAAACTGCACCAAAAAAATTGCACCTTTTTTGGACACTTGGCAGCTCTCGGTCGGCAAGCCGATCTGGGTGATCGGCCTACCGATCATGAAGGTTCGGCTTGCCGACAGAGTACCAAAATTTCTGCCCCACCATCGGCCCGCCGGACCACACGTCCGGCCTGCCGATCTATGACCTTCGGCCTGCCGAACTGTGAGGTCCGGCATGCTGACCGAGTAGAAAACCCTCAATCCAAAAAATACAATTTTAATGCAATTCATCAATTTTATTTTTAACAATTCAAAACATAAAATTAGAGACTCAGGAAATACCTGTAGGCGCCATCATCAATCTTTAAGATCCGACTTCTCGTTCCGTCTTCTCCGAATAATTATTTAATTACAAAATTCTTACAAATTTAAAAATTAAATAACAATTCCTAGACGGAGATGATAGTCCGTCATCTAATTACATGAAAAACTTAGATACACATTCTAACCTCTAAGGAACCATAACCGATATTAATTAATTAATAAATAATTAAACAATGATTTAATCAACCATAATTAATTAATAAACATTCACCACATAATCCATGACAACATATATAATATATAGAAACCTAGAGTGCCATCTCTCTATAAAATTCAATTCAAGCATAGGAGAGATTATGATCACAAAATTTATGCATATAACATGATCACAAACTTGCAAATTTATGTAAAAACCTCGGCTCTGATACCAATTGTTGGAAACAAAGTGCGCAGTGGAATTTTTTAAAAATTTTCATCAGAGTAATTTCTAAAACACAAGTTTGACATGTTATATGTATAAATTAAATAGATCTTACTAACGTCAGTGTGCCGAAGAACCTCCGCAACTTGTGTAGAGAAGTAACATTCTAGAAAAGCCTCAACCAACTGGTCTTCTTTGCTATTCTCTATCCACAACCGGAGTGAGTGTGGGCTCACACGTACAGCTCTTCCACTGGTGACTCTCCTTCCAACCAATAGAGAGAACCCAAAGCTAGTGTTCGTGATTTGTGAACAAAAGCTCTTAGGGAGTTTTCATATGCTCTCTAGAAGAGTATCACTCTTAATCTCTCAAATTGATCTGAGTAAATCATGAGACTCACTCCCTTTTTATATCTATTGATCCTAGGGTCAGTCTATATCAGATTAGGTCTCAAAAACTCCAAACAGAATCAAGTTCGGATCAATATTTGATAAGATCCATGTGAAAACGCATAATCTTATCTCCCGCTGATCGGTAGGCCAACCACGTCATTCGACAGGCCAAACTCCCGAGAAAAAATCTCGACGAATATTTTATTTTCCACCCGAGATTCTAAAGGATAAAGTCTCAGTTTTGATTCAAATAACCCAATAGAGAAGTTATCTGATCAAAACAAACTTTATCAAGATAATCTCTAAGAAAATAAATCAATTCACAATAATTCTACAAGTTTATCTTGTTCTAATTTGTCCAAAATTAAAACAACCGATAAACAGACAAGAATTATCTGATTGCAATAATTCAACAAGTTTATCTTAAACTAATTTCTTACAAAATTAATTCAACCGATAAACAGACATGAATTATTTGATTCTTACAAATTTTAAACAAATATGATAAATCCGACATAAGTCACCAATTATTGGAAAAGCACGTCGTGTCGTTACAGGATTTTGTGAGCTAGCAAGGGGACCAAAATGGACCTATAAAGTTCAAGCTCATGATAATTATGAAACCCAATATCCCAGATATACATTTCACAATTATCAACTCCAATGCTACTCCACTAAAAGCTTGGAGCTGCACTCTCGAACTTTATAGAATTACGAAGCTCGTGTAGCTAAGTCTCCATGACATATCATAGTGTATCGCATCCCCATATGATCATCCATAATCAGCTTAAGGAAAAGTTCTGTCTTACCTTCCCGATTATTTTTATCTTAAGTTCCATTGTCTCACCATTAGAAAACTTATCGTCCAAAGATAGTATACCATTCGGTTACACCTATGTATCCAAATGGTTGAGCGCTCCAGTTTTCCAATTACAGGACAACGCATATAAGAGGATATCATTACTCCTAAAGAGGAGCTATGGATTCCATATCTATGAATAACAAGTCTACGCTATCAAGAGTCATGCCTCCAACGTACCGGTATGCATACCACTATTGAGATGTGGGTGTCACCCTTTGGCACATCAAAAGACACAAGTCGAGACAACGGGCCCACTATTCATCTTAGGATTAAGATACAATACAATGACTGTCTAAAGTGAATCGATTTGCCAATACAAAATTATTAATCTAAATCAATTCACTTTATGTCCCGATCCAACACATCGTCACCTATGACAAGTGTCAATGTTTCTATTCACGGAGTCGAACTCCGGTGGTCAAGACAAACCATCTCCCAAAAGGGATATAGACAACATAACAATCTTTACATGAATAAAGCGCCTAACTTTATTCCCTTGATTATGGATCATATGTTTTAGACCGTCACCTTAAGAATCGTGTCTTTTGCATAATCAGTCCATCATATGCCAAATTCTTAAGGCTTAGACTGACAGTCTCAAATTAGTGTTTGCTTATCATATATTCAACAAATATGATCGTAAAGAGGACAAGATTTGGTATATAAAAGAATAAATTTTTTATTGATAAAAATGTCTCCAAAAACGTATTACATTTTTACTCCTTAGGGTATATATGTCTAACATAGCCAACCAAAGGCTGATGATAGATTTTGACCCCAAGGGAGGAAAAAGAGGGTGGCACTTAATGAAGACCCAAAACCCTAGCAAAACAAGGAGAGAGAGAGAACAAATTGGATTTTTCTATATAAAGGAACATAAGATAATTTCAAAAGTATATCCCTTATGTTTGAGCAAAATGCGAGTTTCCCTATGTAATTTTGGAAAAAACAAAAACATCAACATATTTTACAAATCACATGAAATACCTCTCGTATTAAATAAAAGGTCAAACTTCATAGGGTGAAAAGATCTTGCAAAACTTTCATTTTCCCTAATTTTGGCTTTTCAGACTGAATAAGAGATTATGAATCAAGTGATAACAATTATTGGAATGAAGTATAGATTTTAGCCCGATACTAACTTATAAATTTTAAATATTGTTGGTTTTTGCTTTAGAAGAAAGAGTAATAACATAAGTATATCTCTTAGTTTCAATTTTTATCATTTTATTTTTTTTATTTTTAAAAATGACAAAGATATTGTTTGAATTTGACAAATACGTTTCAATTTTTCTTTCTATAATTTTTGATACAAAAAAAAAATCAAAAGAACAAAATACACTTAAATAATTTTGGTAAAATATTTTACGAACATTTTTATTTTTTTCCAAGATATTTTGGATGGTAGATCTACTTTTATTTTTAAAAATGATGTTTTATTTTATAATTTTGTGTTTTAAATGGTTTAAAAAAGTTCTGAAACTATTTTTTGTCTTTTTATTTCTTTCTTCTTTTTTTTCCCAAAAATTACTAAGATTAATGGAATTGGAAGATGTTTGTTGTTGATAATCAAAATTTACCAACATTAAGGTCATGATAAATGAGAAAGATGGATGGGAAGTATGATTAAGAGAACAACTAATACGTGAATTGAAAAGAAGAAGTAAATACAGAAAAGAAAATGAACACCATAATTCATAGTAGTCTAGCTAAAGATGGCATATATCCACTTTCCCTTCACTATCATTCTCTGAAAGGATACACACTCAAGATCTCTCACCAAACACTCACACATATCTATCAAATAAAAATTTTGAAAAATGAAAACTCTCACTCTCAAAATTCCCAACTCCTCTTCTTATCTTAGACTCCTCCATTTATAGAGGAGCCTTCGTCCCAAAAAATTGCTCCCATAACTACTTCTCCTCTTGTAATTTTTATCCCTGTTAGATATGTATGCCCTATGGAGTACAAATATAATATGTTTTTGGAGACATTTTTATCAGTAAAGAATTTATTTATTATTTATATACCAAATTGTTATCCTCTTTACGTTTATATTTGTTGAATGTATGATAAGCAAACAAAAGTTTGAGACTGTCAGTCTAAACCTTTAAGAATTGGGCATATGATGGACAGATTATGTGAAAGACACGATTCTTAAGGTGACGGTCTAAATCATAAGATCCGCAATCGAGGGAATAAAGTTGGGTGCTTTATTCATGTAAAGATTGTTATGTTGTCTATATCCACAATGGGAAATGGTTTGTCTTGGCCATCAGAGGTGGACTCCGTGAATAGAACATTGGTGCATTGTCATAGGTGACAATGTATTGGATCAGGACATAAAGTGAATTGATTTGGATTAATAATCTTGTCTCGATAAATCGATTCACTTTAGACAATCACATATGTTGTATCTTAATCCTGAGATGAATAATGGGCCCATTGTCTTGACTTATGTATTTTGATGTACCAAAAGGTGACATCTACATTTTAATAGTGGTATGTATGCTAATACATTGGAGGCATTACTCTTGATAGCGTAGACTTATTATTCATATATATGGAATCCATAGCTTCTCTTTAGGAGTAATTGATATCCTCTTATATGCATTATCCTGTAATTGAAAAACTGGAGCGCTCAACCATTTGGACACATAGGTGTAGGCAAATGGTATACTGTCTTTGGATGGTAAATTTTCTGATGGTGAGATAATGGAACATAAGATAAAAATAATCAAAAAGGTAACACAAAATTAGTCCTTAACTACGGGGATACGACATATTATGATATGTCATGGAGACTTAGCTATACGGGCTTCATAATTCTATATGGTTCGAGAGTACAACTCTAAGCTTTTAGTGGAGTAGCATTAGAGTTGATAATTATAAAATATATAACTGGGATATTGGGTTTCATAATTATCGATAGCTTGAACTATATAGGTCCATCAACTCCCTTTTACTAGCTCATAATAAATCCTGTAATGATACGATGTGCTTTTCTGATAATTGGTGACTTATGTCAGATTATTAGATTGGTTGAAATTCGATAGGATTAGATAATTCATGCTGCTTATCGGTTGAGTTAATTTTATGTAGATTAATTCAAGATAAACTTGTTAAATTATCAAGAATATTTATTTCTTAAAGATTATCTAGATATGACTGTTTTAATCAAATAACTTCTTTATTAGTTTATTTGAATTAAAACTGAGGCTCTATCCTAAAAATCTTAGGTGGGAAATAAAGATTTGCAAAGATCAAAAATCGTAAGTTTGGCAGGCCGATCTTTAAGTTTGGCTTGCCGATGAGGAAAGTTTGGCAGGCTGATCTGCCAGTTTGGCCTGCCGATCAAGCTATAAATATATCACATATTTTCATGTGGATTTCATCTGATATTGATCCTAATCAAAATTTTTGAGGCCTTATCAGAAAAGGACTGACTTCTGGGCCCAACCTCTATAAATAGGGAGTGAGTCTCATTGTTATTTGGATCAATTGAGAGATTAAGAGTGAGACTCTGCTAGTGAAACTCTGAAACTCCCTAAGAGCTATTGTTCACACATCACTATAGCTTTGGGTTTCTCAATTGGTTGGAAGGAGAGTCACTTGGTGCAAGAGCTATACGAGTGTGCCCACACACACACCGGTCATGAATAGAGAATAGCAAAGAAGGCCCGTTGGTTGAGATCCTTTTGCAACACCCTTTTCTTCATCGATTGCGGAGCTACTTCAACATACAAATGTTAGTAAGATCTGGTTAATTTATGCATTAAGTGTGTCAAACTTGTGTTTTGAAAAATACTCTAGTATAAAAATTTTTAAAATTTCGCTGCGAACTATTTTTCCAACAATCCCTACATTCCTATCTCGACTAGTGTCTTTGTTCTTTCCACGTAGAGGTCACTCTTCCTTTACTTCATTCCCTCTTATCACCTTCTCCAAATTCTAACACGTGTTGAATGATGGTTTCCTCAGTATTTACTTCGGGTTACAAGTTGTGAGACAGTTACTTTAGGTGGCTTTTTAGTCTTACTTGCATTATAGCTCTTACCTTGGCCTTGCTCACATAGAAGCTTCTATCTTGGACTTACTACATTGACCCTCCTACCTTTGGCCTTGCTCTCACTCCAACTCCTACTTTGGCCTTGCTACCTTGGCCCTACTACTTTGGCCTTGTTCTCGCACCAGCTTCTACTTTGGCTTTGCTTACACACTAACTCCTACTTTGGCCTTGCTACCTTGGTCCTATTACTTTGGCCTTACTCTTGCACTAGCTCTTACTTTGGCCTTGCCCGTACCTTTGCTTCTCACCTCAATAAGCTCTGAGCTTCTATAATCCAATGGCTATACTCTTGTAAAGGACATTACATGTTTCAAATTGGAGTTATTTCCTAGCTCTTTAAACTAGATGCTAAAACAATTGTCCCTATCTTTTAGTGCAAACATTAGCATAAAGAGCTTGATCTTGTTTAATTGTTTAATGTTCAAAATAGTATTAAGGATCATGGATGGCTTTGAAATATTCAAGTAGTGTTAAGCGGCATCCACTTAGTTTTTTGTTATGAATAAGGTCATCCTAAGGTGCGTAAGCAAGGCCCATTTATGGAGCATGACTAAGACCCAGGGCGTAAGCAAAATGTTATAAAGGGGTGCAATTAAGGCCTTAAAAGTCATTAGGGACACGACCAAGGCTCGTTCCAAGGCCTCCCATGGGCAGCTCAGCAGGTGGCCCTACACTAGTAGGACAGATGCATGTGTCCATTTTTTTCGATTGAGGGCCCACCTATTTTAACTAAATGCCCGCCGCCCCCCCCCCCCGCCCCCCTTCCTTTTATAGAAGGAATGGTGTACCCCTATCCCTCACATCTCTGTTTCAAAAGATTTCAAAATCTCTCAAACCTTTGGTATTTTTCTCTACTTCTGCACTTAATTTCTTCCATGAAAATCCATTAATCCTTTGTGTTTACTATCAAAAATTGGATTAAACATTGATTTTTAATGGTTAAAAGAGACAGAATTTGGTGGAAAAGTTCATAGATTTCAAGTTGTAGCCACTAACACAATCCAGGTTTGAAGTTCATCTTTTTTGGATTCTTTCAAGACATTCTTTACATATTTTTGAAGATTAGTTCAATTTGATCTTTTTATTTTATCTTTTTGCAAGTTTTCTTCATTCTTGGATAAACTAAAACCCAATTGAACATTGTTGGAATTTGATACATTTTAATGCTTGATAAATTGCCCAAACCAACTTTAGGCTTAGGTTTTATTTAGGAAACTTATGTTTCAAGCCAAGTGTTTAATGGTTTTCCCAAATCAACATAGTGCTTAGTTTTGTTTAAAAATTTGTGTATGCACCAAGTGTTTGTAGCTTACTAAAAAGAATTTAGGGATTGGAATTCTTTAAGAAGTAGTCACACATTAGGTGTTTGATATTTGCTTTGATGAACTTAGGAATTAGCATTTGTTGAATTATCTTGTGTTATCTTTTAGATCCCGTTGTTTGTATGGTTAGCATTTCAGCCATAGATGGTTGTTGGTATGGTTAGCATTTTGGCCATAAATGGATGAAGCACTAAATGTTTCAGCTTTAGGAAGGAAAATCTAGTCCACGTGAGGCGAGGAAAAATCGAGGGTCCTTAAAAAATCCAACCAAGGCTCAGGCCGAGGCCTCCCATGGGTAGCCCTAGCAAGGTTGACTCGTGGGTGGCTCTACACAAGTAGGGTTAGGGCCTTGCAGGAGGACCTATGTGATTAGGGCCAAGGCATCCAACCCCTCTTTTTTTAAACACTCACCTTCAGACTTGAACATTATTTTCATTTATCTTAAGGGGTTCACCTTATTTTCTTTCGTTTTGCAGATGTCAAGTTTGAAGGCGAGTTGGGACAAATTTGAGAGCCAAGATGCGAGTGCCATAGACATTTCTTTAAATTCAGAATCCTACATAAGAGACTCTCCTATGAGCCGAGACTCTTCTAGTGAAGTTTCCCCATATGATGAATCTTATGTAGTTAGCACCATTGAATCTTCTGAGTATGATCTTCTATTGATAGTGCCCAAGACTCCCATTCCCATAGAGATGGTGAAGGAAAAAAGATCTTTCCTTTGAGAGCACTTCCACTAAATTGATTGAAGTTGGCTTAAAAAATTATAGAGTGAAACTTCATTTTTACAGGGCCTACTGTCGTCCCTGCATTCCTTTAAAGAAGGATAGAGTAACATTGCCTTCGAAAGGAGTGTATGCCATGAGTGCATACATTATGAGGTATGGGGTGAGCTTGCCTTTGCATTAGATTTACATAGACATACTAGACTCTCTGAACCATGCTCCCCTCTAGCTTTCTCCTTACGCTTGGAAGTACTTCGTAGGGATATATCTCTGATATGCCAAATCAGGTCTCAAAGCCCCTATGGTTGAGGAGTTTTGGTATGTGTGCTCCATCAAAAATGGTCCTAACAATGATAGGTTTTATTGTTTTTCCTTATGGCCTAGTAATAAGCTTAACTTGATTCACAATCCTCCTTCTAACATAAGAAATTATAAGGTTTGTTACTTTTTTGTGGAAGATAAGTGTGTTAATAGGTCCTTCAAGATGGCTAGTAAGGCTTTGAATCATTTTCTCAGTTGATATTCTATTACTTTAGTTCCCCGCTTGACCTTATTTGTTTTCATTGTAGCCTTGTAGGAATGTCCTAAGCTCTCAAAGGTTCAAAGAAAAAGAGTCTTAGCATATCCATAAACTTTAGCACGAGCTTAAGAATTCTCGCGACAACATCGATAAAAACGTCTCATCAAGGCTAACGTATTGTGGTCGAGAGTTATAAACAACTACTAATTTGTAATTATCCTTAATATATATATATATATATATATATTTAGCATTCCTTCTTACTTTGTAGGAACCTCCAAGAGATTGTACAACTCTACTATTGGTTGTATCGGGCTTAACATGATAGAGGATACACTTTCCAAAGGCTTTGACCTTGTCCCCGATTTTGATTGACTTCGAGGAGATTGGTGTCCCCAAATCCCCCGCTAGAGAACATGATGGGGCTTCAAAAATTTTGGAAAAAGAAAAGGGAAAAAAGCACCCGAGCGCTTATCGAAGGGACAAGATTCTAGACCTGAGGACCTGTTCATCCTTGCATCAAACTCTAACACAGAAGCCCCTCCTAAAGACCTAGAAGGTCCTACTGCTGATGACAAGAAAAAGAAAGGGAAAAAGCTGTTTAGCCTTCCTCAAAGAAAAAAAAAAAAGACTAACCCTGCCAAGGAGGCGGCAAGAAGCCCATGGATGTAGGGCAAGAGGACATGATTCCCCCTCACCTCTAACACTTTATGGACATTAGACATGAGCATCTTTTGGCCAATGGGCATAAAGATCTTAAGGCTAGCAACTTCGTTTAGCTCATGTACAAGCTCAAAGAGCTCTTTGCTAAGGTAAATGTTCTAAGAACTTCTCCTCCCTTTTAATTTTACTTGAAACATATGTAGTTGAAATTAATATTTTCCACTACTTTGTTCCTTGACAGATGTTCCTTTAGGTGATGCATGAAAAAAGGGTTGAAGTTGTCTCCAAGTTCAACAAAAGGAAGAAAGAAGTAAATGCAAAGATTTAGCAATTGAATAATGTAGAGTCAAAATTCAAAGACTTGCAAGCTCATGTCGATTCTCTCAAGGCCGAGCTCAAATTAGAGAGGGCCTCTGTCGAGGCACTCCAGGCGAAGGTTAAGGAACTTAAGGATGCCCATGCTAGGGTGAAGACCGAGTGGGAGGAAAAACTAAGCCTCTAGTCTCAAGAAAAGGGAAAGTCTAAGCTTGCTGCAAAAGAGAGGACCAAGATTGAGAGCAAGGGCATTATTAAAGGGATCACTCGAAACATCAAGACGGTGCACCTAAGAATACTCGAGTTGGATTTCTAGTTCCTAGGTGATGAGGCGATGAAGATTGTTCATGAGATGGATGCCAAGGCTGGTAAGCTGAAGATTAGCATTTCCTGCTTTATTGTTGCCTCCGATAAGACCAACTCCATCACCGAGAGCACCAAGAAGAAGGCCAGAGAAAGGCAGTGAAGATAACAAAGATGACTACCTTCATGTTAGATTATAGGTATATCTTTTCTTTCTTTTTTCTTGTATATGTTTAAGAATTTTGAAGTTTATTAGCAAGTACCATTGGATTTTCCTAGCTTCATGTTTTAAGTATTTTGTAGCTATTTTTTGTTGCCAATATGGTGAACATACTTTTGTCTTGTCATGAACCAAACATCTAGTCCTTCTTCGTGTTTAAGTATAGTTTTATCATTTTTTTTTGTTTATCATAACTTTGCCACAAGAGTTTCGATATTGCTCATATAGGGCCTCTTTGGAGCTCATCCTTGCTTGTGCAAGAGGTTCACTCATGCCGAGCTTGGACTTACTCATGTAGAGTCTCTTTGAAACTTGGCCTTGTTCGTGCAAAGGTTCCTTGAGATAGAGCTCGGCCTTGCCCTCACATTACCTTGCTCATGTAAAGGCTCTTGCCTTATAAGGCTTTTAAATGAGGCATATCTTTAGAATGTCCCCTATCATAATAGGTTCAAACTTAAATGAAATGCATCTTTAGGATGCCTTTTTGTTGAAATGGGTTATGACTTAAAAAAGATTGTTGGAATAGGTTCTGACTTCAATCAAACGTCTCTTTAGCATATTCCTTGTCAAAATAAGTTCTAACTTCTGCTCTATTTAACATGTGCATTCAGCCATGTACATATCCCAAGAATGTACACTCAAGCACATATACATTTTAGTATGTATATCTTTAGCATGTATAGCCCCCCATTATTATTTGGGTCATTGAGGTACATAACAATGTATGAACAATGAGCATAATAATAAGAAAGTTTGAAGGATTGTTAAGCACAAACTTTGATCATTCTCATTCATTTCTTAAACACAAAGCATGAAGATGATTACAAAAGCAATGTCATAGCTACCACTAATAGCCTAACAGTTACCTATACCTATTGTCAAGGCTACTTAGCTTGACTTCTTGGAATTGAAACAAACAATACTTGTCCTACTACTATTGTCAAGGCTATCCTAACTTAACTTCTTGAAATTGAAAAAACAATACTTTGAGAAGTGTCATTACCTTAGCCTTCTAATTGGTTTACTTGTAGTAGCGTAGGAGGTGTTCAGCATTCCAAGAGTACGGGATCTTTTCCTTTGAGGTGCTCTAGTTTGTACATTCTAGGCCTTAGAACCTCTCCAATTCTATGTGGCCCTTCCCAGTTGGGACCAAAAACTCCTTCCCCTAGAACTTTAGTCTTCAAGAACACGCGATGAAGGGCAAGGTCACCAAGAGAAAAGTTTCTCTCCCGGACCCTTGAGTTGCATGATAGGCCACCTTCTGTAGGAAAATTGCTACCCTTAGTTGTGTTTGTTTTCTCTTTTCTTCAATGAGGTCCAACTTGCTTATCATGCTAACCATGTTGCTCTCCTTTTCATAATTTTCCCATCGAAAAGATTCCAAACCAACTTCTCCCAAGACCATGACCTCAACACCAAAGGTAGGAGATAAGGGGGTCTCACCTGTGGAAGTCCTTGCCATGGTTCGATAGGCCTATAATACCATTGGAAGCTCATCAACTAAACCCCCTTTTTTAGCTTTAAGCTTGGTCTTCAAGTTATGCTTTAGAGTTTTGTTTATCACTTATACTTGACCGTTGGTTGAAGGTGGCTAGCTAATGAAGAGCCCTTCTTTATGCCAAGATCCTTGCAGAACTCCTTGAATTTCTTACTATCAAATGGTCTTCCATTATGGAATACTAGGATGTGGGGAATACCATAGTAGCAAACGATAAACTTCCATATGAAAGCTTGTAGTTTCTCTAAAGTTATCATGGTTACTAGAGCAGAATCAGTCCATTTTGTAAAATAATCCATTGTTAAAATTGCAAACTTTGCTATGCCTCGGGCTTTCAGAACCAATGATGTTAATTCCCTAAGCAGTAAAAGGCCACATTCTATTTACCGAGCTCAAAGGTTGGTGGGGTACCCTCTAGATGTTGGAGAAATGTTGGCACTGATCACACTTCTTCGTGAAGTTGTATACATCTTTCTTCATGGTTGGCTAGTAGAATCCTTACTAAAGGGTTTTGTGAGCAAGGGATTGTCCCTTGGTGTGGTTACCACATATGCCTTCATAGATTTCTCGTAGCACATATTCTATCTCGTGCTCTCTTACACACTATAGTAGTGAAGTCCAATATCCTTGCCTGTATAGCTTTCGTTATAGATTAAGTAGTGAACCATCTTTAAATGTAGCTTCCTTGCTTTGTCCTTGTCTTAAGGTTAGGCTATCGTTACCAAGTACTCGATGATGGGGTCCATTCATGAGGCTTTAAGCAAATATATTTTGATCTTAAAATGCTTCATCCTATCAATGTTTGGGCCTTCAAGGACTTCTACTAGAGCCATGTGTAAGAGTTCAGAATCCTTTGAGGTTGTGAGTCTAGTAAGTGCATCTGATTAGTATTCTCTTAGCGAAGTACCTGGTTGATTTTGACTTCAACGAAAGACTTGAACAAGTTTCTTACTCTTTCCAAGAAAGTTGTCATCCCTCCCTTTTAAGCTTGATATTTGTCATTCACTTGGCAAACTATCAATTATGAGTCAGTATAAATGTCCAAACTTTCAAATTTCATTACCTTGGCAAGTTAAAACCTAGCCAAAAGAGCTTGATATTTGGCCCTATTGTTGGAAGCGTCGAACCCAATTCATATTGCACAATGTAGCTTGTATCCCTATGGGCTTACAAGGACGACCATAGCTTCTACTCTATTTTCATTCGAAGAACCATCCACATGGAGCTCCCAAGTGGGAAGGTTATTAATTTGACCTTCCTCATGTTCCACCATCAGACAGTCATCCGATTCTCTAATTAGAAGGTTACCATATCATATTCGAACATCCTTGTGAACTTAGCCACAAAATATGCTAGTATTTGGCCCTTAAGAGCTATCCTTAGCTTGAAGCTAATGTCAAATTCCACTGAATGCCATGGCCCACTTCAATAATCGACATAAGGCATCTAGCTTTTATAGGACTTATCTAGGGGGAAAGTGGTAAGGACCTCGATAGAATATGACTAAAAGTATGGCCTTAGTTTCCTCAACTCCATTACTAATGTCAAGGCCAACTTCTCCATCCCCAGATAACGTAGTTCAACATCAACAAGCCTCTTGCTTACGTAGTATACTGGAAGTTGCTTCTTGTCTTCCTCTTGAATGAGAGCCGCACTAGTAGCATGTTGAGAAACTACGAGGTAAAGGAACAAGGTTTCTATGTAGATAGGCTTAGATAGTAGGGGTAGTTTTCCAAGGTACCTTTTCAATTATTGGAATGCTTCCTCATATTGACTCATCCACTCAAAATTCTTCCCTCCTCTCAATGCGTTGAAGAATAGTTGGCACTTGTTGGTTTCTCTTGAGATGAGATGACTTAAAGCTGTAACCTTTCCTGTCAAACTTTGCACGTCGTGGGGGTTTTTTGGAGATTTCATATTGAGGAGTGCTCTAATCTTCTTAAGGTTATCTTCTGTCCCCTTTTATTCACCATGAATCTAAGGAACTTTCCTTCCTTGTCTGAAAGATTCTAAACAAATACATCAAGGTTGTTCCTCAAAAAGGTGATGATTACTTCTCACGTAAGCTCTGAGAGTCCACCTATTTTCAAGACTTTGCTTTTGTCCTCATTTACTAGGACATCAATAAGCTCCTCCACTAGTCTGGTTGGCTCCTCCTCCTCATAAACTCGGGAATCCTCTATCTTATGTGGGGGCCTTTTCATCATCATGGCTTTTACCTCATGGTACTTCCCCCTTGTCATTTATTTGATGATGTTGAAACAGCATTTTCTTGTTGTTACTTAGTTTCTCCTTTGTATCCCAACTCCACACATCGTTGGGAACTTCATAACAAGGTGATAGATAGAGGTCACGACTTAAGGCTTTTTACTGTGGGTCTCCCAATCATGGCATACAACAAGGATGGCCACCTGATCACTATAAAGTTAGTCATTATAGTAGCTTGTTTATGATACTTACCCACTATTATCAAAAGCTCAATAACACCTTTTAGGCATGATGCTATGCCCTGTGAAGCCATAGAAGAGTTTGGTCATAGGCCTTAGCTTGTCTACTCCAAGCCCCATCTTTATGAAGACATCAAAGTAGAGGATGTCTACATCACTTTTGTTGTCAACAAGGATCTTGTGAATTTGATGTTTGCACCATTGTCATCACTACAAGTGCATCATTGTGTGGGAACATGACATGTCCTGCATCCTCCTCTGTGAAGGTAATGTCTTTGTATTCTCCCATGAGAAAAGCCTGACTAAGTTAGTTCCAAGATCCTATAGAATGGGTCCTCAATCCTTGGTACACTTCTTCGCATTGATGGCGAGCATGACAAGGAAAACTAGGCACCTCACAAAGCTAGATATGTAGGTGGATCCATCTGGTTGTTGAAAGTATCCAAATGGTCCTAAAGATCTCTTTTGCCCTCGAATGGTGGAAATTTGGGAATTTAAAAGTTACTTGGCAAAGGCGCACGCATGATGGCAGGTGAAAGTGGGGATATTACCTCATCACTAGGGAAGTTTTCGTAGCCTTCTTCCTTAGCAATCTGACTAAGCCTTTGGAGGGGATATTCCTTCTCCACTTTGTTTCAAGGTGTTGAGCCTCCAAGATGGAGAAGCTAGACTCCAACTCCTTGTCATGAGGTTGCTTCTAGGCTCATCCCTTGATGAGGTTTAGTAGTTACTCTACTTTAGCCTCAACATTCTTCTCGTTTGCTCCCCCAACGAGAGGTACCTCTTGTGAGGAGTGGTCTCGCTGTTCTTGTTGTTGTCCTTAGTACGCAACATTCTTAGGAGCTTCTTCCCTAGGATCTTGAAACCTTCTTGTGGTAAGAAGCGCATCTGTAATTCCTCCATACATTGGAAACTTGCCAAGAGTTTGTCCACTGTGGCCCTCACTCCTACCATTTCCTCCAAGTATCCTTGCCTCTAGTGAATTTGTTTGAGAGGAAGGTGTGGTGGTAACACACGAACTGAAGCTACACTGACACGAGTTGAACGCCTTGCTCGAGTCTCACTTGAAGTGGGAACAACATCATCTTAGGAAATCATCTTCCTTGTCTTTAACTTTGAAACCACTGTTACTTCTTTGAGAATCAAGTAAACTTTGCTGAAAAGGAGGGGCCTCCTAGTAGTGCCAAATTGTTGACGATCAAAATTTGCCAACACCAAGATCATGATAAATGAGAAAGATAGATGGTAAATGTGACTAAGAAAAACATTAATGTGTGAATTGAAATGATGATGTAAATATGGAAAAGTAAATGAATATGAGTATTTATAGTCGTTTAGCTAAAGATGGCCTACAACCAATTGTTCTTACTATCATTCTCTAAAAGGATACACACTTAAGAACTCTCACCAAACACTCAAATATATCTCTGAAAACACAAATTTTGAAAGATGAAAACTCTCGCTCTCAAAATTCCTAACCCATCTTCTTGTCTTAGACTACTTGATTTATAGAGTAGCTGCTCCCATAACCATTCCTCCTTTTATAGCCATTGTCTCTACGTTCCTATCTCGGCTAGTATCTTTCTTCTTTCTACGTGGAGGTCACTCTTCCCCCACTTCATTTCCTTTTTATCACCTTTTTCGAATTCTAATACACATTGAGTAACGGTTTTCTCAGTAGTTACTCCGGGCTACTCATTGTGAAACGATTACTCTGGATGGCTTCTCAACCTTGCTCATATAGAACCTTCTATCTTGGCCTTGCTCTCACACCAACTCCTACCTTGACCTTCATATCTTGGCCTTGCTACTTTCGCCTTGCTCTCGCACCAACTTCTACTTTAGCCTTTCTCTCACACTAGCTCCTACTTTGGCCTTGCTCGCACATTTTGCTCCTTACTTCAACATACTCGGAGCTTTTATAATGGTTATGTTCTCGTAAAAGGCATTAAATACTTTGAATTGGAGTTTTTTCCAATCTCTTTAAACTGGATGGTACAACATTTTCAAATACAACAAATATATTTGCACTTAAAAAAAAAGAAGATAATTGAAACGTATGACACGACTCTTATCTCGCATAAGTATATGAGTGCGAGACATTATTAATGATGTTTATATTTTTTATATTTTTAAATTTTGTTACGAGACATTATGTATGATGTATGACAAAACAAAACAGTATACCACATAACAAAATGTGTAAAAATTTACATTAACAAATTTGGCAAATAGGCAAATATTTGCACCTCAATATGCTTGTTTTATCCTAGAATCAAATGCTTATCCTAATTTTAGTGTCTCAAATGATATATAATCAATTATATATAACATATTTTTATTAAAAAGTTTAAAATAATATTTAATTTACTTTTTCATATTTTTTGTTAAATAACATGTCATAATATGTTTGGTTAGACACTTTTTGGGACATCAAAATTGATCAGATGATTTGTAACACCCAAGAAGTTAATTAAGTATAATTAGTATATCAATGGTGAATTAGTGTGCCTTAATGTGATTTGAACTTAATCTAATTACTTTGTGGTCTTTTCCAATTAATTTGACTTTTAACTATTTTTATTATTTATTTTGAATTTTGAAACAAAACAATTTGTTAAATGCCCAACATGTCCCACTTTGAAAACCATGTGCAAGGCATGGCTTTATAACTAAAAACCACTTGCATGGCTTTATAACTAAAAACCACTTGCTTCTCTTCTATTTATTCTCTCCCCTCTCTCTCATTTCCTCACTCTCTCACTCTCTGCTCTCTTTCCCTCTCTCACCATCATTCTCTCTCTCTCTCCCCCTCTCTTATTTTGTTCCAAGATCAAGCGAGAGCCCTTGATTCTCAACAAGATTGGAAGCCCAGGAACTGGCTTGATCCTCCATAAACTAAGTTCAAGGATCGATTTGAGGTTAGTTTACTTTTTTTCAAAATTTAAAGTTTATTTTCAAACTTTTCAATCTTCCTTGTATGTTGAAATCTAAGTTTCTTTGAGCTTAGAAATCCTACAATCTATGTATGTGGGACCCAAATCATCACGAATCTAAACTTGAATGGACAAAAAAAGAGCTAAACCAAGTTTTTACCTTTCACGCATTTTTTAAATAATTTGAATATCTTTGCAAAAAATTTGTTGAAAAGTATTTAAATATGTTCTATTATGTTAATCTATCATCTTTGAACATTATCCATGCTCTGGGAACTGTAAAAACAAGTTTAAAGTGAGATTTGTGCTTGGGGAGGCCAGGGCTCAAAATCTGGAATTTTCCAAATTTGACAAATCGGCACGTCGAACTTGAGCTTTGGCAAGCCAGATTCATAAGTTTGGCAGGCCAAACTCATATCTTCAACAAGTCGGACTCAAACAGTTTGACAGGTTAGACTCATGTGGCCGGTAAGCCAAAGTCTAGCGGTTCGGTAGGCCGAACTAGGGAGTTCGATAAGCTAAATGAGCTATGTAAAATGATTGTTTTTCACCCATTTTCACCATTTACTACATGAATAGAGACCTTGACCTAGCAATATGATTTTGTGAACATTAAAGGCACACTAAGACACCATGAGATAGCATACTATTGTAGAATACTCTAAGTTAAAGATTGACAAATCTAGCTCATATCTAAGGTTGTTCATGGTTCTGGGGAGTTGATGTATCGTGGGTCGGGACTACTGTGTTTACGCTCTCATATGGATAACAACATAGGACTCTAGTTCCTCTTCTTTGATAGCCATGATTTCAAAAGGAATTTGGCCGCAAAGTGTTTTCTAAAGATGTTTTAAGAAATGATTTAAATGAATAAATTCAGTCATTGTCGGTAGCTGATGAATAACGAAATGATCATAATGAATGGAATAATGAATGTAAATGAGAAACTTGATAATATGAGACTTGAATAATGAAATAGGACCGAACAAGTTAGATATACCGTTCGGAATGGTATATTAGGGCATGATGCCACATCTAGAGATTGGGTCATATAGAGAGCGACCTTGGGGGTAGGTCTTGAAAACCAGCTGGGCCACTACGGTGGTGATTATATTGGCTTTGCCCAAGACAAATGATAAGATTATTCTCGGTTAGATAATGGACCATATGGTAAGAATAAGATCAATAATTTTAATTTACTGCATTTTATAGTCTTTGTGTTAATAATGAATTTCATATTAAAATTTTAATGTTTTCAAAGCTAGTCCTACTGAGCCTTCCGCTCATAATTTCATTTATTTTAAAATCCCCCCCTACTAGGTGAATTGCAGCATAGGGCTAACTAGGATTCTACCGAGCGGATGCATGGATCGTAGGAGTCTTTAATTAGGTTATTTACTTATGTAATTAAGACATGTAATATTTAATCATTTTCTTCTGTTTGGACTGTGGTTGTATGCATTTATGTCCATGCTATCTGTGTCTACAAATGTGGGTCCGGTGTGGCCCGACTAATTCTTAACTATTTTATTTATTTTTTTTAAAATTTTATCACGTTTTATGTATTATGCTATTAATTAATTAAAAGTTGGTTTAATTAATTTAATTAATCTACCACATCACTACCTGGGTTGGGGTTTGTGATAGTTTTAGTATCAGAGCCTTTGGTTTTGAACTTAGGAGTTATGCATACATAGGTATGACAATGAAAAACCACTGACAGTCCAACTTTGTTTTCAAAATTGAGAGAATGGCACCTAAACGTCGCTCTGCTACTGCTTATGCAAACCTTACTAGCGATGATGGCATGATGGGAGCTATGTTGCTGCTTTCCGGCAGATGGCGGCAAGGGCTAGGCCTGAGGATTCTGAGGCGACTTGCCTGCATGAGTATTTCAAGGAATTTTGACATGCATCCATCCAGACTTTTGACAGAAATGGGGACCCGTAGGCAGCTGAGTATTGGTTAGATTTGGTGGTAGAACATTTGGATACTCTTGGGGTACTAGTGGAATATCGAGTTGAATTCGCAGCCTATAAACTAGAAGAAAGTGCGAACACCTGGTGGAAGCAGGCAAAATGTATGGAATATAACAAGAACATCGATTAGAACAGATTTGAAGAATTATTTTACAAGCGGTATTTTTCGCAAGGGTATAAAGATTGAAAAATAGCTTAATTCTATCGTTTGGAACAGGGTGACATGACGGTTTAGGAATACGAGGCAAAGTGCACTTAATTGGCTTGATTTGCTCCATCCGCTGTCGCTTTTGAGTAGGTGAAGTGTATTAACTTCTAAGAAGGACTTACACAATTCATCCAATGATCATTGGTTACTTTGCAAAATCGAAACTATGGTGTCGTCAGCTTTGTTAGTGGAAAACGATAATGCCACCTACCGCCACCTACTATGAAAATAGGGCAAGGACTTTAAGAGGGCCCCAAAGGAACAACCGAAGAGGTAAGATCAGGGGAGGAATTAGCATGGTAACACCAACAATAATAGTAGTAGTTCTTCAGGTAGTGGACAAAGCAATCCTTACAACTTCCATTGTTACTATTGCCAGCAACTAGGACACATCGAGAGAAATTGCCCGATAAGGAATACCCGGCAAGGATCCCAGACTAGAGAGGTGCCAACCGTCTGTCCTAAGTTTAGACTTTTACTCAAACTTAGTAAGTTCGACAACAATAGTTTCACCAGTTTATTCCTCAGCAGATGTTTTATCCAACACAAGGTTATCAATCGCTGAATTTTCAAAGGAATGTCCCACAATACAGAGCACCTAGTACAGCTAGTATGCAGTCTCCTCCGCCACAACAGTATCGATCGACAAACCCTAGACCTAGCAATGCTAATAGGGGAAAAGGAAAAGCTCTAGCTCAAATCTATATCATGACTACAGGGAGTTTTGACGCTTAAACCAGCAACACGGTAGTTTACGGTATGATTTTAGTGTCTCAATCTCTAGCTCATGTATTGTTCGATACTAGTGCCATGCATTTTTTCATTTTGGGTTCATTTGTACATGCTTTAGGATTAGAAATAGAGGAATTTAATGAACCCTTGATAATTACCTCACCCTTTGGGCGAGTGTATATGAACAGTATATATAATGCTTGTAAGATAATGATTGAGGGTGAGATTTTGAAAAGTGATTTGATTGTAATCCCCATGAGTTCTTATGATGTGATCTTAGGAATCAACTGGTTGTCTAGATATAATGCTCTTGTAGACTGTCACCTTAGGAAAGTAACCCAAGTAACCGATAGGGAGACAATGATCACCAACCAAGGTGGTAGTGATCGAGTGATGAGTGAACGACTCATAAAGACATGTCTTGGAGGACAAAGAAATCTAACTTGTTATGCATTTCTTTTGGACCTAGAGGGAGAGTCTAGTGTCGCAATAGAGATACAGTGCACCAGTGATTGATGAGTTCAGTGATGTCTTCTCTAATGAGTTACTAAGATTACCACCGCACCGAGAGATTGAGTTTAGCATTAAGTTACTTCCGAGGGCCGCTCCAATTTCCAGAGCACAATACCAAATGGCATCGGCAGAGATGGAGGAGCTAAGGCAATAACTTTAGAAACCTACAGATAAAGGGTACATCCAAAATAGTACATCGCTGTGGGGTACGCCAGTTCTATTTATTAAGAACCATGATGGTACTCTTTGATTTTGTATTAATTATCGACAGTTAAATTGGGTCACAATAAAGAATAAGTATCCATTGCCCAAGATCATGAGCTATTTGATCAGCTATGAGCTTTGCAGCATTTATCGAAAATAGATTTGCATTTTAGATACCATCAGCTTAGAATCAAGGAAGAGGATATTTCGAAGACAGTTTTCATGACCCGGTATGGACACTTCGAGTTTTTGGTGATGCCGTTTGGGTTGACGAATGCTCCTACAGTTTTATGGATTTGATGAACTGAATTTTCAGGCGTTATTTAGATCAGTTTGTGATCGTGTTCATTGATAACATACTAATCTATTCCAAGACTTGGGAGGAGCATAAGTAACACCTAAGGATTGTGCTTTAGACTTTGTGAGAACATCAGCTATATGCCAAAAAGGAAAAGTGTGAATTTTGGTTGACTGAGGTTAAGTTTTTGAGACACATCATCTCTGAGTAGGGTATCTTAGTGGACTCATCCAAGATAGAAGCAATAGTGCAATGGCAACAACTGAGGATTGTGGCTGAGATCCACAACTTCTTAGGACTTGGTGGGTATTGCAGGAAATTCGTGTAAGATTTCTCAAAGATAGCAACACCATTGACGTGATTGATTAAGAAAAGTGTTCGGTTTGAATAGGATGAAGAATGTGAGTATGCCTTCCAAGAGTTGAAGAACTGATTGACCACCACTCTAGTGTTAATCATACCGAGTAGTGATGAGCCGTACGAAGTCTACACCGATGCCTCGGGACATAAACTTAGATGCATGTTAATGTAACATGGATGGGTTATGGCATATGGATCGCGACAACTAAGACCTCATGAGCGGAACTACCCCACTCATGATTTGGAGCTTGTAGTAGTGATTCATGCCCTAAAGATTTAGAGATGTTATTTGTACGAAGCGACATTTTAGGTTTTCTTAGATCACAAAAGTCTAAGGTATATGGTCACTTAGAAAGATCTGAATTTGAGGCAACATAGATGGATGGAACTTATGGAAGATTACGACTTCATATTACAGTATCATCCAAGGAAGGCCAATGTAGTTGCAGATGCGCTCAGTAGGAAGTTTTTTGGATATTATGGGCTGTAATATTATGAAGATTACGATTAGGTTTTGGTATATCATATGAAGTCTACCCCAGCACTTGTTGAGATGGTGAAGCAGAATCAATGATGAGATCAACACCTACAAGGAATGTGGACACAAATTTAGAATGGAAAGCAGTTTAAAGAATAGGAAATACATGCAGATGGGTCATTGTATTTCAGGAAACATTTGGCGGTACCTACAATAAAGAAAGTGACAAAGGCCATAATGGATAAAGCCCACAAGTCTCGATTTGCTATTCACCTAGGAAGCATGAAAATGTATCGTGATTTGAAGAGACAATATTGGTCCTAGAGTACGTCACTAAAGCTGTGACTTGTCTTTAGGCAAAAGCTGAGCATCAAAAGCTCACTGGACAGCTTTAGCCGCTTCTCATTCCTAGGTGAAAATGGGAGCATGTTGCGATGGATTTTTTCATCGGCTTGCCAAGAACGGAGTAGAAACACAATGCAATCTGGGTCGTTGTTGATAGGTTGACAAAATCGGTGCATTTCATACCTTTTAGATCGATGTGTTCAAGAAGAGTTCTTGGAGAATTGTATCTTGAGAATATAGTGAGGTTGCAGGGAGTCCCCTTGTCCATTACTTCAGATATAAATACCCAGTTTAATGCCAATTATTGAAGGAATTTCCAGGAAGCCTTAGGCATAGACTTGAATTTTAGCACTACTTTTCATCCTCATATCGATAGGCAGTTCGAGCGAGTCATTCAGATTCTTGAGAATATGTTACGTGCTTGTGTATTAGATTTTGACAGGAACTAGAGAAGACACCTGCATTTGGTGGAATTCACGTATAACAATAGCTACCAAGAGAGTATCGGTATGGCACCGTTCGAGGCACTCTATGGATGACCATGTCAATTGCCAGTGTGTTGGATAGAACCAGAGAACGAGATCGTTCTCGGACCTAATGAGAACCATGAGAGTAATGAGAAAGTCACCATGATTCGTGATCGGTTGAAAACTGCTCAAAGTAGGCAAAAGAGTTATGTTGATAGGAGATGACAACCCTTGGAATTTGAAGTAGGTAACTTTATTTTCTTAAAGGTTTCACCGTGTTAAGGTATTTCATGTTTCGGCATACATGGAAAACTTGCAGCAACGTACGTTGGACCATTTGAGATTTCTCATCATGTTGGTGTGGTCGCTTATCGACTCAATTTTCCTCCTAAGCTCTCCCATGTCCATAATGTATTCCACGTGTCGATGCTTCGAAAATGTATGCCCGAGCCAGGCAAGATTGTCTTATTCCATGATGTACCGATTTAGGAAAACAAGACCTACAAAGAGGTGCTGGTCTAGATTATTAATAGGAAGGTAATAAGTTTGCGACTCCGTGATATACCATTAGTGAAAGTTGTGTGGCAGTACCACAAAATTGATGAAGCGACTTGGGAATTAGAGTCGACTATGCGAGAATTGTGCCCACATTTGTTTTGTTTTTTAGGCAATCTCTAATTTCGAGGACAAAATTCCTTTTAGGAGTGGAGAGCTATAACACCTAGAAAATTAATTAAGTATAATTAGTGTATAAATCATGAATTAGTGTGCCTTAATATGATTTGAACTTAATCTAATTATTTTATGGTCTTTTACAATTAATTTGACTTTTAATTATTTTTATTAGTTATTTTGAATTTTGACACAAAACAAGTTGTCAAATGCCCAACATGTCCCACTTTGAAAACCGTGTGTAGGACATGGTTTTACAACTGAAAACCACTTGCTTCTCTTCTATTTATTCTCTCCCCTTTTCTCTCATTTCCTCACACTCTCACTCTCTACTCTCTTTCCCTCTCCCTAACTGTCACTCACTCTTTCTCTCCTCTCTCATTTTGTTCCAAAATCAAGCAAGAGCCCTTGATTCTCAGTAGATTGGAAGCCTAGGAACGTGTTTAAGCCTCCATAAACTCAATTCAAAGATCGCTTTGAGGTTAGTTTACTTTTTTTCAAAATTTCAAAGTTTATTTTTGAACTTTTTAATCCTCCTTCTATGTTGAAATCTGATTTTCTTTGAGCTTAGAAACCCTTCAATCCATGTTTGTGGGACCCAAATCATCATGAATTCAAGCTTGATTGGACCAAAAAAAAAGCTAAACCAAGTTTTTACTTTTTATGCATATTTAGAATAATTTGAAAATCTTTGTGAACAACTTGTTGAAAAGTGTTTAAACATGTTCTATTATGTTAATATATCATTTTTTAACATTACCCATGCTCTAGGAACTATCAAAACAGGTTTAAAGTGAAATTTGAGCTCGGGGAGGTTGAGGCTCGAAATCTAGAATTTTTTAGATTTTGATAAATCGATAGACCGAACTTAAGCTTTGGTAGGCTGGATTCATAAGTTTGGCAAGCCAGACTCATATTTTCAGCAGGCCAAAGCAGTTTGACAGGCTGGACTCGGGTGGCCAATAAGCCAAACTCCAACAGTTCAATAGGCCAGACCATGGAGTTTGGCAGGCTGACCAGGCTATGTAAAAATGATTGTTTTTTACTCGTTTTTGCCATTTAATACATGAATAGAGACCCTGACCTAGCAATATGATTTTGTGAATCTCAAAAGCACACAACACACTATGAGATAGCATAGTATTATAGAATAATCTAAATTAAAGATTGACAAATCTAGTTAATATCTAAGGTTGTCCATGGTTCCAGGGAGCTAATGTACAACAGGTCGGGACTACAGTGTTTATGCACTTATACGGATAACGAGGTAGGACTCTAGTCCCTCTTCTTTGATAGCCATGATTTCAAAAGGAATTTGGCCACAAAGTATTTTCTAAAAATGTTCTAAGAAATTATTTAAATGAATAAATTTAGTCATTGTCTGTAGATGATGAATAATGAAATGATCATAACAAATGGAATAATGTATGTAAATGAAAACCTTAGAAATATGAGACTCGAATAATGAAATAGGACCGAATGAGTTAGATATACTGTTTGGAATGATATATTAGGGTATAATGCCACATCCAAAGATCAGGTCATGCAGAAAGCGACCTTGGGGGCAAGTCCCTACTGAGCCTTCCGCTCACAGTTTCATTTGTTATAAAATCCCCCCCGCCCTAACTAGGTGAATTGCAGCATAGGGCTGACTAGGACTTTACCAAGCGGATGCACAGATTGTAGGAGTCTTTAATTAGGTTACTTAATTAACCAAGGCATGTAATATTTAATCGTTTTCTTTTGTTTGGACTGTGGTTGTATGTATTTATATCTATGCTATATATGTGCACAAATATGGGTCCAGTATAGCCCGACTAGTTCTTAATTGTTGTTTTTATTTTGTTTTAAATTTTATCACGTTTTATTTATTATGCTATTAATTAATTTAATTAATTTGTCACGTCACTACCTGGGTTGGGGTTTGTGACATGATCTCAATCCATATTACCCTTGAGTTATCCTCAATCATCTCATTTCTTAAACTTAAAAAATTACAACTTTCTCTTTTGACTTTTAGTGTTGGATTATTAAATATTGTTAATATAAATACTTGTAAATTAGATCGTCAAAATTTATTTAAATGACTAATAAAACCTATTCAACCAATAGTGCAAAAGAAGGTGCCCCCTACGAAACATATGTTTTAAATATATCACGTTTAAATATATAAAAAAATGCAAAAGTGATTTTTTTTTCAAATAAAAAGAGATTACATGATGGCTAGTCGAGCTATGCCTTTTAAAATAAAAACGAAAAATGAAGATTTACATCTTCCATAAAAAAACTGACATTAAACATCACTTTGAAAAACATTATCATATCAGAGGTACTACTCAATCAAAAATTAGAAAGAGAATTTGGTAAAAATTTGGCCAATCGCCATAATTAGTTAAATTAGGTCAGCCAAATTATTATAGAGTTGCTTTCAAAAAAAAATTATAGTTCACGAAATTCCTGATTGAATGCAAAAGTTTGAAGAACTCACATTTGATTTCATAAAACAAATTTGGATTGCGCTCTAATTAAATTTAAACAAGAACTAAAGAATATCACAGCATTTTAAAATGAAAAATAAAAAGACACTAGTGCCTGTTGAGAAAAACAAAAAATTATATAAAGCCATTGATTTGTTCATGGGAGATTCCTTGACTGTTATTGAGAATAATATGTATTTCTAAGTCAATCTTTTTTTAAATAGGTAATTATATTCCAGCTCAAGAAAATACACACCACAATATGGATGAAAGTGACTAAATTATACAGGAATACCTAATCTCGCTCCTAGACCGGCTACATCGGTAAATTTTAGTGAAACATTCAAGGGGATTAAATTTCTGCTCATATGGCATACTAACAATAGAGTACCTTGGCTTGTTCAACAAATTGCTACGATCGATGAAGAACTTTGATCAATTGAGACTAAAAAGAACTATATTACATCGGTAACCTATAGCATCACCATTGAGGCCAAACTCAAGTGGGCTGGACTTAAGACAAAACTAGACAGTGGGACCACTTTTGTTATTACAAACTAAAATAATGACTACAAAACCAGAAATACAAACCAAAGGCAAATCTGCCTTAACAATACAATCCAAAACTAAGATAAAAGTCTAGCCACTATATTCAGGGAGCCCAATGTAATGATTGAAAAAATCCAAAAATTAATAAGTATGATTAATTAAGGATTTTTCAAAATTACTCAGCTAAGTACTTAAGAAAGGACAAGATTTGAGTTTATTTACACTCAAATTTGAATGTCTTAATAGCTATAAGACCTTAGAAATAAATAATGTTGTGAATGCACAAATTTATGTGCTTTATTATGAAACATGTAACAATGTAATGTCATGATGGTACATTAAAATAACTAAAAATAATTATTTAATGTGCTAAACTAAAAGTTTATGATTTATTGATTTCATGTACGGGCCAAAGAAGTGATTTTATTACGAATCTCAATTAGAATGTTTAAATTGAGATTACTTGACAACAAGTGGAATTTCCAACTTACTATGATGATGTGAAAAATTCCTATATGATATCAGTTCAGTAAAAGAAACCCAGATCAAAAGTGATCATGAGCTTCATACCATAAATTGAAAATGGTGAGCACCAAGTTCAAGTATGCAAGATTTATGACATGTTTTACTATAATTGATCTTGAAATTTATAAAGATCATAAAGTAAGATAAGAATTTTAAGCAAGTTATATGAATCATTGGAAATTCAAGAATTTCAATATTTTGAATGTGTATGGTTAATTATTATACACATTAATAATTACGTAAAGTTTAATATTATTATTGCAAAGACAATAATAATAATAACAATTGTCATAGTAATAGTAAAGAAGAAAAAGGGCGTTGATGGACTCCACAAATGTTAATCTATTGTTAAAATATGGAACCATAAATAGCTCTTTACGAGAAGTAATTCGTGTTATATCTATAAAGCACGAGATTGTGCTAAGTTGGGAATTTTAAATTAAATTGACTTTTAGATAGTCAATTTAATTTACAAAACTTTTACAAAATTACAACTATTGTTTTCATAATAAAATTTGAAGTTTACAATATGAAAAATTTCTAATGAGAAGTATATGTTATAAATTTTAAAGTTTTAAAAGTAAAATAATAAAAATAATAATAATTATTATAATAATAAAATACTTATATTGAGCAAAGTTTTAAATATATAACATTTTCTTAAAATACAAACATATGTATATATACACATGTATAAATATGGATACAGTTGTGAAAATAGCTAATCATCAGTTTTGAAGATAAATGTATCAAAGTTTATTGTACCAAAATTAAATCACAAAATCCATATAGTATGGATAACTTTTATGAAAATGATTTTATGACAGTATGAAGATGTTTATACGGCATTGATACAACAAGAAAATTAGAATTTATGTAATATTTTAAAGAATGAGAATATTACAATTTTAAAAAGTACAGTTATGTCTATAAAAATTTCAAGTTTACGGATCAAATTTGATCTATCTGACACAACACAGTTTAGACGGTGTAGATACAAAGCTGTCTATAAATAGTGGACTACAAAAAAAAAAAAACAGAGCCAGTCAGATCAGGTCCCCCTTCTCTCTCTACTTTCTCTCTACTCTCTCTCTCCTCAAACTCAGTCCAAGATCTGACCTCCATTTTCAACACCTCCTACACCATTGGGAAGATCTCGAGAAGCTGAGTCCGACAGTGTGCCGTGCCACCCACAACTCCACCAGAGGCGGCCACACACGCCTGTTGAAGCCGCGGAAACACGTCATCTTTCTGACATGATTTCTCCTCCGTCCGACCTCCGATTGACACGATCTTGGTGTCAATGAACTCAGATCAAAGAGACGAAGAGAATGGCACCAATATTATGGCACGATTCTCACTGGAAAAGCCTCGACGAAATCCTTCAATTTTTGCGGTCAAGCCGCCATCAGAGGTGCCATGTCTGACGACGGTATGGTGCACCGCTGCCCCATTCTGTTCAGAAGGCGACGGGGAGTAAAATGCCTCAACCAATTTCATGATCGAGCAGCCGTTCGTCGAAGTTTCATCTCAACCATTGTGTGCCGCCACGAGGAACACCGATCACAACGTTCTCGGCTGCCTCACCCCAAATTGGATGAGGGGAAATGTCCAGGCCTGCACGATGAAGCTTCCCAACACCTCAATTTTAGGGAAACGCCGCGGGAAGGCGGAGAACCAAGATCCACCGTGGAGAGCCACCGTGAGGAGGTGGAGCTGCCGTTCCATGCGGTGTTGAGCAGCTCCAACTTAGGGGAAACACTTAGAAACATATGGGGATCAAAATGCCCAGGTTAATTTCAAGGTAGCTTTACCAAGAGACCGAGATCGGAGTCTCGATTTTTGTCGCCGTCGTCGAGCTTCGATCCGCATGGTTAGAGGCCGAATTGGGTAAAATTGACACCACCATTGGACTCAGAAGGGTCGACTTAGGGGGGTAGGCTTGAGCTCAGCCCCCAACGGAGCCAATCTCTGCCGGTCAACGGCGATCAACGCTTATCAACAACCGATCAACGTCAAATTGAGATTTTATGATCCGGACCTCCGATCGTTGATCTGAGACTGCCTCCTGACTCGTTTAGATGCTCTGAACACGATAGTGATCTCTGTTTGAGCTAATTCCACTCTGATGAAAATTATTTGGTACCAATTGCACACAGATCGAGGTAACTCAAACTGCAGTAACGGAGTCCAGAATGATGTTTTCAACAATAATAAATCTCCATGGATCATTCCTAGCCATTCATAGTGGTCCGAGGAGCACTGTTGAGGATGTTGCATAGACTGTGGATGCAGCGAGATGCAACTGGACCCGCACAGCTCGGAGTCCAGGTAAGTAGGAATCTCGCCTACAGTATGAATAGTTTTAAAAATAAATTAATTTTAAATATTTTCATAAAATTTATGAAAATGCATGATCAGTGATTTATTACACTGTTATATGTTATGATGTGATATATTATGTTATGATGTGATATGTTATGTTATGAAATGACGTGAAATGCTATGATGATGATGATGATGATATGATTAGTGTGTGATGTATGCAATATATAAATTATATTGTTTAATCACTTTCAAGTCAAGTATGATAATGATTTATGACTCATGTATAATTAAGATTCACGATTCGTGAATTACAAAATTGTGATGTTATGTAGTGATAAGTCATATTACATATACACAATAAGACAAGTGAAACTTATGAGACAAGTTAAGGGTGTCGTACCAACCTCCCGACCCACGGGGAGGCTCCATGTTAAAGAAATGAATGATCTTGGTGTCGTTGGGATCTCGCGAACCCTAACTTCCCAAGACTCATGCGTAATCGGTACGATCACTCGGGCCCAAAGTAAGAAGATAAGGTACAGCTTAAATAATTAAGCATAAATCAAGTTGATAAGCAAGCATAAAATGCTCATGCATATTTTTATTATAATGATTTTTAATTATGTTTTGCGAGGTTAATTCCTTACTTGCTGAGCGAAAGCTCATTTAAGTATGTTCATGCTGTAGGTAAGAAAAACCTGTCAGCGGCACTCGATGGGCAGTGGTGAGCGACAGACGAATGGTGGAGATGGGAATGGATACCGCTCACGCAATGTAATATTTCCGCATTAGTTTTTTATGAATTTATGCATGTTTTATTTTACGAAATTTTGCATGCTTACACTTTACGAAAATTATGTGCATATAAATAAGTAAATAATTTACATAATTATGTTTTAAAAACTGAGCTTGTGAGTACGCAACATTGGTCCAGAGGATTTCAAAGTTTAAAGATGTTGCAATAAACGATGCAACAAATGCATGAAATTTATAGGAAAGAAAATTATAAGTTTATCTGGAATTACAAAGGATTATTGGAGTTTTACATTAAGTTAAAAAATGAATTTTATGAATATGTTTCTATGAAATTATTATGAAAGTTTTAAAGAAAAGCTTTAAGAAATTAGTATCTTAAACTTAAAGGTTAAGTTATAAGAAATCATGTTTTGTTTAGTTTAAGAAAGTCACCTTTAAGAAAATAATATGATATTTCTAAGATGTTAAAATTATAAGCAACAATATATAATAATTGCTAAGAAAGTTTTAGAGAGCATTTAAATGAGATTTTATTTTAATATTTAATTTAAAATTGTCTTGAAAATAGTTTTATCTAAATTGATAAATATCTTTAAAGTAATACTTGCTAAATAATTACTCTTATGTTTTAAAAGGAAAAGTTTAAGAAAAGTACTATGGTTATGTTTTAAGAAATTAATGTTATGAATTATGTAAAGGATTATGCTTTTAGAATTATAACTATGTTAAGACGTAATGCTTATTATTACGTTATTATCACATTTCAGAATTTTATGTATTACGTTATGTTTACGCAATGTAGTTTTGAGAAATGATTATTATGTCTTTAAGTTTATATGTTAAGAATTCTTTATTTATAAGAATTCGTTTGTTAGTAAGATTTGAAAAATAGTTATTACTTCCTCTAAGGTTTCATGTCAAGGATTCTACAGTAAAAATCCATTTAAAAAAAAATTATCACGAATTTCTCTACCTTATTTGTAAGTAAGTTTAAGTTTATGAGCATGTTTAAGTTAAGTGACGGCCACGTAAGGGCAGGTCGTTACATATGGTATCAGAGCCGGCATCCTGCCATCCTACTTCACATCGTCACGCGTCTGCTTCACCATAGTCCAAGTAAGTTATGTTAATTACATGTTAAGATAAGTTATGTTAAATGATAGGTGCCGATTTTTCATGTAACGACAATCAAGATATCAGCATGCAAGTATGATTTTAGATGTCCTCTTATGGTCCAACGTCAAGCTTAGCCATCAAGATGCCTCATATCACGGGAAGCGATATTGGGTGCCAACTTTCTAAGCAAGCAGGACGACTCCTAGACTCACTCGAATGCTAGAACTGACACTTCGAGATGATCGACACTCAAAGTACAATACAAACGAGAATATTTGGATTTACAACCACGGAAGAGATAGATTGATGAGTCGACAGAGAATCTAAAGGTTCTACAAAATCTTCTCCAGATTTCAAAAATGATTAATAAATCTCACTAATTTTAATGTAACGTTTTCAATTATTATATTAAAAAAATAATAAATAAATAAATAAATAATTAATTAATTAATAACAAAATATTCATTTTCTAAACTTCTTTCCTCTCTTTCCCAAGACTTGCTTTTTATTTGTAATTTATCCTTTATTCCACGATATTAAATATGGAGCTATGATCAAGGTTGTTGCTCCTCAGAAAAGAAAAGAAGACGCAAGTTCTTCACAGCTCAATTATTAAGCCATGGCCAAAGCCGCTCCTCATGCAGCATACAAGCAGATCTTCACAAAAGCCAATTCCACTGGCGGATAGACAATACACTACACTTTGCCACGAGAATAAAGGAAGTCACAAATGGGACATGCCAGGGACGTAAGAACGCAGCCTTCCTCAAAGAATTACCACCAAAGACGAGGATGTCAAGACATTTCTTCGAAGCACGAATGAGTACTTAGTCAGAAAGAATTTTCCAGCTTGGACCATTAACAAGGACATCGATATCTAAATCAGAGATGGCGTAAAATAATAAATAGGCATAGTACTACTACGGGCTAGTAGTGAGACATGCCATACAATTGATTAAGTATACGTATAGTATACAAAATAAGATTTATGTATGAACAATAGAAGTTTTTGATAAGAAGAACTTCATGTTATGTGACCCACTAGAGGAGAGTCAAGTCTCGATCTCAACAACGGTCTATGATATGCAAAGATTGCTAACAAAGAAAGGGTTTAGCAATTTCATGATATGAAAATATGATTGACACATGTATGAATGTTACGAACAATGATTGTTGTATGTATTATAAATGCAATATGACCCATGAATGTGATATGAAATAGTTGCTAACAAAAGTGAAATGTATAGCAACTCCATGATATGCAAGTATGAACGTTATGCATATGTATGATAAGAATATGCATGACATGAGTATGAATAAAATGTGAAAGTATGACATGTAAAAGTATGCTATGAATGACATGTATATGTATGATATGTTTATGAATATGATGTGTATGTATGATATGTGTATGAAGTTATGATTGATGTTTGTTATTTGGATTATAAACATGATATTGTTTATAAGTACCATAAAATGCATAATAAATATGCATGATTAAGCCCATAAGGAACCCATTAAGGACTTAACGTCTTAGATTACAATAAAATAATAGATTCCGTAAAAATCATCGTTTCGGTAAGGATAAACACATAGATCCTTATAAGAAATTGGATATAAGCAGAAGTTCAATGTATAAGAGAAGAACTTCCCAGAGGTCACAGACTGTCTATGGGTGGTTACTTCTAAACTAGTATCCGACCAAACAGACCCCATAATAGTGATCTCAGGATGAGACGATTTCCTCCCCAACCCACAGATAATATATATATATATATATATATATATTGGAAAAAGAATAAACAATAAATAAGTTGTGTGGATCGGTCAAACACCATCCTATAAGAAGTTAAAATCACAATACGTAGAGATTGACGAAGCAAAGTTGCTTCCACATACCCGAGAGATGTAAGTAACATCACAAGGATATTAGAAGAGAATAAGGATGACAAAGTACAGTCATTAATATATCAGGTTAAGAAATAAGATAGGAGAAGGCTACAGAATGGTTCAAAATCTGAACCCCTATAATAGAGTTACAAAACTCTGATAGAATAACCATAACAAAAAGAAACTAATAGGAATTTCTAAACAAGAGAATATAATCCATCATATGACTCGATGACATCTAGTCATCAATAGCCAGGAGGCCCAGTTTAAGATAAGCAGGTAGAAATGTTCTTTCAAGAACACAGTCTACTATGTCATTAAATTACCCTTAGTCATCAACAGGTGGAGAACCAATTTAAGACAAGTAGACAAAGATGTTCGCTTAAGATAGCAAATATAAGATTCTTAGCTTAAGCAATAAGCTTACACAATCCAGGCTACCAAGCTAAGAAGGCCATCTCAAGTAGAAATGGTTCCCCCCACTATTTAATGAAATCTTTAGATAAGACAAGATTCTTGGAATAAGCAAGGTCAGAGACCTTAGAGTCAAACACTAAACCTTCACTACAAACTGATGCTACGAAATATAGGCATAGGGATAATAAAAACCCTTTGACAAGCTAAGACGTGCCATATTGAGGAGAAATCCTCTAGAATTGGTGGTAGAGCATACTAATGAGAGTATTGCTCAACCTTTTAAGAAAAACTCAGTTATATAGCCAATTGTCAGAGTAATCCTAAGTTATTTTCATAAAATATATATATAAGTATATATATATATATATAAGTGTGCTTAGCACATAAAATAAGCCTAACCATGATATCAGCCTAATAGTAAAATTTTTGGGACTCTTAGCAGAAGACTTCCAAAGCTGAGACTATGAAGTTGTAGTAAGTCCCTCAAGAAACGATAGACATGACGGAGTGGTCTCCTTTGAGAGCATCGATGCGACCTCTTCGATAGAAGTATAAATAGTAAGAATTAGAGGACTGATGATATCTAGACAATATGCTTAGTAAGTTTTGAGTAAGATGTCGAGGCTTGGGACGTAACGGCGGTTTAAGGGCCATTTATACACCCCTCCCGATGCCAAATAAAAAGGTGTGCTAATAGTAAGATTAGAGATAGTATGCAGGGAGGATGACACATATAGTGTCTACCAAGTAAAGTTGTGCATCTGAGGATAGATTTATAGGCACGTCTAAACATTACAAATTACATAATAGGACACATATATTGTCTACCAAGTAAAGTTGCGCATCTGAGGATAGATTTATAGGCACGTCTAAACATTACAAATTACACGATAGGCATGTAAGGCTTATTGCTCTTCCAATCACGATAGAACTGACAGGATTTGCCATTTGACAAGTTAGAATATACTGCTTATATATATATATATATAGCTATATTAACCAAACCCAAGATTAGAATGATACGGTTAACACGTTAGAATTATTATGACACAGTAAGACACGTACCTCGAGTAAGGTCATATGAAATAGGTGTCCAGTCCAAATTGTTCATCTAAAAGATAGATGGAAAAAAAGAAGAAGAGAGATTTCTTCCTGATAAAATATTGTAGCCATTAAAATTAATGACCTATAAGTATACCCTTCATCACATCACATGAAAGTAGTATATTTTAAGAGGATGTTTTTCGTTAATTTGATGTAAAGTTACAACTTACATTTTTCCAACGAATACACTTACTATAAGCCATTTTTATAACTTTCATGAGTATAATATGAACTCTCTTGTTGTCATGAACCAATCAAGTTAAAGGATGTAATGGTCAAATCCTTGAGGAAGAAGTAAGTTCCAAGATAGGGACCATCCATGTTAAGTTAAGAGTTCTGACAGCTTGAGATCAATATTATACTAAAAAAAATACCTATGGATTAAATAGGACCCATAAATAGCTTTTTCTTTTATTATAAACATGTTTGGGTTCTTACTCACGAAGCACAAAATTTTGTCGAGTTTAAAAATTTGATTTAAATTGTCAAAAAAAATGTGTTTAACAAATTATAATAACTATTTTCAACAAGTAAATAGAAGTTTATGAAATGTTTTGTTGAAAAGAAAATGATTTTTATTAAAATGAAAATGACTATTGTATTTTAGAAAGTTATAAATAATATCTATATACACACACCGAGAGACTTGTTGGAAACAAAGTGCGCAGCGAAATTTTAAAAAAAAAAATTCATTAGAGTAATTTCCAAAACACAAGTTTGACATGTTATATGTATAAGTTAGACAGATCTTACTAACCACAGTGTGCCGAAGAACCACCGCAATCCGTGTAGAGAAGTAACGTTCTAGAAGAGCCTCAACCAACTGGTCTTCTTTGCTATTCTCTATCCACAACCGGAGTGAGTGTGGGATCACATGTACAGCTCTTCCACCAGTGACTCTCCTTCCAACCAATAGAGAGAACCCAAAGCTAGTGCTCGTGATTTGTGAACAGAAGCTCTCAGGGAGTTTTTCAGATGCTCACTAGAAGAGTATCACTCTTAATCTCTCAAATTGATCTAAGTAAATCATGAGACTCACTCCCTTTTTATACCTATTGGTCCTGGGGTCAGTCCATATCAGATTCGGTCTCAAAAACTCGAAACAGAATCAAGTTCGGATCAATATCTGATAAGATCCGCGTGAAAACGTGTAATCTTATCTCCGCTAATCGGCAGGCCGAACTGTCTGATTGGCAGGCCGAACAGGCCAGTTCGGCAGGCCGAATACGCCATCCGGTAGGCCGAACTCCCGAGAAAAATCTCCACGAATCTTTTATTTTCCACCCGAGATTCTAAAGGATAAAGTCTTAGTTTTGATTCAAATAACCCAATAGAGAAGTTATCTGATCAAAACAAATCTTATCAAGATAATCTCTAAGAAAATAAATCAATTCACAATAATTCTACAAGTTTATCTTGTTCTAATTTTGTCCAAAATTAAGACAACCGATAAACAGACAAGAATTATCTGATCGCAATAATTCAACAAGTTTATCTTGAACTAATTTCTTACAAAATTAATTCAACCGATAAACAAACATAAATTATTTGATTCTTACAAATTTTTAAACCAATCTGATAAATCGGACATAAGTCACCAATTATTGGAAAAGCATGCCGTGTCGTTATAGGACTTTGTGAGCTAGCAAAGGGGACCAAAATGGACCTATGAAGTTCAAGCTCATGATAATTGTGAAACCCAATATCCCATATATACATTTCACAATTATCAACTCCAACGCTACTCCACTAAAAGCTTGGAGCTGCACTCTCGAACTTTATAGAATTACGAAGCTCGTGTAGCTAAGTCTCCATGACATATCATAGTGCATCGTATCCCCATATGATAATCCATAATCGACTTAAGGAAAAGTTCTATCTTACCTTCCCGATTATTTTTATCTTACGTTCCATTGTCTCACCATTAGAAAACTTACCATCCAAAGATAGTATACCATTCGGTTACACCTATGTATCCAAATGGTTGAGCGCTCCAGTTTTTCAATTACAGGACAACGCATATAAGAGGATATCATTACTCCTAAAGAGGAGCTATGGATTCCATATCTATGAATAACAAGTCTACGCTATCAAGAGTCATGCCTCCAACGTACCGGCATGCATACCACTATAGAGATGTGGAAGTCACCGATTGGTACATCAAAAGACACAAGTCGAGACAACGTGCCCACTATTCATCTCAGGATTAAGATACAATACAAATGACTGTCTAAAGTGAATCGCTTTGCCAAGAAAAAATTATTAATCCAAATCAATTCACTTTATGTCCCGATCCAACACATCGTCACCTATGACAACGCGCCAATGTTTCTATTCACAGAGTCCAACTCCAATGGTCAAGACAAACCATCTCCCAAAAGGGATATAGACAACATAACAATCTTTACATGAATAAAGCGCCCAAATTTATTCCCTCGATTGTGGATCATATGTTTTAGACCATCACCTTAAGAATCGTGTCTTCCACATAATCATCCCATCATATGCCCAATTCTTAAGGTTTAGACTGACAGTCTTAGACTACTATTTGCTTATCATACATTCACATAATATGAACGTAAAGAGGACAAGATTTGGTATATATATAAATGAATAAATTCTTTATTGATAAAAATGTTTCCAAAAATGTATTACATTTTTACTCTTTAGGGCATACATGTCTAACAATCTCCCACTTGCACTAAGTGAGTAAATACAGCAAATTTTGCATCCCCATAGCTTCCACATGCCTCTCGAAGACTCTCCCAGTAAGTGTCTTCGTAAATGGATCAGCTAAATTGTCCTCTGATGTGATCTTGCACACCGTGACATGCCCGCCCTCAACGAAGTCCTTTATCACATGATACTTCCGATCAATATGCTTACTCTTCTTGTGAAATCTTGGTTCCTTAGCATTAGCTACCGCCGCACTGTTATCACAGTACAGTAATACCGTTTTATCCATATCAGGAACTTCCTCAAGATCTCCAAGGAACTTACGGAGCCACACTGCTTCTTTTGAAGCATCACTAGCTGCCTCATACTCGGCCTCCATCGTCGAATCCGAAGTGCAATCTTGCTTCATACTTCTCCAACTGATGGCACCGCCACCCAGAGTAAACACAAACCCCGAAGTCAATTTCCTAGAATCTAGACAGGATTGAAAATCTGAATCAGTGTATCCTAGAGGAGTCAAGTCCTCACCCGAATACACAAGCATATACCCTCGAGTCCTTCTCAGGTACTTGAAAATATGCTTTACCGCAACCCAATGGTTCGGTCTTGGATCCGCCTAAAATTGACTTACAATCCCGACTGCATAGCTAATATCCGGTCGAGTGCAAAGCATGGCATACATAAGACTACTCACTGCTGAAGCATAAGTTACCTTCTTCATGTATTCTCTTTCTTCATAAGACTTTGGAGAGTCTTTCTTAGAAAGAGTAATTCCAGACCTAGATGGTTGCCCACCTTTCTTGGAATCCTGCATTGTAAACCTCCTGAGAATTTTATCTATGTAGCCAGCCTGAGATAAAGCTATCATTTTGTTCTTCCTATCCCGAATGATCTGGATACCGAGAATAAAATTAGCCTCACCTAAGTCCTTCATGTCAAACTGCTTGGTCAACCCTAATTTGACCGATGACAACGCCCCAACGTCATTGCCAATTAGCAGAATGTCATCTACATAGAGCAGTAGAAAAACCACCTTCCCATCCTTTATGTGTTTGTAAACACATGGTTCATCCACATTTTGTGAGAACCCATAAGTCTTGATCACTTGATCAAATCTTATGTTCTAAGAACAGGATGCCTGCTTAAGTCCATAAATTGACTTTAGCAGCTTACAAACCTTTCCCTCTTGACCCGCGACCTTGAACTCGTCTGGTTGTTCCATATAAATGGAGTCATCAAGATAGCCATTCAGAAAAGCCGTCTTGACATCCATCTGTCAAATCTCATAATCGAGAGCAGCAGCTATGGACAAGAGAATCCGGATGGACTTAAGCATGGCTACAGGCAAAATGGTTTCCTCATAATCGATTCCTTCCTTTTGCGTATAACCCTTAGCTACCAGTCTAGCCTTAAAGGTTTCGACCTTTCCATCCACTCCTCTTTTCCTCTTGTAGATCCACTTACACCCTATTGGTTTTACCCCTTCGGGAAGATCCACAAGCTCCTAGACCCGATTAGTCTCCATAGACTTCATCTCTATATTCATGGCCTTTGTCCAGAGTTTTGAATCAACATCCTCCATAGCTTCTACGTAAGTATAAGGATCCGTATCATGTTCATTTGGTTCAGCCAAAAAGATCTCCCCATTTAACATGTACCTTTTAGGTTGACGCCCGATCCTCCCACTACGCCAAAGCCCCTGAGGTTGTTGTTCAAGTTCGTTTGGTTTTTCTACACCGATCGGAATGGTTTCATTCGGAACCTCTGGAGTGAACGAATCACCCCTTAACTCCTCAAGCACCACTTTGCTTCGAGGTTTAAAGTCGTCCATGTAACTTTCCTCAAGGAAAGTTGCATTAATTGAAACCACGACTTTATTTTCCTTATGGTTATAAAAATAACCCCCTTTAGTCCCTTTTGGATATCCTACAAACACGCAAACTTCCGAACGTGCTTCTAACTTATTCGGATCCTTAAACAGGACATGAGTTGGACATCCCCATATGCGAATATGGTTTAAAGATGTCTTCCGTCTTGTCCACAACTCGTGAGGAGTTTTAGGGACCGATTTTGAAGGCACATTGTTCAAAAGATAACATGCGGTTTGTAGTGCATATCCCCAAAAGGATAAAGGTAATGATGAATAACTCATCATCGACCGAATCATATCCAACAAAGTCCTATTCCTTCTCTCCGCTACGCCATTCTGCTGCGGAGTGCCCGGCGCAGTCAAATGGGATAAAATCCCATTCTCTAACAAGTGTCCTAAGAACTCATTAGAAAGGTATTCCCCACCTCGATCAGATCGAAGTGCCTTTATGGGTCTACCCAATTGCTTTTCCACTTCAGCCTAAAACTCCCTGAACTTATCATAAGTTTTGCTTTTGTGGTGCATTAGGTACACATACCCATATCTTGAGTAATCGTCAATAAAAGTGACAAAGTACTCATACCCTCCTCGTGCCCGGATGTTCATTGGTCCGCAAACATCACTATGCACAAGTTCTAGAACCCCTTTGACCCTATTGCCCTTAGACCTGTATGGTCTTTTGGTCATTTTACCCTCCAAACAAGATTCACATTGAGGTATAGATTTCACCTTTAAATGACTTAAAGGTCCATCCCTTACCAACCTTTGAATCCTATTCAGGTTAATATGGCCAAGGCGCAAATGCCAAAGATAAGTCTTATTAGAGTGAGAAGTTTTAAGTCTTTTTGAGTTATTATCATTTATCTCAGCATTAAGCAATAAGTCCATCTTAGGTTTGATAAAATATAGATTATTTTGCATCCATCCAGAACAGATAAAAGATTTGTTTTTATGAATCACCACTTTTTCATTAAAAGATACCACGTAGGAGTCTTTAAATAAAGAAGATACAGAAATTAAATTCCTTTTAAATTTAGGAACATAAAAACAGTCTCGCAAAATTAAATTCCTATAATTATCAAAATAAAGATGGACATCTCCCACTGCTTCCGCTGAGACCAAGGATCCATCGCCCATCCGAAGCGTTAAGTCTTCACGAAGTAGACTTCTCGTTTCTTTGAATCCTTGTAGAGAAACACAAACATGATTAGTTGCACCGGAATCTATGACCCAGATGTCATTGGATTCCTCAACCAAACAAATTTCTAAATATAGAAGATCACACCTACCTCCCTTGGAAAGGAAGTCCTTGCAATGCTTCTTTATATGCCCGACCTTACCACAGAAGAAGCACTTAAGCTTCTTTGGGTTCTTCTTCTTCTTCTTCTTGCTCTTGGTAGCAGCAGGAATAGAAGACTTCCCACTCTTGGCCCGTTGCTTCTTTCCATTCCCAGAGTTAGGATTGGAACCAGAAGCAGCTACCATATTGGCCTCACCACCAACAGGAGACTCCCTGATCAGCAGTTCAAACTCCTGTAACTATTTCATCAATTCTGTCAAGGTCATATCCCGTCTATTGCTTAAATTAAAAGTAGCTCTAAACAGAATAAATTCCTTAGACAGAGTCTCAAAGACCATAGTCATCTGAGTTTCAGCATCGATGTCGGCTCCATTGGTTTGATCCTCAGCGAGGTAACCCATGACCAACATCATGTGCTCCTTTATAGATGTCCCCGGTCTCTGTCTACAGTTTAAGAGTTTTCGAAGTGCCCCTTGCGGCTTTGTTATGGCCTGGCCTCCAAACATGTCCTCAAGATTATCCAAGATCTGCTTCGCAGTCTCAAAATCCTGATGTTGAGCCTGCAGTACGTTGTTCATGCTAGCCATAACATAGTAGCGGGCCTGATCATTAGCATCTTTCCAGCGGTCGTACGCTTGGAATTGCTCATTACTTGAGTCTCCCGTAGGCTCAGGAGGACAAGGAGTTGTCAGAACATATTTCAGTTTCTCAAAGGAAAGGACGATGTTTAGGTTCCGTTTTCAATCGTTATAATTCTCACCGGTTAATTGGTTTTTGTCATGTATCGATGATAAAGCGTTTTTAGACATTTTCAATCTACAATAAAGAATCATATACCAAACATAAGCAAACATATATAATAATTTAGTAAGATAACGCAATCATGTAAAATCATACAAATGTGTTTATGTGTCAAAAACCTTGAAAATATCACAACCTTACAACGATAATTCCCAACTCAGAATTCAACAAGCTCCTAGGGGAGTCATGCCAAATTCAATCAGGAACACGGATCCCCTCCTGATTAATATATGCCATCCAGGATCCGTATGATCCAGCATATACTAATAATCGTTTCTTTGGCCATTAATTTTATTAACAGAGCTCCTAGGGGAGGTTAATAATAAAATCAACGTGAGTGTATAACCATCGTTTTAATATTTTATCCATGATTTATAATCACCACCTAGGGGTGTGCAACCATAAAGCATACTAAAATACCTTATCCTTTCAGAGATCCAATCTGGTACATGATAGAAATCCCTTCCTAGGGGTCGGGACCACCATGTTCTTCCTATGGACCAGCGATGGAGGCCTTAGGTCCTCTCTTTGAAAACCTTCTCCCACTCAATCTTTTGAGGTCAAGGTTTTATTTTAAAAATTATGTATGAACAATTTTAATATGAGCGACACTCCCTATTCTATATGACATGTTATCAATATACATGGTAAATCATATTATAATGCAGACAAGCAAAGCAATCAAGCAAAGCTACAAGCAAAATAATAATAACCGTAATATTATGGTTCCACCCTAGAGAATAGAAAAATAAGATTACAAGAGAATAATCGAGACATTATTCGATTCTTCATCCTTGAATCCTCAAAATGTATCCTTCTTCATGTAATATCCATCTTCAAGTCTTCAATCCCGTATGAATCAAATACTTCATATTTTCGGTCATATACAAATTTAATGTTTCTCAGAATCGTCCCAAAAATAAAATTAAAATTGCACCGAAAAAATTGCACCTTTTCTGGACACCTGGTAGCTCTCGGTCGGCAGGCCGGTCTGAGTGATCGGCCTGCCGATTACGAAGGTTCGGCCTGCCGGCAGAGCACCAAAATTTCTGTCCCACTGTCGGCCTGTCGGACCACACGTCCGGCCTGCCGATCTATGACCTTCGACCTGCCGAACTGTGAGGTCCGGCATGCCGACCGAGCAAAAAATTCTCAATCCAGAAAATACAATTTTAATGCAATTCATCAATTTTATTTTCAATAATTCAAAAACATAAAATTAGAGACTCAGGAAATCCCTGGAGGCGCCATCATCAATCTTCAAGATCCGTCTTCTCCGAATAATTATTTAATTACAAAATTCTTACAAATAAAAAATTAAATAACAATTCCTAGACGGAGATGATAGTCCACCATCTAATTACATGAAAAACCTAAAAACATATTCTAACCTCTAAGGAACCATAACCAGTATTAATTAATTAATAAATAATTAAACAATGATTTAATCAACCATAATTAATTAATAAACATTCACCACATAATCCATGACAACATATATATTATATAGAAACCTAGAGTGCCATCTCTCTATAAAATTCAATTCAAGCTTAGGAGAGATTAAGATCACAAAATTTATGCATATAACATGATCACAAACTTGCAAATTTATGTAAAAACCTCGGCTCTGATACCAATTGTAGGAAACAAAGTGCACAGCAGAATTTTTAAAAAAAATTTTCATTAGAGTAATTTCCAAAACACAAGTTTGACATGTTATATGTATAAATTAGACAGATCTTACTAACCTCAGTGTGCCGAAGAACCTCCGCAATCCGTGTAGAGAAGTAATGTTCCAGAAGAGCCTCAACCAACTGGTCTTCTTTGCTATTCTCTATCCACAACCGGAGTGAGTGTGGGCTCACATGTACAGCTCTTCCACCAGTGACTCTCCTTCCAACCAATAGAGAGAACCCAAAGCTAGTGCTCATGATTTGTGAACGGAAGCTCTCAGGGAGTTTTTCAGATGCTCACTAGAAGAGTATCACTCTTAATCTCTCAAATTGATCTGAGTAAATCATGAGACTCACTCCCTTTTTATACCTATTGGTCCTGGGGTCAGTCCATATCAGATTAGGTCTCAAAAACTCGAAACAGAATCAAGTTCGGATCAATATCTAATAAGATCCGCGTGAAAACGCGTAATCTTATCTCCGCTGATCGACAGGCCGAACTGTCTGATCGGCAGGCCGAACACGTCATCCGGCAGGCCGAACTCCCGAGAAAAAATCTCCATGAATCTTTTATTTTCCACCCGAGATTCTAAAGGATAAAGTCTCAGTTTTGATTCAAATAACCCAATAGAGAAGTTATCTGATCAAAACAAACTTTATCAAGATAATCTCTAAGAAAATAAATCAATTCACAATAATTCTACAAGTTTATCTTGTTCTAATTTTGTCCAAAATTAAGACAACCGATAAACAGACAAGAATTATCTGATCGCAATAATTCAAAAAGTTTATCTTGAACTAATTTCTTACAAAATTAATTCAACCGATAAACAGACATGAATTATTTGATTCTTACAAATTTTTAAACCAATCTGATAAATCGGACATAAGTCACCAATTATTGGAAAAGCATGCCGTGTCGTTATAGGACTTTGTGAGCTAGCAAAGGGGACCAAAATGGACCTATGAAGTTCAAGCTCATGATAATTATGAAACCCAATATCCCATATATACATTTCGCAATTATCAACTCCAACGCTACTCCACTAAAAGCTTGGAGCTGCACTCTCGAACTTTATAGAATTACGAAGCTCGTGTAGCTAAGTCTCCATGACATATCATAGTGCATCGTATCCCCATATGATAATCCATAATCGACTTAAGGAAAAGTTCTGTCTTACCTTCCCGATTATTTTTATCTTACGTTCCATTGTCTCACCATTAGAAAACTTACCATCCAAAGATAGTATACCATTCGGTTACACCTATGTATCCAAATGGTTGAGCGCTCCAGTTTTTCAATTACAGGACAACGCATATAAGAGGATATCATTACTCCTAAAGAGGAGCTATGGATTCCATATCTATGAATAACAAGTCTACGCTATCAAGAGTCATGCCTCGAACGTACCGGCATGCATACCACTATAGAGATGTGGGAGTCACCCATTGGTACATCAAAAGACACAAGTCGAGACAACGTGCCCACTATTCATCTCAGGATTAAGATACAATACAAATGACTGTCTAAAGTGAATCGCTTTGCCAAGAAAAAATTATTAATCCAAATCAATTCACTTTATGTCCCGATCCAACACATCGTCACCTATGACAACGCGCCAATGTTTCTATTCACAGAGTCCAACTCCAATGGTCAAGACAAACCATCTCCCAAAAGGGATATAGACAACATAACAATCTTTACATGAATAAAGCGCCTAACTTTATTCCCTTGATTGCGGATCATATGTTTTAGACCATCACCTTAAGAATCGTGTCTTTCGAATAATCATCTCATCATATGCCCAATTCTTAAGGTTTAGACTGACAATCTTAGACTACTGTTTGCTTATCATACATTCAACAAATATGAACGTAAAGAGGACAAGATTTGGTATATATATAAATGAATAAATTCTTTATTGATAAAAATGTCTCAAAAAATGTATTACATTTTTACTCCTTAGGGCATACATGTCTAACAAGACTTTAATAGAAACAGTAAGGAAGCATTAGAACGATATAGGACACTAATTAAAACAGTATAGGACACTAAGGTGGCCTAAAAAGAAGGAACACATAGCCAACCATAGACATGAAATTCACATGTAGAGAAAGTTAAGACACATCATGAATGTTTTCACGGTGGAAACAAAGTTGATTAGAACCCTGAAAGAGAGATAAGCTCTACAGATTTTAAAATACAGTAAGATGACACACATGTGATTAAGCCATTGAACAAGTTGGGATAGTTAAGGCTAGAATGACACGATTTTCTATGAAAATAGATGTTCAAAAGGGTATAATTTTAATCCCAAGGTGGGTAGAACATATACTAGACTCTAATGAACCTTTTTATAGGTTCAAGGAGATAATATATTTTTGCTCCTTTGGAAGAGCATACCCTAATCAGTAGCATAAGATTTAGACCGAAAATGATTTCTTACCCATAAATGGGTCGTGAAAACCATAAAACTACCTAAGTTCTTATGATATGCTATAGTAGCATGTACTAGATTCTAGGGTAAGTATAAGTAAAGGGAATCAATCATACGATTTCATAAACTATGAGAATCTACTACCCCGATATGTCGCGATAGTATGTTGAAATGTCTAGAATAAGCCTACCTAAGGAGAATCTATGGTATGATCTCCATAGGTTTAGGGATATAATGCAACCCCTTTATGTAGTATCACCATGAGATTTTCTATTGGCAGAAAGATATAATCTCCAATTTGCCTTTAAGAGACTAGAAGAAATTGCTAAAAGACAATAGTTTTGATTAGAAATCGTGAGAACGATTTAAATAATCAAGTATAACCTAGAAATTTCCCATGACTAATATAAAGGTCACGTGAGCAAAACCAAGAGAAACCCTACGAATATGAAGAATGGGAATGAATTTCTTTTTTCTCGCACCTCGAGGAGAGGCAAGACAAGTTCAAGAGAGATATGAAGGGATAAGCGTAAATGTTATGAACCCTTAGAAGTTTTAAAACAAGTAGATGAACATGTTTTAGACAATCATTATCACTAGTTAGGGATGACTACGTGATAAAGACCTATAGATTAAGCAATAAAAAGATAAATTTCCTAGCCATAACCTATGTACCAGATCATGATCTGGAGGCAGATACGTAACCTAACATGCGAAATAGGATAAGTACAAGTCTTGACAAGAGAAAAAATAGCTTCAAGAAAGCAAGGACAAATTTCCATATCAAGATTTTGAGGCAAAGTTGCCAAAAGAAAGAAAAACCCTATGAGATTAGGATACGAAACCATAGGATACCCCTAGTTTATCTCAATTTTCGAGGACGAAAATTTTATAAGGTGGGTAGATTGTAATGATCAAAAAAATCTAAAAATTAATAAGTATGATTAATTAAGGATTTTTCATAATTACTCAGCTAAGTACTTAAGAAAGGACAAGATTTGAGTTTATTTACACACAAATTTGAATGTCTTAATAGCTATAAGACCTTAGAAATAAATAATGTTGTGAATGCATAAATTTATGTGCTTTATTTATGAAACATGTAACAATGTAATGTCATGATGGTACATTAAAATAACTAAAAATAATTATTTAATGTGCTAAACTAAAAGTGTATGATTTATTGATTTCATGTACGGGCCAAAGAAGTGATTTTATTACGAATCTCAATTAGAATGTTTAAATTGGGATTACTTGACAACAAGTGGAATTTCCAACTTACTATGATGATGTGAAAAATTCCTATATGATGTCAGTTCAGTAAAAGAAACCCAGATCAAAAGTGATCATGAGCTCCATACCATAAATTGAAAATGGTGAGCACCAAGTTCAAGTATGCAAGATTTATGACATGTTTTACTATAATTGATCTCAAAATTTATAGAGATCATAAAGTAAGATAAGAATTTTAAGCAAGTTATATGAATCATTGGAAATTTAAGAATTCTAATATTTTGAATGTGTATAGTTAATTATTATGCACATTAATAATCACGTAAAGTTTAATATTATTATTGTAAAGACAATAATAATAATAACAATTGTCATAGTAATAGTAAAGAAGAAAAAGGACGTTGATGGGGTCCACAAATGTTAATCTATTGTTAAAATGTGGAACCATAAATGGCTCTTTACGAGAAGTAATTCGTGTTATATCTATAAAGCACGAGATTGTGCTAAGTTGGGAATTTTAAATTAAATTGACTTTTAGATAGTCAATTTAATTTACAAAACTTTTACAAAATTACAATTATTATTTTCATAATAAAATTTGAAGTTTACAATATGAAAATTTCTAATGAGAAGTATATGTTATAAATTTTAAAGTTTTAAAAGTAAAATAATAAAAATAATAATTATTATTATAATAATAAAATACTTATATCGAGCAAAGTTTTAAATATATAACATTTTCTTAAAATACATACATATGTATATATACACATGTACAAATATGGAAACAGTTGTGAAAATAGCTAATCATCAGTTTTGAAGATAAATGTATCAAAGTTTATTGTACCAAAATTAAATCACAAAATCCATATAGTATGTATAACTTTTATGAAAATGATTTTATGACAGTATGAAGATGTTTATACGGCATTGATACAACAAGAAAATTAGAATTTATGTAATATTTTAAAGAATGAGAATATTACAATTTTAAAAAGTACAGTTATGTCTATAAAAATTTCAAGTTTACGGATTAAATTTGATCTATCCGACACAACACAGTTTAGACTGTGTAGATACAAAGTTGTCTATAAATAGTGGACTACAAAAAAAAAAAAAAAACAGAGCCAATCAGATCAGCTCCCCCTTCTCTCTCTACTTTCTCTCTCCTCAAACTCAGTCCAAGATCCGACCTCCATTTTCAACACCTCCTACACCATCGGGAAGATCTAGAGAAGCTGAGTCCGACGGTGTGCCGTGCCACCCACAACTCCACCGGAGGTGGCCACACGCGCCGGTTGAAGCCGCAAAAACACGTCATCTTTCCGACGTGATTACTCCCCCGTCTGACCTCCGATTGACACGATCTTGGTGTCAACGAACTTAGATCGAAGAGACGAAGAGAATGGCACCGATATTACGGTATGGTTTTCACTAGAAAAGCCTCGACATAATCCTTCAATTTTTGTTGTCGAGCCGCCGTCGGAGCTGCCTTGTTCGACGATGGTATGGTGCACCGCCGCCCCCATTCCGTTCAGAGGGCGATGGGGAGTAAAATGCCTCAACCAATTTCACGATCGAGCAGCCGTTCGTCGGAGTTCCATCTCAACTATCGTGTGCCACCGTGAGGAACATCGATCACGACGTTCCCGGCTACCACGCCCCAAATTGGACGAGGGGAAATGTCCAGGCTTGCACGATGGAGCTTCCCAACACCTCAATTTTGGGGAAACGCCGCGGGAAGGCGGATAACCAAAATACACCGTGGAGTGCCACCGTGAGGAGGTGGAGCCATCATTCCACGTGGTGTTGAGCAGCTCCACCTTAGGGGAAACACTCAGAAACATATGGGGATCAAAATGCCTAGGTTAATTTCAAGGTAGCTTTACTAGAAGACCGAGATCGGAGTCTCGATTTTTGCCGCCGTCGTCGAGCTTTGATCCGCATGGTTAGAGGCCGAATTGGGTAAAATTGACACCACCATTGGACTTAGAAGGGTCGACCTAGGGGGGGTAGGCTCGAGCTCAGCCCCCAACGGAGCCAATCGTCGCCGATCAACCATCGATCAACGACCGGTCAACGTCAAATTTGGATTTTGTGATCCGGACCTCCGATCGATGATCCGAGACCACCTCCCAACTCGTTTCGATGCTCTAAACGTGATGGTGATCTCCGTTCAAGCTAATTCCACTCTGATGAAAATCGTTCGGTACCGACTGCGCGTAGATTGAGGAGACTCAGACTGCAGTAACGGAGTCCAGAATGATGTTTTCAACAATAATAAATCTCCATGGATCATTCCCAGCCATCCACCGTGGTTCGAGGAGCACTGCTGAGGATGCAACGTAGACTGTGGATGCAGCGAGATGCAATTGGACCCGCACAGCTCGGAGTCCAGGTAAGTAGGAATCTTGCCTATAGTATGAATAGTTTTAAAAATAAATTAATTTTAAATATTTTCATAAAATTTATGAAAATGCATGATCAGTGATTTATTACACTGTTATATGTTATGATGTGATATGTTATGTTATGAAATGATGTGAAATGCTATGATGATGATGATGATGATGATATGATTAGTGTGTGATGTATGCAATATATAAATTATATTGTTTAATCACTTTCAAGTCAAGTATGATAATGATTTACAACTCATGTATGATTAAGATTCACAATTCGTGAATTACGAAACTGTGATGTTATGTAGTGATAAGTCATATTACATATACACAATAAGACAAGTGGAACTTATAAGACAAGTTAAGGGTGTCATACCAACCTCCCGACCCACGAGGAGGCTCCATGTTAAAGAAATGAATGATTTTGGTGTCTTTGGGATCTCGCGAACCCTAACTTCCCAAGACTCGTGCGCAACCGGTACGATCACTCGGGCCCAAAGTAAGAAGATAAGGTACAGCTTAAATAATTAAGCATAAATCAAGTTGATAAGCAAGCATAAAATGCTCATGCATATTTTTGTTAAAATGATTTTTAATTATGTTTTGTGAGGTTAATTTCCTACTAGCTGAGCGAAAGCTCATTTAAGTATGTTCATGCTGTAGGTAAGAAAAACCTGTCAGTGACACTCGATGGGCAGTGGTGAGCGGCAGACGAATGGTGGAGATGGGAATGGATACCTCTCACGCAATGTAATATTTCCGCATTAGTATTTTACGAATTTATGCATGTTTTATTTTACGAAATTTCGTATGCTTACACTTTACGAAAATTATGTGCATATAAATAAGTAAATAATTTACGTAATTATGTTTTAAAACCGAGCTTGTGATTACGCAACATTGGTCCAGAGGATTTCAAAGTTTAAAGATGTTGCAATAAACGATGCAAGAAATGCACGAAATTTATAGGAAAGAAAATTATAAGTTTATCTAGAATTACAAAGGATTATTGGAGTTTTACATTAAGTTAAAAAATGAATTTTATGAATATGTTTCTATGAAATTATTATGAAAGTTTTAAAGAAAAGCTTTAAGAAATTAGTATCTTAAACTTAAAGGTTAAGTTATAAGAAATCATGTTTTGTTTAGTTTAAGAAAGTTACCTTTAAGAAAATAATATGATATTTCTAAGATGTTAAAATTATAAGCAACAATATATAATAATTGCTAAGAAAGTTTTAGAGAGCATTTAAGTGAGATTTTATTTTAATATTAATTTAAAATTGTCTTGAAAATAGTTTTATCTAAATTGAGAAATATCTTTAAAGTAATACTTGCTGAATAATTACTCTTATGTTTTAAAAGGAAAAGTTCAAGAAAAGTACTATGGTTATGTTTTAAGAAATTAATGTTATGAATTACGTAAAGGATTATGCTTTTAGAATTATAACTATGTTAAGACGTAATGCTTATTATTACGTTATTATCACGTTTTAGAATTTTATGTATTACGTTATGTTTACGCAATGTAGTTTTGAGAAATGATTATTATGTCTTTAAGTTTATATGTTAAGAATTCTTTATTTATAAGAATTCGTTTGTTAGTAAGATTTGAAAAATAGTTATTACTTCCTCTAGGTTTCATGTCAAGGATTCCACAGTAAGAATCCATTTAAAAAAAAAAAAATTATCACGAATTTCTCTACCTTATTTGTAAGTAAGTTTAAGTTTATGAGCATGTTTAAGTTAAGTGACGGCCACGTAAGGGCAGGTCGTTACACCCAAAGACTGCTACAACAACCTAAGCCAGAGAAATAGGAAAATATGCGAGCCTTCATCGGTGGCATGTGACAACCATGCGCCGTTATCACCCAACCACATGCCACTACTGCCTACCACCAAACGAGCCAAGGACACAGCCCGGAGAGCCGTCAACCCGAGGAGAGTGATACCCCTAGCCATCAGAGCACCTGGAGATCTCTGCCCCTCCCCCAGATGAAATCTATCGAGAACCCCCCTCCACAGAGCACTGACTCTCCAACAGCCCCAAAAGCACTAGCAGCCTAGAGATCGGTGTCTCCCACCATCTTCTTGTCCTTTCATACCCTTCCCACACCCTCGCCTCTATTACACACAACCGACAACCACCGCGCCGGCCTTGCATCTCCGATATCCTCCACCCACTAGTCGAACCACTTTGGGAGCATTTTTGAAGTTTCATCCTGGACCCAAAACACCGAGCTGGGAGTACGAAGGCCAACTCGAAGGTGGCACCAGACTCTAGCCTTGCACGATCTTAATGGTGCACGGAAGAAGCAAAAAACAAACCCTAGCAGAGCTAAACAAGTAGAGAGAGAAAATCCTTATTTTCTAAATCAATCTCCAACTAGCTAAGTTATAATTCATCTTGCAATTAAATGCTCATGCTCATTAGTCTCATATTCAAAGTCCTTAAATCAATATAGAATTAGGGTGTTTGGGTCTAACCGTGCTCTCAAACACCCTAAATATAATGGCTTCTTCTCTTTTTTTTAATGATTTCAAATGAGAATAGAATATGTATATGGGATATATTTCGGCGACAAGAAATCCGTTAAAACTTCTAAAGGCAAGCAAGAAGTATTATAAATCAGTCGCCATGACAGGACCAAATAGAAGACAAGTAATTGAATGGAACAAGTGACTCATAATTTTTTTTTTTTTGGGGCTAAAGAAATGATTGATTAATTAAACCAATAAGTAGGCCATGGCTATCCGAACAAATATCTTAATGTTCCCTTTGCATCAGTAAATGCCAAACAAAAATAGAGCAAAGACAATTAGAGTCCTCCAAATGGGCAAAAAGAAAAGCATCTACATGTCACAGTGAGCTTATTAGTCTTTTTTTCCCCTTTTATGCTTCTCTTTCTCACTTTATTTATTTTTTCTATTAATTATTTCCCTAAAATATTTTCACTATAAATTAGCCGAGAATTTTGTTTTACTTTTTTCGTATCTCTTTGGTTTATGCTCCACAAGATCATGCCCAACATGATTAAATTTTACACATCAGCGTTAAAGCAATCCGTGAGCAAAGTATTTCTATAAAAATAAATAAATAAGTAAAGACCCCGTGAGTAAAGTATTGGTAATAGAAATTTATATTTTTGTAAGAGAACATATTACAACAAAATGATTTGAATTATGATTCAAATCTATAAAGAGCGTGTTTGACAATACAGTTAGAATAAATTTATAGTAGCATGTGAGAGCTTTATACTCTAACTTATTTTTGCTTTTATACTGTAGCACGTGAAAACTTTGCATTATAATAGTTAAAATTATATAGTTAAAACGATGTTGTTAAACGAACAGGAAACAAACATGACAAAATATTAAAAGAATGTGTAGTTGAAACTTGAAAACGACATTTTAATTATATGGGTGGCCTTTTCTTTGAAGCTAGTTATAAACGCGTAGAACTTGCTTAAAATTGGTGGTTGAAATCTGCTCTGGTGTTGTCCAATCAAGGGTTCCTAGAATTGTGACTCTACAATTTTTTTCCTTAAAAAGGGGGGAATTATGGCTCTACAGCAACCCAAAAAGGTTGCCCCTCCTCCCCCATATCATAATGCGGTGAAAAGTTTTGGTGCTACCTAATTTATTAACTCATTTTTTTCCTTATTAATGAGCCAAAATCTAATCTATTGGCTATATATCTGCCTGATCTCGAAAAGCTTGGTTGGTATATTGACACCGAAAGGTGGGGAAAGAGCTTTAGTCCTCATTACCATGAAGACCCAAAAAAAAAAAAAAAACATAGTAAATAGTCATCACCTTGCTAAAGTTTCCAACCAATTTAAGTAATCCTTGTATTATTGTTTTAATAGCATTGAAAAATGAACATAAAAGTGTATGAACTTGAAAACAACTGATAAATTTATAATTTAAAAAGTTACATGGACCCCTTTTTGTAGATTGAACCTATTGGTAAAAGATATATCCACTTTACTCTCAGGCAATTAGGCAAATAACGAAAGTGTAGTCCGGTCCTTCAGTTTATAGAAGTAATTAGTAGTAAAGCTTTAAAACAGGAACTTTTTAATTTGAAAATTCTTAATCTTCATAGTCTCATCTAGTTTCAGAAAACAAAAACAGTAGAAATGATCATGCCTTTTTTTTCATCATTATTCTTTTCCTCGCAAAGACAATAATGGTGCCCCTCTTATTCAAGCCACAAAATGGTATTTTTCTTGAATCCAAAATAGTAGTTCTAGATCTATAATGTTAGTTGACATTAATGTCATTACATAAATAGAAAAATACACACACACGTATATGTATATTTGTGTACGCGCGCGCTTAATAATTAGCATAGTGCACAGTTTTAACAAGTTTTTGGGCTTAAAATTATGGCTGGGAACTTTGAATCCTCTTCCCAAAAAGCCTGCCTTATCCTCTATCCAATCCATTACACAGTCACCTCTTATGGTAACAAAATCTAATGGTTTTTAATTGTGTATTTAGCGTCAGTCTTAAAAAAATCCTTTACAAAATTAAGGTGGTTGGATAAGTAATAGCCCATCTCTAAAACTGCCACTGTCGTGATAGCTGTTTGGCAAGGAGTGATTTCAGCAACTATCGTAATTATGAATAGTATAAAGCTCTCACATGTTGCAATAAAAAGAAAAAAATTACTATAATGTAAAGCTTTCACATGATATAATAAAAACAGTTTTAACCAATGGTTTCTACCATTATATCAAATACCTTAAAGTTTGATTGGACACTTTTTTTTTGTAAAGGGATCGCATTTTTATTTTATTTTATTTCTCCTTTTACTATTTAAACTCTTTTCTTTTCTTTTTTCCTACTCAAGGTATCGGCTGAGGAAAATATCAAAGTTAACCGGAGACTCGTCGAAAATATTTTGTCCTTTCACTTAAACCAGCAACAGTGATGGGCAACGACTATAAATGAAAAGATGTCAACGACCGCGCAACGATTGGAAAGGATGTAAAGGTGGACGAAGCTTGCATGAGACTGGCACAAGGCCCGGATCTCTGTGGTCCAAGGCTACCAACGCCAACCATTGCTTGGGGCATCAGTTCAAGAGCAGGATGGAAGGATGAAGGAAAAAAGTAAGAGAGAGGAAGGTTATTTGGACCAAAAAAAAGGTGGCTATTAGAGCCAAGAGAGGCACAAGCGAGACTTGCACTAGTATTTGTTTGCTCTGGATAGTAAGAACATAATTTTGGATCTTAAAAGGAAACCATCTTTCCAACATAACGAAACACACGCCAGAATAAAAAACAGACAGTAGCAATAATTAATAATGTCTTTAAAAATACAGTCGCTTAAACTTTTTTGCTGACTAAAAGGGCCTTAGAGCATTAAAGAAAAATGGTGTACAAAGTTGGAGCCCTGCTGCCTACAATTCAACAGTAAACATGTGATGGCCTGATTGAAGAAAACCACGAGTTATCAACCGTTTGGTAATTTTTTCAAGATAGGTGAAAATTGTTTTGTTTTAAAAAATAAAAATTTTTAGAGAATTATGTTAAAAGTATTTTTAAAATTTTTATCTCAAAAAATGCGCAAAATCATTTCCAAAAATTCCCAAAACAATAATAAACGAGGCCTTATAACTCACCCGTTCCTAAAGGCTGCCTTGAGGTATCACCAGAAGCCCATCCCTGATAGTCTTTTACAAGCTACACAGCCAATTTCTTGGAGCATCAGTAGAGAACAAGTGCAACATGACAACAAGTGAATCATTTACTTCATTTCTGTGGAAAAGATTGCAATTTAAAAGAGACATTGAGTTGACCGGCATTCATGGAGATAGTGTTGATTGCACATACGCTGAAACATATTCATATCAGGTACTGGCACTACAAAATCATGAAATTTCTGTGTAAATGATCGGTTTATAAGTAGAATAATCCACAAAAGTGCTTGCCTACATTTGCTTGCGTAAAAGATAATTCCATCTAGAATTGCCAGGCTGGCAGGCATGTTTTTTCAGAAGTCCTAGCTTACGAATTAAAATCATGTGTTTCTAGAACCAGAACTTACATGAAAGAAATATTACATGACCTTATTTAATAGGCAACATAGATAGAGATTTATTCCTTTCTTTGCTCTAAACATAATGAAAAAAGAATTATCTCGATCAAATATGAAACGAAAGTTATGATATTTTTTCTAAAAGTATACAAGAAAGAAAAACTCAATCCGAGTTAAGTTTCAAATTCAAATTTAAGGGGAGGGTAGACTTCAGAATTTCCACTCAAAACTTAATTCGAGTTGAGTTTCAAATCTGAATTTTAGCCTCAGCAAACAGCAATTAATTTTGAATCTTAGGCTTAAATTTGAGTTTGAGTTTTTTATTCGAATCATCATACCAAATGCACCCCAAGATTCTAGACCCACCTAAATTATTTAGGGTTCTAGCCGCATAATTACCACCACTAAATCCCATTACCTATATTTTAAGATGGTAAGCATTTCCTACCGCCTCTTAGTTTTAAAAAATTGAGTAGATTTAAGGAAATTCATGAATGAAAAGTAAAGTAATGCATCATATACGGACTATATCTTTGTTGGCTGTGGCTAATAAGCACAAGTGAGATAGTCAAAAGCCAATCTCAATTACGTAAGTTAGCTATCACATCCAAGCACAATTGCACTCAACTCATCATAAGCAAATGAACGCAACCATAGAATCATCATGCAAAAAATATTTGGAGCATTTGATATAATCAAAATAGAAATAAATGGAGCCAGAATTAGTAGTTATAACCTTTTCCTGCCTCATTAAAAGAAAAGAAAAGTCGATAGAAATTTCCACAAACCTGTGCCATAAAGCGAGGGAGCATGATCTTTAAAACTTGAATTTACATATTATCAACGTTAAGATAGAGGTATTTTAAGAGTATTTAAAAACTGTGCTGCAAAAATATCCATGTTAATCAATATCTGTGTTGTTTTAAACCGTTACCTCGATTGACAGCCTCTGAAGTGAGTTGTTGCTCTGGCAAGTCCCTTTCATTGCTATCGCATGATATTTTATTCTCCATAAAAGCTGCATGCCCACACCAAATAATGTCAAAGCATTCCTGTAAAAAGGATAAACCAAATGACTACAACAAATGATTGTTTGTTCATCTAGAATAGAAACCCCAGTATCCATCTTGCATCATTTTGAATGAAGCCAATGCAACCAATTGTGTAAAACCTCGTTCACCATCCCGAGCAGCTGTTGTATAATAGTGTAGAACAATGATAACAACAATAATAGTCTACTGGAAGAATTACATAACAATAATAGGCTAATTCATAACCAGATTTTTAAAATTTCTTGGTACAAGATGACCTATATATAGTTGGGCAATTTAACCCAGAATTCACAAATGCTCCAAATGACAACAAATTTTTAAACCTGCACAAGTTGATTCGTAGTAATATCTAACAAAAAACAATTAATACAAGTCGGCACAAGAGACGAAAGTATACAATTGGTCAAGCTGTTACCACAGGTTGTAAAGTTGTCAAGTTTCCAAGTTACACAAAATTATAAAATTCATTTTAACAAAATACGAAAATAAGAAAGGTACTAATTCTTCTCATCGACCCGTAGTATAGGTATGTGAATTGGTATCTTGTTCCACATTGATTTGATACCAAAATTGGCCAACATTGGGGTGAAGTCCTAATGCACCTCCCACCAGTTTTGACAAGAGCAAGGGAAATACTTCCTCTGGTTCTCAAGAACATTGCAGACGCAATAATACCTATAAATTCACACATGATAACACGACAATCCTTCTGCAGCCTACAAATTGGTCACAAACGCTAACAAAGACTTTCCATTTTCTAGCCAAAAAAAAGTGACTTCTCCTAAGAATCTAACAACACAACGAGTTCAAGTGTTATATCCATGAACACTTTGAGCTAGAAGGTGTTGAATCTAGATTATTGTATGCCCTAACACCTACATAAAATTTTTCCATTTCTTTTGAGCCCACCTCAGATCCCTTGCCTAATGGTTCTCAATCATTAGCTGAGTCCATGTATGCCATGTCTATTGAACTTCCTCATGAGTTAGCTCCTCTAGAGACATTTAGCATGCTATATACTTGGTTCGAGGTATACAATAGCCTAATATTCCCCAATAAATGATGAATGAGAGCTGAGTTGAATAGGCAAATTTGAGATTCATAGAGAAAGGTATCATTCGTCAAAGCCTTAGCTCGTGCCATGTTCCTATTTTGTCATTACTTAATGCTCAAGATATCACTTTTTGGTTCACTCTATCTGGCTACAAGTATGTGTTGAAAAACAATACGTAGCGGAATTTTTTTAAAAAAATTCAATTAGAGTATTTTCTAAAACACAAATTTGACATGCTAAATACATAAATTAATGACAGATCTTATATACCTCTTTTGTATATCGAAAGCAGCAAGAAACCGTGAAGAGAAGAATGTTTGAGAAGAGTCTCAATTAGTTGGTCTTCTTTGCTATTCTCTATCCACGAGCGGAGTGCGGGTGGTCGCACGTCGTATAACCTTTCCTACGAGGACTCTCCTTCCAACCATTTGAGAAAGCCTAGAGCTAAAGTTCTTAATGTTGAACAATAGCTCTTAGGGAATTTTAGGGTTTCTCTCACTAGAGTACTCATTCTACGTTTCTCAAATGATTTCAATAAGAAAGAAATCTCACCGCCCTTTATAGTGGTCAGATTTAGGGTTAAACCTTATCAGATTAGGCTTCAAGATTCGAGTTTGGATCAGTTTCAGATTAAAATGTGTAGATGCATTATCTGACTCTAACTACCATGGTCGACTGCACCTAGTATATCACAATCGACTGTGCTGTCACTAATCAGGTGTTCGAATCGAATTCAAACTTTGTTAAGCTTATCTGATTGATCCAATCTCAACCAATTAGATAAATCCTATCTTATTTGACCCAAGTATCTTTTATAGAGTCTCAATTTTAATTCAAATAACTTAATAGAAAGGTTATCTAATTAAAATAATCATATACAAATAAACTCATATAGATAAAATATTATCCAAATAATTCAACATGTTTATCTTGAATTAATTCACAAAATTAATCCAATCGATAAACTAACTTGAACTATTAAATCCAATTAACTCAAATTTTAGGCAATCTAATAATTTAACATTAAGTCACTACGTATCATTACAAGATTTATTATGAGCTAGCAAAGGGGACCCGATAGACATAAATAAATCAAACTCCTATAATTATAAAATACAATATCCCAGATACATATTTTATAATTATTAACTCTAACGTTACTCTACTAAAAGCTTAAAGTTCTACTCTAGAACTATATAAAATTACAAAGCTCCAATAAGCTTACCATCCATAACATATCATAATGTGTAACATCCCCATAGGATATTCAGAATCGGCTTAAGGTTAAATTCTATTTTACCTTCTTGATTATTTTTATCTTACAATGTATTATCTCACCATTGGAATACTTACTATTCGTAAATAATATACCATTTGGTTACACCTATGTATCGAAATGGTTGAGTGCTCCAGTCTTTCAATTATAGGATAATGTATATAAGAGAATATCATTAACTCTACAAAATAGCTATGAATTACATATCTATGAATAACAAGTCTACATCAATTAAGAGTTATGTCTCCAATGTACCGATATGCGTACCATCATCAAATCAAGATGTCACCTTTTAGTACATCAAAAGACATAAGTTAAGAATATGGGTTGATTGGTCATTTCAAGATTAAGACATAATACATGTGATTGTCAAAAGTGAATAGATTTAAAAAAATAGAATTATTAACCAAGTCAAATTAACTTTTTTGTCCTGATCTACTATATCGTCAACTATGACAATATATCAATATTTCTACTCACAGAGTCCCACTTCGGTGACCAAGACAAGCCATCTCCTGGTAGGGATGTAGACAACATAATAATCTTAGTATGAATAAAGTACCCAACTTTATTCCCTCGGTTGCAGATTTTATCATTTAGGCCATCACCTTTAAGATTCATGTCTTTCGCATAATCTATCCATCATATGTACGATTGCGGTAGGGATGTAGACCATCACCATTTAGACCATCTCCTGGTAGGGATGTAGACAATATAACAATCTTAGCATGAATAAAGTGCACAACTTTATTCCCTCGATTGCGGATTTTATTATTTAGACCATCACATTTAAGATTCATGTCTTTCGCATAATTTGTCCATCATATGCATGATTTTAAAGGTTTAGACCGACAGTCTTAGACTTTTATTTGCTTATCATATATTTAATAAAAATAAACATAAAGAGGACAACATTGGGTATATGAATAATAAATAAACTTTTTATTGATAAAATATCTCCAAAAACTTATTACGATATTTACTCCTTAGGGCACCATGTCTAATAGTATGGCCTTCCTCTTCTTGTTGACAAACCAAATTCGATAGCTCTTTTCAAGAGTTGTGAGCATCTGTAGTAAGTGAGTGGTGCAAGTTGAGTGAAGAATGTAAGGTCAGGTGCTTCTAAAGAGAGATTTTAGGTTTATAGGTCATTTTTTGCCACAACAATTGGTGGGCCCTCAAGCTATAGAATTCAAAATAAGTCTAGTAAGAAGGAACATCAAATAAATAAATTGTAGATAGATAGATAGATAGCAAAATCTTAAGTAGAAATAGAGGGTGGTATAACATGTATTATTGTTACAATGACCTTGTAAAGGTGTAACAATGAGAAATTCACCTATCACACATTAATATCATATTTTCTAAAGTCGTTCTTACATAAATAACATGTTACACCTTTATATTTCTACATATTACAATGTAGAACCATCAATTAAAGAAAAACCCTAAATAAATAAATGAATAAAAAGAGAGAAATACATAGAAACACACCTTGGATGACAAGAGCGTAATGCAACACCTTTTGGGCTACTCCTCTACTCGACAAGTAGAATAGGGCAAACCTCAAAGGCAAAGAACTTGATTATGTACACACAACACCTAAATGTGTTATCATCCACTCTTTCTATCATCTCAGCGTCCAACACTGAGTACTGGCTTGTTGGTAAGCTCATGTACTCACCTACCAACAAAAAAATCCCCAAATTTAAAACACAAAAAAATGAAATATATAGAAATTTCAACCAAAAAAAGGAGAAAAATAAGTTGAATGCATAGGTTCAGAACTCTATTGCACCATTACTTGAGCATTTCAAAATCATAAGATTCACGACACGAAAACAACAAGAAAATGGAAAATAAAGCAATTCCAAAAGCAAAAACAAAAACAAAAAAAAAGAAGCTAAAATTCTGATGCACCAATATGTGATTTCATTCTAACGTTACTTATTAGCATCTCAAAATCCATAAATTCAAAATATAGCAACCACAATAAAATGCAAAGATAGAAACTCTAAAACTAACAAAAACCCAAAAACGAAACCGATATTTTAGTGCACGAACCCAAAATTCCATTGTCACATTACTAAGCGTTTTTCAGAATCCACAAATTCAAAACATAGAGACGTCAACAAACCGAAGTTCCAATGTACGAATCCAAAACTCTGTTCCAACATTACTTGTTAACATTTCAAAATCGATAAGTTCAAAACATAGAAAGCACAACAAAATGCAAAAACATTAATTTTAAAAACAAAAAAAAAGAAAAAGAAAATAAGAAATTCTTGTCTAACATTACTTAGAGGGCTTTCCAGCTGTCGAACCAGTATGGACTCCTTTCCTCGAGCTAAGAAACGAGCTCTTAGGTTTGAGTTTGTCGAGACAAGAATTGAAGGCTGTAACGCCCCGCCTTTTCGGATCGTCACTTAACTTTCTTAAACATCATTACTTAAACATTAATCTTTCTTACTTGTAAGAAATTACTAAAAATTTTCTTTCTTTCTTTTAACATCCTTTAAAACGTTCTTAAAAACTATTGCGACTTTTGTCGCAATTTAAGTTGAGACATTGCTCAATACTTGTCTTTAAAACCATTTCAAATTATTTCTTAAAACTTAGAAGAAACATTACTGAATCATAACTTAAAACTTAACTTTACACTACTACAAACTGTGGATTCCACGACGGTTTATAACTGTCGTGAAAAAATTTCATGAAAGCTTCAGTCGTGGTACAATGTGGAGTTTTTACGAAGATTTTTTACCATCGTGTAATACAAAAATTGGCACGAGGAAAGGTAAAATGGGGTAGGATTCCACGACGGTTTCATGAAAAATCGTCGTGGAAAAGGGGGATTCCACGACGGTTTCATGAAAACCATCGTGGAATCCCCCCTTTCCACGACGATCACGACGGTTTCATGAAAACCCGTCATGGAATCCCCCCCTTTCCATGATACTTTTTCATGAAACCATCATGGAATCCCCCCTTTCCACAACAATTTTTCACGAAACTGTCGTGGAATCAAAGGATTCCACAATGATTTTCAAAAAACCATCGTGGAAACCTTGATTCCACAACGGTTTCATGAAAAACCGTCGTGGAACAGGGGGATTCCAAGATGGTTTTTCATGAAATCGTCGTGGAAAATTGGTATTCCCCCCAAAAAAAATTCACCAAAAAATTTTGTTTTCCCACGAGATGGCCAGTCCCGTGTGTTATCTATTACAACAAGGCCCTGATTGCATACAAAAATTAGAGTATATTGAAATTTCTAGGTATTTATAAGATCATTTACATTTGAGCTATTTTCAGCAATTGGTTATCTACTATCTCCATCTATCTATTTAAAGAGCACATACCTATTTACAAATTGTACCCACTCTAATCTAACTTCATGTATATCCGTATATATATAAAAATCCTTTTTTTCTAAGGCTTGTATACCACATGTAATTATATCCCGCATGAAACGTAGAATAAAAAAACCACATTCTATGTTTCCTTGTTGTCTTGGACACTTACGTTTGGAATATAGTGTTTCGTTCGGTCAGTTTGTGACACCGCTTTCCACTTGAAGCTTCCAATCGTTAAGTGCCCTAACAATGTGTCATTTTTATATGAATTAATAGACAATACAAATATGTGGGACTAAAAACATTTAATTTAAATTTATAAGAGAATATTAGTACTTACAATCTTGTGATTGATACAAAATCCTCACATGTGGGTGTCCAAGGGGGTCAAACCAATATATTTGGTCCTCCCATGGCGAAATAAGTCCCAACATCCAATGTTCTCCAACATTGTATGGCAGGAAGAATAATTTCCCCCTTGGTGCTTGAGCTAATAGGTGGAGGAGTGATGTGGCGCGCTCTCTATGATCACTCTGTAAGTCTCTTACAGTACTTGAAACAATGGTCAGAGATATGAAGCCGAAATTTTGTGCCAAGCCTTGAAGTTCACAATATTCTGCCAAAAAACTACAATAGAAAAAAATACAGTCAATTATTTGAAAGCACCTTACAACTCTACCTATATTTTAAAAATATGAAATAAGGATGAAGTTATTACCTAAGGTATACCAGGATACAGTTTGCCCCAATTTTATCAAAGTTGATGAAGTAGTAAACGTCTTTATACCCCACATAGATAGGGAATTCATTACCAATGACATTTATCGGTATTAGGCACTGAATTGTCGACCCATCGTGCATGAAAGAATGTGCGTATAGAGCCAACTGCATAAATTCTTGAGGTACTGAAGCGAAGTTAAATGCTTGCAGTTGCTCATTAGCAACGGTTTGCTCTTGTTCTTGTTCTACCTTAGGTTGTGATTCTCTTGCTTTTGTAGAGCTTTTCTTTTTGGCGTTTCTTTCCGCTTAGATCTTGTGGAACGTGGCTAGGCGCTCGACTCATCTTCATCAATGCGATGACTTCAACTAACTTCTTCGGCCATGCGATGAAGCTTCTGATTGCTTCACCCACAGTTGTTGCTTCAAGTGTTGGAACAGGCAATTCAGCTGTTCTAACTCTGATGGTAGTGATGCTAACGCGCATGTTCTCTTCCCCTAATAGTTGTCCATGAACTGTATTAGTTGGAAGACTCTCCATCCACACCTTTCCAAGCGCAACAAGTGCACACCCACCATTAACTCTATCCTCAACGAAGAGCTTACATTGTTCGGGCTCTTGACAAGGAGGTGACAATTGGACTTCTGGAGCTTTTGAAGCTTCTGGACCTTCTGCTACATTATTGGGAGAGTTACAACTAGCTTTGACGTTGTTGCATTGTGAGATGCCATCATCGGTCGACTTGGCGTCCTTGGGAAATGAGCTTCGTCACAAGACCCTGCAGTTTTGCAATCTCCATCTGCATTTTCGACATTTGGAAATTCAATTTTGAAGTACCTGATTAGAAGTCAAAGTATTGAGACTGCTTCACATACTTCGATTGACCGCAGACACGACCCGAATGTTCCTGTTTCCCTAGTGCCCTCGTCAAAATGTCATCATTACCGACCGATTGGAAGCTCCCTTGACTTTGTTGCGTTGTGTATTCATCCTATAAAACAACATAACCATGTTATTTAAGCAATCATTGATCTAGTATTAAATTACTAATTAATTGTTCATGGTCAATAAACTTACAATCAATTTCCCAATTTCTGCAACTTTTGGATTTTTGAACTGGTCATCAGGACCTTGACGTGATTTGACCCACAACTCCTCACATGTTGGTAGCACGCCTGTCTTTGCAAACTGTGTTACGCTATGTTAGTAACCTAGTAATGATAGAATAATTGATATATGTAATATGAGTAAGATATTAACGTACCAAGGATTGCTCGAGCTCTCTATATCCGACTAGGCCAACCATAGAGCATATTTATTTTGCGCTCGCATTTTTCTTGTGTTTGATGATAGCAGTTGGAATCCGGTTGAACGTCGATACCTAACAAAAGCTTCCCAATCGTCATCGTTTATGGAGGGGTAGTAGTGTACTACTGTAGGAGGCCGTTGATGTACATTCTCATCCTCCTTCGGAATAGAAAGGTATGGTTGTATGAAGGTAACATAGAGGTTAGATCTGAACCCCTTTGCTAATTCGTTAGAAACCTTCAAAGCCCTTTTCCTATACCAGTCCTCGACTGTGAAAGCTGCGTATATCTCTCTCCAAATCACATCTTTTACTTTGTCTAAATCCTTAGACCTCCAATATTTTGTCCATAACGGAACGTGCTCTCGACTGAGGACTCCTATCCAACTACTTAATTCATGGCCGGGTGCACCTTCCTGTTGGCCTTTTGAAACAAAAGTTACTTCAATTCTTAAACCTTTCTTTCTCATTCGATGAATTTTTTTCATTAATGTACCCCTTCGCGTAAAGTCTACTCTCGGATCAAATTCAATTCGCCTTCGTGGCTTATTGCATTGATTTCCCTTGCTATATTACGATGAAGATAGAGTGCAGTCTTCGTACTCGTCCTCGTACTTGTCACTATCAATGGGGCGAGACATTGTACCTGTGCAAAGTATTCCAAAACTAGCACATACATACTAATATTAAATCACAAACTACACATATTCACATCTTCACATATTCCATTTCTTACATTTTTACACAATTTCACATATTTATTTAATTTCACATATTACACATATTCACAAATTTAGAATTTCAATTACATATTTAATTTCACAAATTGCACATATTCACATATTACACATATTTACATAACCTCACATATTACACATATGCACAACTTTACATATATTGACATAATTTGACGTATTCAAATCTTGACATATTCACAAGTTTACAATTTCAACAACACAATTTCACAAAATCATTTCATTTCACATGTTACACATATTGACAAATTCACAATTTCAATTACACATATAATTCTACAAATTACACAGATGCACATAATTTCAACTCCAATTGTACATATTTACATATCCTCACAAAAGACACATTATGCACATCTTTACAACTTTAATTACACAATTTCACAGATGGGCGAGGGTCGGGCCTCGCGGGAGGGGGGGTTGGGTGGCTAGACGAGGGGAAGACGGGGGTGGGGGGGCGCTGGGCGAGGGGGGGTGCGGGGGTGGGAGGGGTGTTGGGGGCCTGGGAGAAGGAGGCGAGGGGGGTGGGGGGGGGCTGGGCGAGGGGGAAGAGGGGGGTGGCGAGGCACGGGTGGTGGGGGGCTCTGGGCGAGGGGGTGCGGGGGGTGAGGGGCTGGGCGAGGGGGAAGAGGGGGGTGGGGGGGCTCGACAAGGGGGAAGAGGGGGGTGGGTGTTGGAAACAAAGTGCGCAGCGGAATTTTAAAAATTTTTCCATCAGAGTAATTTTCAAAACACAAGTTTGACATGTTATATGTATAAATTAAACAGATCTTACTAACCTCAGTGTGCCGAAGAACCTCCGCAACCTGTGTAGAGAAGTAACGTTCCAGAAGAGCCTCAACCAACTGGTCTTCTTTGCTATTCTCTATCCACAACCAGAGTGAGTGTGGGCTCACACGTACAGCTCTTCCACCAGTGACTCTCCTTCCAACCAATAGAGAGAACCCAAAGCTAGTGCTCGTGATTTGTGAACAAAAGCTCTCAGGGAGTTTTCAGATGCTCACTAAAAGAGTATCACTCTTAATCACTCAAATTGATCTAAGTAAATCATGAGACTCACTCCTTTTATATAGCTATTGGTCCTGGGGTCAGTCCATATCAGATTAGGTCTCAAAAACTCGAAACAGAATCAAATTCGGATCAGTATCAGATAAGATTCACATGAAAACACGTAATCTTATCTCCCACTAATTGGCAGGCCGAACATTCTGATCGGCAGGCCGATCAGGCCGGTTCGGTAGCCCGAACACATCATCCGGCAGGCCGAACTCCTGAGAAAAAATCTCCGCGAATCTTTTATTTTCCACCCGAGATTCTAAAGGATAAAGTCTCAGTTTTGATTCAAATAACCCAATAGAGAAGTTATCTGATCAAAACAAACTTTATCACGATAATCTCTAAGAAAATAAATCAATTCACAATAATTCTACAAGTTTATCTTGTTCTAATTTGTCCAAAATTAAAACAGCAAGAATTATCTGATCGCAATAATTCAACAAGTTTATCTTGAACTAATTTCTTACAAAATTAATTCAACCGATAAACAGACATGAATTATTTGATTCTTACAAATTTTAAACCAATCTGATAAATCCGACATAAGTCACCAATTATTGGAAAAGCACGCCGTGTCGTTACAGGATTTTGTGAGCTAGCAAAGGGGACCAAAATGGACCTATAAAGTTCAAGCTCATGATAATTATGAAACCCAATATCCCAGATATACATTTCACAATTATCAACTCCAACGCTACTCCACTAAAAGCTTGGAGCTGCACTCTCGAACTTTATAGAATTACGAAGCTCGTGTAGCTAAGTCTCCATGACATATCATAGTGCATCGTATCCCCATATGATAATCCATAATCAGCTTAAGGACAAGTTCTATCTTACCTTCCTGATTATTTTTATCTTTGTTATGGCCTGGCCACTTTGTTATGGCCTAGCCTCCAAACATGTCCTCAAGATTATCCCAGATCTACTTCTCAGTCTCATAATCCTGATGTTGAGCCTGCAGCACGTTGTTCATGCTAGCCATAACATAGCAGCGGGCCTGATCATTAGCATCTTTCCAGCGATCGTACGCTTGGAATTGCTCATTACTTGAGTCTCCCGTAGGCTCGGGAGGGCAAGGAGTTGTCAGAACATATTTCAGTTTCTCAAAGGATAGGACGATGTCCAGGTTCCGTTTTCAATCGTTATAATTCTCACCGGTTAATTGGTTTTTGTCAAGTATCGATGATAAAGCATTTTTAGACATTTTCAATCTACAATAAAGAATCATATACCAAACATAAGCAAACATATATAATAGTTTAGTAAGATAACACAATCATGTAAAATCATACAAATGTGTTTATGTGTCAAAACCTTGAAAATATCACAACCTTACAACGATAATTCCCAACTCAGAATTCAACAAGCTCCTAGGGGAGTCATGCCAAATTCAATCAGGAACACAGATCCCCTCCTGATTAATATATGCCATCCAGGACCCGTATGATCCAGCATATACTAATAATCATTTCTTTGGCCATTAATTTTATTAACAGAGCTCCTAGGGGAGGTTAATAATAAAATTAACGTGAGTGTATAACCACCATTTCAATATTTTATCCATGATTTATAATCACTACCTAGGGGTGTGCAACCATAAATCATACTAAAATACCTTATCCTTTCAGAGATCCAATCTAGTACATGATAGAAATCCCTTCCTAGGGGTTGGGACCACCATGTTCTTCCTATGGACCAACGATGGAGGCCTTAGGTCCTCTCTTCGAAAACCTTCTCCCACTCAATCTTTTGAAGTCAAGGTTTTATTTTAAAATCATGCATGAACAATTTTAATATGAGCGGCACTCCCTATTTATATGACATGTTATCAATATACATGGTAAATCATATTATAATGCAGACAAGCAAAGCAATCAAGCAAAGCTACAAGCAGAATAATAATAACCGTAATATTATGGTTCCACCCTAGAGAATAGAAAACTAAGATTACAAGAGAATAATCGAGACATTTATCGATTCTTCATCCTTGAATCCTCAAGCTGTATCCTTCTTCATGTAATATCCATCTTCAAGTCTTCAATCCCGTATGAATCAAATACTTCATATTTCTGGTCATATCCAAATTTAATGTTTCTCAGAATCGTCCCAAAAATAAAATTAAAACTGCACCGAAAAAATTGCACCTTTTCTGGACTCCTGGCAGCTCTCGGTCGGCAGACCGATCTGGGTGATCGGCCTGCCGATCATGGAGGTTCGGCCTGCCGAACATGAAAGTTCGGCCTGCCGGCAGAGCACCAAAATTTCTGCCCCACTGTCGGCCTGCCGGACCACACGTCTGGCCTGTCGATCTGTGACCTTCGGCCTGCCGAACTGTGAGGTCCGGCATGCCGACCGAGCAGAAAACGCACATTCCAGAAAATACAATTTTAATGCAATTCATCAATTTTATTTTCAACAATTCAAAAACATAAAATTAGAGACTCAGGAAATACCTAGAGGCGCCATCATCAATCTTCTAGATCCGACTTCTCGATCCATCTTCTCCGAATAATTATTTAATTACAAAATTTTTATAAATTAAAAATTAAATAACAATTCCTAAACACAGATGATAGTCTGCCATCTAATTACATGAAAAACCTATATATACATTCTAACCTCTAAGGAACCATAACCGGTATTAATTAATTAATAAATAATTAAATAACTATTTAATCAACCATAATTAATTAATAAACATTCACCACATAATCCATGACAACATATATATTATATAGAAACCTAGAGTGCCATCTCTCTATAAAATTCAATTCAAGCATAGGAGAGATTAAGATCACAAAATTTATGCATATAACATGATCACAAACTTGCAAATTTATGTAAAAACCTTAGCTCTGATACCAATTGTTGGAAACAAAGTGTGCAGCGGAATTTTAAAAATTTTTTCCATCAGAGTAATTTTCAAAACACAAGTTTGACATGTTATATGTATAAATTAGACAGATCTTACTAACCTCAGTGTGCCGAAGAACCTCCGCAACCTGTGTAGAGAAGTAACGTTCCAGAAGAGCCTCAATCAACTGGTCTTCTTTGCTATTCTCTATCCACAACCGGAGTGAGTGTGGGCTCACACATACAGCTCTTCCACCGGTGACTCTCCTTCCAACCAATAGAGAGAACCCAAAGCTAGTGCTCGTCATTTGTGAAAAAAAGCTCTCAGGGAGTTTTCAGATGCTCACTAGAAGAGTATCACTCTTAATCTCTCAAATTGATCTGAGTAAATCATGAGACTCACTCCCTTTTTCTAGCTATTGGTCTTAGGGTCAGTCCATCTCAGATTAGGTCTCAAAAACTCGAAACAGAATCAAATTCGGATCAGTATCTGATAAGATCCGCGTGAAAATGCGTAATCTTATCTCCCACTGATCGGCAGGCCGAACATTCTGATCGGCAGGCCGATCAAGCCTGTTCGGTAGGCCGAACACGTCATCCGGCAAGCCGAACTCCCGAGAAAAAATATCCGCAAATCTTTTATTTCCACCCGAGATTCTAAAGGATAAAGTCTCAGTTTTGATTCACATAACCCAATAGAGAAGTTATCTGATCAAAACAAACTTTATCAAGATAATCTCTAAGAAAATAAATCAATTCACAATAATTCTACAAGTTTATCTTGTTCTAATTTGTCCAAAATTAAAACAACCGATAAACAGACAAGAATTATCTGATCGCAATAATTCAACAAGTTTATCTTGAACTAATTTCTTACAAAATTAATTCAACCGATAAACAGACATGAATTATTTGATTCTTACAAATTTTAAACCAATTTGATAAATCCGACATAAGTCACCAATTATTGGAAAAGCACGCCGTGTCGTTACAGGATTTTGTGAGCTAGCAAAGGGGACAAAAATGGACCTATAAAGTTCAAGCTCATGATAATTATGAAACCCAATATCCCAGATATACATTTCACAATTATCAACTCCAACGCTACTCCACTAAAAGCTTGGAGCTACACTCTCGAACTTTATAGAATTACGAAGCTCGTGTAGCTAAGTCTCCATGACATATCATAGTGCATCGTATCCCCATATGATAATCCATAATCGGCTTAAGGACAAGTTCTTTCATACCTTCCCGATTATTTTTATCTTATGTTCCATTGTCTCACCATTGGAAAACTTACCATCTAAAGATAGTATACCATTTGGTTACACCTATGTATCCAAATGGTTGAGCGCTCTAGTTTTCCAATTGCAGGACAAGGCATATAAGAGGATATCATTACTCCTAAAGAGGAGCTATGGATTCCATATCTATGAATAACAAGTCTACGCTATCAAGAGTCATGCCTCCAACGTACCGGCATGCATACCACTATAGAGATGTGGTATGCATGCCACTAAAGATAGTATACCATTCGGTTACACCTATGTATCCAAATGGTTGAGCGCTCCAGTTTTCCAATTGCAGGATAACGCATATAAGAGGATATCATTACTCCTAAAGAGGAGCTATGGATTCCATATCTATGAATAACAAGTCTACGCTATCAAGAGTCATGCCTCCAATGTACTGGCATGCATACCACTATAGAGATGCAGAAGTCACACATTGGTACATCAAAAGACACAAGTCGAGACGACGGGCCCACTATTCATCTCAAGATTAATATAAAATACAAATGACTGTCTAAAGTGAATCGATTTGCCAAGACAGAATTATTAATCCCAATCAATTCACTTTATGTCCCGATCCAACACGTCATCACTTATGACAACGCGCCAATGTTTTTATTCACGGAGTCCAACTCCGATGGCCAAGACAAACCATCTTCCATAAAGGATATAGATAACATAACAATCTTTACATGAATAAAGCACCCAACTTTATTCCCTCGATTGCGGATCATATGTTTTAGACCGTCACCTTAAGAATCCTGTCTTCCGCATAATCAGTCCATCGTATGCCCAATTCTTAAGGTTTAGACTGACAGTCTCAGACTGCTATTTGCTTATCATACATTTAACAAATATGAACGTAAAGAGGACAAGATTTGGTGTATATATAAATGAATAAATTCTTTATCGATAAAAATGTCTCCAAAAATGTATTACATTTTTACAACTTAGGGCATACATTTCTAACAGTGGGGGGACTGGGCGAGGGGGGTGGAGGGGCGCTGGGCAAGGGGGACACGAGGGGTGGGGGGGCTGGGCGAGGGAGGTGGGGGGGGTGAGGGGGCCTGGGCGAGGGGGATGAGGGGGGTCGGGGGGGCTGGGCGAGGGGGGTGGGGCAAGGGGGAAAAGGAGAGAGAGAGGGAGGAGGAGCTTACCAGCGGTGGAGGTGAAGGTGGTCTGGTGGAGGTGTTGGTGATGCCGTGGAGGCGAGTTTAGAGAGAGAGAATGAGGGATTTTAGAGAGAGAGACAGAGGGATTTGAGAGAGGAGAGTAAGGCATATTGGGAACCTTGGGCACACATAGATATAGATGGGTGGCACGAATTTCAAAAATTTGAAGAATCTACCTTTTACGAACGTTTTGTCAAAAAACAGTCGTGGAAGACTGGCTTTTCCATGACTGTTTTTTAAAAAACAGTCATGGAAGACTGGTTTTGCATGATTGTTTTTTGAAAAACCGTCGTGGAAGATCAGTCTTCCACGACAGTTTTTCACAAAAAGGTCGTGGAATAATAATTCTTCAAATTTTTGAAATTTTTGAAAAAGGTCATGGAATCTATATATTCCACGACGGTTTTTGTTAAAACCATCATCGAAGATACTTTTACACGACGGTTTTCGCAAAAGCCATCGTAAAAAATTTGTAATAAACATTTGCTACACATGATAATATTCATACTCACGCCTATAGAGAACACAATCATTTTCACAAGTATGAATTTTTTCATAATCCATTCCCAAGGTGCTCAAAGTGTTCTTAGCGTCATACATACTAGTTGGTAATTTATTACCCTCTAGTAGAACCCTTCCTAAAAATTCCAACAGCTTTGTGAAACTAGAATTTGACCACCCACTCGACGCTTTCAAATTCCATAAACCAACTAAAGCAGACAATTTAGTAAAATTGGTACACCCCTCATACACGGGGTCTCTGGATCATTCATCACTGTCTCAAATAAATCCAGACAGTGCACAAAGTGTTCTTCTAAATCGTTGACCATGTCAACCATATTGTCTTGATCATCCATATTATCCTCCACAATAGCTTGCTTTTCTTTACTTAGTAAAGTTGGATTGAAATTAGTCTCGCCATGAAAATGCCACGCTTGATAACTACTTATAATTCCATTTCGAAATAAATGTCCTCTAACAATTGGAATTGGATGCAATCTATGGTTTCCACATTGAACACAAGGACACCAAAATTTTATCACCATTGGCATGACTTTTGGCAAAATTCAAGAACTCTTCCATACCGTTCAGATACTCTCTAAATAATCAAAAATCCCACATCTATTTCCTATCCATTTTGCAATACCTAAATCGAAATAATAAATAGGAAATATTAAATTAAAATTAATTTCACAATCTATATATATATATATATACCCACCTATATATATTAATTAATCATAAAACGAAAACACCACTACCAACAACGGTCACAAGTTACACATACTCATTATAAAACAAAGAAATCATACCCATGATCCACAATACAAATTTCACAGAATAAACAAAAAAATCAACAACTATTTATCAATTTTGGATTAATTATACAACACAATCAACAACAATTTATCAATTTATAACAAAAACTTACAATTTGGGCTGAGATTAAGTAGTGTGGAGGCGGAGAGGGACGGCGGCAGCTGATTCAGACGCGTCTGTGTCTGTATTTGAGAAGCGAGTTTCTGAATTGTGTCTGAAAGTTGAGGTGGAAAAGGGGTTTTAAAGTAAGATACTACGACAGTTTTGTTTAAAAATCGTCGTGAAATACGGGAGCTACCACGAGGGTTTTTCACAAAACCATCATGAAAGGGGGATTCCACGATGGCAGATGAAGATTCCATGATGGTTTTTGAGAAAACCGTTGTGGAATCCCCTCTCTTCCACTACGGTTTTTCACAAAACCGTCATGGAATACCCCTTATTTCACGACGGTTTTTAAAAAACCGTCGTGGTAGCTCCCACCCTCTTCCACAACGGTCTTCGTTTTCGCGGGCGTAACTCGCCGCGCTTTTTTCACGGTACCACGACTGTTTTTAGGAAACGGTCGTTAAATAAAGATAGTCTAATCCAAAATTTGTAGTAGTGTTATAATTATATAAAATAATTCGTAAAATATTTCTTAAAACTTTGAAAACATTTCTTAGAACCTTGATTTCCTTAAAACTTTGAAAACAATATATCAAATAGTGGAAAACATTTTCTTTGAATAGCAAAAACATAGTGTAGTGGTATCCAGACCCAAATCTTCACATCTGTCCTCCGTAGAACCAAGCTCTTCAAACAGGTCCTAATGGTCACCCATAGGACTACCTTCAGTATGAAGAAATTTTTAAAGAGCTTTCACTCAGTAATTTTTAACGAAATCTCACAAATAATTTTCACATACTTTAAAAGCTTTTCCCATAAAAACCTTGTTCTTAAAAAGTTTTTCATAAACATTTTTCTTTAAACATTTTTGAAATGTTTTTCATAAAACATTTCTTAAACGTTTTTCTCAAAACATTCTTCATACACATTTTCTTGAAAACATAAATATGTTTTTCATAAATATTTAACATAAAACATTTCTCAAAATGTTTTCCATAATAATTTCACATAAACATTTCACGATAAGGAACACAAGAAAATTCATAATGCATGATTCCATTTATGCTCAATTATGAACTTTTAATTCTAAGCGTCTTATAAACATTCTTTTCTTACTTTAACTTTTTTGCTTTGTTCCTTAACTCTCCTCATCTTGTAAACTTTAGTGTTCGTACCAACATCATTAATCATGAGATCATAAACATGATGCTTCCCATGTGGAAGACTTAAGGCTATCGAACACTGAGGTCATGTACCTCACATCAAGGAGGTCAAAACTTTAACTTTACTTGTATACCTCACATCAAGGAGGCTGATACGATACTTTCTTTTATCTTTACTTTACCTTTTTATTAACTTTAGTAAGCATATCAAATGCAATCACATCATATGCAAACACATTTGCAAATCATAGCTTGTACTATAAAACTTATTACATAACAAATGCAACATAAAACTTATAACTTAAACTATAAAACATTATGCATTAACAAATGCAAACATACTTTAAACATAATTATTACAAATACATTTCAAATTTTTACTTAATCTTTAAAACTTTATGCATAACAAGTGAAAATATACTTTAAAAACAACTTGTATAACATTTACAAACACAATTGCAAGCATATAAAATGCATTCGAAAATTATTTATTTCATGTTGTAGGTGAGGTTTGAACTTACCTGCACTTAGCTCTAACGTTCCCATTTCCTTCTTTTTCCTTTCATTACTCGGCCTTTGTATCCTAATCATATGACACCTGGTTTATTAGTTAACCTTTTTTTATTAATCTACTCGATTGATAATAAAACTTAAACATTAACTGTTCTTTCTTTTTAACTTACTTGGTACCCTATCAGTTTACCCTTCTCTTTACTTTGTACATTGTTCCTTTTAACTTTGTAACCTACCAGGTTATTGTACCTTTTACTTAACTCTGTAACCCATTAAGTTATCACTCTTTTTACCTAACTCTGTAACCCATCAGATTATCTTTTTTCTTTACTTAACTTTATAACCTATCGGGTTACTTTTCTTTTACATCAACATTCCTTATTAAATTTTTCGTCTTATATAACGGTTCGTTACTTAACATATTACGGAACATTTCTTGTCTAAGATTGTTTTGCTAATTCGGAGTGTTCGACTTCGCTTTAGCCGTTTTCTTAAAAATGATGATTTTACCCTAAACGGGTTTTTCCCAATTTTGTAACTTTATAAAATTTATTGCTTAACTTTACCGTTTCATTACTTACATATTACTGAAAAATTCTCACTAATGGGCATTTTTCGATATCGGGCGTTTCAGGTTCGTTTTGGCCATTTTTCATAAAATATCTATTTTGCCCTTAATATTTTTCTTTCATTCTTTCCTTGACTAAACTTTGAATCCTTTAAAAACATAATCTCTATGGTTACTCACTACCCATAGAATTGTAGGAACCCAACGTCCCTTGGTAAAAACCCAATTTTTATGTGATTTTATAGTTTTGGCCGAAACACAAAAATCTTTACATTTTCCCCTAGAACCAAAAATAATCATTTTGTACCAAAACATTCATTTTTTTGCAAGGAATAAAACTTCCAAAAGTTCCATGGTCGAATTCCAAACATTTCATAACGTTTACATTTCTTGAAATTTATGCTCAAAATTTTGTAAAATTCATAACTCCTCAACCGAGTAGAATTTTGACAAACTGTCCATGTTGTCTTAACAGTTTTGATGAGTTCTACAACTTTTGTGTTTTAACTTTCCTCAAATTCTAACGTTACAGTAGAATTTTTGGCTAATTTTCAAATTCGCTAAATTTTCATAAAACTTTACAATTTAGTCCTTTTAGAATTTTGCAAAACTTTGTTCACAAAAGTTGTTTCTCTCATTGTTTTAGCAAATTCCAGATCTTACTTAGAACATCATTTAATTTCTAAGGCCCTCAAAACCCTATTCCCTTGAAATCGGTTAAACTTTACAAAGTTTAACGATTTTTCACTTTTAAACCTAAAACACTTACTTTCCTTCTTTCCATCATCATCACCATCATCATAGAACATAAACCAACCATGCCATAAAATTCATATTACATGTCATAGCTTAAACATTTTATCAAACACTTGGCATACATAATAAAACATAAACTGTGGCTTAATTAAAAAGACTAGGATTTTACCTAATCCATGCAAAGTGCTCATCCTCACTTTCTAGCACCTGAAAGCTTCCAAACTCCTTAACATCAAGCCCATACCTCACCACAAAAAGTCCATCGAAAACTTAACCAAAACCCTAATACATGACAAGGAAAAGTTTTGATTTTTACCTTAAAACTTCTTAATCTTCATTTCCTTCCCTTGTTCTTATTTCCTCACATAATGTGGAGCTTGGAATTCATCAAAGTCTTTAAAAAGGAAAATACCTAGGGGACGGTTTTCTTTGAAAGGAGAATGGAGCTTTTTTTTTTTTTTGTTCATTTCTTGGTTCCTTAAATAAGTGAACTACTCTTGATTTTTTCCCAAATTTGATGACTAATCACCATTTGTCATCTCTTAGCATCATTTATGACAAAAATTTGCGACAACCTTGGCAATATTTGATTTGGCCACGTCAATGGATATTTTGGTCATTTCCCACCAAAATTTGATCACTTATTACAACATTAGTCATCACTTGGCATCATCTTGCTAAACTTAGCAATGTGTAATTGGGCCACCCAAGGGGTTTGGTGGCAAATTTTCATTCATTTTGGTGTCCCATGGTGGGTCCCTCAAAGACTTTTTACACAGTCTAAATGTATACTGATGGTAACTTTTCTATACTGTTAATATTCTTTTCCATATAATTCATGAGGTTCCATAACTTTCCATACTTATTTTCATCCATCACATAATGTAATTCATATATTGCTTAACTTTATACAGTCTAAATTTATACTAACAATACTTTTCTTATACTGTCGGTACTTTTCTATACTGTTATGTACTTACACAACATTCCTTGCTATTCATGTCCTCCAAACAGTATTATTCATATACTGCTTTAACTTTAAGCAATCAAATTTTTGTACTGCTTAACCTTAAACAGTCTAATTCCTACACTGTATTACTTTTACAGTATAATTTCTATACTACATAACTTTATTAGTGTACTTCCTTACACCGCATTATTCTAATACTGTATAATTCTTCATATTGTTATACTGTATGTTTCACCACATTATTATAATACTGTACAATTCTTCATATTATTATACAGTATGTTTCCTTAAACTGTATTTTTGTCTTAACGTTTGTGGGACACATTTTGCAACAATTGAGCTTTCTAGCTTATTTTCATATCCTTCCTTTCTTGTATAAGACCATTGCATGATTTTTACCTATAAAAATTCCATTTTTGCTTTCATGGACTTTATCATAAAAATTTAGATTAGACAATAATCATTGTGACATAAATTTTTAATTAACATAATCCTTAAGTTATTGCATATTTAATGCATTAGAAATTCTCGGGTGTCACAAAGGCCACGAAGAAGATTTGCTTGAAGAAGTAGAAGAAGACGACAAAGATAAGCTCAATAAGACATGGCTGAAGCTCAGCGAGCTTCATCTAGGGTTTATGTACGAACATGAAATTGGTACGAAATTTATGGAAAAAGATGAAGAAGACGGCAGCGGTGGTGACGAAGTACTGGCACTTAGTGCAATGTTCTTCTAAAGTAGGTTTCTAACTAAAAAAATAAAAATAAAAATAGCATTACATTTTATGTGAGAGATTAATTTGGAAAGAGGAAAATAAAAAAGTACTGGATTTTTTTGTTTGCTGGAGTGGGTTTGAAAAGTGAGAGGTCGGGGCACTAAGCCACTAACTGTGAAGGATTTGGAAAAGTATACCCCGACGGCGCACTTTAGATTTACACACTTTTGTTTTGCTAATGTGTATGAGAAAGAGAGAAAATAGTCATCAATGGGGACAAGGAGAAATGCATGGATCTAGGTTTTGGGCCATTCAGCCTAGACAGACCCAGCCTTATAACATGATACTAATTTTAGAGTTGGATTGAAAGTATGTAAAATAAGCTACAATCACATCATTTAAGTTTATTATGCGAACAAAAATACCCCAAACTAAACCTAAGGTTTTTTTTCACTCTCTTTCTCTTTCTTTCCTGCCCTTTAACCTCCTTCTCCTCTCTCTTAGCCATATTCCCCTCTCACTTTCCAATCATCGAATGTCTTCTTCATCCTGGAGCTCTAATCTACAATGTCAAATATCCTGCAACTTCATCTTGGTCCTTTTTCATTGTTGATCTGAGATGATGTTGACGACATCGTCACCATAAGATACATCCCAATGATAAGCAGACGGTGCAGATCAATGTTGTTTTCGCAAGAAGGAGATTAGTTGGTGACAAAAAATCTAGTAAAGCACGAACAGGGGTGGCGACAAAAGTTCTTAAGTTAGAAACAGATCTCTTTCGTGCATAGCTCAACTTCACCAGCAAACCCAAACCCCAATCATCTTTAGATCCTATCTTCTTCTCCAATAAAGACTGTTTGGGTTCATCTCCTTCGTCCTCAATGACTCGTTCACTTTGTATCAACAGTGTAAAGAAGACGAATCTCCTCCCCTCAATGGAAGGTATTTCTCATTGCGGTTGTCATGTGATAGAGAGCATGCAAATATAGCTATTGTTCTTTTTAACATTTTGATTTGATCTTTTTTTATTTTGGACTTTTTATCTCATTATTGTTGTTTATGGAATTGTGATTTTTTTGTATATTTTTGTGATTTTTTGGTGATGGTGATGGTGTTGGTGTCGCCAATCTTAGCATTTATTGGCTAGCAATGGCGGCAGATATTGGATACTAGAAACTAATTAGTAATTGTTGTAGATACCGAATACTATCTAGTAACCATCTAGTATCCACGTTGGATACTAGGTGGATATTGAATATCGACTGTTGACCATAATGGATGCTAAATATTGGTCGGTACCTTTGATTGTATACTTGGTATTTTAAAATATAATGTCATAAAGTGTCATGGGATTCTTTACAATTATTATTTTTTTGGTGGCATAAATGAATACAAGCCTAATTTTGTGGTTTACATGTAAAAAGCCTAATAATAAAAAAGGGTTAATTATTATTATATTTTTGTTGCCATAAATAGTGAAAACTTATTATGCTACAAACTTGGTGAAATAATTTTTATGTCTTACTAAGATATTTTGTATCATGCTGAGATATTCTTGGTGTACTACTATGATATTTTTTTCTCCTTTCTTTTCCCACTTTTTCTTTCTCTCTCTCTCCTCATCGATGTTGCCAAGTCTTTGTCAGAGTGCAAGATCTTCGTGGCGTCTGTGTCATCTATCATTGACGCTTCTGATCTGATGAAGGTGAGTTACGGTCTTTGGTACTCGTAATATGGTTTACGGTTTCGCCGTAAGAACGACAAAACAATGATGAGATGAACTCAAAAAGATACAGGCAAAGATCCCATTGCATTATGAACAACCTCACATCCCTCATCATGGATCTTGTCACCAATCTCAGTGTCAGAGGTGCTCACAATGACGGAGGCACATATCTCTCTCCATCCTGAATGATCTCATGTCTCTCGTTGCTGATCTTGTTTTCTATCTCGCCATCGGAGGTGCTCACAATCTATTTTGTGGTGGTGTCGCAATAACAACATAACGACAATTATGTAGACAACCACTCCAATCGACGAAGCCTCTTCACATATCCATGCTTGTGCCTTCTCCAGCAACAACACTTTGTTTAAAGCGAGCGAGAAACAACGACAAAAGATCAATGATAGGTGACTTGACATTTCCTATGTCCAACATGAGCTTCGATGATGATTGGAAGCATAGATAGAAGTGAGAGAAAAAAGAAAGAAAAAGGAAGGAGATAGACTAGACAGATTTTTGTTCAAATGAGAGAGAGAACTTGGGAAGTGAAGGAAATAAATGAGGGGTTTTTTTTTTCTTTTTGAGAGAGATAAAAATTTATAGCACTTTAAAATTTATGGTATAACTTCTTTTTTTTTTTTAGTTTTACTTTTCATGGCATGAATAATTAGACTGACTTAAAAGATAATACATTGTGTGATTTTGTCTTAGAAAAATTCATGTTTTAATCGATTTTTAGGTGTTTCAATTAATATTTATAATGATTAAAAAGGTCAAGGAAATACTAAGGAATCTTTCTAACACTAAGCATAAAGATTTATGCATTTGGTAAAAAATATTAGTATTTTTTATTTTTTTTATTTCTCAAAATTTATTTTTTTTAAGCAAATAGCTCAGTTGGTCCCTAATATTTTTAAAAAGGTACAATTTGGTCCTAAACTTTTTTATTTAACTAAGTTTAACCTTTAAAAAAGATGCAACTTGGTCCCCAGTTGTTCAGTTTGATCGTTAAAAAAATGTTTTGACCACTTTAATGAGGGTATTTTAGCAAAATACATAGCGGGTTCTTCAATAGTGTCTTGACTGAAGCAAAGATAAGTAACAGGAAAAATAGAAGATTATGCTTTTAGTTTCAGTTTACCATGTTTGGTTGTGCTTTTTCAACATCCCAAAGCACTTATTAAATAATTTAGGCTCTAAATTGTGTTTGGTAAAAAGAACCCAAAAGTGATTTTTGGAGAAGTTTCAAGGTTTGTACATCAAAAGTCAGAAGTTGATCGGACCCAACTTCTTCATTTAAGGTTTGTTTATTAAATAGATTCGAATTTAATTTAAGTTAATGTGATTTCAATTATTATTCGAATTAACGTTTGGATGTGTATTCAAGTTTTAATTTAAGTATGGAATAAAATTGAAATTTATGTTTAGAGAGGTAGTGCAGATAGTTTTTTTATTTATTAATAAATATAATAAAATCTTAATGTTAATGATTTTAAAAAATATGCAATATGGATCTTGATTTATTCATCTCTTCATTAAGAACACAGTGAAAAAAATCATCTCAATTGGATATCAAATGAAGAAGTTATAATTTTTTATTCAAATATAGGAGAGAGAATTTTAGTTTTTACTATAGCAAAGATATCTGAGTATTAAAAGTTTAAAGGGGGATGAGAACTCTGAAAACTTGGATTCTTGATACCCAAATGATTCACATTTTGGAGGAAACAAATATGTATTCATAAAATTTTTGATTCTCGAATCTAAATTTGAATTCATTGAGTTCAAAGAATGTATAAAATAAACATATATACGTTTAGAATAAACATACACTTAGCTTATACGGTTAGCTTTTTATCTCTTTTAATGAATTTTTTCTGAATGCTTATTCTACCCTTATATAACTTGCCTAATTCCAACAAATGTCCCTTATAAATTAAAACCTACTACCGCTTCTCCTCTTCCTCTCCTTCATGTCTGCTCTGCTATTTTATTGTGCAGCTGCTCCTCTCATCACATCATCAACATCTTCTCTGTATTGCCTCTTCACTGTATGACTGTAAGCATTCTCCATCTCTTATTTCTCATATCTTGAAATTTTTAAAGTATTTCATTTTCCATCTTCTCTGTTATTGTCGTTGTGATTGGGAAGGAGTTCTTGGGTTTGAGAACTTTTGGGAATGGCTTAATGGGTTTATTGGTGTTGTGATGGGAAATGACTTAATGGGTCAACCAAGCCTGTGACTTGTAAGGGGGATAGGCTTTTGAAATCTTTGAGTATTTTTCACGTTGTGAAGGGGATGGATTAATGGGGTCTATGGCTGTAATAGATAATAGTGGGAATATGTTGTTGAGAACTTCAATTTAAATGATAGAAACCACCAAAATCTAATTACAAAACTAATACACGACATGAATCTTTTTTCTAAGCAAAAAATGAGTAATAAAGTTAACCATCAACCAACTATTGTGTTGAATGGAGTTTTTAGCATTCTATTTTTTTATTTATTTCTATTTTTAAAATATTGTTGTTTGGGTAAATTTTTTATCTTTGTCACTGACAACACTTTTTCTCTAGTTTAGAGATTTTTTCTTTGCAATTTGAACTTTGTTTGAATTTGGTTTGTATTCTAGCTATGTTTGGTATTTGCAACTTCTATAACTAAATTTTGGATTGTATGAATGTGATATCATTTGGATATAAGTAATCTATTATGATACCAAAAAAAAAAAATGTTTTAGGAAGCACAAGTAATATGTTATCATTTGGGTATTGGCTTTTATGATGCTTATCATTAAAAAAAAAAAAAAAGGTTAAATTACCAACTTTACCCAAAAATAACCAACTTTACTCAAACTGAGATTACTATACCAAAATATAAAGCAACATGGTGTTAAACATAGTGCTCTAAGGAGTAAAATGTTATAATATATTTTTGGAGACGTTTTATCAATAAAGAGATTATTCATTATTTATATACCAAATGTTGTTCTTTTTATGTTCATTTTTATTGAATGTATGATAAGCAAACAAAAATCTGAGATTGTCAATCTAAACTTTTAAGAATCGTGCATATGATTGACAGATTATGCGGAAGACATAAATCTTAAAGGTGATGGTTCAAATCATAAGATTCGTAATAAAGGGAATAAAGTTGGACGCTTTACTCATGCTAAGATTGTTATGTTGTCGACATCCTTAACAAGAGATAGCTTGTCTTGGTCATCAAAGTGGGACTCCGCGAGTAGAAATATTAGTGCATTGTCATAGGTAATAATGTATTGGATCGAGACATAAAGTTGAATTCATTTGGATTAATTATTCTGTTTGTACAAATCAATTCACTTTAGACAATTATATGTGTTGTGCTTTAATCATGAAATGACTAATGGGCCTATATTCTTGACTTATGTGTAATGACCGAGAAAAATCCTAAAATTAAATAATGTAATTTACATATTTAAATCAAGGATTTTCCTCGACACATTATGTATGAATTTCGTGAGTAAAGAATTTATGGAATTAATATACGAATATTTCAAAAATTCTATAATGGATTCTATAGTTAAGTTAATTAACTATCGAAATTTAATAAATGAATTGATAAATTCAACCGTTACTATGACAGAAGAATTTATCTGTAAAGAACTTGAGAATTTAATTATGAGAAGTTTCAAGTACAATATTAAGTTAGCAGTGTATCAAGAAACACTCTAACGCAAATTAATCCTTAATTGCCAAATTAGTAAAAAATGGAGCTACACGAATAGCCGTAATGACAAAAAATACTATGCAAACTCTAATGGTGACATTGTTAAAAACTATGTCATTACAGAGTTTAGATACTGAAAAAGTCACATTTGGATTTTTATTAAGTTTAAAATTAATTTTTAGACTTAATGCAGTCAAAAACAAATACGCAATTAAACTTTGATTGTTATCGGTTCATACTGCGATCAGTGTATCACAGTATTTGAAAAATAAAGAAGACTTATCAGGTAATAAAATTTCTTGTCAGCTATGTTAATTATTACTGGCAGTATAAAATTTACCTGCTTAAGCTTTTCTTATAAGAAAGGCCAAAGGACCCATAAAATGTGCTTCCATTATCATCATTGTACCTTAGGTAATCAATTAAGTTTTTACCTAACACTCCATCCCACTTCATGATGGCGCCAACTTGGGGGATTGTTAAGCCTACTAAAATCAAAATTTGTCTTGTTTCATTTATTCCCTCTTGTTCCATTGGGTGAGCTTGCTTCCAAGAAAGGAAAAAATTTCTCCCCATTTGTTTCAAGTTCCACCACCGAATCAAAAAAAGTAAGAGTTCTCTCCATTTGCTTTTCTCCACTTCCACCGAAGCCTCCAAGACAAGAAAAAAAAAATTAAATTATCCCACTACATCCATCCTTTCCACCGAGCAAACAAGCTTCAAAGAAAGAAGAGCTATTTTTGTCTTCACTTGTTCCAAGTCTTTCCACCAAGTACCCCAAGCTCCCAAGTGACAAAAAATTCCCATTTCTTTTCTTCCTCCACCGTGCTTGCCAAGTGGTTTCAAGAAGAAAGTTTTGTGCTTCAAAACTCCTTTCAAAAACCAAGCAAAGATCAAGCTCACATCAAGCTATTTTCTTAAACACTTCACATCATTATCCCAACTCAAGATCTACTCCTACTTAGAAGAAGAAGATAAACATAGTGGAAATTTTAGAACATTGGGATTAAGGTAATATCTACACCTTTTCTTTCTTTCCATTTTCCTTAGCAAAGAAAAGAAAACATGTTGCCTAGATAGTATATATGTGATGGCCAAAATATGTTAGATTTTTCACATGAAAAAGTATTGTCTTAGTGTTGGTTCAAGAAGAGGAAAAGAGAGGAGACAAAAGTTTTAAGATCACCCACCTAAGAGTTGTCATCAAGGGTAAGCAATCTAAGCTTTTCCTTAAATTTTTCAAGGATAAAGTTTATAAGTTAATGAGAGATTTGATGATTGGGTGAGAATATATGTTGTAATAATTATTTATGTGTTAATTAGTTAAGTTTATGCTTGTATGTCATGTAAAAAGTTAGTATTTACGTGTTAGAATTATGTTTTTGTAAGTTTTGGTTCGTGGAAAATTTCTCCACAAACTTTGAACTCATAAACGGAGGCCTTAGAATCGATTTATAAAACTTTACCGAACACGGAACTTTTAGTTTTTGACGTTTTGAACAAAAACCCGTGACTACGAAAAAAACACAGTTTTGACTCTAACTAGGCTTTCCGAGCAGTTTTATTGGATTGCCTAAAAACTATCCAAAAACTGCCTAAAGGCAGCCCCAAAAACTGCTTAAATGCAGTTTGCAAAAAACTGCCAACAGTTCCACCAGTACTGGAACTGTTTTGCTATTTTTGGGCCTCTTCAATTTCGAATTTTATATTTTGCCAAACACGAAAGTTTTAGATTTTGACGAGAGGAACAACTTTTATGAAGAAATTTTCTCCAAAATCTGCCTCTAAAATATAGTTATAGACAGTTTTCCAAAACAGTCCAAAAGCGTAGAAAAATGTTTTTAAGTTTTGGGTCGTTTTGAGAAAGCATTACAATTTTTCCAAACATAAAAGTTTAAGTTTGCAACAAAATGGAGAACTTTCATGAAATACTGTTTTTAAATTGGGCTTTAAATTTGGACATAAAAATAGTCAAAACTTTTAATTGGTAAAAATTTCAAAGTTTTAACCCAGAAACAATTTTGCCAAAGAAAAATTGTAACCGGTACTTTAAAAACAAACAAGAAAATTATACAAACACACATTTAAAAACAAGTGACTTTTACAAGGAAAAACTTTAAAAGAAAATTTGTGTTTAATAAACGATTTCATATAAATCTTCTAAAATTACTCCACCGGTACCAGTTTTTACAAACAAAGATTGCGTGACCTTAAGATTTGAATTTTTACTAAACAAAGAAATTACAGTACTTTTGAAAGGTTATATGAGCCCAAGATTTATTGGGTTAACAATTTAGGTATCATTTTATAGAGCGATTTTTATTTGAAATTCCAAGTTATGTGGGTAAGAATTTCAAAGACAAACTTTAATAGTTTTCAATTGAACATTATTTCGGCAAGCATAAAATCCCGATACGATAGAACCTTAATGCCACAATGTTAGGCATGGGTCCAACACCCATTTCAGTCTAAAATGTCATGCGGAACACAATCTATCGGTAAAATGTATATGACATTATGATGTCATTTTTTGGGCTTACGAGCTTAAAAATAATTACGAACCCATTAAATGGATTTAAAACAAGCCCAATTAGGACTTGAGATAAGAATTATAAATTTAAAAGTGACTAGTTTAGTAGATTAATGTCTCACGGTATAAATGATGATGGATAATTAATTAATTATTGTGAAATTAATTAATTATCAACATAGATATGAACAAATGGCAATTAAGGAAAAAGCTTGAATATTATGAGGATTTAGTAAAATGAATCCTTATAATATAAATGGGACAGCTCATGACCGGTTGATAAAGGAATTTGTGATCTAACAAAATCATCAAATTCTTATGGTTATGCTAAGATGTAATAGCCTAAAAAGGGAAATTCTCACACACTCTTAATGGGTGTTTATACTGATTTATTCAGTAGAGAAAGAGGAACTCTGAATTGATAGGGGAGTCTACTTCACTAATACAGGTAAGTAAGAATCTCGCCTACAGTATTAATAGTTTTAAAATTAAATTAATTTTAAATATTTTCATAAAATTTATGAAAATGCATGATCAATGATCTATTTCACTGTTAAATGTGATGATGTGATGTGTTATGTTATGACATGATGTGAAATGTTATGATGAGGATAATATGATTAATGTGTGATGTATGCAATATATAAATTATGTTGTTTAATCACCTTCAAGTCAAGTATGATAATGATTTACGATTCACGTATGATTATGATTTACAATCATGAATTACGAAATTGTGATGTTATGTAGTGATAAGTCATACTGCATACACACAATATGACAAGTGAAACTTATAAGACAAGTTAAGGGTGTCGTACCAACCTTTCGACCCACGGGGAGGCTCCATGTTAAAGTAATGAATGATCTTGGTGTCGTTGGGACCTGGTGAACCCTAACTTCTCAAGACTTGTGCGCAACCGGTACGATCACTCGGGCCCAAAGTAAGAAGATAAGTTACAGCCTAAATAATTGAGCATAAATCAAGTTGATAAGCAAGCATAGAATGCTCATGCATATTTTTATTAAAATGATTTTTAATTATGTTTTGCGAGGCTAATTTCCTACTTGCTGAGCGAAAGCTCATTTAAGTATGTTCATGTTGTAGGTAAGAAAAACCTGTCAGCGACACTTGATGGGCAGTGGTGAGTGGCGGACGAATGGTGAAGATGGGAATAGATACCGCTCACGCAATGTAATATTTTCGCATTATTATTTTACGAATTTATGCATGTTTTATTTTACAAAATTTCGTATGCTTACACTTTACGAAAATAATGTGCATATGAATAATAAATAATTTACGTAATTATGCTTTAAAAACTGAGCTTGTGATTACGCAACCTTGGTCTAGAGGATTTTAAAGTTTAAAAAAATGTTGCAATAGTTAATGCAACAAATGCACGGAATTTGTAAGAAAGAAAATTTTAAGTTCATTTAGAATTACAAATGATTATTGAAGTTTTACACTAAGTTAAGAAACGAATTTTATGAATATGTTTTATGAAATCATTATGAAAGTTTAAAAGAAAAGCTTTATGAAATTAGTATCTTAAACTTAAAAGTTAAGTTATAAGAATTCGTTTGTTATTAAGATTTGAAAAATAGTTATTACTTCTGCTAAGGTTTCATGTTAAGGATTCCACAACAAGAATCCATTTAAAAAAAATTATTCCGCAAATTTCTGTACCTTATTCATAAGTATATTTAAGTTCATGGACATGTTTAAGTTAAGTGACGGCCACGTAGGGCGGGCCGTTACATTATGTCTTTTGATGTACCAAAGGGTGACATTTTGACTTTATGATAGTACGCATACCGGTATGTTATAGACATTACTCTTGATTGCGTAGACTTTTTATTTATAGATATCGAATCCATAGCTCTTTTTGTAGAGTTAATGATATCCTCTTATATGCATTATCCTGTAATTGAAAGAATGGAGCGCTTAACTATTTGGATACATAGATGTAACCGAATGGTGTACTGTCTATGGGTAGAAAGTGTTCCAATTGTGTAATAATAGAACGTAAGATAAAATAATCGAGAAGGTAAAACAGAATCTATTCTTAAGCAGATTATGAATATCCTATAAGGATGTGATACATCATAATATGTCATGGGCGTTAGCTTATTTGAAGCTTTGTAATTTTATATAGTTTAAGAGTGCAGCTCTAAACTTTTAGTGGAGTAGCGTTGGAGTTGATAATTATAAAATATGTATCTGAGATATTATATTTTATAATTGTAGGAGCTTGAACTGTATATGTCCATCGGGTCATCTTTGCTAGCTCATAATAAATCTTGTAACAATACAATATATTTTTCTACATATTGGTGACTTATGTTAAGTTATTAGATTGGCTGAAATTCGATAACATTTGGATAATTCATGTTAGTTTAGCGGTGGAATTAAATTTGTAAATTAATTTAAGATAAACATGTTGAATTATTTGGATAATATTTTATTTTCTATAGGATTATCTAGATATGACTGTTTTAATCAGATAACTTCTCTATTAGGTTATTTGAATTAAAATTGAGGCTCTATCCAAGATTCTCAAGTGGAAAATAAGATATTCTTAAGGATCAAATTATCACAAGTTCAGTAGGTCGATTTGTTAGTTCGACCTGCCGATGGAGTAAGTTTGGCAGACGGATGGGAAAGTTTAGCCTGTCGATTATGCGATAATCTGTATATGCATTTTAGATGCAATTTTTATCAGAAGTTGATCCGGATTCAAATTTTAGGGCTTTATTTGATCAGGCTTGACTTCAGATACGACTTCTATAAATAAAGGGTAAATTTTCTCAGTTAATTAGATCAATTAAGAAGTATAGAGTGAGTACTCTAATCTAAGAAATTCTGAAACTCATTGGAAGCTATTATTTAATATCAGGAACTTTGGCTCTGGGTCTCCGCAAGTGGTTGAAATGAGAGTTACCTGAGGAAGAGCTGTATAATATGTGACCATTCACATTCCGATCGTGGATAAAGAATAACAAAAAAGGCCAGTTGGTTGAGGCTCTTCTAAGAAGTTCTTCTCTTCACTAATTGCCTGTGCTTTTCGACATACAAAAAATTAATAAGATCTGTGATTAATTTATGTATATTGCATGTCTAACTTATGCTATGGAAAATACTATAATTTTAAAAAAAGTTTAAAATTTTACTACGTACTAGTTTTTCAATTCTTGGAACCTTGATATTGTTGCTATATTTTGTGATTTGTGCTTCAAAGAGGTGGAAGGAGGACTTCAACCCGAAACTTATTTTTGATAAAATTAGGTGGGAAACCATGGTGAATAACTTTATTGAAAAGACAGGCAATGATTAAAAAGAGTTCAACTGAAAAATAAGTGGGATGTACTAAAAAATAATTGGAAACTTTGGAAGTACTCATTGGCAAAGAAACCGGTCTGGGATGGAATACCCAAAAGAACTATTGATGCATCCATAATTACTTTAATAGACATATATTGTAAAAGAGAAAATGAACTCGTTGAATATAATAATAATTTTATCCTTAATTACTATGAGAAGTGATTGAAAATATTAACAAATATTGATATTCTAATAAGAATTTGATAGACAAATTTATAAATTCAATTATTTATGCTTCATTTTGTTTTTCCAAATATAAATATATATATATATATGGACATATTAAATTTACAGTTTATCATGTCCATTTTGGTTACTTTAACTCCATACAATTATTGGCCTTATTATTTTCCAAACATTGTTATACAGCTTTTGAAACTAACAACACTTTTAAAACTGCAGTTTTTCAAACACTTGGCTAGTTTATATTACATTCACTTTTTCCTTTAGCACAACTGACATCAACTTTTTAAAAAGCTACGATATTACCAAATTGGCCTGATAAATGATTGCAAAGGCATGAACTAAAACTTCAATTTTCATCATGTTGAGAATGACGAGACTTTTTCTATTCAATGTTTGGTTTACTATCACATTACCTTATCTTACATATTTTGTCTATCATTTTCTCATGTTTTATCTAAACTTTCACTTTCTCTCTCATTATTATCTCACTAATAGTAGAATTAGAAAAGATAAAATCTTACTGGTCTAACTCGAATAGAAGACTCCAAATCCACCTAAATAACCCACAAGGAGAAACTTGAATTTGTGAATAAAAAATAATTAGAAAAAGCAATTTTTTTTCTATTTTTGGGGTAAAAATTATAGTTACAAGAGTATAAAAAATCAATTAAACTCATTTTTTTTTGTGTTAAATAAGTGTAAAACATCATTTTCAACATTCTATATAAATTTTTTTTTAAAATCATGAAGGAGTATCTTTGGTTTTTTAAAAGAAATTTAATGGTTAAACTTAGGTCAATAACAGGAAGTATCGGTATAAGAAAATTCTAAGAAGGAAGTGCAGTCCAATTGGTGTGTATTGCATTTTAACTAGTATTTACAACGTTACTATTCAAAAAATTCAAAAACTTGTAGAAAGGTACGGATTAAAAAATATTAATCTATAACTCACATTGTCACGCCCCGGAGTACGGGAGGTGACGTGACGGAATATTTAGATTAATTAAAAGCGGATTTAATTAAAAATCGAGAGTTTGAGAATCAAATTAAATAAAAATTAAAGGATTTTCCACCACATTTGATAAACGAATTTGTAAATATTTAGCAAATAATAATAATTGAATAAAAACCGCGAATATGGGTTCCACAACCCACAACTTGTGCACACACATGGTTCTGACAATATCATAAATACAATTACAGTCCAAGTACAAATAAAGTTAAGTCTTACATGCCCTGATTAATAATACAGAATATAAATAAATTCTCCTATTGCTCCTGAGTTCGGTCCGAAGAGTCTTCTCCAAACCTAAATGGGAAACCACCTAGAGGGGGGGGAAATTTAAAACAATAAAACGTGAGCGAAAGGCTCAGTAGGACTATGTTTTATAAAATAGTTTTATACAAAGAAACATAACATTATCAGGAGTTATACAAAAAGGGAACTTGAATAAATAAATAAATAAATTGAGTAGAACCGTTCTGACACAGAACAGTCTACTCGTCAAATCAAAACACCAGTTTACTTTTACCTAGGCAAACCATGAAATCACCACCGTAGTGGCCCAGCTGGGTTTCGGGACCTGCCCCAAGGTCGATCGCTACACGACCCGATCTCTGATATGGCATCATGCCCATGTGTTTATTATCATTATCATTCAAAACCCAATTACCGAGTGTTGTCAATTACATTTATTATGAAATTCATTTCAGATCACGGTATAATAAAATATAACCGATAAAACCATTTTCAAACAATCGTTGAAAACATTTTGATAGAAATCATTTTCAAAGGCAAAACATTTCAAAACTAGGCTACCAAAGAAATAGGATAGAAGTCCTACCTCAATACTCGTGCCGGTGCCCCACACCGTAATCCCGGTCCGCTATACGTTAGCTCCACGGAACCACGAACGATCCTAGATACAAACTAAGTCAATCAATATCTAGTTCGAGACATTCTATGTTACTAAATCATTTCATGATGTCCTAGTGTGCCATTTGTATCATTAAAATCATCCTATAAGGTTGGGGTTTAAATCAGGGTTCAAAACAGTGAAAACGGGTGAAAGTCATAAAATTTTCCATGCCTCGGTCGGCCCTGCCGGACGCCCTACTTCGGCCTGCCGAACTGTACAGTTCGGCCTGCCGAAAGCAAAGTTCGGCCTGCCGAACATTTCTCCAGATTCGGCCTGTCGGTCGGAAGAACACCGGCCTGCCGATCATCACTCCGGCCTGCCGAACATGAACTTCGGCCTGCCGAACTAGGGAAAACCCAGAAATCCCAGCCACGGGTTTCTCGATCCCCAAAATCGAAATCTTGTTTCTAACCTGTTTTTCTCAAATCCCAGGCATGAAAAACAACTATAGTTGATAGAAAAACATTCTAGAACATGTTTGGAATCATTTAAACAACATTTAAACTCGAAATCCTCAAAAATTCCGAAATGAGAAAAAGAGGAGAAAAATGAAAAATCTTGAATTCAATCCGTTTTTCTTCAATCTAGGCTTAGATTCTAGTTGTTCTAAGCTCATTTAACACAAATCCACGGTTTTCTAAGCTAAAACAAACTTAGATTTCAAAAACACACAAAATTGGAAATTTTGTAAAAAGTTTAGAAATTTCGAATCTAACCTCGAATCAAAGCTTCAATCCGCGTTCTCGGTTGCCGAATCACGTCCCCAAGCTTCCTCTTTGCTATCCCGAAGCTTGGATTCGAAATGGAGTTCAAAATTTGAGAGAGAATTGAGAGAGAAAGAGAGCTGCCGAGAGAGAGAGAGGAGAGAGAGAAAACCGGAGAGTGAGGAGAGAGAGTGAGAGAAAGGGAATAAATAGAGAAAATCGGTGGGCGGTTTTGCTAGTGTGAAAACCATGTGCCGCCCACAGTTTTACAAAACGGAGTATTTTTAACATTTTACAAATTGTTGTGTTTTAAAACTCAAAGCATTATTTTAAAAAAAATAAGAAATCCTTCGAATTCATTAATTTAACAAAACAACCAAAAATTTAAAAATCCAACCAAATAGTCTAATAAATGTTAAAACTTTAATTATGGCACACTAATTCATCATTTATATTACACTTAACATTAAATAAATTTCGGGACGTTACAACTCTCCACCCCTAAAAGAAATTTCGTCCTCGAAATTTACAACTCATCTCAAAAACAAAATAAATGCGGATACAGCTCCCGCATACTCGACTCTAATTCCCAAGTGGCTTCATCAACCCCGTGATGCTGCCACACAAACTTTACCAACGGTATCTCACGACGACGCAAGCTAATCACTTTCCGGTCGATGATCTGAATCGGCACTTCTTCGTACGTCGTATCCTTCTGAACCTGCACATCGCGAAACGAAACTATCTTATCCTGCTCAGGTGGACACTTCCTAAGCATCGACACATGAAACACATCATGCACATGAGAAAGTTCAGGTGGAAGATCAAGCCGATAAGCGACCACACCAACACGCTGAGTGATCTCGAACGGCCCGATATACCTCGGCGCGAGCTTCCCACTCACTCCGAACCGCATAGTTCCCTTACGAGGCGACACCCTCAAGAGAACGAAATCTCCAACCGCGAACTCTAAGGGTCTACGTCTCCTATCCGCGTAGCTCTTCTGCCGACTCTGAGCTGCTCTCAATCGATCCCGAATCACCGCGACTTTCTCGTTGCTGTCACGAATCTCATCTGGCCCAAGAATAACTCTATCTTCCGGCTCGGCCCAACACACAGGTGACCGACACGGTCGCCCATACAATGCCTCAAATGGTGCCATACCGATACTCGCCTGATAACTATTGTTGTATGCGAACTCTGCCAAATGCAAACATTGCTTCCAATTCCCGCCGAAGTCCAACGCACAAGCACGCAACATATCCTCGAGAACCTGGATAACCCGCTCAGACTGCCCATCAGTCTGAGGATGAAATGCCGTACTGAAGTTCAAATCCGTACCCAAAGCCTCCTGAAAACTCCTCCAGTACTTAGCATTAAACCTGGTGTCTCGATCAGAGGTGATGGATAAAGGAACTCCATGCAACCTCACAATGTTCTGCATATACAACTCCCCGAGAATCTTCCTCGAACACGTCGACCTAAACAGAATGAAATGCACCGATTTCGTCAACCTGTCGACCACAACCCAAACTGCATCATGCCGCTGCTCCGTCCTTGGCAAACCTGTGAGGAAATCCATCGTCACATGCTCCCATTTCCACCCTGGAATAGGAAGCGGTTGAAGCTGACCTGCAGGCTTCCGATGCTCAGCCTTCACCTGAAGACACGTCGAACACTTGGCCACGTACTCGCGAACATCTTTCTTCATGCCTCTCCACCAATAGTGCCTCTTCAAATCACGATACATCTTGGTGCTTCCCGGATGAATAGCGAACTGAGACCTATGAGCTTCATCTAGAACGGATTTCATCACCTCGGTGATAACTGGAACTGCAAGACGCTCCCGGAAGTACAACGATCCATCTGCATGCACGCTCCATTCCTCGAACTGCTCTCCGTTCTGAATCTGCGACCAAATCCCCTGCAAATGTCGATCCTGCCACTGACCTTGCTTCACCATCCGAACAAGAGCTGGAGTCGCTTCCACATGATACAACAAAACTCGATCACCGTCTTCATGATACTGTAGCCGATACTCACTCACTGTCGCATCCCTGCTCCAGTCCTCAAAAATCAAACAAGCAAGAACCCCTGAAGACTTCCTGCTAAGCGCGTCCGCGACCACATTAGCTTTCCCGGGATGATACTGCAAAGCGAAATCATAATCCTCCATGTACTCCACCCATCTGCGCTGCCTCAGATTGAGATCCCTCTGAGTGAACAAATATCTCAAACTCTTGTGATCGGAGAAGACCTGAAACGATGCTCCATACAAGTAACATCTCCAAATCTTCAGCGCGTAGATCACCGCTGCAAGCTCTAAATCGTGAGTAGGATAATTCCGCTCGTGAGGTCGTAGCTGTCTCGATCCGTACGCAACCACACGTCCATGCTGCATCAACACGCATCCAAGTCCGCGCCCTGAAGCATCAGCATAAACCTCATACGGCTCATCACTGCTAGGAATAATCAACACTGGAGCTGAAGTCAACCGGTTCTTCAATTCCTGAAAAGCAGACTCACAATCTTCATCCCACTCAAACCTGACATTTTTCTTGATCAATCTCGTCAACGGAGCTGCAATCTTCGAAAAGTCCTTTACAAATTTCCTGTAATATCCAGCAAGACCTAAGAAGCTGCGAATCTCCGCTACATTCCTTGGTCGTTCCCACTCCAATATAGCTTCAATCTTGGACGGATCCACTGAAATACCATGCTCCGAGATGATATGACCCAGAAATTTGACCTCAGTCAACCAGAACTCACACTTTTCTCTCTTAGCATACAACTGGTGCTCCCGTAGAGTCTGAAGCACGATCCGAAGATGCTGCTCATGCTCCTCCCAAGTCTTAGAATACACAAGAATATCATCGATGAACACGATCACAAACTGATCCAGATACGGCCTAAATATCCTGTTCATCAGATCCATAAAAGCTGTTGGAGCATTTGTCAACCCAAAAGACATGACCAGAAACTCGAAGTGCCCATACCGAGTCCTAAAAGCTGTCTTGGGAATATCCTCTTCCTTGATCCTGAGCTGATGATAACCTGAACGCAAATCAATCTTTGAGAAGTATCACGAACCTCCCAACTGATCAAATAGCTCATCAATCCTAGGCAAGGGATACTTGTTCTTCACCGTAACACGATTCAGCTGCCGATAATCCACACATAACCTGAGAGTCCCATCGTGCTTCTTAGCGAACAAAACAGGTGCTCCCCACGGAGATGTGCTATTCCGGATATACCCTTTATCAGCAAGCTCCTGAAGTTGCTTCCTCAATTCCTTCATTTCTGCCGGCGCCATCCGATAAGGTGCCATAGAAATTGGTGATGTCCCTGGAAACAACTCGATACCAAACTCAATCTCCCGATACGGTGGTAATCCTGGCAACTCGTCGGGGAAGACATCCTCGAACTCACCAACCACCGGAATCACTGCACTACCTTTCGAAACATGAGGCTCGCAATCTAGATTGGCAAGAAAAGCAAAACAATCTAGATTCCTTCGCCCTCCTAAACATGACTTTATAAGGCGCTCACTCATTAGCCAATCACCACCACCCTGGTAAGTGATTACCGTCCCCCTATCAGACACTAGGGTCACCTTTCTAAGTTGGCAGTCCACAACTGCACTATACCTGGACAACCAGTCCATCCCTAAAATCACATCATAGGAACTCATGGGGAGTATAATCAAATCACTTTTCAAAATCTCATCCCCAATCTTTATTTTACAAGATTTACACACACAATTTACACACACCCGCCCCAAGGGAGAAGTTATAACTAGGGGTTCATTAAACTCTTCTATTTCTAATCCCAAGGCATGTACAAAAGAACTCGAAATGAGAGAATGAGAGGCACCGGTATCAATTAAAACACGAGCTAAAGATCTGGAAACCAAAATCATACCATCGACAACCGCGTTACCAGTCTGAGAATCTGACCCTCCAGATGCCATTGCATGAACCTGCACTGGCGCTTTTCCTTTTCCTCTACCGACATTACTGGGTCCTGCATTACTCGGCCGATGCTGCTGAGATGGAGACGACTGCACACTACCTGTACTCGGTGCTCTATACTGAGGAACACTGCGCTGAAAATACTACGGCTGCTGCCCCCGTGCCGGATATGAGAATTGCTGAGGAGAAAACTGCGGATACTGCAACTGCGGGTACTGCGGAGCGGAGGTAGGGTCTGAGGCTGAGGCTGAGATGAACGACTGGCATCCTCCCCGGTCTGAGATCCAAGACGAGCACTCCTGATCGGGCAATTCCTCTTGATGTGTCCGGGCTGCTGACAGAAATGACAATGAAAGCTGTAGGGGTTGCTGCGCCCGCTGCCAGACGAACTGCTGCTACCACTGGTCGCACCGCCTTGCTTGCCTTTCCCCGGAGCTGGACGACTACTAATGCTCTTCTTGCCACTCCTCTGCGGTCCTCCTGAAGCCTTGGCTCGGTCCTCACAATACTGCATGTAATCATTCTCCACGGAGATCGCCGACGACACAAGCTCTCTGAAACCCCTAAGCCGTAGAGCAACCAACTGCCGCCGAATAGGAGCCTTGAGTCCTTCCTGGAACTTGATGTATTTCTCGCGCTCCGATGCCACAGCTGATGGAGCAAACCTAGCCAACTCGTTAAACTTTGCCTCATACTCCCGAACTGATAGATCACCCTGCTGCAATCTATAAAACTCAGCTGCTTTCTGGTCTCTATATCCCTGTGAAAAATACCGATCATAGAACAGCTCCTCGAACTTGTCCCAACCGATATCGCCACCGCGCTCCAGACGCTTAGTTTGTTTCCACCAGGTGTTAGCGCTACCCTCAAGCTTATACGCCGCAAACTCCACACGATACTCCTCAGGCACACCGAGAGTATCCAGATGCTTCAAGATCGAATCCAACCAATATTCTGCTAACTGCGGGTCCCCATTGCCATCAAAAGTCAAAATAGACGCCCGCCGAAATTCTTTAAAGAAAGCATGCCGACTACCAACACTGGAGTCTTCCGGTCTAGCCCTGGCTGCCATCTGTCGGAAAGCCGCAAACATAGACCTCATCATGCTCTCATCATTTCCGAACTCGGCATCAGCAGTCGAACGACGTCTAGGTGCCATTCTCTCACTTCTGAAAACAAAATTTGGACTATCAGAGGTATTTCATTGTCAAACCTATGTGTACACAATTCCCAAGGTTCATAACCTTGAGCTCTGATACCATTCTGTCATGCCCCGGAGTACGGGAGGTGACGTGGCGGAATATTTAGATTAATTAAAAGCGGATTTAATTAAAAATCGAGAGTTTGAGAATCAAATTAAATAAAAATTAAGAGGATTTTCCACCACATTTGATAAACGAATTTGTAAATATTTAGCAAATAATAATAATTGAATAAAAACCAGCGAATATGGGTTCCACAACCCACAACTTGTGCACACACATGGATCTGACAATATCATAAATACAATTACAGTCCAAGTATAAATAAAGTTAAGTCTTACATGCCCTGATTAATAATACAGAATATAAATAAATTCTCCTATTGCTCCTGAGTTCGGTCCGAAGAGTCTTCTCCAAACCTAAATGGGAAACCACCTAGAGGGGGGAGGGAAATTTAAAACAATAAAACGTGAGTGAAAGGCTCAGTAGGACTATGTTTTATAAAATAGTTTTATACAAAGAAACATAACATTATCAGGAGTTATACAAAAAGGAAACTTGAATAAATAAATAAATAAATTGAGTAGAACCGTTCTGACACAGAACAATCTACTCGTCAAATCAAAACACCAGTTTACTTTTACCTAGGCAAACCATGAAATCACCACCGTAGTGGCCCAGCTGGGTTTCGGGACCTGCCCCCAAGGTCGATCGCTACACGACCCGATCTCTGATATGGCATCATGCCCATGTGTTTATTATCATTATCATTCAAAACCCAATTACCGAGTGTTGTCAATTACATTTATTATGAAATTCATTTCAGATCACGGTATAATAAAATATAACCGATAAAACCATTTCAAAACCGTTGAAAACATTTTCAAACAACCGTTGAAAACATTTTGATAGAAATCATTTTCAAAGGCAAAACATTTCAAAACTAGGCTACCAAAGAAATAGGATAGAAGTCCTACCTCAATACTCGTGCCGGTGCCCCACACCGTAATCTCGGTCCTGCTATACGTTAGCTCCACGGAACCACGAACGATCCTAGATACAAACTAAGTCAATCAATATCTAGTTCGAGACATTCTATGTTACTAAATCATTTCATGATGTCCTAGTGTGCCATTTGTATCATTAAAATCATCCTATAAGGTTGGGGTTTAAATCAGGGTTCAAAACAGTGAAAACGGGTGAAAGTCACAAAATTTTCCATGCCTCGGTCGGCCTGCCGGACGCCCTGCTTCGGCCTGCCGAACTGCACAGTTCGGCCTGCCGAAAGCAAAGTTCGGCCTGCCGAAAGCAAAGTTCGGCCTGCCGAACATTTCTCCAGATTCGGCCTGCCGGTCGGAAGAACACCGGCCTGCCGATCATCACTCCGGCCTGCCGAACATGAACTTCGGCCTGCCGAACTGGGAAAACCCAGAAATCCCAGCCACGGGTTTCTCAATCCCCTAAAATCCAAATCTTATTTCTAACCTGTTTTTCTCAAATCCCAGGCATGAAAAACAACTATAGTTGATAGAAAAACATTCTAGAACATGTTTGGAATCATTTAAACAACATTTAAACTCGAAATCCTCAAAAATCTGAAAATGAGAAAAAGAGGAGAAAAATAAAAAATCTTGAATTCAATCCTGTTTTTCTTCAATTTAGGCTTAGATTCTAGTTGTTCTAAGCTCATTTAACACAAATCCACGGTTTTCTAAGCTAAAACAAACTTAGATTTCAAAAACACACAAAATTGGAAATTTTGTAAAAAGTTTAGAAATTTCGAATCTAACCTCAAATCGAAGCTTCAATCCGCGTTCTCGGTTGCCGAATCACGTCCCCGAGCTTCCTCCTTGCTATCCCGAAGCTTGGATTCGAAATGGAGTTCAAAATTTGAGAGAGAATTGAGAGAGAAAGAGAGCTGCCGAGAGAGAGAGAGAAGAGAGAGAATGTCACGGGAGAGTGAGGAGAGAGAGTGAGAGAAAGGGAATAAATAGAGAAAATCGGTGGGCGATTTTACTGTGCGAAAACCATGTGCCGCCCACGGTTTTACAAAACGGAGTATTTTTAACATTTTTCAAATTGTTGTGTTTTAAAACTCAAAGCATTATTTTAAAAAAAATAAGAAATCATTCGAATTCATTAATTTAACAAAACAACCAAAAATTTAAAAATCCAACCAAATAGTCTAATAAATGTTAAAACTTTAATTATGGCACACTAATTCATCATTTATATTACACTTAACATTAAATAAATTTCGAGACGTTACACACATATAGGATCAGCTAAAGTTAAGTGAGACTAAAAAGAGTGTTACGTTAAACTATTATAAAGTTACGTTGTGGTTTCCAGAAAATTATTTATATGCATAAAAGGACAATTGTACCCCAAAAATGCATGGATAATTACGATCTTACCAAGCCAACTCTTCCTATTTACATGTGATAACAGTTGCACTACAATTACTGTAAAAACATAAAAAGGTAAATGACGTCACCTAGGATACTTTTAGCCTAACCAAAAGTGATTGTGATGCCTAATTACTTAATTAATAGTGAATGAAACTTCTGTCTATGGATGGAAGTAAAATCCTACGATATATATAGTTAGGGATAAGAAGATATTAGCTTTATTTAAACACCAATCGACTCTAGCAGATAGGGATAAATGGTAGGCGGTTTGGCAGTTTTTAGGCTAGTGTAGGTTGGTTTTTTTGGATGGCGGGTTGACGATTAACCAACCTACAGACCACCCATGGAATGGCAGGCGGTATTGGTTTGGGTACGGGCGGGTTGAAGCGGTTTAGGCTTATACTATAGCCTACTGTAATTTTTTTGAGCTTGTTGAAAAAAATGAAAAAAATTTGTAGAAAAATTAAAATTTCATATACTTTGAACATGTTTTCAAAAAAAAGTACTAAGCCAAACTTAATTATCCTAATATGTTGGCTTGTGAGTTAAACCAAATATTGGCAGGTTAGGTTGCAGGCTCTTTTTTTTTTTTTGATAATCAAATATACATTTCATGTTATTATGCATAAAGAAAGTGTGCGAACCTGAATCTTTAATTTGATATGAGAGCATTATCCCTTACTTGTGGAATGACTTTTTAAAAAAAAAAAAAATACATGGGTGGGTGGGTTCGGGTTGAACCTGCCACCCAAATCTCAAAACCGAACCCGTTTGCCTATATATGTTAGCAGGCGGATTGCTAATATGGAACCGTTTTTTTCGAACAGAGCATGTGCGAATGAGGGGTGGTTTTTGTTCAGCCTTACTAGCAGATGATGGCTGTTATAGGTAGTCATGTAATGGGTGACTCTAGCAACAAGTGTTGTGATGGCTTGTGGTCACTCAACACTCATTGACTTCCTTTGGTGGATAATCACTTATTATATGATGAATGACTCTGGCGATCGGTCAGGTGACTATGAGTAATGATCATGTGACGACTAAAATACTAAACAACTTATTTGGTGTACATGATCAGGAAGGATTGGATTAAATTAAATTTCAATATTTTGTTTGGAGAAAATTTTAAAAGATTAGATTGGATAAACGCTTATCTAGTTCATACTTGACTCCTCTTAGAAGACTATTAGGCTATCCCTTGCTGAAGTATAAGATGAAACACAATCTTTGTATATTGAAAAAAATTTCAAACAACTATTTGCTAAAATTTATGAACTTTGACGTTGAAATTATAATTTTTTTAGAAATCTAGGGGGAATTTTTCAATAATTATATTTTTGGACCTCTAATTTTACAAAATTATAATTTGACACTTATTTTAAGAAAATGCAAAAGGCCCATATTTTAATAAAATAATACCAAATATAAGATTAGATTAGCTAAAATTTGATCATATTCTTTCTAATGCATTTCAATCCAATCCTATAATACTATCATATCTAATGTTCTCTTATCCTACACACCAAACAACCCCAAACAACTATTGTAGTCCATGCAAATATATAAAAGGAAAAACAAAATGGATACATCTTATAGTGTTTAAAAAAGGAAATAAATCACTAGAGTGATGTTTCTCAAAATCTCTTATTTAGATGACAAACTTGAGATGTCAAAATGGTTGGGTTTGGTGGGCTGGCACTGACATGACATGCTAAAAAGTAAGCATGTCATGCTAGATCGTTGAAATCTAACAATTTTCTTATAAAAATTATAATATAGTATTTTTTCCTAAACAATGTTTTATCTCATTCAAAATTTTCTATATTTTACTTTATTATAAGTTAAAATTTTAATTGTGTCCAATGCTTTTGTTCTTGTTTACCTATAATTTTGGTATTAGGCATAATTAAAGTACGAACACGTTAAAAGCACGATACAAACATAAACAAGCCATAGGCCAGGCTGGACATCATAAATAAAAAACACACACTGCCTGACGTGACACAATAAATAAATTGATCAATCTAGGGATGACACGAGGACTGGAGTGACACATTTGACTTCTCTATAGCAATCCCTAAAAACCAATCTGTAAAATCAACACTTTTGGTTCAGTTAGTGCAGCCTTTTAAATTAATTTTGGTATAATACTTTTGGTTTGATTTGTAGTTTAACTCTAAACCACTAAAATCAATAAGCTAAACACCCTAGTTTCAACTCTTAATTTAACCCGGATATTAATACATCAAATTTTAGCACCACATGCTCCTGTATCCATCAATGCTTATTTTGACTTTTTTTATAAAATTTATTTTCGCACCTCCCTACAAATTGTCTTAAAATATTATCCTCCAAACAGCCAATCTACATATAGCAATAAGATACTAAAACAAATGTTTACAACACACCAAGTGCCTTAAAAATGTGATCGCATTCAAATCTAAATCGGCAATGAAAACGACCATATAGCATGATAATTACATATACATAATAGTGCGCATTTTGTATTTTTAGTTAGAATAAAAAATTAAAACTATCTTATGTTATAACTTGTTTTTTACTTTATATTACAATATATAAAAACTTTATCCTATAAAATAATATTTTAATAATGACATTGTAAAAAAGCCCTCATAATTACGTTGTCAAAAAAAAAAAAAAAAAACATGTACGTAATTACATATTATTCACCGAACCACAAAAAGTTGGACGTCAAAAGCGCGTGAGGATAGCCTGCCGGCATTAAAAGTGAAACCCAAAAACACAACTTGACGCTGCTCATGTCCACTTACCGTGCGACCGCATGGGGTCGAACAAATAAGCCAATCACACTTTTTTTTCTAATTTCCTTGTGTCTTTAATTTTGCGAAATCTCTTTCTCCATTTGCAAAGTCAAAGGTTCAGATCGTCGCATTCGTCGGACCAACCGCATGTGATTATACCTGCCAAAGTTAAAACAAACCGGAATGGAAGCGGATATCGCGGCCCAACAGGATTGAGAAAACCAAACACGCCCACGTGCATATGGGCACGCGCTTTCGCGTGTGGATGTGATTATAATGTATGGCTGGTCGGTAACGAGAGGTAAAAAAACACAGCCTCACGGCTTTTTGGTTTTTGGATACTTCAATCTTGTGAGAAAAGTCTCAAGAACCAAAACCCTCCATTTTTTTTTTTCTCTCAATCTTTCTCTCTCTCTCTCTCTAGTTCGTCAGCTCGCTGAGTTCTCCGTAAGCTAATCTGAGATTTGAGGTCGTGTTTGTTTCGTTTTTGATTTGTTCTGATAATGGCGGTGAAGCTTTTTTACTTTCTTCTTTATCTGTTGTTTCTTTCTCTAAATTTTGTTGCTTTCTCTTTCTAGGAAGAGAAGAGGTGAAGAAGACGCGGAAGTAAGCGGAAGAAAAGAGGAATGGAGTCGACGGAGTCTTCTTATGTGTCGTCTCCGGAGGGGCCGAGGAAGCGGTCTCCGCCGCCGCCTAAATCACCTACAGCCGCAGGTTTCTGATCTGATCTCCTTTCTCTCTCCAAACTCGGATTTTCTCTTTCCTTCATTGATTTGTTTAGAATTATGGATTTAATTTTGTCTTTTTGGTTGTTTGTTTGTTCTGTTGATTGAGAATGGGAGCGAGATTTGCTTCTTGTGATAATGCCATGTTATATGAGCTGAAACCCTAATTCTGAATCCTTTGCCTTATTATATTCTCCTCTGTTTGGTGAGAAAATGGGAGGAAGTAAAAGAAAACGGGATTGCTGTCTCTTAATTAGATTTATTATGTTAGATGAATGACGGGGTTTTCTATGTCGTTTGCAGCGAAAGGTCAATCAATACGAAGTAATTAAATTTTAATAAGTTGACATTTTTAAGATTTGGATTTTTTTTTTCTCTCTCTCTGTCAAAAAAATGGAGAAACGGAGTGAATTTTACTTTATAGTAATCGTACATTTGAATGTGATTTTGAAACTATGAATCTGGATTCAAGCCTCACAATTGCTTTTCGTGCATATTCTCCATTTTTCATTTGATGAAACAAAAAAGGGGGCTAGAGGAAGTAAGAGGAATGATGAATATGACGTAATGTGGGATATTTTTTAGATATATTGCTGTTCCATGTACATCTGTATTGGAACCCATGATACTTTTTGGGGTGGGTTGGGAAAATCGAGTCAATGGATTCATGTGATGCATAAAATATGTAAACGGTCAAGAAGGGATCGTGTTTTCTTTTCAGTCAATTTGCTGTATAATTAGTCCAATCCAAGTTATTTTTTTTGCTCAACAAAAAGCAGATGTTTTACAATGTTGGTTAAAGAATTGAGTCTTCATTATGGTTGCCGATGATGTTCTTTGAAACTGATGTCCCAGTGTGTCCAATCTTAATGAGTTTGCTGACAGATATGATTATTGCACAGACAATCCTTTGCTGTTCTCTTGTTTAGTTTGGGTGGGTTAGTCTCTTTGATATTGGAATAGCATGTCAATGTCATTGTTCTCTCTCTATATACTACAATATAAAATTGAAATCTACTCCAAACCTGACTGACCCTTTACATCTTGGCCTAAGACTCATGGGTGAAGTGATTTTTTTATTCCTGTGATTGCATTCCAGATAAGTTTACTCTATTTGTTCTTTGCCATACTAGTTGCTGAATTCCATATTTCTTTCTGAAGTTTCTCTCCCTATTTGTCATATATGACATTAACTTGCAACTTATTTGCTGTGATGCATGTTCTGAAAAATCTAACGAGCTTTGTGCTGCGACTTCTGATGTGCTTACTTTTTGACAGAGTCTATGGAGAGGCCTGCATACATTAAGTTTCTCGTATCAAATGCTGCAGCAGGTTCTGTTATTGGAAAGGGTGGGGCGACAATCACTGAGTTTCAATCAAAATCAGGAGCACGAATTCAGCTGTCCCGCAATCATGAGTTTTTCCCTGGAACAACTGATAGGATCATTATGATATCTGGAGGAATAAATGAAATTATCAAGGCAATGGAACTTGTTCTCACAAAATTGCTGAATGAGGTATTCTTTGTCATGTGGGTTTTGCTTTTAATTTACTGCAGACTACAGTTATGATTTATATGTTTTAGGTCTTCATTATGCTTTTTTTTTTAAATAAATAATTTAGCTCCAAACTGAAGAAGACAATGATGTTGATCCACGAACAAAAGTGAAACTAGTTGTTCCAAATGGTTCTTGTGGAGGCATAATTGGGAAGGGAGGGTCCACCATAAAGTAAGAACGCAGCCTCTATATCCTAACTATATAAACTGATGTTTGCTATGCTTTTTTTGTCATTTCTGGTGTTTAAATAAATTTATAGGTTCTTTATTTGAAACTCTTCTTTTGGTTGTTTATTTGAAAGACTCTTTTATTTCCCTGGTTAAATAGTCAAACAAGCGGCAACATATTTACTTAAAACCGTATTCATGCTCATTTAATGAATTGTGTTTACAGAAGGCCATTAAGTATGAATTTGTCTAATTTGAGAAAATTACTATACGTGATATTATTATTAGGTTCTTTTGCATGTTTTAGGTTATATAGATATTTTGGCCCAATGGGTGCATAATATCTCTCCTGATTGTGCAAGCTTTGATGCAAAATTTAGGAGCACCAACACCATATGGTGCAAGCAACCGCTGGAGTTAATTAGGTCCTATAAGACAAAGTTTTGATCCTTGCTTGTGTAGAGGAATGGAACTACGGAAACTGATTAACAATCAGATTCATAATTTTTAGCCTGTATATGAGGGTTTGATTCTTCATTGTTGCTCGTCGTTTCTTTGTCAGGTTACTTAGTCTATCATGTTTACTTGGTCGAACAAAGCCCATATAACTTCTTTGTCATGATGAACACATATTTCTGTTTGATCCACATTAGTGAATAGTAGATAGATCTTTGGTACGAAAAATTAGTATCAAGGCTTTGCCCTTAGGTTTTGGGTTGTTATGATTGATTGTAAAGTTGCCCCAGCCTATTGCCATGTTGGTCAAGAATATTACTGGTTGGGATGGTAAAAAACAAAGCTATAAGTATGTGGGAACAATCTGAACATAAAGTGGGAGTTTGTCAGGACGAAAGAGTGCATTGTTTTAGTTCCATAAAAGGCATGATGATGCACTGGAAGATCATTAATACTAATTGTTACTTTTGAGGTTGGTCTTTCTAGAATCCACAAATTGTTACACTTTCTGCCCTCCCCTTGGAGGAATTTTAATTACTTTAAAAGGAATGAAAATTTCCTTGATATTCTAGTTACTTGGAAATTTCAGCTGCTTTCCACTTGAGGAATGTATGGCTAAACGAAAATAAAAAAAAAAAATAAAAAAAAAAATAATAAAATAAAATAAAATATGCAGAGGTATGCCATTTTTGGACGCAGGGATAGTTTCATGCTATAATCATGCTAGCTACATTTAATTGTACATTTCTATATGTAGAGAGCCCTTGTTCTGTTCAAGTGGCGGGGCCAGACATTTTTTGCTCGGCGGGGCAACCATGAAAAATACATAGTATTTTATCGAGTGGATACATAGCTATATATTTTTATGATTTAGTGGGAGCTGTCATAGTTTTTTTTTGGGGGTAAAAAGAAGGGTACAACAACATTTTTCAAGTATTCAGTGGGGACAATTATAGTTTTTGTTACTAAACATGGTGAAATCTAAATTTTTTAAAAAATTTTGGGACAAAAATACAATTTTCAAAGATTGAGTGGGGGCACATGCCCCACTCAATATTACTTTCCTCCTCTAGTGCGGGCAACCCTTGTTCTTGTCAATTTGTTCAATATAAAAATGCTTGTTTCCAAATATGTTGTTTCTATATGCTGTTTATTGCATTTATGTTTTTTAAATTGGGCTTACTCATTTGCTCTCTACAAAGACCAGAACAATATATGGTTGCTGACGTGTTTATGTTTGCCTTTGACCAGGTCATTTATTGAAGAGTCACAAGCTGGCATCAAGATATCCCCTCAGGACAATAATTATCTTGGGATAAATGACAGGCTAGTAACACTGACGGGAACTTTGGACGAACAGATGCGAGCAATCGATCTGATTCTTTCTAAGTTGGCTGAAGACCCTCATTATGCACAGTCTATGAATGCCCCATTTTCATACCCAGGTGTGTCTTCTTAAAATCTTTCTCTTGTTTATTGTTATCGTCTTGTCATTTTCGAATGATGTTAATGCCAGCTTGTGTTTCTCTTCATGGTATTAAGCAATTTTCTTGATCACCTTCATATTATATAATTTTTTTTAATTGTTCTTTTTCCACTAATGTATAACTCCTGACCTGATTCTGGCTAGTCATCATGTTTATCTTGTTTTGATCTGGTGAAGTGTGAAACGATAGTGATGCTAAATACACGTTGAATATATCATCGTGGTCACTTACCAACTTAATGTTATGACTCCTCTTGAATTGGAATTCGATGCGTTCGCAATTTTTAATGCAACTTTAATACTGGATATTGTACAAATTTTACACGTCTCAAGGTTATTAAATTTCGCAGTTCAGATGACAGCTGCAATATTATGAGGTTCCAAGTGTTTTGGATGTCGATTCCCTGTGGCCTTTTGTTTTTCTTCCCTTAAGAAATAAAGATGAGGAGGTTATGATGCATAAACTAGTTACACGTGGTTGCTTGAATCATATTATGTGTAGGGTGGTTATGAAATTTGATGTCCTATAAGTTCCATTCAACTTGAATTTAGGTGTTTTCTCGGGTATTCATGGTACTCCATATCCATATGTGCTTCCTTCTGTTGCAACAGCATCTTACAATCAAACGGGCTATGGACCAAATGGTGCTGGAGGAAAGTTTCAGAATAACAAGGTTCACACTCTTCAACAATGTTGTATTGATTGACTTTTCTTATTTACGTTTACAATTACTCAGGAAAAGAGATAGTTAGCTTGTTATTTGGCTGACATACTGTAAAGATCTAATTTTGACCTACCGAAATTAATCACACTGAAAATGTTAACCTGGAAAAACCTGTCTGTCAGAATGAGTATGCCTGTGTTTTCAAGCGCTGCATATTAACCTTGTGTTTTCAAGAACATATTACAAACCTTAGTAAAATTAAGGTTGTTAGGTAGCTGATTTAGTGTTGGGGGATGAGGTGTGTTCTTGCCACCTTTTGTTTGTCATGCTTCACTTCTGAAACTGGTATAAACTTAAAAAATTGAAATGCACACAAAGCTAGTTTTTGTTGCAAGCATCTTTATTACTAAACTTGTTTATTCTTGGAGAATATATATTCTAATGGAAGGAGAATATGTTGCATGGTTAAGCTAAACAATGTGGACTTTATTAAAATTCTTGTGATCCCAGTTCAGTTCCTGTTTTAAAACATAGATGTATAAACACTAAAGCATAGTTTGTGGCTTTGTGCTCCTAATGGACTTAAATGCCTGAATACATATTTATGGTGGATAAGTCCAAATGAAACGAAACTAGGGTTAGTTGTGATGGGAATATGATATGAGTATATGAGCTGATTGTAGATAGTACTATCTATTTTCCATTGTCGATCAGATGAAGTTTAAGATGACAGGATTAATGAGAATTTTTTTTTAATTTAGGTATCCACTAATTCTGTTATTTATTCCCATCTTCTCGTTACATGTAAAATGGATTAAATCATAATCAAAACTATCGTCACTTCTTGTAAAAGGAAACTGCTGGAAAATTGGTATTTCATACCCATATTCACTCTCCATAATCTCTGTAGTTCCTTCTGTATCAGCGTGTTCAAGATGACAGGTCACTTATTTTGGCAACAAATTATTAGGTTGCTTAGATGTGTCAACTCAAAAGAGACATTCTTTGATCGTCCTTACTATCAATTCTTGATTGTCTGATCAAAATTGCCTTGTGTTATTTTATTTTGCAGGAGGAACGGAGTAACTCGTTGACAATTGGTGTTGCAGATGATCACATTGGATTTGTTGTTGGCCGTGGTGGAAGGAATATAATGGAGATCAGTCAGGTTTGTAAATATCAACTGATATCATCGTTTGTGGGATTTTACATTTTACTAAACTAGAGCCTTGTGTTTTTGCAGGCGAGTGGCGCTAGGATAAAGATATCAGATAGAGGCGATTTCTTGTCTGGAACTACTGAGAGGTAAAAAAAAAAAAAAAAAATGGAAGTCCATCGACTTTGCGCTAATCTGCCATAGGATGAGCGCAAGTGTTTTGACATTTTTTCTTCTTCCCTGTTTTTTAGGAAAGTCACAATCACGGGGTCCCAGAGGGCGATCCGCACAGCGGAGTCTATGATAATGCAGAAGGTAGCCTATGCTTCTGAGAGGATAGCGGAGGATTAATTCCCAAGTATTGCATTTCATTGCTTTTGGAATCTTTTGGTGGGCCTACTTACAACATTTCATATACAATTGGTTGTTTAATGCGTCCACTTAACTTTATCACATGTGATAAATTAGTCAAAAAACCAGAATACCTGTTGCAAGGGCGAGAAGGGGAATTTTTTCTTGTCGATGAAGAGCAATTTTATAGAGACTTTGTATGAGACGAGGGACAAAATTTCAGAAAGCAAAAATGTTGGAAAGAGGGCATTAGTTGACCAAATAGAATGTTTAGCGTGATTTATTTGTTTATACAGCTGTAACTTCTTCAGGGAGCAAGTTTGTCTGGTTTATATCTTCATTAAACAGTTTTATTGACGTTAATATTTTGAGGATCCCAAAGGAACAAGTTTTCAGCATTCATTTACTTAAATTCTTGTTCTGTTGTTTATTGCTTTTTTTTTTTTTTTTTTTGTTCGCCAGAACGATATTACAATATTGACTTTTAGGCCATCCTATGATCTTCACCCACTTGATTGGGGTCTGAGTTTTGACTTCTGAGTGCCTGAGTCCTTTTTTGCACGCTTCTAATAAAATAATTTACATAATTTTCAGTTTTTTTCAATTTATTTATTTATTTGCTTTTGTGCTTGGCTTAAATTCTGAAACGTGATCCCGTCTGGTAAGTTTGTTGGAACGTGTCACTTTTTTGTTGGGTTTGCGTGATCTGCACCCAAATGTGTTCCCCACAGAGGTGGATGGGTGGGCAAAAGGAGTTCCTTGAGCCTTTGCTTCCAACAAGTTAGAGGTTCGAGTCGAATCTTCGTATAATATCTACTATTAATTGGCATTGACTATATGTCTTCAAGTGCTGAGTCTTGAAGCCTTTGGTTTCTTAAATGATTAATGAGTTCCTTTGTCATCGCCAGTAAAGTAAATCCCAACTTTGGGCTGAAATAATTAGAAATGAAAGGGCCACCACCAGATCCTTTTGATCACAAAAAAAGTAACTAACCACATTACATTTTTTTCACCAATAAACAACACTTTGGCTTCAACCATGTGTTTCTCGTATTGAAATCTCTTTAAGACAAATTTTATGAACTCTCCTGAATTATATTATTTATATCAAAATGCCCCCTAAATGTATTTGTTATACCTCTTGAACTTTAAATCGTGTTATTTTTTTGACAAGATAATATTTGTTACATTCATAAAAATGATAAATTTATCTATTAATTCAAAATCTTTTAAAAACTCAACTTAAATTACGGTACATTTACTTTTTCTCTCTCTTTTTCTTGCTTTTCAGTAGGTTTTCTAAAGATGGAATATATGAAAGCTTGATGCTCAACTAGTTTATTTAAAAGGAAAAAGATATTCATATTCTCTTAAATATCATATCTAATCTTAAATCAAATGAAATTTAACAATTCATCAAAAAAAAAAAAAGTTGCAAAGTTTAGGGAGTAAATCTGGAGAAATATTATAGGTCATGGGCACAATATATACATTTTAAAATTCGGGGGCTTATTGATACAAGTGATATAGTTCAAGGAGAATTTGTAAAATTTACTCATCTTTTAAAGAACAAGTTTGAGTGGAGCAGGGCACGAAAAAAAAAAATATGAACATGTTATAGTTACGAAGAATTTTTTTTTATTTAATAATACATTATGTGGGTGTTTTCACTTTTGAGCTATGGTGCTTGAATTTATTTCTTGTTGATTCCCCCTATATTTTATTTTAAATTTTGAGTTATTGCTACCACCTTTTGGTGCTTGTGTAATGAACTTTGAAATGTTTCCATAACATGAACTCAAGGACCTTTAACTTTTATTAGTCATATAACAATATGAGGGCATGTTTGATGCATTGTATTGTATTATGTTATCTCGAGTAATTTTTGTATACTACTTCATTGGCTTTGTATCTTATTAAGATTGGATTGCACTATCCTATTGTATTGTAATACATTAATTATTGAACTTCTCAAAAGGTAATTAGGCCTTGATCCCAGCCTTTCTTGACTGCAACCTCAATTGGGAGATCAAGACCAAGCTTTCGGATAAAGGTTAGGGTTTTGTGCCAACTAGGGTTGATGGTATAGGCACTAGGGATAGGGTTTGAGATCAAAGCTAGGGTTTAAGGCAAGGGTGGCAATTGGGGAATAAGGTTAAGGGTTCAATATTGGGACTAGGGTTAGGGTCTAAGAAAAGGTCAAAGTCGGGATAAAGGTTTGAGAATCGAAATAGGGGTCCAAGACGAAGCCAAGGGATTTAGACTAGCTAGGGCCTAGATTTGCAATTGAAATCGGAGATAGGGTGGTCAGGGTTAAGCATTGAGATCGGGATCTAAGACGAGTTACTGTCATGGTATAGGATTTGAGGCTAGGGTTCACAATTGGGATCAAGCTTGGATGCAGGGCCAAGGTCTAGGTGAGGTCGGGGTCGAGAATATCAACAGTGTTGTGGTTATGTATGGCATTGGAACTATTGTTCAGGATCATGACTGGGTTAGGTTATGGGGTCGTGGTCAAGTTCCAGGGCTGACACCAATTCAATGTCAAGCAGGGTTTGGGACCAACACTAACGTTACTCGATCCTAGTCCTAGATGTAGGTCTAACTCTTTGACCCTTGTGTCTGTCCAAAACTCGATCCTAAATCCCAACCATAGTCTAGTTCCTGAACTGGACCATGACTTTAGTTTTGCTCCTAAAATTCTAATGGTTCAAACCCTAATCTCAGTCTTGGATGTACAAATTCATTAGCTTTGGTAGAGAAACCTTATTTTGCAAGCTTATGAGTGGACCAATTGCAGTTTCTAGAAAAAACAAATCAAAGAAGAAACACAATTCCAAGATTAGGGACTAGGGTTAGCTTAGGGTTTAGGACCAATTGGGGTTGACAGTATGGGCACTAGCGATAGGGTTCGAGATTAGAGCTAGGGTTTAAGTCCAGGGTGGCAATTCGTGACTAAGGTTAAGGGTTTAATGTTGGGACTAGAGCTAGGATCTAGGAAAAGGTCGAAGTTGGGACAAAGGTTTGAGAATCGAAACAGGGGTCCAAGACCAAGCTAAGGGATTTAGACTAGCTAGGGTCTAGATTTGCAATTGGAATCAGCAATGGGGACATGGTTAAGCACTGAGATTGGGATCTAAGACTAGAGTTACTGTCACGGTACATGATTGAGGCTAGGGTTTACAATTGGGGTGTCACGCCCCGGAGTACGGGAGGTGACATAGCGGATTATTTAAATCAATTAAAAGAAGAATTTAGGGATTTAAACTAAATAATAAAATGTGAAAGTTTCAAGAAAACCATTGCATGAAAAATAAATAATAAATAATAAACATAGAGAGTATGGGTCCACTGACCCACAACTTGTGCACACACATGGTACTGACAATATAGTAATACAACTACAGTCCAAGCACAAAAAAAGTTAAAAACATTACATGCCTTGTTTAATTTATACAAACAAATCTATTAGTCCTTCTACTGCTCCTGAGTCCTGTCTGTTGAATCCTCTCCAAACCTAAATAGAAAACCACCTAGAGGGGAAAAATTTAAAACAAGAAAAATGTGAGCGAAAGGCTCAATAAGACAGTATTTTATCAAATTATTTAATTTAAAGGAGAATCTCATTATTGAAGGAATGATTTAAAAGAAACATTGAATAAATAAATAAATTTAAATAAAACCGTTCTTACCCAAAACAGTTTATTAGGTCGACCAGAAACATCATTTTCATTTTCCTAGGCAAACCATAAGGATATCACCACCGTGGTGGCCCAGCTGGGTTTCGGGACCTGCCCTCAAGGTCGATTACTGCACGACCCGATCTCTGATATGGCATCATGCCTATGTGTTTATTTTCATCATCATTCAAAACCCATTTACCGAGTATTGTCATTTACATTCATTATGAAGTTCATTTCAGTTCACGGTATATTAAAATATAACCGATAAATTTATTTTTAAACAACTGTTGAAAATATTTTTATAGAAATCCTTTTCAAAGCCAAATCATTTTGAAACTAGGCTACCAAGGAATGGAGTAGAAGTCCTACCTCGATACTCGTGCCGGTGCCTCACACCGTAATCCCGGTCCGCTATACGTTAGCTCCGCGGAACCACGAATGATCCTAGATACACACTAAGTCAATCAATATCTAGTTCGAGACATTCTATGCTAGCAAACTATTTCATGATGTCCTAGTGTGCCATTTGTATCTTTAAAATCATTCTACAAGGTTGAAATTTAAATCGGGGTTCAAAACAGTGAAAATGGGTGAAAAATCACAAAATTTTCCTAGGCTCTGCCGGCTTGTCGGACTCCCTACTTCGGCCGGCCGAACTGTGCAGTTCAGCCTACCGAAAAGCAAGTTCGGTCGGCCGGACATTTTCCAGGTTCGGCCTACCGGATAGATGAACTCCGGCCTATCGATCCTTTGAGTCTGGCCTGCCGAACACGTAGTTCAGCCTGCTGAACTGGGAAAACCTAGAAATTTCAGCCACGGGTTTTCAATCTTCAAAAATCCAAATCTTGATTTTAACTTGTTTTTCTCAAATCTCAGACATGGAAAACAATCATAGATGATAGAAAAACATGTTTGAACACTTTTAAACTCATTTAAACAAGATTTAAACTCAAAAATCTCAAAAATCCAAAAATAGGAAAATGAGGAGAAAAATGAAAAATCTTGAATCCAATCCGTTTTTCTTCAATCTAAGCTTAGATTCTAGTTGTTCTAAGTCCAGTTAACTCAAACCAAGAGTTTTCTAAGTTCAAACGAACTTAAATTTCAAAAATGTACAAAATTAAAAATTTTGAAAAAGTTTAGAAATTTAAAAACTAACCTCGAATCGAAACTTTAATCTGCGTTCTCGGTTGCCAAATCACGTTCCCGAGCTTCCTCCTTGCTAACCCGAAGCTTGGATTCGAATTTGATTCAAAAATTTGAGAGAGAATTGAGAGAGAACAAGGGAAACTGAGAGAGAGTGTGGGAGAGAGAGATGAGAGAGAATGAAGAGAGAGGAAGGGAAAAAGGAAATAAATAGAGAAAATTTGAAGGCGGTTTTACTGTGCGAAAACAAAATGCTACCCACGATTTTGTAAAACGGAATATTTTTAACATTTTACAAATTGTTGTGTTTTAAAACTCAAAACATCATTTTAAAACAATAAGAAATCATTTGAATTTATCAAATTAACAAAACAACATAAAATTCAAAATTGAACTAAATAATCAAATTAATGTTGAAATATTAATTATGGCACACTAATTCATCATTTTACATTACAACAACATTAAATAAATTTCGGGGTGTTATAACTCTCCACCCTTGAAAGAAATTTCGCCCTCGAAATTTACACCTCAATTCAGAAACAAAAGAAATGCGGATACAATTCCCGCATACTCGACTCTAGTTCCCCGGTGGCTTCATCAACCCCATGATGTTGCCACACGACCTTTACCAACGGTATCTCATGACGACGCAAACTAATTACTTTCCGGTCGATGATCTGAATCGGCACCTCCTCGTACGTCGTATCTTCTCGAACCTGCACATTATGAAATGAAACTATTTTACCCTGCTCAGGCGGACACTTCCTAAGTATCGACACATGAAACACATCGTGAACATGAGAAAGTTCGGGCAGAAGATCAAGCCGATAAGCAACCACACCAACACCCTGAGTGATCTTGAACGACCTAATATACCTCGGTGCGAGCTTTCCACTCACTCCAAACCGCCTAGTTCCTTTACGAGGCGATACCTTCAAGAGAACGAAATCTCCAACCGTGAACTCTAAGGGTCTACGTCTTCTATCCGTGTAACTCTTCTGTCGACTCTGAGCTGCCCTCAATCGATCTCGAATCACAGCGACTTTCTCGTTGCTATCATGGATCTCATCCGGCCTAAGAATAACCCTGTCTTCCGGCTCTGCCCAACACACTGGTGACTGACACGGCCGCCCATACAACGCCTTAAACGGTGCCATACCAATACTCGCTTAATAACTGTTGTTGTATGCGAACTTCGCCAAATGCAAACATTTCTTCTAATTCTGGCCGAAGTTTAATGCACAGGCACGCAACATATCCTCGAGAATCTGAATAACTCGCTTAGACTGCCCATCAGTTTGAGGATGAAACGTCGTACTGAAGTTCAAATCTGTACCTAAAGCTTCCTGAAAACTCCTCCAGTACTTAGCATTAAACCTGGTGTCTCGATTAGAAGTGATGGACAAAAGAACTCCATGCAACCTCACAATGTTCTGTAGATACAAATCCCCGAGAATCTTTCTCGAACATGTCGACCTGAACGGAATAAAATGTGCCGATTTCGTCAACCTGTCGACCACGACCCAAACAGCATCATGCCGCTGCTCCATCCTCGGCAAACCTGTGAGAAAATCCATCGTTACATGCTCCCATTTTCACCCTGGAATAGGTAGCGGCTGAAGCTGACCCGCAGGCTTCTGATGCTTAGCTTTCACCTGAAGACACGTCGTACACTTGGCCACATACTCTCAAACATCTTTCTTCATGCCTCTCCACCAATATTGCCTCTTCAAATCACGATACATCTTTGTGCTCCCTGGATGAATATCGAACTGAGACCTATGAGCTTTGTCCAAAACGGCTTTCGTCACCTCGGCGATAGCTGGAACTACAAGACGCTCCCGAAAATACAACGATCCATCTACATGCATGCTCTATTCTTCAAATTGCTCCCCGTTCTGAATTCGCGACCAAATCCACTGCAAATGCTGATCCTGCCACTGACTTTGCTTCACCATCTGAACAAAAGCTGGGGTCGCCTCCACATGATATACCAAAACTCGATCATTGTCTTCATGATACTATAGCCCATACTCGCTCACTGTCGCATCCTTACTCCAGTCCTAAAAATCCAAACAAGCGAGAATCCATGAAGACTTCCTACTAAGCGCGTCCGGGACCACATTAGCTTTTCCGGGATGATACTACATCGCAAAATCATAATCCTCCATATATTCCATCCATCTACACTGCCTCAAATTAAGATCCCTCTGAGTGAATAGATACCTCAAACTCTTGTGATCGGAGAAGAACTGAAACGATGCTCCATACAAATAACACCTCCAAATCTTCAACGCGTGAATCACTGTCGCAAGTTCTAAGTCATGAGTAGGAAAATTCCGCTCGTGAGGTCGTAGCTGTCTCGATCCGTACGCAACCACACGTCCATGCTGCATCAACACGCACCCAAGTCCGCTCCCTAAAGTATCTGCGTAAACCTCATACGGCTCGTCACTGCTAGAAATAACTAACACTGGAGCTGAAGTCAACCGGTTCTTCAATTCTTGAAAAGCAAGCTCACATTCTTCATCCCACTCAAACCTGACATTCTTCTTGATCAATCTCGTCAACGAAGCTGCAATCTTTGAAAAATCCTTTACAAATTTCTTGTAATAACCAGCAAGACCTAAGAAGCTGCGAATCTCCGCTACGTTCCTTGGTCGTTCCCACTCCACTATGGCTTCAATCTTGGACGGATCCACAGAAATACCATACTCTGAGATGACATGACCCAAAAATTTAACCTCAGTCAACCAAAACTCATACTTTTCCCTCTTAGCATACAACTGGTGCTCCCGCAGAGTCTGAAGCACGATCCAAATATGCTGCTCATGGTCCTCTTAAGTCTTAGAATACACTAGAATGTCCTCGTTGAACACGATCACAAACTAATCCAGATACGACCTAAATATCCTGTTCATCAAATCCATGAAAGCTACCGGAGCATTCGTCAACCCAAACAACATAACCAGAAACTCAAAATGCCCATACCGAGTCCTAAAAGCTGTATTGGGATTATCCTCTTCCTTAATCCTGAGCTGATGGTAACCTGACCGTAAATCAATCTTTGAGAAGTACCGTGAACCTCCCAACTGATCAAACAACTCATCAATCCTAGGCAAGGGATACTTATTCTTCACCGTAACATGATTCAACTGCCGATAATCCACACACAACCTGAGAGTCCCATCATGCTTCTTAGCAAACAAAACTGGTGCTCCCCATGGAGATGTGCTATTCTGAATATACCCTTTATCAGCAAGCTCTTGAAGTTGCTTCCTCAATTCTTTCATTTCTGCCGGTGCCATCCGATAAGGTGCTATAAAAATCGGTGCTGTCCTCGAAAATAACTCAATACCAAACTCAATTTCCCGATGTGGTGGTAATCCTGGCAATTCGTCGGGAAAGACATCCTTGAACTCATCAACCACCGGAATCGCTATACTTTCTCTCAAAGCATAGGGCTAGCAATCTAGATTCGCAAGAAAAGCACAACAACCTAGATTCCTTCACCCTCCTAGACACGACTTCATGAGACGCTCACTCATTAACCAATCACCACCACCCTGGTAGGTGATCATCGTCCCCCTATCAGACACTAGGGTCACTTTCTTAAGTTGGCAGTCTACAACTGCATTATACCTGGACAGCCAGTCGATCCCTAGAATTACATTATATGAGCTCATGGTGAGTATAATCAAATCACTTTTCAAAATCTCATCCCCAATCTTTATTTTACAAGATTTACACATAAAATTTACACACACCTACCCCAAGGGAGAAGTTATGACTAGGGGTTCATTAAACTCTTCCATCTCTAATCCCAAGGCATGTACAAAAGAACTCAAAATGAGAGAATGAGAGGCACCTGTATCAAATAAAATGTGAGCTAAAGATCGAGAAACTAAAACCGTACCATCAACAACCGCGTTACTAGTCTGAGAATCTGAACCTCTAGATGCCATTGCATAAACTTGCATTGGTGCCTTTCCTTTTCCTCTACCAACATTGCTGGGTCTGGGATTATTCTGTCGATGCTGCTGAGATGGAGACGGCTGCATACTAGCTGTACTCGACGCTCGATACTAAGGGACGCTACACTGGAAATGCTACGGCTGCTGCCCTCGTGCCATATACAAAAACTGCTGAGGAGAGAACTGAGGATACTGCAACTGCGAGTACTACTGAGGCGGAGGTAGGGTCTGAAGCTGAGACTAACGACTGGCATCCTCCCCGGTCTGAGATCCAAGACGGGCACTCCTGATCGGGCAATTCCTCTTGATGTGTCCGGGCTGCTGACAGAAATGACAATGGAAGCTGTAGGGATTGCTGCGCCTGCTACCAGATGAACTGCTGTTACCACTGTTCGTGCCACCCTGCTTGCTCCTCCCCAGAGTCGGACGGCTGCTGGTGCTCTTCCTACCGCTCCTCTACGATCCTCCTGAAGCCTTTGCTCGATCCTCACAATACTACGCATAATCATTTTCCATGGATATTGCTGACGACACAAGCTCTTCAAAACTCCTAAGTCATAGAGCAACCAACTGTCGCCGAATAGGAGCCTTGAGTCTTTCCTGAAACTTAATGCACTTCTCACGCTTCGATGCCACTGCCGATGGAGCAAACCTGGCCAACTCATTAAACCTTGCCTCATATTCCTGAACTGACAAATCACCCTGCTGTAACCTGTAAAACTCAGCTGCCTTCTGATCTCTATACCCCTACGAAAAATACCGATTATAGAACAGCTCTTCGAATCTGTCCCAACTGATATCACCACTACATTCCAAACACTTAGCTTGTTTCCACCAAGTGTTAGCACCACCCTCAAGCTTGTATGCAGCAAACTCTACACGGTACTCCTCAGGCACACCAAGGGTATCCAAATACTTCACGATCGAATCTAACCAATATTCTGCCAACTGCGGATCCCCATTACCATCAAAAGTCAGAATAGATGCACGCTAAAATTCCTTAAAGTACGTATGCCGATGACCAACATCAGAATCTTCTAGTCTAGCCCTGGCTGCCATCTGTCGAAAAGCCGCAAGCATAGACCTCATCATGCCCTCATCGTTTTTGAACTCGGCGTCAGCTGTCGAACGATGTCTAGGTGTCATTCTCTCACTTCTGAAAACAAAATTTTAGACTGTCAGAGGTATTTCATTGTTAAACCTATGTGTGCACAATTCCCAAGGTTCATAACCTTGAGCTCTGATACCATTCTGTCAAGCCCCGGAGTACAGGAGGTGACGTGACAGATTATTTAAATCAATTAAAAGAAAATTTTAATTAAAATCAAGAATTTAGGGATTTAAACTAAATAATAAAATGTGAAAGTTTCAAGAAAACCATTGTATGACAAATAAATAATAAATAATAAACATAGCGAGTATGGGTCCCACTGACCTACAACTTGTGCACACACATGGTACTGACAATATAGTAATGCAACTACAGTCCAAGCACAAAGAAAGTTAAAAAACATTACATGCCTTGTTTAATTTATACAAACAAATCTATTAGTTCTTCTACTGCTCCTGATTCCTGTCCGTTGAATCCTCTCTAAACCTAAATGGAAAACCACCAAGAGGGGAAAAATTTAAAACAAGGAAAATGTGAGCGAAAGGCTCAATAGGACAGTATTTTATCAAATTATTTAATTTAAAGGAGAATCTCATTATTGAAGGAATGATTTAAAAGAAACATTGAATAAATAAATAAATTTAAATAAAACCGTTCTTACCCAAAACAGTTTATTAGGTCGACCAGAAACATCATTTTCATTTTCCTAGGCAAACCATAAGGATATCACCACCGTAGTGGCCCAACTGGGTTTCGGGACCTGCCCCTAAGGTCGATCGCTACACGACCCGATCTCTGATATGGCATCATGCCTATGTGTTTATTTTCATCATCATTCAAAACCCATTTACTGAGTATTGTCATTTACATTCATTATGAAGTTCATTTCAGTTCATGGTATATTAAAATATAACTGATAAATTCATTTTCAAACAACCGTTGAAAACATTTTTATAGAAATCCTTTTTAAAGCCAAATCATTTTGAAACTAGGCTACCAAGGAATGGGGTAGAAGTCCTACCTTGATACTCGTGCCGGTGCCTCACACCGTAATCTCGGTCCGCTATACGTTAGCTCCGCGGAACCACGAACGTTCCTAGATACACACTAAGTCGATCAATATCTAGTTCGAGAAATTCTATGATACTAAACCATTTCATGATGTCCTAATGTGCCATTTGTATCTTTAAAATCATTCTACAAGGTTGGAATTTAAATCGGGGTTCAAAACAGTGAAAACGGGTGAAAAATCACAAAATTTTCGTAGGCTCTATCGGCCTACCGGACTCTCTGCGTCGGCCGGCCGAACTGTGCAGTTTGGCCTGCCGAAAACCAAGTCCGATCGGCCGAATATTTCCCAGGTTCGGCCTGCCGGACAGATGAACTCCGGCTTGCCAATCCTTTGAATCTGGCCTGCCGAACTGGGAAAACCCAGAAATTTTAGCCTCGGGTTTTCAATCTCCCAAAATCCAAATCTTGATTTTAACCTGTTTTTCTCAAATCTCAGACATGAAAAACAATCATAGATGATAGCAAAACATGTTTGAACACTTTTGAACTCATTTAAACAAGATTTAAACTCAAAAATCTCAAAAATCTGAAAATGGAAAAATCAGGAGAAAAATGAAAAATCTTGAATCCAATCCGTTTTTCTTCAATCTAAGCTTAGATTCTAGTTGTTCTAAGTCTATTTAACTCAAACCAAGAGTTTTCTAAGTTCAAACGAACTTAAATTTCAAAAATAGACAAAATTGAAAATTTTGAAAAAAGTTTAGAAATTTCAAAACTAACCTCGAATCGAAGCTTCAATCCGCGTTCTCTGTTGTCAAATCACGTTTCTGAGCTTCTTCCTTGCTAACCCGAAGCTTGGATTCTAATTTGAGAGAGAATTGAGAGAGAACGAGGGAAACCGAGAGAGAGTGTGAGAGAGAGAGATCAGAGAGAATGAAGAGAGAGAAAGGGAAAAAGGAAATAAATAGAGAAAATTTGTGGATGGTTTTACTGTGCGAAAACCAAATGCCACTCACGGTTTTGTAAAACGGAATATTTTTAACATTTTACAAATTGTTGTGGTTTAAAACTCAAAACATCATTTTAAAACAATAAGAAATCATTTGAATTTATCGAATTAACAAAACAACCTAAAATCAAAATTCAACTAAATAATCAAATTAATGTTGAAATATTAATTATGGCACACTAATTCATCATTTTACATTACAACAACATTAAATAAATTTCGGGGCGTTACATGGGGTCTAGAATATCAACAGGATTGTGGTTAGGTTTGGCACTAGGACCAGCGTTTAGGATCATGATTGGGTTAGGTTATGGGATTGTGGACAAGGTCCAATGCTGACACCAAATTCAAGGTGGAGTAGGATTTGGGACCAACACTAATGTTACTCAATCCTAGTCTTAGATATAGGTCTAACTCTCTGACCCTTGTGTCTGTCCTAAACTCGATCCTAAATCCCGATCATGATCTCATTCTTGAACTGGACCATGACCTCAGCGTTGTCCTAAAATTCTAAGGGTTCAAACCCTAATCTTAGTTTTGGATGTACAAATTCATTAGCTTTGGTAGAGAAAGCCTATTTTGCAGGCTCATTAGTGGATTGTAGTTTCTAGAGGAAACAAATCAAAGAAGAAACACAATTCAAAGAAGAACAAATCAAAAAACTAAAAAGAAAGATTGTCAAGTTGGATTGCTTAGTTATTGATCTTAAATGACGTTATTGCTTAGCTTTTTTACATGTTTAAAGGTACAACTAATCATGTCAATTGATAAAGTTTTACTATTTTTTATTATTATTGACAACTATTGAGACTATGGCGCCATATTTTAATGTTTTTATCCTAATATTTCATAGATTGAATCGAATTATCTACTTTTTATTTTTTTGGTCATAAGATATGAGACATTGGAAAAGGGAAAAAAAAAATCTCTACTAGTAGTCAAATAGTGAAAGCTTCAATGGATAAGATTCGGAGAGTAAGGGTGACCAAAAAATCTATAAATCCAGCAAATTCAATTTAATCCACTTAATAAAATATGAGATAATCTGAATCCGACAAATCTGAATAATAATTTGCATTTACTTGTAGAATTCAATTTTTTCATTGGGTAAGTTTAAGTTGAGTTTTTCATAACTGGAGATAATTCAAACTTACCCATTGTTATATATATAATATATATTACATATATTGTAATTTTATATAATCTTACACTTTTTTAAAAATAACCTTTATAGTTTATACACGTCAGTTGCGCTTCAAAATTTAGACTTCTTTTTGATACATAATCCTTAAAAAGAAAAAAAAAAGATTTCCACTTTTCAGTACATAAGATGTCAGAACCATATCTTTATCTTGATATTTCTTATGACTTTGTGATAATGTTGAAACTTGTAACTTTGTGAGACAATTAATATGTGATAAATTTTAGTTTTTTTTATACATATTCTTATTTTGGCAAATTGTTAGTTTCATTTTTGTCTTTTCCATAATGGTTAATTTGATCAACCTACTCAATCCATTCAAATTTTCTTTGGTGACACTACAAAAAAAACTAGACTTTTAGTCACAATAGTTTTTAATAAAACTGTTAGTCACAATAAAATATTATGACTAATATGCATTTGGTCATATTTTAATTCAATTTTTATTATGATGAAAACCTTGTGGCTAAAAATTTTAATTACAACAAAAATCAAATTAAAAGTTGTAACTAAATACATATTAGTTACAACATTTTGTTATAACCAAAAGTTTTATTGTGACCAAAAGTCTATTTTTTTTTTTGTATTGTTGGTTGTTTTTAAAATTTAAGTTTATGAGACGAATTAAATTTAAAATCAATCTAGCCGAAATGAAACCATCCAATTCACTTTTGACCTCTGCGGGAGAGAGGAAAAAGAAAAAGAAAAGAAAAGAAAAAAAAAGGTATTGTACGGTGTTCTTACTCGAAATTTCTACACAATCGCAGTCTTCTTAACACTTGGGGGCATAATATGCTGAAATAGTTGAACCAACGGTCACTTCACTTCATGATGGGTAGCTAAAGCTCCATTATTCTCTCTTTAGTGACTGAAAGTCCAAACAGAATTTTTATTCATGAAAAGAGAACTCGTGCTAAGTAGAACTTTTACTAATTAAAGTAATACGAAATTAGACACTGTTTTTTTAATTTCTACAATGATAATACAACAGTAACAATTTTAATACCAAAGACAAACATGTACGTATACATGCAAGCAACGTAATTCCCCACCAAGAATATATGCCATGCATAAATAGTTGATGGTGAAAAGTTGCTGCAACTTATTTCTAGATTGCATAATGGCTTTCTAAAATAAAACACAATCTTATATATATTAATTTTGTTCATGGAAAATCATCACCACCTCCTTCACCATACCCGGATCCATATCCCTCCCCGTAACCCGATCCACTACCATACCCTGAGCCATTAGAACCTCCACCACCCCCTCCACCACCGCCGCCACCTCCTCCACCCCCACCACCACCTTTCCCGCCTCCACTCCCGTACCCACTACCACTTCCATATCCTGAGCCGTAACCAGACCCACCTCCTACTCCGGAGCCTCCACCGCCACCTCCTCCTCTACCGCCACCACCACCTCCACCGCCCCCATTCCCACCACCAGACCCACTTCCATATCCGGAGCCAGAACCACTGCCGGATCCAAAACCACTACCTCCACCACCGCCGCCGCCACCGCCACCACCTCCACCACCACCGCCACCTTCTCCTTTTCCTCCCCCACTACGATATCCTGAACCACTCCCCGACCCATACCCCGAACCTGAGTCAAGGGCCAAACCACGCCTGCCACCGCCGCCACCACCACCACCTCCTCCACCGCCGCCGCCTCCACCACTACCTTTAGGTTCCTTCAATGACCTACCAGCAACGGAGAGATCAACAATAAGCAAAACCAATAATGCAGCACCAATCACCTTAGTGCTAGCGGCCATCTCCAAAACTCAATACTCAAATGATTAATTGGTTAATGAAGAAAATATGTTGATCTCTATGTATGTGTATGTAATGTGTAGTAGTACTTACTATTAGAAGAAACTAATTTTTTTTTTTTTTGGGATAAAGTTTGTATGTAATGTGTAGTAGTACTTACTATTAGAACAAACTCAATTTTTTTTTGGATAAAGTTTGAGTTAAGGGTCTTTATTTATAGGCATTGTAGAAGCCAAAACTTTCAACCTTTTACTAACTTGTAATAATTCTAGTAGCTTCTTTCTTTCTTGTATGTATTAAAAAATGACAATTGGGAACGTGTGTGCGGATTTTGGGTTAGTGGTATTGTAGTGGTGGGGGTGACGGTGGTGGGTATTGCGGGTGATGATGATGGAGATATTGTCCAATTCCATGTCTTCTTTGTCCTCGTGCAATTCCTTCATCTCCTATAGGATTAAAGTGTTACTTCCACTTATGACCAATTGATAGAAGAAACAAAATATTATATTCTGCAAAATTTGGCCAATAAGATGCGTTGACATCTTAATGTTGTGTTCATATTCATATGAATGCCACCTTTTGAAATTTTTATGCGACATTTTCGTATGTGGCACTCTTGGTGGCTCTATTGGTTGCGATTGTCTTCTTCAGGCAGTACTACTTTTACTGGGCACACTAAAGAATAGGAAATAAATTGCATGATGACAAAGGACTGAATTTCAGAATTCTATGGAGGTGGATACTAAAATATTAAAAATTAAATTCTATATTTGAGATTAATTTCTATTTTATTGCCTATCAAATTAAATTTTAAGCGCGGTTAAAAAGTTACTCTGTGTGGAGGAAGTAAGTAATTTAAACAAGGTCATATGTCGTAATGAAGGTTATTGATCACATTTGTTTTAGGAATTCAGAGTAGGATTTCCTCTCACTTTATTACCAAGGATCTTACTTGTTGATTTTAAGGTGGGATTCACAAAAGATAAAAAGTTAATACCAAGATTAGAAATTAGGAACTTATTTATATCAATATGAATTCTTAATTGTTAAACATGTTCTAATAATGATTACAAAGTCGCATATATATAGTATCTATTTTTTTTATTAGGGTCGTTTAAAAATACAAAAATCAATAGACAAAGTAACAAAGCAAAATATATATGACCTACGTAATTTCGCTCGTTTGACATATACACATACACTGGGAAATATTATGGATTACTTGTAAAGTACTAGATCACCAATCAGTAACCAATATATGCGTCTCCAACGAACAAAATAATAAGCTAACACCTCAAGAGATGTAGTTCATGAGAAATATTATGGATTATATATGAACATGGTTTATTTTTTTTTTTCAATACTAAACTATATATTAATATTGTGCGTGAAGAAAAATTAATCAAGTAGTCCAACTTTACACAATTTCAAGTGAAAAAGTTATTCCTTTTTGTGGCATTTAAATTCTTTACCTCGGTGTACTTGTCATTGTTGACTTTGAGAGTCAATCAAAATATTATCTAAATTTTGTGCATCCCGCGTTTGCAATGGCATCATTGTCATTCTTGGACCAACAGATTCCTCAACAAATGTGTGAACTGACAATTCTTGAACAAACTAAACCAATTAAAGACAAGAAGCCCTTCAAGAGCAACACGTGTCATTCTCTCATGGTTATAGCCATTCAGATGATAATGGTTCTGGAAGACTTTAAGTCACAGAAAAAGAAACCCACTATATATTTATCTCACCTACTCAAAAATATTCTGTCTTTTTTCCAAATTCTCTCACGAAGTTAGTGGAGAGCTTTGTCTTTCTTCAAATGTATGTATGCTTTTGACAAATGGCAAATCTTGCGTACTTTGTACTTATGGCGTGGGGTGGCCATTAGTTTGCAGTTCTAGCTTGCATGCACTAATTTGCCTCCTCTTCAATCATTGCCTCCTCTGCAATCATTGCCTCCAAAACCGCATGGCCTCGGCTGTACTTTCTTGTTTATTTTCTTTTGCTTTATTTATTTTTTTCTCTCAAAAAAAAAAAAATGTTGTTTTATACATTCTTTAAACTCAATAGACTTAAATTTAGATTCGAACGTCAAATATCTTTCAGATACGTATTTGTTTTTCTTAAAATCTGAATCATTTGTGTATCAAGAATCCAAGTTGTCACAGTTCTTATCCCCTTAAACTTTTGATACTCGGATGTATCTTTGCTACAGTAAAAACTAAAATTCTCTCTCTTATATTTAAGAAAAAAATCATAACTTCTTCAGTTGACATCCAATTGAGATGATTCTTTTTTCACTGTGTTCCTAATGAAGAGAAGAATAAATCAAGATCTATATTACATATATTTTAATATCATTAATGTTAAGATTTTATTAGATTTATTAATAAATAAAAAACTATCTTCACTACTTCTCCAAGCATAAATTTCAATTTTATTCCATACTCAGATTAAAACTAAATACACATCCAAACGTCAATTCGAATAATAATTTAAACCACTAACTCAAATCCTAATTCAAATCGTATTAACTCAAATTAAATCACTAATTCAAATATTTATCAAACAGACCCAAAGATTATTGCAATATTAGTATCATCCTATCTTCAATCCTTCTAAAATTTAAATTCAAATCTACTCGAAAGATAAACTCAATTTTCACTAAAATAAAGTATTACTTACCTAATACTTCATAATACATTTGATCAGGTAAGAATCTAAAAGTGAAACAGTGAAGTATGAACCTTAAAGGCCATTTTGTGAGAAGCAGAAATCATGTCTTTATCTTTGCACCAAACTATATATATGTTGTAAAGCACGATGGGTTTGAAATTTTGTTTATCTGATTATTAGTTAGATGATTAGTTCTTGACGTATTGTATATCATAATGGCACTCGAGAAAACGGAAAGTGATTTGCTCTATAGGTTCCTGAATTAATCAACATTCTACAATTGTGTTTTACAAAATGGTTTTAACTTTTGAGCTCAAACAATTCACAATATAAAACTTTCACATATTGCTATGTAAAGCAAAAATATGCTACAATATAAAGCTTTTATATGTTATAATGTTTGAACTCATTTTTTGAGTCTAAACTCATTTATCAAGTATCTTAATAGAGGTAAAGTGTTATAGCAATTGACGTTAATGTATCACTTCGATATAGGATTTTTTTTTCAATTATAATTTATTATTGTTATTGTCGTTATCTATTTGCTTATATTATGACTAACGTATTTATTCTGTGCTTTGATTTGCTAATGCTATGCTCCTTTTATATGTTTTAATTTGGCAGATCAAGAGCGTTAGTTTGATGGGTTCGTGATTTCCTGCCATACAAGTAAATTCTTCAATTACTTGTTTAGAAAAAAAAAATAAAAAAGATCTGTTCACTACCACCAAGAGGAGATACGATAACGGTTTTACACTGTTGTCAAAAGATACGACAATGATTAAGTAAATTGTTGTCGTATTAAAAGTCATAGTATATCATATACATACAATGATAGTTTTTATTTGTCGTTTAATATGCACGTGAAACCTTTGAGAGTCTAGAGAGGGCATATTAGACGACAAAAGCCGTTGTTTAAAGTCTTAAAAATTAAAAAAAAAAATCGTTTTAATTAAAAATATTTTCTTGTTAAAACAGCAATTTCTTCGAATATTATTCAAAAATTAAAAAAACATGATTAATATTTCGTCGAAGAACAACTAATGATTTTTTAAGAAATTTATTTTTTTTCTCGAAAGGACTAAGGAATTTATTATATATATCCTTCTTCTCATTTATAATAAAAACTACTATAACCAAAGTTTTATCTACAAAGATCTAACTAAACAAAATATACTTTATACATGATAGTGAGCAAAAAAAAAAAAGAAAAAGATACATGATTATAAAAATAAAAGATGAAGGAATTAGAAGAAAAGCATCATGACGAGCATCATGGTAAGGCCATGATCGATGGAGGTGGCAAATTGGATGGCGAAGGATGACAACCCATGAGCATGGTCGTGGTAATCTTAGTGGCAGTCGCCACAATAATGGTCGGAGTTGAAGGAATCAAGGTTGTGGAAGAGATAAAGGAATTTAGATGGGAAATTTTGAGTTTTGAGAGGATAGAGAGTTGGGAGAAAAGTAACAGAAATAAAAATTTTAGAGAGCTAAGATAATGGAAAAGTTGAGAGAAAAATATAGAGTTTACAAATGAGAGAGACAAAAGGATTAAAAGGAGTAGCTTGAAGTTTTAGAAGGAATAAGAAAATGTGAACATTTTTAGAAAACAAACTGAGTAGAAAAAAGTACACCTATGTTTTTTTTAAATTTTTTTATGTTAGACAATGATTTTTGAAAAACCTTCATCTAATACAGCATTTTAGACAATAGTACTAGAAAACCGTTGTCTACTACGCACATGTCGATTTCTGAACACGGAAATCTCAGTGCTGTATTTCTTTTAGATATTAGATGATAGTTTTTGATAAACTAACATCTATTAGGCGTCATTTAATCTTCAAATTATTGTAGTGCTTACTTTTACTCACTATCCAGTTGACAGACCAAATTTAAAACTGACATATTCCCAATAGGCTATACATATATATATATATTTTTTTTCCTCTCATGCCTCTTTTAGATTATTCTTACGTGTCATTAGCACGAATGGCCTCTTACTGTAACCCCCGCCTATTTTTATATTACAGATCACGTTAAGTTAGTAACGATTACGGATATTTTATTAATAATTTATGTTATATGATATGATATATGATGTTAATGTTACTAACTTTTATGTCAAGTTTTATGACAAGTAAGGACCGCATGGAATCGTTGTACTCAAGTGCTTATGTGAATTTTTAATGTATGATTAATTATGATGCAATGATGATTTGAATGTTTTAATGTATGGCATTTAAGGATAGTTTGGCAGGCCAGACTTTTAAGTTCGGAAGTCCAAAAAGTCTGCCAAAGACTGGCAGGCCGATGGGAAGCATCGGTAGGCCGAACTTGATGGAATCGGCAAGCCAAAGAGGAGAATCGGCAGGCCAAACATAGCTGACGAGCAATCAGCAGAAATCTCTCCAAATTTATGGCTGAGATGAATACGTTCAATGGGTGATTTATTGTGATTAATTGGCACAATAATGGAATATTTTCCTCAGATTTTCTCTCATCTTCTCACTCTTCTCTCTCTCAGTTCTAAGACATTTTCTAATTTCTTTCTTTCTCTTCTCTTCTCCACGAATTCCATCCTCCTTCTCTCTCAAAAATTCTATGCAAGTATTGAAAGAAAAAGTTATATTTTGTTGGTTAAATTCAAGAATTTTGAGAAGAAATTTTCAAAGTAAGAACTCAGTTTTTCCGGTGTTTTTGAAAAGAATTCTCCTCCTCCAATCATCTGCAATATCTTTCAATAGGTATTGTATTTTGTCTTGAGTTTTTAATATGATGTTCATGTATGTATTATGTGATTTTTTTGCCAAGTTTCATGTCATTTCGATGTTTTTATGAAAAATATGAATTTTCTATCCTCTACCATTCACAGTAAAATATTACTGTTTGGATATGATGCAAGAAAATGTAATGTTTATTCAAGAGGTGAATAAATGATGTTTTTCATGAAAGTTGTTAAGAAGGTGCATGTATAATGTATGATGAGTGTATATTTATGTTATGAAATTTCTATGAGATTACGTCAAGAAACTGCTTTAATAAATGTTATTTCTGGATTTTTGTTTATGAAATGTTATTTATTTTTGAATGATTTTATGATAATGAAATAATTTAATGCATGATAATAAGCTGTTTGTATGAATTTTAAAATTAAAATATATGTATTCTAATTGTTCGAAAATGTTTTTAAAACATATTCATGTTTGTAATGTATGAGATGTTTTGATGATAAATTTTATGTTTTGACAATTATGGTTATGAATTATGTTTGTAATATGAGATGAATGTTATATGAATGAATGTTATGTGTATGGATGTTTTAAGAAAAGTATTAATCTTATTGTATTTTTAAATGGATAAATGGCATGAGCACTCAAAGGAACGAGCACTTCGAGACCGCGACGTTGTCACCAAATCGTGTTAAGATTAAGTAAGCTAGCTGTTAAGGTAAGTACATTCTCACCTGCAACATGACACCTTTTATAAGGTTTGATGATATGTTCACAATGATATTCATGATGATTTTATGGTTGTTTTCCTTAAATGATTTCTTATGAAAGATTATCATGATTTAAAGTTATGCATGTATGATGATGACATGTTTTAAAGTATAAAAATTATGTATATATGTATCACATAATAAGTGTTGCACACCAATGTTATGAAATGATATGTTATAATATCATATTTGGTTTGGGATTAGCTACCCTTCTCCTCTCATGATGGCGCGCCTACAATGATATTCATGGTGCAACACTTGGGCTCTTAAGATAAAATGGAATAAGTTTTAATATGGTCAATGTAATGAAAGATATGTTTCTATGAAATTGTGCTTAAGGCACTTTTATGATATGATGATGATGATGATGATGTACATGAAATGTTTTAAATTGTGTGAATTATATGTACTTACTAAGCATTAGCTTAATCAAGTTTTATGTCATGTTGCAGATAAGGGTAAGAAGATCATGGATTAGGCGGAGGACATGGAAGGCGTGTGAGCACTAAGCACGATGAATTGTAACCGAAAAAATGCCAAGAAGAATGTTTTTATGTTTTAATCAGGTTTCATATTTTGAACACATTTTTATGATAAATACTCAAAGGATACTTGAACTATGTTTTATATTTTATTTCATTATTTTAAGTATTATGATCTTCCGCATTTTTATGAAAAGTTGGTTTTGTTTTTAAAAAATTAAGTTTTCCCATTGATTTTTGGCTCGGTCGGCCTGCCGATCATGTTTTCGGCCTGCCAAATGTTGATAAGTTTTTAAGCCAGTTTTGCAAAGCCTCTGTCGGCCTGTCGGTTGAGGAACTCCAGCCTGCCGATCATGTTCGGCCTACCGAAGTCCCAAGTTTAGCCTGCCGAACTGTGGGAGCATGTAACTATTAAATGATGTGATGTTTTCATAAGTTATGATTTTACAACTTAGTATGTCTATTTTATTAAAACAAGTCTATGTTTAACTTAAAGTATAATTGAATTATATATGGTATAGAATAAGTTAAGCAATGTTATTTATCAATGTTATGTTAAGTTATAAAAAAAAAAAGTATGAATGGATCCTGGTTAAGTATGTTTAATTACGTTTACAATTAAAAGTATCGTATAAGTTTTGTAACTATGTTTATGTTTAAAGTTTAAACAAGTATGAATGTATGAATGTAACAACATCTGTGACATCTGTAAGGGGCGTTTCAGGCTTTGGTATCAGAGAGATTTTTTGATTACAATTCATATCGCCACACGTCAATCCAAGTCCTCCAAGTAAGTATGTTATAAAGTTAGATGTATTGATGCAAGTATGATGATAAGAATAAGGTCTAAATGTTTAAAGATTAATGATCTAGTAGTGAAAACCTGTCTCATAATTGGAAGATTATTTCTAAGTTCCTAATTCTTTTAGGAAATTTATGATGGACGACCACCGAAGAATGCAGACACTCACCCAGACCTACGAAAGACTTATGATTATGGTCGTTGAGTTGTAGAGGTAACTTGAGGATCAAAGAAGGGAAATAGCTGCGTTAAGGGCCAACGGCCAGAATGACAACATCGAGGCAATGATGAGCCTCCTCCTCCTCTGCAGCCACAAGTCAACGAAATCCCAGTTCCTGCTGCTCAACCAAGAACGGCCTATTAGGAACCCCTACTGGTCAGATGGAAGAGAGTTAAGCCAACAGATTTCGAAGGCTCTAAAGATCCACTAGTAGCTCAAGGATGGTTAAAGACGATTGAGACCACCCTAAGACTCATGGATTTCACGGACAATGAAAAGGTCCTTTGTGCATCGTACTGTCTTACCATGGAGGCCAGAATTTGGTGGGATGACATTGAAATGAGCAGGAATGTTGAAGAAATGACATGGGCTGACTTCGTTCATGAATTCAACACGAAGTTCTTCCACATGAACGTTACAAGGAAGCATTATGAGGAGTTCGAGAGCTTGCGCCAGGGGGATATGTCAGTCACTAATGTGGTGACGAAGTTTGACCAACTAGCCCATTTATGTCCAGGAATGGTTATGGATGAGGGTGAAAGGGTCATAAGACTGATTAGAGCCCTTAGGCCAAATAATGCTGCGATCGTTGATGGGGTAAGTCCGCCAAGGACTCAAGAGCAGGTTGTTATGAGGGCTCAACGTGCTGAGTTTCATTTGTCCAAGTTAAGAAGGAACCAACCTCAGCCTGGCCAACAGGCTAACAATGTAAGCAACCAAAACCGCCCTTCATACAGCAACAACAACAACAACAGCAGCAACAACAACAACTAAAACTGGTGGAATAACAAGAGGAAGGGCAATCCTCAACAACAGCAGGGCCAAGACAACAAGAGGCACAATGATGGTCAGCACAACAACCACAACAGGCGATTTCAACCATGTGCCAAATGTGGAAAGAAGCATATAGGGGAATGTCGCTTGGGAACAAACCAATGCTTCATTTGTGGACGTGAAGACCACTTTGTTAAGAACTGCCCCAAGTTGATGAATGCCAATGCCCTGCAGAGAGCTCCTCCTCAAGCCCAACTCCATCAAATGCAAGCTTCCCTTGAAGGGCCACTTATTGGTCAAGGGAGAATTGAAGCCCCACCGACGAATACCCGAATCTATGCCATGACGAAAGAACAAGTGGCTACAGAAGCTTCCAATGTGGTCACAGGTCAGATAACAAGTTTATCTAATAATGCTTATGTTCTTTTTGATACGGGTGCCATGCATTCTTTTGTATCTATGTTATATGCCAAGAAGTTAGAAGTACATTTAGAGCCTATTTGATAGGGATTCACTACGACACTACCCTCCGGAGAAGTGATATTATCCACGCACTGTTTGCGTGCAGTACCCCTATGGATTTCTGATAGGGAACTTTTCGTCAACCTCATTGTGATCGACATGCATAACTATGATATGATTTTTGGGATGGATTTCCTAAGCAAGTATAATGCCTCTATTGAATGTTGAAAACGAAAGGTGATCTTCTATCCTGAAGGTGATTAGAAGTTCATTTATGTTGGCGAGTTCAGAAAGAAACCCTACATGTTCTTATCGGCAATGAAAGCAAGGAAGTTATTAGCAAGTGGCTTTATGGGCTATCTGGCGAACATTGTAGACAAAAGCTAAGAAGGAAAGACAAGAATTGAAGATGTGTATGTTGTTCATGAATATGAAGATGTGTCTCCCGATGATCTGATGAGTCTACCGCCAGAAAGAGAAGTTGAATTCGAGATTGAGCTCGCTCCTGGCATCGATCCAATCTCTAAAGCGCCTTATAGAATGGCCCCGGCAGAGTTAAAGGAGCTTCACACACAATTAAAGGAGCTACTTGACAAAGGATTTATCAGGCCAAGACACTCACCATAGGGTGCTCCAGTCTTGTTTGTGAAGAAGAAGGATGACACTATGAGACTCTGCATTGACTACAGAGAGTTGAACAAGGTGACGATCAAGAACAAATACTAGTTGCCTCGCATCGATGATTTGTTTGATCAGCTTAAGGGTGCATCCGTATTTTCAAAGATTGATCTACGATCGGGATACCATCAGTTGAAGGTTAAAGAAGGAGATATCCCCAAGGCTGCTTTCAGGTCGAGGTATGGTCACCATGAATTTGTGGTTATGCCTTTCGGTCTGACGAATGCACCAGTTGCCTTTATGGATTTGATGAACAGGGTATTCAAGGATTTCCTCGATAAATTTGTTGTTGTATTTATCGATGATATTCTTGTCTATTCTAAGAATCAAGAAGAACATGAGGAGCATTTAAATATGGTGCTAGAGACTTTGAGAAGACACCAGCTTTATTCAAAGTTTTCCAAATGCGAGTTTTGGCTTGATAAAGTGTCATTCTTGGGGTATGTTATTTCAAAGGAAGGGATTATGGTTGACTCTGTTAAAGTAGAAGCCGTTCTCAACTGGAAGCAACCGATGAATGCAAGTGAAATAAGGAGCTTCTTGGGTTTAGCAGGTTAATATTGGAGATTCGTAGAAGACTTCTCCAAGATAGCAGCTCCACTTATGAATCTTACTCGCAAAGGAAAGAAGTATGAATGGACAGATGCATGCGAGAAAAGTTTTCAAGAACTGAAGAAGAGGCTAACGACAACTCCAGTATTGGCTATTCCGGAAGGAAATGATGGGTTCGTTATTTATAGTGATGCATCCAAGATGGGCCTTGGAGCTATATTGATGCAAAATGAAATGGTGATTGCTTATGCTTTAAGACAACCGAAGGATTATAGAAAGAACTATCCTACTCATGATCTTGAGTTAGCAGCAATCATTTTTGCGTTAAAGATATGGAGACACTATTTATATGGGGTCCAATGCAAGATCTTCACTGATCATCAAAGTCTGAAGTACTTCTTCACGCAAAGAGACTTGAACATGAGACAACGAAGATGGCTAGAATTGGTGAAGGATTATGATTGTGAAATCCTTTATCATCCTGGCAAAGCTAACCGAGTGGCTGATGCTCTAAGTAGGAAGTCAGTTGCCACGTTGATGTCAATGCAAGCAATGTCTCCACATTTAAGGAAGGAAATTCTAGACTTTGGTTTAGAACTTATAGCAGGCCAGCTACCAGCACTCTCTCTTGCTCTGACGATGTATGAAGAAATTCAGAGTAAGCAAGATGACGATGTAAGTCTTGTAACGATCAAGCAAGAAATGAAAGAAGGTAAATGTCAATATTTTCGTATTGTGGGTGACGGAACTCTGTATCTCAAGGATCGCTTATGTGTTCCCAATGTTGATGGTTTAAGGGAAAAGATCTTGGCAGAAATTCATGACACTCCTTACTGCATTCATCCAGGTCCAATAAAGATGCATAATGATCTAAGGGGTAACTTTTGGTGGTTTGGAATGAAACGTGATGTTGCGATGTATGTGAAGAAATGTATGATATGTCAGCAAGTTAAGGCTAAACACGAGAGACCTGGTGGTGAACTGCAGTCTATCCAAATACCGGAATGGAAATGGGAGGATATAGCAATGGATTTCATTACCAGTTTGCCCAGAACTACGAATGGTTATGATGCAATATGGGTAGTTGTGGATCGACTGACTAAGACAACGCATTTCATTCCTATCAAGATCACTTACTCCATGGAACGATTGGCGGAACTCTATGTCAAGGACATTGTACAACTTCATGGGATTCCCAAGTCAATCATCTTAGATCGTGATGGCAGGTTCACATCTAAGTTTTGGAAGAGTGTACAGACTGCGATGGGAACCAAGCTACATTTCAGTACAGCTTTGCATCCTCAGACAGACGGCCAAACGGAGAGGACGAACTTGATTTTAGAAGATATGCTACGGGCATGTTCTCTCGATTTTAAGACCAGCTGGTGTAAAATGTTACCGTTAGCAGAGTTTGCTTACAACAACAGCTTTCAGGCAACAATTGGAATGGCACCTTATAAAGTGCTGTATAGACGAAAATGCAGGTCGCCTATATGTTGGCACGTAGCTGGTCAAAAGAAGATGATGGAAAGCGTCGATGCTGAAAGAACTAATTTTGTGAATGAAACTTCTGAGATGATAAAGTTGATAAGAAGAAGAATAGAGACCGCTCAAAGTCGTCAGAAGAGTTATGCTGACAAGAGAAAAAGACCCTTAGAGTTCTCCGTGGGCGAATATGCGTTTTTGAAAGTTGCACCAATGAAAGGAGTTATGAGGTTGGAAAGAAAAGCAAGTTAAGCCCAAGATTCATTAGTCCATTTGAAATCATGAAGCGAATAGGCAAAGTAGCTTATCAGCTGAAGTTGCCATCAGAAATGTCCGTAATACACAATGTATTTCATGTCTCCATGCTCAAGAAGTATATCCCGGACCCTACGTATGTGATTGAGCCACAAGTGATCGAGATACGAGAAGACTTAAGTTATGAAGAAAAGCCAATGAAGATACTCGATCGAAAAACCAAGACCTTGAGGAATAAAGAAATTCCATTGGTCAAGGTGTTATGGCGAAATTAGCAAGTTGAAGAAGCTACATGGGAACGTGAAGATGAAATGAGATCTTTGTATCCGCATTTATTCTAAGTTTCGAGGACAAAACTTTTATAAGGTGGGAAGAATTGTAACACCGACCTATTTTTATGTAACAGATTACGTTAAGTTAGTAACGATTAAGGATATTTTATTAATAATTTATGTTATATGATATGATATATGATGTTAATGTTACTAACTTTTATGTCAAGTTTTATGACAGGTGACGACCGTATAGAATCGTTGTGCTCAAGTGTTCATGTGAATTTTTAATGTATGATTAATTATGATGCAATGAGGATTTGAATGTTTTAATGTATGGAATTTAAGGACAGTTCGGCAAGCCAAACTTTTAAGTTCGACAGACTGAAAAGTCTGCCAAAGACTGGCAGGCCGATGGGAAGCATCAGCAGGCCGAACTTGATGGAATCGATAGGCCGAAGAGGAGAATCGGCAGGCCGAACATAGTTGAAGAGCAGTCAGCAGAAATCTCTCCAAATTTATGGCTGAGATGAATACGTTAAATGGGTGATTTATTGTGATTAATTGACAAAATAATGGAATGTTTTATCAGTTAAGGAAATTAAAAGGTTTGACTTCGCATTAATTAGTACGATTTAAAATGGTTTCCTATTTTTAGAGGGCAATAATATGGCAAGTAAGACTAAAGTTTTGACTTCCCTATTTTCTATCCTTCCTCCACGCCATTTGCTGTCAAACAGTCAGAAAATTCTGACTTAATGGAGAGTAATGAATCTTCATTATGCTCATTACATTTTTTTAACGTTCTTTTCCTCAGATTTCTCTCATCTTCTCACTCTTCTCTCTCTCAGTTTTGAGACGTTTTCTAATTTCTTTCTTTCTCTTCTCTTCTCCACAAATTCCATCCTCCTTCTCTCTCAAAAATTCTCTGCAAGTATTGAAAGAAAAAGTTATATTTCGTTGGTTAAATTCAAGAATTTTGAGAAGAAATTTTCAAGGTAAGAACTCAGTTTTTCTGGTGTTTTTGAAAAGAATTCTCCTCCTCCAATCGTCTGCAATATCTTTCTATAGGTATTGTATTTTGTCTTGAGTTTTTAATATGATGTTCATGTATGTATTATGTGATGTTTTTTTAAGTTTCATGTCATTTCGGCATTTCTATGAAAAATATGAATTTTTTATCATCTACCCTTTACAGTAAAATATTACTGTTTGGATATGATGCAAGAAAATATAATGTTTATTCAAGAGGTAAATGAATGATGTTTTTCATGAAAGTTGTCAAGAAGGTGCATGTATAATGTATGATCAGTGTATATTTATGTTATGAAATTTCTATGAGATTACGTCAAGAAACTGCTTTAATAAATATTATTTTTGGATTTTTGTTTATGAAATGTTATTTATGTTTAAATGATTTTATGATAATGAAATAATTTAATGCATGATAATAAGCTGTTTGTATGAATTTTAAAATTAAAATATATGTATTTTAATTGTTCAGAAACGTTTTTAAAAGATATTCATGTTTGTAATGTATGAGATGTTTTGATGATAAATTTTATGTTTTGACAATTATGGTTATGAATTATGTTTGTAATATGAGATGAATGTTATATGAATGAATGTTATGTGTATGGATGTTTTAAGATAAGTATTAATCTTATTGTATTTTTAAATGGATAAATGGCATAAACACTTAAGGAACGAGCACTTCGAGACCACGGCGTCGTCACCAAATCGTGTTAAGGTTAAGTAAGCTAGCTGTTAAGGTAAGTACATTCTCACCTGCAACATGACACCTTTTACAAGGTTTGATGATATGTTCACAATGATATTCATGATGATTTTATGGTTGTTTTCCTTAAAGGATTTCTTATGAAAGATTATCATGATTTAAAGTTTTGCATGTATGATGATCACATGTTTTAAAGTATGAAAATTATGTATATATGTATCACCTAATAAGTGTTGCACACCAATGTTATGAAATGATATGTTATGATGTCATGTTTGGTTTGTGATTAGCTACCCTTCTCCTCTCATGACGACGCGCCTACAATGATGTTCATGGTGCAACACTTAGGCCCTTAAGATAAAATGAAATAAGTTTTAATATGGTCAATGTAATGAAAGATATGTTTCTATGAAATTGTGCTTAAGGCACTTTTATGATATGATGATGATGATGATGATGTACTTGAAATGTTTTAAATTGTGTGAATTATATGTACTTACTAAGCATTAGCTTAAACAAGATCTATGTCATGTTGCAGATAAGGGTAAGAAGATCATGGATTAGGTGGGGGACATGGAAGGCGTGTGAGCACTAAGCACGATGAATTGTAACAAAAAAAATGCCAAGAAGAATGTTCTTATGTTTTAATCAAGTTTCATATTTTGAACACATTTTTATGATAAATACTCAAAGGATACTTGAGCTATGTTTTATATTTTATTTCATTATTTTAAGTATTATGATCTTCCGCATTTTTATGAAAAGTTGGTTTTGTTTTAAAAAAATTAAGTTTTCCCAAGGATTTTTGGCTCGGTCGGCCTACCGAACATCTTTGGTCGGCCTACCAATGTTTGAAAGTTCGGCCTATCGAACGTTGATAAGTTTTTAAGCCAGTTTTGCAAAGCCTCTACCGGCCTGCCGGTTGAGGAACTCCGGTCTGCCGATCATGTTCGGCCTGCTGAAGTCCCAAGTTTGGCCTGCCGAACTATGGGAGCATGTAACTATTAAATGATGTGATGTTTTCGTAAGTTATGATTTTACAACTTGGTATGTCTATTTTATTAAAACAAGTCTATGTTTAACTTAAAGTATAATTGAATTATTTGTGGTATGGAATAAGTTAAGCAATGTTATTTATCAATGTTATGTTTTGTTATAAAAAAAAAAAATGTATGAATGGATCCTGGTTAAGCATGTTTAATTACGTTTACAATTAAAAGTATCGTATAAGTTTTGTAACTATGTTTATGTTTAAAGTTTAAACAAGTATGAATGTATTAATGTAACAACATCTGTGACGTCCGTAAGGGGAGGGTTACACTTACAGAGCTTAAAAAAGAAAATGCTCTATGATAAACTTATTTTTTTGAGGAAATATAATAAAACTTATTTCAATTCTGGCCAAACCAAACTTTTTTTAAAAAAAAAAATATGCGAAGACAATAACGACCCATATACAAAAAGTCATTTTGCATCTTCATTTTAAATTTATTTCACGATTTTGATTTTAAGCATTTAAAACCATTGAAATCTGATAATGACGGGTTGATATGCTCAGCAATATTTGTTTTATTCATAGTACCTGGTCATTTATCTTCTAAAAAAAGGTACTTGGTTATAATCTTTCATTTTGTAATAAAATGATCCGTACAAGATGTTTAGTTTGCTTTGATTCTTCTAGTCATTACATACTATTTCATTGATCTATTATGTTACTTTTGTTACTAACGACCATGGATTTTTTAGGCTCATTTTATCATCTGGTTGTTGATTTAAAGACGAAGTTTATAAGAATTAAACTTTTGTTTATTGATATTTGCCATTTACATTAATTATTCTATGGTCATTATATATAAGCATTCCGTTCACATGTTATATTACATTCGTAACTAATGACTATGGATTCTTTATGCCTATTATTTACAGGGTGCAAAAAATATCCGTACAAAGAGGTTTAGGTATAAAGGCAATCAAGAAATTTATGTTAGTAAGGCAATTAGGAAAATGTATTTATGAAGGCCATGTTTATTAAGAAAAAGTATTGTTTAGAGAACTTAAAAAAAAAAAAAAACTTAAATAGAGGCACATTTGAGAAATATTATTGAAATGAGGGCAAATTAGAAACAAAAGATTAACAAGATACATATAAAAAATAAATTTTAATAGGAATAAAATAGATGAAAAACTTTGTTAATGATGGAGGCATATATAAAATTTTGTGAATGAGAAGGAGGCATATATAAAATTTTGTGAATGAGAAGGGGGCACATATAAAAAGTTTTTAAAAACTATAAAAACTATAGGCAAAAATATAAATTATCAAAAATTAGAGAGGCATATGCCCCCTGGGCATGAGCTCCCTCCGCTCCTAAATGCTCCCATTATGACTTCAACTCCCATAGTAAAACAGACCTTGAAGTCAATTCCCTCGAAACCTTTCGATGAAAGTCAAAATCCGTGTATCTTACAAATAGATCCTCTTTGAAGCACACAAGCATATAATTCTCTCCTAAGATCCTTGAGTTATTTGCTTAACTACTTACCAATATTTTGGTCTAGGATTCAACTAATATCGACTTACTATCCTGACCGTATAACTAGTATTTAGTCTCTATAAAGCATAATATACACGAGACTCCCACTGCCAAAGCTTAAAGAATTCTTTCCATGTATTCTCTTTCTTTTGATGTCTAAAAACATTCATTCTTGGAAAGAGTGATTTCATATCAAATAGGTTAAGAAACTTTCTTAGAATCCTGCATTGCAAACCTCTCTAGAACTTTATCGATGTACAGGGTTTCGAGATAAAGCTGTCAATTTGTTCTTACTATTTTGAAATAGTTGAAACTAAAGATCATAATCAGCTATTCCTAAATCCTTCATGTCAAATAATTTGGATAAACAAATTTTGATAAAGAATGCCCCTATAACATTCCTAATGAGTAACATGTCTTCCACATAGAGTACGAAAAAAACCACATTCCTATCCTTAATGCGTTTATAAATGGATGGTTCATCAAGATTTTGCTTGAACCCATATAATTTGACAACCTGATTAAGTCTTATGTTCCAAGATTGAGAGGTCTACTTTAGTCCAAAAATTGACTTAAGCAATTTGTAGATCTTATCCTCTTGGCTTGGCCCTTTGTCTTGAACCTGTTTGGATGTATCATATGGCTACTCTCCTCAAGATTGGTATTCAAGAATGTAGTCTTGACATCCATTTGCCATATCTCATGGTGGAGATACCCAAAATGGATTAGAGTGAGCAGATATACTTTAGCTTCACTACAAGTGAGAAAGTTTTATTGTAGTCGATGTCCTTTTTCTACATGTATCCTGCTGCTACAAGCCTAGCCTTAAAGTTTTTTACTTTTTCTATGCACTTCTTTTTTCCTCTTGTAGAACCCTACACTAAAGGATTTAATCCCTCCAAGTGTTTCTACAAGCTTCTAGACTTGTTGGAATCCTCAGAGTTATGCTTCAACATCCTCCATAGCTTTGTCTTATTTAGTGAAATCACCATTAAGTTCAACGACCTCAGTCTAAAAGCTCCACATTGATACCTGTTAGTTTGTTGAACAATTCTATCACTATGACGATGGTCCCTAGGTTTTTGATTTTATTTTGATTTCTTTACCATGATTGGAACACTTCCACATCTGGAACCTCCAGACTAATTCAATCAGGCCTTAATTCCTTGAGTACCAAAATGCTTAGAGATTTAAAGTCTTTTGTGTAACTTTCCTTAAGGAATGTTACATATGTGAAAAACAAGATTTTATTTTCCTTTGGATTATAGAATAATACATCTTTTATCCCTTGACAATATTTTATAAATATGCAAACTTTTTAATAGGACTCTAACTTCCTAGCTTCCTTATCCAAGTTGTGTCCTGGACCTCAAGGACTACTTTACTCAAAATATTGTTCAAACATGTAATTTATAGTACATATCCCTAGAAAAAGGATTTAGGCAATGTTAAATAACTCATCATGGATCGTACTATATCCAATAGTGCTATTTCTTATATTTACTACATCTTTCTATTGTGGAGTTCTAGGTGATAGGTTAGAATCCTATTCTCTAATAAGTGTCTTATAGACTACTTAGAGAGGTGTTCTTCACTTTGATCTAGTCGAAATGACTTTATAGGTTTACCCAATTGCCTCTCCATTTCTACATGAAACTCCTTAAATTTGTCAAAAATTCCACCCTTGTGGTGCACTAGGTATACAAACCTAATCCTTGAGTAATCGTCTATTAAAGTGACAAAATACTCGTACTCTTCATGTGTCACCATGTTTATGTGACCACAAACATCTATGTGCACTATGTCTATGACTACGTCGGCCTAATTTTCTTTAGCCTTAAATGGCCATTGTGGTCATTTTGCCTTCAAAACAAGACTCACCGTGGCAAGGTTTCCTTCTCCAAGGAATTTAGAGGACCATTACCAACCTCTATATCTTGTTAAGGTATATACGACCGAATCGTAAGTGTCAAATACATATCTTACTAGATTTAGAAATATTAGCCCTTCTAGAGTTATCAGTTGATTCGGTGTCAAATAGTGTATACAACTTTAATTTGATACAATAAGAGGTTTATTAAAAACCTAAACTCATTGTTAAAAATAAGTATGCACTTCTCCCACTACTTCACTTAACCACAACACCCAACGTATATGTGAAGCTTCTACCAAGCAAACTTCTTGTTTCCCATGCGGAGAAATATACACATGATTAGTGGCTCCAGAATCTATTACCTATGAGTCATTATAATCTTCCAATAAACAACTTTTGTATACAAAAGATCACTTAAATCTCCTTGTGCCTCCCAGGCTAGAAAATCTTTGAAATCCCCTTTGAAGTAAGCAACCTTTTCATAGTGAAAGTACTTAGCTTTCTCCAAATCCTACTTCTTGGCTTGTTCTTAGTTGCTCTTCTAGCCTATCCTACTATTTAAAACTGATGCGACTTCTGTCGCCATTTAAGTTGAGACCTAGCTCAACATTTAATTTTAAAACCATTTCAAAATTGTTTCTTAAAACTTAATAAGAAACATTTACGTAACTTAAAACATAACTTTATAATTATATTAAACAGTTCATAAACTGTATCTTAAAACTTGGAAACATTTCTTCAAACTTTGTTTTTCTTAAAACTTTGAAAATACTATATTAAATAGTGAAAAATATTTCTTTTGAACACCGAAAACTTGTTGTGATGGTATCCATTCCCAAATCCTCGCATCTATCCTCCGCAACACCCAGCTCTTCTAACGAGTCCTACTGGTTGCCCATAAACTACCGACAGCATGAAAAAACTTTTTATGAGCTTTCACTCAGTAAGTTCAAACATATTCTCACAAATCATTTGAAACATGCTTTAGAAACTTTTCTTATGAAAACCTTTTTCTTAAAACATTTTTCATAGACGTTTTTCATAAACATTTTTCATAAAAACATTTCTAAAATGTTTTCATAAAGCATTTCTGTAACGTTTTTCATAAACGCTTTTCATAAAATATTTAACATAAAACAATTCTCAGATTGCTCTTCATAAACGTCATTTATGTTTTCATAAACACTTAATATAAAACATTTCTCAAAATGTTTTCCACAGCATATAAATGTTTCATAACAAGGAAAACCAGTAAAGTTAAAATGTATGTTTCCATTTTTGCTCAATTATGAACTTTAATTATGAGCCTTTTATGAACATTCTTCTCTTACTTTAACTTCCTACCTTTGTTCCTTAACTTTCCTTATCTTACTTTAACTTTTCATCCTTTATCCCTTAACTTTCCTTATTTTACTTTAGTGTTCGCACCAACATCATTAATCATTAGATCATAGACATTACGCTTCCCTTGCCGAAGACTGAGATCATCAAACATCGAGATCATGTACCTCACATCTAGGAGGTTAAACTTGAACTTACTTTCATTACCTCATAATAAGGAGGCTGGTACGATACCTTTTTTTTATCTTTACATTACATTCTTATTAACTTTAGTGAGCATATCAAATGCAATCACATCATATGCAAACACACTTGCAAATCATAGCTTGTACTGTAAAACTTATTGTATAACAAATGCAACTTATAACGTAGACACATTTTGGAAATCATAATTTTTAGTCTGAAACTTATTGTATAACAAATGCAACTTATTGCATAACTAATGCAACATATAACACAATCACATTTTGCAAATCATAACTTTTATTTTGAAACTTATTGCATAACAAATGCAACTTATTGCATAACCAATGCAACATATAACACAATCACATTTTACAAATCACAACTTGTACTCTTTTAAACATTGTCCATTTCACATGCAACCACACTTCAAATACATTGAAAATCATAACTTGAACTTTTAAAAACATTATGGATATCAATATGCAAATAGACTTTAAACATAACTGTTGCAAATTCATTGCAAATCTTTTTTTGTACTTTAATTTTTTTTGCATAATAAATGCAAACATACTTTAAAAGAAACTTGCATAATAATTGCAAATACATTTACAAATGTATATGTAAGCAATTGAAAACTATTTACTTCATGCTTAGGTGGAGTCTGAACTTACCCGGACTATGCTCTAGCATTCTCTATTCCGATCCTGTCTCATTCCTTTTCCTTCTATTAGTAAGCTTCTGTGTCCTGATCATACGACACCCAACTAATTAGTTAACTTTCTTTATTATCAATCCAATTGATTGATAATGTAACTTAAACCTTAACATTCATTCCTTCTTAACTTAACTTGGTACCCTATCGGTTTACCCCTTTCCTTTCCTTAATTTTGTAACCCACCAGGTTACCTTGCGTTTACTTAAACATCTCTTATTAAATCTCTTGTCATATATGACGGTTACGTTACTTAACGTATTATGAAACATTTTTCATCTAGGGACGTTTTGCTAAATTGGAATTTTTGACTCCGTTCTAGCCGTTTTCCTACAAATGATGATTTTACCCTTAACGGGTTTTTTTCGTCCATTTCGTAACCTATAAAACCTATTGCTTAACTTTAACGTTTCATTACTTACATATTACGGAAAAATTCCCGTGAAGGAGTGTTTTCTAACATCGAGCATTTTGAGTCTGTTTTGGCTATTTTTCATAAAATGACCATTTTGCCCTTAACTTTTTTTCCTCCATTATATCCTTAACTAAACATTAATTTCTTTAAAAACTTAGCATCTATGGTACTTACTACCTACAACAATGTAGGAAACCAATGTTCCCTAGTGAAAACTCAGTTTTCACGCAATTTTACTGTTTTGGCCTAAAATACAAAAATATTTACATTTTTATCCCTAAAACCAAAAATAATATTTTTAAACCATTAGTCCCCATTTTTCATGAGGAGCATTTTGCTCAAAGTACAATATTCAAAATGCTTTGGAAAAATGACATTTTTGCCCTTTAAAATTTTTTTCCAATTTAAAAAATTCTTGTAAAATTAAAATCTCACAAACGGTTGAGATTTTTGACAAACTGTCCATAATGCCTAACAGTTTTATTGATATCTACAACTTTTGTGTTGTAACTTTTTCAAAATTTCTACTGTACAGGGGGGTTTTTGGGCATTTTTCAATTCTACCGAGAAGAAACTTTTTCTTTCAATTTAGTCCTTGGGGTATTTTTGTAAAAATCTATTTTTAATCAACATCTCTACCCTTACAAGGGCAGTTTCAACTCTTGTTTCAATCATTTTCATGCCCACTCATCAATTTTGCAAAATTAGTACTAAAATTACAAAAATAGAGCTTTTTACATAAACTATCATTTTACACAATAAACCTTAAACTTTCACAATATCAACATACCATAATTCATATTTCCATGAAATTTAACCAAAATTTCACTTGGAAATCCACATACCTTTGAAAGAATAAAAATCAAATTAAAAACCACATAATTTCAAAACTTTAAAAATCAAAACTTACCCCCAAATGGAAACTTTGAGCTTCTAGCCTTCTAAGGCTCCTTTGAACTCCCTCCTAAACATCCTTTTTATACAAAAACACTTTGAATCACTTTCCTTCCTTAATCCAAGAGAAAACCCTAAGAAACCTTGAAAAAAGTTAAGGTTTTACCTTAAAACTTGTTGAAATTCCTTGAATTTTGCCTCTTGAACTTAATTGGGGTTATTTTTGCAAAGATTTGGGTTGATAAAATTTTTTGAGAAGCTCCAACAATAGCTGTCGTGGGAGTGAGGAAGAGAAAATGGGATTTTTTAGCTTAATTCAACATTAAATGCAAGCTTATCCACATGGGTGACTCACAAGGTAATCTATTAGTTTACCATGTAGCCAAATGGGATTGGGCCACCTTTCATGGCTTGGTGGCCCAATGAAATTCAATTGGGTGTCCACTTGGTGGGCCTCAAAATTTACACTGTATAATTTTTCATCAAACAATATTTTTCGTATACTGCCATTGTAAAATCAATGCAAAACATATTCCTAGACTATATAAAATATTTTACTTGCCTCTGGTTTATTTTTAGAGGCCAAACATAATATTTCTTATCCATCCATATTCTTTAAACAGTATTATTTCTACACTGCTTTGACTTAAGTAGTCTAATTTTTATACTGTATGACCTTAAACAGTCCAATTCTTATACTACATTATCTTTGCAGTATAATTTTTATACTATATAACTTTATCAGTGTACTTTCTTATACTGTATTATTCTAATATTGTATAATTTTTCATGTTATTATACAGTATTTTTCCTTAAACTGTATTTTTTGTCTTAATATAATCCTTAACTTAATATATTTTTAATGCATTAAAAATTCTCGGGTGTTACATAAGGATAACTGTTCATCTAACCAAGAGAACTTAGCTATAAACAAATCCTTTGAAGTATCAATGATATGCCTAATAGTCATTTAATCTTCATGTTGCCCTTGAAGATCACCTAATGTGTTCTCTATAGTAACACACTCTCTCATTAGAATCTTGCTGACAATTCTAAGCCCTGGATACCCCATTAAAATCATTGGCTTTGGTTCCAGTCGACAAGGTTTGTTTAGTATGTGATTGTGTTTCTTGCATATTAGGTTTCTTTTTCTAATCGTTGAAGTTCTCTCAGTTAGGGTCTAATTTAAGTATCATATACCATAAGCTTAGTGATGTTTTTGTATAATAAATACATAACATGTATCAACAATAAGCAAACATTACAACATTCAGTAATATAGACTTACAATAATGCAAGTATGTATATACATAAAATCTTGAAAAACACATACATTGTTGCGATAATTCCTAGGCCTATTCATGTCAGCTACCTTGGGGTAGTCAAACATAAAATAATTTGGAACGCAGATCCTATCTATTAGTATACCAATAACTATAGCTTGTTTTGATCACAGATTTAATTCACAGAGCTCATTGGGGAGGTTAATAATTAAATTTGCGTAAGTATATAACCATTGTTTATATCTTATAATCCATGACCCATAACTTGCCCCCTTGAGGCATACAACTATGAATCATGCCCATAGACATTTTCCTTTAAGAATTCTAATCTAGTATACTACCAGTGGTGAACAAACCTTCTTTAGGATCGATGTCACTTGGTTTCACATATAGACCAACATTGAAGACCGTAGATCCTAACCAAGAACCCTCCCCTGTTCAATATTAAAAAAAAGATTTATGCAGATATGCATGAACAGTTTTATGATTGCCACTCCCTATTCTACATGACATGTTATTAAACATTTGTCAAATCATATCATAAAGCAAACAAATATAACATAAAGCATAGCCACAAGCAATATGAATAAATGTAATATTACGGATCCACCCTAAAGAAAATTACAAAAACAAACCGAAACTTATATTAGCATTCACTTTTACATCTCTGTCATGTATATGTCTTTATATCCTTTCTAATAAAATTTTCAAAATTTTATTGAGGATTTTTTTGCATTTTAATATAACCACTATAAGTCAAATTATTTCTCTGGGTTCCAAAAATATTTTACCAATAATGTTCTCATATTGAGAACAATAAATTATTCTTAACCTTTTCCCACAATATTAGGGATTTACTAATCTAAATCCATAATCAAAATTCAGACTTTAGCAAATAAAACCTAGCTTCCAAAATGAATTGTAAAAATTTAATCCTAACTATTTGAATCCAATTCATACTCAAGATTTTTATTTTATTTTATTTTTTTATCTATATTCTTCTTTTTTGATCTCAATAGATCAGAATAAATTTTATGGACTCCAAATAATTTTACCCATAATCTTTATCCAATTACAAAGATTAATATATTTAAATAATAATAACAATATCCCTTATAATTATGAATATTATAATTATTCTAGTTCCATAATATACCATATATTATTTTATATGCAACATATATTATATCATATATAATATATAACCTAGCCCGTGTTTCTACATAAATGCTTGTGCTAATAGACTCGAGCCTTTCCTCTCACTGGGGCCAGCACCATTGAACCTGCAGCACCGCTCAAAACAACGTTGTAATTCTTGAAGGAAGGATTAAAACAAATAGCAGATTTTATTATATACATAATAAATAGTGTTAGGAGTTTTATAAAAGTGAAATAAATAGCATTTTCGAATAAATTAGTTGATTAAAACAATTAAAAACCTAAAATTACCCATGGTAATCATCAGATTTGTATCATTTTACATTTTCCTTCAATTTCTCCATTCACTCACATGTGTCTCTCTCTTTCTACTCTTTTCTCTCTCTTCCTTCAACTGACAGAATCGGTGCCATCTTTGTCAAGTCAGCCACCTTGAGCACCAGCGAAAAAGGATCAGCAGATCGCAACCACTGATGAATGAACGTCTATTGGAAGCTTCGTCTTCTTCGTCTCTGGTGGCAGATCATGACCAACGATTATGGAACATCTATTGGACGATGAAGCCATCAAAATCCAAGCCTTGCGAAGACGAAGTCCTCAAAATCTCTGCCACTGTCACTGTTATCTCCATCTATTGAATCCACCGATTCATTTCCTTGTAGCCGTCGCTGCTCTGTGGCGATCTAGGTGATGTCGAAGTTGGATCTCATCCCACTCTCCCTCATTGTTGCCGAGAAGATTAGAGAAGCTCCCTGTCTTACTCTGTCTACCATGGCCTCCAACTTGGATCTCACGTTGCAGAGTCAAATGTCGAGAAGATTAGAGAACCAGTAGCAGACTTGTTCCTTGGACCATGTTGAAAGCCTTCATCATTGTCAGAGATGACCACAACCCTGTTTGATTCCAACTAGAAGCATATTGGTGCCGGTCAGGTTGAATCTCTTTCATTGTTGGTGACGACAATGGCCACATTTGTTCAAGTAATGCTAATTCAAGGATTTTGGTGGTGATGATTTTCAATTTTTTTTCTTGTAAATTTCTTCCTGTTGATTTTTGTGAATTTACAAAAGTAATTGAATTCTATTAATGTGACAGAGATGGGTGATTGGCTTCATTTTTTTTAATATGTTGTTTATGATTTTGGAATTTGGTGTGTTTATAATAGTTGAATCGGATGTGTTTGGAATATTTTGTGGTGATATAGTAATATTGTATTTCTCGACCGTCGATGGTCCGATGAAGTCGGCAATGAACTTTTATACTTACATGGTAATAAAATATTACCACGTTAATATTGTATTTGTAGGTCGTTGGCAGTCCGACAAAGTCGTCAATGGATTTTTGTATTTATACAGTAATATAGTATTACTAAGGTAGTATTTTATTTCCTGGCCTCTAGCGGTCTGGCAGAGTCATCGGGGAATTTTTGCATTTACACGGTAAGACAGTATTATCATGTTAATAATGAATTTCTCGGCTATCGATGGTCTGATGAAGTCGTTAGTGAATTTTTGCATTTACACAGTATTATAGTATTCTTAGAGTAATATTGCATTTGTCAGCCGTAGGCAGTCCAATGACTTTGCCAGAGAATTTTTGTATTTACACAGTAATACTGTATTTCTTAACAATCGGTGGTTCGGTGAACTCGCTGGTGCATTTTTTTATTTTGAATGGTAATACTGTATTTCCCGGTCATCGACGATCCAACGAAGTTGCTAGTAAATTTTTGTGTTTACATTGTCACACAGTATTACCAGGCTAATATTGCTTTTCCTGTTTGTTGTGGTCTAACGAAGTTGCTAATGAATTTTTACATTTACATAGTAATGTAATATTACCAGGTTCATATTATATTTCTCAGCTATTGGCAATTCCAGCAAGGGAGGAGAAAGAGATTAAGGTATTTTGGAGATTTTGTTCTCGATTTCTCTTAAAATATTACTCAATTTCTCATGATATATTATTTACTACACATTTTTAAACTATATGACATTATTTATTAAATTTAAACCTCAATTTTCTACTTTGTTCTTTCTCATGTCTAGAATTTTCGTGGCCCAACGAGCCACAAATTCATGCACAAAAGATCTGTTGATGCCACCCATGTAGTCAGGTAGAGAGAAAAACACCTATTCAGTTCCATACCGGTTCCAAACCTACATAGTGCACAGTGTGCAGTTTATTTAACAACATACATATTTAAATCTAGAAAATTGTAGAAATATTTTAGAATCAAATTAGAATGTCAAATGGATCAGCGCATTTAATTTAAGCCCAAGCATGCCTCGTGCTATACCTGAGCCGGCCCATTTATTTATCATGCCGTGCTAAGTCGGACCCATTTAATTTTTGTAGCATCAAGCCTAGGTCATAGCCTCTTCTACTAATGGGCTATGCCCATAATGTGCTTGGGCCATGCTCGTGCTTGTTTTGGTGTTTGTATATTTTGTTGTGTTTTTAGCTCATGATGTACCTTTGTTACATCTAGTGGAAAATTTACAAAAAAAATAAAAATAAAAACACTAAATCATAACAAAAGAAAAGTGCATTGTTGATAAAAGTGCCTCATTAAAAACTTTACCAAGCAAAACTCATTGGGATAAAATCTTGGTAAAGAAAAAAATGCAATTATAAAAAAATAATTAAATAAAGAGTAAACTAAATGTGTATGCTTCCATCTTATTCTTCCATTTTATTCTTCACTCATGTCTGCGCATCTAAATTCATTGATTAATTTAATATCTTCTACATATTTTTGTATCCTCTTCCTTGTTTGCTCCCAATCTTTAATGCACATCAATGCTTCCACGAAATCATGGCTCAGATAACACTTTCTTTCCTATAAAATTCTCCCACTAGAACTCAATGCTTGTTCAGAAGGGATAAAAGAGACCGAAATGACTAGTATATCACGAGCCATAATAGGGAGCATCAAGACTTATTTCATTTGATTTCCGCCATTGGAAGACGTCAGATTTTGTTTTTTGGCCTCGTCTAACTTCAAATTTAGTTTGTAAGTACTCTTTCAATTCAACGTGATTTGTGAGCCGATGATTGGTGCTTGTAGAGAAAAGGTTGTCATTTCACAAATTCTCTTTAACTTATTGAGGTATTGCTATCCTATATCTTGTGGAACATAATCTCCTCCCTCTTCTTCAAAAGTATGCACTTCATTTTCATATTTGTGCTCATAACCCACATAGATTTCAAACAAACTATTGAGTGGCGAGTGCATTCAAGCAGACATATTAATGTTAAGGTGCTTGATGAACTCGTAAAAATGTACATTTTATAAAGTTAAATATCATTATTTTGTATTTTTATTTGTAATTTATTCCCTTAATTAAAACAAATCTCAAAGGCACGCCTCATCAGAGGGCCTCACCACTTGTAGCCAATCTCAAAGGCATTTTCAATCATCCACGTGCATGCTCAGCTTTCCAGCATGCTTCCTCGATCTCAGCCTTTCATTCTGTAATCCAATGGTCCGAAGCATCCCAAGCCTTGCTAGCTGCCTTCTGCCTCCTTGACCTCATCTGGCCTGTTTCCTCAGTCTTAGTCCGCACAATCGAAGGCCCAAAGCCGTGCGCACCAATCCATTCTAGATCCGAGAAGCACGTAATCAAGTCTTGAAACTTGCATTCTAATGGGAGCTGAACCGGAAGAAGAAAAGGAAAAAATAAATAAATATAAATAAACAATTAAAAGAAGAAAGCAAGTTGGCATTTTTCTTCTTTTAGTTGTTGTGGGGACTTTGCTATTTAAAAAAAAGAAGTTTCAACTCTTAACTAGTTGTTTGTGAATCAAGTGGATTAGCAACAAAAATTAGAAGAGAGACCCCGGTGTTTTCCACGATTGCAACTAAGAAAATTGCTCAACAAATGGCATTGTTCCATATGGCATTTAGACAAATTGATGAAGAAAATTGCTCCGAATCTTTGCCTTGTAATTCCCTCATGTTGTGCCTCCATAAGCCAGAGTCGGCAAGTTGCGTGCAAATGCATACATTTCTACGTCTATATATAAGAGGCATTAGCCTTAGTTGTAAGTCGTTTGGGAATATGGCTGTAATACTGGGCTTGTAACTTGGTTTTACAAGCATAATTTTGTGACCTCTTTTAATACTAAGTTTTGTACCATTTAAATAGTTTTAAGTCCTGTTTTGTGCTAAAAATATTGTTGATGTTATTCTTATCGTAAAAATGTGTTTCTAAGTTCCTTTTTATAAAGGTGTGAAACTCTGGTAGTTTTGATTTGGTAAGTTTTAGGTTTTCTTGTTTTCTAAGCTTTATAATGCCAAAATCATTTTCTTAGAAAATCTATGCATTTAGGGTTAATTTAGGTTGTTTTCTTGTAAAATTAGAGAGTTTGATCTCTCGTAGACATAAACTGGCACGGACAATACTTAGTAATTCTTAATTAGTCATTGACAGATAATGACATAGTAAATGCTTGGGATCTGTTTTCAAGGTAAATTTCCTAATTAATTCTAAGTTCATATTTATTTGTTAAAACTAAGTTATTGCTATTTTATAGACATGAACTAGCACAGCTAATGCTTAGGATAACTTTGATTTGTCGTAAACAGAATATGGCATAGTATATTGTTAGACCGTTTTAACTACTTTTTTTTAGAAAAATTAAAAATAAACTTAAATTAAAAACCAAAGTGGATCCTTAAACCTCAACGCTTTTAAAAAATATGTTCTCCTCTAAAATTAATTTGCATTATTGTTGTTAAATTTGTAACTTCACTTAAACTTAGTAATCTCCCTCAAATCCATAAAAACGACAAGTTCTATAAAACTTGTAAATAACTAACTTCAATCCTCAAAATTCTTCTGTAAATAGCAAACCTTACACCAAATAAGTAATAACTTAATATTATTGGACTAAAACCTCATCACCATTTATTATTCTCGACCACGATCACGCGGTCCTTTACTGGCCATTCCCTATTACTTAAATGAATTTGTTTATAATGCCGCATAATACATAATATATGTATAATAAAGCAAGATGATAAAAATCAAAACTATCAGAAAAACTAAAGTTCCACTTTAACAAAATTTCATTTTTTTAAAATAACATGGTAAAACTAAAACTAAGATAAACAAACAACATAAACTTTTCAAAAAAAAAACTACGAACATAAATCTAACTAAATCTGGTTTGCTAATTAAACAAATTTAAATGGTACTCACTTGTATATATTAGAAACCTGACTTCTTTGTTTAGGAGAGTATCGTGAATGAGAATGAAAAACCAACAATTGTGAGCAGGAGAGAGACAAGGAGACTGGAGTGAAAAAAAAAAAATGTCCAAAAAATGATTGAATGAAATGGAATAAAAAATTATATTTTTGTATATGAATTACCGAACGGCTATTTCTATTTATGTTGGTTTTTTTAACCGTTTGATTTTAATTCACACAGATTGTAACTTTAATCGTAAATTTGTAATCGATTATTAAAAAAAAAAAATTATACTTTATAAATCAATTACCAAACGGTTGTTTCTATTTATATGTTTCTTTTTACCGTTTGAGAATTAATTTACAGAATTGTCAAAAACTCAAACATCTTCTCCTCCCCTATTAATGCATAAATCCTTCCGTTTGTATGTAAAATCGTTTTTTGAGGGACAACATTGTAAAATTTTGTAGTTTTTCATATAAATAAAAGAGAGTAAGTATCTATTAGTAATTGACAATTTACTAACAGTAAAAAATCTATTTGATTTTTTTCTTTTTTGATCGATTCTATTAAAAATTTAGAACTTATTTATAAAAAATATATTTACAAAAATATAAAATATATTAGTAAACTTAGTTTTAAATTGTATGTTCTAATTGTACTTGTAATTGGGCCCTTATTGTACTTTTAACGTGTTCGTGCTCATGTCGGTCCTTTGCCGTGTTGGTGCCCTTAACGTTCTTCATGCCCAAATGTTGCATCAAGCTTGTAACGACCCTCCCTACGTAGTCGTTACTTAACTTAACATGATCATGAACTTAAACATACTTACGAATGAAGTGGAGAAATTTTGGAATAATTTTTTTTTAAAATGGATTCTCGCTTAGGAATCCTTGACATGAAACTTTAAAGGAAATAGTAGTTGTTTCCCAAAACTTAATAACAAATGAATTCTTATCATAAAGAATTCTCATCATAAAACCTTGAAGGAATATTGATCATTTCTCAAATTTAATTTCGTAAGTTTAACATAATAACCTTACTTTCTAAAAAAAACATGATAACAACATTGTGAGAGTAATCACATTTTAACGACATCATCATTTGCAAAATTTAACCTTTGCATACTGCATAACACCTTAGAGGAAATAATAATTGTTTGCCCAAAACTTGATTTCGTAAATCTAAAATAATAACATTAATTTCTTAAACGGATAATAATGTAATAATAATCATTACGTTTTAACATAATCATAATTTCTAAAAAAAAAACTTAATCCTTTGCATAACTCATAACATTAATTACTTAAAACAAAAAACAACGAAAATCCTTTTTATTTCCTTAAAACGTTCCTTAATTTAAATATGGCTAATTCAAAAACAATACTAAATTAAATGATAGATTAAAATCATATTAGATGTTCTTTAAAACTCCTTTAAAAGAATTATATATGTATATATGCACATTACTATAATTTACTATCTTAAAGATAACATATAAGTTTCTTAAAAGTTTAACTCTTTTAAAACTTATCATAATAATAAATTCAAGCATATTCACTTAAACTTTATAAAAATAAATTCATCAAACATATTCATAAAAATAATTTCTTATTTTAGCATAAAACTCATATGGGCATTTCTTTTAAATAAGCATATAACTTTCTTACTTAAAAACTTCGCACATTTGTTGCATTGTTTATTGCAAAATTTTTAAATCTTAAAATCCTCTAGACCAAGGTTGCGTAATCACAATCTCGTTTTTTTTTTAAACATGATTATGAAATCTGTTTACTTAGTCAAATGCACATAATTTTTTGTAAAGTTTAAACACACGTAATTTCGTAAAATAAACACATGCATAAATTCATAAAATAATAATGCGGAAATATTACATTGCGTGTGTGGTATCCATTCTCATCTTCACTATTCATCCGTCGCTCACCACTGCCCATCATGTGCCGCTGACAGGGTTTTCTTACCTACAACATGAACATACTTAAATGAACTTTTGCTCAGCAAGTAGGAAATTAGTTTTGCAAAACATGGTTAAAAATCATTTAATTAAAAAAATATGCATGAACATTTTATGCTTGCTTATCAACTTGATTTATGCTTAATTACTTTAGCTATAACTTATCTTCTTACTTTAGGCCTGAGTGATCATACCAGTTGCACGTGAGTCTTGAAAAGTTAGGATTCGCAAGGTCCCGACAACACCAAGATCATTCATTACTTTAATATAGAGCCTCCTCGTAGGTCGAGAGGTTGGTACGACACCCTTAACTTGTCTTATAAGTTTCACTTATCTTATTGTGTGTATGCAATATGACTTATCACTACATGACATCACAATTTTGTAATTCATGAATCGTAAATCATAATCATACTTAACTTAAAGATGATTTAACAATATAATTTAAATATTGCATACATCACTCATTAATCACAACATCATCATCATAGCATATCACGTCATGTCATAACATAACATATCACATCATAATATAAAACAGTGTAACAAATCACTGATCATGCATTTTAGTAGATTTTTATAAAAATATTTAAATAATTTTATTTTTAAAACTATTCATACTATAGGCGTGATTTTCACTAACCTGGACTCCGAGCTAAGCAGGTTTAGTTGTATCTCGCTATATCTACAATCTATGAAGCATCCTCTATAATGCTCCTTGAGCAACCACGAATGGCTAGGAATGCTTCTTGGAGATCATACATTATTAAAAAACGTCATTCTAGACTTCATTACTGTCGTTTGAGTCGCCTCGATCTGCATGCAGTTGGTACCAAACAATTTTCATTGGAGTAGAATTAGCTCAAACAAAGGTCGCCATCATATTTAGAGCATCGAAACGAGTCAGGAGGCGATCTTGGATCATCGATTGGAGGTTTGGATCATAAAAACCCAAAGTCGCCGTTGACTGGCTGTTGATTGACTTTGACTGGCATTGACCGAACTCCGTTGGTGGTTGAGCTTGAGCCTACGCCCCCTAAATCGACCAATGGCAGTGTCAATTTCATCCAATTCGGCCTCTAACATAGCAGGTTGGGCTCCAAAATCTCTACAAAAAATGGAGGCTTAAACGGTAGTACTCTTGCGGTTATAGCCTGAAATTGGCTAAGGGGTTTTGCTACCCACTCATTTCTAAGCATTTTTCCCTCATCAATTTGAAGCAACGTGGTTGGAAATGGTGGCCACCATGGTGGTGCTAGACGGCGGCTTCGTTCTCTGGCGAACGGTGGCGATTTCAAGCAATTGAGGCATGGATTTTCTTCCTCTACACCCTTTGAATGATTTGGTGCCATTAATTTGGCACAATTAGGCTGGGAACAGTGAGATCCATCTCCCACGTGGTGGTTGGCGGCGGTGTTATTCGATCTCCATCGTGCAGCCATGGGTTATTGCAATTGATTAGGGGAAAAGATTCCCCATGGTGGGCTAAGGCTAATGGCACCAATTGTGTGCCTAAACTCCACCTTGGATGGCGAGGTCAACTATGGCACGGTGGCGGCGACAAGGGGTAGATGGGCAGAGCATTTCGATAGCCATTGAGATGCAACCAAGCTTAGATCGTGCTCCTCTCATCGCGATGATCGTGTAGGAAAAAGAATCACGCCAATTGGAGGTCAGACGGTGAAGATATCTTGCAAGAAAGCTTGAGTTTCTCTGCTACTTTGACTGAAGCGTGCGGCTTTTTTTGGCAGCGTTGTGGGCGGCACGACACACCATTGGACTCAGCTCATCAAGAGCTTTCCATTGGTGTAGGAGGTGCCAAAAACGAAGGCCAGATCTTGGACTAAGTTTGAGGAGAGAGAAACTATAGAGAGAGAAAGTAGAGAGAGAAGGGGGAGCTGATTTGATTGGTTAGAGTTTTTTTTTTTTTCATTTCCTCGTTCACATATTTATAGGCCATGAAACCTCACAATCTAATTCTGTGTAATGTCGGGTAGATCAAATTTGATCCGTAAGTTTGAAATTCTCATAAACATAACTATACTTTTAAAATTGTACTATTCTTGTTCTTTAAAAATACTTACACTAATTCTAATTTTCTTGTTGTAGCATTGCCGTATAAAGATCTTCATACTATCATAAAATCATTTTCATAAAATTTATCCATACTGTATAGATTATCTTGACATCATAAACTTTGACAGTGTTGTCCTTAAAATCATTGATTCACTAATTTCACCAAATATATATATTTATTTGCTAAAAATAATGCTTTGTATTTAAGAACTCTGGTTAAAGCTTAAAATTTGATTTCTTGATCTTGTTTTAAAACAGTAAACTTTGATACATTTGTCTTCAAAACTAGTGATTAGCTATTTTCACAATTGTATATATATATATATATATATATATATATATGACTTTAAAGAAAGATATTATGTATTTAAAATTTTGCTCAATATAAATATATATATTTTTATACTTTAAAAATTATAATTTAAAACATATATTTTTCATTAAAAATTTTATATTATAGACTTCAAATTTCATTATAAAAACAATACTTGTAATTTTATAAAAATTTTGTAAATTAAATTGACTATCTAAAAGTCAATTTAATTTAAAATTCTAAACTTAGCACAATTTTATGCTTTACGGATATAACCTGAACTATTTGTTCATGCTTTACGGATATAACCCAAACTATTTTTAGTAAAAATTTGTTTGTGGGTGCACATCCAATCTATGGATGTTTCTAAACTTTCCTTAATCACTTTATGGGTTGACATTTGTCCGTTTGTGCTTTTGCATTTGCCTTAAAGGCCTGTGTAATCTTTGTAAATTCTCTTAGCGTTCTTAGAATAATAATAATAATAATTAATATTACTATTATAAATTTTACATAGTTATTTACACTTGTAAGCAACTAATTGTAAATGCATAGAACGTCGTGCATTCTTGTCATGCCTTGTGGTCTTGTAGAAAAATCGAGGTTGAACTTGCTTATTTAAGCCTTATGCTCACCATGTCTCAAATTAGGGTACTGAGCTTATGATCACCGTTGATCTAGGTTTCGTTTACTAAACTGATAACATATAGGAATTTTCACATAATTATAGTAAGTTAGAAATTTTACTTTTTGTTAGAAAACATCACCTCTTTGACTCATTCATGAAATTAATGAATCATAAACTTTTAATTTAGCACATTAAACAATTATTTCAATGCATTATCATGCATTACATTATTATATGTTTCATAAATAAAGCACATAAATTTGTGCATTCATAACATTATTTATTTCTAAGGTCTTACAGCTATTAAGACCTTCAATTTTGTGTATTATTAAACTCAAAATTTGTACTTTTTCAAGTACTTAGCTGAGTAATGAAAGAAAAATCCTCAATTAATCATACTTGTTAATTTCTAGATTTTTTCGATTATTACAAAGCTCAACCTATTTAATAAGTAAGATGGGCGAGACCCATTTAATAATCATGTTATGTCATGCTGTGCCTACTTTTAATGTGTCGTGCTCGAGCCAGCCCCCTAAGCTCGGCCTATTTCGACATCTCTAAAACAAATTATGTAGAAAACCCTAAAACGTTTTTAGTTTACATAAATTTTAAGAACGCAATAAATTATTAACGGTGATAATAGATTGCATTATATTAGAATCACAATTCCATGAATAATTCTTGGATGCATAATTCTAAACTCTAATGAATCATAACCGACAATAATTGAAAATTAACAAATAATAGTTTATTACCATTCAAAATATATTAGCAAATAATTAATATTCCATGTATATATTAATTCACCCTAAAGTGTCATCTCTCTAAAATATCAATTCAATACATAAGGAGTGAAAATTAGATCACATAATTTATGTCTATAGTATAATCATGAGTTGACATTGATACAAATTGTTAGAAAAATAGGTTCGCTGATGCATCAAAATTTTGAAAAATTTTATTTAAATCATCAGAAAACTAACTCATGATATTGTAAGCAATAAATTAAATCTAATATAACGTACTAGTTGAAGACCGGAAACAACATTTCTCCTTTGCATGAGTTCTTCTTCGTCAATCGCAATGACCTCCTTTGCGACGGTGAATTCTGACCGCGTCGCGATTTCCTCCTCTGCGCCCTATAGATTTCGTCATAAAGGATGGAGTAGTAACGGATTTCCAAGAAATCAAAGATGTCATTGTAAAAGCATCTGATCTGCCACTTTCTTTTGCAGATGGTGAGATTTCTATTGTTCACGCACTTCTAGCAGAATTGCCTTTTCAATGTCTGACCTACATGCGAACAATAGATGTTAAACCAAATGTACAATTATTGAGAAAGATTGTACGCATAAAAATCAATTCTTGCATTCTGAAAACAATCGTAATGCATGAAAACATTCTTCTTGGATCGCGACTTATATGCATTTTTTATGTCATGGATTCCAATATATAATTTTTGTGTTTTTTTGTAATTTTTTTTTTGGTTTTTTGGTACATTTTTTGGACATTTAGTTGGCATTTGGTGGGTTCTGGCGAGTTCTAGAATAGAATCTAGCAGTTCCGGTGATTTTTTATATGAAATCTGGCTAGTTGTATATTGGAACCTGACGGGTTCTAGTGGATTCTGAGACAGAATTTGGTAGTTTAAAAAAAAATATGTTGGAATGTGGTAAGTTGGAACCTGACAAGTAACAACCCGACACCTGCGACGGCGACAAAAGCGGTTGGCGTTTCTTTGTTTTAAAAAAAATGTTGCAATCCGGTAGAGTCCAAGTAGGAATTAGGCAAGTTACAATCCAACACCCGTGTTGGCAACTGGAGGCGGTCGGTGTGTCTTTGTTTTAAAAAATTATGTTATAATCTAGTAAATTCTAAGCTAAAACTTGGCAGGTTCATATCTAGCACCCTGCTCCAGCGACCAAAGGCGCCTTTTGGCGGTTTCCACGACGAAACCTAGCGAGTTCCAAGATGGAGCCTGGCGGGTTCCATGATGGAACCTGATAGGTTACAGCGGATTCCAGGACTAAACCTGACAGGTTCTATTTTTGAAGAAAGAGTAATTTGATCTTTTAATAAATCATCAATTTTTAATAAAGGGGTAGTTTTAATAAGTTATTTGTTGAAGGATAGTTTTAATAAAGTGATGCATTTGAAGGACATTTTTGTAAGTTGTTTTTTTATTTATGCAACCAAATCATTTTTTTTTTTTTTGAAAGTTCATGTCACAAATAAGTCTCTCCCTGTCTCTGTCTCTCCTGTCTCTATTTTTTTTTTTTTTAATTTTCCCGACCCATCTTCGTTAGAGCCGCAATGTGGAGGTGAGCTTGTGACGATTGACAGAAAGATCTATAGCTGGGCAATGCAATGGAGTTCATCGAGTTGTTCGTTGTCGACGTCGACAGAGTCTTACATCTCATACGAAATCTGATGACCTCACACAACGATGACGACAACAAGAAGATTCACGACAAATTATATTTGACTTGACATCGTTCGAACACTGTCGCGAACCAGATCCTGATAGAACCAGATCCCGCGAACCAAAGAGAAAAAAATTGTGGCAGAAGATTTACAACTCCTGAGTATTTTCGTCTTCAATAATAAGGGCTATGGGATCTACAAAGATGAGATCTGCAAGTAGTGATGAACATTGTGGAGCTGAAAACGTCAAAGTCCCAAGTTTGGCAGCCGATTGGCAACATTTGGGGCCGAGATTGGCCATGGGAAAGGTACGGTTTTGTAGATTGTTGAATTCTGAGCACGCTAGAGTGAACAGTGTCGGAGACGTGCACTAGCAGTTGGCGGCGCAAGGCTGACGGTGGGATGAGCATGACTGACATTGAGAGTGAATAGAAATAGTTAGTGTTTTGTTGGATCCGTGTGCGTGGTTGAGATATGTAAATAATATTATATTAGAAAAAATATTTGGATAGAACACCAAATATATCCCAGTAAGAAATACAAAATAGGTTGGTAGGATATCAAAAACATTTCGATAGGACACGAAAAATATCTTAGTAAGACAAAAAAATATCTCAATGAACATGGCATATTTTAGTAGAACATGAAATATATCTATCTAAGATACAATATATGTCTCGATGAGGTGCAAAACATATCTTACTAGGTTTGTGGCATAATAACTTTTTGCATTTTATGTGTAAATACAAATTGTCTCAAAATGTGACATTTATAAAGCAACTTTATTAATTACGTTACTTTTTTTTATATATTTTTTAGTGTTAAATATTATACGAACATTATCGTTGAGATTTATCTACTCGCATTCTCTTTTGTATTTCTTGAGTTACAGGAAGTGCACAATGCACATATTTCAATCGTCATTGCCTTTGCACACTTAAAAATTAGAACCTCATATAACTATCTTCATAAAGTTTCAAACTATCCCACGGCTATTTTTGTTGAGTTTCAATCACCCCTTGCAACTTTAAAAGGGCATTGGGGATTGTCCCTTTTTAACTAAAATTTTTAGTTATTATAGTGTAAAACTCTTACATGTTATAATGTCAAGAAAAAAAAAACTATAATATAAAACTCTTATATGTTATAATATTTTTTACATGCTTTAATATTTTTAATCAATTAGTTTGAATCAATTGATTATAACTAATGCTTTCTGACACTTTATAAGATTTTAGCCATTTTGGAACTAAAATTGTAAAAAAAGGGACTGTTTTAAAATTAAAACAGAGTATGTGGTCGTCTTCTTCATCTCCTTCTGCTGTTTTTATTTTATTTATTATTATTATTATTATTATTTGCTTTCAATATTCGAATTCCGACGGACATAAAACTTCCAACTCCAAACAAGTGACGTACTACAACGGACCAACCAACCGACTAGTTTGAGATCAAAAGAGATCTACGGTGGTCTTCGATTCTTCTCTGGAATCGGCCACTCATCACCGTCCGATTACTTCACACATCGTCTCCCAGATCCAACTCTCTCCCTTCAGCGCCTCGCCGAATTAAGGTACATCCGAAGCTCAGAGACGAATTCGATTTCTCAAGCGAGAATTTGACCTCTTTGCTTGGTTCCCGAGAAAATTTGAATGCGAAAGTGGAAAATGTGCATCTATGCGTGTTTAATTTTCATAAAATACAAGTAATTTTGTTCCGAGTTTGAATTACATGATTTCCATCGAGAATTATCTAAATTTACTGTTTGATATTCATCGTAGCTCAAGGGATTAAATCCTGTGTGAATGTTGAAAATAAATACATATAAATTGAAATTTTAAAGAAGTTAATTGGCACTAGAATTAATATTTAAGTTATTAAAGTTGCTATGAAACAGCCAAAGGTTTTTGGAAGAAATGTCTTTTTTGTAGGAATGATAATTTGTTGATCACCTTTTGCCCTTAACTTTTAGCTTTTCGAATGCCTTAGGCCATTCCAATTATCAGCTCTAAGAATTTACCATACTTTGCTCAATTGTAATATTTAAAGCAATTTCTTTCCCTATCATTCAGAAAAGCTGGGAGCTAGTTAGTTTTGTTGCATTGATGAAGTCTTTTATTATATCTATTACATGTTTCTATGACCATACATTTTGTGAAGTTCTTCTTTCTATTGAGTCAATTGTCAAGCAATTTGAAGGTATGGATTTGAGCTACCTGCCTGCGGACACCTGCCATGGGAACAGAAGAGATCAGAAAAGAGGCAAACAGTGGAAATTGGCGATCAGAACTGGCCTATGACCAGTGGTTAGCACTCGCTGTACCTGGTTCCCGGCCATCCGCTCGCTACAAGGTATACATAAAAAAAAAAAAAAAAAAAAACATAAATTACAAAAATTGCCCTTAAACTATAGTCTTTGTAACACTTTGCCCCCAAACTTTAAAACGTAACATCTGTTCCCTTTGAAGTATAAACTGTTAACAAAAATGGTTTAGAATTTTAACGGCAAATTAACAAACAATTTTAAAATCAAGGGTATTTTAATAATCCTAGTTTTAAAAATGACCAACAAATTAAAACTATAATAAAAATGGTCTTTATTGATGATTAAAAACAACAAAAAATAAACAAAAAACATACTACTATCTGGATCCATCTTTTTTTTTTTTTTTTGATATATTGAAATTTTCTTCAACATTTTATTAACTTTTTTTCATAGTTAAAAAGTATTTGAAATTTTAAAAGGTATAAGTATTAATAAAAACTTCAAAAATATGAAAGAAATTTAATTAATATTATCAGAGTTTTTTTTTTTTACTTTGAAAATTTTTTGTTATATTGAATATACTTGTGTTATATTATTTTTCATTTCACTAGTATTTATAACTTTTAAAATTTCAAAATACTTTTTGGGTGTGAAAAACTTAATAAAATTTTGATATATCAAAGAAGAAGGATTCTAATGGTATAATAGTTTCAATTGATTTTTTGTTTTACTTTTAATTAGCAATAAAGATTATTTTTATTATAGTTTTAATATTTATGGTTATTTTTATAATCAAAATTACAAAAATACCCCTAATTTTATAATCATTTGTCAATTTTCTATTAAAATTCTAAGAATGACTATTTTTGCTAAAGGTTCATACTTCAGGGGAACATATGTTAAGTTTTGAAGTTTTGGGGGCAAAGTATTACAAAGTGTGAATTTTTGTAATTAATAAAAAAAAAGCTTTTGGTCGAATTAAGTTTTTGGACAAAGCAAAATTTCTTGTTGGTCTTGCAGTTTCGTAACAATTGAGGCTAAGTAAATTTTTTAAATGGACATTCGGAACTCTCTCTTTACTCATGGGCCAGATGCTTACTGTACCGTTTGGATTTTGGCACTGTCGCATGCAGCAGCAGTAGCAGCACCACGGAGTTTATGAAGGAGTTAGAGTCAACCACACCGTCCAGGTGTTACCAGCAGATTTTATAGTATTAATTATATGATTTATTTAAATTATCAAATGAAATTTTTATAGCTAAAGAAAACTCTAAGAATTATATATGTATGTGTACAAACTTTATTGTTACAAATTTTCATGCTCTAATTAAATGTAAATTGAAAGATATAGGATTATGAATACTTGAAGATTAGTCAGTTTTAAAGACTAACGGATTTATTTGAATGTTTTAGAAAATTGAAAAAAGGTGTTTTGGATTAATATTTTTAAGAGAAGAAAATTTGAGAGATGTTTATATAAGTTGGTTAAGTCAATACCATATTGTGACCGGAGATGGGTGAAAGAACTTCCTGCGAGTCACTCTCTTGAAGTTTATCAGCATTTGTTTTAAGTTTTATGGTAGAACATTCCAACTTCCCAAAGTCAAACACCCGCAAAGACAGCCTAATATAATATGGCATACAAGGACAGACTTTGTTTAGAAGTGGAAAATCCCATCCAATACCTGATTGTCAGATAGGTAACGCCCATTACGACTCCCACCAGCAACATATAGTTTGTCATCATTCGTGCAATTTTGTGATTTCTTTTAGTATTCTTTTTCCGCATGGCTACCACTGTTTTTCTGGCGGTTTAGATTCTTTCTAAGTGAAACTTGGCCAAGTGCTCATATTTGTGGCAGATTAAGTGGCACAACAAACTTCTTCTCCTGGACTGGCACTCAAAGAAATTGTCTTCTGAAGTTATAGGTTTGTTGCTTGGCAATAATTTTGCTTCTGCGTGACAGATTGTTATTCTTCCCAAGCCTTTTGAATTTCACTTAAACATGCTGTATAGTTTTGAATTTTTTGCAATGTTGATGGACTCGTAGTTTGGTTCATTATTTGGAAGCGCACTCATGTGGCATCATGGAGACCTCGGGAAAAGTTCCGGTAGTATACCAACTTTGCTGATGACCGACTTTGGTTCCTTGTCAGTTCTTTCTTGCATTATGTTCATCCTGAGAGATTTATTCTGTCTCCCTGTAACATGATCAATTTTCTTTTGCCTATTTTGGTTGCTTAGTATGTTTTCCCATGGATGTGCTCTGTTAAATTAAATTAACCTTCCTATTCACTTGATCTCATTCGTGTTGTGTCCTTGTTTTGATGGCAATGTTACTAGACTAAACATTAGGGTGGAAAAGTAAAATACCATCCAAACCAAACATTATCTTAGCAAAAAGTAGGCAATACTGATGCTTCAAATGCATCACATCGCTGACAGTTGAAGGAAGTCACCGAGCTGCTTTCTATTCTGGAAAGGGTATCAATTAGAAACTGGTTGCCTGACATGAGGGTTTGGAGGCCTGAATCCAATGGTTTATTTTCAGTGAAGTCGTTCTTTTCTTGCCTAGTTAATACCCCCTCGCCTCCTCCTTTCCCTTTCTCTGACATTTTGGAAATCTAGGGTCCCCACTAGAGTTCAAGTCTTTTTGCTGGTTATTTGCTCTCAAAAAGTTGAACACTCACGAAGAAATGCAGCAGAAGAATCCCTACATCTCAATCTCCCTGGGTTGGTGTGTCTTATGTAAGTGCAGTGAAGAAACGGCTGATCACTTGTTTCTCCATTGCCCTTTCCCTTGGCGAATCTGGTTTAAATTTGTAAAGGAGTTCGATCTCACGTGGGTTCCCCCTAAGGAGTGCAAGGATACTCTCCATTTACTTCCTCCTTCTGCTCTCTCTCCTTGCGGAAGAATACTCTGGAACAATGCCTTACTAGCTTGTCTTCGGGGTATTTGGTTAGAAAGAAATAATAGAATCTTCAATGATAAAGAGGAAGAAAGTTCCTTCCTTTGGGATAGGATTAAGTTCTAGGTTTCTTTGTGGAAATACAGGGACAAAGTTCGGTAGCCCGAGCTTCTTAGGTTTGGTCAGGACCTGGGCCCCTTTCTTGTAATTCTTTTTTCTCTTTTTTAGGGAGGATTTCTCTTCCTCCCCTTGTATTGTTAATTCATCTTAACTTTCTTTTGATGAGGGAAGAACTTTCCTTTCTGTCATTCTTTTGGTGCTTGATTGAATGTCGTGTGGCTAATGCAAATATTTCTATGCCAACATATTCCAGGTAGCTCGTGGGGAACAATCCACGACACTGTTTGGTTCAAGACTTATAATGTTTGGTGGAGAAGACAGGAGTAGAAGATTGTTGAACGATGTCAGTGTTCTTGATCTAGAGACATTGACTTCGGACGTGGTGGAAACAACGTAAGAATCTAATAACCTATTCTGTATAACTACTTGTAAGCTTTTGGAAGATGTCTGGATTACTTTCTTGTGTTATGATAGGCAGACACCTCCAGCTCCCAGATTTGATCATAGAGGTACAGTACATGCAGAAGTTACCTTTTGATTTTTGGTGGTTGCTCGCACGCTAGTTTCTTCAAGGATCTTCATGTGCTGGATTTGCATTCTGTAAGTTTCTTTATTTTCGTTTCATACTGTTATTTACCTTCGTCTCCTTTCAGTGATGTCACTGAAAAATAGCCTGTAAGCTGAATGTATAAACCCCCAAGCATGTTGACGTATGAGCGAAGTATACACACATATCCATATGTATTGGTGCAGAGGATGCCACTAAATTTTGTTTCAATTGTTGAGAAGAGGATAGATGCATTTAAAGTTATCGTTCCAATATAATTGCTCCTAAACACAGTGTCCCTTTTTATCAAAAATTTCCAAATTAGAATTTTTTGTAGGCCTTTATCCTTATAAATGACTTCAAATTACCTAATTTTTGGTGCTTTTATGTCTACAATAGTTAGTTTCCTTTAATGTTTATAACCAAGGTTTGGCTTCATAAGATTCCCCTATGTTGCGGATGGAGTGGTCCCAACCACAAACTTTGGGTGACTTGGTGACTCCTAGGGCAGGTCATGCTGGAATAGCAATCAATGAAAATTGGTATATAGTTGGTGGAGGAGATAATCGTAATGGTATGATCAGTCTGGTCTAATATTTATTATTTCCTTTGGTAGCTCCCACGATTCCTTCAGTTCCCTTGTTTGAAGAAATACCACCCGAAATAAATATTTGTTTGCAGGTTGCCCAGAAATTCTGGTCCTCGATATGTCTAAGCTCGTCTGGTTAGTGTTGACAAGTGTGAAGCAAAGGGATCCTCTTGCTAGTGAGGTCACTATTTTGTGCTTTTCTTTATAATGCTTTTTGTACGAAATTTTGAGCCATTTCTAGATTTCTATAAGTCTGTTCTAGTTGCCACTACATTTTACCTTTTTCAACTTAGAATATGCTATGGACCAGTGGCAATTGTGGGATCACTTCGTATAGCTTCCAAAGCATTGTATTATATCGATACGGACTTTTAATTTTTTGGTTAAAACCTTATTATGCATCACCCAGCAAAGACTGTTCTTCCTCCTTCTGCACGACTTATAAGGTGTTTGAAAAGTGTGGTTAGAACCAATTTTGGTTAAAAATATTGTAGCACGTGAAAGCTTTACACTGTAGCAATTTTTTTTCTTTTTACTGTAGCTACTGAAAGCTTTACACTATTTGTTGGTTAGAACCAATTGGTTCTAACCGAGAGCTAAACATCCTCTTAATTAGCTGGCTGGCCTTAAAGAACAGTCTTTGTGTTCCTCTTCTTGATATATCAGTGATTTGTCAGTGGAAATCCAGTAACCTGATATGAATGTCCTCTCTTACACGAAAGGGCTCAGCATGCACATGTAGAAAAAAGTTAATCAATGTGTTGATTAATACGTGATTGTGATGTATAACTATAAGTTTTGAAACAGGGAGTCAGCATCTGCTCGGTGTCAATCGAAGGACAGAATCATCTGGTTGCCTTTGGTGGCTACAATGGGAAGTATAGCAATGAGGTAGTTTTTTAACTAGTTAAAGACCATAGTTAATGCATAAGTTCGAGAAATGTTATTCTCTACCTGACTTTTGTCTATGACACGGTCATGTGTGTGCTGTGGAGTTGGAACCATACACATTTACGCTTTATCCTTAAGTGTGCTATTGCACAACTGCTGCTTGTTGAAATTTTTGGAAGACCTTTATTTTTCCATCTTTGTGTGTGTGTGTGTGTGTGTGTGTGTTGTGACATTATGTTGTTCTCTTATTTGTTTGGTTTGCTGGCCCTTTTTCTTAGGTTTTTGTTTTGAGGCCCAAACCAACCGGCTTGTCACGACCCAAGATTTTGCAGTCGCCTGCAGCTGCTGCTGCAGCTGCTTCTGTGACTGCAGCATATGCCTTGAGCAAGAGAGAAAAATTGGAGTCTGCAGCTGCAGAGTCAAAATCCGATGGAGTTGTTTCCACAAAAGATGTCAACATTGAGATCGAGGCGATTGAAGAAGAGAAAAATGTGTTGGAATTGTCACTTGCACAAGTCAGAGTAGAAATTCCAAGTTGAAAGGGGTGATCGAAGAAGTCAATGGCACTCATGCCGAGTTGGGGAAGGTATTCTTTTCTGATGGTATACTTGCGAAAGGGAAATATTAGTTATCAGTTGGAGAATTTTTCATCACATCTATGGTCTTCCTTCAGGAACTCCACTATGTCCAGGGGCAATTGGTAGCTGAGAGATCAAGATTCTTTAAACATGAGGTTTCTTTTTTCAATATTTATAATCTTTATTTTATTTGTTTCAAACTCAGACTAGCTGATCTGGTGTTCGTTGCGGAATGCCGGTTAACTTTTTGAAAGAAAATGTAAATATTCTAGGCGCAAATCACTGAGTTACAGAAAATGCTGGAATTGCTGCAGTCCATAGAGGTTGAAGTGCAAGCACTTTGAAGACAGAAGTCTGCATTCGAACGGGATATGGAGCTCACTTTGGCTGCTCAAAAGCAAGGTTCTGGCGGTGTTTGGCGATGGATTGCTGGATATAATGCTTAAAGTTGCATAAGGGCCTAATTGATAATGATGTTAAAAGTTACCAACCTTTTGAGAAGCTCAGGTAGATTACTGCAGCGGTCTATTTGAAGAACCTGTGATTTTGGTTAAAACGTGAATTTCTGAGGTACTTGTCAACCGTTGGCTATGGTAAGATTTTTTCTCAAGGAGACGGTAATAAAACGGGTAAATGAGTATGCATTACATGCCATTACTTGGTTTCACTATAATGTTTATTTTTGAAAAGAAATAATATTGAATTACTCAGTTGTTTTTCGATATCCATTTCTTCTACTGTTTACATGGAAATTGGAAATTCCATGAGCGTGTGGATTCTTGTGCATCGTGATTGACATGGAAAGTAATGTGAAGAGTGATTTGTGCATTAAGTGGCTGCTCTAGAAAATAGAACTCATCCGTTTGCACTAAGCTAGGCCCTTTTTGTTTACTTATTTATTACTTTTAAGAATGAAACAATTGTCTTAGACAATAGTGTTTTACGCAAGAAAACAACTTGGGAAAATTAAAAAAAAAAAAAATGGTACTACAATTTAGGTCCAATCGTACATAATTTTGGGTGGTAAACCATTGCATGTACGAACATCAGAAGATAAATTTTAGGCAATATATTGTTCACGTTTGAGGATAAAAGACTTGGAGACGAAACCATGGTTAGAATAGTACCAAACCAATGATCACTAAAGGAAATAAATTCCTAAAAGGCACCTCAAAGAAAGCTAGGTAGCTTTGGATTAGGAGACCTCGGCTTCAGTCAGGGACTTGCGTGGCATGTCTATGGCATCCTTTGAATTGAAGAGTTTGTTGGTAGGTTTTTTCTGTTTGCTCATCAAAAGAAGCTGCTTCCTTAAGGTTTTGCCTATAGCTGACCTTGGAATAACACTTGTAAAACCAGCCTTTTCGATCTTTGTGTATGGAGAAACCTGAGAAGTTTCAACAGAGGTAGAAATAGAATAGAAACTGAGGAAAACTTGTCCATCCTTCATTGAAGGAATGATAACAAAAATCTCCCCTATATGTAGTCGAGAGGCTGCAATCTACTTTATGTCTTCAGAAATGTTGCAACTATTCCTTACGTTTTACACTTTGTGTTAAACATCCAAGGATTTTTTTTTAACACAAACTATAAAATGTAAGGGATGGGTACAGTGTTCTTAAAAACCTATGGTGGAACACGTCATTTGATAAAATGCATGGAGGTATTTGTTGCGAAATGAAAGAGGGAAGAGGTAGGACTGAGACCTTGCTTGCAACAAATTTAATGACTTTCTCTTCAATGAGTTCTGAACCAGTTTCTTTTACTACATATGCCATTGGTACCTGTCCTGCTTCATCTTCAATCCTGCAACCTTTCCTCAGTTATACCTAAATAAAGCATGTTTGGTGCGCAGGATTAAGAAGGATTAGATTGGATTAAATTTTAATCTTTTGTTCGGTGAAAAACTTTAAAGGAGTGGACTAGATAAGCTCTTATCCAGTCCATGTTTGAATCCTCTTGGAAGGGGATTAGGCAATTCCTTACTCAAGCAGGAGATTAAACACAAAGTTTGTACATTGTGAAAAATTTTAAGGACCTATTTGTAAAAATTTATAAAATTTACAGTCAAATTATAATTTTTCAAAAAAATGAGGGATCAAAAATGTAATTTTTGTTTGAGAAAAGATATTCTTTAAAATTATATTGTTCCCCTTTAATTTTATAAAATTATAGTTTGACTCTAATTTTTGAAAGAAAAAGGCCCCTATCTTTAATCATACAATACTAAAGATAGGAGTGGATTAACTAAAATTTTATCTTATCCTTTACAATACATTCTAATTCAATCCTTCAAGACTACCCTACCAATGTTATCCTATCATATGCTCCAAATGGGCCCTATGTAAGGAGAAAGAGCAAAATGCAAAATAGCATATTTATGTTAAAACTTTGTATATAATGTCATATAATTTTATAGAGAAACTATGATAAGGCCCTTGTTTGTTCTCATCAATAAAAAACCATTTTTCTCCATAAGATCTAAATCCAATGGTTAAAAATAAACAATCTCACCACAAGTATAATAAGCCCATACACACCTAATTCACCTATAAACCCAAAAAGAAAAAAAAAATGCATAATAAGATAACTTTCTCATCCACCTCCGAAGGAGTCACCGGAGCTCTCTTCCACCGCACCGAAGATGTGACAACGAAGGTACGACCGAAGTTGCGATTAGGTTCGTGACCCATTGTGTGTCGGGCTTCGTGAGGGGTGGTGGAGGTTGATCTTTGCAATTCCTCAGCTACTGCTGCTCCTCCACCCACAAGTTGATCTGTAGCTCCTCCATTCGTCACAGTTTGATGGGTCTCACCATAGATCATCGAGATCTGAGCTCATCATGGGTTAAGCTGTTGAGAGAGGCCGCAATATTTTGTGGATCATGACCCTATCACAATTCTGTGGGTCATTGCTGGCTCATTGGATGAAGTGCATAGTGACGGAAAAGCCTGTCGCCATGGAGATCTCCATGATCTTAGTCGCACTTCGTCTGTTGCCAACCTTTGGCCTCCATGGGTCATCATTGATCGACCGTGTCCCATTTAGAAAGCTTCATATAATTTAAGCAATAGACAGAATATGACCTTAGTTGAGCTGTTAAAGCAGTTACAGGAGTTTGCAATTTTGATCATGGAAACTCCAGCTAGTGGCGAGGCAAATTTGACGGTTGCATTTGGTTCCAATTTCAATATTAGGAATAGAAATAAGCAAGAGGCTAAGAACAAAAAGTCTTCTATTCCAACGAGAGGCAAGGATAAGAAGAAAAAGAAGAGGAACCCGAAAAAACTAAAGTGTTTCTTCTGCGGGAAAGTGAGGCACATAAAGAAGAATTGTAAAGCTTCCAATCTAAAAGAGGTAAGTATGAACTTTTGGTTATTGAGACTTGTTTAGTTAAGGAACCAAGTGACACTTGGGTCATAGATTTTGGAGCTACTAATCATGATTATGTTTCTCTACAGGGGTTCAAAGAAACAAGAAGTCTGCTATATGAGCACTTTACGCTTCGGATAGACGATGGATCCTTAGTGTTGGCTAAAGCAGTGGGAGACATCCCCCTTTATTTTGATAGTTATAGGAGTTTAGTTTTGAAGGCTTACTTTTATGTTCCTAAACTTAAAAGGAATTTAATTTTTTTTGCTTATCTATTTAAAGATTCTTGTTCATTTCTTTTAATAATAAAGTTGTGATTCATAAAAGTAAATCTTTTATCTGTAGTGGGTGAATGAAAAGAACCTATATTTTATCAAACCTACGATAGACTCACTGCTTAACACTGAAATTGATGATAACTCTAAAAGACTTAAAACTTCTTACTCTAATAAGACGTATCTTTGACACTTGTGATTAGGTCATATTAATCTGAATAGGATTAAAAGGTTTGTAAGGGATAGACCTTTAAGTCATTTAGAGGTGGAATTTATGTCACAATATGAATCTTGTTTGGAGGATAAAATGAGCAAAAAACTATTCGGGTCTAAGGGCAATCGAGCTGAAGAGGTTCTAGAACTTGTGTATAGTGATATTTGTAGTCTCATGAACATCAACGCATGAAAAGGGTATGAGTATTTTGTTACTTTTATTGATGATTACTCAAGATGTGAGTATGTCTACCTAATGCATCATAAGAGTGAAACTTTTGACAAGTTTAGGGAGTTTTGAGTTGAAGCGGAGAAGTAATTAGGTAAACCCATAAAGGAACTTTGATCTGATCGAGGTGGTGAATGCCTCTCTGACGAGTTCTTAGAGCACTTATTAGAGAATGAGATTTTATCTCATTTGACTACTCTAGATGCTCCGCGGCGGAATGGCGTGGCTAAGAGAAGATATAGGACTTTGTTGGACATGGTTAGATCCATGATGAGTTATCTGATGTTACCTTTATCCTTTTGGGGATATGCACTATAAATAGCATGTTATCTTTTGAATGATGTGCTTTCAAAATCAATTTCTAAAACTCCTCATGAGTTGTAAATGGGAAGGAAGATATCTTTAAATCACATTTGCATATGAGAATGTCCTACTCATGTCTTGTACAAAGAAGCGAATAAGTTGGAAGAATGTTCCAAAGTGTGTGTGTTTATAGGATATCCAAAACAGACTAATGGGGGTTATTTTTATAACCCAAAAGAAAATAAAGTCATAGTTTCAATAAATGCGACTTTCCTTAAGAAAAGTTACATGAATGACTTTAAGCCTCAAAGTAGAGCGATAGTCGAGGAGTCGACAAGTGATTCGATCACTCCAAGGGTTCCGGTTGAAACAAATCCAATCAATGTAGAAAAACTGGCTGACCTAGGGAGCTTCGACATAGTGGGGGATCAGGCGTTAACTCAAGATATATATGTTCAATGGTGAAGTTTACTTAGCTGAATTTGTTGAACATGATAGGGATCTTACACTTATAAAGAGGCTATGGAGGATGTTGAATCAAAGATCTAGACAAAAGCTATGAACATTAAGATGAAGTCTATGAAGATTAATCAAGTCTAGGAACTTATAGATTTTCTTGAAGGGATAAAACTCATAAGGTCTAAGTGGGTCTATAAGAGGAAGAGAGGTGCAGATAGGAAAGTCGAAACCTATAAGGCTAGAGTAGTAGTAAAAGGATACATGCAAAAGGAAGGGATTGATTACGAGACAACCTTTTCACTTGTAGCTGTGTTTAAGTCCATCCTCATTCTCTTGTCCATTGTTGTCGCTTTCGATTACGAGATTTAGGAAATGAATGTCAAAAGGCCTTTTTGAATGGCTATCTTGTTGAGACCATATATATAGTATAGCCAGGCGGGTTCAAAGTTAAGGGTCAAGAGAATAAGGTCTATAAGCTGCTAAAGTCTATTTATAGAGTTAAGCAAGCTTCCTGTTCTTGGAACATAAGATTTGATCATTTGATCAAGTGATCAAGACTTATAGTTTCAAACAAAATATGGACGAACTATGTGTTTACAAACACATTAAGGATAAGAATGTGTTCTTTCTACTACTCTATGTGTGTGACATTCTACTTGTTGGCAATGACATTAGGGCATTGTCATCGGTCAAATTATAGTTGACTAAGCAGTTTGACAAAAGGACTTGGGTAAAGCTAATTATGTTCTAGGTATCCAAATCTTTTGAAATAGGAAGAACAAAATGATAGCTTTATCCCAAGCCACCTACATAGATAAGATTCTTGATAAGTATGCAATGTAGAATTCTAAGAAAGGTGGGCAACCGTCTAGATTTGGAATTACTCCTCCAAAATCAGATGATGAAAGAATACATGAAGAAGGTGCTTTATGCTTCGGCAGTAGGTAGTCTCATGTATGCTATGCTTTACATACGACCAGACATATGTTATGCAATCAGGATAGTGAGTCAATTTCAGTCGGATGTGGGAGCAAACCATTTGGTTGTAGTCAAGCATATTTTCAAGTACCTGAAAAGGACTAGAGGTTATATGCTAGTGTATTCTGGTAAGGATCTAACACCTCTTGGATACACTAATTCGAATTCCCAATCCTGTCTAGATTCGAGAAGATCGACTATAGGTTTTGTGTTTTCTCTGAAAGAAGCGCCATTATTTGGAGAAGTGTCAAACAAGATTGTACTTCAGATTCAACGATGGAGGCCGAGTATGTGACAGCTAGTGAAGCTTTGAAAGAAGCTGTGTGGCTCCGCAAGTTCCTTGGAGATCTTGAGGTAGTTCTTGACATGGATATGCTAATATCGTTGTATCGTGATAACACTATAGTGATAGCTAATGCTAAGGAACCAAGATTTCACAGAAGGTTAAATATATACATCGAAAGCTTCATGTGATAAAGGACATCATGGTAAGTGAAAATGTGGCAATATGTAAGATCACATCTAAGGACATTATAGCATATCGAGGCTATAGGAATACGAAACATATCGCATTTACTCACTTAGGGCAAGTGGGAGATTGTTAGACTTGGTGCCCTGAGGATTAATTGATGTAATAAGTTTTTGAAGACGTTTAATCAATAAAGAGTTTATTATTTATTTTCATATATCAAATATTGTTCTCTTTATTTTCATTTATATTGAATATATGATAAGTAAATAAAAGTCTAAGACTATCAATCTAAACCTTTAAGATTGTATATATAATAGACAAATTATGCAGAAGATGTGAATCTCAAAGGTGATAGTCTCATTAATAAAATCCACAATCGAGGGAATGAAGTTGAGCACTTTATTTATGCTAAGATTGTTATATTGTCTACATCTCTAACAGGAGATGACTTGTCTTAGTCATCAGAGTTAGACTCTATGAGTAGAAACATTGATATATTTTCATAGTTGATGATGAGAAAATTTGAATTGATTTGATTAATAATTTCATTTGTTTAAACCAATTCACTTTAGACAATTATATGTGTTATGTTTTGATCTAGAAATGAATTAATGAGCCTTATTCTTGACTTATGTCTTTTGATGTACCAATGGTTGATATCCTGAATTAGATGATTGACGTAGACTCATTATTCATAGATATGGAATTTATAGCTCTTTGGTAGAGTTAATGATATTCTTTTATAGATATTATCCTGTAATTGAAAAACTAGAACGCTCAAGCACTTGGATGCATAGGTGTAACAAAATGGTATACTATCCATGGATTGTAAGTATTCCAAAGGTGAGATAATGGAACATAAGATGAAAATAATCGGAAAGGTAAAATGAAATTTGTCCTTAAGCCGATTATGAATATCCTATAGGGATGTCACATATTATGATTTGTCATGGACAATAAACTCATTGAAGCTTCGTACTTTCATATAGTTCGAGAGTGCATCTATAAGCTTTTAGTGGAATAACGTTAGAGTTGAAAATTATAAAATATATTATCTGGGATATATTATTTTATAATTATAAGAGCTTGATTTATATATGTCCATCGAGTCTCCTTTGCTAGCTTACAATATTTCTTGTAACAATACGGCATAATTTCCTACATATTGGTGACTTATGTTAAGTCTTGGATTAGCTTAAATTCGGTTAATTGGAATTTAATAATTCATGTTAGTTTATTAGTTGGATTAATTTTGTGAATTAATTAAAGATAAACATGTTGAATTATTTACATATATATTTTTTGATGTGGGCTTATCTATATATGACTGTTTTAATCATATAACTTCTCTATTGGTTTATTTTAATCAAAACTAAGGCTCTATCTAAGATTCATGCGTTAAATAAGATCTATAAAGATTTCCAAATCAGCGTCAGCTGGCAAGCCAATGTCCTAGTTTGGAAAGCCGGTGTAGTGTAAATTATTATGCAAATCAGTACAACCAGCAGGCCGATGGTCAGGATTGGCACGCCAGGGGCCAGATTTGGCATGCCAACCTAGCATAAATCCTATTATGCATTTTCATCTGGATTCAACCAACTTTCGAATTTAGAAGCCTTATCTAAGTGGAATTGTCTTATAAATAGGATACTTATTCCTATTGTTATTTAGATCATTAAAGAAGTTTAAAGAAAGTATTTTAGTGAGAGAAACTCTGAAACTCTCGGATGACTATTGTTCAACACCCCAAACCTTAACTCTTGGCTTTCTCTTGTGTGGTTGGAAGGAGACATTGCCAATGAGGAGAATTGAACGATGTGTACCCACCCATACTCCTGTCATGAAAAAAAGAATAACAAAGAACACTAGTTAGTTGAAACTCTTCCGGACACGATTCTCGGTAGCAATTCTATGAAAGTTTCTCCTATCAAAAGTACGGTTCTAATTCTAAAATGTACGTAAGATCTTTTATTAATTTATATACATAACATGTCAAACTTTTTATTTGAAAAAAGACTTTGATTTAAAATATTTAAAATTCCGCTGCGTATCATTTTTTCAACAGAAATAACCTCCTCCTCTTCTTCTCCTTCTTCAAGATAATCAGCTCCCAAATAACCTCTCATAATCATTGGACCCTTGAGCCACAGCTCTCCCTCTTTGTACAGCGCTGCCACCTCTTCGATTCTGACATCTACCATTCGAACTGAGAACCTTGGTAGCAACGAACCGACTGAGCAGAGCTGAACCTTCGCCTCCAAACTGGACCCAAAACAAGTTGTCGAGCCATAACTCTCAGTGAGCTTGTACCTCTGCCTTAGCTCAACCTACAGAAACCTTTTGATGAACACATTGGCCATGTCTCCACTCAAGTGCCTAGCTTCTGAGGCCACATGTCTCAACGATGATAATTTGGATTTTTCGATGTTCTCGACTTTAGAAGTGCAAGATTCATGAATGGCACTCTGACTAGGTTTGTGATTTTATGGGCTGAATTGCGTCAATGATGGATTCTATTTCCTGTCTGAGTAAATATTGTGGTGGCTCCGATACAAGACAAGCAGAGCGAGAAGAAGACAAGGCCGCAAACGTGAAACAACGAAATCATGCCTAAGAAAATGTCGTCGCTTGATGAAGATAGAACTTCTAAAGTCCATTTGTGGTACACGATAGAAGAAATCATGTTTGAATGCGTTAGAATTACGCCTTTGCTTGTCTCGATCGTGCCGGACGTGTATAATATGGCTGCAGTGACCGACCGAGAAATATGGATTCAAGGCAAATGAGATGGCGGATCATGGGAGTGTATCAAGTCGTCAATGAAGACAGTGTTGGAATATCTACCAGGTATTTGACAAAATGTCTTGATCATAGGCATTTCGAAGGGGGCTAACTTGTGTACATCAATCAAGATTCACGAACTCTACTAGCATTCTTATAGTTCAATGATCAATTATTCGCCACATCAATACTGCAGTTCAGTTTATACCTTTTTGTGGAAGTGAATGGTGCTTTGTAGGATCAGATTTCAAGAAGTTATGTCATGTGCTTAGCTGTAATCAATCAGCTCCAAGGAGCTGCAATTGTGTTGAGGAGGTGTGATTTCTTTTTATATATAGAAGAGGGAATGCCTTTTGTTCTTCAACTATTCATCTAATGGTTCAAAATTACTCTTTTTTGGTTAATCCAATGCCTTAAATAGATCCACATAGGTTATTCCTTTTTTGACACCAGTTTCCATCTTTCTAAATTTATAAAGTTTAGCTCCTCTGACCACTAATTACAAGTTTTATAATTTCAATATAGTTATAATATTAACAAGTTTAATTAATTTCATTAAGTATCTTTTTTTTTTTTTTTTTGGAAAGGACACTAATTGTTTTCCTCATAGAATATTATAGTATATAATAATATTGGGCATTTCTCTCTTTATTTTTTTTTTAAGCAAAAAGTTGCCTAAGAGAAATACAACACCAGATTTCATAAAAAACTTATTGTCTTGATTCATATATATATATATATATATATATATATATATATATATATATATATATAAATTTCCTTAGACAACATAAAAAATAAACGGTAAAATTGAATAAGTCATAGATTTATATTGATTCTAACATGACTATAATTAATTCTTTTAATTATAATTACGTAGTTTTATTAATATTTTTATAAAAAAAATGTATGCTTGAAAACTACTATAACATGAGATATAATAATGATTATTATTATAATATTATAAGTCATACATACTTACTTCAAATTAAATAAATACAAAAATGAACGTACCTAAGGCAAGTTTGCACAAGCTAGTATTTTTACAAAAAGTGCTAAAAACAAACCTTAGTTCAAAAACAATAATGGGGGTATTGAGGGTGTTGAATAGTAGCCGGATTCCACACCATGTTGTCAACAAATAGGACCCTCATTTTATTAGTTATGGTGTTTAGTATCAATGGTGCTCTAAGTATTTTTCTTAGTTAAGTCTTTTTCTGATACTAACTTATTGTTTTAACATATGTCATTTTAAGATTTTTAAACAAATTCACTCAGTTTACATAATTAATGCAACTACATATTCAAAGGGATTTTTTTTTGGTAATAATCAGTTAGAAAATGTGAGACAAAGTTTACTGATTTGGTCAGGTTTGTCCTATATGAAATAGCATCTAAGGAAGAAAGTGCATCAAGATTCAAAAAGGACTTAAAAGGATTCATTCGAGCCAACTGATTATCTTAAGGATCCATACCATGACAATAGGGAGTCTCAATGCTTAGGTCAACAACATAGTTGTTGACCGTATTGTTCTTATTTCCCAATCCTTAGCTTGTGTTTTATTTGATATTGGTGCCACACATTCTCTCATTTCAAATTCATTTATAAATTCCTTGGAATTAGGAATAGGGGAATTTAGTGAACTCGTGATTATTACTTCACCCTTGGGGTGAGTGTATGTGAATAGTGTATGCAAATCTCGTAAGATCATGATTGGAGTGAGATTTTGAGGGATAATTTGATTGTAATCTCCATAAGTACCAATGATGTAATCCTGAGAATGGATTGGTTGTTTAGGTACAATGTAGTTGTTTACTGCCACCTTTAAAAAAGGAACCCTAGTAATCAGTAAGGGAATGCTGATCACTTAGCAAGGTGGTGATGATCAGAATATGAACGATCGATACCTAAAACCATGTTTTGGTGGGCGAAGAAACTTAGCTTGTTATGCATTCCTTTCAACTCTAAAAGGAGAGCCAAGTGTGGTTAGCATGAAAACCGCTATACTGGTGGTTGATGAATTCAAGGATGCCTTCCTTGATGAGTTACTCGGATTACCACCGCATCGAGAAATTGACTTCAGTGTCGAGTTACTCTCTGGAATCGCTCCGATTTCCATCACGCCATATCGGATGGCACTGGCGGAAATGAAAGAACTAAGAAAGTAGCTTTAAAAACTTGCAGATAAAGGATATATCTAGAATAGTATATCACAGTAGGGTACGTTGGTTCTGTTTGCTAAGAAATATGATGGGACTCTCAGATTATGTATTAACTAATTAATTATAGGCAATTGAATCGAGTTACAGTGAAGAAAAAGTAATCATTACCCAGGATCAATGAATTGTTTGATCAATTGGGAAGTTCCCAATACTTCTCAAAAATAGATATGTACTTAGGGTATCATCAACTCAAAATGAAGAAAAGATATCCCTAAGATGGACTTTGGGACTCGATATGAACACTTCGAGTTCTTAGTAATGTTGTTCAGATTGACAAATGCTCCTGTAGCTTTTTTGCACAATGAATTAGATCTTCCAACCTTACTTACATCAATTCGTGATTGTGTTCATTGATGACATACTAATTTATTCTAAAACCTGAGAGGAACTTGAACAACATTTGAGGATAGTTCTACAAACTCTTCGAAAGCATCAACTATATGCTAAGAAAGAAAAGTGTGAGTTTTGGTTAATAGAAGTTAAGTTTTCGGAGCATGTGGTCTCCAATGAGGGCATTTCTATAGCTCCTTCTAAGATAAAGACAATGGTGCAAAGGGAACGACCAAAGAATGTGGTAGAAATCCATAGGTTTTTAGGACTTGCAAGATACTACCAGAGATTTGCGCATGATTTCTCAAGGATAGCGGCATCGATGCTGCAGTTGACTAAGAAAGATGTTTGATTTGAATGGGGCGCTGAATGTGAGCATGCTTTGGTTGACCACTGTCCAGTATTGACCATACCAAACAGTGATGAGCCATATGAAGGTTATACTAATGCATCAAGATGTGGACTTAGATGCGTGCTGATGCAACATGGACAGGTTGTATCATATGGATCACAATTGAAGCCTCATGAACAAAATTATTCCATTCATGATCTGGAACTTGCAACAGTAACTCATGCACTGAAAATTTAGAGGTGTTGTTTATAAGGAGTAGTATTTCAGATTTTCTCGAATCAAAAAAGTCTGAAGTATTTGTTTACTCAAAGGGATTTGAATTTAAGGCAATGGAGGTGGATGGAATTCATGGAAGATTATAACTCCATGCTACAATATCATCCTAGAAAGACTAATATCATAGCAGATGCCTTTAGCAAGAAGTCTTCAAGATTCCTCACTTGTTTGGCATTAGAGGATTGGAGAAAAGATGCCAAAATGAGTGAATAGAATTGCAATTAGGCCTTGGTATATAACATGGTATCCTCCCCAACACTTGTTCAACTGGTGAAATGAAGTAAAGAGACAATATTGGTGGAGATACATGAAGAAAGACATTTTGAGTTATACCACCGAGTTTTCCATTCCAAGGTTAAACTGGGGGCATATTATAGTGGATTTTCTCAATGGATTATTAAGGATGGAATAAAAGCATGATGCTATTTGGATTATTGTCACAGATTGACAAAATATTTTATATCATTTAGATCGATGTACTCGAGAAAAGTGCTGGGAGAATTATATCTCTAGTATATAGTTAAATTGCAAAGAGTTCCGTTATAAGAGACTGATAATGAGAAGATTGTCATGATACGAGATTGATAAATAGTAGCCTAAAACCGAAAAAAAGAGTTATGCTGATAAGAAACGTCAAAATTCAGAATTTAAGGAAGGTGATTTTGTTCTTCTTAAGGTTTCCCCGCGTAAAGGAATTAAGCATTTTGATGTAAGTGGAAGACTAGTATCGAGTTATGTTGGGCCATTTGAAATTTCTCATCGTGTTAGTGCAGCTGCATACCGACTTGATCTTCCTTCTGAGCTCTTCCAAGTTCACAATGTGTTCCATGTGTCAATGCTTTGGAAATGCCCACCCAAACCATGCAAGGTTATTTCATACCATAATGTACCAATATAAGAAGATACAACTTATGAGGAGGTGCTAGCCTAAATTATCGATCGAAAGATAACAAGTTTGCAACATGTGTCCATGAAGCAACATGGCAACTAGAATCGACGATGCAAGAACTGTATCTACATTTATTTTGCTTTTAAGATAAGATCTAATTTCGAGGATGAAATTTCCTAAAGGTAGGAGAGTTGTAATGCCAAAATATATTTAATGGAAATTAGTGTGCTAAAGTGGCAATTAATATGTCTAATCACAAGTTTATCTTAACATTTATCATTTTGTGAGATTTTCCTTATTAATTGCATTTAAATTATTTTGTTTTGTTATCTTAATTTTTGCCATTTATTAGATTGATTTTAACGAATTTGGTATTTTGTATTATTTGCTGAAAAATCAGGTTTTATTTAAAAAAATTGGAACTAAACAAATTATCAAATACTAATCAAGTCCCTCCAAAACATATTGCCATACACATGAAGCCCTTCCCAGCCTTGCCAAAAGCATTTTAGAAAAAAAAACTCAGCCTCCCACGATACATGGCCAAGGCACGTGAGGTGAGTCTTGAAATTTGCTATGCCAAAACTATGTACAGGACACAGTTTCTACCTAAACTACGTCTATTGTCTGAGCGAGAAAATACCAAAATATACCCAGATTACTTACTATACACCCCTTGTTTTCTCTCACGTCATCCTCACTCATTCTTTCCCACTCTGTGTACTAACAAATACATTCAGCAAACTCAAGGGACTCAGATACACATACTCTTTTAGTGTTGAAAGACTTAAGAGCTCAAACCAAGCTCAAGAATCACTACTCCATTCCAGCGAAGAAACAACAGCTGAAAACGTGAACCGAAGCCATTAAGCCTCTTCAATCCGATCAACCCAAGGTTAACTATGTTTTTAACAAATTAAACACATGATTAAAGCTTCTTAGCTATGATTTTGGATGATCAACTCGTGTTAAAATGGCTGAGTTCTATGCTTCAATAGAACAATTTGTGTTTCAAAGAAATTTGACAAAAATTTAACTTTGCATGTCATGATCTAAGACTTTATAAGCTTAAACAATATGTAATCTGAGTTAGTAGAACACACTCCAACATAAATCCATGCTTTATTGGAATTAAAACCAAATTAAAACAGTTTTTACATTATTTTGTTCATTCTCGGAATAATTTACACAAATGCTTGTGAAGTGATGAAATTGTGTTGCATGTGGATAAAACTAAGTATATATGTTTCATATGATGTATATGAATCATTAAAACATGTATAGAATGCATTGAAATTGATTTGAGATGATTTGGACTCGGATTGAGCTCGAGAGCTCGAAATAGAGCTTGCTTGCCACTAACACGTGTCAGCCATGTATAGCAAAATACAGTCGACCGACTACATAAGTTCGGCAGGCCAAACTCAAATATCTGGTTGGTTGAGCTTATAAGGTTCGATAGGCTGAATTCAGTCGGTTGGCAGACCGACCATGTAGCCTAAAATGGCAGTTTTTGCTCATTGGTTTTTCTTTATTTTGCAGCTAAGAAATGTCTTAAAAATTATGTTTTTATGTTCAAAATCACTGAGAATATGAAGATCAAATGCATGATTATTTTGAGTCAAAAGACACACTAAGAAACCATGAACAATATACTAGTAAGATATGTCAATGTTTAACTTATGTAATCTATACCTAAAGTTACTTGTTGTCTTGAGAAGCTAATTTTTAACGGAATGGGGATTGCGGTGTAGGCATAAACAGTGCTAGATAATGAGGTAGGGCTCTATTCTCCTTTCTTTGATAGCCATCATTTTAGTAGTGTTTTGGCCATATTTCATATTCTTAAAATGTAGTTAAGAATTGAATAGTATATGTATCTTTATTTCCAAGATATATTAGATATTAATGATAATGAATGAATGATAATAAACTAATGATGATGAATGAAGGATAATGAATGAATGATAATGGATGTAAAATAATAATTGGATAAAAGTATTACTAACTAAATGGGATGATTATGAGATATTAAACACCAAAAACACTAAGAATCCTCGTTTGGAATGATTATTAAGTTAATGATGTCATACACATAGAGATCAGGTCGTACATAGTGACCTTAGAGGCAGGTCCTAAAATTTGTACATGATGCCACATACACAGAGATCTGGTTGTGTAGAGAGCGACCTCGAAAGTAGGTCCTGAAACTCAGCTGGGCCACTACAGTGGTGATTTAGTAGGCTTTGCGCATAATGGATAATGATGAATGATTTAAAATAATCACGGATGATGAATGCTAAGTATGAATTTAAGTAACCTTTTATTATGCCTATTGGTGTATGGTTCTGAGATAATCATCGATGATGGCCGGTAAGTATGAACTTGTTTAATAATTTATTATTCCTCTGAAAATGCATTTAAATTTATTTATTTTATTTTATAATTAATGATTTTAGAGCCCATGTCCTACTGAGCCTTTCGCTCATGATTCTACTATTTTATTTTAAATCTTTTCCCCCTCTTGGTGGTTCATAGTGCGCCATCAAGTAGGATGTTGTTGTTATTCTCACGCAGATCATGAGTGGCTTAGTTTGTTTATTTTATTACCAAGGCATATAATAATGAGTCATTAGTTATGTGCTTTGATTATATTCTATTGGACTGTGGTTTTGTATTATTTTATATGTCTACACTATGTGTGCACCACGGACCAAGCTGTTTTAACATACTTATGTTTTAAATCTAATTTTGAGGATTAATTTAGGATTAAATTTAAATTGAGGTTAATCCAGGAGTTTTTATTTGTTAAATTTTAGTATTAGTAACATCTTTAAGAGGTTCAAAATTACCACATATTTTTATAGTTTACTAAAACAAAATTAATAGTTTAATAAAATAAAATTATCTTATTTTTCTCATAATATAGTTAAAATTTTTTAAAAATATCAATAAAATAAACGACATGTTTAATTAATCTTGCTTGTTTGTTTTAATTAAACCACCATGTCACCACTCGGGTTTGGGTGCATGACAGTTTATTTATGGTATAACTTAACATGTAATATGAATGATAATATGATATAATTTTTTCTAAATGTGCCATGAATAAATACAACTTTTAAAAGTGTGGCATAACATGTAATTTTCTCTTTATATAATATCGTTCTATTTTATATTTCAATGGCTATATCAAAATTTTTTGAATAAATTTTGAGCTTTAAAATCATGAAGATAAACTTTTAAGCTTCAAAAATAAAAAATTAGAAAAGGTAATATTATCGTGACATTAAGTGGAAATGTCAACACTATAAACAAATAAAGAGCCAAATTCTAATATGCAACACTAAGTGTACCATATGCCAAATTCAACGATAAAACCATTTCCAATACAAATATTTTTATGATATATTGTCATCAAAAGGTATGAAAATAATATATTTGATATGTTATTCTATTTTGTAGTATGATACATAGTGCAATTTCAAACCTATAACTACATTTGCTATAATTTTTCAGCTTTAAAACTTGTAAGAAAATTAATTATAAAAAGAATTTTAAAGTAAATGGCCCTTTTAAGCTTTTTTAGTGAATGACAAAAGTTTTGTTAAGTTAGATAATTGACCAATTTTAGAAATGTTTATTCATTGATGAATTGATTTGTGGTCTACTAAATACTAGTTAACTTTGTAGTCTATAATTAGCAAATCAATACAAGTCATTAATTAAAGCATAATAATCAATAATTTACCAGTTCACAATGATATCCATTGGGATATTGGTGATTGACCAATGAACAACCAACACATAAAATGACCTATAACTAAAAAAGAATTTTGGTCCATTAATTAAGTAGGGTAATTAAAACGGCTCATCTACCTAATTTTATCTTAAAGTAATTTAAAAATAATAATGTTGTAATGTTAAATGAAAAAGTCAATAATCCACCTATAACAAAAGAAAAATTAAAATTTAACATATATTAGACTTGGTGTTAAATTTGTCATCACACATAAGAATGTCCCTAATGCAATATCTAATTTATGTGCCAGTGTAAATATTTTGACATTTGATGGGAAAAAAAAAATCACTATCTAGTACAATGTTAATTTTTTATGCTAAATTTGTTAAATTCTTGTACTTTGTGACAAATTTTTGCTTAGTATAACAAATGCCCAATTTTGGATCTGATAGTTATTACTTGATATTTTATTTTTTTAATTTAATCATTACAACATTGTCTATTTAAAATTATTTTAATGTGAAAAGCTTACATTTACAAGTTTCTAAGCTTAATAATTACAACAAAAAAGAAAATATAACATTTGAAATAACATTATTCATTTAAATAAAGAATAGAATAGCATGTCAAATATTTCAACTGTATACTTTTTAGTAGTAAAGTAGCATTAGCATTGACTTTTGTATTGGATATGATATTAAATATGTTAAATTTACCATTAAAAACGTTGCATTGAAAAGTGGTTTGTCAACGTCCTCAAATGTTAAAATTTCAAATTCATATACTAATTTGACTTTGCATTAAAGATGGTGGATGCTTTTTGTAATATCCTAAAATTAATTAAGTAAAATTAGTATGCAAAATGGTAATTCATGTGCCAATTAAAAATTTAATTGCTAATTAAACACATTTGAAAACCTATGTTATTCTCTTATTTCAATTTATTTTTCTACCATTTAATATTTTATTTTAAATTATTTTTGGTCATTTTTTAGTTTTTACACCATTCCCCCTCTATTTTATTTATTTATTTCTAAAAACCTCCAGCTTTGCCAAATTTTAAAATAACCCCTTAGACTCTCATATCATAAATCGTGAAAACTGATGAAATATCCCTACTTAAAACCATGAGCAGACCCTGGTTTTGGTCTACAACCACTCTCCTTTTTTTATTAAAAGCCAAAAATCAATTTAGAAATTTCTAATCCTTTCTTTCTCTTCGCTCCACTTTTTGTCTCTCGCTCTCTCTCTCTCACTTCAGCTCTAAACTCAAAGAAACCAGTTCCTTTCCAGAACTCAACCAGAGGCAAGTACAACCAATTCCAAATAATCTAAGATTATAAACCTTGTAAACTTATTTAATTCTCTGTTTATAAAAATTATCTTTGGCTTGATGATTTATAATTTGTGTTTCTAGGTCTAGATGTTGGCATTATCATAAACAATTGTCCTCTTAGAGTCTAAGTGCTGAAAATGAAATTTGTATGTTAGAAATTATGAGTTCAATTGTGATTTTAACATTTGAGCTAGAATAAAAAACGTTTTATAAGATTAATCCATGATTTGGATAATTTTGTGCATTAGATTTAACTTTTATTATGCATGCAATTCACATTGAAATCCATTTAAGTTTTAATTTTCTTATTTTTGAACAAATCATAAGTTTTGATGCTTGAATAATAGAATAATAAAAAAAGTGTTAAAATGGTTTGAATATAGTTTCATTAAGTTCATATGTTGATTTCAGATCTTCATTACATATTTTAAATGCATTATAAGTTATTTGAATTAATTTGAGCTCAATTTGGTCTCGGATGCTTGAAACAGAGCATTAGCTTCACGACGCATCGATCGTATGGCCTGCTCACTCGACACAATGACTAACCGGTGATAGTGTACCTCGGTCGACCGACCTGTTCCAGATGCGGCTGTTTTAGTAGTCCGAGTCTCTTTCACTTGTTTTTTGTGTTTTAAATTTAATTTTAACACTTATTTGTACCAAAAATGAATAATGTTTTGAAATGAGTTTACAGATAAATGATGGAATCATTGATTTAAAATTCTATAGAGGCACATTAACAATCATTAGAAACATGCTAGTTAGACATTTACTTTGATTTTCGTGTTTATGTGTTAATGCTCGATATTATTGAGAAAGTTAGTAGTTGTCCTTATGGAGCTAATGTTTATTAGTCCAGAATGGAGTTGTGAGGCCTCTGTTTCTTAGGATTCAAGGTAAACTTTTATACCTCGTCTTTCATAGCCATTATTTTAAGTTATTTGGCCTTAAAAAATGCATTTTTAAATGTTTTATGAATTGAGTCTATAAAGTAAATTATTTTCAATTGATACATAAATGATCAATATCTCAGGATGTAATTTCCAGATAGACAATGTTTGAAAAAGTTTTCAAATGCTAACCAACGTTAGATTCTCTAGTTAGTTGAGTTATAAATACATGGTGCCATAAAGTTGAGGTCGTGCAGAGAGTGACATAAGGGGCAAGTTCCAAAACCCTATACATGTACTTCAATAGTGATTTTACACTTGCTACTGAGTAAGTGTTTATCTATGATTTTCGATAAATTGTACGAGGCATTTTGGCAAGTCTTTATTTTAATGTTATTCATCATATCTTTGAAGCTTGTCATATTGCTTATTAATTTCCATTCTATTTATTTCTATTTTTATTTTTATCGTGTTAGTGTTGTTTTAAAATTAGTAATCCTGCTGAGCCTTTTATTCACTATTTTTGTATTTTGTTTTATTTTAAATTTCTCCCTAAGGAGGATCATAGTATGTTGTGAAGTGAAGCGTTGTAGTCTTAATTATGTTATGTGGGGTAGACTAGTTTGGATGTCTTTTTTCCTTTTTGCTGTCTTAATTATGTATGCATATACTGTGTTGTCTAGCAAACCCAGATGGTAACTTTGCAAATTGTTAGTTCATGATGTTTTTCAACATTCTTATTCCAAATATGTCTGAGTTATTTCTTAATACTTTTGGCCGTATTGATAACTTCAAATGAATTGCTTAAATTTATTTAAGACTAATTATTATATATTTTACAAAATTTTTCCAAGAATAAAGTTATAAATTTGGTGTTTAAAATTTAATCTTAATTAATTATTCTAACTAAACTATCCCATCACCAATCCCCATTTTGAAGCATGACATTTTTTTTACTCAAAATGTCCACTTTTGAATTGATAGATAAATTTGGGATTGAATGACAATGACTAATAAATAACATGAAATTCTATTTTTGGGATCTCTTATGTAGGGCATGCTTTTTTACTCTTTCAGTAGGGCAAGTTGTTTTTGTCATTAGATTAATTTTTTAAAGATTTGATTTGTAATTGGAAGAAATTTTATGTCATATGATGTAATATTTTTAACATAGACACTAACAGATAAGACCGTTAAAATATTAATCTAATGGGTAAGATAACTTGCCGTATTGGTATGGCAAAAATGCATGCCCTACCATAAAGGATAACTTTTTTTTCTTTTTTCTTTTTAGTTCAGCTTGCTCTTTTATGTCATTTGAAAGGTTACAAATTAAATGAGTGCTATATATTAACAACTACGTGTGTAAGACTAAGATTATCATTTGATAAAAAACCTTATTGCTGTGTTAGTCATGCTTTATTACATAATAACCATCCCTGTTATTGACAGTATTACTACTTGAACTCTTAGTATGATGACAATTTATTATAACGACCCTACTTACGTGATTGTTAATTAACTACTTAATTGTGAAGATAAACATGCTATAACGTAAAGTAATACTAATTTCTTTTAATGACTTCTTAAAATATTTCTTTTAAGGAAATAATAATTTCTTAAGATGTAATAATAAAGTAATAATAATTATTACGTTTCAACAAAATTATAATTTCTTAAGAATTAACTCCTAAACCTATCATAATAATAATTTCTTAAAACAAAATAATAATAATTTCATAAAATTTTCTTTTAAACGTCAAGATAATTATTTAAAAACTATTTCTTTTTAAAACATTCTTAATTTAAATTAAAAAAAATTTCTAAATTAATAGATTTTTAAAGTAAAATACTTTCTTATTAAACATAAAGATAACTATCTAAAACCTTTTCCTTTAAGCTTTTTTCAAATTAAAATAAACTTTTAAAAACGTTTCTAAAATTAATTCTCGTTAAAAATTTATTACCTGAATATTTACATATATTTGTTACATAATCTGATGCAACATTTTAAATCTAAAAGCTTTCTAAACAAAGGTTGTATGAACTACAACATCGGTTTTTGAAACATATTTACATAATATTATTTAATTATTCATACGTACATATCTTGATAAAATAATAATTGTGGAAATTACATTTTTGTTATGTAAGTAGTATCTATTCACATCTCTACCATTCGTTCCCCGCTCACTATTGTCCATCAAATGTTGCTGACAGGTTCTTTTTTTATAGCATGAACATACTTAAATGAGTTTTAACTCAACAAGCAGGAAATTAAACTCTTAAAATATACTTGAAAAGACATTTAATAAAACATGCATGGATATTTTATGCTTGCTTATTAAATTATTTTATGCTTAATTATTTAAGCTTTAACTTATCTTACTGATTAGGGCTAGGTGATCGTATCGGCTGCATGCGATCCTTGAGAAGTTAGGGTTTGCGAGGTCCTCAACAATACCAAGATAAAAAAACTATATTGAACTAAATCAAAGCCTTCCTGTAAGTTGAGAGGTTGGTACAACACTCTTAACTTGTTTTATTTATTTCACTTATCTTATTTGATGCATGCAGTATGACATGTTACTACATAGCATCACAAGTTCATAAATTGTAAACATGCTTAACTAAAAGTGAGTAAGCAATATAATTTAATATTGCATACATTACATACTGATCATAGCATAATCAAACTATCACATGACATGGCATGACATAATCATAATAAATTGTAGACACGACATATCAATATATATCAACACATATCATTGATCATAACAATACATAGAATCACATTGCATGACATGACATATCGTAATTCATGCATTTCATAATTTTTGCAAAAAATATAAAACATTTTATTGTGAAACTATTCATACTGTGGGCAAGATTCCTTTTTACCTGGATTTCAAGCTAAGTAGCTCTAGTTGTATCTTGCTTATTTAACAATCCAAGGAGTCTCATAAAAAATAGTCCTAGACGGATTGTGGATGGCTCTGAATATTTCTTGAAGATTTCCAATTGCTAGAAAAGTCATTTTGGACTCTGTTACTTCAGTTCACCTTGCTTCAATGTATGTGTAATGGTTCCAAACAATTTTCAATAGAGTGGAAGTAGCTCGAACAGAGGGCATCATTGCTCTTGGAGCATCGAATTGCTCTTGGAGCATCGAAACAAGTTAGGATATCGTCTTAGATAGTTGATTGTGGTCGGGATTGCAAAACCTAATGTTGTCAGAGTCCAACCACTTGTGACAGGGCATACATTGTTTCCAATGGTCGGTTGACGGCGAAATTTTTGTTCCTGCCAGTTTCCCTCCTCCGGAGTTCAATGATGACCCCAATTTCACTCAATTTGACTTTTAGAAGTACAGATCAAGCTCGCAAATCATGGCTAATAAAGGCAATACAGATCTTGATGCTCTGATGATGATGGCTTGAAATTGCCCGAGGGTTATTGATGCTCGTTTCACTTTGATCATTTTGCCTCCATCAATTTAACGCTACGCAACTGAATCATCGAAAATTGGAGTTCCATGTGACAGTGAATAAGGATGACCTTGGAACTTCCAAAACGACAACTGAATCTTGAAATTAATAGAGGGGTTATTCTCACTATCGACCACTGAGTTGAATGAAACCAATGGTGACCTTCATCATCGCCTAAAACGCCAAAACGACATGGCTCATGGCCACTGTGGATGGCATTCACAGTTTTCTATTGTTTTGTGGAGGATCTACATAGTCCTTGCTTTAATCTTCATCTATGCATCTCTCAGAGTCTTTTGAGCTAGTTGGTGTTAGCCACCTCCTTTGGCATGGCGGTGATCCATGTAGGCACGATGGCGTACAACAGTGGGGGTTGGGTGGGCCTTTTTGACCGCTGTTGAGGTGGAACAATGAGTGGAACTTGTTCCTTTCATCGTGGTGGTTGTGTAGGAACAAAAATATCGTCGATCGGATGTTGGACGACCAAGAATCGTGACTAGAAGTTTTTAGTTTTTCCATATCTTTGACCAAAGAGTGTGGGTTGTTTTGATGGAGTTGACACTGGCACAACATGTTGTTAGACTCTGTTCGTTGCGATCTATCCGTTGGTGTAGAAGGTGTTAGAAACTAGCACCAAAATCTTCACCGGAGTGGAGGAGAGAGAGAAGCTAGAGAGAAAAAGTAGAGAGAGAAAAGGAAAGTTGAATTTTGATTAGCTATTTTTTTTGTGCACATGTAATCATGGACACTACCATGGGTCCATAAAGTCACATTATTGATATGTAACTTTGAAATTCGTGTAAACATAGCCGTATTTTTTAAAACTGTAATATTCTTTGTATTTCTAAAAATAATTAAACGAATTCTAACTTTCTTACTGTATTATTGTCTTATTAAAATCTCCATGCTCTCATAAAGTCATTTTCATAAATAAAACCATACTTTATAAATTCTATGATTTTGTTCTGAAATGATAAACTTTGACATTTTTGTCTTTAAAATTGATGATTAACTATTTTCATAATATATATACACACACATATATATACATATATTACTTTTTTTAAAATAATAATCTACATTCAACACTTTTAATCAAAACTTAAAATCTAATTTCCTTGATCGAAATAAACTTTCGAAAATTCAAATTTCTAAGATGGTAACTAATAATTAAAACATGTATTTTTCATAATTATTTTCTTTTTTTTTGTTATGTATTTCGTATTTAGTATAAAACATATTATAGACTTCTAAATTCTGTCATCAAAATATTAATCATAATTTATAAAAAATTTTGTAAATTAAATTGATAATCTGTAACTCAATTTAAATCAAATTATGAACTTAATACAAATTTATGCTTTCTATGCATGACCCAAACCGTTTATAGTAAAAGACCGTTTATGGGTCCACTCCAATCAATGGATGCTTTTTAAACGTTTGTTAATCATATTACATATTTGAATTGATCCGTTTGTGATATTGCATAGCCATAAAGGCTTGTGCAATGCTTGTGGAATCTATTATCATTTTTTTAATTATTGTTGTGATTACAATTAATTTTACTGTGGACATATAGGCTATCTTGAATTCTTGAATTTCTAATAATCCTTTGAAAAATTCTTGTCATGCTTTATGATCTCATGAAAATCGAGATCGATCTTTTATTCATGAATATTATGCTCACCATTTCTGATTAATGGTGTTGAGTTATTGATCACTATTAAACCAAACTTCTATTGCTAAACTATCGTCATATAGGAACTCCATACATTTATCATAAATCAAAAACTCTTTTTAATTGATCAATCTCAATTTAAATATTTCGAGTGAGATTCCTATAAAGGTCATTATTTTGACCGCACATGAGATTCGTCAATCATAAAACCTTAATTTAGCACATTGAATAATTATTTTAATTAACTAAGTGTACTATCATAATATCACATTCTACAATGTGTTTCATACATAACGCACATAAAATTGTGTAATTATACTATTATTTATTACTGAAGTCTTATTGTTATTAAGACTTTCTAAACACGCGTCAATTGAGAAATTCATAATTATAAAGAGTGATTAAATCGTGATTTAAACTTTTAAATTTTTGAAATGTTATTGAGGGTTTCTAACCTTAAATTAAATTCTTACAATTTCTCTAATCGTTTAACGGTACTGCATATTATAGATTTTAATCTTATTACAAAGTAATGGAATTTTGACTGTAACTCCACGAATCTAAACTTATAAAAAGTTGATCGGCTTTCCAAGGTAACCCTTAACTTAAATATGAGTTTTCTATGTTATGTTCGATCAGGTGATTAATCTACAGGATTCATAATTTTGTTTGGACTTTTAAGGATGCATTGACTTATTTAAAGTCAACCATTTTCTCAAATCTTCATGTTTTTCATAAATGTTTCTTGTAATTATTACCAAAACTTAAACATACAAAATTTAAACTTATATTTTTTTTATGAACTTAATGATATAGTTGTATGTAAAAATCCTTAATTATTTTTTTTATTAATTACTGGATTTTTTCGGTCGTTACATTAAGTTTTTGAAATTTAATTTTAGTAAATTAGTCCCTGAATCATTATTTTTTAACAGTTTTGGTCCCTAGCCATAAAATCAATGAATTTTTACAATTTAACAAAAATAGTCATGTTTCCTACACTTAATAACTCGAAATGTACATAATATTCTTTTTCGTAAAAGTTACAATTCACTAAACATTATAACATTTTATACAAACTGTAAGCATTTATAAATACACACATTAATATTACAAAGGGATAGAAGAAAGGGAATTGAAAACTTGGTTTAAGCGTCCATGAGCTTCAATATGAAGTTAATTCGGCCTAGTGTAGGAGAATGTGATGGAGGGAATGTGGCGCACCTTGTAGAAATCTTCCCCTTCAATACCGTTATCATTTACTGATCTTAACCTGTCTTCGAATTCCTTCATCATCCCCATGACATTCAATTCGCGGAGTGTGGTGATATCTTTGATTCCCTCAGGAATAGCCTTTAGCTTAGGAATCCACTCAATATCTATTTTCTTGAGATTGGGCATTGCACCTTCCTCCACTTCCCACTGCTTTAATCCTATTAAGGAATGAAGTTCAAGAATCTCCAGCTTAGGGAATCCATCGCAAGAGAAAACCCATTTATACCCTTCTCCAATGCTGCTCGGACTAGTGTCGTCCCAATAGTCACACCACACGCTGAAAATTCTCAAGTTTGGCAGCTTTTCTATACCCGCTATTTTGTCCTGATTCAACACACAACCCCACATTTCAAAATCCGTGAGGCTTCTTGGTAGAAATGAAGCATTATCTTGCGATAATGACCCACGCAATTCCAAACTAAACAGAACTTGACAACGAGAAAGCAACTCAAGATTTGGAAATTCGCCACTGCACAATTCCATCTTCAATTTTCGAAGGCCACCAGATTGAGATTGACAGCTGAGTGACTCAAGGATTAAGGTAACTTCTTTATCACTTGTAATATCCCTTACTCCTAAATCTTGAATGTTACTCAGTGGAAGAACTGCATCATGTCTGATCAAATCCTCAGCTTTTATCCACGTCAAAGTCTCAAGCTTTGTTAGGACTTCATTTTCAAAAATAGGTCTGCTTGCCCGAGAAGGAAGTGAATATTTATGAGGTAATAACAAGTGTTTCAAATTTGTCAACCTTGATATTGAGCGAGGAAGCAAGACAAAACCATTATCTTGAAGATCTAGAGTTTGCAAATTCCTTAAGTTACCTATGGACGGCAGCCTTAATTTCCCGAGACCGCTTACTCTTAGGTACTTCAAGTGAATCAAAATTCCCATTCCTTTTGGAAGTTTGGTAGCCTGTCCCCAAATAAAATCAAGTTCCAACACTCTTAACAATATGAAAGTCTCCTTTCTCATAGATTTAATAGGAACAGAGCACATAAGAGAGCGGAGATTAGGGTGTACTTGTTCCACCCAAGGTGCGGAACCAGAGTATAGAAGCGAACAAAGACGAGGACATACTTGTTCCACCCATCGCCTATGCCGACCAAGATCACGGTTAACATTAACAGTGATTCTTCGTGAACGAGTAGTGGTAGAGAACTGATTCATCTCATTTGGCTGCAAAACCTCAAAAAAAATTTCTTCCTTCGCCTTTGATATACAGAAGTCTCGCATTCGATCATGCAATCGACATGTTACGACATCATTCCCTGCATTTTCCCTTTCACCCACCTGCACCATGCATCTATGAATCAATTCTCCGAAGTATTGCTCAGCATCTTCTGTTTCCATTGTTGGCACAAAACCTTCTGCAATCCAGAGTTGAATTAATTTTCTTTTGGGTATCTCACTATCTTCAGGAAATCTACTCAAATAAAGAAAGCACTGTTTTAAATAATAAGGCAAATCTTGGTAGCTCAAGTCCAATATGTCTTCCACCCCGTATAGTTTTTCTGATTTGAACTTATTGATGCTGGTTGCTTGGATATCCTTTTGTACCTTTTTCCATCCATCCAGTGAATTCTTTGTTCTTAATAAGCCTCCAAGCACGGTGATTGCAAGAGGTAGTCCATCACATTTTTTCACCATCTCCTTTGCTAGTTCCTCAAAATCTGGCGGACAACCGTGCTGAGTATAACTTTCTCTTGGAAATGCTTTTAGTTTGAGAAGCTCCAAGCTCTCAGTGGCTGTGAAAAGTGGTAGTTTGATTGGGGAGCTCTGAGGATCAGCAGTTGAAGCCACCGTGTCGTTGCGTGTAGTGAATACAATTTTGCTTCCAAGCTTTCCTTTTGGAAAAGCTTTTTCAATGCTGCGCCAAGCTTCAATGCTCCAAATATCGTCAACAACAATAAGATACCGCTTCTCTTGCAGAGAACTTTTCATTGAATCAGCTAATTGATCATCTTCCAAATCTCTCATGAGCTCTCTTGCATCTTTTATTTTTTCTAAAGATCCTCGTGTATAATTTTTCCCTCCAAGAGTTGTTCTTTCAGGCGGATCAGAATGAAAACCAACTTGTTTTAGGATTTCCTTCCAAACTTCCCTTGGCACACACTGTTGAGATACAAAAACCCAAGCATAGCAATCAAAATACTCCTTAACATCGTTGTATACTTTCTTTGCGAGTGTTGTCTTTCCTAGCCCCCCCATCCCCACAATAGATACTACACAGCGACGATCTTCCTTTGCCATCAGTTGAGCCTTCAAATTTGCAATGGTACCTTTCTGGGTGATAATGTCATCTTCGTCATCATTCGGGGACGATCTTCTCAAATTCATCAGTAAACTGCTACTTCCTTCGCCGCTACTAAGTTTTATCTGGTACATTTGCCTCCGTCGACTGATAATTTCTATGTCGTTCTTGATGGAGTCGATTTTCTTCCGAATCTCACGTTGATAGAACTTAGCTTTGATCTTGTATGAGTTGACTTTGTAGACAAAGGTTAAAATGGCATCTTCAATTTCCCACGCTAAATCTCTAACTTGAGTTATCCATCTACGGACAAGACCATTTTGCTCCTGCTTGTTGTCCGCATCTTTTAAGAAGCACATCATGATTATCAATTCTTCTTGCAAGTACTCCACATCTTTCTTCACACTTCTTAAGGCAGCTGCTTCATTTTTGAGTAATTCAGTAATGGTTTGGACTACCTGGGATACAACGGCCTCTGCTAATTTCAATGCTACAAATTCTAATGCCATTTTGCGACGCCGCTTTCTCTTTCTTGATTGACAAACCACACAACTCTAGTATTTCTCCGCAACTCTTTGCTTGCCACCGCCTCGACCCTTAATCGGGAGCCCTACAGTTTTATTCACAAAAAAAAAAAAAAAGTCCATGAAGTAAAATAACTGGTAACTAATAAATCATTGACTATATATATATATGTGCGTGTGTGCGTGTGTATATATATATTACTTGCTCCCTATTAGGCCCTTATAATTGCCTTTTTACAGAGTAACACAACGCCATGTGTTTGCCATATGGATTAAGAATATCTAAAAGAGATGATTCATATTGCAGAGAATTACGAAATACAGGTGGTCATATGTCAAAGTTTATTTATTTATTCATTATTGTTGTTGTTGTTATTGTTACTACTATTTTTATTTTTGTGTGTGTATCATAGGAGGCGAAGTGTTAAGGACACAATAACTCGAGAACAAAATAAATCAAACCTTGCTTTTAAATTTGGCTTCTTATTGTGACCAACTCGCCATAGCTAGATTTTGTTGTTGGTAGAGGACCTTTGAAAAACGCATTTTTTTTCTAATTATAAAAAAAAAAATCTTAAAAGAAATATATATTTTGGTACGAGGTAGTTTTTGCTTTTATTAGATCGACACCTTCGTGAGTTTTTTGTTTTTGTTTTTTGTTTTTTTTTTGTTTTTGTTTTTAGGGAACACCTTCATGTGTTTTGATAGTCTCATCAAGTTCTATATAGTTAAAAAAATATATCATTTCTGGTATTATCTTAAAGTCCTTTTTCACGACATGAAATGTCCTTTTCACGCTTTTAGATTCAACCTAAAAATATAAATAAAGAGAAAAAGAAAAAACAAAGAGGGAGGGAGGCAGAAAAAGCTCCCTTTTTTTTTTTTGGGTATTTTTTCTTAATTTTATGTTTTTGGGTAGGAAAAAAACAGTGACGTGTTGATGTTAATTTGGGATATGCTCACGTTAAACAGTGATGTATTGATTTGTGGTTCATTGCTGATTTACTTGATTGATTATCACTAATTAACTTGATAGTTCATCAATGATTAACTTATATTTGTTAGTGATTAACCAATTTTACTTAATAATTTACCAAAAATAAATCATCAGTAAATGGACTAACCATGGATTCCAAAAAATAAAATAAAAATAATGTAAAAAGTTTTGATCACTTGCCATATTGTGTTATTTATTAAAAACGTGTTCAAATATGGTCATGTGCCTAATTTTCTTTTAAATTTTACGCTTTCGTTATACACAAGACCAACTATAAATAAAAAATTAACTCCATTCTCTCCTTCTTTCCTTCTGCCGTTCTTGTTCTCTCTCTTTCAATTTCTTCAGCTACCAAAACTCCATAAAAACAGCAAAAATAATTAAAAAAAAAATTTGGTTAAGGCAAAACGTGTAGTAAAACCAATTTCTTCTCATTGGAACATATGAAAAACATAAGATTCTTCAGAAATCACTTGAAAGATAGATTTGAAGTACAGACGCTACGCTGAAACATTAACTTTTTATTCACTTATTGATATTGAAATGTTATCTAACATCTTTGAATTTCAAGTGTTTAGCATGCTAACTTGCGTTTTGATGAAAATGCTTGTTGGAAAAGCTTTTGGGACTTGATGATTCTTGTGAATCTTTGAAGATTGGATTAAAAAGTATGAATTTGAGAACAAAAGAATGATTTTTCCTCTGTTTTGCATATTTTTGGTAATATGAGTTTTGATAATTGTTGAACTATTTCGTATGGATATAAGCATGAAAAATTGAAAGAGGGTTTTCACATTCTGGGTTTGCTAAAGATATTTAGAGGTTGAAACTTGCAGAATCAGTTAGGTTTTGGCTTAAAATTTGGATTAAAGGTCAACTTTCAGTTATTGTTCTTCTATCCGGATAATTTGTAAATTTCGAGTTTTTTGGTCGATTCATGATTGTGATGGAAAAATCAAAGATGATTTTTTATTCTATTTGATTGATAATGTTTTTTTGTTCGAAAGGAGTTTTGAAAACCTTCGGATTGATTTTAAAGCTCAAAAGTGAGCTGTTCCTCTATTCTGGTGTTTTGGTTACAAATTGATGTTTTATAATAACTTTGAGCTTCTCAACTGAATCCTTGGTAAGAAAATTTGTTGAGTTCATGGTTTTCTGAGTTAGTTACTATATAGAGAACATTTTTCACATTGTAATACAAAATAAATTGATTTTTAAGCAAGCAAAACAAGTAGGAATTTGGGTAAATAAAACATAGTAGGAGCCACTCCTATTGTCACCCAACCCAAGCCCTTTTTTGGAACCTTTCTGAGACCTTTTTAAGTGTTATTTTCTTATATTTCCGTCATCGAACATGGAATTTTTCTGTGTGAAATTTCATATTCTAAATTGAACACTCTTTTGAAAATTAGTTTGAGACTCAAATGTCAGGATTGTCATTTTTGTTTATTTATTCTATGTTTCTAAATCAAGAGTATGCAAGCGCGTTTTGGAACGCCGTTCCCGATCCCGGAGGGACATAATTCTTCAAGTTCTACAAAAACGAAAGCATGTCTCTCCCTCGACCACAATTCTATGACAAATTCTAAATTTAGTTTGTTCTCTTTCTTTTGCTAAGATATACAAACTCTAAATCTTGATAATTATGGCAGTTGTCTTACCCAATTGACGCTCGGTACGATCTTTCTCCGGAAGTGCCGTGCTTTGTTTGAGCCTATAATGAGAGCTCCATCACGATCTTAACAACCTCTTTGTAGAGTTTTGCTGTTGCTCACTCACAGAGATTATTGCTCCACTTGTGTATCAGCAAATTTAATTCCACCAGCTCTGTCGTAGACTGTTGAACTTTATATGAGTGTTCATGATCTAGAAATGAGGATTTGAAAGCTTTACTAGTTTATGAATGCGTCGTTAGACTAGTTGGAAGATAATGATTGTTTGGACTAACCGCGTGGGTCCATGCTTAAGATCAATGGATGGCATCTCCACATGATCAATGGATGGTTTGTCCAACTTTTTATAATGTTTTAAATCATTTGAAGTCTAGTGTTTGTCTTTCTATTAGCTGGATTCCTAGAGCTGTAAATGCAACAGCACATGAGGCTCCTTGCTGGGCACTAAGGACGAAGCCTGTTGGCATCTTTCACTTGTGGGAGGTTGGTCCCATGTGCCAACGACTAACTTCGGATAATAAAATTTCTATTTTAATGAGAAAAAAATTAAATAAATCTGCAAAGAATAGCATAAATTATCAATCTCAAGGGGCAAATTATCATCTTAAACATCACATATTATCATCAATATCATAAATATAAACCAAATATCAAATTAATAAAAAAACACGCAAAGATTTTTTACTCAAGCAACACTTTCTCAAAGAAGATGTAATCAAGACAAATAAGAAGCTTCTCCCAAAGGAAACTATGGAGTGAAAAAAAAAAACAAAAAAACAAAAAACAACCAGAGTGAAAAAAAAAAATCCTAAAAAAAAGGGGTCGTTGATAAATTGAACAAAAACTGAAAACTACCATGCCCCTCTTTCCATCATGTTTTCATTCAGAACTTTTGCTGCTTTTTTACAAAAGAGTGAACGTACGATAAGACTACTGGCAATGTTCAATGTATTTTTTTTTATGGAAAAGTGAAATTTATTAAATTGAGAAAAAGTCGACAAAGACAGCTGGAAAACCAGCAAGGTTTAACATCAGTCCAAGTTTAGCTAGCGGACAAACCTACTTTAGCAACAGCGTGAGCTAGGCCATTCACACTCTGGAGACAAAAGATACAGACCCCACCCAGCTCATCCAGGAAATTACAAATATAAAAAATTAGGGGGACCATTAAAATACACAGCCTGCCCATGGACGGCAGTCACGGCATTGCTACACATTTATTCAATAATGCTAATAGTTAATGTTCAATGTGTTCTTATTATCACGCGTACATATATAATACATTTTTTTTCAGTGAATAGTCAATATTTAAATTATTTGTCCACGTGGATTTTCATTAATCTAATGTACTTAAGTGAAAATAGGCAAATTACCAAAGAAACCGCTAACAAATCTGTGGGAAGAGGTTTCAGTTCCCTCAAACCTTGGCCTTGTTTGTGCTATCTTTTTCTTTTTTCCTTTTGCTTTTGCTTTGAAAATATGGGTACTGCTCTCCGTTTCTCTTTTCTTTTTTTTTTTTTCTTTTTTATTTGCTCCCGACCACAGATAAACTACAGTGTAGCAGGAAAAGGAGAAAGGACAGAAATGCAAAACAAAGAAGAGAGAAAGGAAGAATGAACCAAGGGCAGAACCAAAATTTGACACAAACGAGAGGAAATGCCGATGATTTAAATTATTATTGTGTCTAAACTTTTGAAATGCTTTTAAACTTTTGAAATGATTTTGGTTTTTATTTATTTATTTATTAGTTGACATAAATATTATCACCACAAATATTAATCTATTCCCCTACTCTCTCATATTTCTTTTAACGATTATTATTATTATTATTATTATTATTTTATTTTCTTTGTTTGGTAATATAAAAGTCAAAAAACGAGTAACTAATTAAGCTAATCACCTAACCAATCAATGAGGAATGCATAAAAACAAAAAAGACTCTGTATTGAACAAAATATAAGAATATATCACATCATCACCATATACATCAACTTACTCCTCTAACTTATTCTAGACTCCGTCTCCCATTTACTTTTATTATTGTTATTACATGGACTTTTCTTCTGTCAAACAGGAGAGTAGTAATATTTCTTTCTTTGATCAGCCATGACGCAAGTGATATATATATATATATATATATAAGCCTAAGTAATATAAAAGTCTAAAGTAAGTAAATGATTAAGATAATAAGTTAATGAAAAGTATACATAAGAATTCTATTGCTGGCACTAAATGTTTGCTTTGATGCAACTGTAGACCCTAATATTGTCAAAATATCACAGGGCCATAACGGGTAATGTCGGAAAATGATCTTGCTTGCTTTTTCACTATTGTAAGATGCCTGGTACGTTGTCATCAATTACAAAATTTACCTCAAAATATTTTACAAGTTCTAAATACAGTCCTTGTGTTGATGTTGATCCCGAAGCTTTTTCTTTTTTCTTCAAGGAGCTCCACGATGAACCTTGAGGCCTGACACTACTCTTTGACATTGAGATGATTGTTCTTGTCTCGTTCCATTTTTTTTTTTTTTTCATACGATGCAAATATATTTTCTAACACTTTCCTTGCATGATCAATGGTTAGATCCCTATCAATAGATAAATTATTTGTTGTAGCAAACGTTAGAGATTCTGTACCTTCTAATTGACATCTAGGATCTAAATAGTTTTTAATACATATAGAAGTGGACAACCTGCCCAATAACTCTTAAAAATTTTTTCAATTTCATATACTAAGGATGCAAAAAGATCATTTTGCCTATAATGAGCAAATGTTTCAGAAATATTAAATAATTGATGTAAAGCAAAATGAATAGTAGGATAATACACACCAGAAAATAAGTCTATAGCATTGTAAAATACTTCTTAAAATTTCAAAAAATACTCACCAATCTTTCAATCTGCATCATAAATAAAATGCTCGCCATGCTTAGTGTTTACATATGCAGTGATTATTTGTTAATATGAAATAGTGGTTTTCAACATGAAATAGGTGGAATTCCACCTATGTCTAACATCTATTGGAAATTTTCTTGGCTTTATCTCGCTATTCTTACAATATAGTCAAAATTCTTAGAGTCGAGCTCTTGAAGTTGAGATGAAAGATAACGATTCTCGAATTTTGATTAAATGATGGGATATAATATCAATACCGGCTTGGATTACTAAGTTTTTGATATGACATGCACAATGTTGATGAAAAAAATTATCCACCAAAAGATGGTTTCAAATTTGCTTTGAATATATTGATGGCAACTGTATTTACTGATGCATTATCAAATGTAATGCTAAAAACTTTATCTTCAATGCTAAAAAACTTAATAATTTCCATAATAGTGGAAAAAATAGCATTTGCATTATGTGGATAAGGACATAAACGAAAACTAATAATTCGCTTTTACAAAACCCATTTCTCATTAACATAATGAGCCGTCACGTATAGATAACCAGTTTTGTTATAACCCTCCTAAAGATCAGAAATGCAAGAAACTATAGAATTAAAACATTTAAATTTATCAACAAGTAATTGTCTCATTTCATATAAAACTTTCATGTAATCAGATCTAGTAGTATTTCTACTAATCCTTTTAAATTAGGGACAAAATGCAGTTCAAATAAATTCTTCAAATGCTTCATCATCTGCAAAAGACAATAGTAATTCGGCATTAGCCAAAAACTTGGCTAGTGCCCCACGAGCATGTTGTGCATCGTATGAAAATTTTTGTAAACCATGCTTTGTGAGTGAAAGTGTTTGTTAGTGGGAGTCTACACCTCCACCTTGGTGTTGTGGTAGACATATTTTTCAATATCTATCAAGATGCCTTGTGTAATGACTCTCCCTGCGTGGCTATCACTTAACTTAAACATGATTATAAACTTAAACTTACTTACAAATAAGGTAGAGAAATTCGGGATAAATTTTTTTTAAATAGATTCTTACTGAGGAATCCTTAACATAAAACCTTAGAGGAAGTAATAACGGTTTTTCAAATCTTAATAACAAACGAATTCTTATTGATAAAGAATTCTTAATATATTTGATAAAGAATTCTTAATATATAACCTTAAAAGATATAATAATTATTTCTCAAAACTTTATTGCGTAAACCTAACATAATAACATAAATTTCTCAAACGTGATAATAACGTAATAATAATCATTACGTTTTAATACAATCATAATTTCCAAATCATGATCCTTTACATAACTTATAACATTAATTTCTTGAAACATAACCATAATAATTTTCTTAAACTTTTCCTTTTAAAACATAAGAGTAATTATTTAGCAAGTATTACTTTAAAGACATTTCTCAATTTAAATAAAACTATTTTCAAGACAATTTTAAATTAAATATTAAAATAAAATCCCATTTAAATGCTCTCTAAAACTTTCTTAGCAATTATTTATATATTTTTGCTTATAATTTTAACGTCTTAAAAATATCATATTATTTTCTTAAAGTAAACCTTCTTAAACTAAGCAAAACATAATTTCTTATAACTCAACTTTTAAGTTTAAGATACTAATTTCTTAAAGCTTTTCTTTTAAACTTTCGTAATAATTTCATAAAAATATATCCATAAAATTCATTTCTTAACATACCGTAAAACTCCCATAATCCTTTGTAATTCCAAATAAACTTATAATTTTCTCTCTTAAAAATTTCATGCATTTGTTGCATTGTCTATTGCAACCTTTTTCAATCTTGAAATCCTCTAGACTAAGGTTGCGTAATCACGATCTCGGTTTTTAAAACATGATTACGTAATTTTAATTACTATTTATACTTACATAACTTTTGCAAATTAAAGACATACATAATTTCGTAAAATAAAAACATGCATAAATTTGTAAACTAAATAAAGCAGAATTATTACTTTGCGTAAGCGGTATTATTCCCATCTTCACCATTCGTCCACCGTTCACCACTGCCCATCAAGTGCCGCTGACAGGTTTTCTTACCTACAGCATGAACATACTTAAATGAGCTTTCACTCAGCAAGTAGGAAATTAGTCTTACAAAACATAATTGAAAATCATTTTAATAAAAATATGCATGAGTATTTTATGCTTGCTTATTAACTTGATTTATGCTTAATTTCTTTAGCTATAACTTATCTTTTTACTTTGGGCCCGAGTGATCGTACCGATATGCGCAAGTCTTGAGAAGTTAGGGTTCGTGAGGTCCCAACAACCCCAAGATCATTTATTACTTTAACATGGATCCTCCCCGTGGGTTAAGAGGTTGGTACGACACCCTTAACTTGTCTTATACGTTTCACTTATCTTATTGTGTGTATGCAGTATGACTTATTACTACATGACATCACAATTTTGTAAATCATGAATTGTAAATCATAATCATGCTTAACTTGAAGATGATTAAACAATATAATTTAAATATTGCATACATCACTCATTAATCATATCATCCTCATCATAACATTTCATATCATGTCATAACATAACACATCACATCATAACATATAACAGTGTAACAAATCACTGATCATGCATTTTCATAAATTTTATGAAAATATTTAAAATGCATTTATTTTTAAAACTATTCATACTAGAAGCGAGATTCCTACTTACCTGGATTCTAAGCTGAGCGGGTCTAGTTATATCTCGCTGTATCTACAATATGTGTAGCATCCTCAGCAGTGCTCCTCGAGTGGCTATGGATGGCTAGGAATGCTCCATGGAGATTTATTACTGTTGAAAGCATCATTCTGGACTCCGTAACTACAGTCTGAGTCGCCTCGATCCAGGTGCAGTTAGTATCGGATGATTTTCATCGAAGTGGAATTAGCTCGAACGGAGATCACCATCATGTTCAAAGCGTCGAAACGAGTAGAGGAGGAGGTCTCGGATCATTGATCGGAGGTCGAGAGCTCGGGACCCGAGGTCCGTGGAGGCCGGCCACCTGCGGTGACACATGGGGCGCGTGCGGCGGCTCCGGTAGACGTTGATGACTAAAACTTTGGCTTCCCCTATTTTTAGACCTCCTGAGTCTAATGGTTATGTCAATTTCATTCAATTTCGCATCCATCAGCACAAATCGAAGACGGGATTGTCGGCTAAAACCGGTGGCTCGGGTGGTGGATCTCCACCGGTGTTGGGCCCAAATTGACCTGGGTGTTTTGATCTGCGTTTCTTTTACTGAACTGACATCATATAGAAATTTTTTACATCATCATAGTAAGTTAAAAAATTCACTTTTTCCAAATAACATCATCTTTTTGACTCATGCATGAAATTAATAAATTATAAACTTTTAGTTTAGCACATTAAATAATTATTTTAATGTACCATCATGACATTACATTGTTACATGTTTCATAAATAAAGCACATAAATTTATGCATTCACAACATTATTTATTTCTAAGGTCTTATAGCTATTAAGACCTTCAAATTTGAATGTAAATAAACTCAAATCTTGTCCTTTCTTAAGTACTTAGCTGAGTAATTATGAAAAAATCCTTAATACATCATACTTATTAATTTTTAGATTTTTTCGGTCATTACACCTTGTACCCACCTTTTTTGCTGGAAAAGTGTTTTTGACAATGCTTACAAACCACATGCATTTCCATTTTACCTGTGATTTGGCAGCAGCTCCTCGGTGAAATGTTGCCATGCAGAAGCTGTGCACGGTCTTTTTCCACATGCATGCTCATGCATAATTTGGTTGTACGCCGATTGGTCATCATGTGAAACATTAGCCTCACTGGTAGGGTTGAACATCAAAACCTCATCCTCATGAAATGGTTGATCTCCAAAATCAAATATTCCTACTCCGTCCATTTTCTGTAGAAAAAAATCATGTTAACAAACAAAAATATAAAGAGTTAAAAAAACATAAATAGACATTAAATAACAAAATATGTTACAAAAATAAAAATATTTTTATAAGCAAACTACCTTTTTCTTTTATCAAAATTCAGAACGTCAATGCCTTCAATTTAAGTAGAATTTTTTTATTAAGACAGACAACAGAAAGATCAAGATACAAAGATTAATGACTATAAATAATAATAATAAAAAAAGATAAAAGCTAAGTCGTATGAGACATAAAAATTACGAGAGATATTGAGATTGACATAAAGTTATTAAGAAAGGAGTTGATAGTGATGACTGATGTGTGAGGGAGTCAGGGGGCGAAAATTACGTTATTTATAAATGACAAGTGGCCTCAGTGATTCAATCAAGTGGAGCATTAATTTAAAAAACAGTGGTGGCCCTTATCAAATGTCAATCGGATTAAAATAGAATGCACTAATTCGACAAGAAATGCACGAGATGAATTAGAAATAGAAATAAAACACATAACTTAATGATCAATAGACCAAGGCCCATATATTAAATATATTAATATATGTAAAGTATATTAATATTTGTTTGACAAGATATGCACAAGATGGTGAGAATCAACTGTTTAACATTATAAAAAGTTAACAATTGTTTAATATTTTTTTAGAAAGAACTTGCAAAAAGCTGGTAATATTAAGAGAAAGAGTCCGGCCTGGGCCGTTCACGTTCCTGCGCCGGCATGGGCCCTTTACGGGCTAGTGTTGGGCGGTGCAATAGGCTAAAAAAATGATGCTCAATCCTAGCCCTTTTTTTAGTGTAGGATCAGCTTGACCTGCTATAGTAATTCTTGTCAACGGACAATCCTCCAAATCCTTTTTTTTTTTGTTTTTTGCAAGACTTTTTGGCAAAAGCAAAAGATTTTCTTGCGACAATACCCCAACCAAATGCATTTGGGAAATTCACCTTTGCACAGCTCCATCTTCAGGCATCGAAGGCGGCTTAATTGATAATGAAAGCCGAGATAATTAAGGACCAAGACAACTTCATTATCACTTCTAAAATGTCTTATTCCTAAATCTTGAATATTACACAGCGGAAGAACTGCGTTATGTCGAATCAAATCCTTAGCGTAAATACTGTTCAATGTCTCGATTTTTGCCAGGGTATCATTTTCAAAAATAGGTCTATATGACCAAAATGGGAATGAATAAGAATAAGGTAATAACAAATGTCTCAAACTCGACATTGGGCTAGGCAGCAAGACATGCTCATTTGCTCGAAGATCTAGTGTTTGCATATTGTGCAAGTTGCCTGTGGACTGTGGCAATTTTAATCTGTACTTAACACTACATACTCTCATATGTCACAAGTGAATCGAATTCCCAGTTACTTTAGGAAGCTTATAAGTAACCTGTCCCCTTAGAAAATGCTTCTTTCTTAGAGATAAATTAGAACCAAAGCATAGAAAAGAACGAACATTTGGATGTGCTCGTTCTACTGTATTTGTATAGCAATCGAGACCATGGTCAAAGTGAATAGCAATTCTAAGTAAACAAGATGTAGTCCTGATTCGATTAATATCAGTGGGTTGCACGATCTCGAGGAAAATTTCTTCCTTCGCCTTAGATATACAGAAATCTCGCATCAGATCATGCAATTGGCATGTTTTGAGACCTTTCCCTCATTTTCCCACCTGAACCATGCATCTATCAATTAATTCTCCTAAATACTGTTCAGCAAAGTCTTCTATCGATATCATTCCAATATATTCGTTTTCCATAGTTGGTATAAAACCTTCTGCAATCCACAATCGAAGTAACCTTTGTTTAGGTATCTCACGATCTTTAGGAACGCTGCCCAAATAAAGAAAGCATGGTTTCAAAAAATCTTGGAAGCTCAAGTCCAAGATATATTCCACTTGGTATTGTTGCTCTGACTTGAGTTTGTTAATGATGCGTGGTTTCAAATCTTTTCTCACCTTTTTTCACTCATCGACTGAACTACTTTTCATTCTTAACAGCCTTCCAAGCACAACAATTGCAAGAGGTAACCCTTCGCATCGTTCCACCATCTCCTTTCCTAGTTCCTCGAGTTCCAATGGACAAGGGCACTCACCAAAAGTGTTTCTTGGAAATGCTTTTCGCTTAAGAAGTTTCCAACTCTCCACAGGTGTCAAAAGTGGAATTCTGATTAAGAAGCTACGAAGATCAGCAGACGAAGCTACTGTCTCAATTCGCACGGTGAATACAATTTTACTTCCAAGCTTTTCTTTGGGAAAGCATTTTGAATGCTATGCCAAGCATCAATGCTCCAGATGTTATCAAGAACAATAAGATACCTCTGCTCTTTCAACCTATTTTTTATAGAATTAATTAACTCACGATCTTCCAAGCCTTTTAAAAACTCTCTTTTTCTTTTTCGTTCTTCTAGAAACTCTTTGGTATATAATTCTTCTCCTATATTTCTTCTTTCAAGCTGATCAGATTGAAAACCAACTTGCATTAGAATTTCTGTTAAAACTTCCCGCGGCACCCATTATTGTGATATGAAAAGCAAAACAATCAAAATGCCTCTTCACATCAACATCATTGTACATCATCTTAGCGAGAGTGGTCTTGCCGAAGCCACCCATGCCGACAATAGACACTATGCAGAGCCTGTCTTCACGTGTCATCAGCTGCGCCTTTAAAGCTGCCAGGTGCCCTTCAACAAAATCACATCATCTGGATATGACCCACCTCAAATGCCTCAAAGAACTAGTTCCTTCTTCTCTAAATTCAATTTGGTAGGTTTGACTAGCTTCTTGAATGCTTCTAAGTTTATCCTTGATAGAGTTGATTTGTTTCCCTAGTTTACGGAGATGTAAAGCGTTGACATATGAGAAATGCACATTGTATAAGCCTTAATGGCATCCTCAATTTCACAACTGAAATATCTCACTTCAGGAAAGGACTTCGTTTCCTGCTGAAGATGCTGCAATACTGGTACTATTTCTTTGATCTTATCTTTGCTACATTGCTAGCTGCATATGTAAAAATTAAAGAGTCAGAGACTTATCAGTATGGTCTAACCTATTGTTCACATGAGATCCTAATTTCAATGCTGGCATTTTAGTAAACAAACAAATTAGGTGGGAACAGAATTATTTAGCCACATTGCTTCCTTTCCAATAAGTAAACTCAGGACAATACTTTCTATGAAAACAAAAATGACAATATTGTGGGCAAGTTGAGGAATATCAACTGAAAGATCTGATCAACTAGCTTTTTTTGGCTTGGTATAAGTGCCTTCTTGCACAATAATACACAATACTCTTTTTAAATAAAAATGTAGAATTGGAAAGTACAAGTTAGCTACTTGAATCTTGCATTATTAATATTTCACCTTGTAAGTTTAAACGTTTATTAGTTAACTAGTGTGGGGCACATGCAGCTATGGCTTGATTTTACAGCATCACCTATATGGTTCGAGAATTTGTGTTCTACAAAATTATAGAAAAGTAATTGATACCATAAAATAATTAAAAGAAAACCATTAATTGAGCACAATTTTAGGTTCTTCTCATGTGTGCCTTATTTAAAAAAAAAATTTCTTTTATTCGCGTTCACTAAGACCTTGCCTGCTTATTTAGCAGGAGGAAGAGAGGTGATAGGTTGTTTAGTATGACTACACAGAGAAGGGCATGGAATGGCCAGGGATTTTCCGAACCACAATTTTAGTGGCCCCCAATGTGGAAAAATTAAAGGAGTAAATTCATTCCAAACACAATAAAAGGATTGGCATTTTTTTTTCTATCAATTTTACTCACCTAGGTTACATAACTAATATTTTTCCTCCTATCTTTTTCCTCTTGGCAAACAACAATAGAGGAAAGACAGAGATGCATATATACCATTGGAAGGTAAAACGGAGAGGAAGACAAGGGCTCTCTTTCTCTTTTCTTTTTTCTTTTTTTTTTTTTTAAATTGTGTTTGGCATGGATTCTCTCCCTCAAATCTCCACATATCCGGAGATAATAAAATTAGGAATCTCTGAACAAATTCTCCAACTACAAAACTAGAACTAGAACTATGACGCCACCAAAAAGACAACGCTAGATGTTATGTTTGTGCTACCTCAAATACACTAGAATGATTCGTGCGTTTTCTACTCCCAAAGATTACTTTTCTTTACATACATACATACATACATACATACATATATATATATATATATATATGTGTGTGTGTATATAGTGCTTCCGCCCCATGCGAATGGAGGCTCCCTCCATTTAATCTTGGCCGTTAGATTAGATCCCATGGCAGAGATCATGTTGAGGGCATACTGTTGGAATTAAAATATGAAACGCAGCGGAAGGAACGGATCGTTGATAAACAAAAATTTTCCAGAAAACTTTGTTCATCGGGAATAGATATATAATTTTAATTTTAGAAAGCTTTAGGAATTTTTACTAACCTTTTGAAGACTATCAGGGTATCCTAGCTTTCCTATTTGACACCACGATCTTCCAAACCAGGTCTCCACACCAATGGAAAGACGAGTGGGCGTCAAACTGCAAGAATAAATTTTCCTCACACTTTTTTATAGCAGACCTTTTTCTTTAGAGAAGAACTCTCAGTTTTTCTTTCTAAAAATTACGTGAATAATTCTTCTGAGATAACTATTATCTCTCCCTTTTTATATCTGAGCTATTAGTAAATTTTTCAATTAATTTTTAATTTGAAATAACCACCATATCAGATATATAGAAAAATGATATATTCTGCATAATTGTGACCTTTGACTTTCTCCTTTCTTTTCTTTTCTTTTCCTTTCTTTTTTTTTTCTTTCCCGAATCACTACAAAGTGATCTGTTTTTCTCTCTCTCTCTCACACACACATATATATATATATGTTAAAAAAAACGTGAAGCGTAACAACATGTTACGTTTGGCTTTTTTTTATAATATTATATTAATATATATATATTAATATATTATAAAATCTTATATATATAAAAAGATTTGATTCAAAACCATATATATCTAAATTAAAAAATAAATCACATTTATTTAAGAATAGATTTAAAAAAATAATCAATTAATTAATTAACTAATGCTTAGTTAAATGTGATAACATTTATCACATTACATTATGTGTCAAGAGAACATTTTTCTGTGTCACGTTAATAATTCAAGTGTGAAAAAATTAATTCAGAATTCAATAATTTCAAATTAAAGATGTATAATTCATTCTATGTAAAAATCCAATATAATGTTATAGAGGTAGTATTGGGGACCTATGGACCTATAACCCAAGCTCCAATAAATTTGACATTTAATCAAACTCTTTAATTAATGTGCCAAATTTATTAGTTTCAGTGTTACTCCACTAAAAACCTGAAACTGAACTCTTGAAATTATAGTGAAATTACTCAAAGAAAATTAACGAGTAGTCCATTGATATAATCATTACATATAAGTCAGTCCTCCATAAATAGTTCATAATAAGAGCTAAGTTCAATTTCCGTTCACCTTTCTTATTACATTTTTATCCTTGAGTTTCAATAATTTTCTAATGAACAATTAATTCACAATCTTATTATGAACGAGCGCTCTACTGTTCAAATCTTTAATTATCACTCAAGAGAACTATTTTTCTAACTTCCATAGGGAATGAATGGATTCCATATCCGTATAATATTATTCCCACCCATTTATTACTTTATGTTTTTAAGATGCTAAGTTATAATCTGTGCTTAGACAAATCCTACCATGTAAGTCAAAAAACATAATGTAATAAATAGGAGTCTAATAAATACTCAGGATTAAGACTGTCAAATATATGATCATTATAGTGATAAATTTGAATACTCTATTTGTAACGGATGATTATTAGAGATTCAAAATTTATCTGGTCAAGTCCTATATAATCTCATTATATAAAGTACCTCCAATCTAATGTCTCTACATTAATAGTTTGGATAATGACTATTTCATTTTAGATGAGATTGTACCGTACTTGTAATTTTTAATTAAAGATCCCAAACTTTAATTAATTATTACGGACTATTTAGATTATTATCTATAAATTTTATCCTTAAGCAAATAACACTTATATGCTAAATTTATAGTCACATAAATAATCATGGAATTTTCTTGATGTTTATAAATGTATTCATAATACATATAATCAACCAAAATAATAATAAATGTCATTTTATTTATTTATTAACAATATGTATAATGTCACAGCTTTTAAGGCACCAAACCCAACAATCTCCCACTTGCCCTAAAGCAGGTGAGACATGTCTCTAAGACCTAAGCCTTCCAAGTGTCCCTCAAAGCTCTTTGCAAGTAATGTCTTGGTGAAAGGGTCGGCAAGGTTGTTTTTCGACGTTATCTTCACAACTTCCACATCGCCTCGATGCACTATCTCTCTAATCAAATGATATTTTCTTTCTATATTCTTTCCTCTTTTGTGGCTTCTAGGTTCTCTTGAATTTGCCACTGCACCACTGTTGTCACAATAATTTCTTAAGAATTAATTCTTAAACCTATCATAATAATAATTTCTTAAAACAAAATAATAATAATTTCATAAAATTTTCTCTTAAACGTAAAGATAATTATTTAAAAACTATTTCTTTTTAAAACATTCTTAATTTAAATTAAAAAAACATTTCTAAATTAATAGATTTTTAAATTAAAATATTTTCTTACTAAACATAAAGATAATTATCTAAAACCTTTTCCTTTAAGCTTTCTTCAAATAAAAATAAACTTTTAAAAACGTTTCTAAAATTAATTATCGTTAAAGCTTTCTTACTTGAACATTTACATATATTTGTCGCACAATTTGATGCAACATTTTAAATCTTAAAACTTCCTAAACTAAGGTTGTATGAACTACAACATCGGTTTTGAAACATATTTACATAATATTATTTAATTATTCATATGTACATATCTTGATAAGATAATAATTGTGGAAATTACATTTTTATTATGTAAGTGGTATCTATTCACATCTCTACCATTCGTTCGCTGCTCACTATTGTCCATTAAATGTTGCTGATAGGTTCTTTTCTTATAGCATGAACACACTTAAATGAGTTTTAACTCAGTAAGTAGGAAATTAAACTCTTAAAACATATTTGAAAAGACATTTAATAAAACATGCATGAACATTTTATGCTTGCTTTTTAAATTATTTTATGCTTAATTATTTAAGCTTTAACTTATCTTACTGATTAGGGCTAGGTGATCATACCAGCTGTGTGCGATCTTAAGAAGTTAGGGTTTGCGAGGTCCCAACGATACCAATATCATAAACTATATTGAACAAAATCAAAGCCTTTCTGTAAGTTGAGAGGTTGATACAATACCCTTAACTTGTTTTATTTATTTCACATATCTTATTGTATGCATGTAGTATGACATGTTACTACATAGCATCACAAGTTCATAAATTGCAAACATGCTTAACTAAAAGTAAGTAAGTAGTATAATTTAATATTGCATACATTACATACTGCTCATAACATAATCAAACTATCACATGACATGGCATGACATAATCATAATAAATTGTAGACATGACATATCAATATATATCAACACATATCATTGATCATAACAATACATATCATCACGTAGCATGACATGACATATCATAATTCATGCATTTCATAATTTTTGCAAAAAATATAAAACATTTTATTGCAAAGCTATTCGTACTGTGAGCGAGATTCTTATTTACTTAGATTCTGAGCTAAGCAGGTCTAGTTGTATCTCGTTTGTTTTACAATCCAAGTAGTCTCATCGAAAATAGTCCTAAAGGGATTGTGGATGGCTCTGAATATTTCTTGAAGATTTCCAATCGCTAAAAAAGTCATTTTGGACTCTGTTACTTCATTTCACCTTGCTTCAATGTACGTGCAATGGTACCAGACAATTTTCAATAGAGTAGAATTAGCTTGAACAGAGGGCATCATTGCTCTTGGAGCATTGAAACATGTCAGGATATGGTCTTAGAGAGTTGATCATGGTCGAGATTACAAAACCTAATGTTGTTAGAGTCCAACCACTAGCGACAGGGCATACGTTGTTTCCAATGGTCAGTTGACGACGGCATTTTTGTTCCCGTTAGTTTCCCTCCTCCAGAATTCAATGATGACCCCAATTTCACTCAATTTGACTTTTAGAAGTACAGATCAAGCTCGCAAATCATGGCTAATCATGGCGACGCAGATCTCAATGCTTCGATGATGATGGCTTGAAATTGGCCAAGGGGTATTGATGCTCATGTCACTTTGATAATTTTGCCTTCATTAGTTTAAGGCTACACAACCAAATCATCAAAAATTGGAGTTCCATGTGACAATGAATAACGACGACTTTGGAACTTCCACAACGGCAATTGAATCTTGAAATTAATAGAGGGGTTATCCTCGCCGTCGACCACTAAGTTGAATGACACCAATGGTGACCTTCATCATTGCCTAAAATGCCAAAACAGCATGGCTCATGGCCATTGTGGATGGCGTTCACAATTTTCTGTTGTTTTGTGGAGGATCTACATAGTCCTTGCTTCGATATTCATCTATGCATTTCTATGAGTCTTTTGAGCTAGGTGGTGTTAGCCACCTCCTTCAGCATGGCAGTGAACCATGTAGGCACGATGGCGTACAATAGTGGGGTTTGGGTGGGCCTTTTCAGCCGCTATTGAGGTGGAACAATGGGTGGAACTTGTTCCTTTCATCGTGGTGGTTGTGTAGAAATAAAAATCTCGTCGATTGGATGTTGGACGGCCAAGAATCGTGACTAGAAGTTTTTAGTTTTTCCACATCTTTGACCAAAGAGTGTGGATTGTTTTGATGGAGTTAATGCTGGCACAACATGTTGTTGGACTCTGTTCGCTGCGATCTATCCGTTGGCGCAGAAGGTGTTAGAAACTAGCACCAAAATCTTCACCAGAGTGGAGGAGAGAGAGAAGGTAGAGAAAAAAAGTAGAGAGAGAAAGAGAAAGTTGAATTTTGATTAGCTATTTTTTTGTGCACATGTAATCATGGACACTACCATGGGTCCATAAAGTCACATTTTTTATATGTAACTTTGAAATTCGTGTAAACATAGCCATATTTTTAAAAATTGTAATATTCTTTGTATTCCTAAAAATAATTAAACGAATTCTAACGTTCTTACTATATTATTGTCTTATTAAAATCTCCATACTCTCATGAAGTCATTTTCAAAAATAAAACCATACTTTATAGGTTCCATGATTTTGTTCTAAAATGATAAACTTTGACATTTTTGTCTTTAAAATTGATGATTAACTATTTTCATAATATGTATATAAACACATATATCTACATATATTACTTTTTTTAAAATAATAATCTAGATTCAAGAGTTTTAATCAAAACTTAAAATCTGATTTCCTTGATTGAAATAAACTTTCATAAATTCAAATTTCTAAGATGGTAACTAATAATTAAAACATATATTTTTCATACTTATTTTCTTTTTTTTGTTATGTATTTTCGTATTTAGTATAAAACATATTATAGAGTTTTAAATTCTGTCATAAAAATATTAGTCATAATTTATAAAAAAATTTGTAAATTAAATTGATTATCTGTAAGTGAATTTAAATCAAATTATGAACTTAGTACAAATTTATACTTTCTATGCATAACCCAAACCGTTTATAGTGAAAGACCGTTCACTCCAATCAATGGATACTTTTTAAACTTTTGTTAATCATATTACAGATTTGAAATTGATCCATTTGTGATATTGCAAAGCCATAAAGGCTCGTACAATGCTTGTGAACTCTATTATCATTGTTTTTAATTACTGTTGTCATTATAATTAATTTTACAATGGACATATAGGCTATCATGAATTCTTGAATTTCTAATAATCCTTTTAAAAATTCTTATCATGCCTTATGATCTCATGAAAATCGAGATCGATCTTTTATTCATGAATATTATGCTCACCATTTCTGATTAATGGTGTTGAGTTATTGATCATTATTAAACCAAACTTCTATTGCTAAACTATCATCATATAGGAACTCCATATATTTATCATAAATCAAAAACTCCTTTTTATCGATCAATCTCAATTTTAATATTCCAAGTGAGATTCCTATAAAGGTCATTATTTTGACCCGCACATGAGATTCTTCAATCATTAAACCTTAATTTAGCACATTGAAAAATTATTTTACTTAACTAAGTGTGCTATCATAATATCACATTCTACTATGTGTTTCATACATAACTCACATAAAATTGTGTAATTATACTATTATTTGTTACTGAAGTCTTATTGTTATTAAGACTTTCTAAACATGCGTTAATTGAGAAATTCATAATTATAAAGAGTGATTAAATCGTGATTTAAACTTCTAAATTTTTGAAACGTTACTGAGAGTTTCTAACCTTAAATTAAATTCTTACAATTTCTCTAATCATTTAACGGTACTGCATATTATAGATTTTAATCTTATTGCAAAGTCATGGAATTTTAACTGTAACTCCACGAATCTAAACTCATAAATAGTTGATCGGCTTTCCAAGGTAACCCTTGACTTAAATATGTGAGTTTTCTATGTTATGTTCGATCGGGTGATTAATCTACAGGATTTGTAATTTTGTTCGGACTTTTAAGAATGCATTGATTTATTTAAAGTCATCCATTTTCTCAAATCTTTATGTTTTTCATAAACGTTTGTTGTAATTCTTACCAAAACTTAAACTTATAAAATCTAAACTTATATTTCTTATGAACTTAATGATGTAGTTGTATGTAAAAATCCTTAATTAATTTTATTTATTAATTATTGGATTTTCCCAGTGGTTACATTAAGTTTTTTAAATTTAATTTTAGTAAATGAGTCCCTGAATCATTATTTTTTAACAGTTTTGATCCCTGGCCATAAAATCAATGAATTTTTACAATTTAACAAAACTAGTCAAGTTTCCTACACTTAATAACTCGAAATGTACATAATATTTTTTTTCATAAAAGTTACAATTCACTAAACATTATAACATTTTATACAAACTGTAAGCATTTATAAATACACACATTAATATTACAAAGGGATAGAAGAAAGGGAATTGAAAACTTGGTTTAAGCGTCCATGAGCTTCAATATGAAGCTAATTGGAGAATGTGATGGAGGGAATGTGGCGCACCTTGTAGAAATCTTCCCCTTCAATTCCGTTATCATTTACTGATCTTAACCTGTCTTCGAATTCCTTGCTCATCCTTATGACATTCAATTCGCGGAGTGTGGTGATATATTTGATTCCCTCAGGAATAGTCTCAAGCTTAGGAATCCACTCAATATCTATTTTCTTGAGATTGGGCATTGCACCTTCCTCCACTTCCCACTCCTTCAATCCTTCTAAGAATTCAAGTACAAGCCTCTCCAGCTTAGGGAATCCATCGCAAGCGAAAACCCATTTATACCCTTCTTTAATGCTGCTCGGACTAGTGTCGTCCCAAAAGTCACACCACACTTTGAAAATTCTCAAGTTTGGCAGCTTTTCAATACCCGCTATTTTGTCCTGATTCAACACACAACCAGACGTTTGAAATTCCGTGAGGCTTCTTGGTAGAAATGAAGCATTATCTTGCGATAATGACCCATGCAAATCCAAACTAAACAGAACGTGACAACGAGAAAGCAATTCAAGATTTGGAAATTTGGCACCCCCGCGGAGCATCTTCAATTTTCGAAGGCCACCAGATTGAGATTGACGGCTGAGTGACTCAAGGATTAAGGTAACTTCTTTATCACTTCTAATATCCTTTACTCCTAAATCTTGAATGTTACTCAGTGGAAGAACTGCTTCATGTCTGATCAAATCCTCAGCTTTTATCCACGTCAAAGTCTCAAGCTTTGTTAGGACTTCATTTTCAAAAATAGGTCTGCTTGCCCGAGAAGGAAGTGAATAATCAAGAGGTAATAACAAATGTTTCAAATTTCTCAACCTTGATATTGAGCGAGGAAGCAAGACGAGCCCATTAACTTCAAGATCTAGAGTTTGCAAATTCCTTAAGTTACCTATGGACGGCAGCCTTAATTTCCCGAGACCGCTTACTCTTAGGTACTTCAAGTGAATCAAAATTCCCATTCCTTTTGGAAGTTTGGTAGCCTGTCCCCAAATAAAATCAAGTTCCAACACTCTTAACAATATGAAAGTCTCCTTTCTCATAGATTTAATAGGAACAGAGCACATAAGAGAGCGGAGATTAGGGTGTACTTGTTCCACCCAAGTTGTGGAACCAGAGTATAGAAGCGAACAAAGACGAGGACATACTTGTTCCACCCATCGCCTATGCCGACCAAGATCATGGTTAACATTAACAGTGATTCTTCGTGAACGAGTAGTGGTAGAAAACTGATTCATCTCATTTGGCTGCAAAACCTCAAAAAAAATTTCTTCCTTCGCCTTTGATATACAGAAGTCTCGCATTCGATCATGCAATCGACATGTTACGACATCATTCCCTGCATTTTCCCTTTCACCCACCTGCACCATGCATCTATGAATCAATTCTCGGAAGTATTGCTCAGCATCTTCTGTTTCCATTGTTGGCACAAAACCTTCTGCAATCCAGAGTTGAATTAATTTTCTTTTGGGTATCTCACTATCTTCAGGAAATCTACTCAAATAAAGAAAGCACAGTTTTAAATAATAAGGCAAATCTTGGTAGCTCAAGTCCAATATGTCTTCCACCCCGTATGGTTTTTCTGACTTGAACTTATTGATGCTGGTTGCTTGGATATCCTTTTGTACCTTTTTCCATCCATCCAGTGAATTCTTTCTTCTTAATAAGCCTCCAAGCACGACGATTGCAAGAGGTAGTCCATCACATTTTTTCACCATCTCCTTTGCCAGTTCCTCAAAATCTGGCGGACAACCATGCTGAGTATAACTTTCTCTTGGAAATGCTTTTAGTTTGAGAAGCTTCAAGCTCTCAGTGGCTGTGAAAATTGGTAGTTTGATTGGGGAGCTTTGAGGATCAGCAGTTGAAGCCACCGTGTCGTTGCGTGTAGTGAATACAATTTTGCTACCAAGCTTTCCTTTTGGAAAAGCTTTTTCAATGCTGCGCCAAGCTTCAATGCTCCAAATATCGTCAACAACAATAAGATACCGCTTCTCTTGCAGAGAACTTTTCATTGAATCAGCTAATTGATCATCTTCCAAATCTCTCATGAGCTCTGTTGCATCTTTTATTTTTTCTAAAGATCCTCGTATATAATTTTTCCCTCCAAGAGTTGTTCTTTCAGGCGGATCAGAATGAAAACCAACTTGTTTTAGGATTTTCTTCCAAACTTCCCTTGGCACACACTGTTGAGATACAAAAACCCAAGCATAGCAATCAAAATGCTCCTTAACATCGTTGTATACTTTCTTTGCGAGTGTTGTCTTTCCTAGCCCCCCCATCCCCACAATAGATACTACACAGCGACGATCTTCCTCTGCCATCAGTTGAGCCTTCAAATTTGCAACGGTATCTTTCAGGGTGATAATGTCATCTTCGTCATCATTCGGGGACGATCTTCTCAAATTCATCAGTAAACTGCTACTTCCTTCGCCGCTACTAAGTTTTATCTGGTACATTTGCCTCCGTCGACTGATAATTTCTATGTCGTTCTTGATGGAGTCGATTTTCTTCCGAATTTCACGTTGATAGAACTTAGCTTTGATCTTGTATGAGTTGACTTTGTAGACAAAGGTTAAAATGGCATCTTCAATTTCCCACGCTAAATCTCTAACTTGAGTTATCCATCTACGGACAAGACCATTTTGCTCCTGCTTGTTGTCCGCATCTTTTAAGAAGCACATCATGATTATCAATTCTTCTTGCAAGTACTCCACATCTTTCTTCACACTTCTTAAGGCAGCTGCTTCATTTTTGAGTAATTCAGTAATGGTTTGGACTACCTGGGATACAACAGCCTCTGCCAATTTCCATGCTACAGATTCTAATGCCATTTTGGGACGCCGCTTTCTCTTTCTTGATTGACAAACCACACAACTCTAGTATTTCTCCGCAACTCTTTGCTTGCCACGGCCTCGACACTTAATCGGGAGCCCTACAGTTTTATTCACAAAAAAAAAAAAGAAAAGTACATGAAGTAAAATAACTGGTAACTAATAAATCATTGACTATATATATATATATGTGCGTGTGTGCGTGTGAATATATATATTACTTGCTCCCTATTAGGCCCTTATAATTGCCTTTTTACAGAGTAAGACAACGCCATGTGTTTGCCATATGGATTAAGAATATCTAAAAGAGATGATTCATATTGCAGAGAATTACGAAATACAGGTGGTAATATGTCAAAGTTTATTTATTTATTCATTATTGTTGTTGTTGTTATTGTTACTACTATTTTTATTTTTGTGTGTGTATCATAGGAGGCGAAGTGTTAAGGACACAATAACTCGAGAACAAAATAAATCCAACCTTGCTTTTAAATTTGGCTTCTTATTGTGACCAACTCGCCATAGCTAGATTTTGTTGTTGGTAGAGGACCTTTGAAAAACGCATTTTTTTTCTAATTATAAAAAAAAAATCTTAAAAAGGAATATATATTTTGGTACGAGGTAGTTTTTGCTTTTATTAGATCGACACCTTCGTGAGTTTTTTTTTTTTTTTTTTTTTTTAAGGGACACCTTCGTGTGTTTTGTTAATCTCCTCAAGTTCTATATAGTTTTAAAAAAATATCATTTCTGGTCATTTTTCAGGACATGAAATGTCTTTTTCACTCTTTTAGGTTCAACCTAAAAATATAAATAAAGAGAAAAACAAAAAAACAAAGAAAGAGGGAGGGAGCCAGAAAAAGCTTCTGTTTTTTTTTGTATTTTTTTTTAATTTTATTATTTTTGGGTAGGAAAAAAAAAGTGACATGTCGATGTTAATTTGTGATATGCTCCCGTTAAACAATGATGTATTGATTTATGGTTTGTTGCTGATTTACTTGATTGATTATCACTAATTAACTTGATAGTTCATCAATGATTAACTTATGTTTGTTAGTGATTAACCAATTTTACTTAATAATTTACCAAAAATAAATCATCAGTCAATGGACTAACCATGGATTCCAAAAAATGAAATAAAAATAATGTAAAAAGTTTTGATCACTAGCCATATTGCGTTATTCATTAAAAAAGTGTTCAAATATGGTCATGTGCCTAATTTTCTCTTAAATTTTATGCGTTCGTTATACACAAGACCAACTATACATAAAAAATTAACTCCTTTCTCTCTTTCTTTCCTTCTGCCGTTCTTGTTCTCTCTCTCTCTCAATTTCTTCGGCTACCAAAACTCCATAAAAACAGCAAAAAAAAAAAAAAAAAAAAAGGTTAGGAACCAATTTCTTCTCATTGGAACTTGTGAAAAACATGAGATTCTACAGAAATCACTTGAAAGATAGATTTGAGGTACAAAAGCTATGCTGAAACATTAACTTTTTATTCACTTATTGATATTCAAATGTTATCTCACATCTTTGAATTTCAAGTGTTTAGCATGCTAACTTGTGTTTTGATGAAAATGCTTGTTGGAAAAGCTTTTGTAACTTGGTGATTCTCGTGAATCTTTGAAGATTGGGTTAAAATGTATGAATTTGGGAACAAAAGAATGATTTTTCCTCTGTTTTGCATATTTTTCGTAATATGAGTTCTGATAATTGTTGAACTATTTTGTATGGATATAAGCATGAAAAATTAAAAGAGGGTTTTCACATTCTGGGTTTGCTGAAGATATGTAGAGGTTGAAACTTGCAGAATCATTTAGGTTTTGGCTTAAAATTTGGATTAAAGGTCAACTTTCAGTTATTGTTCTTCTATCTGGATAATTTGTAAAGTTTGAGTTTTTTGGTCAATTTATAATGATGTGATGGAAAAATCAAAGATGATTTTTTATTCTATCTGATTGATAATGTTTTTTTTTTTTTTTTGAAAGGAGTTCATAATGTTTGAAAACCTTGGGATTGATTTTAAAGCTTAAAAGTGAGCTGTTCCTCTATTCTGGCGTTTTGGTTACAAATTGATGTTTTATAATAACTTTGAGCTTCTTAACTGAATCCTTGGTAAGAAAATTTGTTGAGTTCATGGTTTCCTGAGTTAGTTACCATAAACATTTTTCACGTTGTAATACAAAATAAATTGATTTTTAAGCAAGCAAAACAAGTAGGAATTTGGGTAAATAAAACATAGTAGGAGCCACTCTTCTTGTCACCCAACCCAAGCCCTTTTTTCGAACCTTTCTGAGACTTTTTTAAGTGTTATTTTCTTATATTTCCGTCGTTGAACATGGAATTTTTGTGTGTGAAATTTCATATTCTAAATTGAACACTCTTTCAAAAATTAGTTTGAGACTCAAATGTCAGGATTGTCATTTTTATTTATTTATTCTCTGTTTCTAAAACAAGAGTATGCAAGCGAGTTTTGGAACGCCGTTCCCGATCCCAGAGGGGCATAATTCTTCAAGTTCTACAAAAACGAAAGCATCTCTCCGGAAGATTTTGACGAAAGGGCAAAAAAAATTTTCTAATTGAGTAAAAGTCATCTTTTTTTTTAGAAGAAAAAAAAAATACGTTTTTCTGTACAGGTAAACTGTCTCAGTTTTTTTCAAAAAAATTAGAAAAATAACTGTAGAAGGATAAGGAACCTCAACAGGATGAAAAAAAAAAAAAACTAGAACCGTTTTGATGTCTAAAAAGCCTTTTTTTAGTATCAAAAACTGTAAAAAAAAAAAAAAAAAGTCATTCACCAAAATTTTTTTTTTCAAAAGGTCATTTTTAAAAATTCTAAGTTTAGTTTGTTCTCTTTCTTATGCTAAGATATGCACACTCTAAATCTTGATAATTATGGGAGTTGTCTTACCCAATTGACGCTCGGCCCGATCTTTCCCCTGAAGTGCCGTGCTTTCTTTGAGCCTATAATGAGAGCTTCATCACCGTCTTAACGACCTCTTTGTAGAGTTTTGCTGTTGCTCACTCAGAGAGATTATTGCTCCAGTTGTATATCAGCAAATTTAATTCCACAAGCTCTGTCGTAGACCGGTGAAGTTTATATGAGTGTTCATGATCTGGAAATGGGGATTTGAAAGCCTTACTTGTTTATGAATGCGTCGTTAGACAAGTTACCTTAGAATTGTTGGACGAAAAATAAGCTTTGGGAGATAATGATTGTATGGACTAACCGTGTGGGCCCGTGCCACCCAGTAAGGCCTAAACGTGTGGGTCCGCGAGCCAATATCATCAACTAAGCAACCTAAGTCCAACCGTGTGGGTCCAAATATTTTTTGCTAATTTCAGATTTTTAACTAAAGTTTTCTAAAAATTTTAATTACTCCCGCATACAATTACATTGTTTTGTCCATCTCGTGACTCTTGAGGGATGATCTAAATATATACTGGCGACTATCCGCAAATTCTTTGTTTTGTCTTGTTTATCATTTTGTTTGTTTACATTAATGTCGTGCGTTTTCTATCTCATTGGGCACGGCATCGCTGGTGTTTCAACTTGCACACAAAATGAGTAAACCAGCCACTACTTATTGTTGAGCTTTTTTACTTCATGTACTAGAGTAGATAGCTGGTTTGTGATCTATACCAGATAAAAGCGCAAACTACAACTTTTTTTTTAATAATAAAAAATAAAAAAAAGTGATGAGTCAAGTATCTTAAAATTTGGAATTGGAATCTGCATGTTTGCGTGTGAACAAGGAGTGAACCAATCTACACGACTAGCATATACACGAGGACCCACACGCAAGGCATGAAATTTAATTCTTCACGAAAAGAAGTTTTCAAAAACATGGCAATTGGTAGATCTGAAATATGGGTCAAGACAGCATTAATGTGCTTTCCCTTTTGCCAATCCCAAATGATAAAAAATCACCAAAATTTGTACCTAAAAGGAGGGTCCTCAATGACCCGACCATTATCTCCTTTGTCTCCAATCCTGCTTATAATTTGAAGAAAAAAAATTATTAGTGTTCTACGCGCCTCTTTCTCTGACAATTAGTTGTAATATTAAAGAGAAAAAAAAAAAAAGATACTAAGGAGTAGATGAGAGGTGCATGCACACAGATCATCATGTAGCATGTGCTCTCTACTCTCAATCTCAAGTCCCATAAAACCGCTAATAGATTGGTACAGTAGTTGGATACTTTTCATTAACCTCTCAAGATTAGTTCATGGTTCGATATTTTACAAATGATTACTGTAAGTTGTAAAGTTCAAATCTTTTTGTCCTATATCGACTAATTATAATAATAAATAGCACTTCTGATAATATACATTAACAACGAGCAGTGTGAGATGAATATTTGCGCATATTGCATGAATTCGTTTATCACATCATTAGACCTTAAGATAATTAGTCTTATTATCCAGCTCATTGTTATCCATGTGATCAATTCGAAACATAATACAGATACATAGATATCCTGCACATAGACTAATTATTTATTTGTGCATTACATTTCCTAATTATAAGGGCCTCCTTCTAACTACAATTTTATCATAATAGATCAATAGCTACGTACGATACCGAGCTCGTGAAGCTAAAGATATCTAACCTATTTGTATATATAATGACAGTAGTTCCAGGATTTAGACCAAAAATTTCCCGTTTGAAGATACGTCTTTAATCTATTTCACGTATGAGCATACACACAACTCTTATTTGCTGGCTTGTAGTGGAGCAAAGAAGAGGAAACAATTACAATCTTGAAGAAATTCGCTGCTTGGTTAGTAAAATCGGATCCTTCCTCAAGATTTTGCCTGCAGTTGACCTTGGAATGTGTAACACTTCGATTTTTAATTCAGTGTAATCAATGTGAAAATGGTAAATTAGTATGCCATAATGTGAGTTTGAACTTAATTTAACTATTTTGTAATATTCCCTAATTAGTATTATTTTTAATTGTTTTTAATCACTCCTTGTTATTTTTATTTGTTTGTTATTTTGAATTTTCAAAACAAAACAATTTGTCAAATATCTAATATGCCCCTTTAGGAAAGCCATGTGTTGAAATATGATTTTCACTCTACAAAACCACATTTTTCTCTATTTAAGTCTCTTCCCCTCCCTTTCTTTCACTCTCTCTCAGCAAACTCTCTCTCTTTCTCTCTGATTCAAAATTTTTGAGTCCAAGCTTTGATTCTTGGCTGGATTGGAGGTCAAGGAAAATGATTAAGCTTCCGCAAACTCGTTTTGAAGCTCCGATTTGAGGTAAATTCTTTTATTTTCAAATTTTTAAATTTTTGCTCAAAATTTTCTAAATTTCTTTGAAACGTTGTGAATCAAGTTTTATGGGCTTAGAAAACCTTAAACATAAGTTAGTGGAACTCATAACATCAAGAATCTAGGTTTAGTTTGATGAAAAATGGATTTAAATCAAGATTTTTTTTCTCTATTTTTCACATTTTTGGATTTAATTGGAATTTTCTATGCAAATCTTGTTTAAATTAGTTTTAAAATGTTATACTATGTTTTTCTATCATATATGGATATTTTCTATGCCTGGGAATTGAGAAAACAGGTTGGAAATGAAAATTTGAGCTCGGGAGGCCGAAGCTCGAATCTGGAACTTTTCAAATTTTTTCAATTCGACAGGCCAAACTTCAAGTTCGCTAGGCTGGATTCATGAGTCTGGCAAGCGGGACTCATCCCTTCGATAGACTGAACCTAGAAAAGTTCGGTAGGCCTGTCCTGCTTGGCCGGTAGGCCGGACCAGGGAATTTGGTAGGCCGACCGGCCATAGGAAAAATGGTTGTTTTACACTCATTTTCACTATTTTAAACGCAGATTGAGAATTTAAATTTTATAGTGTAATTTTACAGACATAAATGGCACACTAGGACACTATGAGATAGCTTAATAGTGTAGTATATCTTAAACTAGATACTGATGAATTTAGTTTGCATTTAAGGTCGTTCGTGATTCCGTGGAGCCAACGTATAGTAGGTCGAACTGTGGTGCCGAGTTACAATGCAAGATATTGAGATAGGACTTCTATCCTTTTCTTAGTAGCTAGGTTTTTAATTATTTTGGCCTCAAGGGATTCTTTCAAAAATGTTTTCAATAATTGACATAATGTTTTTAAATGTGTTCAAAAAGGGGCTTTTGGCCACACAAAGATTTCTTTTAAAATGACTTCCTTTAGAATGGATTTCAAGGAACGGTTTCGATAAACTTCTTAACAATTTTCATTGTTCGTCAAGAATTAAATGATCATAATGAATCAAATAATGAATGTAATTGAGAATACTCGGTAATGTGGGATTTAAATAATAATAAATATACAAAAGAGCATGAATGCCATCCACAGAGATCGGGTCGTGGAGAGTGCGACCTTGGGGGCAGGTCCCAAAACCTAGCTGGGCCACTACGGTGGTGATTATGATGGATTTGCCAAAAGTTAAATAATAAGTCAAATTTTACGAATGACTAATGGATTAATGGACATAATAAATTTCATGAATCTATCTTTGTTATTTTGTGATTCTTACATTGTAACGGATCTAACCTTGTTTAATGTTTTCAAAGCTCAACCCTAGATTAGATTGGATGAAAAAGAGTAAGATGGTAAGTATGAGTTTAACGAATTTCAATCTATTTTTTTTATAACTCTTGTCTATAATAAAATAGTATATTTAACTACATGTTCTTCAAACTTTTAGTCCTACTGAGCCTTCTACTCACTTTTTCTTTATCTGTTTTCAAAACCTTTCCCCTAGGTGGACTGCAGCTTAGGACCGACAGGGAGACAACAGGGCAACAAGTGAGTTGTAGGAGTAATGCTTAGGTTATTTCTTTATTTTAATCAAGGCATGTATTATTTAAATTTTTATCTCTCGTATTGGACTGCGATTGTAATATTTTATTATCGATACCATGTGTGCGCTCTAATGTGGGCCCAATGGAGCCCGACTTATGTTTAAGTATCCTTAATATTTTACTTCCTAATTAACTGTTTCAAAAATAATGATAATTGTTTTAAACTATTTTGAACTATCACGTTTTTCAAAATAACCCAAAACACTTAATTGGTGATTTTTATCAGAAATTTTGATTTAATTAACTTAATTAATCCATCACGTCACCTTCCGTACCACGGGGAGTGATAGAATGGTATCAGAGCTCAAGGTTATGAACCTTGGGAATTGTGCACACATAAGTACGATAGTGAAAAGCCTCTGGCAGTCCAGTTCTGTTTTTAGAATTGAGAGAATGGCACCTAGGCGTCATCCAATTATGGCTGACGCACGTCTCACAAATGAGGGAAGTATGATAAGAGCTATGTTTGTCGCTTTTTGGCAAATGGCAGTAGGGGTTAGACTTAGCAATCCTGAGGCAAGTCACCGACATGAGTGCCTTAAGGAGCCTAGGTGTATGTTTATCCTGACTTTCGATGGAAATGGGAGTTCGTAGGTGGCTAAATATCGGTTAAACTTAGTAGTAAAGCATCAGGTACTCTTAGTGTACTAGTAGTATATCAAGTGGAATTCGTAGCTTATAGGTTGGCAAGCAACGTTAATACCTGTTGGGAGCAAGCAAAGTGTTTGGAGAATGATAGGAATATCGGCAAAGAAAGATTCGAGGAATTGATCTACTAGCATTATTCTCCGCAGGGATACAAAGACTAAAAGATCGTTGAATTCTATCAGATGGAATAAGGGTGACAAGATGGTTTAGGAACACAAGGTAAAGTTTGATGAGCTGGCCAAGTTCATTCCATTCGTCATGGATTCTGAACATGAATGGTGTATCAAGTTCCAGGAAGGGTTTAAGATATCCATTCGACGGCAACTGGTGGCCTTGGAACTTCAGAGTTTGGTAAGCTAGAGTCGTCAGCTTTATCAATAGGAGGAGATTACGCTCTCTACTGCAAGGACAGGGCAAAAACATCAGGAAGACCCTAGCGGAGCAATAGGAGAGGTAGCAATCACCAAGCTCAGGTAAAGAATCAGCATGGTAGCATAGTAGTGAAAGCAGCAGATCATCTAGTAGCGGACGAAGCAACCTTTGCCATTTCTACCGGCAGCCAGGACGCATCGGGAGGAACTGTCCAACAAGGAATGTTTGACCAGGATTTCAGACCGGTGGGAATGCAAGCTGTCAGCCTCAACCTCAGTCCTTATCTCTACCTTAATAACTCCCTCAGCTTCAACTTCATCAGTTTTCTCTACAACAGATCGACCGATGAACCCAAGACGTGGCAGCGCTAGCAGGTTCCAATTCGAGTTCATGCCATAAGTTTAGGAAGTTTGATTGCTTAGACCAGCAACGTGAGAGTCAATGGTACAGTTTCGGTTTCTTAGCCTTTAATTTTGGTTTTATTTGATATTGGTGCCATTCATTCTCCCATTTCGAATTCATTTGTGCATGCCTTGGGATATGAAATAGGGGAATTTGATGAACCCTTGCTAATTGCCTCGCCCTTGGGGCAGGTGTATGTGAACCATATATACAAATCTTGTGAGATAATGACTAGGGATGAGACCCTGGGAGGTAATTTGACTATATTCCCCATGAGTGCCTATGATATGGTCTTAGGAATGGACTGGCTATCCAGGAATATGCAACTGTAGGTTGTTACCTTATGGAGGTAGTCCTAATGATAGATAGGGGGACGATGATCAATTATCAGGGTGGTAATGATCGAATAATGAGTGAGTGACCCATGAGAACACGTCTAGGTGTACGAGGAAACTTAACATGATATATATATATACTTCTTTTAGATCTAGAAGAGAAGTCTAATGTCGCAGGAAGAAAAACAACAACATTGATGGCTGGTAAGTTTGATGGTATCCCCCGACGAGTTCTCTAGACTAGCATCGCATCAAAAAATTAAGTTTGGCATCAAGATATTCCCGAGGATCGCTTCGACCTCCGTAGCATTGTATCGATTGGCACCTGTAGAGGTGAAGGAATTAAGGAAACGACTTTAAGGACTTGTGAATAAAGAATATATTCAGGATAGCATGGGATGTACTAGTTTTGTTTGTTGAGAGACACGATGGTACGCTCAGGTTGTGCATTAATTATCAATAGCTGAATCGGATCATTGTGAAGAACGAGTATCCCCTGCCCAGGATCGATGAGTTATTTGACCGACTAGGAAGTTATTGACATTTCTCAAGAACAAATATGCGATTCGGAAGCACTAGTTGTGTGCCAGGAAGGTTGAGTTTCTGGGGCATATTATCTCCGAACAAGGCATCTTAGTGGATCTATCAAAGATAGAGGCTATGGTACGGTAAGGACGTCCGAAGATCGTGACCGAGATTTGCAGCTTTTTAGGACTTGCTAGATACTAAGGGAGGTTCGTAAAGGATTTTTCAAAGATAGTGGCTCCATTGACGCGGTTGATAGAAAAAAGTGTCAAGTTTGGCTAGGATGAGGAATATGACTACATTATCCAAGAGTTGAAGAATAGGTGGATTACTGTTTCTGTATTGGTTATATTGGGTAGTGACGAGCTTTACAAGGTTTACACTGATGCATCATGATGAGGACTCAGATATGTGATGATGTAGAATGGATGAGTGATAACTTATGGATTGCGACTATCAAGGCCTCATAAGCAGGATTACCCTACACACAATTTAGAGCTCACCGCAATGATTCACGCTTTGGAGATCTAGAGATGCTACTTGCATGGGGCAATATTTCATATTTTCTTAGGTCATAAGAGCTTAAGGTAATTGTTCACTTAAAGGATTCAAATTTAAGGTAACAAAGATAGATGGAATGTATGGAGGATCAGGATTTCTCGCTGTAGTATCATCCGGGTAAGACCAACATGGTTACGGACGCGCCTAGCAGGCAGTCTTCGAGGATTATCGCATGCCTGGCACAAGAAGGTTAGAGGGTGTGAATGAGTATGGGCTGTAGTACCATGAAGACCTCGATCAGGTGAATCATGTGGGATCGGCTTCAGTGCTTGTTCAGGTGATAGAGCAGACTTAATGGCAGGACTAGCACCTTTAGGGGTTGTGGATGTGAATATAGAATGGGGAATAGTTTGAAGAATGAAGGAATTCATGCAAATGGATCGTTGCAATCTCAAGGGACAACTGGTAGTGTCTGCGATGGAAGAAGTGGCGACGGCTTTGATGGACAAAGCTCTCAAGTCTCAGTTTGCTATTCATCCAAGGAACACAAAGATGTATTGCGATTTGCATAGGCAGGGTAGTGGTGAAGTAAGAAAAAAGGTGTTTGAAAGTATGAGGTTTGCCTCCAGGTAGCAGCCGAGCATCAAGAACCCACTGGTCAGATTCAGCCGCTTCCTATTCTAGGGTGAAAATGGGAGCTTGTCATGATGGATTTCCTCGTCAGGTTGCCGAGGATGGAGCAAAAGCACGATGCGATTTAGGTCATGGTTGGCTGGTTGACGAAATCGGTGCATTTCATTTCTTACCTATAGGTCGTTGCGTTCGAGACGAGTTCTTGGAGGAGTTTTCAGGAAGCTTTAGGCACAGACTTGGATTTCACCATGGCTTTTTCATCCTCAGACCGATAGGCAACCCGCATGAGATATTTAGATTTTTGGGGACATATTACATACGCATGCATTGGATTTTGGCAGGAATTAGAAGAGATATTTGCATCTGGCGGAGTTGCGTACAACAGTTAACAAGTAAGCATCAGGATGGCACCGTTCGAAGCACCATATGGATGGCTGTGTCAATCGCCAGTGATTCAGGCCGGACCAGAAGACAAAATCATTGTTGGACTTGAAGAGACCCGTGAGAACAATGAAAAGGTTACCACAATCCATGATCGGTTGAGAGCTACTCAGAGTAGGCAGAAGAGTTTTTGCGAATAGAAGATGCCGACCGCCAGAACTCGAGGTAGGGGATTCTGTTTTCTTAAAGGTTTTGCTGTGTAGGTGAGTTTTGCATTTCAACATGAACGGGGACCTTGCACTAAGGTGTGTCGGATCATTTGGGATTTCTTAACGTCTAAAGTGACCGCTTATCGCCTAGATCTTCCTCCCAAATTCTCATCTTCATGTCATATTTCGTGTGTGTCGATGCTTTGGAATGTTCGCCCGAGCCAAGCAAGATTGTCCCGATTCAAGTTGTGCAGATTTAGGCAGACGCGATCTACGAAAAAGTGCTAGTTTAGATTATCGATTGACAACTGGTAGGACCGTGACACCGTGAAGTTCCGTTAGTGAAAATAGTGTGGCAGCACCACAGGGCTGATGAAGCCACTTAGGAATTAGAGTTGACTATGTGAGAGCCGTACCTATATTTGTTTTGTTTTGTTCTTAGGATGGTTTCTAAATTTCGAGCACGAAATTTCTTTTAGGGTGGAGAGCTGTAACACCCCGATTTTTAATTCAGTGTAATCATTGTGAAAATGGTAAATTAGTGTGCCATAATGTGAGTTTGAACTTAATTTAACCATTTCGTAATATTCCCCAATTAGTATTATTTTTAATTATTTTTAATCACTCCTTATTATTTTTATTTGTTTGTTATTTTGAATTTTCAAAACAAAACAATTTGTCAAATATCTAATATGCCCCTTTTAGAAAACCATGTGTTGAAACATGATTTTTACTGTGCAAAACCATATTTTCCTCTATTTAAGTCTCTCCCCCTCCCTTTCTTTCACTCTCTCTCAGCAAACTCTCTCTCTTTCTCTCTGCATTTCTTTCCCTCTTTCCCTCTCTCTCTTTGATTCTTGGCTGGTTGGAGGTCAAGGAACATGATTAAGCTTCCGCAAACTCGTTTTGAAGCTCCAATTTGAGGTAAATTCTTTTATTTTCAAATTTTTGCTCAAAATTTTCTAAATTTCTTTGAAACGATGTGAATCAAGTTTTATGGGCTTAGAAAACCTTAAACATAAGTCAGTGGAACTCATAAAATCTAGAATCTAGGTTTGGTTTGATGAAAAAAGGATTTAAATTAAGATTTTCTATTTTTCTCTATTTTTCACATTTTTGGATTTAATTGGAATTTTCTATGCAAATCTTGTTTAAATTAGTTTAAAAGTGTTCTACTATGTTTTTCTATCATATATGGATATTTTCTATGCCTGGGAATTGAGAAAATAGGTTGAAATGAAGATTTGAGCTCGGGAGGCTGAAGCTTGAAACTGGAACTTTCTAGATTTTTCTAGTTCGGTAGGCCAGATTGATGAGTTCGGCCCCTTCGGCAGACCGAACCTGGGAAAGTTCGATAGGTAAGTCTTGCTTGGCCGATAGGCCGAACTGTGTAGTTCGACAGGCCAGACCAGGGAATTCGGCAGGCCAACCGGCCATAGGAAAAATGGCTATTTTACACCTGTTTTCACTGTTTTAAACCCAGATTGAGAATTTATATTTTATAGTATGATTTTACGGACATAAATGGCACACTAGGACACCATGAGATAGCTTAATAGTGTAGCATATCTTAAGCTAGATGCTGATGAACTTAGTTTATATTTAAGGTCGTTCGTGATTCCGTGAAGCCAACGTATAGCAGGTCGGACTGTGGTGTCGAGTTACAATGCAAGATATTGAGGTAGGACTTCTATCCTTTTCTTGGTAGCCAGGTTTTTAATTATTTTGGCCACAAGGGATTCTTTCAAAAATGTTTTCAATAATTGACATAATGTCTTTAAATGTCTTCAAAAAGGGGCTTTTGGCCACACAAAGATTTCTTTTAAAATGACTTCCTTTAGAATGGATTTCAAGGAATGGTTTAGATAAACTTCTTAACAATTTTCATTGTTCATCAAGAATTAAATGATCATAATAGATCGAATAATGAATGTAATTGAGAATACTCGGTAATATGGGATTTAAATAATAATAAATATACAAAAGTGCATGATGCCATCTGCAGAGATCGGGTCTTGGAATGGATTTCAAGGAATGGTTTAGATAAACTTCTTAACAATTTTCATTGTTCATCAAGAATTAAATGATCATAATAGATCGAATAATGAATGTAATTGAGAATACTCGGTAATATGGGATTTAAATAATAATAAATATACAAAAGAGCATGATGCCATCCACAGAGATCGGGTCGTGGAAAGTGCGACCTTGGGGGCAGATCCCGAAACCCAGCTGGGCCACTGCGGTGGTGATTATGATGGATTTGCTAGAAGTTAAATAATAAGTCAAATTTTACGAATGACTAATGGATTAATGGACAGAATAAATTTCATGAATCTATCTTTGTTATTTTGTGATTCTTACATTGTAACAGATCTAAACTTGTTTAATGTTTTCAAAGCTCAACCCTAGATTAGATTGGATGAAAAAGAGCAAGATGGTAAGTATGAGTTTAACGAATTTCAATCAATTATTTTTATAACTCTTGTCTATAATAAAATAGTATATTTAACTACATGTTCTTCAAACTTTTAGTCCTACCGAGCCTTCTGCTCACTTTTTTTTTTATCTATTTTCAAAACCTTTCCCCTAGGTGGACTGCAGCTTAGGACCGACAGGGAGACAGCAAGGCAACAAGTGAGTTGTAGGAGTAATGCTTAGGTTATTTCTTTATTTTAATCAAGGCATGTACTATTTAAATTTTTATCTCTCATATTGGACTGCGATTGTAATATTTTATTGTCGATACCATATGTGCACTCTAATGTGGGCCAATGGAGCCCGGCTTATGTTTAATTGTCCTTAATATTTTACTTTCTAATTAACTGTTTCAAAAATAATGATAATTGTTTTAAACTATTTTGAGCAATCACATTTTTCAAAATAACCCAAAACGCTTAATTGGTGATTTTTATAAAAAATTTTGATTTAATTAACTTAATTAATCTACCACGTCACCTCTTATACCACGGGGCGTGACAGAATGGCATTGATAAACGTCACTTTTCTAACTTTCTTGCAAGGGGCCACCTAGAATTTCCATTTTTTTTTCCAAGTCAAGGTAAATTCATTGATACTAAAACACATAGGCCTTTTTGTGTCTAGATAAGTATCAGACAAGACACATGAGTTGTAAATTATTATAAAAGAAGAATGAGTGCTATAATTTTTCTCTTACTTTATATTTATGTTCAAAACTTTGAATGAGATGGACCAACAATATTTACAAGTCTAACTGGAGTTATATCTTAGTTCACGTGCTAGCTAGCATTGTTTGAGAAGATAAATTGTCTATGATTAAGAGATAAGTGCCTAACGAGCAACATATTTAATGACTTGTGCCTCTGTGAGCTCAGCTCCAGCAGTTTTCACCACATATGCCATTGGTATTTGTTCTGCTTCTTCGTCTTCCACCCTAAAAGAAAAAGGAAAAAAAAAAAAAACATGACATGTGTTAGCATATAAATAGGTCGTTTAATAATGCAAAAAACTTTAAACTAATTGTTTAAATCAAAGTTGGTTTGAAATTCAAATTTAACGAAAAAGATCACTATAGTGAAGTTGGTTTGAACACAACTTTGGGTGGTTTGTACAACATTCCCCAATAGCCTATATTTAATGATTGTATCACTCTTTACCATATATTAGCCAAACACTTGAAAATTAGGAAAAGACAACAAAACTACATTGGTAAGGCCATCCCTATTCTAATCTCTTCACAATATTCTATTAGATCAAAATCGGGGCTCTTAAAGAGATTTAAATCCCCAACCCCTAATCTATTCACCCTTTCAATTTTCTCTTCTACCAAAATGCCATAGATTTTGAAATTCTTTTATCATGCGCTACTGACCCTCTCCCTCCTCCAAATTTTCCCTATTGTCAAACAACCTCTACAAGTACAGAGAGATGCAATATCACTTACGGAATGACGGCCGTGTCTAGAATATTAGGGTGTGCAGGAAGTATTTCTTCCAATTCTGCTGGAGCAACCTACATGTATATTTTTACATAGTAAACACATCAAAAACTCAACGTATTTTTTGAGACGCATGCTTTTGGGGTCTTTACAAAAATATCATAAATTTTAAGCTTGGATTGATTTATACGACAAGAAAAAAATTATTTGTAGAAAATGTCACGGTTATGTCACACAATATATTTTTAATACAAAATATATCCTTAAGCTCTATGGTTCATGTCAATTAAGTTATATGGTTTTTTTGTTGAAATGCTTGTTGATCAAGAGTGTATAATTATCTAACAAACTAATTTTGTTTGAACAACATAGCAGCAAATGCAAGACTTTTTTAAGATGTGATAAAGTTCATTCCACTAAGTTTTTCTATGACATATTCCCTAAATATCTTCATGCTTTTGTGTATAAAAACTCTAAATAGCCCACGACTCTCTGAGTCGGGTTGTGCGAGTGAGGTAGGCCACACCCCAACTCACCCGAGTCAAGCTAACTATACATATTACTACTTGAAAACCATTGTGCTTGATAAGCTCCTTGATCCGACACGAAAATAGTTGCGGCCACGAACCCCGATCCAAGTAGTGATGTGGCGGATTAATTAAGTTAATTAAACCAATTTTTTTCAATTAGACTCGCCAATTAATTAAGAGAGTTATTTATAAAATTCTAGAAAATTTAAAACTTTTAAAATAATTATTCCTAAATTAAAGCAGCTAAAATAATAAGAACTAATAAATACAAGTTGGGCTGCACCAAACCCACATTTGTGCACACACATAGCATCAACAAAAATAAATTACAAACCACAGTCTAATCCAAAAAAAAGAACGATTAAAATATTACATGTCTTGATCAGATAAGCAATTAACCTAGATAGAAAGATCCTACCGTCCGTGTGTACATCCAATAACATCCCACTCAGCTCTATGCTGCGAACCACCCAAGAGGGAAGGTTTTAAAACAATAAAAACTATGAGCACATGGCTCAGTAGGACTTGAGCTTTAAAAACATTAAATTTCAATATAAAATTCATTATTAACACAAAGATTAAATAAAATATAGTAAATTAACTTTATTGATCTCATTCTTACCATTTGGTCCATTATTCAACTGGAAATAATCTTATCACTTTTGCCTTTAGGAAAGCTAATATAATCACCACTGCAGTAGCCCAGCTGGGTTTCAGGACCTGCCCCCAAAGTTACTCTCTACATGACCCGATCTCTGAATGTGGCATCATGCCCTAATATATTATTCCAAAAGGTGTTTATGACACATCCAACTCCATATCATTATTCAAGTCTCATATTATCGAGGTTCTCATTTGTATTTATTATTCTGTTCATTATGATCATTTTCATTATTCATCAATTACTGATAATAATGGAATTTATTCATTACAATCATTTCTTAAAACATTTTCAGAAAACACTTTGTGGCCAAATTCCTTTTTAATATCATGGCTAACAAAGAAGAAGGACTAGAATCCTACCTCGTTATCATGTACAAGAGCACAAACACTATAGTCTTGACCCGTTATACGTCAGCTCCTCGGAACCTCGGACAACCTTAGATATGAACTAGATTCGTCAATATCAACTTAGAGTAGTCTATAATACTATACTGTCTCATGGTGTCTTAGTGTGCCTTTAATATTCACAAAATCATGCTACAAGGTCAAAGTCTCTATTCATGTTTTAAATGGTGAAAACAAGTGAACAACAGCCATTTTTACATAGCCCGATCGGCCTGCCAAACTCCCTGGTCTAGCCTACCAAACTTCTACAGTTCGGCCTACCGACCATCCAGACCTGGCTTGTCAAACTACATCAGTTTGGCCTGTTGAAGGAATGAGTTCGGCTTGTCGGACTCATGAATCCAGCCTGCCAATGATCATGATCGACATACCGAACTGTCAAAATCTAGAAAATTCCAGATTTTGAGCTTCGGCCAATCCGAGCTCAAAACTCATTTTAAACCTGTTTTTATAATTTCCAGAGTATGGATAATGTTCAAAGATGATAGATTAACACAATAGAACATATTTAAACAATTTTCAACAAGTTTTCACAAAGATTTTCAAATTTTTCCGAAAATGCATAAAAAGTAAAAACTTGGTTTGGCTCTTTTTTTGTCCAATCAAGCTTAGATCCATGATGATTTGGGTCCTACAAACTTAGATTGAAAGGTTTCTAAGCTCAAAGAAACTCGGATTTTAACATACAATGAGGATCAAAAAGTTTGAAAATTAACGTTGAAATTTTGAAAATAAAGTAAACTAACCTCAAATCGATCTTTGAACTGAGTTTACGGTGGTTCAAATGCATTCCAAGGCTCCCAGTCCCACTGAGAATCAAGGGCTCTTGCTAGATTTTGGAATAAAAATGAGAGAGGGAAAAGAGAAAGAAAGAGACTGTGAGAGAGTGAAAACGGGAAAAGAAAGAGAGAGAGTGTGTGAGGAAAATGAGAGGGGGAAAGAGAGTGTAAATAAAGCTAGAAGCTGGGTGGTTTTCAGTTGTAAAACCATGTCTAGCACATGGTTTTCAAAGAGGGACGTGTTGGGCATTTGGTAAATTGTTTTGTTTTAAAATTTAAAATAACAATTAAAAATAATTAAAAGTGAAATAAATTAAAAAAATACCACAAAGTAATTAGATTAAGTTCAAATTACAGTAAGGCACACTAATTCACCATTTATACACTAATTATATTTAATTAACTTTTTGGGTGTTACACGGCCCCACAGCTTTCTGTTAAGCCATAGCCAGGCCTCAATTCAACTACTGGAAACCTAGTAACTGTAAGATATCACGCTTATGTCAAATTAATATACTCCATAATATAGACAATACATGGCGGTATTGTTGAAGCAAACCAATTCATGAGAATTCATTCTAGGTTAGCTAATATATACGTACACTCAGAGAATCAAACTATTATTGAAACTTATAGTAAGACACAGGTCACCACGAATAGTGGCAACATAACGAATAGAGAGTGAATCTTATTTGTGAAATTTATTTTTGGACCTTACTCTTTATTAGTGTGTTGGTGAACAACATCACTTGTGATATTTGACTTGAATACGATTCTATCATTAATAAAAGGCATGTTTGGTTGGACGAAATAGGGAAAACAAAAATAATAGCCAGTTTTGGCAGTGGCTGTATTATTTATTGTTCTAATTATTGCAAAAAGCCCTTAAATTCATCGCCTGAAATTTATGCTTGTCAACAATACACACCTCCCGAGTCAGTAATAATAAAAAAAAAACATAACAATTATCGTATTGGCCACTGCATGCTTAAAATCCTAGGAGATTTTACAACAATTATTAAATTTTTTTTCAATATACATCAAAGTTAATTAGTTAAACGTATCTAAATATGTTAAGATTGTACAGGCGGAGGTTCTCCACCAGTATTATTGTGCATCTCTAACATTGATCACTAGCCATATTTTTAAAAATCTTGGAAATTAATTGATTATAAATTTATAATCAAATTATTTTCCATGAATGTTAATTAACTAAAGGGACATCTATACCTTCGGTTTTCGATCTCATCTAATTTATATCTTCAAATGAGATTTAATACATAAATTTATACCTAACCTCAGTCAATAGTTGATTTTGACTCTTAAAATGACCAAATTATCCTTAAATAAAATTAAAAAAAAAAACTAAAACTTTCAAAAAATAAGGAAAAAACAAAAATAAAAACACACAAAACACCTATTTTTGAAGGTATTATATACATTTTTAAGGTAAAAACTTTAGTATAAAGTTTTTCTAAGTTTTTGAAATTATCTTATTTTTTAATTTAAGAGTATTTTGGTAATTTTTAGGTCAAAATTAAATATTAATTGGACAAAAATATAAATGTGATTATTTAATCTAATGTAAAGATATAAATTTAATAAAATAAAAAATCAACAATATAATATACTGTTTAAATAAACCTAAAATACAAAAAAAAAAAGTAAATAACCCTACCTAAATTTAAACCTTATCCAACATGGCTGTGTGTCACGTAGATAAACTATTAAATAAATCAAACAAACCACTTCCTGAACTCCCGACCACTTCCTTGCTCAACAGCGTGGCCCCGGAGCCCGCCCTCCTTCCTTAGCGACGACAAGTCAACGCAGGCAAATTTTCAGGCGAACTTCACCATCCCCAAAATCACCGGCGGAACCGCCGGTATATTACTAACCTTATATTTCTTAACATCGTCAAACATTGCTTTTAACTCGAATTTCTTCATCAAAATTGTCGTCGTTCCGATACAGAATAATCCGAGCCCGACAAAGACCAAGCCGTAGATGTGAAACGGAGGGATGAAGCACAAAAACACGTCGTTTTGTGCTGACGTCACGTCCACATACATTTGAGCTGCGTCAAGATGGAGATGAAGTTGGCGTGGGTCAAAACCATGCCTTTGCTCGTCCCCGTCGTCCTTGACGAGCAGAGAATCGCCGCCAGGTCGGATTGACCTGGCCGAGCTTTGGCTCGAACTCGGCCGGTTCACAGCCCTCAATTAGCTCCTCCGCAGAGAGAAGACCGTCGTCGCCACCATCTGTCGGCTGAGTCGTGAGGATAGTTGGAACCCCAGTTGGGATCAGCTTGTGAAGATCGGCGGGACCCGAGATGGCGAGTTTCGGACCTGAGTCGCTGACCTGTAGGCAACTACGGTCCCAGATAGTACGGCCAAACAAATCGTAAGGTAGAGAAGAGAATTTGGTGAGAGAACAACAACGATGGTGAATATTTCCTCTTATGTTCTCATAGTACTATGTCTAAAGAATATGACTCCTACCCGAGGGTTGGTAATCTTGCTTGTATGGGTATTGTCGGAATTAAAAAAAAAAAAAAAAAAGAACATAAAACTATCCAATAAAAACAAAAGCACAAGTATGGGTGATTTTTGATGACTTTCCAAAAGATATTTTAGGTCAGTCTCAATGGTACATATACTGATAACATTAATTAAGGACTTTTATCTTATTTGTGATTTAAATGGAATTTTCAAAAATTGTTCTTTAAAAAAAAAAAGAACCATTTCAAGACTGCCTCTTAATATGGAGTTTCTCAAACCGTTTGTTTTTGTTCTCAAAATTTTTAGAAATATTTTCGCATATTTTTTGAGGCAAAAATTTTGAAAACACTCTCAGTATAATTTTTAAAAAATTCTTATTTTTTAAAAATAAAAATATTTTTACCTATTTTAAAAACAATACCAAACGACTACTTTCTCTTTCTAACGGACACGTCAAAAGCTATAATATGTGATACCAAATTTGCCGTTACCACTCAAAAAGATAATTAATATTCCTGATGCCAACGTGGGACCTGGTAAATTGTTTTTTGTTTTCAACAAAAATATCTTCAATAATATATATATATATATATATATATATATATATATATATATCAATCGCCTCCAACAGGTGCTGGGAAGGAATTTGGTAAATTACATTTCATAATCCGCTACCAAATTACATTTCATAATCTTCTAGATTATTACAACCAAATTTTGAGGAAGAAAAAATGTATTATCAAAATTACTCTTTTGTGACACTATATAGAAGTTCCACACAGAAACAAAAGAAACGAAATTCCAGGAGAAAAAAATTAAACACAATCTGAATCTTAAACAGATCTAAAACAAAACCAAATCTCAACAATATATAACCAAAAAATAAAACATATCCTTAAATCACAATATTTACAGCGCATAACAATTTGTTGATCTCGTCAATGATCAAATTTCCAAAATCACAAAAGCACAAATAATAATAATCTACCATATTATATTAGATAAGATACATATTACTTCCCTAAGTGTTAATTTTGTTTATTTCTTGTCAATCTCGTTTAGTAACGAAGGAATAGAGGGGGGAGCGAGAAAAAAGAGAAGTTGAACTATGGCGGACTCCAGCGCGAACGACGAGCTTGAATCACGACAAGCTTCATCGACTTTCCAACAGATCGTGGTGGTGAGTCTCTCGAAAAACAGAGATGTCGAATTGATGAATGACACTACGATCTCGAATAGCAAAGATCTCATATCCACGACGAGACGATGATATTCATTTGCACAAACTTATCTTCAAACAACATCACGGTTTCAAATGGCGCTTGGCAATGGTAAGTCAGTTGCTGTAGATTTTTGTTACGCCCAGGAGGGGTCAGTAAGTTTTGGGTAAAGAAAATGAATATAAGGTAAATTAAAAAAAGTAAACGAGGTAAATAAAGAAAAGGTAAATAAATATATGTAGAAAGTAAATAAATATCATTGATGGTCACCATCACGTGATGAAGGTGGGGTTGAGATTTTATCCTCATTCACCATCACGTGGATGCTTACCACGAAGGTGAGTAGGAAAATAAAATACAATTATCATCAATAATAATAATAATACAAGAATACTGAAAATCATCGTCTCTATAATAAATTAAAAATATACAATTGACAGAGACCAAAACGACATCAAGACCGAGACAAGTCGTACAGTACACATATCATACAACAGTTCCAGAGAAAATACCATTTCAACCCATAGAGCCAGGTTTCGATCCTAGGCCCATCCTTTCTTCTCAAACCTCGAAGGGAGATTTAAAAAAAAAACAATAAAATGTGAGCGGAAGACTCAGTAAGATAATTAGTTAAAATAAGTTATTTAAAAACAATTATCACAAATAAAAATATAATTCGCAACCAAATCTCAAGATCTTGACAAAAATCAATAAACACTTGTAAGAAATTTGATAAAGAATCACCGTACTGGTTTTAGAAATCGAAAAGAATATCAAAATATAATTTTTTAAAATCAAAGACAGCATTTGGCTAAAATAGTTTAAAAAGGGCTACCAAAGCAAGGGATAGAAAATATCTTACCTCATTTGAAATCCAATAATGTAAGCTCCCAATAAATTCAATGTATGCTCCATATACGTTCAAAACCTTAAAAACTGCGTTTAAAATCAAAAATCACTTTCAACAAATATCATTATGTTAACTTAATTATCAGTATGCCTTTTGACTCAAAATAATCATGACCCAAAATCATAGTCCTTTTTAAAACATTTATAAATCATTAAACATTGAAAACCTGAGGAAAAATATAATTTTCAAAGTTTATAGTCGACTTGTCGAACATCTTGGTTTGGCCTATCGGACCTACATAGTTCGGCCGATCGAATAGTCAAACTGGCCTATCGAACTACTACAGTTTGGCCTACCAAAGATATGAATCTAGCCTACTGAACTTCTTGACTCTGGTCTACTGAACTTATTGAATCTGGCATGCCAAAAATCAAGTTTGGCCTACCTAGGGACTCGAGACTTCGAGTCTCGACCTCCCTAAGCTCAAAAATCCAATTTTAATCTTATTTTCTTAATCCCAGAGCATGAAAATCACATAGAAATCATAGTAGAACAAATTTAAGCTATTTTCCTCAAACTTATTTGAACCATTTTCCTCAAACTTAAACTCAAATTCACAATGGATTTAAAAATCAAAGACAAATATCAAAACTTGATTAAATCAATTTTTGTTCATATAAAGCTTAGATTCATGTTAAAAAAAGTCATACAAACTTAGATTAAACATCATTCAAGCTCATCAAACCTCAGATTACAATATACATAGAGATTCAAAATGAAATTCAAAAATTTTAGAGAGAAAAATGCTAACCTCAAATTTGAACCTTTTTGAAAGAAAACTTGGTGGCTTGATGATTTGAACTTCAATTCTTGCCCAGATCTGCGAGAAAAGTCAAAGAAGAAGAGAGGGAAAGAGAGTGTGTAGAAAGAGGGAAAGAGACGAGAGACAGTTGGAGAGTGAAAGAGAGAGAGGGCTGGCGTGAGAAAGAGAGATAAGAGAGAAAGAGAGAGAAAATAAAATATAAAGGCTCAAGGGCATTCTTGTAAATATGAGAAAAATATGGTGTAAAAATATCATTTGGTATTTTAAGAACTAAAAATCAAATTTTTAAATGCAATAGATGAAATAAAACCTTAAATGACCAAAATTAACACTAAATTCACACTTGACACACTTAATAACAAAACTTAACATAATAAATTCCACTTTAAAATTCAGGGGTGTTACAATTTTGTCGGTAAGTTGGTCACACACTAATGTCGGAGCTTCGAGCATCGTTGGATCTGTAGATCCAATGCTAGGCCAAGAGAGAAAGAGATCTAACAGTGAAAAAAGTAAGAAATAAATTAGAGTTTATTTTATGGAAATGGTTTTTTGTATTAAAGACAAAAATATCAAATGACAAATCAAATTAAGAAAAAAAATATAAATATAAAAGGGGCAAAATGAAAAGTAAAAAAAAAAGGAGCAATGTTGGAAAAAGGTGTTCCTGAAAAGGAATTTCCTTTTAATCTCTCTTTAACTGAAGAGTCTTTCAATTCACAAAATTACCTTGGTCTCTCTTTGATTTTTTTTAGCAAGCTTCTATAATCATTTTGTTTTGTGAAAGATACTTGTATAACAAAATGAAAATTTGTGGAGAATTGGTATTCGAATTATATACGGAAACCTAAGGAAACAAATTGCATGTACATAGAAGGCGTCTTCTCTTATTTTTTTTTCCTTTTAATGATTTATTTTAGGGCATGACTACCATGAGAGAGGCATTGTTCTCCTCATTGATGAGAGGACTTGTTTTAATCATCTGATAAAAAGCAACAGTCCGTAATCACATTTTTACAAGAACTAAGACAAGTCCAACCATTTTGACCACAACATTTTTTGAATCTAATAATTACAAAATTAAAAGAGAAATACTCAATAAACTTCAAAGCAAAACTCCAATGAACCACCGTCATGGCCTACGGAGCCGCATTTTGTCAATCAATGGCTAAGGGGTGGGTTGCAACCTACAAAGGTGGATTCAGACTCGCATACAATGAAAGTCGTGATCCTGTCATGACTTATGATGATGGCCTTGTCGTCGAAACAATGGCCCATGAGATCATGAACTCCATCGTAACCAGTGGGTCACAATTCTATCAGTTGTGAAGGAGGTCTAACATTGGCAAAGATCTGTACGTCGCACAAGAGAGAGTCCTAGGCTCCTAGCTCAACTGATTGCGACCTCAGTAGCGACAGAGATATGGGTCACGTTTTGCTGTCACATTCATCTTAGTTTCTCCAACTTTAGGGTAATCGGCCACTACCTTTGATGCGGTAGAGCACTGAGAAGTGCTTTCTCTTTTCCTTTTTTTAATTGTTTTAGTTTTTGAGTTTTGAAGGAAGAATGAAGAAATAAATAAACTAGAATATTATGTATAATATTGTTTCAAAATATATCAATTTGTAGTATGATTGACGGGCCTTTATTTTTAAAGTAAGAAACGGAACTACAAGAAAGTTTTTTTTATCTTTATGAATAACCAATTCATTTTCAAATATAGTTGGCAGACTTTCTCCAAGAAATGGGTAAAAAAAATGGAGAGATTACAACATAAGCTACTCTTCTTATTCCTCTTAGGTTATTTCCGATCGAATCTTGCCAAGGGTTGGTGCATTGATGCTGAGAGTACGCTGTTTGATGGAGGTTAAAAGAATCTGCTCTTTGAAAGGTAACTTGATCATGGCAGTACTGAAAAAACATTTCAAAAAAGTGGATTCGTAAAAATATTTGGAAAAAGGAAGGATATTGGGCATCGGTATACAGAAAAAAAATCCAGGAAGACAGCTTTCAAAAGACGAGTAAGGTGCAGGGAGGGGGAGGCTTTCGATATCTTAACGGAATCACTACTAAGACTAATTCTTTAGAAGATCGGGAATTCTTTCCTGTAGGAAGTAGGGCGAGGAGACTTTTCAATGAATACCTTGACTGACCAAGAAAAAGAAGTTCCAGAGGCATGCTATGTTTGAACTCACTTAAGTATTGGTGGGTGTTTATTTTGCACCATTATGCGCAAATTTGATAGACAAAAAATGCCTCATTGATGAGAAAATAGAACAAAAAAGCCATCTTATTACCTGATTAAAGCATTTTTTGTGAAAAAAATAGAGAGAAGATTGGGAAAGATAGAAACGCGAGAGGGAGAAATTGTGTGCATCAAAGACAATTAATTAAGGGAGAATGAGCCAAATAGTAGTTATAGGAAAAGAATTAGTAAATTATGTTATACTTTTTCAAGATGTATAATAAATAGTATATGATAAGAAATTTATATTTACCTCTTAAAAAATTGAGAATAAAAACCCCAAAACCCCTTCACATCTTTCATCTCTCCTACCTTGTCAGCACTAGCGACAGCTAAGAAATACAGTTGATAAACACATCATCGATAAAAGAAATATAATATTTGCATAGAAATACAGTATTTCCATGTACATACATCACCGACACCGACGAACGTTATCAGAAATCATCGAAAATACAATTTTAATATAGAAATATCATATTTCCATGTAAATATAAGAATTTATCGGTGTTGTCTTCAGGCGACTAGCGACTAGAAAATATAGTATTTACATGAACATATGTATTTTCATTTAAGTAGAAAAATTTACTGGCAAAGTCACTGGACATCACCAGCAGACAATGCAGACATCCAAAAATATAGTATTTCTTTTAATATATAATATTTTCTTGAAAATACAGTATTTTCCTGTAAATACAAAAATTTACCACTTTTCAAAATTTTGATTCAAGCTCAAATATGTGAATTTGTGCTTGAAATTTAGGGATTTTGTTTCTAAAAGGTTTAGAGTTGTGTTTCTATATATTCTATGTGACTTTCTGGGTTTGGAAGTACCAAAGAAATCGAGCTGGGCTTGAATTTAGGCTCGTGGGAAGAGCTGAAAATTCTTCCAACTCTGTCAGACTAGCAAGCCGACTGCTTGAAGCTAGCAGGCCGGTGGTTGAAGGCAGTTTGCCAGCTGCTAAAACCGACAGGCTAGTCTTCCATGGTGTCTTATGGCTTTGCCACTTGTACTGGTAGGTTTGTCCCTTGGACTGGTAGGCTAGAAATCCTAAATGATTTTGTAATTTTGTATATTTTTGTCACGTTTTTAAACTATGATGTTTCTAAACTGTTTTAAACTATTAAGAAGACCAAAATACTATTTAAAATCTATCTTTAGCATGCATCATGACACTTTATAGGTAATTCACATTTTCATCTAAATTTGAATATGACACACTAAGAAAATCAAAAAACATAATTAATGACAAAAATTGTATTTTTATTCTAAATTAGATTGGAGTCTAATTTTAGAATGATATTAAAATTCTAGGACAAAGTGCAGCATACGTTGGACTAGAACAGAATTTGGAACTTACAGTATCGAAGAACACATATCAAGGTAGGTTTTTGTTACTCCTTTCTTTGAGAGCTTTTTTTAGTGTTTTCACCTCATATATTTATTCTTAAATTGGTATTAAGAATTGTAAATCAAATTAATGTGTTTTAAGTAACAATAATAATTTTCAAAAAGATTGCAAAAACCATGTGAACCTTGATATTTGTCTACACTGAGCTTCTATTAATTGTTTATGCTAGTTCAGAGTTAAAATTTCAAAGCCTTGATTATTATCCACTGAGTGTATAGTTAGAGCCTTCAAAGTTCAAGTTGTGTAAAGGGCAATCTAAGGGTTAGATTTCAAAACCTCGATCAGGCCACTACGGCGGTGATATACAGTGCTATAACATAAGTATTAATTCATTTATGATTTGAGTAAAATCATAGGTTATTATCATTGAATTGGTGAGCTAGATTATAAGCTTTGTACTATTTAAATTCAATATGTTTTTATTGAATATTTAATACTGTGTTTAAATGATCTCCTTACTAAGCCTTCTGCTCATAGCTTTTTCATGTTTTAAATTATTCTTCCCCCTACCAAGAGGTTTTGAGTTCGTTGTAGTGTAGAGTGTGGACCGAAAGGAGTCTATGAATGGTGTAGTTATTTTCATTTGCAATTTATTTGTATTTCTGTTCCAAGACATGTAATAATTAATTTATTTTCTTGCACTTTATTTAATATCCATTGGATTGCGGTTTGATATATGTTTATGCTATTTTCCTCATTTTAATTATGTATGCTAAAATTGTGAGGTTCGAGGATCCCAAATCATGTCATGTGGTACTTTGAACTTTATTTTCATGTTTCTTTAATTATGTGCTCGATTTGTTTTTCATAAATTTTTCTCAAATTGTGTTTTAAAAACTCACTTATAAATTTCTTTAATTTAATCAATTCATCAAATTTATTTTAAGCATATTTAATATATTACAACTTAAATCTTGGTTTTAAATTGATTATCTTAATTAATTCACCATGTCACAAACCTGGTTTTGGGACGTGACAAGACTTGGTATCAAAGCCCTAGATTTTGAAACTTTGAGAATTATACATACGTTATTAGAATATCGAAAAACCACTAAGAGTCCAATTTTTATTTTCAGAAGTGTGAGAATGCATCCTCAGCGTCGTGCTACTGCTAATGATGCCAATCCCAACAAGGGTGCAAGGAATGCTATGTTCATAGCTTTCAGGCAGTGGCTACAAGGGCATAGGGGGAGAACTCGTTGATCGTTGTAACAATTCTTTCAAGAATTTGGATGAGCATCTATACGGACCTTTGATGGGAATAGCAGTCCGCAAGAGGCAAAGTACTAAATACTTAGATGTGCCTAACGAATACCGAGTCAACATTACAACACATAAGTTCAAGGGTAATGCAAACACTTGGTGGAAATAAGTGAAGCGTGCCTAAGACAACCGGGACATGGATTGGGCAGAATTTAAGAGACTAGTTTGTGAGCGCTGCTTTCATTAAAGTAATCGAGACCAAAGGATTGTTGAGTTCTATAGATTGGGACAAGGTGATATAGTAGTTAGAGAATATGAAGCAAAGTTCATTGAGTTGTTGAGGTTTATTCCAGATGTAGTCAAGTTTGAAGAAGATAAGTGTATTAAGTTCGAAGACAGACTTAAGGGTTCCATAGGTCATCTAGTAGCTTTGAGAATCAGAAAGTATGGTGATCTGCTGACATTAGTCTAACCAACGGAGTAGGATAGTGTAAATTATTATGAGAACAAGGCAAGAACTACAGGTGGACCATAAAGGAATTCTTGCCAAAACAACAAAAACAATTCCTAACAATAGTAGTCTGAAGGACGGAATAGTGGTAGTATAACTAGTTTCAACAATAACTTTTCTGGCGACTGTCAAACCAACCCATATAATGTCAAATGTCATCACTATAAGTAGCCTAGCCACATCACAAAGAACTGTCCCTTAAAAAAACCCTCAACAACAGCAACGCCAATAGCAAGGAGACGCTAGTCAGGGGCAGCACTAGTTTTAGCAGTTTAACTAGCCTTACTATCCACAGTCTATGCCTCCACAGATGCCTTATTAGCCACCTTAGCAATATCAAAGCCAGCATTTCCAGTAGAAGTATGCTCCTTTTAGACCTCAGAGCTAGGGTAGTGTGCAGTCCCCACCACAGCATTAATTCTGACCAGTAAATTCAAGACCCAACAACAATAATGATAGAGGCAAAGGAAAAGCACCCAGATAGCTTCACACCATGACAACAGGAAGTACAACTGCACAAGATAGTAATGTCATCATAGATGGTACAATACTCATTTCTTAGTCTTTAGCTTATGTTTTATTAGATACTAGTACAACTTATTCTCTTTTTTCTGTTTAAAAACCAAGAAACTTGAAATTTCCATGAGTATTACTTCTCTGTTGGGTAGAGTAAATGTGAATACTATTTGTAAATCATGTAATGTTATGATTAGAGGTGAGATATTAAGAGCTGATATAATTGTAATTCCCATGAGTGTATATGATGTGATATTAGGGATAGATTAGTTGTCTATATACAGTGCGATGGTTGACTGTCAGCGTAGGAGGGTCACCTTAGTAACCATTTTAGGAACCCTTATCACCTACCAAAGTGGCAAAATCAGATATTTGCTAACAGGTCCCTCAAATCCTATGTCAGTGGACATAGAAACCTAAAATGTTATGCTTTTCTTTCCTCCTTAGAAGGTGAGACTAACATAACTGGGGAGAACACCATTATTCCTGTAGTTGATGAGTTCAAGGATGTCTTTCCTAAAGGCTTGCAGTCATTTACCACCAGATCGTGAAATAGAGTTTACTATCGATCTTGTTCATGAAACCACTTCGATTTCTATTGCTCTATACCATATAGCACCGACAAAGATAAAGGAACTAAAGAAATAGTTCAAAGAGTTAGTAGACAAGGGATACAAAAAGAGAGCATAAAAAGCATGGAGGAATATGAGAAAAGATAAAGGCAAGAAAAAGGGACAAGAATAATATGTTTCCCCTAGTCCTAGTCTAATTAGGTATAAGTAACCTCAGTCCTAGTCTAATTAGGTTTCCCTTTTTTTTTTTTTAATAATTGTAATCTTAATCTTATTATGTTTCTACTTTTTTTCTTTACTGAGTGTAATCCTACTCGATTTAGGTTTCCTTTTCTTTTTCTTTTTCTTTTTTTCCTATTTTTCCTTTTCCCCACATCAATTGCCCTTTTTTCTTTTTTTACTTTTCGTTTCTTTTTACTTATGATATATATAATATAATATAATATAATATAAACGTTATACCATTACATATTATATAATATAATATTTTATAATATAAATAATGTAATTATAATACATAATTATCTATACACAACAATAATATTTACTTCCATAACCCCAAAAAAAATATCAATTTACATATTTTTTTTGGGCACTTTATATTATTAAGTTTCTTAACACCATTGTAAAAAATGTTACACATGAAATTATCATGACATCATAAATGTTATAAAAATAAGAAAATTTGCAATAAAATTTATGCATTGTCAAGAACATAACTCTAGGGCATATATAACTCTAGAGTATTATAGAGAATATTGATTTAAAGCAAGTTGAAACTCTCTAAAAAAGGAAATACTTTAAACTTATCATTATTTTTAACATGAACATCCCGAGCACATTGATCCCTCATGGCTATCACCTATAACATTACTAAACTAAAAAGTTAATTTACTTAACATAAAGAATAATAGCACTTAAAATATCACATTCTAACATTAAATTAATGTAAGTATCCATAAAAGAAAACGACTAGCGTTACAACTCTCTCCACCTTATAAGAGTTTCATCCTCGAAACTTAAAATAACTATGGCTTCACATAGCCTCCTTCTCTTTGTGGTTACACCATAAGACTTTAACTAATGCGATTTCCTTAGTTCTTAAAGTCTTGGTCCTAATCTCATATCAATTTTCCATGTAGTTTCTTTAATCTTTAGATTTCCTAATCTCTTTGACTAGAGAAATGTTTTATTCCCTAATATCTTCCTTTTCTATCCAAAAACATAGTTGGCTTATCACTGTAAATTACATTCTCTCAAACTTTTCATTCTTTCTTTTTGGACAAAAGAACATGGACCCGGTATGTACTTCCTTAGCATATGAACATGAAAAACGTTGTGTAAAAATTCAGGGTATTATATCCTTCCCTCCTTCTAAGAGTTTCGTCCTTGAAATATGCATAACAATGAATATGTAGAGAAATATCTAATCCTTTTTCTTAACATTCTTTCTTTTTACATAAAAATTTCTTTAAAAATCATGTCTTATGGAACTCATTATACATCCAACTAACAATATCATATGCAATGTTTGAATTCTCTTCTTGCCTCTCTGTCTATCATCCTTCATAGAAGTATAAATCTAAATGTAACATTAATTCTCTCTCTTTTATTTATATCTCACATTTCATATATGTAAACTTGTCTCTAATCACATGCCAAAAGAGAATTGTATTCTAGGAACTCTTTACTCCAAAATATACAAATGATCCTAAAATATTCATTTTTAACTTCAAGATACAAAGCAAAATATTTTGCGCTCTAATAAATCTGCTAGTACATCCCCTCATTCGTGAAATAACTAATCCCGTTTATAACAGTGAAAATGCACCATACTTGAAACTTCATTTTCTTTTCTACAATTTTCACAAAAGAATATTAAACATTGCTTTTGAAATATCATGTATCACCATAAAAATTTTAGGTTTATTCTATCACCTCGTTCCCCAACCAATATCCTCTAAAAGAAAATAATACTCTCATATTTAATCTGTGGTCTTCTGCGTTAATAATTCTAGAATACTCTATTGAAGTCTCTACTAATTCAAAGGTCATCCATAAAAGGAACTACTGTGTGTAGTATCTATCATATCATGTTATGGACCTTTTAATTTGCTAAAATATTATCATAAATAATGTTCTCCCAAAGTAATCTTCAATAAGCCTCAAGCATTCATATAGTCAATCCTTTTGATAACATACATATTTTTAAAATATCTTTCACTTAAAAAATTTACTATAGAGATCTGACATGTGACCTTATAATATCCTTTTATTAACCTTGTATAATTCTCAAACTTATTCATTAAAAATATATAACTATCATTGCACTTCTCTTGAGCTACATATCATTCATCTACTCCTCCATAAACTTTTTCTCCAAAAAAAAAAAATATAATCACATAATTAACATCTTGTCACAAAACTTCTTGAATATCAACTTTTCCATTAGACATGAATAAGGAAGTAGAGATCGCTTCTTGTTCCGAGCGGCAAACTCCTAAGTAGTGTCATTATAATTATAAAAAAATCTATTGTAAAATAATATACTAAGAGATATGTAACGCCCCTATATGGGGGTTAACAGTTTTTAATGAGATAAAATAAAAATAAATAATAAAAGTAAAACCTTAAAAATAAAATTTGCCTGGGACTTAAATGAAAACTCTCAACTCAAAAATAAAAATATAAACGATAAATAAACCACAGTTTAATGTAGCACCTTAAATTTAATAATATAAACTGTTGTCATCATCATTTTAACCCTCAACACATTGTAATACAGTCACAGAAAGTAACAATTGATGCTTACATTATCATGAAGAACATTCTCAACAATTGAAGCAGTCCCAATGTAATATAGCTACATCACTTCCTCAACTATATTTCTCGTAGCCACCTCACACTTAGTGAGTCCTGAAAAGATAAAAATATAAGGGTATGAGCGAACACTATGCTCAGTAGAGAAAGCCATTACTCACCTTTAGGTTTTTATCATTACCACATTAAAACCTGCATGGTTAGTAAGTTACATCATATTCCAGATTATGAGGTTTATTATGATCACATCTTATGGATACCGTAGTTAATCATTACCAAGTGTCATAATTACACATTTATACAAATATTACCAATCATCATTGTTCCTAGGTATCCATGTTAAATTGAGTATCACTCAACTCATCGAAACCCAAATGGGCGCACTTGATCACCCTATAAACATTCCAAGGGTGTTCCGGTGAGGGGACATCAAGCCCCGAGTCCTCACCAAGTCGATTCCTGTACAGTGTGTTCTGGGACTTTCAACCCAAGGAAGCGTCATCGCCTTCCCCCTATTTTACCTTTTAGGGTATTCATGCCCAAGGACGTAACCGTCGCCCTCTTCATGTCTCACAATTTCTCTATATTGAATCATTATCAATAGAGTTAGTTTTCCTAACCATGCTTCTCAATTTATAACATGTGTCAATTCATTATGTTCCTCGCCGTACAATACAAGACGAGTCCATGTCATAGTTTCATATGTGATACTCATATAATATCAGTTCAACATAGATATATATATATTGCGGCAAAACAATCAATTTTAATTCTATAAAAACCTCACAAAAGATGAGTAATAGAATCCCTACCTTTCAAGCTTATCAACAATCTTTTAATCCTGGAATCAATTAACGTTAGCTCCATACTCCCTTGATCCTAAGGCGTGCATAAGGACAATTAAAACTAAAGCACAACATACAACTACATTCATAAATAAATCATGTGTAAACCTATCTTACTAGTATGCCATTAAAGCTTTTATATAAATCTCTTTTGAATACCACAGTAAACAATTTTTGTCTTAACACAATATAAAATGTGAACAAGTAATCTATATGTTTTAGTCCCTAATAAGATTCATCAATCACTTAGGATAATATTGGAAAGGTTGCAAGACATTAAAGAATTAGGTGGTGAGCAAAGATGGGTTCTTGGTTCAGGTTAGCAGCTGGTATACCATAACAAACTGGCAGATTTACTAGTTTTCAATACAAAAATTGAATAATTCTTTAGTATAAAAGAAAATTTATAAATGAAAGACTAAATTTGTTCATAAGATTCTAACCTCGGATTATGGTTAGTTGGAAGCTTAAAATGGCTTCAAAACAGGTTCCTTTACTTCGGTATGACTGAAATTCTTGCTCAAATGGAGGTGATGGTGGCTGATTTTTATGGCTGCCTTGAAGAAGTTCTCTAAGTATTTTGCTTCAGCAAAGAAATGAGAAGAAGAGTGTGGGAACCGTGGAAGAGAAAGGAAGAAAAGATGAAGTCTTTGAAGAGAAGTGATAGAAACAATTATAGAGGAGACATGTTGAAGCATGTCACGGAGGAAATAAAGAAAATGAGGGTCAAGAGTAGTTGGAAAAGATATCCTTATGTCTCATCTAAAGACTTTAACACACATAATGCCAATATGACATTTTTGAGATTTATTAGAAGTTCTAAGGCTTTTTAGTAATCATACTAAATAAATATAGGAGAATTTTAGAAAATTTAAAAATAGATAAAAATAAATATTATAAAATAAATTTAAATGAAGCAATTTTTTTTTATACATTAAAAATTAATTTAATTACCTCAATACCCGTTAGGAGAATAACGGGTGTCACAGCTCTACCCCCCTTAAAGAAATTTCGTCCTCGAAATTTCAATTCTAGCAATACTAGTAAAAATTTTGATTCCATTATGATTCCAATTCCGAGTCTAAACCGTTAATGTTGTTTATCTTCCAAAGTTAAGTTATCGTATCTCCACTTATTTACTTGCATAATAAATCTTACTCTATTCTAAATCCCTCAATAAGAGTATTTCTGACAAGTTTCAACTTGTAACACCGTATAATAGTCTAAGAATCTGATCAGGCATACATATTGACCATATCATGATTCCAGTCCTTCATTGTCCATGGACTGTGATTTACAATCACATTTAAGGAGATTGCCAGAGAAATTTTATATACTTCATCTTTAGGTTCCTTTTCCTTTTTGAGTAAGGAAAAGTCAAATATATTTGATTTCATACCTCAACTAATAAACTAAAACATAATCATAAAACATATATCACAAACACTTCTATTCAAAACCATACATTAAACTTATTCATAGAGATATTAAACGGAATCTCAGAGTTGCAAACATACCCGACATATTTTTCATTAAACAGCTATCCTCATGACACAAACATTCAACCCAAATAATATACTCATATTTCATATGGAATATCCCCATAACTGACTCTGGTACTTCCACATAATATTAACAGAATATTACACATTACAAACATGATACGGATACGTTTCGAGAGTACAAGGCACTCCGTATACCAGCTATCCATATCATGCATGCTTATAGGATACAAAAACATCGATAAACAAAAGATCGGACCTTAAGAAGGATGCGTTTCGAGAGCATCAAGTACTCCGTATCCAGCCATCCCGGCATTAGGCTCAATGAATCTAAAAGATTTAACAACGACGTACCACAAGAAACACAGAATACAAGGCAAACGGTTATTCGTAACACACGAAATACGGACACACATGCCTACATGCCAAAGATAAAACAAAAAGATTACAGATGGAGATTCAAATCAATTGGCCGCTCCCGGCTTTCCCTTTCCCATTCAAGCTTGGATGTTGCAGTGTCGGATTCTGGATGTATGATTTGCATTTTATCTATCAATTCCTCAGCTGTTGAAGCAGTAACAAAGATTTGTCTCTCCGATTCTGTAGTGATGTTTTCTTCCACAGCGTAATCTAGAAATTTCAAAAGACCGTCATAAAAACCCTTTACAGTTCAGCAGTCCCAAAGGTTTGGAATAAAAGCCCAACAATTGCCCACAAGCAACTATAAATATTTCCTCAAGAGTACCTAGACCACCAGGTAATGCTATAAAAGCATCAGAATTATAGATTATGTCTTTAAAATTTTTAGGGATACTCCTGACTCCTTCTCCCTTACCTATGGCTTCCTTACAAAGGTTTCCTTCAACTGGAATATGAGGCCAAATTCTTACATCAGTAGCGTCGCTAGACCTAGCTGCTAGTGCCATATTTACCATCATTTTTATACTACCACCCCCATAGATTATGTTAATCTTCTTGTGTGCTAGGACTTGCCCTAAGTGATTTGCAGCTTCTAAATAAGCTTTATCTTTTCCAAGGCTGGAACCACAAAAGACACAGACATTCTTTATTTTCTTCGTGGACTGGGAGGTAGACATATTTGGTTTATAGAAGTGGTTGCTTAATGTCTGCTCCACTTAGACTTCGGGTTCTACATGAGATTTTAAAGATGAGAAATATACAAAAAGGGCTAAAGAGATAGACGAGTAGGTAATGAAAAGGTAATCCAAAGATTTAAACAAAATCTTGTGCGGATAAGAAAGTAAGATAAGGTGATTGATAGTTTACAGAAAATCTGATTCACTTTTTGAAAAAGATTAGACTCTAATTGTATAACTTTTGACAATTGAGAACAATTAGACAGAAGACCCTCATTGACACAACTGTAGACTTTTTGACAAATATACACCAAGTCTAGAAATTTAATATAAACGACAAATACTGTAGAACTTTTGAAATTTGAGACACAAATCTTGAAATATCTGGATAAGCTTTTCAAAATTCAAACATATTACTGTACCGTATGTAACGTGTCTGATAAGATAATATATTTTATTATATATATATTTAAGAAAATCATAAATTAAATAAGATATTAACACTTACTGTATCAATCTAATAATCACAATTATTTCAAACACAAAAGCAAATATTCTGAGTAAAAGAAAAACACAAACTGTTGAACATCAGCTAAAACTGCTTCAAATAAGTAAAGACTAAATAACCTTTATAGAGCGATGACTTATTCCCCATCCAGTTTTCTTATGGCTTGGCAAACAGGATCTAGAAATACCATATTCCTGAGGCGTTGTCTTTCTGTATAAAATTTAGGCCAGAGTTTAAAAATAGCTCCTTGAACATATCCACTAGGGTGACCGTGGAGAGGAGGATGGATGCTATCCAAGTTCTCCTTTGAAAGTCCATCCCTACAAAACCTTATTTTATCCTCTCTATTCGTAGACATATAACCAGGTGAAGTACATTTACCGTTACAATTTTGTCTTCCACATTTGTTACAAGTGACCACGATGGCACGAGCTCTTCTTTTCATTGCACTACGACTGGTACCTGTTCCTGGTAAACCGACATCTTGACTAAAGTCACTCGGACGGATTTTCCCCTCTATTAACATTCTCACATCACAAGGGATACCAAAACGCATAAGAATCCACAACCGAGTAATTCTAGCCTTGTATTTCTTTCTGAGAATCTTTTGGGAGAGTGATGGGAAATACTTTCTCATGTGTTGGTACTTTGGGTCCATGATGAGATGAAAGAAGAGTAAATAGAAAGGAAAAATTAAGATAGTAAATTGCAGAATCCTAGAATTCCTTCTTCTTTTAGAGGAAAAGAAGAATTTTTAATGAAAAAGAAGAGGATTTGCGATTTAGAGAGAAAATAACAAATTAAGAGAGAAAAAGTGAACTCGGAGAAATAAGCTCCTATGCACAGTAAACGTATATGTAAACAATGATTAAACCACTGTATATGACACGTATAGAGACCACGTGGGAGAGACAGTGTGAATCAAACTGATTTAAGATTTAACTAGGCCCAAATGTTCTAAGTTGAAAATGGTCAGGTTGTTTCGGGCCTTAACACATTTGGAACGAGTTAAATAACAAACATAAAATTGAAAACCAATTCGTATGAATCTTAAACCCAATTCAAAGCCCACTATAGATAAAGTTAACTATAAACAACAAATCTAATTTAACGACAACAAGGATCTTCCTGAATGATATTTAAAATCATTTCATAACAACATAATCTTCCAGCAACTCAAATAATTTTGTTTTAATCAAAACCTTATTGAACAATGCATACACCCATATGTTATTCCTAATACTCAACATCTATCAATGGATTCGTCATCATTGCTACCAAGGGTTTAGAATGTGACTAACCTTGAAATCAATACGATTTACGTCTTTCAACGTAGACCATATCAACGAACAAAGACACTAGATGTTACTACTTAAGAACATCTACAATCCCCACAATTCTACTTATACAATATATAATTTCCTCATATAACAAAACCTTAGGTAACCAAAAGATTCACATCTAAACATCTAAAACTTAAACATTTTATCGTAATTATCCAAAATTATTATAAGTGCCTTAAGTATTATGATTTACTTAAGGAAACTTCTATTGATCATTTTTCTATTGCATCTATATATAAAGATTCACTGATACACTTAAATACAATGTACGCAACAAATATTCCAATTTTGAGATTCATGCATTCTAGACTTTACACAGTCTCAACAGACCAAAAGTCTAACATTTATCTCTCTCATGATTCAATACCATGATTTCCAACTTATATCATATTCCTCAAATAAATAGAACTTTTAAGAAAAGATATTGACACTTATGTGCTCCATCGAATCCACACATAATCATTACTTAGGTTTGAATCAATTACGAAAAATTTGGCATATCTATGTCAAACTTTAAAATCAATAAATCAAGCCTTATATTTTCTTATTGTTTTTCACGAGACAAAAGGCTCTTAAATCCTCGTATCTATACGAATTTCTCATCGTTTATACGAATTAGATATGCTTATAGATCCTAATATTATACGAATCTCTCATAAGCATTCTACTTATAAACTCATTCCATATAATTATCATTCCCTCATAACTATTAATACTTTCCTTCTATATAATTATTGTACTCATATAACCATTAGTATTTTCATTCTATGGCCTTTCCATGTTACATCCTTCTAGACTGTATAAATCAATGTGAAGGTTCATTTTGATGATGACAATGAAAATTCAGCTTCAAAACCATCTCAAAAATATATTTTTTTAAAGTGGTGCTACACTCCCTAGGTTAACCGAACCTAGGCTCTGATACCAAAAATTCTGTAACGCCCCTATATGGGGGTTAACAGTTTTTAATGAGATAAAATAAAAATAAATAATAAAAGTAAAACCTTAAAAATAAAATTTGCCCGGGACTTAAATGAAAACTCTCAACTCAAAAATAAAAATATAAACGATAAATAAACCACAGTTTAATGTAGCACCTTAAATTTAATAATATAAACTGTTGTCATCATCATTTTAACCCTCAACACATTGTAATACAGTCACAGAAAGTAACAATTGATGCTTACATTATCATGAAGAACATTCTCAACAATTGAAGCAGTCCCAATGTAATATAGCTACATCACTTCCTCAACTATATTTCTCGTAGCCACCTCACACTTAGTGAGTCCTGAAAAGATAAAAATATAAGGGTATGAGCGACACTATGCTCAGTAGAGAAAGCCATTACTCACCTTTAGGTTTTTATCATTACCACATTAAAACCTGCATGGTTAGTAAGTTACATCATATTCCAGATTATGAGGTTTATTATGATCACATCTTATGGATACCGTAGTTAATCATTACCAAGTGTCATAATTACACATTTATACAAATATTACCAATCATCATTGTTCCTAGGTATCCATGTTAAATTGAGTATCACTCAACTCATCGAAACCCAAATGGGCGCACTTGATCACCCTATAAACATTCCAAGGGTGTTCCGGTGAGGGGACATCAAGCCCCGAGTCCTCACCAAGTCGATTCCTGTACAGTGTGTTCTGGGACTTTCAACCCAAGGAAGCGTCATCGCCTTCCCCCTATTTTACCTTTTAGGGTATTCATGCCCAAGGACGTAACCGTCGCCCTCTTCATGTCTCACAATTTCTCTATATTGAATCATTATCAATAGAGTTAGTTTTCCTAACCATGCTTCTCAATTTATAACATGTGTCAATTCATTATGTTCCTCGCCGTACAATACAAGACGAGTCCATGTCATAGTTTCATATGTGATACTCATATATCAGTTCAACATAGATATATATATATTGCGGCAAAACAATCAATTTTAATTCTATAAAAACCTCACAAAAGATGAGTAATAGAATCCCTACCTTTCAAGCTTATCAACAATCTTTTAATCGTGGAATCAATTAACGTTAGCTCCATACTCCCTTGATCCTAAGGCATGCATAAAGACAATTAAAACTAAAGCACAACATACAACTACATTCATAAATAAATCATGTGTAAACCTATCTTACTAGTATGCCATTAAAGCTTTTATATAAATCTCTTTTGAATACCACAGTAAACAATTTTTGTCTTAACACAATATAAAATGTGAACAAGTAATCTATATGTTTTAGTCCCTAATAAGATTCATCAATCACTTAGGATAATATTGAAAAGGTTGCAAGACATTAAAGAATTAGGTGGTGAGCAAAGATGGGTTCTTGGTTCAGGTTAGCAGCTGGTATACCATAACAAACTGGCAGGTTTACTAGTTTTCAATCCGAAAATTGAATAATTCTTTAGTATAAAAGAAAATTTATAAATGAAAGACTAAATTTGTTCATAAGATTCTAACCTCGGATTATGGTTAGTTGGAAGCTTGAAATGGCTTCAAAACAGGTTCCTTTACTTCGGTATGACTGAAATTCTTGCTCAAATGGAGGTGATGGTGGCTGATTTTTATGGCTGCCTTGAAGAAGTTCTCTAAGTATTTTGCTTCAGCAAAGAAATGAGAAGAAGAGTGTGGGAACCGTGGAAGAGAAAGGAAGAAAAGATGAAGTCTTTGAAGAGAAGTGATAGAAACAATTATAGAGGAGACATGTTGAAGCATGTCACGGAGGAAATAAAGAAAATGAGGGTCAAGAGTAGTTGGAAAAGATATCCTTATGTCTCATCTAAAGACTTTAACACACATAATGCCAATATGACATTTTTGAGATTTATTAGAAGTTCTAAGGCTTTTTAGTAATCATACTAAATAAATATAGGAGAATTTTAGAAAATTTAAAAATAGATAAAAATAAATATTATAAAATAAATTTAAATGAAGCAATTTGTTTTTATACACTAAAAATTAATTTAATTACCTCAATACCCGTTAGGAGAATAACGGGTGTCACAAGATAAGAATCTAATACTTACTTGGAGGACTTGAGACTGACGTGTGATGATGTGCATTGGAAATGAAAACCTGGCTATGATACCATATCTGTAACGCCCCCTTACGAGCATCACAAGAGACGTTGCTTTTATTGTTAAACTTAATAATTATCGATAAGAAGTTTGAAACAATCAACAACACTCAGAGAAATATTCCAGGAACACTTGCATAAATTTTGTTTAAAAAAAAACTACTTACCAGATTTGCTTCTATCACCTCGGTTAGCCCGACGAAACACCTAAGCATTCAGCTAACCGATAAACCGAAATTCTCTTATTACACTCTAACAATAAACCTTATTTTCATGAACTTTCATGATATCATATGAATATAAATGCTTTCAACTATAAAATAACATTGTTATAATCAAAGTAATAAACAAAATAATTTATTTTTCATACAAACATACATGCATACACATTCACAACATAAAAGAATAATTTTCTAATAAAGTTTGTCACAAAACAATATATACCAATCATAAAAATTCAAAGTCATGAAAACCTTTAAGCTATACCTTAAATTCTTTTGTTTTCTTCAACAAATATGAAGACTTGCATACAAAATCTCCTAAAAGAATCCCTTCTATTTTGGCTTAAAAGAAAATAAGAGTAATAATTTCTTTAAGGAAGAAAATCTTGATGAAAACAAAATTCCAAACTAATGGCATGTGAGGTTTAGGGGAGAATAGGAAGCGTAAAAGCATGAAAGAATATGAGAAAAGATGGAGGCAAGAAAAAGAGATAGGAATAATGTGTGCTTAAAGCCACATGTTTATAGGCATAAGTAACCCTAATCCTAGTCTAATTAGATTTCCTCTTTTTTCTAAATAAGTGTAATACTAATTTAATTAGATTTCTTCCTTTTTTTTTTTTAAATAAGTGTAATCTTAATCTATTTTGGTTTCTTTTTTCTTTTTCTTTTTTTTTCCTATTTTTCCTTTTTTCCCACGACAATTGCTTCTTTTTTTTTACTTTTCATTTCTTTTTTACTTATAATATAATATAATATAATATAATTTAATTTAATGTAATTTAATATAAACGTTATACCATTATATATTATATAATATAAATAATGTAATATAATATAATTATATTACATAATTATTTATACACAACAATAATATTTACCCCTATGACTCTAAAAAAAATATCAATTTACACATTATTCTTTTGGACACTTTATATTATTAAGTTTCTTAACACCATAATGAAAAATGTTACACATGTAATTATCATGACATCATAAATGTTATAAAACTAAGAAAATATGCAATAAAATTTATGCATTGTCAGGAATATAACTCTAGGGCATATATAACTCTAGAATATTATAAAGATTATAGATTTAAAGCAAATTGAAACTTTCTAAAAAAAAAAACTTTAAACTTATCATTATTTTTGACATGAACATCCCGAGCACAGCAATCCCTCGTGGCCATCACCTGTAATATTACTAAACCAAAAGGTTAATTTACTTAACATAAATAATTACAGCACTTAAAACATCACATTCTAACATTAAATTAACGTAAGTATCTATAAAAGAAAACGATTGGCATTACAATGTTCTTTATTCCTTAAAAAAAAAGAAAATAAAATTATGTTCATTGAGGATGACTACGACCAATACTAGGAAAAGCCAAGGATTTATGGCCAAAAGTTATTGAAGAACCAAATAGAATTTAATAAGGTATTTGGCAATCTCGGTTAAAACCTTGGTTATAGTTACCAAATATTATAAAGTAAAAAAAAAAAATTTTTTACAGTATAAAGCTCTTATTAACTACAGTATTTTAAACTACAACTGTAGTTCTAACCATACTTTTCAAGCATCCCTGTAAGACTCTTGGGTTGATGCACTTTTGTTTATATGCTGAAATTCTCCGCAGAGCTAGACATTAGGATGGGGGTTTTGTATTGACACTGAAAACGCTTTGTTGGGCCACAAAAGAACTATAGGCCTGAAAAACGCATTGTCAATGCGTTAAATTTTAGCCGTTGCACATGTCGACCTCTTGTTATTCTGTTTTGATAATTTCGGCTTTAGCGGAAGGTCATATATGTCCACATGCATTTTTTCTATGATATATATATATATATATTTTTGTGTGTGCAAAGAATGAAGAATTCAATATAACGCAGTTCTAAAATATCAAAATTATAATGGATTTTTTTTAAAAAAAAGAATATGATAGTTCAACATGATTTAATGGAAATATGACTGTTAAGAACTGTTCGATCAATAGATTATTTTTTTACATACAGTGTTTTTCCATTTTTCTTCTACTTTATTATTCTGAAAATCTGCAAAACAATAGAAATTAAGCAACCACAATACAAGAAAGTAGAGAGAGAATGGCTAACTGGAAGACGATCAGGGTTGTAATGCCTGATGTTCACTAATAAGGCCAAAAGTTTTCATTATCTTCTGCACCCCCTAGAATGATACTTATCATGTATTAAAAAAAAAAACATATTTCTATATATATTTGCGTGGTTTAGCAAGCGTGTTGAGAAAATATCAGAATCTGTATGAGGCGTGTGTAAATGCATTGCCTTGGGGAAACATTAAGCTTTTCGTTGGTTTATACTTTAAACAGTCGTGTATATCGTTCATGATGGTGACATCTCCATTTTATTACGTTGGTCTACGGTAAATACATAATTGAAGCAATTTCACAACTAGTGAAATGCCAATTTCGATTTTCTTTCTCTTCTTAATTCAGTTAAAAATTTTAATTAAAGGTTTTTATAATTTTTGGCATATATATATATGCCTCTTCTAAGAATATGTTGTGCCATACTATCACATTATGGAGAGAAAAAAAAAATGTTCTCTTTATTTTTCTTGGGGTCTCTCTTTACTTACGTTATGCAATATAACTTTTGTAATTTTATTTTGTATTTATTTTGTAGCAATCAACAAATGAACTTAATTAACAGCACGCGAGCGTTGTACTTGTAGTAGTGCAATTATGTGTATGTACATGATAGCTTAGCAATTAAGACCAAGCGCGCACCTTTGTGGCACCCTTTGTTAAAATTCAAGTGTACATGGGAGCATAAGCATTAGGGGTCTCCATGGCCGGTTTGTTTTTTTTTTAAAAAAAAAAAAACACACACACACACACAACAACAACAACATTAACTAAATCAGAAAGGTATTTTTGGCAGTTTGAAATGTAAATGTGTGTTTGGGAATTAAAGATTCAAACCAAGTTTGCTACAACATTTTCTCTTACAAAATTTAAATTATTATAGTATTTTTTTGATTTAAACATTGGTTTAAAATCACTTCCCAAACATCCTATAAAAGATATTTATGGTACTTGGAAAAAGAGTTCTAACTTAAGAGTTTCAACCGCACACTGTAGCATATGAGAGCTTTACATTGTAACATATTTTACCTTATACTATAGGATGTGAAAGCTTTACACTATATGCGGTTTGAACTCTAAAGCTTTATATTGTAGCATATTTTTACTTTATACTATAATATGTGAGAGCTTTATACTGTTTACAGTTTGAACTCTAATGCTCAAATCACTCTCCCAAACATCCCAATTAAATCAAATCAAATTGTATACAATCAGTTTAAATGACTTGGTTTGGTCGGTTTACACTTAGGGCATGATTACTTTGCATCAAAGGAAAAGAGAAAGTAAGGAATAATTCCATTTTCTTTTAAATAATGTATTTATTTACAAAATCAGTAATAAGAGTTTTGTAGGCCCCACACAATATAGGGAATGAGGAAAGGAAATACTAATCCTCTCATAGTATTGATTCCCCATCAAAGGGAATGAATACCATATTTACTTAGATGTCCAAATTCAATTATTATCATTTAATAGCTATTGATTATGTAAAAGGATATTTTAGTAATTATATTGAATAAGATCTCCATTTCTAAATAAGTAAACATTAAAAAAGGAATGGAATTGTTTTACATTACCTCATCAAATAAGTAAGTAAATGCTAGAAAGAGAATGAATGATGCTCACTTCCAATGATTTACTATCATTTTCAATCTCATTACTTTTTCATTTACATTCCTTTATGATTTGGTAAACATGCTCTTATAGTTAAAATAAACCTCAATAATTCATAATTGAAGTAAATCGCAATAATGTAAAATGATCAAGTCAATTTAGTAAAATTAACAATTAAATATTTTTAGAACTTTTAGCTATTTAGAATTTTGCTTCAATTATAAAAACATAAATAACTAATATATGACTTCAAGGTAAATCAAAAAATAGATCTGCTTTATATTTTCTAAAATTTTACTTTTCTCTCCACTTCTTCTTATTTGGCCCCCTAATTTTTTAGTCTTAAGTTTTATGTAATTTTTTTGGGAAAAAATTTCATTCACTATTAATTTTTACTATTTACTATACCTCTTCATTTTAATATTTTTGTTTGCTTGTATTTATTGAACTCTCAAATATAAAAGCCCAAACAAAACAAAATATCATTAAATACTGCATAATTTTATATACATGGAGAGAAAAAAAAGAGAGAGAAAATAAGGAAAATTTCAAATTTAAAAGTACCAATTAAAATTAATAGCATGTATAAATAAAATGTGGACTATGTAATGAGCAGAAAAATCTAAAAATTAATAAGTATAATTAATTAAGGATTTTTCTATAACTATGCCATTGAGTTTATAGGAAAATATAAGTTTAGAACTTATGAGTTTAGGTTTTGGTGAGAATTACGAGAAATGTTCACGTGAGAGTACAAAAATCCTAAAAATGATTGATTTTAGACAAGTCAATACATTTTTAATAGTCTGAGTAAAATTTTGGTTCTATAGTTAGACATTAGTTTAATTGCTTTATATAGAACTTGAGAATTTAAGTTATGGATTTTTTGGAAAAAAAAATCCAAATACATAATATGGAAATTCAACTTAAATCTCCACAATTTTATAATGAGAATAAATTCTTTAGTATTCAATGCCATTAAGCGTCTCAAGGATATTTTTAGGAAACTGTTTAAGATCAGAAGATCTTTTATCTTAAAGTTAAAGATGAACGGTGTTGATCAACGAGAAACCTTAGATTTAATACATTAAAATTTCAAGTATGAGTACTATAGGAAAAATAGCACGTAGCGGAATTTTAAAAAAAATTTATACTAGAGTAATTTCTAAAACACAAGTTTGACACACTATATGCATAAATTAACCAGATCTTACTAACCTCATTTGTTGAAAAGCTCCCACAATCTATGAAAAGAAAGGCGTTCCAAAAGAGCCTCAACCAACTGATCTTCTTTACTATTCTCCATCCACGATCGGAATGCGTGTGGGCACACTTCGTTTAGCTTTTCCTCGATGCCTCTTCTTCCAACCAATCAAAGAAACCTAGAACTATGGTTCGTGATTTGTGAACAATAGCTCTCAGGGAGTTTCAGAGACTCACAGTATAGAGTGCTTGTTGGAAACAAAGTGCGCAGCGGAATTTTAAAAATTTTTCATCAGAGTAATTTCTAAAACACAAGTTTGACATGTTATATGTATAAATTAGACAGATCTTACTAACCTCAGTGTGCCAGAGAACCTTTGCAATCCGTGTAGAGAAATAACGTTCTAGAAGAGCCTTAACCAACTGGTCTTCTTTGCTATTCTCTATCCACAACCGGAGTGAGTGTGGGCTCACACGTATAGCTCTTCCACCGGTGACTCTCCTTCCAACCAACAAAGAGAACCCAAAGCTAGTGTTTGTGATTTGTGAACAAAAGCTCTCAGGGAGTTTTCAGATGCTCACTAGAAGAGTATCACTCTTAATCTCTCAAATTGATCTCTATTGATCTGAGTAAATCATGTGACTCACTCCCTTTTTATACCTATTGGTCCTGGGGTCAGTCTATATCAGATTAGGTCTCAAAAACTCGAAACAGAATCAAGTTCGGATCAATATTTGATAAGATCCACGTGAAAACGCGTAATCTTATCTCCCGCTGATCGGCAGGCCGAACACGTCATCCGGCAGGCCGAACTCCCGAGAAAAAATCTCCGTCAATCTTTTATTTTCCACCCAAGATTCTAAAGAATAAAGTCTCAGTTTTGATTCAAATAACCCAATAGAGAAGATATCTGATCAAAACAAACTTTATCAAGATAATCTCTAAGAAAATAAATCAATTCACAATAATTCTACAAGTTTATCTTGATCTAATTTATCCAAAATTAAATCAGCCAATAAACAGACAAGAATTATCTAATCGCAATAATTCAACAAGTTTATCTTGAACTAATTTCTTACAAAATTAATTCAACCAATAAACAAACATGAATTATTTGATTCTTACAAATTTTAAACCAATCTGATAAATCCGACATAAGTCACCAATTATTGGAAAAGCACGCTGTGTCGTTACGGGATTTTGTGAGCTAGCAAAGGGGACCAAAATGGACCTATAAAGTTCAAGCTCATGATAATTATGAAACCCAATATCCCAGATATACATTTCACAATTATCAACTCCAACGCTACTCCGCTAAAAGCTTGGAGCTGCACTATCGAGCTTTATAGAATTACGAAGCTCGTGTGGCTAAGTCTCCATGACATATCATAGTGTATCGTATCCCCATATGATAATCCATAATCGGCTTAAGGACAAGTTCTGTCTTACCTTCCCGATTATTTTTATCTTACATTTCATTGTCTCACCATTAGAAAACTTACCATCCAAAGATAGTATACCATTCGGTTACACCTATGTATCCAAATGGTTGAGCACTCCAGTTTTCCAATTACAGGACAACGCATATAAGAGGATATTATTACTCCTAAAGAGGAGCTATGGATTCCATATCTATGAATAACAAGTCTACATTATCTAGAGTCATGCCTCCAACGTACCGGCATGCATACTACTATAGAGATGTGGGAGTCACCCATTGGTACATCAAAAGACACAAGTCGAGACAACGGGCCCATTATTCATCTCAGGATTAAGATACAATACAAATGATTGTCTAAAGTGAATTCGATTTGCCAAGACAGAATTATTAATCCAAATCAATTCACTTTACGTCCTGATCCAACACATCGTCACCTATGACAACGTGCCAATGTTTCTATTCACGGAGTCCAACTCCGATGGTCAAGACAAACAATCTCCTAAAAGGGATATAGACAACATAACAATCTTTACATGAATAAAGCGCCCAACTTTATTCTCTCGATTGCGGATCATATGTTTTAGACCATCATCTTAAGAATCGTGTCTACCGCATAAGCAGTCCATCATATGCCCAATTCTTAAGGTTTAGACTGACAGTCTCAAACTACTGTTTGCTTATCATACATTCGACAAATATGAACGTAAAGAGGACAAGATTTGGTATATATAAATGAATAAATTATTTATTGATAAAATGTTCCAAAAACACATTACATTTTTACTCCTTAGGGCATACATATCTAACAATCTCCCACTTGCACTAAGTGAGTAAATACAACAAATTTCGCATTCCCATAGCTTCCACATGCTTCTCGAAGACTCTCCCAGTAAGTGTCTTTGTAAATGGATCAGCTAAATTGTCCTCTAATGCGATCTTGCACACCGTGACATGCCCGCCCTCAACGAAGTCCTTTATCACATGATACTTCCGATCAATATGCTTACTCTTCTTGTGAAATCTTGGTTCCTTAGCATTAGCTACCACCGCACTGTTATCACAGTACAGTGATACCGTCTTATCCATACCAGGAACTACCTCAAGATCCCCAAGGAACTTGTGGAGCCACACTGCTTCTTTCGAAGCATCACTAGCTGCCACATACTCGGCCTCCAACGTCGAATCCGAAGTGAATCTTGCTTAGCACTTCTCCAACTAATGGCATCGCCGCCTAGAGTAAACACAAAACCCGAAGTCGATTTTCTAGAATCTAGACAGGATTAAAAATCTGAGTCAGTATATCCTAGAGGAGTTAAGTCCTCACCCAAATACACAAGCATATACCCTCGAGTCCTTCTCAGGTACTTGAAAATATGCTTTACCGCAACCCAATGGTTTGGTCCTGGATCTGCCTGAAATCGACTTACAATCCCGACCGCATAGCTAATATCCGGTCGAGTGCAAAGCATGGCATACATGAGACTACCCACTGCCAAAGCATAAGGCACCTTCTTTATGTATTCTCTTTCTTCATAAGACTTTGGAGAGTCTTTCTTAGAAAGAGTAATTCCAGACCTAGATGGTTGCCCACCTTTCTTGGAATCCTGCATTGCAAACCTCTTGAGAATTTTATCTATGTAGCCGGCCTAAGACAAAGCTATCATTTTGTTCTTCCTATCCCGAATGATCTGGATACCGAGAACAAAATTAGCCTCACCTAAGTCCTTCATGTCAAACTGCTTGGTCAACCATAATTTGACCGATGACAACGCCCCAACGTCATTGCCAATTAGCAGAATGTCATCTACATAGAGCAGTAGAAAAACCACCTTCCCATCCTTTATGTGTTTGTAAACACATGGTTCATCCACATTTTGTGAGAACCCATAAGTCTTGATCACTTGATCAAATCTTATGTTCCAAGAACGGGATGCCTGCTTAAGTCCATAAATTGACTTTAGCAGCTTACAAACCTTACGCTCTTGACCCGCGACCTTGAACCCGTCTGGTTGTTCCATATAAATGGACTCATCAAGATAGCCATTCAGAAAAGCCGTCTTGACATCCATCTGCCAAATCTCGTAGTCGAGAGCGGCAGCTATGGACAAGAGAATCCAGATGGACTTAAGCATGGCTACAGGCGAAAAGGTTTCCTCATAATCGATTCCTTCCTTTTGCGTATAACCCTTAGCTACCAGTCTAGCCTTAAAGGTTTCGACCTTTCCATCCACTCCTCTTTTCCTCTTGTAGATCCACTTACACCCTATGGGTTTTACCCCTTCGGGAAGATCCACAAGCTCCCAGACCCGATTAGTCTCCATAGACTTCATCTCAATGTTCATGGCCTTTGTCCAGAGTCTTGAATCAACATCCTCCATAGCTTTTCCGTAAGTATAAGGATCCCTGTCATGTTCATCCGGTTCAACTAAGAAGACATCCCCATTGAACATATACCTTTCAGGTTGACGCTCGATCCTCCCACTACGCCGAAGCCCCTGAGATTGTCGTTCAAGTTTGTTTGGTTTTTCTACACCGATCGGAATGGTTTCGTTCGAAACCTCCGGAGTGAACGAATCACACCTTAACTCCTCAAGCACCACTTTGCTTCAAGGTTTAAAGTCGTCCCTGTAACTCTCCTCAAGGAAAGTTGCATTAGTTGAAACCATAACTTTATTTCCCTTAGGGTTATAAAAATAACCCCCTTTAGTCCCTTTTGGATATCCTACAAACACGCAAACTTCCAAACGTGCTTCCAACTTATTTGGATCCTTAAACAGGCCATGAGCTGGACATCCCCATATGCGAATATGGTTTAAGGATGTCTTCCGTCTTGTCCACAACTCGTGAGGAGTTTTAGGGACCGATTTTGAAGGCACATTGTTCAAAAGATAATGAGTGGTTTGTAGTGCATATCCCCAAAAGGATAAAGGCAATGATGAATAACTCATCATGGACCGAATCATGTCCAACAAAGTCCTATTCCTTCTCTCCGCTACGCCATTCTGCTGCGGGTGCCCGATGCAGTCAAATGGGATAAAATCCCATTCTCTAACAAGTGTCCCAAGAACTCATCAGAAAGGTAATCCCCACCTCGATCAGATCGAAGTGCCTTTATGGGTCTACCCAATTGATTTTCCACTTCAGCCCGAAACTCCTTGAACTTATCATAAGTTTCGCTTTTGTGGTGCATTAGGTACACATACCCATATCTTGAGTAATCGTCAATAAAAGTGACGAAGTACTCATACCCTCCTCGTGCTCGGATGTTCATCGGTCCGCAAACATCGCTATGCACAAGTTCTAGAACCCCTTCGGCCCTATTGCCCTTAGACCCGCATGGTCTTTTGGTCATTTTACCCTCCAAACAAGATTCATATTGAGGTATAGATTCCACCTTTAAGTGACTTAAAGGTTCATCCCTTACCAACCTTTGAATCCTATTCAGGTTAATATGGCCAAGGCGCAAATGCCAAAGATAAGTCTTATTAGAGTGAGAAGTTTTATGTCTTTTTGGGTTATTATCATTTATCTCAGCATTAAGCAATAAGTCCATCTTATGTTTGATAAAATATAGATTATTTTGCATCCATCCAGAACAGATAAAAGATTTGTTTTTACAAATCACTACTTTTTCATTAAAAGATACCACGTAGGAGTCTTTAAATAAAGAAGATACAGAAATTAAATTCCTTTTAAATTTAGGAACATAAAAACAGTCTCGCAAAATTAAACTCCTATAATTATCAAAATAAAGATGGACATCTCCCACTGCTTCCGCTGAGACCAAGGATCCATCGCCCATCCGAAGCGTTAAGTCTTCACGAAGTAGACTTCTCGTTTCTTTGAATCCCTGCAGAGAAACACAAACATGATTAGTTGCACCGGAATCTATGACCCAGATGTCACTGGATTCCTCAACCAAACAAGTTTCTAAATATAGAAGATCACACCTACCTCCCTTGGAAAGGAAGTCATTGCAATGCTTCTTTATATGCCCGACCTTACCACAGAAGAAGCACTTAAGCTTCTTTGGGTTCTTCTTCTTCTTCTTCTTGCTCTTGATTGCAGCAGGAATAGAAGACTTGCCACTCTTGGCCCGTTGCTTCTTCCCATTCCCAGAGTTAGGATTGGAACCAGAAGCAGCTACCATATTGGCCTCACCACCAACAGGAGACTCCCTGATCAGCAGTTCAAACTCCTGTAACTGTTTCATCAGTCCTGTCAAGGTCATATCACGTCTATTGCTTAAATTAAAAGTAGCTTTAAACGGAATAAATTCCTTAGACGGAGTCTCAAAGACCATAGTCATCTGAGTTTTAGCATCGATGTCGGCTCCATTGGTTTGAGCCTCAGCGAGGTAACCCATGACTAACATCATGTGCTCCTTTACAGATGTCCCCGGTCTCTGTCTACAGTTTAAGAGTTTCTGAAGCGCCCCTTGCAGCTTTGTTATGGCCTGGCCTCCAAACATATCCTCAAGATTATCCAAGATCTACTTCGCAGTCTCATAATCTTGATGTTGAGCCTACAGCACGTTGTTCATGGTAGCCATAACATAGCAGCGGGCCTAATCATTAGCATCTTTCTAGCGATCGTACGCTTGGAATTGCTCATTACTTGAGTCTCCTGTAGGCTCGGGAGGACAAGGAGTTGTCAAAACATATTTCAGTTTCTCAAAGGAAAGGACGATGTCCAGGTTCCGTTTCCAATCGTTATAGTTCTCACCAGTTAATTGGTTTTTGTCAAGTATCGATGATAAAGCGTTTTTAGACATTTTCAATCTACAATAAAGAATCATATACCAAACATAAGCAAACATATATAATAATTTAGTAAGATAACACAATCATGTAAAAAACATACAAATGTGTTTATGTGTCAAAACCTTGAAAATATCACAACCTTACAACGATAATTCCCAACTTAGAATTTAACAAGCTCCTAGGGGAGTCATGCCAGATTCAATCAGGAACACAGATCCCCTCCTGATTAATATATGCCATCCAGGGCCTGTATGATCCAGCATATACTAATAATTGTTTCTTTGGCCATTAATTTTATTAACAGAGCTCCTAGGGGAGGTTAATAATAAAATCAACATGAGTGTATAACCACCATTTCAATATTTTATCCATGATTTATAATCACCACCTAGGGGTGTGGAACCATAAATCATACTAAAATACCTTATCCTTTCAGAGATCCAATTTGGTACATGATAGAAATCCCTTCCTAGGGGTCGGGACCACCATGTTCCTCATATGGACCAACGATGGAGGCCTTAGGTTCTCTCTTCGAAAACCTTCTCCCACTCAATCTTTTGAAGTCAAGGTTTTATTTTAAAATTATGCATAAACAATTTTAATATAAGCGGCACTCCCTATTCTATATGACATGTTATCAATATACATGGTAAATCATATTATAATGCAGACAAGCAAAGCAATCAAGCAAAGCTACAAGCAAAACAATAATTACCGTAATATTATGGTTCCACCCTAGAGAATAGAAAAACTAAGATTACAAGAGAATAATCGAGACATTTTTTGATTCTTCATCCTTGAATTCTCAAGCTGTATTCTTCTTCATGTAATATCTATCTTCAAGTCTTCAATCCCATATGAATCAAATACTTCATATTTCCGGTCATATCCAAATTTAATGTTTCTCAGAATCGTCCCAAAAATAAAATTAAAACTGCACCGGAAAAATTGTACCTTTTCTGGACACTCGGCAGCTCTCGGTCGGTAGGCCGATCTGGGTGATCAGCCTGCCGGTCTTGCTCCATCGGCCTGCCGATCTGATACATCAGCCTGTCGGTAGAGCACCAAATTTTCTGCCCCACTGTCGGCCTGCCGGACCATACGTCCGGCCTGCCGATCCGTGACCTCTGGCCTGCCGAACTATGAGGTCCGGCATGCCGACCGAACAGAAAACCCTTAATCCAGAAAATACAACTTTAATGCAATTTATCAATTTTATTTTCAACAATTCAAAAACATAAAATTAGAGACTCAAGAAATACCTGGAGGTACCATCATCAATCTTCTAGATCCGTCTTCTCCGAATAATTATTTAATTAAAAATTAAAAATTAAATAACAATTCTTAGACAGAGATGATAGTCCGCCATCTAATTACATGAAAAACCTAGATACATATTCTAACCTCTAAGGAACCATAACCGGTATTAATTAATTAATAAATAATTAAACAACGATTTAATCAACCATAATTAATTAATAAACATTCACCACATAATCCATGACAACATATATATTATATAGAAACCTAGAGTGTCATCTCTCTATAAAATTCAATTCAAGCATAGGAGAGATTAAGATCACAAAATTTATGCATATAACATGATCACAAACTTGCAAATTTATGTAAAAACCTCGGCTCTGATACCAATTGTTGGAAACAAAGTGCGTAGCGAAATTTTAAAAATTTTTCATCAGAGTAATTTCCAAAACACAAGTTTGACATGTTATATGTATAAATTAGACAGATCTTACTAACCTCAGTGTGCCGAAGAACCTCCGCAATCCGTGTAGAGAAGTAACGTTCCAGAAGAGCCTCAACCAACTGGTCTTCTTTGCTATTCTCTATCCACAACCGGAGTGAGTGTGGGCTCACACGTACAGCTCTTCCACCGGTGACTCTCCTTCCAACCAACAAAGAGAACCCAAAGCTAGGAACAAAAGCTCTCAGGGAGTTTTCAGATGCTCACTAGAAGAGTATCACTCTTAATCTCTCAAATTGATCTCTATTGATCTGAGGAAATCATGTGACTCACTCCTTTTTATACCTATTGGTCCTGGGGTCAGTCCATATCAGATTAGGTCTCAAAAACTCGAAACAGAATCAAGTTCGAATCAATATCTAATAAGATCCGTGTGAAAACGCGTAATCTTATCTACCGCTGATCGGCAGGCTGAACTGTCTGATCAGTAGGCCAAACAGCCCAGTTCCACAGGCTGAACACGTCATCCGGCAGGCCGAACTCCCGAGAAAAAATCTCCGTGAATCTTTTATTTTTCACCAGAGATTCTAAAGGATAAAGTCTCAGTTTTGATTCAAATAACCCAATAGAGAAGATATTTGATCAAAAAAAACTTTATCAAGATAATCTCTAAGAAAATAAATCAATTCACTATAATTCTACAAGTTTATCTTGATCTAATTTCCAAAATTAGATCAACCGATAAACAGACAAGAATTATCTGATCGCAATAATTCAACAAATTTATCTTGAACAATTTCTTACAAAATTAATTTACCCAATAAACAAACATGAATTATTTGATTTTTACAAATTTTAAACCAATCTGATAAATCCGACATAAGTCACTAATTATTGGAAAAGCACGCCGTGTCGTTACAGGATTTTGTGAGCTAGCAAAGGAGAGCAAAATGGACCTATAAAGTTCAAGCTCATGATAATTATGAAACCCAATATCCCAGATATACATTTCACAATTATCAACTCCAACGCTACTCCACTAAAAGCTTGGAGCTGCACTCTCAAACTTTACAGAATTACGAAGCTCGTGTAGCTAAGTCTCCATGACATATCATAGTGTATCGTATCCCCATATGATAATCCATAATCGGCTTAAGGACAAGTTATGTCTTACCTTCCCGATTATTTTTATCTTACGTTCCATTATCTCACCATCAGAAAACTTACCATCCAAAGAGAGTATACCATTCGGTTACACCTATGTATCCAAATGGTTAAGCGCTCCAATTTTCCAATTATAGGACAATGCATATAAGAGGATATCATTACTCCTAAAGAGGAGCTATGGATTCCATATCTATGAATAACAAGTCTACGCTATCTAGAATCATGCCTCCAATGTACCGGCATGCATACCACTATAGAGATGTGGGAGTCACCTATTGGTACATCAAAAGACACAAGTCGAGACAACGGGCCCACTATTCATCTCAGGATTAAGATACAATACAAATGACTGTCTAAAGTGAATCGATTTGCCAAGACAGAATTATTAATCCAAATCAATTCACTTTACGTCCCGATCCAACACATCATCACCTATGACAACGTGCCAATGTTTCTATTCACGGAGTCCAACTCCAATGGTCAAGACAAATCATCTCCCAAAAGGGATATAGACAACATAACAATCTTTACATGAATAAAGCACCCAACTTTATTTCCTCGATTGCGGATCATACATTTTAGACCATCACCTTAAGAATCGTGTCTACCGCATAATCAGTCCATCATATGCCCAATTCTTAAGGTTTAGACTGACAGTCTTAGACTACTGTTAGCTTATCATACATTCAACAAATATGAACGTAAAGAGGACAAGATTTGGTATATATAAATGAATAAATTCTTTATTGATAAAAATGTCTCCAAAAACGTATTACATTTTACTCCTTAGGGCATACATATCTAACAGTGCTCACTCTTAATTCCTCAACTGATCTAAATAACTTATGAGTCTCACTCCCTTATTTATAGAGGTTGGGCCTAGGAGTTAGTCCTTATCAAATAAGGCCTTAAAAAATTTGAATCAAGATCAAATTAGGATCAATATCTGAAAAAATTCACATCTAAAACGGGTGATCAAAAAATCGCTCAGTCGGCAAGCCAAACTAGCGGATTGGCCTGTCGAACTTACTCCATTGGTAGGCCGAACTTGAAGATCGACCTGCCAAACTAACGATAAATGATCCCTACAAATCTTTATTTCCCATCCGAGATTCTTGGGAAAGTGCCTTAGTTTTAATTCAAATAACCCAATAGAGAAGCTATCTGATTAAATCAGTCATATACAGACAAGTTTCTTGAATTAATTTATTCGAAATTAATTTAATCAATAAACAGACATGAATTATCTGATCCGATAATTCAACAAGTTTATCTTGAATTAATTTATCACAAAATTAATTTAACTGATAAACAGACATGAATTATTTGATTCTACCGAATTTCAGCCAATTTGATAATTTGACATAAGTCATCAATTTATTGCAAAAGCATGTCATATCGTTACAGGATTTATTATGAGCTAGCAAAGGAGACCTAATGGACCTATATAGTTTAAGCTCCTGATAATTATGAAATGCAATATCCCAGATATACATTTCATAATTATCAACTCTAATGCTACTCCACTAAAAGCTTGGAGCTGCACTCTCGAACTATATAGAATTATGAAGCCCGAATTGCTAAGTCTTCATGACATATCACAATGTATTGTATCCCTATAAGATTATACATAATCGACTTAAGGATAAATTCGGTTTTCCCTTCCTGATTATTTTTATCTTACGTTCCATTATCACACCATCGAAAAACTTACTATCCAAAGATAGTATACCATTCGGTTACACCTATGTATCCAAATGATTGAGCACTCCAGTTTTTTAATTATAGGATAACGTGTAACGCCCCCTAACGGATGCCACAGATGTCGTTACATTCATTCCTTAATACTTTTAAGTTTAAGATAAACTATATGATTGAAACTTTATTTGGAAAACATACCCAGGATCCATGCATACATTTTTTTTAAAAAAAAATTATAAATTACTTAATCATAAACATCCTTTAAATAGTTTACTAATACCATTGTAAATTAAATTAACTTTTTAAAACATCTTTAAAATCTGCATACACAGTTCGGTAGGCCGAACTTAAGGCTTCGGCAGGCCGAACTAGATCGGTAGACTGATGTTCAACCATCGGCAGACCGCCTGAGGCTTTGCGAAACAGTGTTTCAAAATCAATAAATTCGATAGGCCGGTACAGGGTAATCGACAGGCCAATCCATGCATCGATAGTCCGACCAGTAATGGTCGGCAAGCCAAACTTGTTAAAAAAAAATGTTTAAAACCAGTCTCAATGTTTCAAATGCAGAAGATAATTTATAATATACTAAAGTTAAAGAGTCATAGTTCAAATCTTTAAAGCTCTTCAAATAAACATATTCAAAATATAAAATGTAGTTTATATCCTTTAAAAATAAAAATTCCTTCCTTGGCATCCTTCCGTTTGCAATCCATCATTCATGATTCACATGCCCATTGTTGTCCTCCATCTAGTCCAAAACTTTCTTTGCCCTTATCTGCAACATGATATAAAACTATATAAACAAATGCTTAGTAAGTACATTTTATAACTCACAAGTAAAAACATGTTATGAACATCATCATAATAGTGCACTAGCACAACTTCATATAGAACATATCTTTCGTTACGTTATCCATATTAAATCTTTATTCCTTTTATCTTAAGGGCTCAAGTGTTGCATCATAATCATCATTATAGGCGCGCCGTCATGAGAGGAGAATGGTAACTAATCCTAAACCAAACATGACATCATAACATAAACATGGGTATGCAACACTTATTTAAGTGATACTTATATATATATCTACTTTTATACTTTGAAATACGTCAACACCAAACATGCATAACTTTTGAACATCAAATCTTTCATAAGTATCATAAAATGAAAAATAATCATCGAATCATCATAGTTATCATTATGAACATAATTTCAAACTTTTACAACCATATCATGTCGCAGGTGAGAATGTACTTACTTGTATAATTTACTTAACCTTAATTTGTAGGTAACGTCACCGCGGTCTCGACTTGGTGTGTTCATGACATACAATCATTTAAAATAACAATTAACATTTATTTTCAAGAGACCATGAAATCATCCAACACCACATGACATATCTCAAATTTCCATAATACATCCCACATACATTCATCTCTCAAAAACATTAATTCATAATATGTTTTATTAACCATAAAACATTAAAACAAAACTATCAACACAAATGTTTCCTATCTTCCATGAATTCAAAGCTCAATAACTCAACATTCACACATAATTCAAGCACCAAACTTGGCAGGGACAAAGTTAACATATAAACATATTACCTTGATTTTTCTTTGGTCATAAAAATTCCATTTAGTATTTAAAATAATTCACATATTTCATGACACAAAATCTGCCAGCAATAGTTAGGCAGTGAACAACTCTAAACTCAGGTCCCTTTATCACATTTTGATGTCATAGAAAAATCTAAAAAAATTAACACATATAATAGTCATATAGAACTCTAACATATCCAAAAATTGGCTTCAACAAAAATTGGAGGAGGTCAAAATACACATTTGAAATCAGTAGTAAAACTAACTTCAGGTTTGATAGGCAGTAAGTATTCTTTGGAAAACATTTTCAAACAATTAAAATAATATTACTTAGCCTCCAAAATTTTTATGACAACCTCTTATCATCTAAATACAGTACCACATAAATTCTCATCAATAAATAAAATCATTTGTTCATACAAAAACATCACACAACAAAAAGTCTAACAATTCACTGATAGAACAATCACTGAACCTAATCTCATGAAAATTCAATAATGCATAAAATATTTATCATTTCACCATGAGACTTTCCAGTTCAACACTTAATATGCCCATGAACATTTCTACCAAATTTTGTAAAAATTAAAGCACATTTGCCCTATAAACAAAAACTACATTTTCATGCAACATAACAAATCAGCAATAATTTTCTGTGAGTGGCAGAGAGAAGAAAATTCATAACTCAATGTAGAAAAGTCCAAATGGGGTGACATTCTGAGGAATAACAAATGGAGACTCCTAGACAAAGATATAGCAGTCGGATTAAGGAGGAAAAATACATTTTAGAATACTGAAAAAATGAGTTCTTACCTTAAAACAAATTCCTTCTCAAACCTCCTTGAATTAACCCCAACGAAATTTCAATATTTCTTTAAGTATTTGCAAGAAAATAGAGGAGAGAAGAGGAAGAAATTTGTGGAGGAGAAAGGAGAAAAAGAAAGAGAGAGTTTCTAAGAAGAATATTACGTGAAAATAAAATAATCGTACAAGAGGAAGCTTATCCCCCTTTTTTTATTACAGAAATTTCTGACTAATTAGAGGCAAATATCACGTGGGAATAGAGGGAAATTAGGGAAAATCAACAATCTTATTCTTACTTACAATATTTTTAAATTTCAAAAATAGGAAACCATCTCAAAATAATTCAATCATTCCCAAAGTCAAACATTCTATTACCAAAATTAAGGAATCAATCCAAAAATATGACAATCAATCACCATTACTCATCCAATCATCGAAATTATTCTTGTCACAAATTTTGCAAAATTTTTGCTGATTACTTGTTAGCAGTCTTCAGCCTACCGATGTATCACTTCTGCCTGCCGAAGTCATGAGGTTCGGTCTGACGATTATATTCATCGGCCTGCCAAACTGCCATATCCTCTAAATATAACAAAACATCAATTAATTCACTAAGTAATTATCAATCATACCATGTTAATGACATGAACACCTTGAACACATCAATTCCACGTGACTGTCACCTGTCATATTACTTAAAATAAGATAGTTAGTAACATAACAACACATATCAATTAAAAAAATTACTTTACGTCGTTACTCTTCTGTTACATGAAAATTTGGCGGGTGTTACAATTCTCCCCACCTTATAAGAGTTTCGTCCTCGAAACTCAGAACAATTGTGGATACTTAGTTCTCATGTCATCTTCACGTTCCCATGTAGCTTCTTCCACTTGGTGATTTCGCCATAAAACCTTGACCAATGGAATTTCTTTACCCCTCAAGGTCTTAGTTTTCCGATCTAGAATCTCCACTGGCTTTTCTTCATAACTGAGGTCATCTTGTATCTCGATCACTTGTGGCTCAATCACGTGCGTAGGGTCTGGGACATATTTCTTGTGCATCGAATCATAAAACACATCATGCATTGCGAACATTTCTGAAGGCATCCTCAGCTGATAAGCTACTTTGCCTATCCGCTTCACGATTTCATAGAGTCCGATAAACCTCGGGTTCAACTTGCCTTTCTTCCCAAACCTCATAACTCCTTTCATCGGTGCAACTTTTAAGAACACAGATTCGCCTACTGTAAATTCTAAGGGTCTTCTTCTTCTATCAGCATAACTCTTCTGACGACTTTGAGCGGTTTCTATCCTCATTCTTATCAACTTTATCATCTCAGAGGTTTCGTTGACAAATTCAGTCCTTTCGGCATCAATGCTTTCCATCAACTTCTTTTCACTAGCTTCATGCCAACATATAGGCGACCTGCATTTCGCCCATATAGGGCCTCATAAGGTGCCATCCGAATTGTTGCTTGGTAGCTGTTGTTGTAAGCGAACTCTGCTAACGGTAACACTTTACACCAACTGCTCTTGAAGTAGAGAGTACAAGCCCGAAGCATATCCTCTAAGATCAGTCATCCTCTCTGTTTGGCTGTTTTCTCTGCGGATGAAAAGCTGTACTGAAGTGCAACTTGGTCCCCATCGCAGATTGTACACTTTTCCAAAACTTGGACGTAAACCTGCCATCATAATCAGAGATGATAGACTTAGGGATTCCATGTAGTTGTACAATCTCCTTGACATAGAGTTTCGCTAACCGTTCCATAGAGTAAGTGCTCTTGATAGGAATGAAATGCGCCGTCTTCATCAGTCGATCAACAACAACCTAAATAGCGTCATAACCATTCATAGTCTTGGGCAAACCGGTAATAAAATCCATTGCAATATCCTCTCATTTCTATTCCGGTATCTAGATTGACTGTAGATCACCGCTGGGTCTCTAGTGTTCAACTTTAACTTGCTGCCATGTCAAACATTTCTTCACGTACATAGCAACATGACATTTCATTCCAAACCACCAGAAGTTATCCCTTAGATCATTGTACATCTTTGTTGCACCCGGATGTATAGAATAAGGAGTGTCATGAATTTCTGCTAAGATTCTTTCCCTTAAGCCGTCAACGTTGGGAACACATAAGCGGTCCTTTAGGTATAGAGATCCATCATCAACAATTCGAAACTCTTCACATTTCCCTTCTTTCATTTCCTGCTTAATCCTTGTGAGGCTTACATCTTCATCTTGCTTACTCCGAATTTCATCGTACAGCGTTGGAGCAAGAGTGAGTGCTGATAGCTGGCCTGCTATAAGTTCCAAACCGAAGTCCATAATTTCTTTCCTTAAGGGTTGAGACATTGCTTGCATTGACATCAGCGTAGCCGCTGTCTTCCTACTTAGAGCATCAGCCACTCGATTAGCCTTTCTAGGGTGATAAAGGATTTCACAATCGTAATCCTTCACCAACTCTAACCATCTCCACTGTCTCATGTTCAGATCCTTCTGAGTGAAGAAGTACTTTAAACTTTGATGATCAGTGAAGATCTTGCATTAGACCCTATACAAATAATGTCTCCATATCTTTAGTGCAAAAACAACGGCCGCTAACTCAAGGTCATGAGTAGGATAATTCTTCTCATAGTCCTTTAATTGTCTCAATGCGTAAGCAATCACTCTATCATTCTGCATTAGGACTGCACCAAGGCCCATCTTAGATGCATCATTGTAAATCACAAATCCGTCACTTCCTTCTGGAATTGTCAAAACTGGAGCTGTCGTTAGCCTCTTCTTCAGTTCTTTGAAACTCTTCTCACATGCTTCTGTCCATTCGTACTTCTTTCACTTGCGGGTTAAATTTGTGAGTGGCGCTGCTATCTTAGAGAAGTTTTCCACGAATCTCTGGTAATAACCAGCTGGGCCCAAGAAGCTCCTTATCTTGCTTGCGTTCGTCGGTTGTCCCCAGTTAAGAACAGCCTCTACCTTAGCAAGGTCCACCATTATCTCTTCCTTTGATATTACATGCCCCAAGAAAGACACTCTGTTGAGCCAGAACTCACACTTGGTGAATTTTGCATAAAGCTTATGTCTTCTTAATGTCTCCAGCACAATTCTTAGATGCTCCATATGTTCTTCTCGACTCTTCAAATAAACGAGAATATCGTCGATAAATACAACGAAAAATTTATCGAGGAAATCCTTGAATACGCAATTCATCAGGTCCATAAAGGCTGCAGGTGCATTTGTTAGACCGAAAGGCATAACCACAAATTCATAGTGACCATACCTCGATCTAAAGGCTGTTTTCAGGATGTCTCCTTCTTTAATCTTTAACTCGTGATATCCCGACCGTAGGTCAATCTTTGAGAATACAGATGCACCTTTTAGTTGATCAAATAAGTCATCGATACGGGGTAGCGGGTACTTATTCTTGATCGTCACCTTTTCAGCTCTCTATAGTCAATGCAGAGTCTCATAGAGTCATCCTTCTTCTTGACAAATAGAACCGGGGCTCCCCATGGTGAGTGACTCGGCCTGATGAATCCTTTATCAAGCAATTCCTTTAATTGCATGTGAAGCTCCTTCAACTCTAGCCGGAGCCATTCTATAAGGTGCCTTTGAAATCGGGTCGGTGCTTGGAGCGAGCTCGATCTCGAATTCAACTTCTCTATCAAGAGGTAAGCTTGACAGGTCATCTGGAAACATCTCTGAAAATTCTTGTACTACTGTCACATCCTCAACTCTTGTCTTCTCTTCTTGACTTTTATCTACAATGTTCGCCAGATAGCCCATGCAGCTGCTAGCTAGCAATTTCCTTGCTTTCATTGCTGACAAAAACATGCTTGGTTTCTTTTTGGACTCGGCCACATACACGAACTTTTGATCACCTTCTGGATGGAAGATCACCTTTTGTTTTTGGCATTCAATGGATGCATTGTACTTGCTCAGAAAATCCATCCCGAGAATCATATCATAATCATACATGTCGATCACGATGAGGTCGATGAAAAGTTTCCTTTCAGAAATCCATAGAGGAACAATACGTATACAGTGCGTAGATATCATCACTTCCTCAGAGGGTAGTGTCGTAGTGAATCCCTGTCTCATAGGCTCTAAATGAACCCCTAACTTCTTAGAAAAAGATGACAATACAAAAGAATATGTGGCACCCGTATCAAAGAGGACATATGCATTAATAGAAAGACTTGAGATCTGACCTGTGACCACATTAGAGGATTTAGCAGCCACCTGTTCTTTTGTCATGGCATAGATGCGGGCATTTGTAGGTGGGGCTTCAAGTCTTCCCTGACTAATTAATGGCGCTTCTAAGGAAGCTTGCATCTAATGGAGTTGGGCTTGTGTAGCTCTCTGTTGGGCTTGAGCATTCGTCAAGTTAGGAGAATTCTTAACAAAATGATCTTCTTGTCCACAGATAAAACATTGGTTTATTCCCATATGACATTCTCCAGGATGTTTCTTTCTCCATTTGGTGAATGGCTAATACTGCCTACTGTTATTATTGGGCTGCCCACCATTGTGCCTCTTGTTGCCTTGGTTTTGCTGGTTCTGAGGATTGCCCTTCCTCTTGTTATTCTTCCAATTCTAGTTGTTGTTGTTGTTGCTGTTACTGTTGCTATTGTTGTTGTTGTTATTTTGGTGTGGAGGGCAGTTATGGTTGTTTGCATTACTGGCTGGCTAACCTGACTGAGGCTTATTTGTTCTTAGCTTTGACAGGTGGAACTCGGCACATTGGGCCCTTATAACAACCTGCTCCTGGTTTCTTGGTGGACTTGCCCCAACAACAATTGCGGCAATCTCTGGTCTGAGAACTCTGATCTGCCTTTTGACCCTTTCACTTTCATTGCTAACCATCCCTGGGCAAAGACGAGCTAATTGATCAAATTTTGCCACCACATCTGTTACCGACATGTCTCCCTGGCGCAGGTTCTCAAACTCATCATAGTGCTTCCTGGTAATGTTCATGTGGAAAAACTTCAGTGTTGAATTCATGAACGAAGTCATCCCATGTTATCTCATCAACATTTCTACTCTGTTCAATTCCATCCCACCAAATCCTGGCCTCCATCGTGAGGCAGTATGAAGCACAGAGAACCTTCTCGTTGTCCGCGAAGCCCATGAGCCTCAAAGTGGCCTCAATTGTCTTTAGCCATCCTTGAGCGACAAGTGGATCCTTAGAACCTTCAAAATCCGCCTACTTAACCCTCTTCCATCTGACTAAGAGCGGTTCCTGATATGCCGGTCTAGGTTCAACAGCAAGAGCCGGGACTTCATTTTCTTATGGCTTGGGAGGAGGAGGAGGAGGCTCATTATTGCCTTGTCGGTCGCCGTTGTGACCGTTGGTCCTCAGTGCTGTAATTTCTCTTCTTTGTTCCTCAATTGCCTTTGCAGCCCAACGATCATCGTCATCAACCTTTCATTGGTTTGAGTGCAAGTTTGCATTCTTCTATGACCTTCCATTGTTGATTTCCTAAAAGAATTAGAAGCTTAAGAATAATCTTCTAATTTATGAGACAGGTTTTCACTACTAGGGCATTAATCATTAGGCAACTAATTCCTATACTTATCATCAAACTTGCATCTCATCATATAACCTTAAAACATACTTACTTGGAGGACTTGGACTAACGTGTGGTGATATGAATTAAAAACAGAAATTGCTCTGATACCAAAGCCTGTGACACCCCCCAAACGGACGCCACAGATGTCGTTACATCCTTAATACTTTTAAGTTTAAGATAAACTATATGATTGAAACTTTATTTGGAAAACATACCTAGGATCCATGCATCTCATTTTTTTTTAAAAAAAATTATAAATTACTTAATCATAAACATCCTTTAAATAGTTTACCAATACCATTGTAAATTAAATTAACTTTTTAAAATATCTTTAAAATCTGCATACACAGTTCGGCAGGCCGAACTAGATTGGCAGACCGATGTTCAACCATTGGCAGGCCGCCTGAGGCTTTGCAAAATAGGGTTTCAAAATCAATAAATTCAGCAGGCCGATACAGGGTAATAGGCAGGCCAGATCCATACATCGGCAGTCCGACTAGTAATGGTCGACAGGCCGAACTTGTTAAAAAAAATTGTTGAAAACCAGTCTCAATGTTTCAAATGTGGAAGACGATTTATAATATACTAAAGTTAAAGAGTCATAGTTCAAATCTTTAAAGCTCTTCAAATAAACATATTCAAAATATAAAATGTAGTTTATATCCTTTAAAAATAAAAATTCCTTCCTTGGCATCCTTCCATTTGCAATCCATCGTTCATGATTCACATGCCCGTTGTTGTCCTCCATCTAGTCCAAAACTTTCTTACCCTTATCTGCAACATGATATAAAACTATATAAGCAAACGCTTAGTAAGTACATTTTATAACTCATAAGTAAAAACATTTTATGAACATCATCATAATAGTGCACTAGCACAACTTCATATAGAACATATCTTTTGTTACGTTTTCCATATTAAATTTTTATTCCTTTTATCTTATGGGCCCAAGTGTTGCATCATAATCATCATTATAGGCGCGTCATCATGAGAGGAGAAGGGTAGCTAATCCTAAACCAAACATGAAATCATAACATAAACATGGGTATGCAACACTTATTTAAGTGATACTTATATATATATATATATATCTACTTTTATACTTTGAAATACGCCAACACCAAGCATGCATAACTTTTGAACATCAAATCTTTCATAAGTATCATAAAATGAAAAATAATCATCAAATCATCATAGTTATCATCATGAACATAATTTCAAACTTTTACAACCATATCATGTTGCAGGTGAGAATGAACTTACTTGTATAATTTACTTAACCTTAATTTGTAGGTGACATCGCCGTGGTCTCGATGTGCTCGCTCCTTGGTGTGTTCATGTCATACATTCATTTAAAATAACAATTAATATTTATTTTCAAGAGACCATGAAATCATCCAACACCACATAACATATCTCAAATTTCCATAATACATCCCACATACATTCATCTCTCAAAAACATAAATTCGTAATATGTTTCATTAACCATAAAACATTAAAACAAAACTATCAACACAAATGTTTCCTATCCTCCATGAATTCAAAGCTCAATAACTCAACATTTACACACAATTCAAGCTCTAAACTTGGCAGGGACAAAGTTAACAAATAAAGATATTACCATGATTTTTCTTTGGTGATAAAAATTCCATTTAGTATTTAAAATAATTCACATATTTCATGACACAAAATCTGCCAGCAATAGTTAGGCAGTGAACAACTCTAGACTCAGGTTCATTTATCACATTTTGATGTCATAGAAAAATCTAAAAAATTAAAATAATATTACTTAGCCTCCAAAATTTTTATGAAAACCTCTTATCATCTAAATACAGTACCACAAAAATTATCATCAACAAATAAAATCATTTGTTCATACAAAAACATCACACAACAAAAATTCCAACAATTCACTGATAGAACAATCACTGAACCTAATCTCATGAAAATTCAATAACGCATAAAATATTCATCATTTCACCATGAGACTTTCCAGTTCAACACTTAATATACCCATAAACATTTCTGCCAAATTTTGTAAAAATTAAAGCACATTTGCCCTATAAACAAAAACTACATTTTCAGCAACATAACAAATCAGCAATAATTTTCTGTGAGTGGCAGAGAGAAGAAAATTCAGAACTCAACGTAGAAAAGTCCAAATATGGTGAAATTTTGAGGGATAACACATAACACAGACACAAATAACATACTAAAAATTCAGAGCAATGGAAATTCCTAGATGAAGATATAGCAGTCAAATCAAGGAGGAAAAATACATTTTAGAATACCAAAAAATGAGTTCTTACCTTAAAACAAATTCCTTCTCAAACCTCCTTGAATTAACCCCAATGAGATTTCAATATTTCTTTAAGTATTTGCAAGAAAATAGAGGAGAGAAGAGGAAGAAATTCATGGAGGAGAAAGGAGAAAAGGAGAGAGAGAGAGTTTCTGAGAAGAATATTACATGAAAATAAATTAATTGTACAAGAGGAAGCTTATCCCCTTTTTTTATTATAGAAATTTCTGACTAATTAGAGGCAAATATCACGTGGGAATAGAGGGAAATTAGGAAAAATCAACAATTTTATTCTTACTTACCATATTTTTAACTTTCAAAAATAGGAAACCATCTCAAAATAATTCAATCATTCCCAAAGTCAAACATTCTATTACCAAAATTGAGGAATCAATCCAAAAATATGCCAATCAATCACCATTAATCATCCAATCATCAAAATCATCCTTGTCACAAAGTTTAAAAAATTTTTGCTGATTGCTCGTCAGCAGTCTTTGGCCTGCCGAAGTTGTGAGGTCCGGCCTGCCGTTCCGTGAGGATCATTTCGGCCTGCTGATCTTGAAGGATCGCCCTCCCAAACTGTCGTATCTTCTAAATATAACAAAACATCAATTAATTCACTAAGTAATTATCAATCATACCATGTTAATGACATGAACACCTTGAGTACATCAATTCTACGTGACCGTCACCTGTCATATTACTTGAAATAAGATAGTTAGTAACATAACAACACATATCAATTAAAGAAATTACTTTACGTCGTTACTCTTCCGTTACATGAAAATTTGGTGGGTGTTACATAACGCATATAAGAGGATATCAACAACTCCTAAAGAGGAGTTATGGTTCCATATCTATGAATAACAAGTCCACACTATCAAGAGTCATGCCTCCAACGTACCGGCATACGTACCAACATAAAATGTAGATGTCACCCTTTGGCATGTCAAAAGACATAAGTCAAGACAATGGGCCTATTATTTATCTCAGGATTAAGATAAGACACATATGATTGTCTAAAGTGAATTAATTTGCCAAGACAGAATTATTAATCTAAATTAATTATTCTTTATGTCCCAATCCAATACATCATCACATATGATAATGCACCAATGTTTCTATTCATGGAGTCCACCTCCGATGGCTAAGACAAACCATCTCCCATTAGGGATATAGACAACATAATAATCTTTGCATGAATAAAGCGCCCAACTTTATTCCCTCGATTGCGGATCTTATAATTTAGACTGTCACCTTTAGAATCATGTCTTTCGCATAATCTGTCCATCATATTCCTGATTCTAAAGGCTTAGACCAATAGTCTCAAACTTTTGTTTGCTTATCATACATTCAACAAATATGAACGTAAAGAGGACAACAATTTGGTATATGGATAATAAATAAACTTTTTATTGATAAAAATGTCTCAAAAACATATTACATTTTTACTCCTTAGGGCATACATGTCTAACAATCTCCCACTTGCATTAAGTAAGTAAATATGACAAATCTCACATCCACATAGCTTCCACATGCCTCTCGAAAACTCTTGCAGTTAATGTCTTCATGATGGATCAGCTAAATTGTCATCTAACGTGATTTTACACACAGCGATATGCCCACCTTCTAAGAAGTCGTTTATCACATGATACTTTCGATCAATGTGCTTACTCTTCTTGTGAAATCTTGATTCCTTAGCATAAGCTACTGCTGCACTGTTATCATAGTACAACGATAACGCTTTATTCATACCAAGAACTATCTCAAGATCCCTGAGGAACTTGTGAAGCCACACTACTTCTTTCGAAGCATCATTAGCTGCCACATACTCGGATTCCATCATTGAATCCGAAGTGCAATCTTGCTTCACACTTCGCCATGAAATGGCACCGCCGCTCAGAGTAAACACAAAACTCAAAGTTGATCTTCTCTAATCCAGACAGGATTGGAAATCCAAGTCAGTGTATCCTAGAGGAGTCAAATCCTCACTCGAATACACAAGCATATACCCATAAGTCCTTCTCAAGCACTTGAAAATATGTTTGACTGCAACCCAATGGTTTGGTCCTAGATTCGACTAAAATCGACTTACAATCCCGACTGCATAACAAATACCAGTCGTGTACAAAGCATGGTATACATGAGACTACCCACTGCCGAAGCATAAGGCACCTTCCTCATGTATTCTCTTTCTTCCTCAGACTTTGGAGAGTCTTTCTTAGAAAGAAAAATTCTAGATCTAGATGGTTGCCCACCTTTCTTGGAATCCTACATTACAAACCTTTTGAGAATTTTATCTATGTAGCTTGCTTGGGACAAAGCTATCATTTTGTTCTTCCTATCCCAAAAGATCCAGATACCAAGAACAAAATTAGCCTCACCCAAGTCTTTCATGTCAAACTGCTTAGTCAACCATAATTTGACCAATGACAATGCCCCAATGACATTGTTCATACACATGGTTATAAACCCACAAGATAGAGTGTCATCTACATAGAGTAGTAGAAATGCTACCTTTCCATCTTTAATGTGTTTGTGAACACATAGTTGATGCACATTTTGTGCAAACCTATAAGTCTTGATTACTTGATCAAATCTTATGTTCTAAGAACAAGAAGCCTGCTTAAGTCCATAAATTGACTTTAGCAACTTACAAACCTTACCCTCTTAACCCTTAGCCTTGAATCCGTCTAGTTGTTCCATATAAATGACTCATTAAGCTAGCCAATTAGAAAGGCCGTCTTGACATTCATCTGGCAAATCTTGTAGTTGATAGTTGCGACTATGGACAAGAGAATGTGGATGAATTTAAGCATGGCTACAGGCAAAAAGGTTTCCTCATAATCGATATCTTCCTTTTGCGTGTATCCCTTAGCTACAAGCCTAGCCTTATAGGTTTTGACTTTTCCATCCATCCCTGTCTTTCTCTTATAGATCCACTTACATCCTCTAGGTTTTACCACTTTGGGAATATCTACAAGCTCTTAGACTAGATTAGTCTCCATAGACTTCATCTCTGTATTCATGGCCTTTGTCCAGAGTTTCGAATCAACATCATCCATAGCCTCTTTGTAAGTGTAAGAATCCCTATCATGTTCATCGGTTTAGCCAAGAAGGCCTCATCATTGAACATATACCTCTCGAGTTGATGCATGATCCTCCTACTACGCCAAATCCCCTTAGGTTGTTGTTCAGGTTTGGTTGGTTTTTCTACACCAATTGGAGTGGTTCATTCAGAACCCCCGAAGTGATTGAATCACTCGCCAACTCCTCAAGCACTACTTTGCTTCGAGGCTTAAAGTCGTCCATGTAACTATCCTTAAGGAAAGTTGCATTAGTTGAAACCATGACTTTATTTTCCTTTGGGTTATAAAAATAACCTTCTTTGGTCCTTTTTGGATATCCTACAAACACACAAACTTCTGAACGTGCTTCCAATTTATTCGCGTCCTTAAACAAGACATGAGCTAGACATCCCCATATGCGAATATGGTTTAAGGATGTCTTTTTCCTCATCTACAACTCGTGAGGAGTTTTAGGAATCGATTTTGAAGGCACATTGTTCAAAAGATAACATGTGGTTTATAGTGCATATCCCCAAAAGGATAAAGGCAATGATGAATAACTCATCATGGACCTGACCATGTCCAACAAAGTTCTATTTCTTCTCTTAGCCACGCCATTCCACAGTGGAGTGCTTGGCACAGTTAAATGGGATAAAATCTTGTTCCCTAATAAGTGTCCCAAGAACTCATCAGAAAGGCATTCATTACCTCAATCGAATCAAAGTGCCTTTATGAGTCTACCCAATTGTTTTTCTACTTCAGCCCGAAACTCCCTGAACTTGTCATAAGTTTTGTTTTTGTGGTGCATTAGGTACACATACCAATACCTTGAGTAATCATCAATAAAAGTGACGAAATACTCATACCCTCCTTGTGCCCGGATGTTCATCGGTCCGTAAACATCACAATGCACAAGTTTCAATACCCCTTCAGCCTTATTGCCCTTAGACCCAAATGGTATTTTGGTCATTTTACCTTCCAAACAAGATCCATATCATGGTATAGATTCCACCTTCAAGTGACTTAAAGGTCCATCCTTTACGAACCTTTGAATCCTCTTTAGGTTAATATGACCTAGTCACAAATGCCAAAGATAAGTCTTATTAGAGTGAGAAGTTTTAAGTCTTTTAGAGTTATTTTCACTAATCTCAGTATTCAGTAGTAAGTCCATCTTAGGTTTGATAAAATATAGATTCTTTTGCATCCATCCATCACAGATAAAAGATTTATTTTTACGAATCACCACTTTATTATTAAAAGACACTACATAAGAGTCTTTAAATAAACAAGCTATAGAAATTAAATTCCTTTTAAGTTTAGGAACATAAAAACAATCTCGCAAAAATAAATTCCTATAATTATCAAAATATAGATAGACGTCTCCCACTGCTTTAGCTAAGGCCAAGGATTCATCGCCCATCCGAAGCGTGAAGTCTTTATGTAGCAGACTTCTCGTTTCTTTGAACCCTTGTAGAGAAACACAAACATGATTAGTTGCTTTAGAATCTATGACCCAAGTGTCACTGGATTCCTCAACCAAACAAGTTTCAACAACTAAAAGATCACACCTACCTCCTCGGGAAAAGAAGTCCTTATAATTCTTCTTAATGTGCCTAACCTTCCCGTAGAAAAAGCACTTTAGCTTCTTCGAGTTCTTCTTTTTCTTCTTCTTGTTCTTGCCATTTGCAGGAATAAAAGACTTTCCATTCTTGGCCCATTGCTTCTTTCCATTCCCTAGATTAGGATTGGAACCAAAGGCAGCTGCCAAGTTAGCCTCACCACTAGTAGGAGATTCCCTGATCAAAAGTTTAAACTCCTATAACTGCTTCATTAACTCTGTTAAGGTCATATCCCGTCTATTGCTTAAATTAAATGTAGGTCTAAATGGAATAAACTCCTTAGACAGAGTCTCAAAGACCATAGTCATCTGAGTTTCAGCATCAATGTTAGCTCCATTGGTCTGAGCCTTAGCGAAGTAACCCATGACTAACATCATATGCTCCTTTACAGATGTCCCCAGTCTCTGTTTGCAATTTAAGAGTTTTCGAAGCACCCCTTGCCGCTTTGTTAAGGCCTAGCCTCCAAACATGTCTTCAAGATTATCCAAGATCTGCCTAGCAGTCTCATAATCTTCATGTTGAGCCTGTAGCACGTTGTTCATGCTGGCCATAACATAACAGCAGGCCTGATCATTAGCATCTTTCTAGTGATCATACGCTTGGATTTGCTCATTAATAGAATCTCCATGGGCTCGGGAAGACACGTTGTTGTCAGCACAAATTTTAGTTTCTCAAAGAATATGACGATATTCTGGTTCCGTTTCCAATCATTATAGTTCTCATCGGTTAATTGGTTTTTGTCAAGTATCAATGATAAAGTGTTTTTAGACATTTTTACTCTACAATAAAGAATTATATACCAAACATAAGCAAACATACAAAAATAAATTAGTAAGATAACACAATCATGTAAAATATACAAATGTGTTTATTTGTCAAAACCTTGAAAATATCACAACCTTACAAGGATAATTCCCAACTTAGAATTCAACAAGCCGCTTAGGGGAGACTTGCCAAATTCAATTAGGAATACGAATTTCTCCTGATTAATATATGCGATCCAAGACTCGTATGATCCAACATGCATTAATAATCGTTTCTTTGGCCATCAATTCTATTAATAAAGCTCCTAAAGAAGGTTAATAATAAAATTAACATGAGTGTATAACCATCATTTCAATATTTATCCATGATTTATAATCACTACCTAGGGGTGTGCAACCATAAATCATGCTAAAATATCTTATCCTCTCGGAGATCCAACTTGGTAATGATGAAGTCCCTTCCTAGGGGTTAGAACGACCATGTGCTACCTATGGACCAACGATGGAGGCCATAGGTCCTTTCTTCAAAAATCTTTTCCCACTCAATCTTTTGAAATCATGGTTTATTTTAAGAACATGCATGAACAATTTTTAAGAACGACACTCCCCAATCTATATATGATATGTTATGAATATACATGGCAAATCATATTATAATGTAGACAAGCCAAGCAATCATGCAAAGCCACAAGCAAAATAATAATAAATAACCGTAATATTATGGTTCCAACCTAGAGAAAAGAAAATAAAGATTACAAGAGAATAATTAAAACATATTATTGGTTCTTCATCCTTGAATCTTCAAATTGTATCCTTCTTCATGCAATGTCCATTTTCAAGTATTCAATCCCATATAGATCTAATACTCCATATTTCTGGTCATATCTAAATTTAATGTTTCTCAAAATTGTACCAAATATAAAAATAAAACTGCACCAAAAAATGTACCTTTTTTGAAAAAATTTACAGCTCTCTACCGTCATGCTAATCTGTGTGATCGGCCTACCAATCATGACCCTCTCGCCTACCGAACCTCATAGTCTAGCCTGCCGGTCATGACAAATCAGCTTGCTGCCAAAACCGTCAGAATTCTACCTTGTATAAGGCCTGCCGATCCCAGAGGTTCGGCCTACCGGTCTGCGACCATTGGCCTATCAAACCTTCAGGTTTGGAATCATGCCGACCTAGCAAAAATCACATTTTTTAGAAAATATAGTTTTTAATGCAATTTATCAATTTTGTTTTCAACAATTCAAAAACATAAAATTAGAGACTTAAGAAATACTTGTGGAACGCTATCATCCATCTTCTAGATCCATCTTCTTTGAATGATTATTTAATTACAAAATTCTTACAAATTTAAAATTAAATAATAATTCCTAGATGAAGATAATAGTCCGCCATCTAATTACATGAAAAACCTATATACATATTTTAACCTCTAAGGAACTATAATTGGCATAAATTAATTAATTAATAATTAATTAAATAATAATTTAATCAACCATAATTAATTAATAAACATTTATCATATAATACAGGAGAACATATAAATATATAGAAACTCTAGAGTGCCAACTCTCTAAAAAATTAAATTCAACCATAGGAGATATCAAGATCCTATAATTTATTTATATAGCATGATCACAAACTTACAAATTTATGTAAAAACTATGGCTCTGATACCAATTGTTGGAAAAATAGTACACAGCAAAATTTTAAAAAATTTATATACCAGAGTAATTTTTAAAACACAAGTTCAACACGCTATATGCATAAATTAATCAATCCCACTAACCTCGTTTGCCAAAAAGCTCTCGCAATCTATGAAGAGAAAGGCGTTCTAGAAGAGCCTCAACCAACTGATCTTCTTTGCTATTCTCTATCCACAATTGGAGCGTGTGTGGGCACACGTCGTTCAGCTTTTCCCCGATGACTCTTCTTCCAACCAATCGAGGAAATCCAGAACTAAGGTTCATGATTTGTGAATAAGAGCTCTCAGGTAGTTTCAAAGACTCACAGTATAGAGTGCTTACTCTTAATTCCTCAACTAATCTATATAACTTATAAGTCTCACTCCCTTATTTATAGAGGTTGGGCCCATGAGTTAGTCTTTATTAGATAAGGCCTTAAAAAATTTGAATCAAGATCAAATTAGGATCAATATCTGATAAAATTCACGTCTAAAATGCTGATAAAAAAATTCGCTCAGTAGGCAGCCCAAACTGGCGGATCGGCCTGCCGAACTTACTCCATCGGCAAGCCAAACCTGAAGATCAGCCTGCCAAACTAATGATAAATGATCCCTGTGAATCTTTATTTCCCATCCGAGATTCTTAGGATAGAGCCTCAGTTTTAATTCAAATAATCCAATAGAGAAGTTATCTGATGAAAATAGTCATATCTAGATAATCTCTAGGAAAATAAATATTCTTGATAATTCAACAAGTTTATCTTGAATTAATTTATTCAAAATTAATTCAATCAATAAACAGACATAAATCATCTGATTTGATAATTCAACAAGTTTATCTTGAATTAATTTATCACAAAATTAATTCAACCGATAAATAAACATAAATTATCTGATCCTATCGAATTTTAGCCAATTTAATAATTTGACATAAGTCACCAATTTATTAGACAAGTACGCCGTATCGTTGCAGGATTTATTATAAGCTAGCAAAGGGGACCTAATGGACTTATATAGTTTAAGTTCTCGATAATTATAAAACCCAATATCCCAGATATATATTTCATAATTATCAACTCTAACGCAACTCTACTAAAAGCTTAGAGCTGCACTATCGAACTATATAGAATTACGAAGCCCAAATAGTTAAGTCTCCATGACATATCACAATGTATTATATCTCAATAGGATTATCCATAGTCAGTTTAAAGATAAATTTTGACTTACCTTCCTGATTATTTTTATCTTACGTTCCATTATCACACCATCGAAAAAACTTACCATCCAAAGATAGTATACCATTCAGTTACACCTATGTATCTAAACAGTTGAGCGCTCCAGTTTTTCAATTACAGGATAACGTATATAAGAGGATATCAACGACTCCTAAAGAGGAGCTATGGCTCCATATCTATGATAACAAGTCTACGCTATCAAAAGTCATGCCTCTAACGTACCGGCATGCGTACCAACATAAAATGTGGATGTCACCCTTTAATACATTAAAAGACATAAGTCATGACAACGGGCCCATTATTCATCTCAGGATTAATATACAACACATATGATTGTCTAAAGTGAATTAATTTGCCGAGACAAAATTATTAATCTAAATCAATTACACTATATGTCCCGATCCAATACATCGTCACCTATGACAATGCACCAATGTTTCTATTCATAGAGTCCACCTCTGATAGCTAAGATAAACTGTCTCTCATTAGGGATATAGACAACATAACAATCTTTGCTTGAATAAAGCGCCCAACTTTATTCCCTCGATTGCAGATCTTATAATTTAGACTGTCACCTTTAGAATCATGTCTTCCGCATAATATATCCATCATATGCCTGATTCTAAAGGCTTATACCTACAATTTCAAACTTTTGTTTGCTTATCATACATTCAACAAATATGAACGTAAAGAGGACAACAGTTTGGTATATGAATAATAAATAAACTCTTTATTGATAAAAATGTCTCCAAAAACACATTACATTTTTACTCCTTAGAGCATACATGTCTAACGAGTACTACGTTAAAGGTGTACATATAGACACGTTAATATAGTTAAGTGAAATTAGTAAGCCCTTATTTAATTTAAAGAGTTTATTATTAGTAAAATCAAGAAATTAACATTGCAAGCACTAAGAACTTAGTCCGTATTAGTTAGAGTCGAGAAAATCCTAAAATTAAATAATGTAATTTATATATTTAAGCCAAGGATTTTCCTAAGATGATATCGTGTTTGATTTTTATGAAGAAAGGATTTATAGAATTAAAATAAATATTCTAAAATTCTATAGTAAATTTTAAAAGTTAAATTTATTAACTTTCATGATTAAATAATTTGGCTGATAAATTCTACCATGACTTGAGATGGAAGAAATTTCAGTCTATACATAACTTGAGAAATTTAATTATAAGAATTTTTGAATGTAGTACGAAGTTAGCAGTACATCGAGAAATACTCTAACACACATTAGGTCCTTAATTGCTAATCAATTTAAAATTTGAGCTATGCGAATAACAATATCGGTAGAAAATGCTATGTGCACTCAGAAAATGAAACTGTCAAAAACTATGTCATTACTGAGTCTAGATACTAAAAAGCCAAGTATAGATTTTTTATTAAGCCTAGAATAAATTTCTAGACTCAACCCAATCAAAATTGGTATGTGATTAAGCTTATATTAATGGTTCATAATGTGGTTGGCATGCCACTGCATTTGAAAAAAATAGGAGGAGGCCTGTTAGATATTAAAATTTTCTGTCAGCTAAGTTAGTCATTACTGGCAATACAAAGAATTATCTGCTTAAGGGGAATCTTGCAAGAAAGCATAAGGTACAAATAGTAACCCTTGATTTAAGCTTCACATAATGATGATTGTCCTTGTTGCTTCTTTGAGTCACAAAAACCACCCACCACATGAAGGAAAGGAGCCACACTTAAGGGGTTTTAAGCCAATTTTTAGTTCATCTATGTCTCATAGAAGCTTAATTAATCATGATTTAGGTGAAGCAATTAGATTAAGCATTGGTCTGTAAATAGGTGAGCCATCAAAAGACCTCATTTTGGTCACCATTTCTCTCCAAAACCTCTCCTAAAACCAACCACCCCTCAAGAAGGATCTTCAAAATCTTTTTCACCATTTTTCTCCTAATCTTTACCATTCAAGACCAAATCAAACTCAAGTCTCACTAAGAAAATTTTGTCCCATTTTCTTGCCCAAGAACCGGTTCTCCTCTATACGAATCTTCAAAAATTTTCCCTCCATTTCATCATAAGATCACTTATCAAAGAAGAAGAAAAAGGGGAAGAATAGGTAAGGAATAAAAGAAGGAGAAAGTTGGTTCTTTTGTAGTAAGCTTCATGGGTAAATTTCAATCCTTTTTCTTTTACTTAGATAAACCAAGATTAGATTTTTATAGGAAATGTTGGTATTTTAGAGTGTTGGCAAAGAAGGAGGAACTAATGGCCTTAGATCAAATCTCCAAGGAATTGTCATCAAGGGTAGGAATCCTAAACTTTGTGCTTAAATTTACTAAGATTAAAGTTTACATTTTATGAGTGATTTGATGATTGGGTGAGGAAATAATTTACAATAATTATTTATGTGTTAGTTAGTTTAGTTTATATATGTATGCGATGTAAAAAGTTAGTAGATATATGATAGATTTAAGTTTCTAGAAGTTTTAGTTTGTGGAAAATTTTCCACAAACTTTGAACTCCTAAACTGAGGCCTTAGAGTCGTTTTTTAAAACTTTTCTGAACACAAAACTTTTGGTTTTCGAGGTTTTAAACAAAACCCCATGACTAAACCAAAACTTAGTTTTGACTCTAAATAGGCTTTTTAAACAGTTTTTATGGACTGCCCAAAAACCCAAAAACTACACATAACTAGTCCCAAAACTGCCTTAAACAGTTTGTGAAAAACTACCAAAAATAGTTTTGGAGTACTGATTTTGTTTTGATGTTTTTAGACCATTTTGGGTCCTAATTTCATATTTTTTCAAACATAAAAATTTTAGATTTTAACAAGACAGACAACTTTTATGAAGAAACTTTATTTAAAATCTACATCTAGAATATAGTTATTCACAGTTTTACAAAACTGTCCAAAAACCGTATTTTTGAGTTGAAAAGAGTTTTCAAGTTTTGGGTCATTTAAGACCGAGTTGTAATTTTCACCAAATATGAAAGTTTTAGTTTTCAACAAAATGAAGAACTTTCATGAAGGAAGTTTTGTAAAGATCGGCCTTTAAAATGAACAAAACTTTTTAATCGGTAAAGTTTGCGAAGTTTAACCGAGTGATAATTATGTCAAGATGGTATTTGGGATTTTAAAACAAGCATGAAAATCATTATGTCATATATTTAAAACAAGCAATTTTTACAGAGAAAAAATTTAGAAGAAAAACTGCCTTTAATATATGATTTTACATTAACTTTCTAAAACTAATGAAAAAGGTACCTTTTAGTACCAGTTTTTATAAACAAAGATCGCATAACTGTAGAATCTTATTTTTTAATAAACCAAGAAATTACAACACTTTAGACAGAATATATAAGCCCAAGATTTAGTGAGTTACCAATTTTGGGTATTATTTTATAGAGAGATTTTTATTCAAATCTTTAAATTAAAAGGATGAAATTTCTAAGGATAAACTTTAATAGTTTCTAAACTAATACTAAAACCACAATCATAAATACCCAATATGCTAGAGTCCTAGTACCAGGATGCTAGGCACGGGTCCAATACCTGTTTTATTTTAAAAGGCCGCTCAAATCATAGTTTCAACAATATAGTGTATAGGACGTCATAGGATCATTTTAGGCATAATGGGCTTTGAACCAATTATGAGCCCATTAAATGAATTAAGAATATGTTTAATTAGAACTAAGTTCATGAATCATGAGTCTAGTGAATGTCTAATATTGAGGTCATATAGATTCAGCAATGATAGATAACTAATTAATTGTTTTAAATTAATTAATTATCAACTTTCATATGAACTAATGGCAATTAAGGAAAAATTTAAATATTATGAGGATTTAATAAAATAATTAATCCTTGTAATAGAAGTAGTTAATTTTATGATCCTTTGGTAAAAAGAATTATGATATAAGGGAATGATCAAATTCTTATGGTTATGCAAAAAAAAATTAAAATAGCATAAAATAGATTTTTCACACACACTCTTAATGTATGTTTTATACAGAATTGATTCACATAGAAGACAAGGAATTCAAGACTAATAAAGAAACATACTACAAGAAAAAAGGTAAGTATCAATCTCACCTATAGTAATGAATGGTTTTTAAATAAAATGTTTTTACATAATTTCTAAAATTATTAAACACATGTTCAGTGTTATGCCCTGCCATAATTTTGTTAGGTCATATATACCTATTTAATATGTGATGTGTTAACATATTGTTAGGTCATGAATGATGTCTGATGTATACTGTATTAAAATATTGTAACGCTCCAAAATTTATTTAATGTTAATGTAATATAAATGATGAATTAGTGTGCCATAATTAATGTTTTAACATTAATTTGATTACTTGGTTGGATTTTGAATTTTAGGTTGTTTTGTTAATTTGATGAATTCAAATTATTTCTTATTGTTTTAAAATGATGTTTTGAGTTTTAAAACACAACAATTTGTAAAATGTTAAAAATATTCTGTTTAAAAAAATTGTGGGTGGTATTTGGTTTTCGTACAGTAAAACCGCCCACAAATTTTCTCTATTTATTTCCTTTTTTCCCCTCCTCTCTCCTCACTCTCCCTGATCTCACTCTCTCTCCTCTCTCTCTGCTGTGAGCTCTCTCACTCACTCTCTCTCTCTCTCGGTTTCTCTCTTCTCTCTCAATTCTCTCTCAAATTTTTGAATCAAAATTCGAATCCAAGCTTCGGGTTAGCAAGGAGGAAGCTCGGGAACGTGATTTGGTAACCAAGAACGCGGATTGAAGCTTCGATTCGAGGTTAGTTTTGAAATTTCTAAACTTTTTCCAAAATTTTCAATTTTATGCATTTTTGAAATCTAGGTTTTGCTTGAGCTTAGAAAACCTTTGATTTGAGTTAAATGAACTTAGAACAACTAGAATCTAAGCTTAGATTGAAGAAAAACGGATTGGATTCAAGATTTTTCATTTTTCTCCTCATTTTCCCATTTTTGGATTTTTGAGATTTTTGAGTTTAAATCTTGTTTAAATGAGTTCAAAAGTGTTCAAACATGTTTTTCTATCATCTATGAATGTTTTTCATGCCTGAGATTTGAGAAAAATAGGTTAGAATCAAGATTTGGATTTTGGGGACCGAAAAACCCGTGGCTGGAATTTCTGGGTTTTCTTAGTTCGGCAGGCCGAACTGCGTGTTCGGCAAGCCGGATTAAGGATCGGCAGGCCGGAGTTCATCTGTCTGACAGGCCGAACCTGGAGATGTCTGGCCGACCGGACCTGGCTTTCGGCAGGCCGAACTGAACAGTTCGGCCGGCCGAAGCAGGGAGTCCGATAGGCCGCCCAGACAAGGAAAATTTCGTGATTTTTCACCCGTTTTTACTATTTTGAACCCTGATTTAAATTCCAACCTTATAGAATGATTTTAAAGATACAAATGGCACACTAGGTCATCATGAAATGGTTTAGTAACATAGAATGTCTCGAACTAGATATTGATCGACTTAGTGTGTATCTAGGATTGTTCGTGGTTCCGCGAAGCTAACGTATAGCGGACCGGGATTACGGTGTGGGGCACCGGCATGAGTATCGAGGTATGACTTCTACCCCATTCTTTGGTAGCCTAGTTTCAAAATGATTTGGCTTTAAAAAGGATTTCCATTAAAATGTTTTCAACGGTTGTTTGAAAATGAAATTATCAGTTATATTCTAATATACCGTGAACTGAAATGAACTTCATAATAAATGTAAATGACAATACTCGGTAAATGGGTTTTGAATGATGATAAAAATAAACACATAGGCATGATGCCATATCAGAGATCGGGTCGTGTAGCGATCGACCTTGGAGGCAGGTCCCGAAACCCAGCTGGGCCGCTACGGTGGTGATATTCTTATGGTTTGCCTAGGAAAAGAAAATGATATTTCTGGTTGTCCGAGTAAACTGTTTTGGGTAAGAACGGTTTTATTTAAATTTATTTACTTATTTATTGAAGGTTTCTTTCAAATAATTCCTAAATAATGAAATGTTTCTTTAGATTAAATTATCTAGTAAAATGTAGTCCTACTAAGCCTTTCGCTCACGTTTTATTTGTTTTAAATTTTCCCCCCTTCTAGGTGGTTTTCCATTTAGGTTCGGAGAGGATTCGACGGACCAAACTCAGGAGTAATAGAATAATTAATTTATCTTTTGTATCATTTAATCAAGGCATGTAATGTTTTTAACTTTCTTTGTGATTAGACTGTAGTTGTATTATTATATTGTCAGTACCATGTGTGTGCACAAGTTGTGGGTCTGTGGGACCCATACTCGCTATGTTTAATATTTATTATTTATTTTCATATAATAGCTTTCTTCGAACTTTTCACATTTTATCATGTAATTCAACCCCTAAACTCGTGATTTTTAATTAAATTCTCTTTTAATTAATTTAATTAACCCGCCACGTCACCTCCCGTATTCCGGGGCGTGACAAATATATTGTTTACTCACTTTCAGTTAAGCATGTTTTTAGTATTGGTATATAGTGATATGTAGTAACATATCATATTGCATACACATAATAAGACAAGTGAAACTAAATAAGATACGTTAAGAGTGTCCTACCAACCTCTCGACCTATGGTGAGGCTTAAGTTTTAAAATATCACAGTGTTGTTGGGACTTTGCAAATCCTAACTCCTCGATGATCGTGATACAATTTATGATCTCAATATCATTAAGGACCTCGCGAACCCTGACGTCTCGAAGATCACACGCAACCGGTACGATAACCCAGGCCTAAACAATAAGATAAGATAAAGCTTAAATAATTAAGCATAAAAAAAGTCAATAAGCAAGCATAAAATGATCATGCATAGATTTAATTAAATGATCTTCAAATTGTTTTGTGAGTTGAACTTCTTACTTGCTAAGCGAAAGCTCATTTAAGTATATGTATGTTGTAACTAAAGAACTTGTCAACATCATTTGATTGGGTAGTGACAAGCGACGGACGAATGATAAAGATGAGAATAAATACCGCTCATGTAAAAATGTATTTTCAGCATTATGTTTTCTTTTATAAAACTTTGTATGTGTGAAAATTTAAGTAGTATTACGTAATGAGCTTTAGAGACCGAGGTTGTAATCATTCGACCTTAGATTTTAAAAAAAAAAGAGTTTAAGACTTTCAACAAGAAATATATATATATATATATATATATATATATGGATATTGCAATGGAAAATGCAACAAATACACGTAAATTAGAAATGTTTTTAAAGTATCATTTTAAATTAAAAAAAGTATTAAAAGAATAATTTTTAGGAAAATCATCACACTAGTTTTAAAAGATTAAGTTTTAATAAGTTATTGTTATATCAGTTTTTAAAAGAATAAATTCAAGAAATTATATTACGCTTTAAAATTTATACAAAAAATTATGTTTATGATTAAAAAAAATATTCTACAAATCTAAGCACCTCATGTTAAAATATGTTTAAGTGTTAAGATTATATAGTTAAGTAAGGACCACGTAAATAGGGTCGTTATATATTATATGTCACATATGATATAAATCAATATTTTACATAGATAAAAGATCAAAATACAATTTCTTTTTTTCATCTCTCTCCCCTCTCACTTCTCTTTCTTTGTCACACCACAGACATGCGCATGTTGTCACTGTTGACGTTCGTCGTTGTTGTCACTTGTCACAGCGTCACCAACATCGAAGAAGAATGAAGCACCTCGCAACATCATAGCATCACCAAGATTAGAGAACGAAAGTCATCGTCTTGCCTGTAGCAACATCGCCAAGATTGCAAGCGATCGTGATGCTGATCTTTTAGTTGTCGCCAATCACTATCCTCATGCTCGTTTCTCTTCTCTTGCAACACCTTCGGCAATGGCGACATGAGTTCCTCTGCCAGAGTTTGTTGCGTTGTAAATCTGAACCATATAGAAACGATAACATCGGAGATGGACAACGAGCGGAGAGAGAAGAATGGCTTCAACAAGCGGCGGCACTGGGCAGGGGCAAGGGCAAGTCGGAGTAGCAAAAGAGAGAGAGAGAGAGAGAGAGAAAAGAAGAAAAATCGAGAACCAGAGGAGAAAAAGTAAAGGAGAGAAAAAGCAAAAAAAATCAAATTTGAGTGAATATTTTAATCTGTATAATTATTTAATTTGTACAATTGACATTAATTTTGACATTTACTGGCATATTAATTTATTTATGACAATTGTTAACAAAAGTTTGAAAAATTTGACATTTTTTACAATTTTTGAAAAAGATAACCATAGAGTGATAAAAAAGTAAAATAAAGTTAACAAATTAAAATATATATTTAATATTTATTGTATTGTTAACTTAATTTAAAATTTGTTTAAGTCAAGCCCGAGCAAAACTATTGGCTTCCTCATTGAGGGGGAAAAAAAAGATAACATGCATGAAAATGAAGAGAAATATAATAAACGTAAAGTATTTATTTTTTTAATTGAAATTTATATAAAAAAAAAATATGGTTAGTTTAGTTGCTTTTAGCGGCTTGAATATCCGAAAACAAACTAATTAAACATTACCAATCATTTTTTCTTGCCCTTTTCGTTACAGTGAACTGGCTTACGACAACAGAAATGGTAATGTTTAAGATATTAAGAAATAATCTAAATAGGAAATTACTGCACAGTAGAAAATGGAAATGGATGTCCAACAGGAAAAGCAAACTCAACTGCAAAGTGCTGGCCACGTAAAATTTCAGAAAAACATCCAAAACACCAAAAGAAGATATTCGTTGACAAGTGTCATCTGCATGGCCTTAGACTAGTACTTCAAAAAACCATCCTTTTTTACTCAACTCTTATCTTCCTGTCTCTTCAACTTCATTCTTTCTTTCTTCCTGTATCTCCCTCCAAATCAGTCCTATTCCTTCTCAACCAGATCTTCTCACGCTAAACCCTTCTTCCTTTGTCCACTTTACACCCACATTTTTCTGCTTCTCTCTCTCTTTTTCTTCATCTCAGAAGGTATGTCTGCAGGCTCTGCTGCTTCCATGGCGGTGGCAGAGGTGTCATCACCTTCCTCCACCAAAACCCTTCTCCTTAAGTCGTCTCAGCTCTCATTCTCATCGACCCATCTTCACTATCGTGGCCGCTCTTCTTTTCGACCTATTCCCACCTCTCAATCCGCCAGAATTTCTTGCTCTGTTGCTCCAAAGTAAGCTCTTCTATTCACTTAAACCCCACAAATTTTTTTTCCTTTCTTTTTCGTTTTATTAAGCTTTTCATATTTTTTTTTGTTTGTTTGTGCTAATTCTCAGTCAAGTTCAAACTCCGATTCCGGTTCAAGCTAAAGATCCGAAGATCAAGTCTGAATGTTATGGCGTGTTCTGCCTTACTTATGATCTCAAAGCTGTAGGTTATTCTTCTTCACTTTGTGTACAAAAATAAAAAAATAAAAAAAAAAAAACACTTGTGTGTGTGCAGGGGTGGAGCCGCTCACGAAGTAGGTGGGCGGCCGCCCTGAACTTTTATTTTCTTTTAAATTTATACATGAAGTTTAATAAAACTGGTGTTTCACCCTTTTAAAATTGTACATAGCCCCTCTTGAAATTTATATTCTGTCTCCCTTTAAATTCTCTCTCTTTAATTGCTCCACCTCTGCCCCTCTGACTGCCCCGTCCTGACTAATTTTTCTGGCTCCATATTGGATGTGATATTTTGTTCTGTTAGAAGTGTATTAATTAATGTTGTCTTGTTTGTGTTTGACAATATGTATGGCCTAATAGATTCTTTTTTGCTTAACTAGCAGAGTTGGTTTCTATATTCATCTGAATTACATTTGGTTGTGCTTCTGTTAATAACTCGTTCCATTGTTATTGTTTCTTACTCCTTAAGTAATATTGGTGCATTTCAAACGTTTAAAACTCATTAGTTTAAAAATGTTGTTATTACTTGATTTGTGCCCAATGGACCATTTTCATATCTCATTGCTTTAAAATACTTCAACTCCTAATGCAAGATGAGCTGGAAAAGATTGTTTTCTTGATTCACTTGCTTATGGTTATATTCATCTGCAGTGATGTGTTCTTTCAGATAAATGTTTGAAGTTTTATTTATCAAAACATTTTAGTAATAAGCTTTCTTTAATTTTCTCAGGAGGAAGAGACGAAATCCTGGAAAAAGATGATTACAATTGCAGTTTCAGGTGCTGCTGGAATGATCTCTAATCATCTACTTTTCAAAGTAAGTGTTCCTAGATCAAACTCGCAGATATTTGCTTGATTTTGGAATCTCTGAATATAGTTTTTCGTTCTTCTCTGAAGTACTTTCTTGAGAAAAGCCATATTTTATGGCTTTGACTAAAAGCTCATTTATGGGGTCAAATCTCTCCCGAAAGGTCATCCACACAGTCCCTATGTATTGGTGTTGATTTGCTTGATTTGCTTTGGAATATAATGATTGCTGCTTATCTCTAAAGCTTGGAACTTACAATCTTGTGAACATCAATTTTCTATCATTATTGGGGGTTGCATAATCTCGGTCGATGTAAATTTTCTAGCATGAATTTCAACGACATTTTAACATTTGAAATCTTGCTTGTTTGTCATGCCAGCTTGCATCCGGTGAGGTTTTTGGTCCTGACCAACCTATTGCATTGAAACTGTTGGGATCTGAGAGATCACTCCAGGCTCTTGAAGGTGTGTTTCTTAGTAGTCATTAATTTCAAAAGAATTTACTCTGAACTTATGTTAAATTTAACATTTAGGAAAACTTATATTTAGTTAAGTTTACTACATCTAACAGTTTTAAAAAAATGGATCTTCTCTTTTTGATTAAGAACATGAAGAAAAATGTTGAGTTCAAAACGGCGACGTTTATAAGCATGTGAATATGATCATGTGATCATTTTAAGCATACAGTTGAACCAACTAGAGGACAGAGGCTTAAAGCTGAATTAAATTAATTCCTGTACTTCCCTCTCTACTTCCCTAACAATGATTTTTTAATGTACCAATAAAACTACGTTGTTCATCATAATACGCTTGCTTCTAAGACTGATAACAAACTCAATCATACAGGAGTTGCTATGGAATTGGAGGATTCCTTGTATCCCTTGTTGAGAGAGGTAAGTATAAGCATTAATCCGTATGAGGTTTTCCAAGATGCGGAATGGGCTCTTCTAATAGGAGCAAAGCCTCGAGGACCTGGAATGGAACGAGCTGATTTGTTAGACATAAACGGACAGATCTATGCTGAGCAGGTTTGCATTTTGATAGCAGCCATGCCTCCTCACTATTGAACAAGTGATTGTACACAGTTCCATTCTTCATGCATTCTTTAATTGTGACGTCCCAGGGAAAAGCTCTCAATGAAGTTGCATCACGTAATGTCAAAGTTATAGTGGTTGGCAACCCCTGCAATACCAAGTATGGGAATTTCTTCTTTGGGAGAAGGGGGGACTACTTTAATTTTTTTGCAAGTACATAAAACTATGCAATTCTATGTAATGCTTGATTGTGTTTTTGTCGTTGTGCAGTGCACTAATTTGTTTGAAAAACGCTCCAAACATACCTGCAAAGAACTTCCATGCTTTGACACGGTTGGATGAAAATCGAGCAAAATGTCAGGTGGAAATCGGTCTTGGGCATTACACTCATTTGTTCATATCTTCTACTTTTTATTGTTGTAGTGCAAAGTTCAAAAATGTCCTTCCAAAGTTAGAATTGATTTTTGCAGCTTGCCCTTAAAGCTGGGGTGTTCTACGATAAGGTGTCTAATGTGACAATCTGGGGAAACCACTCAACTACTCAGGTCATAAAAGGATTCTGTTGTAAGAAGTAAACGCTATGCGTGCATAGAATACCTTTCACTTTTTACTTGAAAGGACTGTATCTTTTGACCAGGTTCCAGACTTCTTGAATGCTAAAATAGATGGATTGCCTGTGAAAGAGGTCATCAAGGATGACAATTGGTTAGAGGAAGAGTTCATGGAAAAAGTTCAGAAGGTAAGAACTCAGATAATTTACCTCCATGAATGAACAGTCATTTCACTTTTCACAACCAATTTAATTACAACTTCAACCACTACAAAATATATTTGATTTGCAGAGAGGTGGGGTGCTCATCAAAAAATGGGGAAGATCTTCGGCTGCATCAACTGCGGTGTCAATCGTTGATGCCATAAAATCTTTGATTACTCCAACCCCTGAGGGCGACTGGTTTTCTTCTGGGGTAAGTACAGTTTTCTTTCTGTGCATACTATCACAGTAATTTTTCTGACAGAGTTGCAACACTTTTGGGTGGGTGCAGAAAATCTTTTTGAAGATCAACTCCTTGAAACCTTTGCAGCAATAAAATTAGGTTTCTTTTACGTTTTTAACCCCAGAATATTTACTTAATTAGCAAGTTTCCCTCTAGACTTTTAGTTGTGGAAAAATACCTTCATGATTTAACAATATGTTGCAGATTTCTTCTAATTCGATGAATGATATTAAAATTTAGAAGGAAATTGTCCCATACACGTGACATGACATGCTCCGGTCGTCATCCGAAACTTCAATCTCTTTCTCTAAGAGAACTCAGATAACGTGCACGAGGGCTTTTCTTTCCAAATTTTAAGCTGTCATCGATTTGGGGGCAATCTAAAGCACTTTGATAAATTCAGGAGGTAGTTTACCATAATTTAAATTTGACAGGATAACTTGCCAGTTGTGAAGTTTAGGTGGCAGATGTGCCAAATATTTACTGTCTTCTTTGCAAAGAAAATGAAGGAAGAAAACGGAAAAAATAGTTGCATGCTCTAAAATTATGACAAGTATAACAGGTTCGTAGAGAAATTCATCAATGGGTGACGATGGTTACTTATATAATGGATTAAACATAACTTTGCAGTTACTTTGTGACATCCCATTTGTGTAGTAGTGATGATGATCCTTAGGCTCCAATTCTCGCAAATTTTGTATTCAATTGCAGGTTTACACTAACGGAAATCCTTATGGCATAGCAGAGGATATAGTTTTCAGTATGCCATGCAGATCAAACGTAAGCTTGGGTTTGTGATTTTATTCTCTCATTGTGTGTGCTCAGAATACAACATTTCGTAGCTCTATTAAGTTATTTCCATTCTCTAGGGAGATGGTGACTACAAACTTGTGAAGGACGTAATATTCGATAACTACCTCCGGAACCGAATAGCCAAGGTACCGTTTGTTCAATGAGTCTTTTGCTGTAGATACAGCGACAAGATCAAAAATAGATCAAAGGCATATTGGTCACCAAAACAAAAATCATCAATGCTCCCATATGAAAGAGGGCTTACTCTAAACTCTGCTACTTTTTATCCAAAAAAAAAGAGAGAGAGAGAACAAAATAACATACTTGTTTGGCATAGCAAATTGTTTTATTGTAAGACAAAAGAAAGGCTAAATAAGGCTAGTGAACTTCAAAACATGGACATCACATACTTCACATAAATAGTCTTGTATGACATTGTATTTTCTTTTATTTTTCAGACTGAAGCTGAGTTGATAGCTGAGAAGAGATGTGTGGCTCATCTTACTGGCGAGGTAGATATTCAATTATTGCTTATTGGCATAGTTTTGTCAATAAAATCAGTATTTAATGTGTTTTTCTTTTTTTCCCTTTTTTTTTTTTTCTTCCTTTTTTTGGGTTCAGGGAATCGGTTACTGTGATCTACCCGAGGACACCATGCTTCCAGGGGAGATGTGATCAAAAAACAAGTAATTTAGTTCTATTTCAAGGATATTCATACATAAGCTATGATAATGATCAAATGAGAGGAAAATGAATTTACATCCAAACCATCATTTATGTAAGCTACATTTTATGGTTAAAGCAGAATAAGCATGTAAAGGTTAGTGTTAGATGTACAATTGTTTTATCAAAGTTTGAGATTATCACGTGTCTCTGTGCTGCCAGCTTGTAATATTGATGCTTTTTTTATTTCCAATTGCTTATCAATTTACGTTGCAAATGTAGGTAATATTGAACTATGTACTTGTGTAAATGGGACTTAAACTCTGGTTTCTCTACAATAATTCTCATTATTGGTTTTTGGAAATATTTTGTTAGGGTATGGAAAAATACCCCATCAATATAACACTGTTTTGAACTGTCAAAATATTAATCTTATTATTAATCGCCAGTAGAACACTGTTTTGAACCATGAACTGTATTACTAATTGCCTTTGAAATCAATTTTAGCAATTGGAAATAGCATTTTAATCTACTAAAATGGGATTGTGCCGTTGATGTCTATGCACCCTATAGCAAAAACCTCGACTAAAGCAAACTTTTAGCTAGGTTATTTTTAAAAAAACTAAAATTTATTCATCCTATTTTTTGATAAAAAAGCTTGTTTTTACATTGTTTTTACTTTGTATCCAAGCCTAAAGTCTATTCGAAATATAGTAGACTGAAGATCAGAATAGCACTAATTTAATAAAAGAAATGTCTGTTTGATTTATAACCGAATTCATGAGTTCGTATAGGTAGCTTGTGGAATCGTTGTATGTTCGACTTCTTATTAGTTTCATTCGAGCAATCCGCTTGAAAGAGACATTCATATGAAAAACCTTTTCCGGCCCAAGTGGGCACCCAGTAGGGTCCACCCTTGTGAGGAGCCCGGGCTACAGCCCGCTCGAGTTGAATAACAATGCTCAATCCATATACCATCTTATTGGAGTTACACCATTTTTTAACTCTATCTACGTCATCCTCTGTTGTTATAAACTTTTTAATTTCAGAAAAAAAAAAAAAAAACACTTCAAGTCAGGAGAAAATATGAATAAATTTAACAAAAAAGTCTACAATGCTGCAACCAAGAAACACATTCGTTTGGTATTATTTTTAAAATAGATGAAAATATTTTTCTTTTAAAAAATTAAAATTTTTTAAGAATTATGTTGAGAGTGCTTTTAAAATCTTTGCTTTGAAAAATGTGTGAAAATATTTTCAAAAATTCTAAAAACAAATACAAACGGGTTATGTTTGACATTTTATTTATCGTCACATATAAAACGTATCTCATATTGTCCCACGTCGTCAAGAATTAAGTGCCAATGTCACTTTCCCCGTGAACGATTCCGCTAATAGCTCTTTTAGAGTGCGCCTATATTAATGAAGACGAATTTGATTACAGTTATTATTATTATTATTATTATTGCAAGTGTAGAAATGTGATTCATTATTTATTAACTTTATGTTATTCTAAGTTTAGTATAAAAAATAAGGCAACGGCATATTCAATAGTATGAGGATAACTAACTTTTTTTTTTTGGCGAAAGCAGCTAAACAATCCATTTTTTATTTTGAAGTCAGCTATTTTTTCTTTAAAAAAAGTTACACTTAAAAAATCCTGTGCAAATTTTTACTAATATCTTTCTCGTAATATCTTGCCGAACTTAAAACCAGACGACAATAATTCAAATATTTCAAACATTTTCTTTGATTTCTTGATTTAGTTTATTAATTACACGCTACGTGATTAATTGTATCAAAATATGCAACCAAAATTTCTATAATCATTTGTTATTAAGTTTATAGTTTCAAAAAAATAAAAGAAAGAAACACACAAAAAGTGTGGATTGTCCTACTGTAGTGCTTAAAAAAAATTGTTGCAAGAAAAATAAGTTGGAACCTAAAATAATCGAGTATATTTTCTTAAGAGAATAATATAATTGAGGATTGATAAACTTGTTCTAAAAATGGTGAATTTGAAGTGCTATTTGGAAATTTGGTAAGGTTTAAGAAGTAATTGTTGTGAATTTGGAAAATTACCTATGAGTGTAAACTTCAATTATACTGAAAAAAGAAAAAAAACCTAAACAACTCCTTTGTTTTTACATGTTCCGAAGATAAATATATAATAACAAAAATAGCAACATTTTGATCTATTTGCTCAATATTATAACATTTTTATTTTTTTTCCCTTCACAATGCAACAACATTTTTTCTAGGAACAACATAACAATACTTTAAATCTTCTTTCTTATAAATTTATCGCAAAATAAGTAATCTTTTCAATTCTCTACTTAGTAATGTGCTTAATTGAAGGCATTGTAATCCTTAATTTTGGTGGATATAATTGTAATGTCCAAAAATTAATCAATGAAAATTAATGTGCTAAATTGATAATTAGTGTGCCTAAACAAGATTTTGTTTCACTTAATCATATTTATGGCATTTTCATGTTCAATTTCATTTTAATTACTTCGATGATTTATTTTAAATTTTAACAATTACTATAATATTTTTAACGAATTTTGGTACTTCATTTTAATTCCTAAAAATCAGATTTTTTTTTAAAAAAAAAATAGAACAAAACAAATTGACAAATGACCAACAGGTCCCATCTATCATTCACCCAGACAAGACCACGTGAGATTTGAGCCTTGTGTCTGCTCCTCCCACTTGAGATGCCCAAACTTGGAAACTCAGAAATGGAATCTGTCTCAGTCTCCCTCTCACGTGAGGCCTCATCCAGACAAATAGACTTGAAACTAGATTCACTAAACTGTGTGCTGAACACAGTTTTTACTTGAAACAATATTTGTATTGAAGATACCAGATGCACCAACTCGATCAAACTACACCCCTATTCTCTTCTCTCCTTCACGTCCACTTCCTTCTACCAGACACACTTTCACTTTGTTTCCAATAACTCTCAGACACTCACCTTGCTTCTCAACCACTTAGACAAAACTCTCAAGCCTCTTACCATCTCAAGAACACAGAGCATTCATTCCCAGCCAAGCCTAACTGGAATTCTGAAAATTTGGAGCCACCATGCTCCACAACATGTTCAAGTCGAGGTTAGAGTTGATTTTACTAAATTAAACTCATAATTTGATGCCTTCCAATCTCTAATTTATGAACTAACTTATGCTCAAAGTTTGGTTACAAATTTCATCTAAAACAGTTTTCTATTTCAAGTTAGTTCGCCAAAATCCACCTTGCATGTAATGATGTCTGACTTGATGAGCTTAAACAACATGTAATCTGAGTTTGTAGAACACATTCCAACATGAATCCATGCTTTATTTGGATTAAAATCGAATCAAAATTAGTTTTGCATTTTTTGTTTATTCTTGGAATTATATGCAAAAGTGTATGAAAAATTATGAAATAGTGTTGCATGATTATAAAACTAGGTTCATAACCTTCATATCATGTTTATGGATCATTTAGAAATGTTTTATGTGCATTAGAATGTGTTGGAAATGAATTAAAGTTGGATTTAAACTCCGGTGCTCGAACAGAGCACCATTGGCTGAAAGCACGCGGTCAATGTAGTGTGGTTGACTGCATAGCGCCAAAGGCTATTCTCAAGCCACCCAAGCCCCTCTTGTCCCAAATTGTATTTTTGAGTGTATTTTTCTTGATTTATAAATCAAAATTATTTTAAATATGTTTAAAAACGTGTTTGATTATCATGAAAATAAAAAAGACATTATGATTAGGATGTGTAGAAGTCCGGCTTAACTATATGCAGATATTTAGGAGATTAAATCTTGTCTTGGATAGTTTAGATATTAGTTAGTTATTTTTTATTTTTCAAATAAAGATATGACCTAGATTTTAGGATATCAGTTTATTGTTTTCTGCTCCTAGATTTTAGGGTATCTTATGCTTATAAAATCAGGGCTGTACCTCTCTTAAAGTAGGTGAATAAAAAGAAGGTCCTATTCCAGCAAAACCTTCCGGTTTTCCACATGGTATCAGAGCGGAATCTTTTGGAGTAATCAACGATGGCAAAAACATCCCACACAGGTGAGAAAGGGTCTAATCCAGCCGCCAGTCCAGCCGCTAAAAGTCCCGACCCTTTTCCTGCCAATTCAGAAATCAGTGGAGGAATTGATCACTCAACTTTCCACATTACCGGTCATAAACTCAATGGGAGGAACTACCTTCAATGGTCCCAATCAGTAATGATGTACATTTTCGGTCGAGGCAAAGATGATTACCTCACAGGTGAGAAGGAGATACCGCCAAAGGAGGATGCCAAGTACCGAGTATGGAGAGCAGAAAACCACTTAGTAATGTCTTGGCTGATAAATTCAATGGAGAACGAAATAGGACAAACCTTCTTGTTCTATCACACGGCACAGGAAATCTGGGAGGCAGCCAAACAAACTTACTCCGACAGCGAGAACACAGTCGAACTTTTTGAAATAAAGAATACCCTACGTGACCTCAACCAGGGGGAGATGGATGTTACACAATACTTTAATCAACTTTCTCGGTATTGGCAACAAATGGACGTGTTTGAAGAAATTAAATGGAGCTGCACTGAGGACAGCAATCGTTATCGAAGGATCATTGATCGGGAACGAATCTTTGCATTCCTAGCAGGCCTCAACAAAAGTCTCGATGAAGTTAGAGGAAGAATTCTTGCAACAAAGCCATTACCATCTATCCGTGAAGCATTCTCTGAAGTTAGAAGAGAAGAAAGTAGGAAGAAAGTGATGCTAAGGGAAAACACAGCCGCTGCTTCAGTGGAAGGATCAGCACTCTTCTCCCAAGGACCAAACACTCGAAATACTTCTGTTTTGGACAGCAAAGGCCGAAAACCCAGACCATGGTGTGACCACTACCGCAAACCAGGTCATCTTAAGGAAACATGCTGGAAAATCTTCGGTAAGCCTGCACATCTCAAAAACAATCATAATCATGATCAACAAATGAGGGGAGAGCGAGAAGGAAGAAGCTTTGTTGCAGAAGGAGAAGGCCAGCTTTCTACAGAGAATTTGTTCACCAAGGAACAACTTACCCTACTGCAGAAAATGTTTGGCCAGAATTTCCCTCAACAACCAGCCATGAGCACAGGAACAATAGCCCAAAAAGGTAAATTTTTGAATGCGTTGAATGTAAAAACCGAGCAATTAAGCCCATGGATCGTAGACTCAGGAGCATCGGACCATATGACGGGAAATAAATCATTGTTCAAAACCTTTAATTCCTGCCCAGAGGGATACAAGGTTCGGATAGTAGATGGCTCGGTTTCAACAGTGGCAGGGAAAGGTTCAATTAGTATTTCAAACAACCTAATGTTGCAGGAAGTGCTATTTGTACCAGAATTGACATATAATTTGCTGTCCATTAGTAAACTCACAAAGGATATGAACTGTATTACTAAATTCTATTCTACTCATTGTGAATTTCAGGATTCGGGCTCGGGGAAGATGATTGGCAGTGCTAGAGAGGTTGAAGGGCTCTACCTACTGAAAGTGGATGATTCTCACATTATTCCTGTGTTAGTTTCTCAATCAAATAGGAATTTAGTTTATGATCAAATAATGTTGTGGCACTATAGACTAGGCCACCCTAGTTTTCAATATCTGAAATGTATATTCCCAACTTTATTCAATAATAAAAATGTGGATTCATTTCATTGTGAAGTGTGCAAATTATCTAAACATTGTCGAAATTCTTATCCTTCACAACCCTACAAAGCATCACACCCTTTTTCGATCATACATAGTGATATATGGGGTCCATCCAGAATAAAAAATATATCCGGGTCTAGATGGTTTATTTCATTTGTTGATGATCACTCTCGGGCTACATGGGTGTTTTTAATGAAAGAAAAATCTAAAGCTGGAAACCTATTCAAAAAATTCCACTCCATGATCAAAACCCAATTCCAAGCAAAAGTTCAAATTTTTAGAACTGACAATGCTAGGGAGTATTTTCACTCTATTCTTCGGGGACTATTTATCTGAAAATGGGATTGTTCATCACAGCTCATGCAGTAGACATCCCACAACAAAATGGGATTGCCGAACGAAAAAATAGACACCTCCTAGAAGTAGCTAGATCCCTCATGTTTACATCCAATGTTCCCAAATCTTTTTGGGGGGAAGCCGTACTCACAGCAGCATACCTCATTAACAGAATGCCATCTAGGATCCTGCATTTTCAAACACCCATCAACTCACTTCTAAACATTTTTCCTCATACCAGAATTATTTCTTCCATCCCACCTAAAATATTTGGGTGCTCGGCCTTTGTTCATATTCACTCCCAACATAGGAGTAAATTGGATCCTAAAGCCCTAAAATATCTATTCTTGGGATATTCTGCAACACAAAAAGGATACAAATGTTATTCCCCGCTTACCAAAAAATTTTATGTGTCCATGGATGTTACATTCTTTGAGCATCAACCATTCTTTCCCAAAACTCATCTTGAGGGGGAGAATGGTAGCCTAGCTCAAGATCTTTTTTAGGAAACAGTATCACCAATTCCAACATTGTCCCCACCAGTATCAAAGGAACTGAGTCCGGTTTCACCACCACCATTATCTCCAAGCTTAGGGTCCACGGCACCAATTTCATCTGATCAACCAACACGCCATAAAGAGGCTACTGTTCTTATGTGTGGGGAAATCTTGTCACGTGGAGGAGTAAGAAACAATCAGTGGTTGCTCGAAGTAGTGCAGAGGCTGAACTAAGGGCAATGGCACACGGTATATGTGAAGGATTGTGGTTAAAGAGACTATTAGAAGAGCTGAGAATTCCAACTGAAAAGGAGATGGAACTGTTGTGTGATAATCAGGCAGCCATAAAAGAGTGCAACTAATCTTGTTCATCATGATCGAACAAAACACGTTGAGATTGACCGTCACTTCATCAAAGAGAAGGTGGATAATGGAGACATCAAGTTGACCTACACGCCAACACGCTTGCAGACAGCAGATATTCTAACTAAGGCCTTGCCTAGATCAACCTTTGAAGACATGATGTCCAAGCTGGGAATGATCAATATCTATAGCCCAGCTTGAGGGGGAGTGTAGAAGTCCGGCTTAACTATATACAGATATTTAGGAGATTAAATCTTGTCTTGGATAGTTTAGATATTAGTTAGTTATTTTTTATTTTTCAAATAAAGATATGACCTAGATTTTAGGATATCAGTTTATTGTTTCCTGCTCCTAGATTTTAGGGTATCTTATGCTTATAAAATCAGGGCTGTACCTCTCTTAAAGTAGGTGAATAAAAAGAAGGTCCTATTCCAGCAAAACCTTCCGGTTTTCCACAGGATGGCACACTAAAAACCAAAAATAGCATACTAGTGAATTATGTCTACGATTAGACATTAATCTGTTATGTTTACACCTAAGGTTACTCGCTGTCCCAAGGAGCTAATATGTAGCAAAACGGGGCTACGGTGTAGGTGCGATCATGTTAGATAGTGAGTTAGGACTCTAGACCTTCCCTTCGATAGCCATGATTTGAAACGAATTTTGGCCATACTGTATTTTCTTAAAATGTTTTTAAGAAATGAATTGTTTATTTTTATTTCTTTCCAAGAGATATTGGACATGATCCTAATGAATGATGATAATAAATGTAAAATGAAAACCCGGTAAAAGGATGCTCGAAGAATGATGTGACTAAAATGATACTGGATACTAAGTTGATTAAGAACCCTCGTTCTGAATGATATATTAGTGCATGATTAATGACACATATAGAGATCAAATCGTGCGGATAGCGAGGTATGGCGTAAGTCCCAAAACCCAGCTGGGTTACTACGGTGATGATTAGTCGGCTTTGTACATAATGAATATATTAATTTATGGTTTGAGATAATCATAGGACATGAACAGTGAGTATGATGTTACTTGAATATTTATCATTCCTTTGAATTGCATTTAAATTTATGTATTCATTTATTTATTTTGTAAATGATGATTTCAAAACTTAAGTCCTACTGAGCCTTTTGCTCATGATTCTGCTATTTTGCTTTTAAATTCTCCCCTTTAGGTGGTTAACAGTACATCGCTGAGTAGGATGTTACTGCTATTCTCATGCAGACCGTCAGACATTTAGGTTATCCGTTCTTATATCAAGGCATGTAATATTAAGGACTTTGATTATATTTTATTGGATTGTGGTTTGTATTATTTTTATATATGTCTGTACTATGTGTGCACCATGTGGGGCTTGGTGAGGCCCAAACTGATTTCAACAGACTTAGGACTTTAATCTACTTTCTGAGATTATTTAAGAAATTTTATTCTCTAAATTCTAATGGTTGGTAATATTTCAAAAGGTTTAAAATTCACCACATTTTTATTAATTACCTAAAATGTTGTTCTTAAATTATTAATAAAATAATTGGCGTGTTTGGTTAAGCATGTTTAATTATTTTAATTAAACCACCACTTCACCACCCGAGATTGAGTTTGCGACAATAATACTTATTTATCATAAAAAATTTTGTGGTAATTATTAAAAAGTCATCAATAAAAATGTTGTTAACTATAGTAACACGTTAAAATTATATCATATTAAAAAAAGTTATAATTCAATAAAACTTTATAAAGATCTCATGATTAAAAATAGATGTCATTGGTGTTTTTTATAGCCAAGATTCTCTCCCTTGGATTTCTTTTTCCTTGCATCATCTCGTATGGTTAACGTCATGTGCTGCCTTCGGGCTGCCAACTAGACTCACGGCCCTAAAAGAGGGGTATCGGGGTGCATGGATACTCCTCTATTAGTGGTATTAGGTGGCTATATTTAAGTTCCGAGTGATTGTCGGCCTGCTTTTGGGGGTGGGAGCTTCTTTAGCCACTGGATTTGCATGCGTTGGAGCTCCATTGGCCCCAAACTCCGAGGCATGTGTCTCAGAACTCCGAGACACACCCTTCCACATTGTGAAGCTTCTGATGAGGCGCTTGTTCTAGAGTTAATGCTGGCCGCACGTGTCCTCCACGTATTGATGGGTTAGTGTTTTGTTTATATATATATATATATATATATTGCCCCCTGCTATACCATTCACCCAATTCTCTTCGGACTTGGGGGTTGTTTTGTCATCGGTGGTTTTTTTTGTGGTTCTAGACTTTTCTCGTCTTATTTTGTTCTAATAAAGACGGTGTTGAACCTGCCGTTTAGGGTTTGCATGATTTTGCAGACTCTCTAGTTTGGAAGTGTAACAATGAGGTGTCTCCTCACTTTTTATATATAGGACGTCAACTAGATGATTTTTAACGTGCAGAGTGTTGCATTAATGCCATTGGTTTCTTGAACTCAATGGATTAGAGGTTTCAGTCAATTATATAGGCGTTGTTAAGTCATGTAAGTTCTCACCGTATGGACTGCCTATTCGATTCCCCATTGTCGCAACTAAAGGTTTTTCCTTTTGAACTTCATCCGAATTTTTTAATAGATCCACTTTTTATTTGGGACCGAGTCATCTTATTCCGGAAACATCGGGTTTCTTGCTTAGATGTCAATCTCCAAGTCTCGATCCTCCCATTTTGGACACTCCTTTGTGAGTTCGATGCCCTATTATCCCTGCTTTCGGTACCCAACCGAGGACTGATCTGATCCCTGTAAGGAGTTTGGATTCCAGAGAAGTCCAGTAAGTTGGCCATTATCCAGGCTCTTTCTTTCACCTTGAAAACTGAGCTTTTAGAATTAACCTCACCCTTTCCATCGTTAACACTCCTCCTTAAGCTTCGCTAAAGTGACTACGTACCTCGCTGCTGCTAAGTGTGAATATCCTGATGCTATCGAGAGTAGGCAGAGGACTATAACATAGAAGAATGGCTACCCGGGCCAAGAAGGGTGATCCATTAGCAAGTCTGGTCTGAGAAGGAATGAAGCTATCTTTCCTAAAAAACGTACGAAACCAAAAACTACCGCAAAAACAGTCGGAAACTTACGGAGTTGAAAGAACCGAAAATCGTATGTTTCACGCACAAGCACTACCTGTTTAAAGTTGCAAAAATATGCGATCCAACAGCTTAAAAATAATGCGCACATCCCGAGAAGAAATGACACTTATCGGTAGTCGTATTCCTAACACCCTTCTTAATTAATCCTTTTAATGAGTCAATAAATTATGTGATCCAGTCTGTTCATAGAAAGCTTACAATGAGGTAATGTAAGGTACACTAAATAAAAAAAATAAAATAAAATAGGCATTCAGTGTGAAACAATGATTAAATAAAAACACACCCTGCATCTATCATGTTCAAATGTTAAAGATCATCAGTTCAAATAAAGTACTCATCGAGCACCCATATGCAATCCTAAAAGGTCCACTAAGCGGAAACAACTACTAAATACTTCTGAGGATACTCAGCTGGTGTGTGCCATTGCCACCACCTTCTGGCTGTTCAAGCACTACTACCTGGTGTATATGTAGTTCCCAACTTTGAAACTGACAGAAATAATCAGTACCCAAATGAACATGAAGAAGAACCACCCCTTTGACAACACAGATCCTGTCTTTCCAGAAAGTATGCCAGCCATTGTCACCGTTGCAGCAGAATCAACGGCAGACTGTGGCAGGCTATACGACAGCAAAAGGTCGACATCCCCACTCTTTCCAAAAGACCAGTCCAAGCCATTCCCATCTAGATCCAAATGTCGTATTCTGATCATTCCAGCAGTAACATGAACTGAACTGGAAGCTTGTGCTACAGAATTCAGACGAAGAGCTGCATCTTTTGCAGGAAACTCTGCTGCAAATGCAGGAGGTGCAGGGATGCTGCCCAGCATCTGACTAGCTTGTTTGATGAATGGATATTTAAAATCTGCAATTAACAAGAATAATTAAATTTCAGAAAAGAACTGAGAGTACGGTGCAGAAGTCCACCTCTCCAAGCAAAACCATTTTATGTCCTTGTAGTTGCGTAATTGTGCAAAATCTACCAGACATCAAGAAAGATGATCTTACCTGACTCAGACTTTGCGACCTCTGCCTTTTGATTTGAAGAGGAAGCCTCATTGTTATTATGTGCTTCTGCTGCTTGTTGGATTCCCGTGAGCACTGCCTCAGCTTCTCCAGTCTCAAGCTGCCATAGAAGAGAGTTAAATGATGAGATCATTAAAAAAGTTGTCATAAGTGCCAAAAAATTTCATGTACGAAGGCCCATACGATTTGTACCCTTTGGGAGGGAGGCTCTTCTTGAATAACGGCGTTTTCAACCCCCATAATCTGAGAATCAAAAGCAACGAACTCAGAGTTGTCATTTTCCGCATCAAAGAAGTTAAGGTACTCATCAAGTAGGTCCAAATCAGCAGGATCCGCCTCTATAGGTTTCGCAAGATCATTGGTCTCTAGGTACAAGCCCTCGCCAAATTGAGGAGTGTCAGGAACATCAAGGAATTGTTCACCAAATGCATAATTGACATCCACAGGATTCTCATTGTCGCTTGGTTGAACAGAACATTCATTTTTAACAGGTTTTGCATCCATCTCATATTGCTCTAGCAGCCCGTAGAATGTCTGGTCATTAAGAAGCTCTGAATTTTCCATGCCTATCATTGGCATCAGCTCACCTCCAGTAAAGTCCCCGGAATGCTCAATATAGTTGCTTGTCTCACCATGATAGAAGTTTGGTGGAAGGGGAGCAGTTTCTGATGGATCATGTTCGGTAAAATTTCCAGAATGCTCAACATAGTTACTTGTATCCCCATGATAGAAGTTCAAAGGAACAGCAGCATACTCTGATGGAATGCCTGCACCAAAGTTCTGGGAGAAGAAAGCATTCGTCACAAATACTGAGAATTTATGTGGTATACAAAAATCCAGAGAGGAAAAAGGGAACAAAAAATGCATAATTAAGGTAAAGTACATGAATCAAGAAATCTACATGTATTACTAAAGAAGATATCTTGTGAAATGGAGTATATCAGGTAAATTAACATGCTTGGATCATAATAAAATTAAGAAAATATCCTTAATAGGAACATACAAGGAAAAATTTGCAAAGTGATCATTATGGTTTACAAATGCAAGATGAACGCATAGTTGTAATTTCTGACAGAACGAGAGAGAAAGTTGAAACAACGGGAGAGAGAGAGAGAGAGAGAAAGGAAGAGAGAGAGTTAATCAAACTGAAAAGTTGAAACAAAAGTTAATCTTTTTCTTTTTCTTTTTATTGGGACCGTGGCAGGCAAGAGAGAGAGAGAGAGAGAGAGAGAGAGAGAGTTAATCAAACTGAAAAGTTAAAACAAAGGTTAATCTTTTTCTTTTTCTTTTTATTGGGACCGTGGCAGGCAAAATACTTGTACTGGGCCTGTGTATGAAAATCAAAATTACAAAATAACCAATTAAACTCCTATTTTCGAACCCACTTAATGTAAAATTGTTTTGCTGATATTAGATCACGTATCTATAGTTTACAAAACATATCCCCGTAAATGTCTGATTACCATTGCAACTTTCTGTATAATACAACTTTCTGTTCAATAGGGACCCCTAATTCTCTTTATTGTCCTTTCATCTTTCGAACTAAATGCATGAAAACACCAGCACTTCCTGACTCTTCCCTTGTTCATTTTCCTGTAGTCTAAGGTCTTTGCTAGCATAAAGCAGCAGCGCATAATCAACTATTACTATCCAGTTCAACCTATAAAAACCACTATGAGTTTGTTTAGCAAACTAGTTGAAACTCATACTTCCAACTGTGAACAGTGTAAAACTATCACATGCAACAATGTAAAGCTCTCACATGCTACATTGTAAAGCAAAAGCATGCTACAGTTTAGAATCTCATGTGCTACAGTATTTATAGTTTTAAATCACAGTTCCAACTACATTTCTAAGCGCACTCTGTTATGAGAAAATCATGGAATTACACACAAGTAGTAAAATCACGTTCATAACATGCTCAAAGGATCTAAATAAGCAGTATAAGTTGTGCACTAGTACCACTTTTAGAAGTAGATTCATCCCAAAGACACCCAAAGATAAATAATAGAACAAAACCAACAAAAACCCTATAAATAATAGCAAGCGACAATTACCGGTACCCAAGTATTTACCACCTCGGCAGTGCAATAGAGTTACACTGAACAATTCCTGTGAGCAGATTGGGGTATGCCGAATAAGAGAAAGCAAACCAAGTACTTAATAAACTGTACTTAATAAAGTAAGGGGTGAAGCTTTCCAAATTGGCCCGTCTCTTTAACATGGTATTGGTTTTACATGCACTCCAGATAAAATGCCTAAAATGTTAATTAATTTTACTTGCCTTCCATTAATGGACATTACACTTATCAAGATACCAGAAAACATAAAGGCTGAACGTAAATGGCAATAAGGTAATCAAAGCGTTCCCTTTATTTTCCTTGTTTGTAAGGATGCAAATCAGAAGGAAAATAGACGTAAGAATTAACCTGATCAAGCTCATTCAGGTTGACAAAGGCACTGTCATCAACTAGAACTTCAGCAGTCGGCGTCTCTTCGCCAGGCACCATAGCCACAACCTCGTCATCCTCCCATTCCTCCTCGATAAAAGGTGCTCCATACTGCTCGCCGTTCTTGGGTCCAGTACCACTCTTCTGGAATATCCTACAGAGCACAAACGCATCCTTCTCCCCCAAGGACAACAACAACAACAACACAGACACCAATTAAAACCAGCACGAATAACATTGATAAACCAAAAATAGCAAGGTAAACCCGATCCTAACCTGCGCAATTCCAGCCTTCTCGAGTTCCTCATCAGCAAGGCGGTACTCGTGCATGACCCAGTTGGTCCGAGCGCCTTTAGGGGCTCGCCCACTGTGGTAAACGAGGGTCTTCTTCATCCCGACAGTCCGCGCGCTTTGGCGGATAGGCCGGTCCTTACCCGTCGTCTTCCAGTACCCTTTCTCGGTGGCCCGATTGGTCCTCGAACCATTTCCGTACTTCTTATCCAACGCACTGAAGAAGTACCACTCCAAGTCCCTCGTCTTCAGCTTCGACTTATCTGAAACCCCAAAAAACGATATTCAAGCCCCAAAGATCCGAATTATATAAGAATTCGAATTATAAACAAAAGAATCAAAGACAGAGAGAGAGAGAGAAGAAATTTAAGATGAGAGAATTGACCAGGAAGATCCCAAGGCTCGGACTTGTAGACATCGACGACGGAGATAGGGTCGATCCGGAGAGGTCTTCCGCAGACCTTGCGCTTCAGATAGTACCGAACGAGCTCCTCATCGGTGGGATGAAATCGGAATCCAGGAGCGAGAGAGGTCGAAGAATCGCGTCCCATCAAAAATCGAAAACCAGTGAATCGATTAGGGCTTATAGATCAAGAATCGGGGGGCTTAGAAGTGCGTGGAATTACGGATTCGAATTAGAATTCTTTGATCGTCATAGAGAGAGAAATAGAGGAGAAGGAGAATTTAGGGTTAGGGTTTTCAGTCGTTCGTCAATGAGAATCGAAAGGGAAGAGCAGAGACATCGTGCGAGAGAAGAGTCTTCCTTTGATTGGAGTCATAAACCGCGAGGGCTTTGCTTTTGCTTTGTTGGGTGTTTTATTTATTTATAAAATACAGAACTACTTTTAGCGGACATGGCGGTGACAGTATAATCTCACCCTACATACGTGGAACCTCGGAAGTCGTTAAAAAGGAAAGAAAAAAAAGAAAAAGAAAAAGAAAAAAAGATGACAGTTCCAAAATTCAGAGCTAGTTGGTGGGACCCTTTAAACCTATGACGTGGCAGGGCAACATTCGGGTTGTGGGTTTCCCCAAGCTACTGACGTAATTGCATCCGTAACTTAAAAACCGAGGGAATGTTCCAGAAGCAAAAGAAAATAGAAATACTTCGAGCAAAAAATAATAAGGATAGTAAGGAAAACAAATAGCAAGAGGGCTTTATTTATCCTCTTGTAAAAAAAAAAAAAAAAAATCAAAAAAATGAAATAAAGTGGAAGTGCTTAATGACTTTTTTTTTTTTCTTTTTTAGAATAGCAGGAAACGAAAATTGAAAATTTTCTCAAATCCGATTTACTTTGAAGCAGAAAGCCATCCCCCTTTGTGTAGGTAATTTCACTATTTTTTTTAAAGGAGAAAACAGTCATAATTTGAATGGAAAAATGTGTATTTTTTTTTAAGGGGTGGAAAAATGTGCATCTTTTAGTTGTTGTAAGTGGTAACCCCGCAATTCTAGTTCTTATTTCTTTGATTATGCCACCCAAAAAGTATAAAAATTACGTATTTAATGAGCAATTTTAATTTTTGCTTTAATATATAATACTATTTAAAATATTATATTTACCTTTTATCATGGTTACTAAAAAGCAAACTTTTAATATTAGAATAATTAAAAAGTAATATTGTAATTATTAAAGTAAAAAAATCAATCTACCAAACCAATAGGTTAATTGTGTTATATGTTAAATTTTGTGTTCAATTTAACATTAAAATTGATATTGGGTTGGAGAATTTTTTTTACACTTAAGTGCTAAATATGTCATTCATACATTAATTTGATATTGTATTAAAAATGCTTTAGGCACACAAATTGATGCAAGGGAAAAATATCTATCCAATAAAAAGTATATGATAGAGAGTTAACAGTAAATGTTGGGCCTATAAACTTGGAGTCGAAAAACATCTTTCCTAGTAAGAAACGGTCAAGAAGATACAAAAAGGTGATTTTTGTTATGTTTTTGGAAAATTTAGGGAGAAAAGAAGTTTCAAATGGGTAACTGAAGTGATCGGTAATACAGCAGGTTCAGGTGAGTTTTTCAGCTGATATAATTGATACCCTTCACAAAATGCTGCAAAATGGTGTTTCGAAATTTGTATATGATTTTATGATAGAAAAAACATGATACTTCAGCTTGGCAATCGAACAAAAAAGAGGTGTTTGCATTTGAAACTACATGAGAATCTTCTCTTAAATGTAGTTAAACACAAGCTTTTCCCATTATTAAACCATACAATGGAAGATTTAACATTTACTAGTAATAAATAATCAAATAATTCAAAACTTAAACAACCTCATATTAACATAGTAATTTCCCAAGCACAGCTTTGCAGAACTTGTTTTCCAGTGAAGCGCACGCTATTAAGCAGATTACAGTAATCTAGAAATGCCCAGATCTTTTCCTCTGCCCTGAACATACTAGAAATTCAATCTAATACCAGCCCAGAAATTGTTTCTTCCGTCTTGGACATAATGCAGCCACAATGCATTAAGAGCCCACAAAAACCTCATATCAAAAACTTTCATACAGATTGGATCCCAAACTCATTCTCAGGAAAATTTGAGGTCAGAATCTACTCTCTTTCCTGCAAAATTTCATTGCACACCACAGATTCTTCAGAAATTAGAAGATTCTAGGTACTTAACAGGCTTAACAAGGTTCAAATTAGAAAACATGAAGGTTTAAGCTACATAAGTTTGACAACAAAAGTGAAGGGAGAGAAAACAAACATGCCACATTATTCAGTCTACTAGTCTGCTACTTCATAATAATAGCTAATGACTCCATGAACAAGATAGTTCCCAAATCAAAGAGAGAATACAATCCCTCAAATTGGTCGATTTGGGCAGGCAGGGCTCATAAGGAGCCTACGGTTTACATGATGAAGAAAATGGGATTATGAACCCACTAGTGATCTCGACTAATTCTTTTCAGATCATTGTTCTCCTTGGTCAGAAGATCAATTCTAGATTGAAGGATGTTAATCATGGCTTGGGCACTCATCATTTCGAATTTCAAGGTGTCTCTCTCTATCGAAACTTGGTGGATCTCATTTTGCAAATCCTGTATGAATTTCACACAGCTAGGAGGCAAAGACGCATCAAGATTAGCAGCATCTAGCTCAGGGGGTACTGGTGTAGTCTCTTTGGGTTCAATGGACTCTAACAGTGAATACTCCACCAAACCACAGAGAAAATTTCTCGTCGTTGGTGGTTTATTTGTCGCTGTTGTCATTGTCGACATTGTTGTAGCTGCTGTAGTTACAGAGCTATGATCCTGAGTAATCCCACTTGAGTTTTCTGATGCGTTACAATTGGTAGAACTAGAATCATTATGTCGCCTTCTTTTATACATAAGCAGAGGCGAGGACACACGATCAACGCCGAATGACAAGTGTTGCTGATCATTCGCCCCTGGCACAGGACGATCATCAAAACTATCTTCTCGGTTAAGATGACACGGCACTGGATAATCATCTCTCTCAATCTTGCACGTGGATAAAATATTTTGATCTTGTCTAGGAAGATCCAGAGCCTTCTTGGTGGATTGAGTATCCTGTAATGGTAAAGCAATGTCAAATTCAAGTTTTAGATGTTTAAAGAAATGTAAATATGAAAGAAGAGATTAAAGCACTATATGATTTCAGCCAAAAACAATAATAAGAGGAAATGCATATGATGTAATCCTGATTTAGCATTATATAGAAAAGCAAATGTAAATGTTAACTTGGATCGGGAAAACACGACATAGCACATTCTGATGTATCAACCATAGATGCTGAAACACAGCTGCATTGGAATTTGTTACTGCTGAAAACCGTAAATAAATATTCTAGCAATAAAGGAAAATAAACACAACTATCATTTTTTTTTTTTTTTGGGGAGAAACCAAAGCCTCAATACATGAAATAAAAGCACACTAGATCAGCACAAACAAGCTATCCTCTAGAAATGAGTAACATAAATAAAAAAAGGGACTACAAATAGCCACCCAATCCCTAACATGAAAGCAGGGCAAATCACACACTAAGACAACCGGTATAACTCTTTTGCTACCACCAACCGCTCTTCACAACTTCTTGTGCATCGTGACTACCCAAAAAATGTTCATCTTCTAAAGCTCTCTCCAGTAGTGTCTCTCAGTTAACAATCTCTCTATTGGTGGTCTAACTAACCACAGATCATCCACAAAATAATTTTTATTGGGCCCATTAGTCATGAAATCAGGAGTTTAGTTCCCATTTTAAAGAGAACTCACTTCTGCAGGGGATTTAGTTCCATTTCCTGATTATCTCTTTTCTTACCACTCTACCATTTGCAAATGATCAACTACAAGTAAATACAAGGGATTTTGGGTAATTCATTACATTATGTTTCTTGCTCCTTAGTGAACTTGAATGGGAATTAATTCCTTCTCTTTCTAATTCTTAACAATTTTAGTGAACACATAAATTGAGTAAATTCTAATTTCTTTCATATCCTTTTGTCTCCATGATCCAAATCAAATCAGTTTCCATTACAAAATAGTAAACAAATCGTAAATTTGACCATTCCAAAGCAAAATATCCATGATTTTCAAAGGACAATACTGGTCATCGTAACATTTTTCAAAGTTTGGACCTTAACCATAGCTGTCAATGCCAATTCGTCATCCTTGGTCATGAGGACACAATTAAGTAAATATCAACCTAGTAAAATATCAGTTACTTATCTAGGCCTAACTACTATAAGCCTTCGAATGGACAAAGTAAAAATGTATGTAATTTTGACATGCAGATGGACATCTTAGGAAACAAGCTTTAACAACAAAGTTGGGGCTTCATGATCCTTAGGGCCCCATAAAGGAAAGAAAGCTATTTTCAACCGTATTGCAAGCTAAAGTTTAGCATTTCTGTACATGATTAGTGTTACATTGTATTGTCCCTAATGCAAAGAGTAGCGACTCATTATTTTCAATTAACTGGTGAAGAAAGAGATGGGGCAAAGATTAGAAAGTTCATCTTGAGTGACTACATTGTGGAGGAAATTCATAATCAAAGACACTCAATTTTCTACTACATGGTCTGAAATTCAATTTCTCAATTCTACCACCTTTTTTCATATTCTTTTAGCATGGATAATATGATGCCCAACACTTACAGAGGCTAAGTAAGCAGCGAGGCTTATGACACTTACAACCATATGCTTCTTGTTTCTGAATTATTGTAGGCTATGATTTACTCCCAAATGGACTACGGTTCAACTCTCGAGGGCCACTTATATCCATAAGCTTCTTGTTTCTAAATTATTGTAGGCTTTTGAGGGGTTCTAGTTTCTATCTTGATCCAACCTCGTCATCCAAGAACTCCATTCTTAATATGTCTTCGAGATCACATGATTATGAGTTTTGGAGGTAAACATCATAATCGTTAGTAATTAAGTCCCTTAAGCCTCTACTCTCCTTCAATAAACACACAACTACATCAAATATTAATAGCTTCTATAGCCCCATTATAGCCCCATCTCTAGACACGTTAAATATTTTCCTTTTTAAATTGATAATTATTCTTTCCAATATATATATTTTTTTTATTCTGTTAGGGAAAGAAAACATATAAAATAGAAACAAGTCTCAGAAGATTTTAATAGACCATTGAATATAACTTGACTATAATCTCTCTAGCCCTTTCTATTTTCATCAGAAAAATATCACATTTAAAGTGTGTGATTATCTATAGCTCATATGGTATCCAATTACAATACATTCCTATATACGTTGCAACAAGGGACAAAAAAAGAATGGGCTATTAATCTGTTTGGACACCCCTCAAATGAGCCACTCATTTGAAAATTGAAAAAAAGAAAAAGAAAAAAGAAGCTGCCCCCATTTTCTCTAAGGCTCATAGCTAATGGCAATGAAAACGTGAAATTTGAATTTCTAGTAAATACTAGGAATACAATCCAAATTTTCAATACTGTATCCTAGTTTTGAAAACACATCTTGGACTTGGCAACCAAATTTGCCATTAGTTTTCTTTCATTTTTCTCATGCATGCTCCATTGTATCAACTGGCAACTAGTATATGAGATTTGCTACCTTTTTGCAAGATGTTAGCATCTTCATGAAGATGCCTCTAAGGCTTAATCTCACCAATAAAGTTCTTTGAACGTGAATAGTGATGTTGTCTCTGAAGATGGTTTTAGCATAAAGATTGAAGGCCCGCAGCTGAAACTTGATTGAAGTCGAAAATCCTTTTAGATGTACTAGAAGGTCATTTTAAGGCTGAAACTTGTAATTTACAGGAAGATCCTTCTCATGAAGCAAGATCCATATAACATGTTTCAAAGAAGTTCATTAGAGGCTCAACACAAAGATAGTTCCAAAGATAATAATTCTCGGGCAATCAACGATATTTCTCTTCAAGATAATGATTCTCAGACGATTGGTGTCGAGCAATCTCTACGAAGGTTGTTTAGATGGGGACAGATAAAGGCTCACCATTTCCATATATTTTGAAAGATCAACCACCAAATTAGTTGAATCCAATGTAGTATCCAGAGAAGTAATAGTGTTCTCCTCAGAATTAGGAGCAATAACGGTCTCGTCATTAGGACTAGGATCCGACTCAAAGTCGGTACCAATATTTCCTCAGAAGCAGCCTTATAATTATCTAGATCTTCAAGGTGACCATTCAAGAGCGCCACGCATACAAGATCGTTACAAGAGGCCAAAGGAATAACAGTCTTGAATTCTTTAGATTCTTGGAATAGGACAATCTGCATGGAGCCAATGGAAGCTGGGCAGCGGAAGTCTAAAGTTGACTTCCTGTGGTAATAGAATCCGTAGGGGCTGTAGATGAAAACTCAGTGTTATTCAGGGAAGCAATGACAGTTGGATTCTTGTCATTAGTTTCAACATCAAACTCTTTGTGAACATTAGATAACTTTGGCACTACATCAGAAGTGGTGGTTGAGATGTTAGTATTAGAACAACATTCTTTCCTAGAGGCTGACCTATCGCAAGGGTTGGTATCCTCTTTGACTCGATTTGCCCGACTAGGTTTTAACTGCAGCAGGTTAAAGTGTGCTTGACGGCCTCACAATTGGTGTTCTAAAGAAAAGATGAACATATTGCAACAAAGGTTCATTTTCCTTTGCAAGATGTGTCCTTGAATATTGCTCTGCCAGCATAATTTTATATCATAGAGAGTTGGAGAAAATTGACCAAATATAGAAGCACTATAAGGAGCAAGATTTAGCGTTAAGAATCCACGCAACGAAAGAAATAACAAGATTGTGACAAGAGTTTCAATTATAGGGATAGAGCATAACATCGCTGAAGATGGTTGTAGCATAAAGATTGAAGGCCCACAGCTGAAAGAAATAACAGTTGTAACATAAGGATTGAAGGAAGCTTTCACACTCCAAGTCCTATATGCTACCAAAAATAAAGTTCGTAAGATTATTGACTTCTCTCTTCATCATACATGCTCTTCTTGATAAGAACCGGTAACAATGACAGCCAATCATCAAGTTCAAGCCTTTGATATGAAATTCATAAGATGACTTGCGAAAATTGGTACACAAGTTCCAACTACATTTAGTAAGTAGGTGCATCTGAATTTGGTTTCGCTTGCAAACTTTAAAAGTCTTGGATGTAGAAGCTTCTACATGAGCCCATAATGTAGGAACTCAAGGAACTAACTGCTTGTTAAGTTTACTAAGCAGAAATGATAAATTAGAAGGAAGGGAATTATCGTAATTCCACCGTAAGCTTAGCTTCACTTGCTTACATAGGGATCAAAAGTCGGTGGAATCCACCCTAAGAAATCCAATACCTGAATAGGGGAAAAAAAAACCAGAGGAGGAAGTTGAAATCTCATTCCCTTCCAAGTGTCATTAAAGCACAGAGAAGAAAAGGCAATAGATCCTTTTGCCTCTCTCGAATCTCAAAGTATCTTCTATTGATCCAGAGAACGACAATCACCTAAGAAAAATAACTGCAACAAACTCTATTTTCTAATCTAAGATTATAGGCCTACGCAAAAGGATTTAAGCACTTCATTAATTGATTTCATTCCTTACTGCAGTGCATGTGGATAGTGCTTAGACTTGATAAACACTTAGAAAGGGAAAAGTTACACAGGGATTTAAATAGGAAAAATGGAGTGTTCTTCACATGTTCGTTTGAATATGTTAAATTGTTAATGATTATGCTTATGTTCTTATCACCAATTCTCTAAAAACTAAGTCTGGCTGCCTATTAAAATGAATAAAGTTGAGAAAATCTCGGGAAAGTCATACTTTGCATACTTTAAGAAGAAAATCAAATGAAAAGAGCTGAAGCATATAAAGCACAAACCTGCAAAATTGTACTTCTTTCAACACGTATGTCATGAGCATTACTCTCAATGTACATACGGTGACCATTTCCTTCAGCATATGGTCCTTGAGTGTTCCCTCCAGTTGCATTGCGACGAGCTACAACTTCATCTGCATTGTCCACTCCAGGAACCACAGCAGAGTCATCGTCGTCCCACTCCTCCTCGATAAAAGGCGCATAGCGCTGCCCACTTGGCGGTCCTATATTACTCTTGTGAAATATTCTACACAGCACAAAAGCATCCTTTTCCACCCGAAAGGAAAACCACATATACTAGTTAGCAATGAAAAAAATCACCATAACACTTGAATTCCAACACCAAACTACAATCTTGTTTGGCTGCTGAAGAAAATATGGGGACAGAGACAAATTTAAACACCCCTAAGCTGAGCCAAAATAACCAATTTTCCAGTTCACCAAAGCCAATTATTATGCTCAATGCGGCAATACACTTCCATTATCAGCAAGAAGCATCAGGAGCCATAAATGACAGCCAAAAATTTAACCACATTTCATGTTAACTTCTCAGAAATCAGGTAAGAGCTTCACACATGTTACAAGTACAACAACTGCATAAAAGCATCAAACAAGATATGTGGTAAAGGTCTTACCTGCGTGGCGCCAACCCCAGCTTTTTCCAATTCTTCTTCAACAATCCTGTACTCGTGCATAACCCAGTTAGTCCGCTTACCGTCGGGCGCCCGCCCGCTATGGAAAACCAAGGTTTTCTTCAACCCAACAGTCCGGGACTCGCGCTTGACCGGGCGGTCATTTCCGGTAGCCTTCCAGTATCCTTGGTTCGTCGCCCTGTTCATCCTAGCCCCATTTCCATACTTCCTGTCCAAGGCACTGAAAAAGTAGTACTCTTGGTCCCTGCTCTTCAAACTCGACTTATCTACATAACCCAAACAATAAACAAAAACAAATTACCAACAAAAAACACACAGAAAAGAAAATGTAGCCGAAAAAAACCTAAAAACAGCAGAAAAAACTAAACTAAAATCAAAATTAAAAATTAAAAGGGAAATGGGAAAAAAAAAAAAAAGCAAGAGTTTTGGGGGTTCATTTTTCACCTGCGAGGTCCCAAGGCTCGCTTTTGTAAACATCGACCTCGGTTATGGCGTTGAATCGGAAAGGCTTTCCACAGACCTTCCTCTTCAGATAGTAAATAACGAGCTCTTCGTCGGTCGGGTGGAACCTGAATCCCGGCGCTAAAGCAGTTGGAGTTGTCGTCGTCGCCGTCGTCGTCGTCGTTTGGACCTTCTTCGCCGTCTCCGTCGTTGTCGTTGTCGTTGCCGTTTGAAGAGGGGGCGGCGGCGGGACCGACAGAGAGAGCGATGTCGGCCCCATGGAAGCTTGAACTGATGATGACGATTCGCGGCCCATCAGAGGACGAAAACGGCCCGATTCGGTCGAGCTCTGATACCGATGTTGAGTTAGGGTTTTTGGAAAGGAAGAAATTGGGTGATGGGAAAGAGATAGGGTTTGATTGGGGATGAAGAAACCCAAGGGTACCTTCAATCGCAAGAAAGAAAATCTTGCAGACAGCCAGATTAAAACGGGAAAACAAATAACAAATCTCAAAAGACCTTTTCGAATTTTCCTTTTTTTAATTTTTTTGTCGCCGCTTCTTCGTTTTAGTTTTAAGATTGGATTAGATATTACGGAAAACGACAGTGTTCGAGAAAATCTAATTGTAATGCCTTGTTTGGCTAACGGGAAAAAAAGTGAGAAGGAAAATTTTGGGAAACACAAAAAATAAATAGATAAGTGTTTTCGATTTTCTATGGTAAGGATATTCTACCTAATTTGGCATAAAAAAATAAAAATAAAAATAAAAAAGCCAAATTGAGAGCCACGATGGACTGACACGTGGAAAATGTGGGCTGCTTTTGTAAGTATTGTCAGCAATGGCATGCATACATGACTTGATATAGTTTGCCAGGTTGAGTCAGTGCTTTTAATGGGCCTTTTAAAATTTAAGTGTTAATTACAGAAAAATAATTCCTTGAAAAAGAAGAAAAAAAAAATTGCAGAAAATGGGTCTCTAAAAAATGGAAAACTTAAAATAATTTCCAAATATGGCTAATGTTCTACTAATACCCACTTGATTATTATGGATCCCTTTATTTGAACAATTGATATTATTTTTTGTCGATAAAAAAAAAACAATTGATATTATTATTTTTTGTATCTAGCAAAAAATTTTGATATTATTTTTTGTTAATAGAAGAACAAAAGTAGAAGCTATTATAATGTTTAATTTATTGGTTCTAATAAGAAAATTGTAGTTCGAATTAGTTTTGTTATAGTGTTTTTCTTAAAAAAATCATGTTTTATATTTTAGATTGTATGGCATTATATTTATACCTTATGAATAAAAATAGTAAAGTTGCTTATAAAAGAAACATAGAAGAGTAAAGGTAAAGTTTAAGAAGGGCATATATGTGAATATCAAATATCAATAAGGGCAAAATAAATAAATCATAAAATTTTAAGGGTCAAATTTTATATTTTAAAAAATCGCACCCTCTACTCGTCCCTTCATAGCTCCGCTACTAGTTAAATAAATTACTTTTGGGCTTAAAAGACCTAGAGTTGCTTTTAAAAACTTTTGTCAAGCATGTTAATATTTACCATATTGCAATTAAACCATATGAAATTTGTTTGAAATAAATTTTTTTTATCGTCTTAAATTACAATTTACAAGGTTTCATCAATCGGGTAAAATTATAAATTTTATTTGTATAATAAAATTTTTTTTGAAGATTAAAACCATAAACGGAACGGGCTAACGGGAAAGACAAAACTAAAATTTTAATTTACGGTAAATTATGTGAAAAAGTGAAACTAGGCAAAAAGGAACCTGGTTTAGCTAATCACATCAAAACAAATTAATTGCAATAAACAAAACGAATTTTTTAAGATTTTTTATTTTCGAAATCGAAACATCAACATTTAATTAGTCAACAAAATAAACGTAAAGAATTATTAATCTCGAACTTTTCGGTAATCGAAGATATTGGGTTGACGGTAAAATTTGTCGCAACGGGAAGTGTTCTAACAATGAGTAAGCGACAAGTTACTTCTTCACATGCTTCACCCGCAAGGCAAGTAAAGCCTTAGTGGGACCCGCGCAGCATTATTAAGCAGCCAGGTTTGAGCCAGCCGTCCGCTTTTCTCCTTTTTTTTGCTTTTGAAATGTTTGTCTTTTTACGTTCCTAAACATGAGAGACCTTTATTATTTTCCAAAAAAAAAAAGAGAGAGCCCTTTATTCAAAAAAAAAAAAAGAGTGAGAGAGACAGAGAGAGAGCCCTTTTCAAAAAAAATAAAAAAAATAAATAAATAAGAGTAGAGATAGGCGATTGAGGACGGTCCTCAGTTGCAAAATTTTGACTCACCCTGAGAGGAACCGATGGCAGCTTCTCAGCTTTTCAGAAAGATATTAAACTTCTTCTCTCTGATTCTTTCTTTATTCACTAGATGCTTTTTCAGATGGACAAATCCTTTGTATTTTTCTTTTGGCAAAAAGGGAATCTATCCTGTATTTGGTTTTGCGCCACATGCACATATATTATTCGTTTCCTGTTTAGAAAATTAGTCATCGTGGTTATCCGTCAAATAATCTTACTTAATCTTAATAAAAATAAAACTTGCTGCTAATAAAATAATAAGTCTTTTATTAAAAAATACATTATATATAAAATTAGAACCAATAGTTTTATAAGTACTAAGTTTTTAACCCATAGAAATAAAAAAAAAGTTTTTTTACTCATTTGTTATAGTATAAAGTGTTAAAAATAGGATACAGTGTAAAGCTTTTGCATGTTACAATAACAAAAAGAAATAACTACAATGTACAGCTCTCACATTCGATAGCATTTTTAATCAGAACTGGCTTAAACTACATTTCTTAAACAGTCCTCATTCATTGCATTCCGAGTTCCAATTTATTGTCATTGCTAATCTTGGTAAAAAAAAAACAATTGTTTTATTGAAAATTTTAGACAGAAAATGCATCTTTGTTTACCGTATAAGTTCTATATAAAATAAATTGCCTATATATCACGTCCTTTGAAGTGAGATTGACTCAAACTCGACACATTACTAAATAGAGCCAACAATTTTATCAACCCTTTGTTTGGTCAAGCAATTCGAATCTTTCGAACCAATAATAATGTAAGGTCTCACATGCATATAGGGCGTTTAGTATACAGTAATCAGTAGGAATCATATTCTTAGGAAAATTATTGTAGGGAATATGATTCCCAAGAACCAAGATTATCACGTTTGGTTGCACATAAGGAATCTTTTATTAGATTTCTAGGAATAATACATTATCGTGTTTGGTTGTACATATGAATATTGTATAATTGATAAATAATCTATAGTATTAACATTAAATGTATCAACATAATATAGCAGTATTAATATTAAATAATAATAATATAAACATAAATAATAAAATAATATTATATATAATTTAACATTAATATTACTATGAATATTAATGTTATTATTATAATTATTATTAAATAATTATTATTTTATATTAATATAATACTTTCTTTATATTATATAAAAATATCAATTTATAATAATCATAGAATTATTATTTAACAATGCAATGTTGTATATAATATATAATATATTGATATGAATATAAATAATAATAAAAATATAATTCTTAATAATATATTAGTATTTATATTAATATTAACATTAAATAAAATATTGTTTTAAAATTATTAAATATATTTAGTTATATTTTATATTTATAATTATTATAATAGAATTTATATAATTTTATATTGATATTTCTATGAATATTAATATTACACTATTCATATTGATGTTATATTATTATGTTTTTATTATTAATGTTATTATTATTTTTATTATTAAATTATAATTTTATTTTGATATAATATTTATATCTATATCATATATTAATATTAATTTATAATAATAGTATGAAATTATTTTATTTTATTATTATAGTATTAATATATATTATATTCTAATATTAATTAATAATATATATTATATTTAGATATTGTATATGTAATATATTATATATTTTATTATTATTGTTAATGTTATTATTATCATTATTATCAAATTATTATTTTATATTGATATAATTTTTATATTTATATTGTATAGAAATATTAATTTATAATAATAATAATAATATTATTATTATTATTATTATTATTATTATTTAATAATAATATAATTATCATCATCATCATAGAAAAAAAAAGTGAGTTTTCATAGTTTTGAGATTCCTAGGAATATGAATATCACCTTGTTGGGTGGGATTCAGATTACTCCAAAATGAGGTAATCTGAATCCCATGGGAATGAGTTTCCTAGGAATCCAAAACTCAGATTACTGCATACCAAACATGAGAATCTGTAAGATTTTCATTCCCACCTCAGGATTACTGTATACCAAACGCCCCCATAGTGTAAAATAAAAAGCTACTATAGTGTAAAGTTCTCAATAGCTAGAGTATTTTGACCAACTCTCTTAAACACCATACTAATTGGTGATGCCCAAAAGAAGATTTTAGGATGTTTTGGAATCTAGTTCAAACTAAGAGTTTGAAACAAAATTGAGATAAAATTTAAATTTTACAAGAAAAATATTATAATAAAATTGGTTCAAAATACAATTTATAGTTTGAACTGGGTTTCTAGACATCTTAGAAAACTTAATTATTATCACTAATTAAGTTACATGTAATCATACAACTTACATTATGATACATGGTAATACCAACTTAGGAGACTGATCTTGTAGGGTACAATTGCTTTTCCTAACTAAAATACTATGATCCAAAGGTTTTATTGAATTCAAATGTCATTAGATCCTAACGGACTATCAGTTTAAAACCTTACTTTAATCAGTCTTTTTTAAGTTTAGTGGCAAGTAAGGATCATTCCTGTATAGGATTGATCTTAATTAATTAATTACTAATTCTCTTAATTAAATAGACAGGGGTCTTGTTTTAATTCACTAAATTATGAAAATTAAATAAAACAATAAAAGTTAATAAATAAATTCAAGCAAAAGTCATAAAGTTGAAAACGATTATGATGAAACTGGTTAAATCTTCACCTCTAGACAATGGAATTATAATGAATCATGATATTATACCCAGCTTCCTATAGAAACCAACAACCATAAATAATAAACTCTGTTATCCCAATCTTTTCTTACCAATTAGATTTAATAAGACAAGCGCTCTATTAAACCCTTTCCCATTTAACAACCTAAAACAAGCTCTCTAAATTTAATCTAATGGAAGCATTAAGGTGAGAAAGATAGGTTATTTAAGTCAACGAATACACAAGTTTGGTCGATTTAACCTAGGTTATGTTCCACATAAACTACATGAAAGTTTGACGACAATCAATAATACTACCAATGAATAGAAATTTGGGACAATTACATATTAAGATTCCTAACCGAACAATAGACAATTCTGATGCATAAATGATTGTACACCCAAATAAAATAAAAAAATAACCCTAAGCAATTAAATTGGAAGAACATAAACGATTTCTATTAAGAAATTGAAAAACAGTATCAAAATATTCAATTACAATTCCATGTCTAGGGCTTTGATATCACCCTTAACCAAAAGAAAATTAAGCTAACACAATTATGAAATTAAATAGTGAAAAATAAATTAACATCATTCCAAATTTCAAAAGGAAGAAGGAAAGGAATAAATCTCGTAGTTGTTCTCATAGATTATTCACACGAGTAATCCTCCTTGAACTTTAATGACTTATCCTCTAAGTTCTCTCAATTTTTTCTCCAAAAGAGTGGTTGGAAATTATGAGAAAAACTACCCTCAATTGTGTTTCTAAGTGTTCTATTTATCTGTTTTGGTTTTTAGGGTGAAAAGAGGCAAAATTTGGTTCAAAATAGGCCATGCACGACTCCACAGCTCAAGGGATGCGCGAGGGCGAGCATTCTCACCGGTGGCCACACGTGGAAGGGATTTCTCATACTAGGAGTTAGGCTCACGCACGGGGGTGTAATTTTTCTCACGGCCAGTGTAGATGGCTGGGCATCAAGCTTGTAGGTTCTCCTTCTTGCGTGCAGGCGAAAGCCTAGCAACTCCTTTGCACAGCTGCATGAAGGTTTTTCCATGGTCACGCCTGCTCTTCTGTACTCAGCGTTCGCGGCTGTGGTGAATTTTTCTCGTTAGGGGGGGGAGGGGGAGGCATGGAATATTTCCACTAAAATTTCTTATTTTAGCCCAAAAATCTTTAAAACTTCAATTTTTGCAGCACCCCCCCCCCCCCCCCCCCCCCCCCCCCCCCCAATTTGACCTTGCACTAAATAAATGATATTTTAAAGTCTAAATTTAGCTCCTTTTCATCCATTTTTATTTCTTTACCATTAACACCTAGAAAACACAAAAACTACAATTAAAACACAAAATACTCAAGAACTAGTAAAGAAATATGGGACAACTAATTAGAAAATTATATCAAATTGAGCACTTATCAAATTCCCAAACACTTAACTTTTGCTCTTCCTTGAGCAAACCTAAGATGAAAAATAAAATGATGAAAACATAGAAAAGAAAATTACCCTTTCAACCTTTTATCTCAGAGAACAATAAGAGTTATGGACTTGAAATTAGACAAGCATTGCATTAAATCAATAGCCATTATCAAGTTAATATATCCTATAACAATTATACTCCGTGTGTGTGTGTGTGTGTGTGAATAGCGATTATTACCGATATTGAGACAACACATGCTTTGAAGAGGAAAACTCTTAGTCCTCATAGAAACAGTAACTCAATATTCATTGAAAAGATTAAATATTATAAGCTCCCCCTCTAGTGCAAATCTCACTACGCCAAAGGCACCACCTAAAATCAAAAAGGTCTTCTATACAAGTTGTAACGGGGCCAATGGGTAGTGGTTAAAAGAAAAAATGATAATGAGAATTACAATGGTCTTAAAGACTTCATAGAGTTATGGACATCATAAAATTCTTCAATAAACACCTCTCAAAACCAGATAAAATCTTATATAGGCCGAATACCATTGTGTTGGGTTTTATTATCATTCTAACCAACCTTGTAACTGTTGCACATATATGCCCTATGGAGTAAACTATAGCATGTTTTTGGAGACATTTTTATCAATAAAGAATTTATTTATAATTCATATACCAAATTGTTGTCCTCTTTACGTTCATATTTGTGAGATGTATGATAAACAAACAAAAGTCTAAGCCTGTCAGTCTAAGCCTTTAGAATCAGGCATATGATGGACAGATTATGCGAAAGACATGATTCTAAAGGTGATGGTCTAAAAATAAGATCCGTAATCGAGGAAACAAAGTTGGGTACTTTATTCATACAAAGATTGTTATGTTGTCTATATCCCCAAAGGGAGATAGTTTGTCTTGGCCATCAGAGGTGGACTTCGTGAATAGAAACATTGGTGCATTGTCATAGGTGACGATGTATTGGATTGAGACATAAAGTGTAATTGATTTGGATTACTAATTTTGTCTCGACAAATCAATTCACTTTAGACAATCATATGTGTTGTATCTTAATCCTAAGATGAATAGTGGGCCCATTTTCTTGACTTATGTCTTTTGATGTGCCAAATGATGACATCCACAATTCATGTTGGTACGCATATCGGTACATTGGAGATATGACTCTTGATAACGTAGACTTGTTATTCATGGATACAAAATCCATAACTCCTCTATAGGAGTCGATGATATCTTCTTATATGCGTTATCCTGTAATTAAAAAACTGGAGTGCTCAACTATTTGGATACATAGATGTAACCGAATGGTATACTATCTTTGGATAGTAAGTTTTTCGATGGTGAGATAATAGAATGCAAGAGAAAAACAATCGCGAAGGTAAGACAGAATTTTTCCTTAAGCCGATTATAGATAATCCTATGGGGATATAACAAATTATGATATATCATGGAGACTTAGCCATTTAGGCTTCGTAATTCTATGTAGTTCAAAAATGCAACTTTAAGCTTTTAGTGGAGTAGCATTGAAGTCGATAATTATGAAATATATGTCTAGGATATTGGGCTTCACAATTATCGGGACCTTGAACTATATAGGTCCATCAGGTCCCCTTTGCTAACTCATAATAAATCCTATAACGATACGACATGCTTTTCCAATAAATTAGTAACTTATATTAAATTATCAAATTGGCTAAAATTTGATAGGATCAGAAAGTTCATATCTGTTTATTGGTTGAATTAATTTTGTGAAAAATTAATTCAAGATAAACTTATTGAATTATCAGGAATATTTATTTTCCTAGAGATTATCTAGATAAGGTTGTTTTAATCAGATAACTTCTCTATTAGGTTATTTAAATTAAAACAGAGGCTTTATCTTAAAAATCTCAGATAGGAAATAAAGATTCGTAAGGATTATTTATCGTTAGTTCGACAGGTCAATCTTCTAGTTCGGCCTACCAATAGAGTAAGTTCGGCAGGCTGATCTGCCAGTTCAGCATACTGATTGAATAATAATTTGATAACGTGTTTTTATGCGATTTTATCAAATATTGATCTAGATTTGAATTTTCGAGCCTTATCTGATAAGGACTAACTTAGGGTCGAACTCTATAAATAGGAAGTGAGACTTCTATGTTATTTAGATTGGTTGAAAGATCAAGACTAAGCACTATATTCTACAAGTCTCTAAAACTCCCCTGAAGAGCTATTGTTCATAAATCACGAACGGTAGTTCTAGGTATTCCACAATTGGTTAGTTGGAGAGTCATTGAGAGGTGCTATACATTATGCACCCACACATACTCCGATCATAGATAGAGAATAGTAAAGAAGACTAGTTGGTTGAGGCTATTCTGGAATGCCTTTTTTTCTATACAGATTGCAGGAGCTCTTTAGTAAACGAGGTTAGTAAGATCTAGTTAATTTATACATATAGCATGTTAAACTTGTGTTTTGAAAAATACTTTGATTAAAAATGAATAAAATTTTTTGTTGCGTACTAGTTTTTCAATAGTTAGTATCAGAGCCATAATTTTAACATAAATTTTCGAGTTTGTGATCATGCTATATAAATAAATTATGCGATCTTGGTCTCTCATATGCTTGAATTTAATTTTTTAGAGAGTAGGCACTCTAAGGTTTCTATATATTTATGTTGTCGTAGAATTATATGGTGAATGTTTATTGATTAATTATGGTTGATTAAATTATTATTTAATTATTAATTAATTAATGTCGATTATGGTTCTTTAGAAGTTAGAATGTGTATCTAGGTTTTTCATATAATTAGATGGCAGTCTATCATCACTGTCTAGGAATTATTATTTAATTTTAAATTTGTAAGAATTTTGTAATTAAATAATCATTTGGAGAAGACGGATCTAGAAGATAGATATAGAAAATGGACCTAAAAGATAGATGATAGCGTTCTATAGATATTTCCTGAGTCTCTAATTTTATGTTTTTGAATTGTTAATTATAAGATTGAAAAACTGCATAAGAACTATATTTTTTGGAAATTGTAATTTTTGCTCAATTAGCAAGTCGAACCACCAGGTTCGGCAGGATTGGAATGCCATCTGTGGGGCAAAATTCTGACGGCTTTGGCAATAGGCCAAACTTTCAAGTTCGGTCGGCCGATTTGTCATGACCGATATGGTTCGGCAGGCTGATTGCACAGATCAGCGTGCTGGTAGAGAGCTGCGAATTTTTAAAAATGATGTGTTTTTCAGTGCAGTTTTGATTTTATTTTTGGAACAATTATGAGAAACATTAACTTTGGATATGACCAAAAATATGAAGTATTCGATCTCTAGGGGATTGAAGACTTGAAGATGGATAATACATGAAGAAGGATAGAAGATTTAAGGATAAAAAATCAATAATATGTTTTGATTAATCTCTTGTAATCTTTTTTTCCTATTCTCTAGGGTAGGACCATAATATTACAGCTATTTTTTATTATTTTGCTTGTAGCTTTGCATGATTGATTTGCTTGTCTGCATTATAATATGATTTGCCATGTATGTTGATAACATGTCATATAGAATAAGGAGAACCGCTCATTAAAAAAATTGTTTATGCATTTTTTAAAAATAAAACTTTGATTTCAAAAAATTAAGTGGGAGAAGGTTTCCAAAGAGAGGACCTACGGCCTCCATCGTTGGTCCATAGGTAGCACATGATGGTTCCAACCCCTGGGAATGGATTTTATCATGTATCGGGTTGGATCTCCAAGAAGATAAGGTATTTTAGCATGATTTATCGTTGCACACCCCTAGGGGGTGATTATAAATCATGGATAAAATATTGAAACGATGGTTATACACTCATGTTAATTTTATTATTAATCTCCCCTAGGAGCTCTGTTGATAAAATTAATGATCAAAGAAACAATTATTAATATATGTTTAATCAGACGGGTCCTAGATGGCATATATTAATTAGGAGGGAATCTGTGTTCCTTATTGAATTTGACAAGTCTCCCTTAGGCAGCTTGTTGAATTATGAGTTGGGAATAATCGTTGTAAGGTTGTATCTTACTCAATTATTATGGTATGTTTGCTTATATTTGGTATATGATTCTTTATTGTAGATTAAAAATATCTAAAAATGCTTTATCATCGATACTTGACAAAAACCAATTAACCAGTGAAAATTTTAATGATTGGAAATGGAACCTAAACATCTTCCTATCCTTTAAGAAACTAAAAGTTGTGTTGTGTCCTCCTAAGCCTATGGGAGATTCCACTAATAAGCAAATCCAAAAGTATGATCGCTAGAAAGATACTAATGATCAGGCCCACTGTTTTGTTATGACTAGCATAAATAACGTGTTGCAGTCTCAACATGACAATTATGAGACTACAAAGCAGATCTTGGATAATCTCGAAGACATGTTTGGAGGCCAGGCCCTAAAAAAGTGGCAAGGGGCGCTTTGGAAACTCTTAAACTGTAAACAAAGGCCAAGGATGTCAGTGAAGGAGCATATGATGTTGGTCATGGGTTACCTTGTTGAGGTTCAAACCAATGGAGTTGACATAGATGCTGAAACACGGACGACTATGTTCTTTGAGACTTTGTCTAAGGAGTTTATCTCATTTAGAGCTACATTTAATTTGAGCATTGGGCGGGATATGACCTTGACTGAGTTAATGAAGTAGTTATAGGAGTTCAAAATTCTGATAAGGGAAACTCCTGCTGGTGGAGAGGCCAACTTGGTGCCTACGTCTGGTTCCAATACTAACCTAAGGAATGGAAAGAATCAACAGCCTAAGAACGAGAAATCTTCTATTCCTACAAATGGTAAGAACAAGAAGAAGAAAAAGAATAACCTAAAAAAGCTTTAATGCTTTTTCTACGGGAAGGTCAGGCACATCAATTAGACTTACAGGGACTTTCTTTTTCGAGGAGGCAAGTGTGATCTTCTGGTTGTTGAAACTTGTTTGATTGAGGAATCAAGTGACACTTAGGTCATAGATTCTAGAGCAACTAATCATATTTGTGTTTCTCTACAAGGGTTCAAAGAAACGAGAAGTCTACAACATGAAGACTTCACGCTTCGAATAGGCAATGGATCAGTGGGAGATGTCCATCTATATTTTGATAATTATATGAATTTATTTTTGCAATATTGTTTTTATGTTTTTAAACTTAAAAGAAATTTAATTTCTATAGCTTGTTTATTTAAAAACTCTTATGTAGTTTCTTTTAATAATAAAGTGCTGATTCGTAAAAACAAATCTTTTATTTGTAATGGATAGATACAAAATAATCTATATGTTATCAAACCTAAGATGGACTTACTGCTTAACATTGAGATTAATGATAATAACTCTAAAAGACTTCAAACTTCTCACTTTAATAAGACTTATCTTTAGCATTTGCGACTAGGTCATATTAACCTGAATAGGATTCAAAGGTTGGTAAAGGATGGACCTCTAAGTCACTTAAAAATAGAATCTATACCATAATGTGAATCTTGTTTGGAGGGTAAAATGACCAAAAGACCATTTGGGTTTAAGCGCAATAGGACCGAAGGGGTTCTAGAACTTGTGCATAGCGATGTTTGTGGACCAATGAGCAACCGGTCATGAGGAGGGTATGAGTATTTTGTTACTTTTCTTAATGATTACTCACGATATGGGTATGTGTACCTAATGCACCACAGAAGCGAAACTTATGACAAGTTCAGGGAGTTTTAGGCTTGAGTGGAAAAGCAATTAGGTATACCCATAAAGGCACTTCGATCCAATCAAGGTGGTGAATACCTTTCTAATGAGTTCTTATGACACTTATTAGAGAATGAGATTTTATGCTATTTGAATGCGCCAAGCACTCTGCAACATAATGTGTAGCTGAAAAAAGGAATATGACTTTGTTGGACATGGTCAGGTCTATGATGAGTTATTCATCATTGCCTTTATCATTTTAGGGATATGCACTACAAACCGCATATTATCTTTTGAATAATGTACCTTCAAAATCGGTTCCGAAAACTCATCACGAGTTTTGGAGGGGAAAAAACACATCCTTAAACTATATTTGCATATAGGGATGTCCAGCTTATGTCCTATTTAAGGAAGTGAATAAGTTGAAAGCACGTTCGAAAGTTTATGTGTTTGTAGGATAATAAAGTCGTGGTTTCAACTAATGCAACTTTCCTTGAGGAAAGTTACATGGACGACTTTCAGCCTCAAAGCAAATGGTGCTTGAGGAGTTGGCGAGTGATTCGATCACTCTGGGGGTTCCAAATGAAATGATTCCAATCAGTGTAGAAAAACCAACTGAATCCGAACAAAAACTTAAGGGGCTTCGGCATAGTAGAAGGATCAGGCATCAACCCGAGAGGTATATGTTTAATGGTGAAGCTTTGTTAGCTGAACTAGATGAACATGATATGGATCCTTACACTTACGAAGAGGCTAGAAGGATATTGATTTAAAATTCTGGATAGAGTCCATGAACATAGAGATAAAGTCTATAGAGACTAATCGGGTCTAGGAACTTGTAGATCTTCCCGAAAGGATAAAACTCATAGGGTGCAAATGGATCTATAAGAGAAAGAGAGGAGTGGATGAAAAAGTCAAAACCTATAAGGCTAGACTTATGGCTAAGGGATACACATAAAAGGAAGGAATTGATTACGAGGAAACCTTTTTGCCTGTAGCCATGCTTAAGTCCATTCGTGTTCTCTTGTCCATAGCTGCTACTCTTGACTATGAGATTTGGCAGATGGATATCAAGACGGCTTTTTTAAATGGCTATCTTGATGAGCCCATATATATACTAAAACCAAACAGGTTCAAGGCTAGGGGTCATGAAGGTAAGGTTTGTAAGCTGCTAAAGTCAATTTATAGACTTAAGCAGGCTTCTCGTTCTTAGAACATAAGATTTGATCAAGTGATCAAAACTTATAGGTTCACACAAAATGTGGACGAACTATGTGTTTACAAACCCATTAAAGATAGGAAGGTGGTTTTTTTATTGCTCTATGTAGATGACATTTTGTCAATTGGCAATGATATTGGGGCATTGTCATTGGTCAAATTATGCTTGACCAAGTAGTTTGACATGAAAGACTTAGATGAAGCTAATTTTATTCTCGGTATCTAGATCTTTCGATATAGGAAGAACAAAATGATAGCTGTGTCTTAAGTAGGCTACATAGATAAAATTCTTAAAAGGTATACAATACAGGATTCCATGAAAGGTGGGCACACATCGAGGTCTGGAATTACTCTTTCTAAGAAAAACTCGCCGAAGTCTAATGAAGAAAGAGAATACATGAAGATGGTGCCTTATGCTTTGGTAGTGAGTAGTCTCATGTATGCCATGCTTTATACATGACCAGATATTAGTTATACGGTTGGGATAGTAAGTTGATTTTGGTTAGATCCAGGACCGAACCATTGGGTTGCGGTCAAGCATATTTTCAAGTACCTGAGAAGGAATCGAGAGTATATGCTTATATATTCGTGTGAGGATTTGACACCTCTAGGATATACTGACTCGGATTTCCAATCCTATTTGGATTCGAGAAGATCGACTACTGGTTTTGTGTTTTCTCTGGGTGGCGGTGCCATTGTTTGGAGAAGTGTAAAGCAAGATTGCACTTCGGATCAACGATGGAGGCCGAGTATGTGGCCGCTAGTGATGCTTCGAAAGAAGCAGTGTGGCTCTACAAGTTCCTTAGGGATTTTGAGGTAGTTCCTCGTATGGATAAGGTGATATCGCTGTATTATGATAACACGGCATGATAATGCTAAAGAGCCAAGATTTCACAAGAAAAGTAACTATATTGATTGAAAGTATCATGTAATAAAGGACTTAGTAGAGGGCGGGCATGTTGCTATATGCAAAATCGCATCCGATGACAATTTAGCTAATTCATTCACGAAGACACCAACTGTAAGAGTTTTCGAGAGGAATGTGGAAGCTATGGAGATGCGAGATTTGTCATATTTACTCACTTAGTGTAAGCGGGAGATTGTTGGACATGTAAGCCTTAAGGAATAAAAATGTAATATGTTTTTGGAAACATTTTTATCAATAAAGAATGTATTTATTATTCATATACCAAATTGTTGTCCTCTTTATGTTCATATTTGTTGGATGTATGATAAGCAAACAAAAGTCTGAGACTGTCAGTCTAAGCCTTCAGAATCAGGCATATGATGAACAGATTATGCGGAAGATATGATTTTAAAGATGACGGTCTAAATTATAAGATCCACAATCAAGAGAATAAAGTTGGGCACTTTATTCATGCAAAGATTATTGTTATGTTGTTTACATACCTAACAGAAGATGGTTTGTCTTGGCCATCGGAGGTGGACACTGTTAGACATGTATGCCCTAAGGAGTAAAAATGTAACATGTTTTTGGAGACTTTTTTGTCAATAAAGAATTATTTATTGTTTATATAGCAAATATTTTCCTCTTTATGTTCATATTTGTTGAATGTATGTTAAGCAAACAAAAGTCTGAGATTGTTGGTCTAAACCTTAAAAATCGGACATATGATGGACAAATTATACAAAAGACACAATTCTTAAGATGACAGTCTAAATTATGAGATTCACAATCGAGGGAATAAAGTTAGGCACTTTATTTATGTAAAGATTGTTATGTTGTCCATATCCCTATTGGGAGATGGTTTGTCTTGGCCATCCAAAGTAGACTCCTCAAATAGAAACATTGGCATATTGTCATAGGTGATGATGTGTTGGATCAGGATATAAAGTGAATTGATTTGGATTAATAATTTTGTCTCAACAAATCAATTCACTTTAGACAATCATAGGAGTTGTATCTTAATCTTGAGATGAATAGTGGGCCCATTGTCTTGACTTATGTCTTTTAATGTACCAAAAGGTGACATCGACATTTTATGTTGTTATGCATGTCGGTACATTAGTGGTATGACTCTTGATAGCGTAGACTTGTTACTCATAAATATGGAATCCACAGCTCATTTTTAGGAGTAGTTGATATCCTCTTATATGCGTTATCCTATAATTAGAAAATTGGAGCGCTCGACTATTTGGATACATAGGTGTAACCAAATGGTATACTATCTTTGGATGGTAAGTTTTTCGATGGCGAGATAATGGAATGTAAGATAAAAATAATTGGGAATGTAAGGCAGAACTTATCCTTAAGCCGATTACGATAATCCTATGGGGATACAATACATTATGATATGTCATGGAGACTTAGCTATACGGGCTTCGTAATTCTATATAGTTTGAGAGTGCAGGTCCAAGCTTTTAGTGGAGTAGCTTTGGAGTTGATAATTATGAAATGTATATATGGGATATTGGGTTTCATAATTATTGAGAGCTTGAACTATATAGGTCCATTAGGTCCCCTTTGCTAGCTCATAAAAATCTTGTAACGATACGACATGCTTTTCCAATAACTGGTGACTTATGTCAGATTCATCAAATTAGCTGAAATTCGGTAAAATCAGATAACTCATGTTTGTTTATCGATTGAATTAATTTTGTGATAAAATTAATTCAAGATAAACTTATTGAATTATTGGGTCTATTTGTTGATAGGATTAATTTTGAATAAATTAATTCAAGATAAACTTGTTGAATTATAGGAATATTTATTTTCCTAAAGATTATCTAGATATGACTGTTTTAATCAGATAACTTCTCTATTGGGTTATTTGAATTAAAACTAAGGCTCTATCCCCAGAATTTGGGGTTGAAAATAAAGATTCTCAAGGAACTTTTTATCACAAGTTTGGCAGGCCGATCTTTAAGTTCAGCTTGCCGATTGAGGAAGTTCGGCAAGCAGATCGGGCGATAAAAGGATCACACATTTTCACGTGGATTTTATTAGATATTGATTTTATTCGAATTTTTGAGGCCTTATTTGACAAGGACTGACTCTTGGGCCCAACCTCTATAAAAGGGGAGCGACTTTCATTATTATTTAGATCAGTTGAGAAATCTAGAGTGAGACTTTGAAACTCCCCAGAGAGCTATCATTCACAAATCACGAATTATAGCTTTGGGTATTTCTCAATTGGTTGGAAGGAGAGCCACCTGGGAAAAGCTAAACGACGTGAGCTTACATTCACTTCGATCGTGGATAGAGAATAGCAAAGAAGGCCAGTTGGTTAAGGTTCTTTTGGAACGTTACTTCTCTTCATTGATTACAGGAGCTTTTTGGAGCACAAAGGTTAGTAAGATCTGATTAATTTATGTATATAGCATGTCAAACATGTGTTTTGAAAAATATTCTGATATAAAAATTTTAAAACTTTTATGCATAATATTTTTCCAACAAACTTTACGAATAATAACATCGTTGCATTGTCATAGGTGACGATGTATTAGATCGAGACATAAAGTGTAATTGATTTGGATTAATAATTATGTCTCGACAAATTAATTCACTTTAGACAATCATATGTGTTGCATCTTAATCTTGAGATGAACAGTGGGCCTATTGTCTTGACTTATATCTTTTGATGTGTCAAAAGATGACACCACAATTTATGTTGGTACATATACCGGTATATTGGAAACATGACTCTTGATAAGGTAGACTTGTTATTCATAGATACAGAATGCATAGCTCCTCTTTTGGAGTCGATTACATCCTCTGATATGCGTTATCCTATAATTGAAAAACTGGAGCGCTCAACCATTTAGATACATAGGTGACTAATGTCAGATTTATCAGATTGATTGAAATTTGATAAAATCAGATAATTCATGTTTATTTATGTGTTGAATTAATTTTGTGAAAAATTAATTCAAGATAAACTTGTTAAATTATCGAAAATATTTATTTTCCTAGAAATTATCTAGGTAGGATTGTTTTAATCAGATAACTTTTCTATTGGGTTGTTTGAATTAAAACTGAAGCTTTATCCTAAGAATCTTGTTTGGGAAATAAAGATTCATAGGGATCATTTATCATTAGTTCGGCAGGCAACTTCTAATTTAGCCTGCCGATGGAATAAGTTCGGCAGGCTGATCTGCCAGTTTAGCCTACTGACCGAACAATAATTTGATCACGTGTTTTTATGTGATTTTATCAAATATTGATCCAAATTTGAATTTTTGAGCCTTATCTGATAAGGACCAACTTAGGGATAAACTCTATAAATAGGGAGTGAGACTTCTATGTTGTTTAGAACAGTTGAGAGATCAAGAGTGAGCACTCTATTATGCAAGTCTCTGAAACTCCCCTAAAGAGCTATTGTTCATAAATCACGAACAATAGTTCTGGGTATTCCTTAATTGGTTGGACAAAGGGTCATCAGGAAGTGCTATACATTGTGCGCCCACACATACTCCGATCATGGATAGAGGATAGCAAAGAAGACCAGTTGGTTGAGGCTATTCTGGAACGCCGTTTTCTACACAGGTTGCAAGAGCTCTTCAGTAAACAAGGTTAGTAAGATCTGGTTAATTTATGCATATAACGTGTCAAACTTGTGTTTTGGAAAATATTTTGATTAAAAATGCATAAAAATTTCCGTTGCATACTACTTTTCCATCAGTAACACCCAAAATAAAATTAGGAAAGCTCAAGATATTTTTTTCTCTTTTTTTCTCCAATTTCTTTCTTTGAGTTTGTTTTTCTTTCTTTCTTTCTTTCCTTCTTTCTTTGTTCTTTTTTTAATTGTTTTCCTTTTTTTGTTTTTTAGTTACCTTTATAAAAATTCCTCTCCCTTACTTTCTTTTGATTCGATTCTCTCCCCCACACTTATCCTCTATCCCCAACACAATTTCTTGCATTATCCTTTGAACATGAAATATGTCTCTAAGCTCCAATTCATCTTTAAAATAAGGGTAAGGATATGAGTATAAACGGGCTAGGTAAGAAGATGCAATTATCAAATAACAAGGTCTAAATGAGAGGCTCAAATTGGTTTACTGGGGAGATGTTCTCTTGGAACACCAATCGGGGCTCTAGCAAATTTGGCCTTGGTGCTAGGAAACCTAGTGCCTTAATCCTTTTCCAAGTGATGCTTGATCAGCCGTTCGCCTCGAAAGATTGCCGAGAGTCTAACATTCAATCCTTACATGTCAAAATTAAAATGAAAATTAGAATGAGAGTATAAGAATATGCTTAATCTAACATGTGAATCTCTTTACCGAATAACATGGCTATTGTTCATAAAGTTTGAGTATGATCATTATAACAACATATTAACAAAAGAATGACATCATGATTCAACACAACACTCATAATTAATCAAGACTAAAAAAAACACCATGAGGAAAAACATTTGTAACAACAAATGGTTCAACCCAATGAGAACGTAACTTACTTGGAAATTACTTAAGACGTGAGTGGAATAGAAGAACTTTTGTCCCACAATTAAAGTCTTGTGATAGATCATCTTGTCATGAAACAATTTAGTTTTCTCCTTGTAAATTTTAGAGCTCTCGTAGCTTCATTTTGAATTTCCTCTAGCTCCTACAACTGAAGCTTCCTATGCTTACTGATGGCATCCATCTCCATGTTGCACTGCTTCACTACCCACCATGCTTTGTGCTCTAACGCCATCGAAAGGTGGCAAGGTTTATCACAGACCAACTGATATGGAGACATACCAATGGGCATCTTGTATGCCATTCTATACGGCTAAAGTGCATCATCGTGTCGCAAACTCTAATCTTATCTACTCAAATTAACCCCTTTTTTTTAAGGATGGACTTTACATTTTAGCTTGCCCACTAGTTTGTGAATGGTATGCTGTAGAGATCTTATGTGTGACGTTGTAACTCCTTAATGGAGCTTCTACCATCCTACTACAAAAATGGGTTCCTAGATCATTGATGATATCCCTTGGTGTTCGGAACTTCGCAAACATGTTAGCCTTTACAAAATCTACAACAACCTTAGAATCATCCTTGGTCGCTTTAGCTTCCACCCACTTTGAGACATAATCTACTACAAGTATAATGGAAGGATTACCAAAAGAAAAGCAAAAGGTTCCCATGAAATTAATGCCCTAAACATCAAAAATTTCAACAATAAGAATAGGGGTTTGTGGCCCTTGATTCCTAGCACCTAGATTACTTGCTCGTTGATAACGATCAAAAGACTTACGAAAGAGGTATGAATCCCTAAACAACGATGGCCAATAGAAATGATAAATTGGTTTTATTGATTTATCTCCATAGTTTTTTTGGTGGTTTTTAAGCATTTTGTTAGTGTTTTATTGGGTTTTATTTTGTTTATGTAGGTCCAAGACATGAGGGAGCCAAAAGAGGAAAAAGAGGGACTTTTGAATAAGAAAAAGGAAAGCCTATGATCAACCATGGGTGCTATAGCGCCAGAAACATTCGCTGTATTGCCAAAACCAAAGACAGAAAAATTTGTAGGCTATAGTAGGGCTTTAGTTTGCTGTATGGTTTTGCCAGATAAAGATTAACATTGTAGCACCATTTTTGGTCTTGCAGTGCGCCAACTTGAACAAGTTTACCCACTGCATCGAGTGGTCGAGCCTAAGCATTAGAGTTATAGTTTGTAATCCACGCAGCACTACAACAGGAAATTCATTCGCTGTAGTGCTCGGACACATGTAACTATCTTGTTACAACTTAATTGAGCAGAGTATAAAAAAACTTGTAATTTTTTAGGGCGCTTCTTAGAGAACGGAAAAGACAGCCACCAAAAGAAGAAAATATGAGGTTTTGGGGGATTTCTTGAGGACTCAAAGAAGGTTGAAGGGTTAGAGCTTGCAAACAACATGAGTTTTTCATTTCTTCTTCTCTTTTTCTTTTTTTAGCTTTTAAACTTGTATTTTCCTTGAATTGAGCTTCAACATGTATTTGATGTGTGACTTGATTGTCGTTACGGATATGCATTTCTTGGTGTCTAGCTAAACTTCTCAAGCTAGGGGGTATGATGTAACTTGATATTGACTATACTTTGAGGTTTCAATTGATTGTTGATTGAATTTCATTTCAAACTATTTGTGTTTCTCTATATTTATGCTCTCATTTGTTTATCCAATAAATTAGATATCCTAGATGTGTGGATTTAATCTTGGGAAAGTCATTTTCACATATTGAGACTTAGGAAAATACAACCTATAGTTTATTGAGTTTGGAAGGCCAATACAACTTGGATAATTATTAGAATAAATTATGCTTAATGAATGCTTGACTAGTTGAGTTAATAGGGATATTAATTTGGTTAGTTTTGCATATATTTTGCTCGGCACTCGAGAGAGGGAGTGAAATTAAAAACAAAAACTTAAGATTTTAATGGTTTGAATGAAATCAACTAACAAATAATTAAATTGGACAAATATAGTTGAGTCAAGTGAAATCAAAACCCCCTAGCCTCACATACTATCGAGTTCCCTTCAATCCTCTTTTTCCACTTTGTATTTTTAGTTTCTTGTTTGAATTTAGTTTATTTAGTTGCTTTAATTTGTCATTGTTAAAATTGAATATCCTTAGATAAAATTAGAGTTATTGTAGTCATGGCTATTGATTAATTTTTACAAGATCAATCTTTGTGGGATGATACTTTACTTTCACTTATTACTTGCGACGATGTATACTTGCATAACTTCATCAAGTTCTTGGTGCCATTGTCAGGGATTGTTGTTTAGTTTTGATTAATATCAATACCAATTAGCTCTAGGATTAATTTGGACATTTTCCTTGCTTTTATTTGTTTTTAGTTTCCTTTGCTTTTAGTTTTGTTTTTGTTTTGTTGTTCATTTGGTAAGGTACTTTGCGATATATCATCAACAAGTCCTTTTAAGTATTGTCCAATATGATTTGGAACCAATTCATAGTGCTTGATGGACATATAAAGAGTTGTTTGTTTGGTTTCCTCACTACCGATTCTTAAGGAAGTGCCAACTTTAAAATTTTCTCAATGGATTATGTGCGACAACAAGGAATTAGGTTGAAAGTAGAATGGTACCATCTTTTTCTACCAACTATCTGTAGATGATGCATATTGTATGTTAGAAGACATGGCAGACTATAATCAATGGTGTTGGAATAATTCCAACAATTTTGAGCTATGTTTTGACACCCAACATCAAGAGACGGATCTATCTTCAGAACTTCAAGCCATATTTGTGGATTTTTTAGAGGAGACTCGTCAATATTTGAAAAAGAGTGATCAAAATGTGTAGAGATTGGATGAGAAGTTAATAAGGTCGAATACAATGGTTAAGGAGTCTTTTGAAACCTTGAAAGGTTAGAAGCAATGAGAAAACAAATTGAAGAATTGGTACCATCCACTCTTTCTACCAGTGTTTCAATGAATATAAGCAAGATTGCCACACTGAGGAGTCTACTCAATACGAAGAACACTTGAAGATATTTGATGATGATTCTCTAAAGTTTAAAGATTCTTCAAGGAAGGAAGAGGCTGAAGACTTCAAACATTTCCAAAACCTCAAAAGACAGGTATATCTCCCAAACTTTAAGCCATATTCATGGATTTTTTGGAGGAGACTCGTCAATATTTGAAGAGAAGTTATCAAAATATGGAGAGGTTGGATGAAAAGTTGATAAGGTCGAATGAAATAGTATAGGAGTCATTTGAAACCTTGGAAAGGGCAGAGGAAATGGAAAAACAAAATGAAGAATTGTAGCATCCACTTTTACTATAATTGTTCTGATTGGATATTGTCACCTTAAGGAGCCTACTCAATACGAGGAGCACTTGAAGATGTTTGATGACGATTCTATAAAGTTTGAAGATTTTTCAAGGGAGAAAGAGGCCAAAGACTTGAATATAGATAAAGAAACACAAGAAGAATTTTGTTAGGCTCATCCGATTGTGTCCACACCAATAATTAAAGATCACACTTATAAGGATCCAATGTAGCCAACACCTTCTCCACCAAAGTTAGCACCATTTCTTCAAACCCACCAAGAACAACTTGTAAAGTTGAAGCTTGTTAGGATCATGTGTTAAGCATTTTCATATCTTGCCAACCTTGAGGGCAACCACAACCAAGACCTATTTGTAGTGTTTTATGACATTCACTATGGGCAGAAGTTGCTCTTTGATGAAAATTTCTCTAAAAGTCAAGTCAGCGACTTTAAATCAAGCACTTCTTAGGAGGCATCTTAAGGTCTCTAAACATTCTTTTTGCTTTGAATTTTGTGTTTCATTTTTAATTTTTAGGAACTTTTTACTTTGTTTTTCTCCCATTTTCTTTTGTAGGTGCAAGTGGTGAAGCCAAATGAAGTGGAGCCACGAGGGGCACCAAAAGAGTTTGGCGGATATCAAGCCTTGCCTAAGCACCAACGAGCATCAATGAAGGGCATTTTCTTTTAACTTCTCTAATTTTTGTGCTTTCTTACACATTGAGGATTTTGTACACATTAAGTTTGGAGGGAAAATTAAATTTTCGTTCTCATTTTTTGCTTTAAAAAAAATTATAAAATTTAAAAACTTTTGAATAATTAGAGTTGTTTTGTGCTTTCTTTGGGGATTTCCCCCAAATCAATGATGAAACTTATGGTTGAAAATTGTGCATTACTTTTAGAAAAGTGTGAATATTGTCTAGTTTTGTGCTTAGTTTTTGAGTTTGTTTTATTTTGATTGTGATTGTTCTATATTGAGCACCATGTGTTGATCTTTGACTTGTGTATTTTTAGAGAGTGTTTATGTGATTATGTGATTTTTCATTGATCTTCTAAGTCCTAAAATTTGTTTGATTTTCTCTCGAGGCGACATTCTAGACCTCACTTCATTAAAGAAATAGGATGGCCTACTTTGGATCCATTGAGCCTTTTCGAGCCTACCTAGACATATTTTTGCCCCTAGTATACCCCTGATAAGATTATAAAAGTGTACATTTTGCAAGACTGAGATCATTTATGTATACTTTTATTTATCATTAAATCCTCTATTTAATATCATTTTTGTGTTAATTAGTGTTTTAGTGTCTTAGTGTAAAAATGTGTCTAAATATGTGTTTTTAGTAATTTTTAGAACTATTTCTATGTGCTTAATAACTAATTAGTTTGAAAATAATTAAAACTATAAAAATAATATTGTATGATTTTATTTTGAGTCTTAAAATGTTTGTAAATAACTTTTTATTTTGTAAATATGTTTTATAATATTTCTATCATTTTATAAAAATATTCTCAAGTCTTAAATAATATATTTGTTAAGGTTTGCTAATTTTAGAAGTTTTTATTTATTTTGGTGTGTTTTGTGTGTTTAATTGTAAAATAAATATTTTTGAAATTATTATGAATATTTTGTTTGTAAAATAATTAATTTTAGTGTGTTTGTTAATTTTAGATTTAAAATCTAGAGGGAAAATGAAGCAAAACAACGCAAAATGACCTCAAATGCAAGAAAAAAAAATCAGAAGCTAGACTGTTGAAAAAATAGAATGTAATGGAATTTAAAAATTTTTATATCAGAGTGTTTTTCAAAACACAAGTTTGACACGCTATATGCATAAATTAACCAGATCTTACTAACCTTGTAAATACCAAAAAGCTTCCTCAATTAGTGTAGAGAAGTAACCTTCCAGAAGGACCTTAACCAACTGACCTACTTTGCTATTCTCTATCTACGATCGGAGTGAGTATGGGCTCACATGTATAGCTCTTCCACCAGGTGACTCTCCTTCCAACCAATTGAGAGAACCCAAAGCTAGTGTTCGTGATTTGTAGCTCTTAGGGAGTTTCAGAATCTCACTATCAAAGTTTCACACTTAATCTCTCAATTAATCTAAATAATAATGAGACTCATACCCTTTTTATAGAGGTTAGGCCCAAGAGTCAGTCTTTATCAGATACTGCCTCAAAATTTGAATCAGAATCAAATTCAAATCAATATCAAATGAAATTCGCGTGTGAACACATGATCTTTTTAATGCACGATCGGCATTCCGATCTATCCAACTGGCATGCTAAACTTGCCCCATCGGTAGGCCGAACCTAAGGATCGGCATGCCAAACTACCAATAAAAATCTCAATGAACCTTTTTTTTTTCATCTGAGATTGTATAGGATAAAGTCTTAGTTTTAATTCAAATAACCCAATAGAGAAGTTATCTAATTAAAACAACTTTATCTAGATAATCTCTAAGAAAATAAATGAATTCTTGATAATTCAACAAGTTTATCTTGAATCAATTTTGTCACAAAATTAATTCAATCGATAAATAGACATGAATTATTTGATTCTTTTAAATTTTAGTCAATATGATATATCTTACATAAGTCACCAATTATTAGAAAAAACACGTTGTATCCTTATAGGATTTTGTGAGCTAGCAAAGGAGACCAAATGGACTATATATTTAAGCTCCTGATAATTATGAAACACAATATCCCATATATACATTTTATAATTATTAACTTTAACGCTACTCCACTAAAAGCTTGGAGATGTACTCTCGAACTATATAGAATTACGAAGTCCGTATAGCTAAGTCTCCATAACATATTATAGTGTATCGTATCCCCATAGGATTATTCGTAACCGGCTTAAGGACAAGTTCTGTCTTACTTTTTTGATTATTTTTATCTTACATTCCATTATCTCACCATTGGAAAACTTACCATCCAAAGATAGTATACCATTCGATTACACCTATGTATCCAAATGCTTAAGCGCTCTAGTTTTTCAATTACAGGATAACGCATATAAGAGGATATCACTACTCCTAAAGAGGAGCTATGGATTCCATATCTATGAATAACAGGTCTACGCTATCAAGAGTCATGCCTCTAACATACAAGCATGCATACCACTATTAAAATTTAGGTGTCACCCTTTGGTACATCAAAAGACACAAGTCAAGACAACGAGCCCACTATTCATTTCAGGATTAAGACAGAATACAAATAATTGTCTAAAGAGAATTAATTTGTTGAGATAGAATTATTAATCCAAATCAATTCACTTTATGTCCTGATCCAACACATCGTCACTTATGACAATATGCCAATGTTTTTATTCATATAGTCCACCTCTGATGGCCAAGACAGACCATCTCCCAAAAGGGATATAGACAACATAATAATCTTTACATGAATAAAGCGCCCAACTTTATTTTCTCGATTACGGATCTTACGATTTAGACCGTCACCTTAAGAATCATATTTTCTGCATTATCTATTCATCATATGCCCAATTCTTAAAGGTTTAGATAGACAATCTTAGACTATTATTTTCTTAACATACATTCAATAAATATGAACGTAAAGAGGACAAGATTTAGTATATTAATAATAAATAAATTCTTTATTGATAAAAATGTCTCCAAAAACATATTACATTTTTACTCCTTAGGGCATACATGTCTAACAATCTCCTACTTGCACTAAGTGAGTAAATATGACGAATCTCACATCCCCATAGCTTCCACATGCCTCTCGAAGACTCTCCCAGTAACTATCTTCGTAAATGGATCAGCTAAATTATCCTCTAACGTGATTTTGCACACCATGACATGCCTGCCCTCAATGATGTCCTTTATCACATGATACTTCTGATCAATATGCTTACTCTTCTTGTGAAATCTTGGTTCCTTAGCATTAGCTACTGCCGCACTGTTATCACAGTATAGTGATACCGCCTTATCCATACCAAAAACTACCTTAAGATCCCTAAGGAACTTGTGGAGCTACACTACTTCTTTTGAAACATCACTAGCTGCCATATACTCGGCCTCCATCATTGAATCCAAAGTGCAATCTTGCTTCACACTTCTCCAACTGATGGCACTACCACCCAGAGTAAACACAATCCCCGAAGTCGATCTCCTTGAATCTAGACAGGATTGAAAATCCAAGTCAGTATATCCTAGAGGAGTTAAGTTCTCACCCGAATACACAAGCATATACCCTCTAGCCCTTCTCAAGTACTTGAAAATATGCTTAACAACAACCTAGTGGTTCAGTCTCGGATCTGCCTGATACTAACTTACAATCTCGATCGCATAGCAAATATCCAGTCGTGTGCAAAACATGGCATACCTGAGACTATCCACTACCGAAGCATAAGGCAACTTCTTCATGTATTCTCTTTCTTCCTTAGACTTTGGAGAGTCTTTCTTAGAAAGAGTAATTCCAAACCTAGATGATTGCCCACCTTTCTTGGAATCCTACATTACAAACCTCTTGAGAATTTTATCTATGTACCTAGCTTGTGATAAAGCTATCATTTTGTTCTTCCTATCCTGAAAGATCTAGATACCGAGAACAAAATTAGCCTCACTCAAGTCTTTCATGTCAAACTTCTTGGTCAACCACAATTAGACTGATGACAATGCCCCAACATAATTGTCAATTAGCAGAATGTCATCTACATAGAGCAGTAGAAAAACTACCTTCCCATCCTTAATGTGTTTGTAAACACATGGCTCATCCATATTTTGTGAGAACTCATAAGTCTTGATCACCTGATCAAATCTTACATTCCAAGAACGAGAAGCCTACTTAAGAACATAAATTGACTTTAGTAGCTTACAGACCTTACCCTATTGACCCTTGACCTTGAAACCGTCTAGTTGTTCCATATAAATGGACTCATCAAGATAGCTATTTAGAAAAGCCGTCTTGACATCCATCTGTCAAATCTCGTAGTCGAGAGTGGTAGCTATGGACAAGAGTATCCGGATGGACTTAAGCATGGCGACAGGCGAAAAATTTTCCTCGTAATCGATTCCTTTCTTTTACGTATAACCCTTAGCTACCAGTCTAGCTTTAAAGGTTTCAACCTTTCCATCCACTCCTCTTTTCCTCTTGTAGATCCACTTACACCCTATGGGTTTTACCCCTTCGGGAAGATCCACAAGCTCCCAGACTTGATTAGTCTCTATAGACTTCATCTCTGTGTTTATAGTTTCTGTCTAGAATTTTGAATCAACATGCTCCATAACCTTTACATAAGTATAAGGATCCTTGTCATGTTCATTCAGTTCAGCCAAGAAGGCCTCCCCATTGAACATATACCTCTCGGGTTGACGTCGGATCCTCCCATTATGCCAAAGCCCTTAGGTTGTTGTTCAGGTTTGTTTGGTTTTTCTACACTTATCGAAATGGTTTCATTTGGAACCTCTAGAGTGATTGGATTACCCCTAAGCTCCTCAAGCACCACTTTGCTTCGAGGCTTAAAGTCGTCCATGTAACTCCCCTCAAGGAAAATTGCATTAATTGAAACCGCGACTTTATTTTGCTTTGGATTATAGAAATAATCCCCTTTAGTCCCTTTTGGATATCCTACAAATATGCAAACTTTTGAACGTGTTTCCAACTTATTCGCATCCTTAAACAGGACATGAGCCAAACTTCCCCATATGCGAATATGGTTTAAGGATATCTTCTTGCCTATCCACAACTCGTGAGGAGTTTTAGGGACCAATTTTGAAGGCACATTGTTCAAAAGATAACATGCGGTTTGTAGTGCATATCCCCAAAAGGATAAAGGCAATGATGAATAACTCATCATGGACCTTACCATGTCTAATAAACTCCTATTCCTTCTCTCTGCTACGCCATTCTATTGCGGAGTGCCTGACGCAGTCAAATGGTATAAAATCTCATTCTCTAAAAAGTGTCCCAGAAACTCATTAGAAAGGTATTCACCATTCGATCGGATCGAAGTGCCTTTATGGGTCTACCTAATTGTTTTTCCACTTCAGCCCAAAACTTCCTAAACTTATCATAAGTTTCGCTTTTGTGGTGCATCAGGTACACATACCTATACCTTGAGTAATCATCAATAAAAGTGACGAAGTACTCATACCCTTCTCGTGCTCGGATGTTCATCGGTCCACAAACATCACTATGCACAAGTTCTAGAACCCCTTCGGCCCTATTACCCTGAGACCTGAATGGTCTTTTAGTCATTTTACCCTCCAAACAAGATTCACATTAAGGTATAGATTCCACCTTTAACTGACTTAAAGGTCAATCCCTTACCAGTCTTTAAATCCTATTCAGGTTAATATGACCAAGACGTAAATGCCAAAGATAAGTCTTATTAGAGTGAGAAGTTTGAAGTCTTTGAGAGTTATTATCATTCATCTCAGCATTAAACAGTAAGTCCATTTCAGGTTTGATAAAATATAGATTATTTTGCATCCATCCAGAACAAATAAAAAATTTATTTTTACGAATCACTATTTTATTATTAAAAGAAACCAAATAGGAATCTTTAAATAAACAAGCTACAAAAATTAAATTCCTTTTAAATTTCGGAACATAAAAACAATCTCTAAAAATAATCTCGTAAAATTAAATTCCTATAATTATCAAAATAAAGATGGATGTCTCACACTGCTTACGCTAAGACCAAGGATCCATCGCCCATCTAAAGCGTGAAGTCTTCATGAAGTAGACTTATTGTTTCTTTGAACCCCTGTAGAGAAACACAAACATGATTAGTTGCACTAGAATCTATGACCCAAATGTCACTGGATTCCTCAACTAAACAAGTTTCAAAATATAAAAGATCACACATACCTCCTTTGGAAAGGAAGTCCTTGCAATGCTTCTTGATGTGCCCGACCTTCCAACAGAAGAAGCACTTTAGCTTCTTTGGGTTCTTCTTCTTCTTGCTCTTGTTGTTAGTAGGAATAGAAGATTTGTCATTCTTGGCCCGTTGTTTCTTTCCATTCCCAGAATTGGGATTGGAACCAGAAGAAGCTACCAAGTTGGTCTCGCCACTCGCAAAAGACTCCCTGATCAACAGTTCGAACTCCTGTAACTGTTTCATTAATTCTGTTAAAGTCATATCCTGCCTATTGCTCAAATTAAAAGTAGCTCTAAACGGAATAAATTCCTTTGAAAGAGTCTCAAAGACCATAGTCATCTTAGTTTTAGCATCAACGTCGGCTCCATTGGTTTGTGTCTCAGCGAGGTAACCCATGACCAAGATCATGTGCTCCTTCACAAATGTCCCTGGCTTTTGCTTACAGTTAAGAAGTTTCTGAGGCACCCCTTGCCGCTTAGTTAAGGCCTGTCCTCCAAACATGTCTTCTGGATTATCCAAGATCTGCTTAGCAGTCTCATAATCCTCATGTTGAGCCTATAGCACATTATTCATGTTAACCATAACATAGCAGCGGGTCTGATCATTTGCATCTTTCCAACGATCATATGCTTGGAATCGATCATTAGTGGAATCTCTTATAGGCTTGAGAGGACAAGGGGTTGTCAGCACAAATTTTAGTTTCTCAAAGGAGAGGACGATATCCAGGTTCTATTTCCAATCATTGTAATTCTTTCTGGTTAATTGGTTTTTGTCAAGTATCGAAGATAAAGCGATTTTAGACATTGTTAATCTACAATAAAGAATCATATACCAAACATAAGCAAACATACAATAATAATTTAGTAAGATAACACAATCATGTAAAAACATATAAATGTGTTTATGTGGCAAAACCTTGAAAATATCACAACCTTTCAACGATAATTCCCAACTCAGAATTCAATAAGCTCCAAGGGGAGTCATGCTAAATTCAATTAGGAACACGGATCTCCTCTTAATTAATATATGTCATCCAAGACCCGTATGATCCAGCATATATTAATAATCATTTCTTTGGCCATTAATTTTATTAATAAAGCTCCTAGGGGAGGTTAATAATAAAATTAACATGAGTGTATAACCATCATTTCAATATTTTATCCATGGTTTATAATCACCACCTAGGGGTGTGCAACCATAAATCATGCTAAAATATCTTATCCTTTTGGAAATCTAATCTGGTACATGATAGAAATCCCTTCCTAAGGGTCGGGACCACCATGTTCTTCCTATGGACCAACGATGGATGCCTTATGTCCTCTCTTCGAAACCTTCTCCCACGTAATCTTTTGAAATCAAGGTTTTATTTTAAAAAGACATGCATGAATAATTTTAATATGAGTGACACTCCCTATTCTATATGACATATTATCAATATACATGGCAAATCATATTATAATGCAGACAAGCAAAGCAATTAAGTAAAACTACAAGCAAAATAATAATAAATAACCATAATATTATGGCTCCACCTTAAAGAATAGAAAATAAAGATTACAAGAGAATAATCGAAACCTTTTATCGATTCTTCATCCTTGAATCCTTAAGCTGTATCCTTCATCATGTAATGCCCATCTTCAAGACTTCAATCCTGAATAGATTGAATACTTCATATTTTCGATCATATCCAAATTTAATGTTTCTCAAAATTGTCCCAAAAATAAAATTAAAACTACACAAGAAAAACTATATCTTTTCTAGAAAAGTTTCCAACTCTCTGCCGACAAGCCGATCTAGGTGATCGGTCTGTCGGTCATGACCCACCGGCTTGCTGATCTTCATAGATTGGCCTACCGATTCATGACAAATCGGCCTGCTGCCAGAGCCACCTGATTTCTACCCCCTGTTGACGGCCTACCAAACTTAAAGTTTGGCCTGCCAATCTTGCGACCATCGGCCTATCGAACTGGAGGGTTCGGCATGCCGACTAAGCAGAGATCACCCTTTTTAGAGCAGAGATCACCCTTTTTAGAAAATATAGTTTCTAATGCAATTTATCAATTTTATTCTCAACAATTCAAAAAACATAAAATCAAAGACTTAGGAAATACCTGAGGACGCCATTATCCATCTTCTAGATCCGCTTCTAGGTCCGTCTTCTCTGAATGATTATTTAATTATAAAATTCTTACAAATTTAAAAATAAATAATAATTCCTAGATGGAGATGATAGTCCGCCATCAATTACATGAAAAACCTAGATACACATTCTAACCTCTAAGAAACCATAACCGGTATAAATTAATTAATTAATTAAGAATTAAATAAAAATTTAATCAACCATAATTAATTAATAAGCATTCATCATATAATTCATGACAACATATAAAAATATATAGAAACCTAGGGTGACAACTCTCTATAAAATTAAATTCAACCATAGGAGAGATCAAGATCACATAATTTATACATATAACATGATCACAAACTCGTAAATTTATGTAAAAACCATGGTTCTGATACCAATTGTTGAAAAAAATAGTATGCAATAGAATTTAAAAATTTTTATATCAAAGTATTTTCTAAAACACAAGTTTGACATGCTATGTGCATAAATTAACCAGATCTTACTAACCTTGTAAATGCAGAAAAGCTTCCTCAATCAGTGTAGAGAAGTAACATTCTAGAAGGACCTCAACCAACCGGCCTTCTTTGTTATTGTCTATCCATGATCGAAGTGAGTGTGGGCTCACACGTACAGCTCTTCCACCAGGTGATTCTCTTTCCAACCAATTAAGCCTAAAGCTATTGTTCGTGATTTGTGAACAAGAGCTCTTAGAGAGTTTCAGAATCTCACTATCAGAGTTTCACTCTTAATCTCTCAATTGATCTAAATAATAATTAGACTCATAACCTTTTTATAGAAGTTGGGCCCATGAGTCAGTGTTTATCAGATAATGCTCAAAATTCGAATCAGAATCAAATTTGGATTAATATCAGATGAAATCTGTGTGAAAACACATGATCTTTTTAACGTGCGATCGGTATGCCGATCTGTCTAACCGGTATGCCAAACTTGCCCTATTGGCAGGCCGAACCTGAGGATCAGCATGCCGAACTATCAATAAAAATCTCAACAAACCTTTTTTTTTTTACCATTTCTATAGGATAAAAGTCTCAGTTTTAATTCAAATAACCAAATAGAGAAGTTATCTAATTAAAACAACTTCATCTAAATAATCTCTAAGAAAATAAATGAATTCCTGATAATTCAACAAGTTTATCTTGAATCAATTTTGTCACAAAATTAATTCAACTGATAAACAAACATGAATTATTTGATTCTTCTGAATTTTAGCCAATCTGATAAATCTGACATAGGTCACCAATTACTGGAAAAACATGTCGTATCATTACATGATTTTGTGAGCTAGCAAAGGAGACCAAATGGACCTATATAGTTCAAGCTCCCGATAATTATGAAACCCTATATCCTAGATATACATTTTATAATTATCAACTCCAACGCTACTCCACTAAAAGCTTGGAGCTACACTCTTGAACTATGTAGAATTACGAAGCCCGTATAGCTAAGTCTCCATGACATATCATAGTGTATTGTATCCCTATAGGATTATCCATAACCGGCTTAAGGACAAGTTCTATCTTGCCTTCCCGATTATTTTTTCTTACGTTCCATTATCTCACCATTGAAAAACTTACCATCCAAAGACAGTATACCATTCGGTTACACCTATGTATCCAAATGGTTGAGCGCTCTAGTTTTCCAATTATAAGATAACGCATATAAGAGGATATCACTACTTCTAAAGAGGAGCTATGGATTCCATATCTATGAATAACAGGTCTACGCTATCAAAAGTCATGCCTCCAATATACCGGCATACATACTACTATTAAAATATGGGTGTCATCCTTTGCTACATCCAAAAGACACAAGTCAAGACAACGGGCCTACTATTCATTTTAGGATTAAGATACAATGCAAATGATTGTCTAAAGTGCATCGATTTGCCGAGACATAATTATTAATCTAAATCAATTCACTTTATATCCCGATCCAACACATCATCACCTATGATAATGTGCCAATGTTTCTATTCACGGAGTCCACCTCTGATGGCCAAGACAGACCAGCTCCCAATAGGGATATAGACAACATAATAATCTTTACATGAATAAAGCACCCTTTATTCCTTCGATTGTGGATCTTATGATTTAGACCGTCACCTTAAGAATCGTGTCTTTTGTATAATCTGTCCATCAGATGCCCAATTCTTAAAAGTTTAGACCGACAATCTCAGACTATTGTTTGCTTAACATACATTCAACAAATATGAACGTAAAGAGGACAAGATTTAGTATATTAATAATAAATAAATTCTTTATTGATAAAAATGTATCTAAAAACATATTACATTTTTACTCTTTAGGGCATACATGTCTAACATGGACACATGGCGAGCTCACAACCATCCAATCAAACCTCCCATGCGATCCACGCCATACATGCTTCTCAATTTTCCTCACAGATTTTGTGCAACGTAGCACATGAGTACCTCTTTTCTTGTCCGTCATATCAGATTACTCGCACTCCATCCAATAGTCGCGATCTCTTCGCTTAGTCTCGCAATCTCCAGCTGCAAGATCCAGTCGCCATTCTAGTTTTTTTGCATGATCTATGGTTATTGTTTGTCCATCTCTTATAGGCACCATACAGGATTAAAGAGTAAAACAAGACAAATAAGAACTAATTCTCGTGTGGAAAGAAAGAAAAATATTAAAAGAAAAATCAGCTTAGTTGATTCGTTCAGAAAAAAAAGAAGAAGAAAAAGTTGAATATTATATCGACGTAGAATGCAACTAAAGAAATAAAAAAAATAAAAATTAATAAATAATAAAATATATTAAAAATATTAATAAAATATTAGGAATAGTAAATTTTTACTACAATGAAAATGGCTCTCCCCCTTCCTTGAGAACCACGGGTATTCTTAGCCCCCTTTCCCCCTTTCAGTTCTTGCTTTCTTCAACTGGACTCAGTAGTATAAAGACTCAACAATACTCTTTTAGGGAGAAGATACTATTAGGGTACTCCTTCAACCCCACTTTTAATATTAAAATAATGCTCAAAATTAATGTAGAAAGTTTGATGAGGCAGAAAGATAGTCTTGTGTGCATAGTTTTCTGTTATGGATTTTAATTCTATATCTATTTTATAATATTTATATTTTTATAGAATAAATTACAATTTTCAAATCTCTAATAATTATTGTTAGTGTTATTATGCTGTTCATTTTTACATAAATTTAGTCATGTTTTGTTTATTTAATTTAATTGTATTGCATAATTAATCTTAATAATAATGAAATAATGCTCAATTTATGAAATGTCATTTACTACAACATGATTTGTTATGTTATCGATTTTAGACATTTTATAAAGCGAGGTGCTATCGAAATTAACTTAAAAATTTATTCCATTTAAATATAATAATTTTGATTTATTATTATTTTTTCTATTTTGGAATTATTTTCATTTTAATTACAGTGAGAATAGTCATAGTTTTCATAACTATTACACAAAATTATTAGTGAGAGGTAATTATTTTGCTACTTTTAATAGGAAAACTTTTACTTTATTATAACTTGTTATAGTGTTGCTTTTGGTTGACTTATAAAATTAGTAAAAATGCTTGCAATTAATGCCAAAAGATATCATAAACAAATGCTTTAAATATTTATCACTTAGAGTTAAATTTTCATATCAGTTACGAAACATACAAGAGATTCGTGAAGCTTTACCATTTTAATTTTATGTTTTAAAAACCTTATTTTAAAATTCGTTAAAAATGTTTGTTTTCTTTTAAGATTTGTTTTGAAAAATTCTTTGTCACTTTCCACTGGTCAAAATATGTCATATACAACTCCACAGCTCAAGGGACGCGCAATGGCAAGCATTTTCACCACCGACCGCAAGTGGAAGGGATTTCTCGTATGAGGAGCAGAGCTCGTACATGGGGGCATAATTTTTCTTGTGGTCGCGTAAAGGGCTGGGCGTCAGGCCTATAACTACCCCTTCTTGTGGCAGGGGTGAGCTTTGTTGCTCGTAGGGGCATGCCTAACAACTCTTTTAGGTGGTTGCGTGAAGGTTTTTTTGCGGCTTCACCTATTCTTTGTACTCGGCATGGCTGGAATGAATTTTTCTCGTGGGGGCGTGGAATATATCAACTAAAATTTCTTTTTTTTTTTCCTCAGCCTAGAAATCTCCAAAACTTCAAATTTTGCCCTCAATTGACCTCCAAACTAAACAAATGATATTTTAAACTCCAAATTTAGCTCCTTTTCATCCATTTTTCATCTCTTTACCTTTAAGCACCTACAAAACACAAAAAACCACAACTAAAACACAATAATTAAGAATTAGGAAGGAAATATAGGAAAATTAATTAGAAAATTATATCAAATTTAACACTTTTCAAAATGTGTACATAGTTTCTATCACATTGAATTATAGTATGTCAAGACATAATTTCCATAATATTTATTTCATTGTATTTTCTTAATTAATGTCCTTTAACTATGATTAATTTGTTGTAAACAAGGATGAAAATTCTTGGAAATTTCGATAGAAATTACAAAAATTTTGAGGTCGGAAGATATCTTTCCATTATATTATTGTTTCCATCAAAATATCGAAAGTATTGGTAAATTTTGGTAAAAATATCAATATCGAAAAATTGATAGTGTATTTTCTACAAAATTTTGGTACATATCAGGGAAATTTCTACAAAAATCTCGGTACATATTGGGAAAATTTTGATAAAATTTCAATAATGTTGAAAATTTTAAAATTTAATGGATTTTTTTCTTTTAAATAATCTATTAATATTTTATATTTTTAATGAATGAATATTTGTCCTACACAGATTAATTTTGCAGCAAGATTCAACCTTCTCGAAATATTTTGTCTTTTAGTTGTTATTTTGTAATGAAAAAAGCATAAAGTATTCATGACCTCATAAGAACAATTGGAAGAATTCACTATTACCTATTTATAGAAATACAGTGGGAAGAAGTCAACAAACCTACATTTAACATCTTCATACTATATTCAGTTTTACTCAAATAACACATCAAGGCACCAATATTGTTTTAATAAAAATGGAATTCCTATAATATTTGAGTCTCATAGAACTTCTTTTTGGTATTGAGAAGTCTGATATGTATGGACTTTATTATATAAACCATGTCTATTTATGTTTCTTTTTTATGTTTATTGCATTTTAAAGTATTAAAGTTATATTTTATATAAAATTTCCTTAATTTTCATAAATTTTGTTAAAATTTCTATCGATATCTATATTTTCCCCAAAATTTTTTAAAAATTAAAGTGCCAATATTTCTATCGATATCGATATTTTTCATCTTTGGCTGTAAATAGTTTCCATTTATTTGTTACTAGGTTTGTATATATTTACATGGTATGTTCTGTTAGAAAAATGGCAATTGGATGAATGAGAAATTGATGCTCATTGGTGGAGATTAATGGAGGTCATAAACCCCATGTTGTAACACCCAAAGGTATGGATTAATAGGTGATTATGAGCTTCATAATCATGGAAAATGGAGGGTTACAACCAATGGTTTAATGGGAGATAATGAGCACCATTATCATGGAAAATGGAGGGTTACAACCAATGGTTTAATGGGAGATAATGAGCACCATTATCATGGAAAATGGAAGGTTGCAACCAATGTCATTATGCACATAAATTCTGAATAATGCTCATTATAATGTGGATTGTAACATCTATTTTCTAAGCCTATATAATGAACTCTCCTCCACATGTTTGAAAAATACACAATTGCATAGAATTTGCACTCACTAAGTCATAGAGTTTTTCCTTTGTTTTTCAAGTTCCATCTAGTTTTTGTTGTAGTCATTTTTGGTGATAGAAGAAAAACAGTTTCAAGTTCGCCGAAAACGGTATCCAATAGTGCTTAAGATTCCGTTGGTAGTCGTTGTATCCTGGGAGACAGACGTCCGTAGAATCCTCATGCACAACCGGAGGGGACGAATCTGTTTTAAGGAAAGCGTGACCTACACGTGCCTCGACCATTTTTCGTCTAATTTTCACGTTGCGTTGCTTCCATTGAAGTTGAAGTTGAAGGTTTTGTTATACCTATTTGTTATTTTCATTTTTGAAAAATTTGTAACTTGTTTGTTTTATTCATGCAATATATTGTTTGCAATTCCTTTATCCATATTCTATGTTATAATTACTAACAATCTTAAAACAGATTATCCTTTGAAGACGAACAGGTTACTGAATGAAGGAATAAACCGTATAAATTTCTTTTTGTATTTTGGTTGCTTGTTAGCATATATTACAAATCCATTGTTTATTCTAGTCAGATTTTAATATTCTGCTAATTTGAGTACAACCATCTTTTTATAGATTCTTTGCTTGCATATTTGTTTGTAAGAACATTATTGCATTTCAACTTTGATAAGTTTGGTTTTCTTTTGATATTGGTTTTGTTATTGTTATAAATGTATACTTTTGTTATGAATGTTTGGAATTGTTACATTGAGGTTGTTTTAGTTATTTGTAATACTAATTTAGTATGTCATGTTGTCACATATAGTAAACTTGTTTTAGTTGTTTGCATGGGATTTGTTTAGTCAAATTCACATATTATATTCACGTATTATAACATTTATTTTATGTTATTCATATATTAAAGATTGAGTATTATATGATATTTTGTTATGGACTTTATTGTCTATCTCATTTATTGATATCAGTTTAGAAAACATACAAACTAAATGAATATCAATATCTCATTTATTATAAACGTTCATTTTCGTTGATTATAAATAGATGTTGCATTGTATTGTTATTGTTTCCTCATTAATGTAAATTGTTGCTTCATTTCCATGTGTATGTGTGCGCACTATTTTGATTAAAATATGTATAAATTGTTTGATACATTAACGTTGGTGCATGTCCAATATGCATAAATTGTTTGAAACATTAACGTTGGTGCATATCCTTTTCTTTAATATATATTTGTTTTGGCTTTTATTATTTAGCTTGTAATTCATCTTAAATGTTTGTTTGCAGACTTCGGTTATATATATATATATATATATATATATATGTAGTAAGTTTACTGTTTCTAACAGTTTTATTTCAAAACATGTATACATATCATAAATTTATATTACGATTTCTATAAGCAATCTTATATAATTTGTTTTGTTTTGATTTGTTGTTAATAACAGATTGTTTAACATTTTGTTGTTATCAATATGTTTCTTTTATTTTAAAGGAAACTAATATTTGGTTCTATTTTCAGAAATGGGTGATAACATGAATGTTGTTCCAACTGAGAATGTTCCAACTGGGAGCACTTCTGAGACACCGATGCCATCTCCTAGGGTCCATGCTTCAACCTCGACGCAACCTTTGTCGGTTACAGTTCCTGTGAACCACAATGAAAAACCTGAAAAATTTAATGGACTAAATTTTAAAACTTGGCAACAAAAGATGTTGTTTTATTTGACAACACTGAATCTTGCGAGATTCTTGAAAAAGGATCCTCCTACTGTTAGAGAGGATGAAACAGATGCTCAGACCTTGCTTGCTGTTGAAGCATGGAAGCATTCTGACTTCTTGTGCAAGAATTATATTCTGAATGGCTTGACTGATGCACTTTATAATATGTACAGTTCGAAAAAAACGGCCAAAGAAGTATGAGAGTCTTTGGACCATAAATACAAAATAGAAGATGCTGGTGCTAAGAAGTTCATAGTTGGACGGTTCATGAACTATAGAATGGTGGATTCTAAGACTGTAATTAGTCAAGTACAAGAACTGCAATTACTCATTCATGAAATTCATGCTGAAGGAATGGTAATTAGTGAGTCTTTCCAGGTAGCTGCAATCATAGAGATGCTACCCCCGACGTGGAATGACTTCAAGAACTATCTGAAGCACAAGCGTAAAGAGATGAGCGTTGAAGATCTTATTGTTCGACTTCGCATTGAGGAAGACAATAGAAGATCTGAGAAAAAGCTTTTTAACAAGTCTGTTGCCAAAGCAAATGTGGTGGAGCATGATAAAAGCTCCAAGAACAAGAAAACCAAGTCGGGGTTCAAGCTGGGGCCTAAGGGTGGAATTTCAAAGAAGCAGAAATTCCAAGGAAAATGTTTCAACTGTGACAAGATGGGTCACAAGTCGGCAGATTGTAGGCTGCCAAAGAGAAACAAGAAGAAAGAGGCTAATGTGGTGGACACCATCACACAAGAAGTGCCAGACATCAGTCTCTCTGCCGTGGTCTCTGAAGTCAACATGGTGGACTCCAACCCAAAGGAGTGGTGGCTAGACACTGGGGCCACACGCCATGTCTGCTGTGATAGAGCTGCTTTTGTTGAACTCATACTGTCAGAAGTTGGGGAGAAGCTATATATGGGCAACTCTGCCACATCTGAGATCAAGGGCCAAGGGATGGTGGTTCTAAAAATGACATCAGGCAAGGAAGTCAAGCTGCAAAATGTGTTGTATGTGCCTGATATTCGAAAGAATCTCATTTCTGGAACTCTGCTGAGTTCACATGGCTTCAAGATGGTTTTTGAAGCTGATAAAATGGTTTTGTCTAAACATGGAATGTATGTGGGAAAGGGTTATGTGAAAGATGGGATGTGGAAAATGAATGTAATGGCTGTTAAGCCCAATTCCATCAATATAATTAAAAAGTCTTCCACTTATATGCTTGAGTCTTCTAATTTATGGCATGGTAGACTAGGTCATGTTAATTATAATACTTTACGTAGATTAATTAACTTGAATCACATACCCACATTTAATATTGATTCCAAACACAAATGTGAAATATGTGTAGAGGCAAAACTAACGAGATCTTCATACCAAATGATTGATAGAAATACTGAGCTACTTGATTTGATACATAGCGATGTTTGTGACTTAAAATTTATTCAAACTAGAGGTGGGAATAAATATTTTGTTACATTCATAGATGATAGCACAAAATATTGCTATGTATATTTGCTTAAAAGCAAAGATGAAGTTATAGAGAAGTTTGCTCTCTATAAGCAAGAAGTTGAAAACCAACTTAATAAGAAAATTAAGATGGTAAGAAGTGACCGTGGTGGTGAATATGTAGAACCATTTAGTGAATTTTGTGCACAACATGGTATTATCCACGAGGTTACGCCACCCTATTCACCTCAGTCAAATGGTGTGGCTGAGCGCAAAAATCGTACCTTAAAGGATATGATGAATGCGATGCTGATAAGTTCTGGATTGCCACAGAACATGTGGGGAGAAGCCATTTTATCGGCTAATTACCTTTTAAATAAGGTACCCCGAAAGAAAGAAGACAAGACCCCTTATGAATTGTGGAAAGCTAGAAAGCCTTCTTACAAATACTTGAGAGTGTGGGGGTGTCATGCAAAGGTAATGGTACCTACACCAAAGAAGATGAGAATAGGTCCAAAAACAGTTGATTGCATCTTCATTGGTTATGCCCACAACAGTAGTGCTTATCGGTTTCTTGTGTATGAATCTAAAAACCCAGAGATTCACAGGAACACGATAATGGAATCTAGGAATGCATCATTTTTTGAACATGTATTTCCTTGCAAATCCAAAGAGGATGGTCCAAGTTCATCTAAACGAACGTTTAAGACTATTGAAGAGAATAGTCAGGATCATCAAGAAGTTGAAACCGAATATGAAGAGGAAGAGCCTAGACGAAGCAAAAGGGCACGAACAGAAAAATCATTTGGACCTGACTTTCTGATCTACATGCTAGAGGCTGAACCTCAAACTTTCAAAGAAGCTGTAAGCTCATCGGAGGGTCCTTTATGGAAAGAAGCCATAAAGAGTGAAATTGATTCCATCATGCAGAATCATACTTGGGAATTAGTGGACCTTCCTCCAGGAAGTAAACCGCTAGGTTCTAAATGGATTTTCAAACGTAAAATAAAAGCTGATGGAACAATTGACAAGTATAAGGCTAGACTTGTTATAAAAGGTTATAGACAAAAAGAAGGCCTTGATTACTTTGATACTTATTCTCCTGTAACGAGAATAACCTCCATAAGAATGATCATAGCGATTGCCGCTTTGCGGAATCTTGAAGTACATCAGATGGATGTAAAGACTGCTTTTCTTAATGGAGACCTTGAAGAGGAAATTTATATGGAACAACCAGAAGGTTGTATTGCTCCAGGACAAGAAAAGAAAGTCTGCAAATTGGTGAAGTCTTTGTATGGGCTTAAACAAGCACCAAAGCAATGGCATGAGAAATTTGACAATGTTATGATGTCAAATGGGTTCAAAATTAATGAGTGTGACAAGTGTGTTTATGTCAAAGGAACAGACGATGGATATGTTATTCTTTGTCTGTATGTAGATGACATGCTAATCGTGGGTAGCAATGATCGGATGATCAAATCAACTAAAGATATGTTGAACTCTAGGTTTGACATGAAAGACATGGGACTTGCCGATGTGATTTTAGGAATCAAAATCAAAAGGTCGCCTGATGGACTCATCTTGAGCCAGTCACACTATGTGGACAAGATACTTGACAAATTTAGTAAAAATGACACTGGTGTGACCAGAACTCCAATTGATACTAGTCAACATCTGTCCAAAAATAGAGGAGAAAGTATATCCCAGGTGGAATATGCTAGAGTGATAGGCAGTTTAATGTACTTAATGAATTGTACAAGACCAGATATTGCCTATGCTGTAAGTAGTCTAAGTAGATTCACGAGTAATCCAGGAGATGATCACTGGAAAGCGATTGTTAGAGTACTCAGATACTTACGGTATACTCGTAGTTATGGGCTACATTATAGAAGAGATCCTGCAGTTCTTGAAGGGTATTCTGACGCAAGTTGGATATCTGATATACAGGATTCTAAAGCTACAAGTGGATACGTATTCACTTTGGGAGGCGCAGCAGTTTCATGGAAGTCTTCAAAGCAGACGGTAATAACCAGATCTACTATGGAATCTGAATTTGTAGCTTTGGATAAAAGCGTTGAAGAAGCTGAATGGCTAAGGAATTTCTTGGAGGATATCCCTGAATGGCCTAAACCTATGCCTGCAATATGCATACATTGTGATAATCAGTCTGCTATTGGCAGGGCACAGAATGTGATGTACAATGGTAAGTCGAGGCATATACGTCGTCGACATAATACCGTTAGAAAACTAATCTCAACTGGAGTCATGACAATAAACTATGTAAGGTCTAAAGAAAATATTGCGGATCCGTTAACCAAAGGACTGAATAGAGATCAAGTTGAGAAAACATCAAGAGGAATGGGACTTAAGCCCATAAAGAATAGGTCGAAACAGTGGAAACCCAACCTTGTTGACTGGAGATCCCAAGATCTAGGTTCAATGGGATAACTAAGCTGAATAGACTGAGTAAGATCACTGTGGGGGTTACCCCAACCCATTCCTATAATAAAACAGTGATACCCATAGGGAAAGGTTAAGCAGTTTGCTTTTAATGATTCTTACGCGTCGAATACGTTGAGAATTCGAGCGGAGTAATACGAGTTACTCATAAGTAAGAAATCACCTATGTGAGAGAGAAGTGGGGCCGCTTCAAAGGAGAATTGCTAGGGCTCAATTCTTTAGAAGCTCTTGCATAACCAGGGAGATGTTCATGGCCAAAATGAACATAACTATGAGAACTGAAACTGTGTTAGGAAAATATCTGTGTGAGGTATGTTATCGTTTACACAAATGGCAGAACAGTTCAAGGACATCGCGTCTACTAGTCAGCCAGTAAAGTAAACATACTTTCACAAGGGAAGGTTCAAGGGTTAACGCCTACCTATCCTATGCAGATATTAACCGTAGAACTCTATCATCGTGTAGTGTCATTGTTTTTCCTCTGTAGTTTGTCAATTTCATTCATGTGGGGGATTGTTAGAAAAATGGCAATTGGATGAATGAGAAATTGATGCTCATTGGTGGAGATTAATAGAGGTCATAAACCCCATGTTGTAACACCCAAAGGTATGGATTAATAGGTGATTATGAGCTTCATAATCATGAAAAATGGAGGGTTACAACCAATGGTTTAATGGGAGATAATGAGCACCATTATCATGGAAAATGGAAGGTTGCAACCAATGTCATTATGCACATAAATTCTGAATAATGCTCATTATAATGTGGATTGTAACATCTATTTTCTAAGCCTATATAATGAACTCTCCTCCACATGTTTGAAAAATACACAATTGCATAGAATTTGCACTCACTAAGTCATAGAGTTTTTCCTTTGTTTTTCAAGTTCCATCTAGTTTTTGTTGTAGTCATTTTTGGTGATAGAAGAAAAACAGTTTCAAGTTCGCCGAAAACGGTATCCAATAGTGCTTAAGATTCCGTTGGTAGTCGTTGTATCCTGGGAGACAGACGTCCGTAGAATCCTCGTGCACAACCGGAGGGGACGAATCTGTTTTAAGGAAAGCGTGACCTACACGTGCCTCGACCATTTTTCGTCTAATTTTCACGTTGCGTTGCTTCCATTGAAGTTGAAGTTGAAGGTTTTGTTATACCTATTTGTTATTTTCATTTTTGAAAAATTTGTAACTTGTTTGTTTTATTCATGCAATATATTGTTTGCAATTCCTTTATCCATATTCAATGTTATAATTACTAACATGTTCAATGAGATGGGCAACCAACAATTAATTAATATACATCTTTTCTAAATGGTTTCAGAACCTATGCACTCAACCTAGCTACCTCTTTCATCTCCTTTCTTGGCAACAGAAGCCGTTGTCCTAGTCACCTTTACATCTCCTACCCAAATCTGCATCTCTAATACTAGACTAATCACACAAAACTTTGTCAGTCTCCAGTCTCAATCCCTTCTCTATGAGAATCTACATCTCCCTGCATCTCGCCGCAAACCCAGTGCCACCATACACCTCCACCTTGCTACCTAGTCACCGAGATCCTTGCACTCCTTACTTGCCATGGATATGTAAATCACCGCCTTGCAAAGACCGGTGCAATCATCGTGTTTTATCCTTACACCGCTTACCTTCAGCTTGACACCGTTGTCCTTCACGCCCCCACTCAAACCTGGCTGCTCACCATAATGCCAGATCCTACCTTCGTTGGACCATAATCGAAGGACCCAGTCCTATTTGATATTTGTCATAAGCGTTCAAAGTACTACCCCCTTTTTAATTAATTTATTTGTTTACTTATATATATATATAGTTTTTCAAGTGTTGTAGTCATATTGGTGTCGTTTTAACTGGCCTCAAGATGCTTCGTTAACTTGATGTAAGAATGGTTAGGACTATAAGGCTTCGTACAAAATGTGTTAGTTCCACCAACTGGTAATGCTTGAATTCTCCATTTGCAACCTGAGAATGCACAAACACAAGTGAGCCTAGTTCGCTAATTCTTAATCCTCTTTATCTGAAAACTTTCTTGTATTATGAAGTCTTTTAGCTTCTTCCTAAAATCATCGACACTTGAAAATTTTTGGCCTTTTTCAAACTTTACTTTCCCACCATCTCTTAGTTGGAACACTTTTGTTTCCCTCTTTCGATCTTTACTTTTCTTTTTTACCCTCTCACTATTTCCATCATCTGAACTCTCTCTAGTCTTATCTCCACATTGAAATTTTGACGATTCCGCAGAATTGTGATTCCTCAGAATTGTCTTTTGAATATTTGTCACTTTCAGAACCATTATACACTTCTTCTTCTGACCAATTATAGTCATCATCATCTTCTTCTTCTTCTTCGTCTCCGTCTTCTTGTTTGCCTTTATTTACATTTGGCAAATCAATATCTTCTCTAATAACTTGGATGTCAAACAACTCCATTCCAATTGCCAAATTGATCTCTTGGAAGCCATTGTATTCTCTGAACATTCTTTTCCTACCTTCCTCATTACTAATTGATTCAACATACAACAAATCAATAACTTTAGGTTATCACCAACCTTAGAAATAGCAGCCATAATCTTACCAATTAATTCCCCAAATGTTCTAATTAACATCCATATCCATAATTTTAATTCTAAATAGTTTCCCATTATACATCACTAGAAGATCACTATAACTCACCTACACAAAATATTATAAAAAACTTATCATACAAAAGAATCACATTAACTAATTCCAACAAACCAATTCCATAATCAACAAAAGCAAAACAGACTAATTCCAACAAAATATAAAGAAACTAATCAAACCAATTAATTCATAATCAACAATCACACAAAATAATCATGAAAGATAAACACAAACATACGAAGAATTAACTAATCAACTTATTCCAACTAACTAATTTCACAAATTTGTTAATTCCAACAAACTTTACACTAACAAATTTCACAAATTAAACTAACTAATGCCACAAATTACACTAATTTCACAAATTAGTTAATTCCAACAAAATTAAAATAACAAATTTCATAAATTAAAATAACTAATTTCGCCAATACATAACTAATTTGACAAATTAGATAACTCCAACAAATTAAAAATTAACAAATTCACAAATCAAACTAACTAATTTCACAAATAACATTAACTAATTTCACAAATTACTTAAATCCAACAAAATAAAAACTAACAATTTCACACTAAAAATTAACTAATTTCAACAATCACACTAACTAATTTCACAAATTAGTTAATTCCAACAAACTAAAAATTAACAAATTTCACAAATAACAAAACTAATTCCATATCTATTTACCTAATAAAACAAAAACCAAAAAAAAAAACCAACAATACCATTGTTGTAGCTACAGGGGGGTAGGTCAAGGGCGCAAGGTGACGAGTTTTGTGGCGGCTAGAGCTCAAGACAAGCTTCACGATAAGAGGAGCTAGAGGATGGCTTCTCGGTGACTATACCTAGCGACTGTTGGAGCTCGGGACAGCTGGAGCTGGCCACAATGGGAGTGTGCAGTGATAGGTGGAGGAAGATTGGGGAGTGACGGAGGTGCTGGACAGGCAGCTGTTGGTGGAAGCGAGGGAGGGAAAGGGGGTTTCCGGGCCTTTTTTTGTCTGATAAGTATTTATGGTTTTTTTAAATTAATGGTTAGATTTAATTTTATAGATGAATGATTGAGATTAAATGAGACATTTTGATTATTTTAAATAAAAATTTAACAAAAATTTAAAGGTGTTAATATCATTAGTTTTAGTTTAAGTGATGTCATTGTAATTAAGATAACATACATGAATGTCAGTGTAATATTTATTTTTGTTAGATGTGAAAGCACGAGCTGCCCAACTCCTCCCAAGTCCAACCCAACTTTTATTCAGAAAAGAACTTCTCTGGACCTCAACAATGTCTTTTTCAAGCTGATGATAGCTTCTCGCCATTCCAAAGACCCTCTTTTTCTCTGCGGTTAAACCGTAGAGCTCGAGTTGCTCTCTCGTCTTTGAATCTGTGGCGAATTACTCAGGTACGTTTCTAATTTCATAAACAGAAATTCCTCAAATGGGAAAAAGAAAATGAATCAGGAATCTGAGAAAATGATAGAACCAAAGAGTTTCGGACAATGTCGAATGTAGTAATTCTTCATTAGAGGTTGAATAGAATGCTCCAATTGCTCACCTTTTTTTTTTATTTTCTTTTTCTGAACTTACCTTAACAATGGAACTCCAAATGTAATAAAAAAATTCGTCTACTTGCCTTTTCTAACTTGGGTTTCTTTGTTATACTTTGCCTAAAAAATTTTCTTCCTTCAGTCCTGAGCTTGATCGAATACACTTGGAATCTCTTGGTTGTGTGTGTTTTAATTTTTGTGAACTCCAAATGGAACTCCAAATTTATATTTTGAGTGTTTGAAACCAAGTTAGAACTGCGAGACTGAAACATTGCAGCATACTTTTCTTTTATACTGTAGCATGTGAGAGAGCTTTACACTATAGTAGTTGAAACTTGATTTCCAAACACACCGTATAAATGCAAACAATGAAATTTGAGTCAAAATGTTCTTTTTCTTGTTTGAAAATGCAAGAAACAGACATAAAGATAAAAACTTGCACAACGAAAGATTATCATGTACGCTAAGCTTAAGGGCTAAGATGTTATTCTGTTGTATTCTTTGTCTCTAAAAGCTCATAGAAGATTTGATTTTGGAACTCTAGTGTTTCTTGTGATCTTTCGGAGTTCTATTCTTTTTCAAAAAGTGTCTCGCTTTGTTGTAACTTGCGTCTGTTCCTTTTTTCTTACCCTTTTTTTCTTTTTAACACAAATCTCCTAAAAGATTAACACAAGAGTGTGTTTGAAAATCAAGTTGAAACTTGAATATTGTTGCATGTGAGAGCTTTACACTGTAGCAGTTGAAATTTTTTTATTCCAACTAATGTTGCCAAACTAAGCACAATGTTCAATCTAACATTGAACTATGTGAATTTCTTTTTAACTGGACCTTTTAAAAATTTTATGTCAGGAATAAAAAAATGTTGAAGGGCCTTGCTCCAATTATGTCTGCTCGACTGCCAACAAAGGCGTACCAAGGTTTACAGCCTCCACCTCCTAAAATATGTGGCTCCCCTGGTGGGCCACCCGTTACCGCACCGAGAATAAAGTTAAGGGATGGAAGGCATTTGGCCTACAAGGAATATGGGATGCCGAGGGAAGAGGCCAAAAATAAGTTTATCTTTGTTCATGGTTTTTCTTCCTGCAGACATGACGCAGTGATTGCAACAACCCTTTCTCCGGTACTTGAATTGATTGTTATTATGCATAAGATACACAAATTAGATTCATGTTAAACTACTGGCATATTCAGAACTTTTTGAATATGCTGAATCTTGATGCGATTTAACATTTAGAAACATTAATTTTCTACCACAATGGCGGTGACTTTAAGTTTTTTTCCAATTTCTACTTTTTGCTGCATCTGTTTTGAATAATAACCAAAGGGATTGAGTAATTCCATTCAGATTTATTTATTGATCTTTCTCATATTTACAATCTGAATAGATCCAGTTTTATTTTATTTTATTTTATTTTACATGTAATGTGTAATAAAGGTATATTGTTTTTGTTGCGAACTTTTTTTCAAGTTCTTTATATTGTTGCAAACTTGCAATTAAAGTTTACAGGAGTAAGCAAAAAAAAATAAATAAATAAAGAAAAGTATTTTGCTAGTATGTCCAGAAAGAAAGATGTTCTTTTTCGAACTCTTGTTTCCCTCTTTTACCATATCTTGGTTAATCATCATTACAAACTAATCCAAGTAGAGTGGGAAGTCGCTAGGTCTTTATCTAAGAATTATCATGTTGAACTCATCCCACCACATATAGGGGAACACCACTTCCTTCTACTTATGTAGAACAAGAAAAATATGCCGGTAATCTAAGATATGATGACACATCCACTAATGACGTAAATGATGATTGGGCTTGCTAAATGTCCAATTATGTAAAATCTAAATTACCTACATATACAGGGGCGGAGGGAGGTATTTGTGAGTGGGTGCACATGCCTCCATTTACGTTTTTGAAATTTTAGTTTTATCCTTAATTTTTGTGTGAAATTTTCGTTGTGTCCTCATTAATTCAAGTTGTGCCCCTACTAAATAGTTAAAATATATAATTATATCCCTATTTAAAAAAACTCTATTTTTTTTGTCATGATCTTTTCAGGACTTTATTCAAGAACTAGGGGTTTATGTAGTGGGGTTTGACAAACCAGGCTACGGAGAAAGTGATCCAGACCCCATGCGAACATTGAAGAGCTTGGCTTTGGATATAGAAGAGCTGGGTGATCAGTTGGCCCTTGGATCCAGATTCTATGTAGTTGGGAATTCCATGGGTGGCCAGGATGTCTGGGGTTGTCTCAAGTATATCCCTAACAGGTAAGGGGTATCCAAATTGTGCTATGTAGTTTTCCATTTTGCAAAATTGAGAATTGCAGGGTCTTTCCATATCGATACGATGGGAATATAGGATCGTTGTATAAGGTAGTGTGTGGAATTTGAAGCTTTCTAAGTGTGGACATATGAGTATGGCAGGTGCAAAACATTTTGAGCAAATCCCAAACAATTGTGTTTGGCATGTGACAATTGAGATAGAGGGGAAAAAGGCACCAGAAATGGGTTTTTGGATGTTAGTGACTTCACGTACCTATGAACCAGTTCTAACATGTAAGGATAGGCAAACGAGAAAGCTAAGATAGAGACATAAAGCTTGGATCGACTGTTTCTAAGACTGAACTGGATAAAACTGCTATAACTCACTCAGCTTCGGTTGGGTCAATTACCCCATCTTGCTGGAATTCCTGTTATCTGTAACCTTTGAGTATTTTTCTAATATAAGAACTCAGAGAACAAATTTTTCTTCTAATTCACATGATTTTGTCCAATGCTATCCAAGTACTTTTGAAATTTGTTTCGTATTGAACACATGGGATGCTAACAGGCTTGCAGGAGCAGGGTTCCTCGCTCCTGTAATCAACTATTGGTGGCCATCTTTTCCTGCTGACTTGTGCAGAGAGGCCTATAACCAACAACCGCTAGGGGATCAATGGACACTTCGAGTTGCTCACTACATGCCATGGCTAACCTACTGGTGGAACACTCAGAAATTGTTTCCTGCATCCAGCGTTATATCTCGCAATCCTGACATTTTCTCTGCTCAAGATCTAGAAATCGTCAAGAATAAGCTTTCACTTGATCCAGAGAGAGAAGAACGACGGGTACTTTGTTTCAAATTTCACACAGTGACTCTTTCATACTAATGAATGTGACAAGTGATTTGACATTTTTCAGTTGTTGAAATGCACCATTCAAGATACGTTGTATTTTGCTCTCACCTACTAGGATCCAACTTTCTACAATTTACTGAGAAGAGATTTGTGTTTGTTTTTGATAATTTAGAATGAGAATCTTTGATGAGACCTTCCCTATTTTCCTTCATGCAGCGTTATGTCACACAACAAGGAGTGTTTGAGTCGCTTCATCGAGCTTTAAATATAGGATTTGGGAAATGGGAGTTTGATCCAATGGATCTCAAGAACCCTTTTCCTAACAATGAAGGCTCTGTCCATTTATGGCAGGGTGATGAGGATAGGCTTGTTCCAGTTAGTTTGCAACGCTATATCGTCAGTAAACTTCCATGGATTCATTACCATGAGTTACCGGGTGCAGGACACCTTTTTCAGCATGCTGAGGGAATGGGTGAAGCTGTTGTGAAGGAATTGCTAACAGGGGAGAAGTAGCCAATTTCCACGGCAGAAAAGGCAATTATTTTTTTGGTTCTCTTTCCCCTTTTCCTTTGGCTCATTTTGGAGTTCGGATTTTTTGGAAAGAATAATAAAAACATGTATAATGAGGTGGAGTGCCCTATAAATAACATTATAACAATGAGATTTTAAAGTCTTACTTCCACTGTTGTCATATACATAAACCGGGCTTCCAAATGTGAAAATAGTAAGTCTACTGGTATGAGTTGGCATGCCCCCCCAAGTGATAATGTCATTTATTCTGGTATTTCTACTATTGACAAAGAAGTAGGCTCAATTTCTTGAATAAACCTTTCAACATCGAGACTTCTTTTATATAAACTATATACATGTGCATACAATAGTGCTTTCTTCTTTTTGCATTTATCCACAAAAAAAAAAAAAAAAAAAAAAAACAAACAGAGGGGCGAAAAGAGATTTTGTTGGAAAAATAGTATGCAGCGAAATTTTAAAAATTTTACATCAGAATTTTTCAAAACACAAGTTTGACATGCTATATGCATAAATTAATCAGATCTTACTAACCTTTGTGTGCCGAAGAACTCTCGCAAAATGTGAAGAGAAGTAACGTTCCAGAAGAGCCTCAACTAACTGGTCTTCTTTGCTATTCTCTATCCACGACTGGAGTAAGTGTGGGCTCACACATACAGCTCTTCCACCGGTGACTCTCCTTCCAACCAATCGAGAGAACCCAAAGCAAGTGTTCGTGATTTGTGAACAAAAGTTCTCAGGGAGTTTTCAGATTCTCACTAGCAGAGTATCACCTTAATCTCTCAATTGATCTAAGTAACTTGTGAGAATCACTCCTTATTTATAAATGTTGGTTCTAGGGTCAGTCCTTATCAGATTAGGTCTCAAAATTCAGATCAGAATCAAAATCGGATCAATATTTGATAAGATCAAGCGTAAAAACGCGTGATCTTATCCTTCGCTGATCGGCAGGCCGAACTGCCTGATCGACAGGCCGAACAGTCCCAATCGGCAGGCCGAACTGTCGATAAAAAATCTCTGCAAATCTTTTATTTTTCACCTAAAAATCTATAGGATAAAGTCTCAGTTTTAATTCAAATAACCCAATAGAGAAGTTATCTGATCAAAACAACTTTATCTAGATAATCTCTAAGAAAATAAATGAATTCCCAATAATTCTACAAGTTTATCTTGATCTAATTTATTCAAAATTAAATCAACCGATAAACAAGCAAGAATTATTCGATACCAATAATTCAACAAGTCTATCTTAAATTAATTTTATCACAAAATTAATTCAACCGATAAACAGACATGAATCATGTAATTCTTCTAAATTTTAACTAATATGATAAATCCGACATGAATTAACTCTTCTTGTAAAATCTTGGTTCCTTAGCATTAGCTACCGCCGCACTGTTATCACAGTACAGTGATACCGCCTTATCTATACCAGGAACTACCTTAAGATCCCCAAGGAACTTACAAAGCTACACTGCTTCTTTTGAAGCATCACTAACTGCCACATACTCGGCCTCTATAGTTGAATCTGAAGTACAATCTTGCTTTGCACTTCTCCAACTGATGGCATTGCCGCCCAGAGTAAACACCAAACCTGAAGTCGATTTCCTAGAATCCAAACAGGATTGAAAATCTGCATCAGTGTATTATAGAGGAGTCAAGTCCTCACCCGAATACACAAGCATATACCCTCGAGTCCTTCCAAGTACTTGAAAATATGCTTTACCGCAACCCAATGGTTCGGTCATGGATCCGCCTGAAATCGACTTACAATCCCGACCATATAACTAATATCTGGTCGTATGCAAAGCATAGCATACATGAGACTACCTACTGCCGAAGCATGAGGCATATTTTTCATGTATTCTCTTTCTTCATAAGACTTTGGAGAGTCTTTCTTAGAAAGAGTAATTCCAGACCTAGATGGTTGCCCACCTTTCTTTTTATCTATGTAGCTGGTTTGTGACAAAGCTATCATTTTGTTCTTCCTATCCCGAAAGATCTGGATACCGATAACAAAATTAGCCTCACCCAAGTCCTTCATGTCAAACTGCTTGGTCAACCATAATTTGACAGATGACAATGCCCCAATGTCATTGCCAATTAGCAGAATGTCATCTACATAGAGCAGTAGAAAAACCACATTCCCATCCTTAATGTGTTTGTAAACACATGGTTCATCCACATTTTGTAAGAACCCATAAGTCTTGATCACCTGATCAAATCTTATGTTCCAAGAACGAGAAGCCTGCTTAAGTCCATAAATTGACTTTAGCAGCCTACAAACCTTATCCTCTTGACTCGTGACCTTGAACCCGTCTGGTTGTTTCATATAAATAGACTCATTAAGATAGTCATTTAGAAAAGTCGTCTTGACATCTATTTTCCAAATCTCGTAGTCGAGAGTGGCCGTTATGGACAAGAGAATTCAGATGGACTTAAGCATGGCTACAGGCGAAAAGGTTTCCTCATAATTGATTCATTCCTTTTGCATATAACCCTTAGCTACTAGTCTAGCCTTAAAGGTTTCGACCTTTCCATCTACTCCTCTTTTCCTCTTGTAGATCCACTTACACCCTATGGGTTTTACCCCTTCGAGAAGATCCACAAGCTCCCAGACCTGATTAGTCTCCATAGACTTCATCTCAATGTTCATGGCCTCTGTCTAGAGTTTTGAATCAACATCCTCCATAGCTTCTGCGTAAGTATAAGGATCCCTGTTATGTTCATCTGGTTCAGCCAAGAAGACCTCCCCATTAAACATATACCTCTCAGGTTGACACCCGATCCTCCCACTACGTTGAAGCCCCTCAGGTTGTTGTTCAGGTTTGTTTGATTTTTCTACACTGATCGGAATGGTTTCATTCAAAACCTCCAAAGTGATCGGATCACTCCTTAACTCCTCAAGCACCACTTTGCTTCAAGGTTTAAAGTCGTTCATGTAACTCTCCTCAAGGAAAGTTGCATTAGTTGAAACCACGACTTTATTTTCCTTTGGGTTATAAAAATAACCCCCTTTAGTCCCTTTTGGATATCCTATAAATACGCAAACTTTTGAACATGCTTCCAACTTATTCGGATCCTTAAACAAGACATGAGCTGGACATCCCCATATGCGAATATGGTTTAAAGATGTCTTCCTACTCGTCCACTACTCGTGAGGAGTTTTAGGGACTGATTTTGAAGGCACATTGTTCAAAAAATAACATGCAGTTTGTAGTGCATATCCCCAAAAGGATAAAAGCAATGATGAATAACTCATCATAGACCTGATCATGTCCAACAGAGTCCTATTCCTTCTCTCTGCTACGCCATTCTGCTGCAGAGTGCCCAGCGTAGTCAAATGGGATAAAATCTCATTCTCTAATAAGTGTCCCAGGAACTCATCAGAAAGGTATTCCCTACCTCGATCGAATCAAAGTGACTTTATGGGTCTACCCAATTACTTTTCCACTTCAACCCAAAACTCCATGCACTTGTCAAAAGTTTCGCTTTTGTGGTGCATCAAGTGCACATACCCATACCTTGAGTAATCGTCAATAAAGGTGACAAAGTACTCATACCCTCCTCGTGCCCGGATGGTCATCGGTCCGCAAATATCACTATGCACAAGTTCTAGAACCCCTTCGGCCCTATTGCCCTTAGACCCGTATGGTCTTTTGATCATTTTACCCTCCAAACAAGATTCACATTGAGGTATAGATTTCACCTTTAAGTGACTTAAAGGTCTATCCCTTACCAACCTTTGAATCCTATTTAGGTTAATATGACCAAGGCACAAATGCAAAAGATAAGTCTTATTAGAGTGAGAAGTTTTAAGTCTTTTAGAGTTATTATCATTCATCTCAGCATTAAGCAATAAGTCCATCTTAGGTTTGATAAAATATATCATTTTGCATCCATACAGAACAGATAAAAGATTTTTTTTTACGAGTCACCACTTTATCATTAAAAGAAACCAACTAGGAGTCTTTAAATAAACAAGCTACAAAAATTAAATTCCTTTTAAATTTAGGAACATAAAAACAACATTGCAAAAATAAATTCCTATAATTATCAAAATAAAGATGAACGTCTCCCTCTGCTTCTGCTAAGACTAAGGATCCATCGCCCATCCGAAGCGTGAAGTCCTCATGTAGCAGACTTCTCGTTTCTTTGAACCCCTGCAAAGAAACACAAACATGATTAGTTGTACTGGAATCTATGACCTAAATGTCATTGGTTTCCTCAACCAAACAAGTTTCTAAATATCAAAAACATAAAATGAGAGACTCAAAAAATACCTGGGAGTGCCATCATCATTCTTCTAGATCTACCTTCTAGATCCGTCTTCTCCGAATGATTATTTAATTACGAAATTCTTACAAATTTAAAAATAAATAATAATTCATAGACGGAGATGATAGTCCGTCATCTAATTACATAAAAAACCTAGATACATATTCTAACCTCTAAGAAACCATAACCGATATAAATTAATTAATTAATAATTAATTAAATAACCATTTAATCAACCATAATTAATTAATGAACATTCACCACATAATCCATGACAATATATAAAATATATAGAAACCTAGGGTGCCAACTCTTTATAAAATTAAATTCAAGCATAGGAGAGATTAAGGTCACAAAATTTATACATATAGTATGATCACAAACTCGTAAATTAATATAAAAATCATGGCTCTGATACCAATTGTTGGAAGAATAGTACGCAGTAGAATTTAAAAATTTTATATCAAAGTATTTTCTAAAACACAAGTTTGACATGCTATATGCAAAATTAACCAGATCTTACTAGCCTTTGTGTGCCGAAAATCTCCTGCAATCAGTGAAGAGAAGTAACGTTTTAGAAAAGCCTTAACCAACTGGTCTTCTTTGCTATTCTCTATCCATGATCAGAGTGAGTGTGGGCTCACATGTATAGCTTTTCCTCTAGGTGACTCTCCTTCCAACCAATTGAGAGAACCCAAAGCTAGTATTCGTGATTTGTGAACAAGAGCTCTCAGAGAGTTTCTAGATTCTCACTAGCAGAGTATCACTCTAAATCTCTCAATTGATCTAAATAACTTATGTGACTTACTTCCTATTTATAGAGGTTGGGTCTATGGTCAATCCTTGTCAGATTAGGCCTCAAAATTCAAATCAGAATCAAATTCGAATCAATATCTGATAAGATCTACGTAAAAATACGTGATCTTATCCTTCGCTCATCGGCAGGCCGATCAGGATGATCGACAGGCCGAACAGGCCCCATCGGCAGGCCGACCTTGAGGATCGGCAAGCCAAACTACTAATTAATATCTTAGCAAATCTTTTATTTTCTACCTGAGATTTTATAGGATAAAGTCTCAGTTTTAATTCAAATAACCCAATAGAAAAGTTATCTAATTAAAACAACTTTATATAGATAATCTCTAGGAAAATAAATGAACTCCTAATAATTCTACGAGTTTATCTTGATCTAATTTATTTAAAATTAAATTGACCGATAAACAGACAAGAATTATCTGATCCCAATAATTCAACAAGTTTATCTTGAATTAATTTTTTCACAAAATTAATTCAACCGATAAACAGACATAAACTATTTGATACTTTCAAATTTCAACCAATCTAATAAATCTGACATAAGTTACCAACTGGTGAAAAAGCATGCCGCATCGTTACAGGATGTTGTGAGCTAGCAAACAGGACCAAATAGACCTATATAGTTCAAGTTTCTGATAATTATGAAACCCAATATTCTAGATATACATTTCATAATTATCAACTCCAACGCTACTCCACTAAAAGCTTGGAGCTGTACTTTTGAACCACATAGAATTATGAAGCCTGTATAGCTAAGTTTCCATGACATATCATAGTGTATCGTATCCCCATAGGATTATCCATAACCGGCTTAAGGACAAGTTCTGTCTTACCTTCTCGATTATTTTTATCTTGCGTTCTATTATCCCATCATCGAAAAACTCACCATCCAAGGATCGTATACCATTCGGTTACACCTATGTATCCAAATGGTTAAGCGCTTCAGTTTTTCAATACAGGATAATGCATATAAGAGGATATCTCTACTCCTAAAGAGGAGCTATGGATTCCATATCTATGAATAACAAGTCTATGCTATCAAGAGTCATGCCTCTAACATACCGGCATGCATACCACTATAAAGATGTGGGTGTCACCATTTGGTACATCAAAAGACACAAGTCAAGACAATGGACCTACTATTCATCTTAGGATTAAGATACAATACAAATGATTGTCTAAAGTGAATCGATTTGCTGAGATAGAATTATTAATCCAAATCAATTCATTTTATATCCTGATTTAACACATTGTCACCTATGATAACGTGCCAATGTTTCTATTCATGGAGTCCACCTCTGATGGTCAAGACAAACCATCTCCCAATAAGGACATTGACAACATAACAATCTTTACATGAATAAAGCGCCCAACTTTATTACCTCGATTGCGGATCTTATGATTTAGACCGTCACCTTAAGAATTGTGTCTTCCACATAATCTATCCATCATATGCCCAATTCTTAAGGTTTAGACCAACAGTCTCAGACTATTGTTTGCTTAACATACATTCAACAAATATAAACGTAAAGAGGGCAAGATTTGGTATCTTAAAAATAAATAAATTCTTTATTGATAAAAATGTCTCCAAAAACTTATTACATTTTTACTCCTTAGGGCATACATGTCTAACATATATTGATTCAAGGCTTTAGACAGAAGCCATGAATGCTGAGATGAAGCCTATGGAGCTAGTTGAGTCTGGAAACTTGTGGATCTTCTCGAAGGAATAAAACCCATGGGGTGTAAGTGGATCTATAAGAGAAAGAGAGGAGTAGATGGGAAAGTCAAAACCTATAAGGCTATACTGGTAGCTAAGTGATATATGCAAAATGAAGGAATTGATTACGAGGAAACCTTTTCGCCTATAGCCATGCTTAAGTCCATCTACATTCTTTTATCTATAGCTCCGCTCTCGACTATGAGATTTGGCAGATAGATGTCAAGACAGCTTTTCTAAACGGCTATCTTGATAAGTCTATATATATGGTGCAACTAGATGGGTTTTAAGGCTAGGGATCAAAAGGGTAAGGTCTATAAGCTGCTAAAGTCAATTTATGGAATTAACCAGGATTCTCGTTCTTTGAACATAAGATTCGATCACGTGATCAAGACTTATGGGTTCAAACAAAACGTGGACGAACCATGTGTTTACAAAGACATTAAGGATGAGAAGGTGGTTTTTCTATTGCTCTATGTAGATGACATTTTGCTAATTGACAATGACTATAGGGCATTGTCATTAGTCAAATTATGGTTGACCAAGTAGTTTGATATGAAAGACTTAAGTGAAGCCAATTATGTTCTCAGTATCTAGATTTTTTGAGATAGGAAGAATAGAATGATAGCTTTATCCCAAGCGGCCTACATTGATAAAATTCTCGAGACGTATGCAATGCAAAATTCTAAGAAAGGTGGGCAACCATTTAGGTCTGGAATTACTCTTCTAAGAAAGAGTCACCAAAGTCTGATGAAGAAAGAGAATACATGAAGAAGGCGCCTTATGCTTCGGTGATAAGTAGTCTCATATATGCTATGCTTTACACACGAGGGACATTTAATATAGCTTGGGATAGTAAGTTGATTTTAGTTGGATCTAGGACCGAATCACTAGGTTGCAGTTAAACATATTTTCAAGTACCTAAGAAGGACTTGTGGGTATATGCTTATATATTCAGGTGAGGATCTAAGACCTCTAAGATACATTGATTTAGATTTCCATTCCTGTCTAGATTTGAGACGATCAACTTCTAGTTCTATGTTGCCATTGTTTGGAGAAGTGTCAAACAAGATTACACTTCGGATTCAACAATGGAAGCCGAGTATGCGGCAACTAGTGACGCTTCGAAAGAAGCAGTGTGGCTCTGCAAGTTCCTTAGGGATCTTGAGGTAGTTCCTGGTATGGATAAGGCAGTATTGCTATATTGTGATAATACTGTAGCGATAGCTAATCCTAAGTAACCAAGGTTTCACAAGAAGAGTAAATATATTCATCGAGAGTATCATGGGATAAAGGACAACATGGTGAGTGGAAATGTGGAAATATGCTTGATCGCATCTAAGGACATTATAGCCTATCGAGGCTATAGAGATGTGTAACATATTGCATTTACTTACTTAGTACAAGTACGAGATTGTTAGACATGATGTCCTAATGAGAAAAATGTTGTAATTTTTTTTGGAGACATTTTATCAATAAAGGGTTTATTTAATATTCATATATCAAATGTTGTCCTCTTTATGTTTATTTCTATTAAATATATGATAAGCAAACAAAAGTCCAAGACTATCAGTCTAACCCTTTAAGAATCATGCATATGATGGACAGATTATACAGAAGACATGAATCTTAAAGGTGACGGTCTAAATCATAAGATCCACAATCGACGAAATAAAATTGGACGCTTTATACATGTTAAGATTGTAATGTTATCTACATCCCTAGCGGGAGATGGCTTTTCTTGGTCATTGGAGTGGGACTCCACGAGTAGAAACATTGGTGTATTGTCATAGGTGACGATGTATTGGATCGGGACATAAAGTTGAATTGATTTGAGTTAATAATTATGTTTGCAAATCAATTCACTTTAGACAATCATATATGTTGTGTCTTAATCCTGAAATGACTAATATGTCTGTATTCTTGACTTATGTCTTTTGATGTATCAAAGGATGACATCCAAACTTTATGATGGTATGCATATCGATACGTTAGAAACCTGACTCTTAATTGCGTATACTTGTTATTCATGGATATGGAATTCATAGCTCTTTTTGTAGAGTTCATGATATTCTCCTATATACGTTATCCTGTAATTAGAAGACTAGAGCACTCAACCATTTGGATACATAGGTGTAACCAAATGGTATACTGTCTTTAGATAATAAGTTTTCCAATGGTGTGATAATGGAACGTAAGATAAAAATAATCAGAAAGGTAAAATGAAATTTATCCCTGAGCCGATTATGAATAACCTATAAGGATGTAACACATTATGATATGTTATGGACGGTTAGCTTACTTGAAGCTTTGTAATTTTATATAGTTCGAGAGTCCAGCTCTAAGCTTTTAGTGGAGTAGCGTTAAAGTTGATAATTATAAAATATGTATATGAGATATTGCATTTTATAATTATAGGAGCTTAAACTGTATAGGTCCATAGGGTCCACTTTGCTAGCTCATCATATGTAACGATATAGCGTACTTTTCTTATATATTGGTGACTTATGATAAATTATTAGATTGGCTGAAATTCGATAGGATCAAATTTAATAATTCATGTTAGTTTATTGGTTGAATTAATTTTGTAAATTAATTCAAGATAAACATGTTGAATTATTTGGATAATATTTTATTTTCTATGAGATTATCTAGATATGTATGTTTTGATCAGATAGCTTTTCTATTGGGTTATTTGAATTAAAATTAAGGCTTTATCTAAGATTCTCGGGTAGAAAATAAGATATTCTTAGGGACCAAATTATCACAAGTTTGGCAAGTCGATCCATTAGTTTGGTCTGCCAATGGATTATGTTCGGCAAGCCGATGAGAAAGTTTAGTCTGCCAATCATGCGATAATTTGTTTATGCATTTCAGATGTGATTTTTATCATAAGTTGATCCAGATTTGAATTTTGAGGCCTTATCTGATAGGGATTAACTCCAGATTTGACCACTATAAATAAAGGGTGAGTTTTTCTCAATTATTTAGATCAGTTGAGAAGTATAGAGTAAGTACTTTAGTGTGAAAAACTCCAAAACTCCCTAAGAGCTATTATCCATAATCAAGAACCTTAGCTCTAGGTCTTCTTAAATGGTTGGAAGGAGAGTCACCGGAAGAAGAGCTGTACGACATGTGACCTCCTACACTCTGATCATGGATAGAGAATACCAAAGTAGACCAGTTGGTTAAGGCTCTTTTGAAACATTCTTTTCTACCTAGATTCAAGCCTACTTCGGTATACAAAAGGTTAGTAATATCTGTCATTAATGTATGTATAAAGCTTGTCTAACTTGTGTTTTGGAAAATACTCTCATTTTAAAAATTTTAAAATTCTGCTGCACACTCGTTTTCTAACACCAACTACCTTGCAATTTTTGAAATATGCAGTTTTGATTCTTTAGTTAATCAATTGTTTATCTTTAGACAAAATATGGCACGGTATAACGGATAGGGTTTTACGAGCAACAAAATAGTAAAAGACGCAAATAAATGAAAGGCTATTTTTTTCAAAAAGGACAAAAAAAGATTTGGACTGATGATACAATTTAATTTTTTTATTATTTTACATATATATTTTTTAGAGATTTTTTTTGTTCAAATTTGTTTTTTTTTTGGGTCAAATTATCTTAGGAAAAACCCTTGCATGCTATTATAGTATTAGATTCTGTCTAGTCATAATGTATGCAATCATTGATCACAAGTAGGTAGATTATTCTAGTAAGAAACTTAATATTGAGTATAACAGATATGAATAAAGTTGAAATGGAAAGAAAATAAAAAAGAACCAAAAAGAAAATATGGGAGAACATTTGGGACAAGACTACATTACACAAATAGAGTCAAAAAGAAAGAGAGAAAAAAAGAGAGTAAAGTGTGGAAAAAGAAAGGAAAAGAATAAAAAAGGTGAAATACTAAAAAAATAAAAAAGAAAAAAAAACTAAAGTATCTAATGTAAAGGATGATGGTGGACAAAAATAATTATAAATAGAAATAAAGACTATAGTAAAACACCTAAAAAGTGAAAATAAAAAGTAAAGTCCCAAAAAAGAAGAAGAAGAAAGATTAAAAAAATAAAAAAATTAAGAAAGGAAAAAAAATAAAACACTAACAACCATAGATAAATAGAGTTTTATTTTTTATTTTTTATTTTTATAAAAAGAAAGAAAAAAGGTAAAGCACCAAAATGCTGAAGTTTAAAAGAAAAAAGATTCAAATAGGAGATCAAAATAGATAAATGAAACAAAAAGAAAAAAGAAAAAAAAAAGATAAAGATTAAAAATTAAAAATTAAAAAAAAGCAAAAAAAAGTGCCTGAATAGTGGTATATATTCACTTTTAGATAGTTAAAGATATACTATATATATACATACATATATATATATATATATATGTGGCGACAGGTCTATGCTGGAGAATGGGTGGTTTATTCTCCACCGATGAGAATAATCAAATGGTAGTGTGAGATGCATGAATTTAAGTTAATGGTCAAAGAGAAGGGAGGTGTGTACATGGTCATTTTTACTTCAGATTCTAGCCTGAGTACAATAAAAATAATTATAAAAACAACAATTTTATTTTATCAAAATTCAATTTCTTACCATGTACTTTAAAAAATTATGAAAATATTGTATATTTCACAGAACTTTTTTATGACCGAATCTTTCTTTTTTACTTCTAAAATTAACTTCACACACCTTTTTTTTTTTTAAAAAAATTAGATTATTTTTTGAATAAATAGAATTGATGATAATTTTTTTTTTACATTGATTTTCATTTTAATCAAAAAATTAAACCAACTTATCATATAAAATTTACATGAATGCACAAATTTCATAAATCAAAAATCAACCAATACACAAATTTTACAAAATTGTCCCTAAATAATTGGAAAAAAACACAGCCAAATTTTAGAATTGAAAAAAATAAAAGTAGAAATCCAAATTCCAACCAATAGGGGCAAGGGTGCACCAAAGAGACTTGTGTTGGTTAGGGGTTCATAGGTGGGTCACCATACCCACCATTTAAGAGACCAATAGAGTCTGAATCCGACTAAGAATCATGAAATTCTATCCCTATGGGCAGTTCAATAATGATACATGTATCCATCAATTTGAGACCCACCATTAACCCGTTATTGAAATCTATAGCAACAAAATTGCGAATCTCCATCGTAGAGTTTGTGGTTCTCGTGAATTATCGTACATTGAAGGCCATGGATCATTGCAACGGAATCATCTTCATCAGCTCTAAACGACGACAAAATTGTTGGAGCGAGCTAGAGCATCACGTTAGGAATTTTCATAACCACCTCCTTGATGTCTTATAGTGGCGCTGAAGGGAGCTGGGTTAGAGATCGGTGGTGATGGAGGCTAGATGGTCAATGAGGACGAAGAAGATTGGTGATGGAGATCAGCGTAGGAGGTTGGCAATGTGGAAGGCTGCTGAGATGTTTTAGAGCTTAGGACTTTTCTAATTTTAGGGCTAGGAGTTAAATTGCTGAGATTTAAAGTTAATTAGATGTGTGGTTGAGATTTACTTGAATGTTAAATATTTTTCTTTAAAATATGGGACAATATTATAATTATTGAATTTAAAGAATGAATATAGTCAAGTGTGATAGTCCCCATGTTTATTTCTATGGACAAGATCTTTTTGAGTCATAGAGTTTTAATCTAAAGGTTTAAAAAGTATTATCCACTGAGGGAGAATAATATTGTTCTCCATTGTAACTTTTTCTTTTGTGTGTGTATATACAAACATATAATTACTATAAAAAAAATATGTTTGTGTTTTGTTTTGTTTTTGGGTCTTTTTTTGGTGGGAATACCTATTAGTAGTTTCAAACCATTGGATCTAATTAATATCACTTTTTTGCATAGATCTGATGGTTGTAAGACAAATTTCTATTGAAAGGTTATTTTTCAAGAGCCATTGAAAAAATCACTTTTGTATTTTTATTATTTTTAATTTTCATTAGTATTATTATTTTTATTTGTAAAACATGATTGGAACTTTTTTTAAGTGGAAAAACATGGTTGAAACTTGAATTATGGTTGTTAGGGAAAAATAGTCTCCCTTTTTCCCAAGATTTTAGCGTTACACTTGATGGGGCAAGACAAAGGAACAAATAATTGGATAATAAACTAGTAGTAGTTGTGGAATAGGGTTAGAGAGGAGTGTTTGTTGGTGATCCTTAAAAAGCAATTATAATGGATGGTCAAGTCTACGGTGGTGGACAATTCTCTAAAGAACGATCCAACAGTAGTGTGCAACTCTTAGATTTGAATCAATAGTAAAAAAGAAAGAGCACTAAATTAAAATAAGACTTACCACATATGATTTGATACCCAATTATGACATTAACTAAAAAAAACCCTCTTCTTATTGAAACTTTTCTCTCATTAATCTTCCTCCTCCTCTTCAATGGGTCCTCCAAGCATTGGAACATCATTGAACAAACAAGAACTTAACCTTCTAAGGAAAAAAAAAAAAAACTTAACCACACAAAAGACAAACAAACAAGAAATTCTTCAAACACATAATCTAATAAATCACCTAAAACAATCTTGATTAATAAATTCAATCACAAACAAAAAAAAAACAAGTTTTATAAATTTTTTTAGCAAAAACAAAAAAAAAAAAAACTTCTGCAAATAAGAAATAAAAAGTGTCATTGTCCCTCCACTTGGCCAACCAAGCTTGATTGTAAACTCTCTTATTGTGCTCGCCCCTCCTCTATACTAGCCAAGTCCTATCGCGACCATCCCCCATTGACATGAACTCAGATCTGACTTGAAGCCCTGCAAACGCCGTCAAACCCTTATCCTTTCCATCCACGGCATCCTATGGGAAGACAACACAATCTTGGATGAGAGTAATGGAAATTAAAGGTCTTAGATTTTTGATGGTGATGAGTTATAGAAACGGAGATCTGTTGAAGATGGTAATGTGTAGAGGGGTGGAGCTGCGACCATGGGTATGGAGTTTGCGATGGTAATTCATTTACCCCTTTATTTAGTGTGAATAATTTTAAGTTAGACAATAAATAGATTTAAGGTGCAAGTATTTTATTCACTTCATATTTGTAGTGTAAATAATTCTTATTTACACAATAAATAAATTAGTTATATCGTAAATATGCTATTTACTACAAATATTTTCAAAACATGCTATTTACTTCAAAAGTTTTAAAAATCTGCTATTTTTCTCATTCTCCTAAAAAAGAGAAATTCTAGGAAATAGAAGATTTTGCTATTGAATCAGTAAAGAATACCAATAAATCAAAAAATGCAAAGAAGATAACATATTTGGAATCAATCAGTTTTTTAAAAGCACAAAAAAATAAAGTATCCTCAAAAGTCAAAAAATCACATAACGATTTCAAAATTTTAGATTTATTCTTTCCCTTTCCTCTGCCATCTGTCTCTTTCTCTTTCTTCCCCTCATTATAGTTTTTCCCCCATTTCTCTCTCTCCTCTATCTATCTCTCCCCTCTCCCTCTCTCTCACCTAATTTTTCGGTTGACTTTAGCTCGTTTGTCCTTTGTCATCACCGAGGGACACCGTTCAAGGTCATCAATGTTAGGTTGTCATTCTATCTAAGCTGAACCGATGTTTGAGGTTGCGTAGGGACGCCGCTTGCTATGATCATCTTCTTTCTCACTGTCGATGTTTAATGAAGATCAATCCGCAACATCCATATCAAATCAGAATACACAGAAGCTAATCCACGTGATTTTCTTCTCTATCATCGATGAAATTTGTGAGAAATTGACAATGGAGCGACAAAAATTGACTTCATGGAGTAGATTTGTAGGCCCGTGACGAAGAACGACTTTGTGCTAGCTGAGATCGCAACAAGTTTTGGTCGAGATCATGAGTTTGTGGTGTTGTTTGGTGGTGACAACATCAGAGATCCAACACAACGATGACTGGGCTCTGTAGATGTTAGACATGTATGCCCTAAGGAGTAACAATGTAATATATTTTTGGAGACATTTTTATCAATAAAGAGTTTATTTATTATTCATAAAACAAATTGTTGTCTTCTTTACATTCATATTTGCTAAATATATGATAAGCAAAAAAAAGTCTAAGACTGTTGGTCTAAACCTTTAGAATCAAGCATATGATGGATAGATTATGCGGAAAACGTGATTCTAAAGGTGATGGTATAAATTATAAGATCCGTTATCGAGGGAATAAAGTTGGGTACTTTATTCATGCAAAGATTTTTATGTTGTCTATATCCCTAACGGCAGATGGTTTGCCTTGGCCATTGGAGGTGGACTCCGCGAATAGAAACATTGGTGCATTGTCATAGGTGACGATGTATTAGATTGGGACATAAAGTATAATTGATTTAGATTAATAATTCTGTCTCAGCAAATCAATTCACTTTAGACAATCATAGGTGTTGCATCTTAATCTTAAGATGAATTGTGAGCCCATTGTCTTGACTTATGTCTTTTGACGTACTAAAGGGTGACATCGATATTTTATGTTGGTAAGTATACCGATACGTTAGAGGCATGACTCTTGATAGCATGACCTATTATTCATAGATATAGAATCCGTAACTTCTCTTTAGGAGTCATTGATATCCTCTTAAATACGTTATCCTGTAATTGGAAAACTTGAGTGCTCAACCATTTAGATACACAGGTGTAATCGAATGGTATACTATCTTTGGATGGTAAGTTTTTTGATGGTGAGATAATGAAATGTAAGATAAAAATAATCAGGAATGTAAGACAAAATTTATCCTTAAGCCGATTATGGATAATCCTATAGGGATACTTTATATTATGATATGTCGTGGAGACTTAGCTATTTGGGTTTCGTAATTCTATAGTTCGAGAGTGCAACTCTAAGCTTTTAGTGGAATAGCGTTAGAGTTGATAATTATAAAATGTATATCTAAGATACTGGGTTTCTTAATTATCGAGAGCTTGAACTATATAGGTCCATGAGGTTCCCTTTGCTAGCTTATAATAAATCATGTAATGATACGGCGTGCTTTTCTAATAAAATGTTGACTTATGTCAAATTATCAGATTGGTTGAAATTTGGTAGGATTAGATAATTCATGTTTGTTTCTCGGTTGAATAAATTTGTGAAAAATTAATTCAAGATAAACTTATCGAATCATCAGGATCAGATAATTCATGTTTGTTTATCTGTTGAATTAATTTCAAGTAAATTAATTCAAGATATAGTGGTTGAATTATCGGGAATATTTATTTTCCTAGAGATTATCTAGATATAACTATTTTAATCAAATAACTTCTCCATTGAGTCATTTGAATTAAAACTGAGGCTTTATCCTAAGAATCTTGGTGATAAATAAGAGATTCGCAAATATCATTTATCGTAAGTTCGGCAGGCCGATCTTTAGGTTCGGCCTGCCGATGGAATAAGTTCGGTAGGCCAATTTGCCAGTTCAGTCTACAGACTGAACGATTTATGATCACGCATTTTTAGATGCAATTTTTATCAGATATTGATCCTGATTCGAATTTCTCAGGCTTTATCTGATAAGGATTAACCCTTGGGTCTAACCTCTATAAATAGGGAGTGAGACTCATAAGTTATTTAGATCAGTTGAGGAAGTAAGAGTCAGTACTCTAGTCTGTGAGTCTCTGCAACTCCTTGAGAGCTATTGTTCACAAATCATGAACCTTAGTTCTGGGTTTCCTTGATTGGTTGGAAGGAGAGTCACCTAGGAAGAACTGTACGACATGCGCCCATATGCACTCCGATCGTGGATAAAGAATAACAAAGAAGACCAGTTGGTTGACGCTCTTCTGGAATTCTTTCTTTTCACAGATTGCAGGGGCTTTTCGACAAACAATGTTAGTAAGATCTGATTAATTTATGCATATAGCATGTTAAACTTATGTTTTAGAAAATACTCTAGTATAAAATTTTTTTAAAATTTCACTGCGTACTACTTTTCTAATAGTAGATTAGACAAGGACAAGTCTTTTTGAGGGTAGTGTCATCAGATGGGGCAGCATGTGGGCGAAGTGGCAATGCAGCGGCAACTGTTGTTCTAGAAAAAAAATAATGTATTGTTTTCTTTTTTTTCATTTTTGCTATGAAAAATGGTTGCTCTTGTTCTAGCCATAAGGAGGTGTAGGTGTAGCTCATAAATTTTGTACATAGAAATACTATATTTTTATGTAAATATAGTATTTTTTGCCTGCCTCTAACATATTTGCATTCGATGATGTCATGTCGTCTATATATTTTTGTATTTATATAGGAATACAATATTTACATATAAGTATTGTATTTCTTGGCCGCTGGTAGTCTATCCAAGTTGTTGGTAAATTTTTATATTTACATGTAAATACAATATTTTTATCCCAGCCGTCGGTGGTCTGATGAAGCAACCAAAAAATTTTTGTATTTACATAAAAATACATTATTTACATGTTGATATAGTATTTCTTAGGTGGTCATTGATGACATCGTTGGTAATTTTTTTCATTATTTGGAAATGTATTATTAATATATAAATACATTATTTCTCGGTCACCACCGATGTTGGTAATGGAGAAGTGTGAGAGATAAAGAGGGGAAAAAGGTAAGGCTATGTTAGTATGACACCCGTTATTCTCCTAACGGGTATTAAGGTAATTAAATTAATTTTTAGTGTATCAATTAAAAAAAATTGATTCATTTAAAATTTATTTTTACAATATTTATTTTTATCTATTTTTAAATTTTCTAAAATTCTCCTATATTTATTTAGTATGTTTACTGAAAAGTCTTAAAACTTCTAATAAATCTCAAAAATGTCATATTGGCATTATGTGCGTTAAAGTCTCTAGATGAGACATAAGGATATCTTTTCCAACTACTCTTGACCCTCATTTTCTTTATTTCCTCCGTGACATGCTCCAACATGTCTCCTCCATAATTGCTTCTATCACTTCTCTTCAAAGACTTCATCTTTTCTTCCTTTCTCTTCCACGGTTTCTACACTTTTCTTCTCATTTCTTTGCTGAAGCAAAATACTTAGGGAACTTCTTCAAGGCAGCCATAAAAATCAACCACCATCACCTCCATTTGAGCAAGAATTTCAGTCATACCGAAGTCAAGAAACCTGTTTTGAAGCCATTTCAAGCTTCCAACTAACGATAATCCGATGTTAGAATCTTATGAACAAATTTAGTCTTTCATTTATAAATTTTCTTTTATACTAAAGGATTATTCAAATTTGCATTCTTAAACCTAAGTATATGTTTGTTGCTATTTTGGAGCATATGTATAAAGTCTAAGTGTATATGCCCTAAACAGAAAATTTATATTGTTAAACTTTGTAATACCTCTATGGGCAGTGGCTGTTTCTTGAAATTCTGGGATTAAATTGAAATGAATTTTATAAATTGGTTTGCATATTTAAAAAGTAGACATCCTAAGCTTTCTAACGAGCTATCATAAACCTAAATTGGAGTTGTATTTTATTTTCTATGAATTATTCAATTTTCGGATTGGAAACTAGTAAACCTGTCAGTTTGTTATGGTATACCAGCTGCTAACTTGAACCAAGAACTCATCTTTGCTCACCACCTAATTCCTTAATGTCTTGCAACATTTTCAATATTATCTTAAGTGATTGATGAATCTTATTAGGGGCTCAAACATATAGATTACTTGTTTACATTTTATATTGTGTTAAGACAAAAATTGTTTACTGTGGTATTCAAAAGAGATTTACATAAAAGCTTTAATGGCATACTAGTAAGATAGGTTTACACATGATTTATTTATCAATGTAGTTATATGTTGTGCTTTAGTTTTAATTGTTCTTATGCACGCCTTAGGATCAAGGGAGTATGGAGCTAACGTTAATTGATTCCAGGATTAAAAGATTGTTGATAAGCTTGAAAGGTAGGGATTCTATTACTCATATTTTGTGAGGTTTTTATAGAATTAAAATTGATTGTTTTACCGCAAGATATAAATATATCTATGTTGAATTGATATTATATGAGTATCACATATGAAACTATGACATGGATTCGTCTTGTATTGTACAGCGAGGAACATAATGAATTGACACATGTTATAAATTAAGAAGCATGGTTAGGAAAACTGACTCTATTAATAATATTAAATATAGAAAAATGGTGAGACGTGAAGAGAGCGGCGGTTACGTCCTTGGGCATGAATACCCTAAAAGGTAAAATAAGGGGAAGGTGATGACGCTTCCTTGGGTTGAAAGTCCTAGAACACATTGTACAGGAATTGACTTGGTAAAGTCTCGGGGCTTGATGTTCCTCACCGGAACACCGTTAGAATGTTTAGAGGGTGATCAAGCGCGTCCATTTGGGTTTCGATGAGTTGAGTGATACTCTATTGAACGTGGGTACCTAGGAATAATGATGAACTGTAACATTTGTATATATGTATATGTATGAAACTCGGTAATGATTAATTATGGTATCCACAGAATATGATTATAATAAATCTCATAATATGGATAATGATGAGTATTAAATAACCATGTAGGTTTTAATGTGGTAATGATAAAAACCTAAAGGTGAGTAATGGTTTTCTCTACTGAGCATAGTGTCACTCATTCCCTTATATTTTTATCTTTTCAGGACTCACTAAGTGTGAGATGGCTACGAGAAAAATAGTTGAGTAAGCTATGTAGTTATATTACGTTGGAACTGCTTCAATTGCTAAGAATGTTCTTCATGATAATGTAAGCATTAATTGTTACTTTCTGTGACTCTATTAAAATGCGTTGAGGGTTGAAATGATAATGACAGTTTTATATTATTAAATTTAAGGTGCTACATTATACTGTGGTTTAATCATCGTTTATATTTTATTTTTGATTTGAGAGTTTTCATTTAAGTCCCGAGCAACTTTATTTTTGAGGTTTTACTTTTATTTTTAATTTTTATTTTATATTATTAAAAACTGTTAACCCCCATATAAGGGCGTTACAGTTAGGGTTTTGATCTCAATTTCTCATGAGAGATATTTCAATTTCTTATGATATGTTATTTATTAAACATTTTCAAAATATATGACATTATTTACTAATTCTTAGCCAAAATATGCTATTGCTCTTTCTCAAAAAAAATCAACAAAAAAAAATAAAGTTTCTCATAAGAGATTTCAATTTCTCATGATATGCTATTGATTATATATTTTGAAAACATATGACATTATTTATTACTTCTTAGCCTAAAAATGCTATTTTACTCTTTCTTTTTTTAAAAAAAACAAATCAACAAAAATATAACATTCAAATATTTATACTTTTTTTTACTTCACTAATAAACAAATATGTCAAGAAAAATAGAAAACAATAAGTCCATCAAGGATTTAAATATATATATATATATATATATATATATATATTCATTATTGACCAGTCTTTCTTAAAAAAAAAAAAAAGAGAAATATTTTTAAACAAAAAAAATTAAAGAATAAAATTAAATGACAGCGTTAATGGTTTAGAAACTATCTCTGCTCTTTGAAAAAGTTGCTTTCAAAAACTTGGAGAAAAAAAGGGGGGCAAAAGAACTCAGTAAAAGGTCGAACGTGGGTTGAGGTGAACGTATACTGGGTTGAAGAAGTCTTCAACTGTAGGGGGAAAAAACATTGGGTTGAAATTTAAATGAGAAGGGATGGCACTCTTGTAAATATGTCCGAAAAAAATTAAGTTACATTTAAGTGTATTTGTTTGACAAAGTTAAATAACACATGTCAAGAGTAGAAGGTAACATACGTTTTAGATTTTGAAATAGTCTTATTTAGAAGTCCTTTAAAGCTATGCCTTCTTGTCAATTCATTGTAGTTGACGATTTTGACGGCATATCCTCTTACACTTTTGTTGTAGAGAGATTAAGAAAAGAACATAGAGGATCATAGTCAATAACAAGAGAAAGAGAACAAACTTTTTTTTTGTTACTTGATAGTTTTTTTCCCCTTGTATCACCTATATATGAAGTTCCATATTTATTATGTTTTCAGGAACCAGTAAGAGTTTTACTAACAATGTTAGTGACAATTGCTGCAGCTTTGTTAATTGGGTTGCTGTCTTGGGGATACAAGGCCATACTACGGCCTTCTCCTCCGAGATTCTGCGGTTCACCGAGCGGACCGCCCGTCACAGGTCCTAGAATAAAGCTCAAGGATGGAAGGCATTTGGCCTACAAGGAACATGGTGTTCCATGAGAAAAGTCCAAGTATAATATTGTCTACGTTCATGGCTTTTCCTCCTGCAGACTTGATGTTGTTGTGGCATCAACCCTTTCTCCGGTACTAAAAACTAATTATTACATTATTATTATGAATACATATGTGCACACACAAAAAACATATGCTAATTATAGATTCTAATGCAATTTTTTTTTTTGGGTATTTCTTGTTTTTTTTCATTTATAAAAAAGTTGATTTGGAGAGAGATTTGAAATCTAGACTATAATATTGGAAGTGAGCGTGAATCTACCACTAGATGAAAGTCTGCGATTCTAAAACATTAATGTTAATTAGGTACAAAGATGGGCATTGATTGATCTAAAGTACTAAATATGCAATTGGTGGTAAAAATGTTTTGAACCGTTTGACTGATTTATTCCAACTTGCGTCACTTGGTTTGCAAGTTCAATCACAATGCAAATCTATGTGTGACGTAATTGAGAAGGCCCTATTTTAAGTTCTTCTTGTTTCTAATCTTGAAAACTATATCCTTTGCTTTGAGCTTGCTTTCTTACAGAAATGCTTACTTCCATTTTGGACCGTATTTCTGTCAATAATGTACCCTCTAAGGTATATTTCTGCAACAATTTTCAAAAACGAAGCCATACCATTCAATACTATTTCAACAATTTCAATAACGTAACCTATAAAAATTTGGTGCTATCATATAGCTTTGTATCGTTTAAGTTCACAAGTTGGAGAAAAGCGGACTTAGAAGATTGTCCTAATTGTATACTCTTTATTCATGTTCTTAAAGATTCAATAAATCGTAGCCTCTCTCTCTCTAGCCACACACACCTGAATGTTGTTTTGAAGGACTCCGTTTATTTGGAGCTCAGGAATTTATTCAAGAACTAGGAGTGTACACCGTGGGATTCGACAAACCAGGATATGGAGAAAGTGACCCACATCCTAATCAGACAGTTGAGAGTTAGGCTTTGGATATAGAAGATCTTGCTGACCAGTTGGGACTCGGATCCAAATTCTATGTCATTGGAAATTCCATGGGCGGCCAAGCTGTTTGGGGTTGTCTCAAGTACCTTCCACATAGGTAAGGCACAGCCGAATCAGGCTTTATATACTATAGTAATCAACCATAACGCATATTTAAAATATATTGTAAATAAATTATTAATTGTTTTAAATGATAAATTTATGAATAGATCAATTATATTATATATAAGACGAGTGAGAGCAGCCTAATTGGTTGTAAGTCTTTCCACTCCAACCTTTAGTTAAGGGTTCGAGTAACGCGGGGATCAATGGGCACTCCGAGTTGCTCATTATCTACCATGGCTGACCTATTGGTGGAACACCCAGAAACTCTTTCCTTCGTCTAGTGTTATAGCTCGTAAGCCAGTCATATACTCAGCTCATGATCAAGAAATTTTCAACAACCTTTCAATTGATCCTGAGAGGGAAAAAAATGACGGTACTTTATTACAACTTAGAAATTTATTTACATGACGAGTTAGCTAGTACTTCATAATCCACGCCCCTATCTTTATCACAAACTGTATTGATGTGACTGTTGATTTGTAATAGAATATTTTACAGGACAAACAATTTGGTGTGGGTTCATCCAGTTTGAAGCCATGAGCTTTGTTTAAACTAACGTTTAGATGTGTACTGACGAGATGATTTTGAACTTATCCAAAATGAGTTTTGGAGAATTTGTCTCCCTTTAAATTCACATGGTTTGGAAATTATTTCCTACTGTAAAACATGGTTCTATTTTTTGTTTCCTTTCTATCAAAACAGTAGTTCGTTAATATGGTGTTTTATTCTTTGTTTATAATTTCCACTTCTAGACGTCAGTTTGAATTGTTGTTTAAACTATAAAGGTTCAAAACCACTAGTTGAAATTACAATAGTTTAGAACAATAATTCAAATCACGAAGGTTTAAAACCACACCAATTGAAATCTGCGTACCTGAGTATGTGGGTTTCCTTTGAGCCGCTACCGAAGTCCTTAAGAGGGTGATTTTTTAAATATCCCCTCCTTAGCCTCACCACACATGGGTGCAACAACCGCTTACACACGCCACACCACATGTTCTTATATATATTACAAAGTATTAATAGGTAATAAACCAAGAAATATAAGCATATTGTGTGGACCATAAATAATTGGGTTAGTGCGGTTTTTTGCCAAAGTAGGCTGACTAAAAATGTTGTGGAAGGAGTTTCATTGGCCTAAAGCTAGTTAAAAAAAATATAAATATTCATCCTTTTATGGCCAATTATGTAACATAGACACATAACCAACAGAACATCAATTAAGTTGTCCAAACATGTTTTGCTTCATAATACTAGATTCTATTATCACTGTTTATGATAGTCCACACAAAATTACTCCAATAACTTGTTCAATTGGCCTGTTTGGCAAAGTTAGTTCTAACCAACTTTTTAGTTAGGAGTAGTGTAAAGCTCTCACATGCTATTGTAAAAAGAAAAAGTTGTTATAGTGTAAAGCTTTCACTTGCTACAGTATTTATAGTTCTAATCAATGGTTCTAATCACCATTCCACAATTGTCACTCAGTTATATTTATCAAATAAAAGTAACAATTTAGTTACCTACATATTAATTCATAATAGAAAGAAAAAAAGGTAAGAAAATATAATTCTTACAATATACTCTTCAATTTGCACAATTTACTTGTATGATCAGATTTTATTTTATTTTTGTTCCAATTTGAATACAACAAGATTATGGAGTTTTTCTCCAATTTTTTATCTTCTTTACGCAGCAATATGTCAGCCAACAAGGAGTATTTGAGTCCCAACATAGAGCTATAAAGATAGGATTTAGAAAATGGGAATTTGATCCAATGGATCTAAAAAACCCTTTCCCTAACAATGAAGGCTCTGTCCATTTATGGCAGGGTTATGAAGATAGGCTTGTACCTGTAACTCTGCAACGCTATATTGTCAATAAACTTCCATGGATTCACTACCATGAGTTACCAAGTGAGGGCCACCTTCTTGCACGTAGGAAAGGAATTGGAGAAGCCATCATAAAGGAGCTAGTAATTAGGGACAAGAAGCCAACTTTTGCGACAATTTATTATTATTATTTCCTAGTGTCTCTCATTTGAGCTTTTTTTTTTCTTTAGTTTTTTTTTTTTTTTTTTTTCAAAACGACTTGTAATCTGTCATTTCCGTCCAATTCCAAGTTTCCAACGTATAATAAGAGATTAATATGATGTTTACTAATTGAGCACATGAGGAGTAAAATGATCTTTTCAAAATAAATAACTATTTTTTCTTTAAATTAAATAAATAATTTTTCTTTATTAATTTTAAAGTCAAAATAACAAAAATAACATTTACTAACAACATTCACTAATTAGAGCAGAGAATGCAACCTCCACACATATATACATATAATATATACAAATCCATTAGGTAATTTGAACCACAATTTTTGTAATCACAGTACTACTTTGGATTGTAAATTGTTTTTTTTATTATTATTTTGAAGGTGGAACTTTATTTATGCTAATGATAGTACAAATTAAGTGGCATATGGTGTCCAATAGGACAAATTTTATCCTCGAATAAGACTGGATCCACCAGCATATACAAAATAGCACAAAAAGACAAAATACAAGCGTTGAGACCCAAAAACCTGCTCCTAATCGACTAAGCCTAATACCTTCCAAGTGAAAACGTAAACAACCTAAACTAATTACAAATCTTACCGAATATAACTACACATCCCGCTTACGTCAAGCGGGTACACCGTGCAAAACAAATTCGAAGATGGAAACCATCTCCATTGTTACAAAATGAACATAAACAAAACACAAAAAACAAATGCATGGCGGAGGCCATATCACCACCTTTGTTGAACACACAAAACTAAATACATAAAGACGGTAAGATCCGGCGGTACCGATCCGCCGAGCTAGCCAAAATGTGCGGTATAAGGCTCTTCGTACAGGTGTTGAGTTCCGATTCCCAACCGCTACCCTTCCCCTCTGCCACCGCCAATCCCACCACAACCCGCCGATGGACATGCCTTCCCCCTGCCCCCGTCGCCGGAAGGCTTCCGCCTTTCCCAGAGCCGGCCAAACCTTCCTCCCCAACAAAGAGAACAGCCCACCTTGCCGTCCTACCCACCCACTCCGCCAGCAAACAGCCGCACTGTCCCCTTCGCACCACCATCACCAAAATTGCAGATCCAGCCCTGTCCACCCCCGCAGAAAAAGCAGCCCATCTCGCCATCTTCGCAGCTTGGCCACCCGACACCCCCGTCGCAGCTACCGGAGCCCAGCCGTGCCTCCCCATTCCGACAGCCCCGAGCGCGATCCATCCACCCAAGACCCGACATATCCGCTGTGCTTAACTAACAACGAACCTGTTGCTCCCCCTCTCAAGCCAGATCCAAAGCAACCAGCCTAAGGCCGGCGCCGGAATCTGCCTTCAAGAGGAGAGGGGGGCGGCGCACAGAGCGCTTGAAACCCAAGACGTAGCAGAACAAAATATTCGAAGAGAGAGTTTTTTGACCCTTCTTTAAAAAAATTTGATTGTAAATTGTTTTGAAACAAGTAAGTTGGGATTATAATGTCGTCTCTGTTTTTCTTTGGTGAAAAAAACTTGTTCTTTGGATGGAATGAATAGAACAGGGATTATCGTTCAAGTTAAAGAGTAGAGATGATTTTCTTTTCTTTCTCCCACCTCGCCAGCGACGCTTGACCTTTCAACTTCACATTGTTCAATTTCCAGTATTAATTGTATATTAGAAAACAAAAAACAAAACTTGGACTTACATCTGGATCGTGCGAATAAAAACAACTAATGATCCAGATAGAATTAAAAGTTTAAACCATTTTATTATATAATATGTAAAACTTTTCTATTAAAGTCTACTTTTACTTTATTATGTTAAAATATATGAAAATTTTATAATATAACAGTTTTAATTATGTGTCGAAATGAGCTGGTTAAACGTGTTGATTGACTCAGAGGGCGACAATTGCATGCAGTTGTCAAAAAGGGTTTTAATCATGCCACATAGAGTTTTAATTATGCAGTTGGAAGATGTTCGGATTTCATGCGGAGGAAGGGATCGTCTAAAAGGGCAGAGGTTGGTTGTTGGCAAGGTGTGGTTGCGTGCAATTGCATGCTTTACATTTGTTCATCCACGGCATGTTTGGGACATTATAAACTACACTTCTTGGCCACGTCAAAGCCTTCTTACCCTTTAGCCTTTTGTTTTTTGGCCCTCAACCTTGAATTGTCTTGAGATTCATTGTAGGTTCATCGCCCTTGCAAGCGCGTGACTGGCACTTCTATTTTAGCTTTTACTCTCTTATTTTTATTTTTGGATTAATTTTGTAACCGTGTGTCTTAAAACTCTAAACATGCTTTCATATAATCTGCGAAATATAAACAGAAAAACTCTTTTTGTTGAATTTTTCAATTAATTTGATACATAATAAAGATTTTATACATAGTATAAGTATTTTGACAACTTCATTATGTCTTAGAATAATTTGGAATTTAAAAGTTGTTTTAATTTAAAAATTTAAAAATATGAATATAATAAACTAAAAAACAATTTGTTTTTAAACTTTAATATATTCTTTTTTTTTTTTAATGTGCATGTCTTGGATAAGCTAACAGCGTAATGGTTTACTTAACTTATCAACAATTCTTGTTAATTCTGTGATATCATGTCATTAATATTAAAATCATAATAAAGATAGTATTTTTTTTAATATTTTACTGATAAGGAGAACACATATTATGTTTTAAAATTCAGAAGGCATGATGTTACAAAGGTAATAGTTTGAATAAATTTTTACAATTAGTCATCTGTTTAAAAAAAATGAAGTGATGCATCAAAGGAAAATTGCCTTTATTGACACTTTATGTATTTAGCCTTAAACTATTATGGGGCAAACGTAAAACATGCATGTTGGCCCTACTGTAAACCCTATTATTTTAATTGTTGGGTAATTTTTCAACAATCTAATATACAACTGTCCATGTTAAAGATTTACAACACAAAAAACGAACCGTTTTAAATTATAAATTAGACCGTTGAAAAATTAATCTAACAATTAAAATAACATTAAAAAATTAATCAAATAATTAAAATAACATGCCTTACCAGTAGGGTTAAAATATTTGTACCATCATAAAAGCTTCCTATTTAACTTTTTATGTAAAATGACTATAATTTCAAGCAATTCTTAGTTATAAATAATTGTGCTTGAACCTTAATCCTTTATTATATATTTTTTCGGAAACTCAATGTTAAAAGTTAAAAGCTAGAATTTAAAGCTAATTACGTACTTGGCTTGTCAAAAATTAACTACAAATTCATGCTTAAAAAACTTAAGGATTTAATTAGCAATTTAGCAATAAAAAATTATTGTTATTGTCAAAACATATTTAATTCAAACTATTGAAACTTTGGGACCAACAAACATATAATAGAGCATATAGAAATAATAAAAAAGTCCCAATTTAAACATTAATTATCATTTTTAATGAATAAAACAGAGTATGAAAAATTACGCTTTATCATTCATCAATAGGAAAATATTGCAGATTTATTTTGCTTTTCTTGACTTTAGAGATAGAGGAATTTAAACTATACATCTTATAATGAAGTCAAGTATAGAATTACTATTAGATTATCAAATATTTTTAAAGCAATATATATTGCTAAATCTGGTGTTTGGTGTTCGGTTTTCTTGACCATCCTTTCAAACGGCGTGTCTTTTTTATCCTAATTCTTACCCTTTTTTTTTCATCTTTTCTTAAATTTAATGATTAATATGTATGAATTTTGGAAACTTTTAAAATCGGAGCACTTATTAGTAATGCATGTCTTTTATTATTTTGTAATCAAAATTACATTAAAGAAAAGGCATGAAAACGGAGAGAATCTAGTACAAATATATCAGTTTAAAACAAAATTATATAGTGTTTTTTTAGAAAAAAAATATATATATATATTTGGGATACCCCTGCCTTATAACTTTGTTCCTGTTCCATTCATACTTTATAATTCTCCAGAAAATTAAAGGCGAAAGGATTTATATTTCCTTCGCTTATGTACGCTCGCCGTGGCCTGTAGAGATCTCTGAACTATCAATTAATTCTGAGGCATCATAATTGTGCAAAGAGCTAAAGGGGATTGCCGCCTTAGTGGCATGACAACGTCTAGCTAACCAAGAGTGTTTAGCATTATCAAAATGTTAAATTGTATACATTAAACTTTGTAATAAATGTTACAAAGTTTAACATATAACAAATTTAGTATTTGTTGAGGGAAATCTTCTTGATGAGAAAATCATCTGAAGTTCATACCCTCTTAAAACCGAGCACCCGAACAGGTTGGCTGAAATGACCAATCCGACCAGGACAGTATCTGTCCGACCAAGGACCTGTCCGACCAGGACAGGATCCGTCCGACCAGGGACTTGTCCACCAGGGACCTGTCCGACCAGGATCTGCCCGACTAGGGACCTGCTCGACTAGGGACCTGTCCGACCAGGGACCCGTCCGACCAGGATCTGCCCGACCAGGGACCTGTCCGACCAGGGACCCGTCCGACCAGGATCTGCCCGACCAGGGACCTGTCCGACCAGGGACCCGTTCGACCAGGATCTGCCCGACCAGGGACCTGTCCGACCAGGGACCCGTCTGACCGGGACCTGTCCAACCAGGGACCTGTCCGACCAGGATCTGTCCGACTTACCCAAAGACCACCACGTGGCACCATCTCAACCCTCCGTTGGGCAATCCTCCTTCTCCGGAGACTGTGACACCTGTCGCTGAACACCTGGGTTACGGGCCAAACCAGTCCATACCCGGATCCAAGCTAAACTCTATAAATAGGAGCATCAACTCCACCACAAAGGTACGGGCATTCTTCCCTCGCCTACTCTGCCTTTCCTTAGCTCTTCCCGGTCAGAACACTGACTTGAGCGTCGGAGCGCCCTTGGCAGACACCAAACCGGTGTCCCCATACTCCGAGGACTTCTCTCCTCTTGCAGATCTGACCAGACTAGGCCGAGCCAGGCAGAACAGGGAACCCGACCACCTTGCGTCCCCGCACGCGGTGTTGTGCCAAAATCAGGCATCAACATTTTGGCGCTAGAAGGAGGGCCCCGCGCCTTTCCAGCAGCCTCAGCTCTTCCCCCTAGACATTCCCTGGAAGGCTACGATCGAGACCCAAGGTCCAGAACGAAGAGTCCGACCAGGTCCGAGAAGGTTACGCCGACCACAGAGGCCAGGTCCGAGCTACGGCCGACCAGGTCCAGGACGAAGAGTCCAACCAGGCTACGACCGAGACCCAAGGTCCAGGACAAAGAGTCCGACCAGGTCCGAGAAGTTTACGCCAACCACAAAGGCTAGGTCCGAGCTACGGCCGACCAGGTCCAGGACGAAGAGTCCAACCAGGCTACGACCGAGACCCAAGGTCCAGGACGAAGAGTCCGACCAGGTTCGAGAAGGTTACGCCGACCAGAGAGGCCAGGTTCGAGCTATGGCCGACCAGGTCCAAGACGAAGAGTCCAACCAGGCTACGACCGAGACCCAAGGTCCAGGACGAAGAGTCCGACCAGGTCCGAGAAGGTTACGCCAACCAGAGAGGCCAGGTCCGAGCTACGGCCGACCAGGTCCAGGACGAAGAGTCCATCCAGGCTACGACCGAGACCCAAGGTCTAGGACGAAGAGTCCGACCAGGTCCGAGAAGTTTATGCCAACCAGAGAGGCCAGGTCCGAGCTACGGCCGACTAGGTCCAGGACGAAGAGTCCGACCAGGTCCGAGAAGGTTACGCCGACCAGAGAGGCCAGGTCCAGGCTAAGGCCGACTAGGTCTAGGACGAAGAGTCCCGGCAGTATATGCTCACAAAAAATATTTCCCAACTACATCAAGACTTTGATGCTGATGACCTCCACCACCAAAGTCTTGGGGGGCTACTGTTGAGGGAAATCTTCTTGATGAGAAAATCATCTGAAGTTCATACCCTCTTAAAACCAAGCACCCGAACAGGTTGGCTGAAATGACCAATCCGACCAGGACGGTATCTGTCCGACCAAGGACCTGTCCGACTAGGACAGGATCCGTCCGACCAGGGACCTGTCCGACCAAGACAGGATCCGTCCGACCAGGGACTTGTCCACCAGGGACCTGTCCGACCAGGATCTGCCCGACCAGGGACCTGCCCGACCAGGGACCTGTCCGACCAGGGACCCGTCCGACCAGGATCTGCCCGACCAGGGACCTGTCCGACCAGGGACCCGTCCGACCAAGATCTGCCCGACCAGGGACCTGTTCGACCAGAGACCTGTCTGACCGGGACCTGTCCAACCAGGGACCTGTCCGACCAGGATCTGTCCGACTTACCCAAAGACCACCACGTGGCACCATCTCAACCCTCCGTTGGGCAATCCTCCTTCTCCGGAGACCGTGACACCTGTCGCTGGACACCTGGGTTACGGGCCAAACCGGTCCATACCCGGATCCAAGCTAAACTCTATAAATAGGAGCATCAACTCCACCACAAAGGTACGGGCATTCTTCCCTCACCTACTCTGCCTTTCCTTAGCTCTTCCCGGTCAGAACACTGACTTGAGCGTCGGAGCGCACTTGGCAGACACCAAACCGGTGTCCCCATACTCCGAGGCCTTCTCTCCTCTTGTAGATCTGACCAGACTAGGCCGAGCCGGGCAGAACAGGGAACCCGACCACCTTGCGTCCCCGCACGTGGTGTTGTGCCGAAATCAAGCATCAACAGTATTTAATTTTTATTAGTTGATCGATTGGTATTTTTTTTAATTATTATAATATTTTTATTTTTTAATTATTTTAATGTTAAAAGATTATTTTTACAAATTTCAAAGTTTAATAATTATAACAAAAAACAAATATAACATTTCAAACAATTATGCATTAAAGCATAAAATAAAATGACATATTAATATGTTATTTTAATATTTGTTGGGAGTAAAAATATAACATTGATATTTACATTTGTATCGAAAATGGTCTAAGGTTGTTTCTTCCACCTTTTCCTTTTGAGTTGGATGATAGTGTCTTCTAAACAAGTAAACACAAGCTAGCAAATACAAAATTGAAAAATAATAAATATTTTTGGGTCCATATTTTCTGTAAAAGTTCCAAATTGGTTTTTTGTAAGTCCCATTTTATATGTTTTGCTATTTATGTCATTCTATAATGTATATCATGAAGCAATCAATAGAAAGAACAAACAAGTTTAGCTGGGATACTCAATCTATTTCCCTGAACTTGATTACCTTTTAGCCCAAAAAAAATAAAAAATGATTTCCTTTTCCCTTTTGGCTAGTAATAATGATATGAATTTGCTTAAAAAAAGGTTGTCGGGCCACTTCAGGAAAAAAATGATTTTCTTCTTAAAGTTGCTTCCACTCTCTATACAACTAAATGCCAAATTAATGTTTAGGCGTTATGTTAGTCTTATTGAGAATATAACTGGTTGTGAAAAATTATTTGCACATGTAGATTTACACAACAATACATTGTTGATCATATACAAGTTTATCTCCTAATCTTTTCATAATAGCAAAATTGGATTTTTTTTTTTTAATTTCTTCATGTTATTGTAGAATGTATGGTAAAATCTAAGCCTGTTTTGTATTTTCCACTTCAGTACTTCACCACAAAATACATTGGAATATAATTATTTATTGATTATTTTGTTTTATTTATCTTTGTTTTGTCTTGTAGAGACGAGGCATTCAAAGATTTTGATTCACAAAAGGTGTCAAAAGCATTAATAAATGACAAACACCCGCGCACAAACGCCACCAAAGCGCGTGGGCCTAACAAAAACGACAATCCACAAACAAACGTTGATAAAGGGTAAATTACACAAAAACTCCGAGATCTTGCCCAAATTACAACTACACTCTTGAAACCAAAATTAATCACATTGACATCTCATGAATTTACTTTGTTAAATTTTTGTTTGAAATGACCAAAATATTGCTTTTAATTTTAGCCATTGAACTACAAAATTAAATCCTTACCATTAATTTGGAAAAAAAAAAAAAACCATAAATACTAACCAAACAAAGAAAGACCCAAACCCCCATCCCTACTTCGCCCCTCTCTGTTGGAGACCACCCTCTCGCCTCCTGTCCTCCCTCTCCATGTTGATGTTCTCTCATGCCATAGGCAGCTCCAACAGCCAACAAACCATGTTCGAGAGCCCAAGATGCCCCTACCTCTAAGACCATCCTTCCTCCGCACGCTGTTGTTGGCTCACACCATCGTTGTGTCGGCTCATGACACTGCTCGCTCAATTCGGGAGCTCAAGATGCCTCCCCACCTCCTGAAACCAACCCCTTGACCTTTCTCCATCAAGGCACTCATGCTGCCGCTTTCTGACACTATTGCCATCTCTAGCCGCGGTTATAACAGTTGTATTTTTTTTTTTTTGCGTAAATAGTTATGAAATTAATTAGTTTAATTTGTGAAACTTGTTAATTTTTAGTTTGTTGGAATTAACTATTTTATGAAATTAGTTAGTGTCATTTATGAAATTAGTTAGTTTAACATGTGAAATTTGTTAGTGTGATAGTTTGTGTAACTGATGATTATGGGCTAATTAGATTTTGTGATTGTTGATTATAGAATTTGTTAGATTAGTTCCTTTTCATTTTGTTAGATTTAGTTTGCTTTGCTTCTGTTGATTATGGAATCAGTTTGTTAGAATTAGTTTCATTTTGTGATTCTTTTGTATGATAAGTTTGTATGTTTTTTGTGTAGGTTAATTATTATGATCTTCTTGTTAGAAGTGTTTGATAAATATTGTAATTGTTGATGTTTGATATAGATGAATTAATGTGGCATTAGTTTGATGGTCGTGGCAACTCTTGATGGACGGAGGCCCTTTTATTTTACTATGAATTGATATTCATATTATGTCTTATTAATCTTTTTGGACTATATAATCTTTAACATATTATAACTTATGGACTTTTTTGGGGCTACCTAATTTTATCTATTTTTTTGCCATGACTATATTTAATCTTACTTTGGACATACAATTGTTATATTTATGTTGTGACTTTGGACATATAATTATATTATTTTAAATGTTACAAATGTAAATTTTCAAAAAGAAATATTTTTATATCATTTGAGTGAAATTTATATCTAAAAGGGTGTCCAAATTATTTATACTCATTTTTTAAGTCAAAGAAGGTAAAAAAAAATTATTTCTATGTGCATAAATAGATTATAAAACATTTTCTAATGGCTAGAGGGGCAATTTTGGCATTTTAAACCAAGTTAACGGTTAACTAACAGTCAAATCTTACAGTTAACTAATAGAAGGGGGGTACTTTTTATAATTTTATTTGAACAGTCAAAGGATGTCAATGTGATTAGTCTTGGTCCACGAGTGTCATTGTAATTTGGCTAAAACAGAAGGGATGTCGGTGTAACTTACCAATTAATAAAATAAGACAACTATTTGGCTTCCTTTTCTTTTTTTGCACATGCCTATTTGGCAGTGTTTTCAAAATGTGTTTTTAGCTAAAAATTTAGATTTGAGAATATTTTAAAAAATATGTTGGGATTGTTTTTGAAATTGTATTTGGTTAATTTTTTGAGCATTTTATCTAAAATTGTTTTGGGTAATTCTTAGCCTCCATCCTCTTTTCCTAGCTTCCACCTTTGATGGCCCCCAAGTCACCTTCCATGGCCACACTCAACGACCCCAAGCCCCATCCTCTCTCTCAGATACTCTCTCACTCTATGTGTCTCTCTCGATCTCTCTACCTCTGTTTGAAGGAGTCGCGGCAGAGGGGATGATGGTTACAGGAGCATGGAAATGCCACGAGTTGAGGATGTCGTGAGTAAGTATAATGACCATACTTTGTTGTTACTTAACTACATAATCTTGAACTTAACATAGGATTTGCAGAATAATTTTTTTCTTTCTAAAACAAAATAATGGTTTTTGAAAACAAAATAATAATTTCTTAAAACATATTAATCACAATTTCATAAGATTTTTTTTTTAAAAAAAGAAAAGGTTTCTTAACTTAAATTTAAACCTTCTAAAACAATTCTAAATTAAATATTGTTATAAATTCTTATTTCAAATACTTTTTAAAAAAATTTTAAAATTAATCGTTATAATTTTCTTATTTAAAATTTCTTATATTTTTTGCACAAGCTGCTGCAACATTTTAAATATTAAAATTCTCTAAACTAAGGTTGTATGACTATAACCTCGGTCTTCAATAACATACATATGTACATAAATCTATTAAAATATACATGCTTGAAAACTAGTGAATTGTATTTACATAACTTATTTTAAAACTATTGCGGAAGATTTATTTGTAGCCGGTATTCATTCTCATCTCCACCATCCATTTGCTATTTGCCACTACCCATCAAATGTTGCTGAAAGGTTTCTTACCTATAGTATGAACGTAACTATATGAGCTTTCACTCAGTAAGTATGAATTCATACTTGTAAATCAAAACTTAAAACATTTATTAAAGTATGCATGAGCTGATTATGCTTCATTATGAACACGTCTTATGAATCTATCTGATCATACTTAATGGGCCCCAATTATTTGCAGTTGCATGCAATCAATGGCAAGTTAGGGTTTGCAAAGGTCACCATTGACCCCTAGATCATAAACTGAACAGAATGCCTCTCTGTAGGTCGAGAGGTCTTGAATCCTCCTCGTAGGTCGAGAGGTTACTATGACACTATTAATTTAAATTATTTTATCTTACTCATTTCACTTGTCTTATTGTGCGTATTCATTATGACATGTTGCAACATAACATCACATTTCATAAACATAATCATACTTAACAGAAGATGAATATACAATATAATAAAACATTGCATAACATCACATATAAAATATAATATAATGTAGGCATGGCATAAGACAAATATTATAAGTCATAGACATAGCTTATTCCAACATAGCATATTATGACATAACACTGATGATGCATTTTCATAGTTTTCATAAAACTACGTTAAAACAACTTAATTTGAGAATCGTAGTTTTCATGCTAAAGGCGAGCTTCTTACTTACCTAGTTTCCAGAAATAGAAATTTGCTAACTTGCCACATACTTATCTACTATTTGAGGACTTTTGTAGACTCATTGAGAGTGTACGATTAACTTGTCTTATGCTATTGTAACGCCCCTATGTGGGGGTTAACAGTTTTTAATGAGATAAAATAAAAATAAATAATAAAAGTAAAACCTTAAAAATTAAAATTTGCCCGGGACTTAAATGAAAACTCTCAACTCAAAAATAAAAATATAAACGATAAATAAACCACAGTTTTAATGTAGCACCTTAAATTTAATAATATAAACTGTTGTCATCATCATTTTAACCCTCAACACATTATAATACAGTCATAGAAAGTAACAATTGATGCTTACATTATCATGAAGAACATTCTCAACAATTGAAGCAGTCCCAATGTAATATAGCTACATCACTTCCTCAACTATATTTCTCGTAGCCACCTCACACTTAGTGAGTCCTGAAAAGATATAAACATAAGGGAATGAGCAACACTATGCTCAGTAGAGAAAGCCATTACTCACCTCTATCATTACCACATTAAAATCTGCATGGTTAGTAAGTTACATCATATTCCAGATTATGAGGTTTATTATGATCACATCTTATGGATACCGTAGTTAATCATTACCAAGTGTCATAATTACACATTTATACAAATATTAACAATCATCATTGTTCCTAGGTATCCATGTTAAATTGAGTATCACTCAACTCATCGAAACCCAAATGGGCGCACTTGATCACCCTATAAACATTCCAAGGGTGTTCCGGTGAGGGGACATCAAGCCCCGAGTCCTCACCAAGTCGATTCCTGTACAGTGTGTTCTGGGACTTTCAACCCAAGGAAGCGTCATCACCTTCCCCCTATTTTACCTTTTAGGGTATTCATGCCCAAGGACGTAACCGTCGCCCTTTTCATGTCTCACAATTTCTCTATATTGAATCATTATCAATAGAGTTAGTTTTCCTAACCATGCTTCTCAATTTATAACATGTGTCAATTCATTATGTTCCTCGCCGTACAATACAAGACGAGTCCATGTCATAGTTTCATATGTGATAATCATATAATATCAGTTCAACATAGATATATATATATTGCGGCAAAACAATCAATTTTAATTCTATAAAAACCTCACAAAAGATGAGTAATAGAATCCCTACCTTTTAAGCTTATCAACAATCTTTTAATCCTGGAATCAGTTAACGTTAGCTCCATACTCCCTTGATCCTAAGGCGTGCATAAGGACAATTAAAACTAAAGCACAACATACAACTACATTCATAAATAAATCATGTGTAAACCTATCTTACTAGTATGCCATTAAAGCTTTTATATAAATCTCTTTTGAATACCACAGTAAACAATTTTTGTCTTAACACAATATAAAATGTGAACAAGTAATCTATATGTTTTAGTCCCTAATAAGATTCATCAATCACTTAGGATAATATTGGAAAGGTTGCAAGACATTAAAGAATTAGGTGGTGAGCAAAGATGGGTTCTTGGTTCAGGTTAGTAGTTGGTATACCATAACAAACTGGCAGATTTACTAGTTTCCAATACAAAAATTGAATAATTCTTAGAAAATAAAATACAACTCCGATTTAGGTTTATGATAGCTCGTTAGAAAGCCTAGGATGCTACTTTTCAAATATGCAAACCAATTCATAAAATTCATTTTAATTTAATCTTAGAATTTCAAGAAATAACCACTGCCCATAGAGGTATTACAAAGTTTAACAATATAAATTTTCTGTCTAGGGCATATACACTTAGACTTCATACATATGCTCCAAAATAGCAACAAACATATACTTAGGTTTAAGAACGCAAATTTGAATAATCCTTTAGTATAAAAGCAAATTTATAAATGAAAGACTAAATTTGTTCATAAGATTCTAACCTCGGATTATGGTTAGTTGGAAGCTTGAAATGGCTTCAAAACAGGTTCCTTTACTTCGGTATGACTGAAATTCTTGCTCAAATGGAGGTGATGGTGGCTGATTTTTATGGCTGCCTTGAAGAAGTTCTCTAAGTATTTTGCTTCAGCAAAGAAATGAGAAGAAGAGTGTGGGAACCGTGGAAGAGAAAGGAAGAAAAGATGAAGTCTTTGAAAAGAAGTGATAGAAACAATTATAGAGGAGACATGTTGAAGCATGTCACGGAGGAAATAAAGAAAATGAGGGTCAAGAGTAGTTGGAAAAGATATCCTTATGTCTCATCTAAAGACTTTAACACACATAATGCCAATATGACATTTTTGAGATTTATTAGAAGTTCTAAGGCTTTTTAGTAATCATACTAAATAAATATAGGAGAATTTTAGAAAACTTAAAAATAGATAAAAATAAATATTATAAAATAAATTTAAATGAAGCAATTTTTTTTTATACATTAAAAATTAATTTAATTACCTCAATACCCGTTAGGAGAATAACGGGTGTCACAGCTATCGAATTTTAGCATAATAGGAAAAGAATTTAGTCCTTTCTTAAAACATATTTTCCTTTATTATCATAATTTTATTACAAAGATTAATTAATTAAATCCTTATAATTTGGCTTTCCTTCATTGCCCTTACTTATACGTGCTAAGGTTAATAATTAATCAATTTAATAATTAATTAATTAATTATCTTATCCATATACTAAGTTTAAATATGTTAATTAATTAACTTTCTTATCCATAAGTTATGTTCTAGATAAACTTTACCTTATTACACTTATTGGGCTCATAATAGTGTTAAAGTCCATTAAGTCTAGCAACGTTCTTAAGGCGTTCAATATGCTATATCATCAGAACATAAGCTTGAGACAGAATCTTGAACTAGTAAAGGTGTTGGGCCCGTATTTAACATCGTGATGATTCAAGCCAAATATAAAATATCCACTTTAAAGTTTATTCAAAAACCATTAAAGTTTGTATGAATTCTACATTCACGTAACTAAAGTTTCGTGTTAGAAATCATATTTTAAAATAGTGTTCAAATTTGATAAAACAACAAACTATAGAGTCGTATAGTTTTTTGAGTGCTATAATTTCTCTATTGTCGTAAATTAGAATGTTGTTGCTAAACAAGCGTTTTATTTGAAAACTAGTATCGAAAGGCACTTTTCATTAATTTTACAGTAAAGTACATGTTAAAGACAGTTTTCTTAAAAATTTCTACCTAAAAGTTTCTTGTTTTAAAGAGATCTAAAACTTTCAACACTAACAAAATTCTATTTTTTGGGGTTTTCGGCGATTTTGGCAAACTATACTGATTAAACAGTTTTCTATAAAAAGTTTTTGATTGTTTTTACTTATCAGTTTTAAAGTGTAATTTAGAGGAAGATTCTTAAAAAATTTTCTTCATAAAAATTCCTCATCTCATCAAAATCTAAAGCTTTCATATTCTACAATAATTGTGATTTGAACTTTTCAAAGTTGTTTTTTGTCAAAAACAAAAACTGCGCTTACTTTATAGGTTAAAAACAGATAGTTTTCTAAATTTGCTTGTAACTATATTTTAGAAGCAGATTTTCAAAATTCTATCTTCACAAAAGTTTTTTGTTTCATCAAAATCTAAAACTTTCATGTTTAACAAAAATTATGATTCAATCTTGAAATGTCTTGTTTACGCACAAACAATGGCTGCCAATTTTTATAGTTTTTGGGCAGCTCTATAAATCTGTCTATAATTATATTTTAGATGTAGATTTTGAAAAACATTTATTCACAAGAGTTCTTTACCTTGTTGAGATCTAAAACTCTTATGTTTTGTTAAAATTATGATTCGACCTTGAAATAGCCTATTTATGCTAAAAACTATCGCTATTCCTATTTGACAGTTTTTGTGCAGCCTTTTTTTAACTGCTTTAGGCAGTTTTTGAAAATGGCTTGGACACCTAATCTAGAGTCAAAACTATAGAAAAGCTAGGGGTGGCAATTCAGGTTGGTGAGTCAGGTTAGTGTCCGGTTGAGTCAATTTTTACAAAAAATTAGGTCGACACTAACCTGACCCATAATACAAACGGGTTGAGAATTCTCAACCCTAACATAACCTGTTTTGGTACAGGTTAATAAGAACACGACCTGCATCAACCCATTTCTTATGCACAATGTTAAAAAAAAATGACCCGTGAACCGAATTTGACCCACAACCCGCCCATGACCTACACTAATATATATAAAACATAAAAAAACATAAAATTAGATGAGTTTCATACTACAACAACAAGAAAGTCTAATCCTAAAAATTAAAACAATCCAACAAGTTCAAAACATATCATGAGCCATCATAGCAACTGTTGATACTGTTACTAAATGCAGATTCTGATGCAACTCTTGATAACGGAATGCTTAAAATGTCACGAGCTATTATAGCAAGGATAAGATAATGGAACTGATTTATCTTCCAAAGTGAGAGGTGATGTTTAGGGTTATACTATTGTCTATATCTAATCTAATATATAATAATAGGATAAAAAGATATCTGAATAAATATAAGCGAGTCACTTTAGGGTTAGCGGGTTTACCTGAACCCCGCCTGTTTTTGGACGGGTCATTTTTGTGTTGATACTAAACTGACCTAGGGTTATTTTTTTTTTACACTAACTCGCAAAAATTTGTGTTGGGTTCGTGTCATGTCGTCGTGTTATAATCTATATTGCCGGCCCTAAGAAAAGCTTAGTCATGGAGTTTTGTCCAAAACGTCAAGATCTAAAAGTTTTATGTTTGGAAAAAATACAAAATTGAATTTTAAGGGATCCGTTTTTATGCTTAAAATAAGCGGGAAAAACTTTCATCAAACATAAATCACACAAAACCTATTCTAAATCATGCTCAACATACACAAGGCTTAAACACTATAACATTAAGCTTATAGAAACCAAAATAAATACCACATAAAACTTATTACATGCAATAAACTCCAAATAGTCATTAATTAACAAAAACTATAAACCTGAACATGTAAAATAAAAGGGAAAAGATTGAGGAAATACCCTTGAAGACACTCTTGGAAAACTCCTCCTAGATCTCCTCTTCTCCTTCAATATTTTGGCTAGTGATTTGAAGAATTTTTTAGAGAGAACACTGAGAGAACTAGTTTCTTAAAGATGGAATAGGAGAGAAAAATACAAAAATGGCTTCTTGAACTAAGTGGTCCTATTTATAGAAGATTTGACTAATTGGGTCTTAGTTTCTTAACAAGGATTAGATGAGTTTCAAGAGTACTTAACAGTGACAAAACTTTATCAATATGGGCTTAAAGTTGGCATCATTTTGGAGGAGAAAAAGTGGAGAAGAGCATCTCATAATTCTCTCAAGGACATTCATCAAATCAAGTCATCTTTCATGGTCACATCTGGTCCTTTGATCTTATCTTCACACTCTTCAAAAGATAGCCTTAAACAGATATAATTTATACTGGCTGAAGGTGACTAAATTAGTTGATAGGGAATTTTTTTATGATGGGTCTTTTTTTACTGCTTACTCACAGTCCAACACTAGTTCACCGAATACATGAACGCCAATATTATTTCTCAATCGCATATTAGAATTGAACTATTTTAAGTCTAAAAGTTATTTTTAGGTAATGACATAGTCATTAACAATTCAATTCCTGAGCTTAAATAATATTTTTTTTTACCGAAAATGCTACTTGCGTAACTCTAATCTTTAACTAATAGACAATTAAGGATTTTTTGTGCATTAGAGTGTTTTCTAAATATTGCTAAAGTTTCAAGTTAATGTACGGTTTAAATTTTCCTCCACCTTAAATCATGGTTTAAAATCATAAACCAATTTATTTTGCTCTTATGAGTGACAAAATATAGCTTTAATATTCAATTATAGAATTTTTTGGAATTTATTTTATAATTCTATAAATTCTCCAATTATAAAATTGGACATGAGATTTTCCAAAAAAATCCCCAACTTAAGTATTTAAATTCCAACATAAATTTTGAGGGTTTTTTTTTTTTTTTTTTTTAAATTTCAAATGGATTCTATTGACATTCATATCACTTAATGGTATTTTATACTATCAAATCCACTCTAATTGTAAAATTGTGAAATTTCATGAATTTTTACGTAAAATAACTATTTAGGTCTTTTAAGAAAAATCATTGACTTAAATTATTGGATTTGTCATGCCCCGAAGTACGGGAGGTGACGTGGTGGATTATTTAAGGTAATTAAATGAAGAATTTAATTAAAAATCAAGAGTTTAAGGCTAAATTAAGCATAAAAACGTGAGAGTTTGCAAAACAGTCATTTCATAAAAGAAATCATTAAACAAATAATAATTTAATAAAGAATCGCGAGTATGGGTTCCACAAACCCACAACTTGTGCACACACATGGTACTGACAATATCATAAATACAATCACAGTCCAGTACAAATAAAATTAAAATCTTACATGCCTTAATTTAAATAATACAAATAAGTTTACTAGTCCCTCTATTGCTCCTGTGTCCGGTCCAAAGAATCCTCTCCAAACCTAAATGAAAAACCACCTAGAAGGGGGGGTGAATTTAAAACAAATAAAACGTGAGCAAAAGGCTCAGTAGGACTATGTTTTACAAAATAATTTAATTTAAAGAAACATTTCATTATTCAGGAATTATTTAAAAGAAAGCTTAAATGAATAAATAAATGAATAGATTTGAGTAAAACCATTCTTACCGAGAACAGTTTACTCGTACAACCAGTAATATCATTTTCCTTTCCTAGGCAAACCATATAATATCACCACCGTTGTGGCCGAGCTGGGTTTTGGGACCTGCCCCCAAGGTCGATCGCTACACGACCCGATCTTTGATATGGCATCAAGCCTATATGTTTATTATCATCATCATTCAAAACCCAATTACCGAGTGTTGCCATTTACATTCATTATGAAGTTCATTTCAGTTCACGGTATATTAAAATATAACCGATAAATTCATTTTCAAACAAACGTTGAAAACATTTTTAATAGAAATCCTTTTCAAAGCCAAACATTTTGAAACTAGGCTACCAAGGAAATGGGGTAGAAGTCCTACCTCAAAACTCATGCCGGTGCCCTACACCGTAATCCCGGTCCGCTATACGTTAGCTCCGCGGAACCACGAACGATCCTAGATACCAACTAAGTCGATCAATATCTAGTTCGAGACATTCTATGTTACTAAATCATTTCATGAAGTCCTAGTGTGCCATTTATATCTTTAAAATCATTCTATAAGGTTGGAATTTAAATCGGGTTCAAAACAGTGAAAACAGGTGAAAATCACAAAATTTCCCATGCTTCGGCCGGCCTGCTGGACTCCCTGCTTCGGCCGGCCGAACTGCACAGTTCGGCCTGCCGGAAGCCAGGTTCGGTCGGCCGAACATTCCTCAGGTTCGGCCTGCCGATCCCTTGATCTGGCCTGTCGAACTGGGAAAACCCAAAAATCCAGCCACGGGTTTTCGATCTCCCCAAAATCTAAATTTGATTCTAACCTGTTTTTCCCAAATCTCAGGCATGGAAAACAATCATAGTTGATAGAAAAACATACTAGAACACATTTGAACTCATTTATACAAGATTTAAACTCAAAAATCTCAAAAATCCAAAAATGGGAAAATGAGGAGAAAAATGAAAAATCTTGAATCCAATCCGTTGTTCTTCAATCTAAGCTTAGATTCTAGTTATCCTAAGTTTATTTAATTCAAATCCAAGGTTTTCTAAGCTTAAACAAACCTAGATTTCAAAAATGCACAAAATTGATAATTTTGGAAAAACTTTAGAAATTTCAAAACTAATCTCGAATCAAAGCTTCAATCCGTGTTCTCGGTTACCAAATCACGTTCCCGAGCTTCCTCCTTGCTAACCCGAAGCTTGGACTCGAATTTGATTCAAAAATTTGTGAGGGAGATAGAGAGAGAAGAGAGTAGCCAAGAGAGAGATCAAGAGAGAGAGAGAGTGAGCAAAGTGAAGAGAGAGGGGGAGAGAAAGAGAATAAATAGAGAAAATCGGCGGGCAGTTTTACTGTACGAAAACCATGTGCCACCCACGGTTTTGTAAAACGGAATATTTTTAACATTTTACAAATTGTTGTGTTTTAAAATTCAAAACATCATTTTTAAAACAACAAAAAATCATTTGGATTCATCAAATTAACAAAACAACTAAAAATTCAAAATCCAACCAACAATCAAATTAATGTTGAAACATTAATTATGGCACACTAATTCATCATTTATATTACAATAACATTAAATAAATTATGGGGCGTTACAACTCTCCACCCCTAAAAGAAATTTCGCCCTCGAAATTTACATCTCGATTCAGAAACAAAACAAATGCGGATATAATTCCCGCATACTCGACTCTAGTTCCTAGGTGGCTTCATCAACCCCATGATGCTGCCACACGACCTTTACCAACGGTATCTCACGACGTCGCAAACTAATTACTTTCCGGTCGATGATCTGAATCGGCACTTCTTCGTACGTTGTATCCACCTGAACCTGCACATCGCAAAATGAAACTATCTTACCCTACTCAGGCGGACACTTCCTAAGCATCGACACATGAAACACATCGTGAACATGAGAAAGTTTGGGCAGAAGATCAAGCTGATAAGCGACCACACCAACACGTTGAGTGATCTTAAACGGCCCAATATACCTCGGCGCGAGCTTCCCACTCACCCCGAACCGCATAGTCCCCTTACGAGGCGATACCCTCAAGAGAACGAAATCTCCTACCGCAAACTCTAAGGGTCTACGTCTCCTATCCGCGTAACTCTTCTATCGACTCTGAGCTGCTCTCAACCGATCTCGAATCACGACGACTTTCTCATTGTTATCCCAGATCTCATCCGGCCCAAGAATAACCCTATCTTTCGGCTCGGCCCAACACACAGGTGACCGACACGGTCGCCCATACAACGCCTCAAACGGTGCCATACCAATACTTGCCTAATAGCTATTGTTGTATGCGAACTCCGCCAGATGCAAATATCTCTTCCAATTACCACCGAAGTCCAACGCACAGGCATGCAACATATCCTCGGGAATCTGAATAACCCGCTCAGACTGCCCATCAGTTTGAGGATAAAATGCCGTACCGAAGTTCAAATCCGTACCTAAAGCCTCCTGAAAACTCCTCCAGCACTTAGCATTAAACCTGGTGTCTCGATCAGAGGTGATGGACAAGGGAACTCCATGCAACCTCACAATGTTCTGCAGATACAAATCCCCGAGAATCTTCCTCAAACACATCGAGCTAAACGGAATAAAATGCACCGATTTTATCAACCTGTCGACCACGACCCAAACTACATCATGTCGCTGCTCCGTCCTCGACAAACCTGTGAGAAAATCCATCGTCACATGCTCCCATTTCCACCCTGGAATAGGAAGCGGCTGAAGCTGACCTGCAGGCTTCTGATGCTCGGCTTTCACCTGAAGACACGTCGTACACTTGGCCACGTACTCTCGAACATCTTTCTTCATGCCTCTCCACCAATACTGCCTCTTCAAATCGCGATACATCTTTGTGCTCCCCAGATGAATAGCGAACTGAGACCTATGAGCTTCGTCCAAAACGGCGTTCGTCACTTTGGCGACAACTGGAACTGCAAGATGCTCCCGAAAATACAACGATCCATCTGCATGTACGCTTCATCGTTCAAATTGCTCCCCGTTCTGAATTCGCGACCAAATCCCCTGCAAATGTCGATCCTGCCACTGACTTTGCTTCACCATCCGAACAAGAGCTAGGGTCGCTTCCCCATGGTATACCGAAACTCGATCATAGTCTTCATGATACCGTAACCTATACTCGCTCACTGTCGCATCCCTGCTCCAGTCCTCAAAAGCCAAACAAGCGAGAATCCCTGAAGACTTCCTGCTCAGTGCATTCGCGACCACATTAGCTTTCCCAGGATAATACTGCAACGCAAAATCATAATCCTCCATATACTCTACCCATCTACGCTGCCTCAAATTAAGATCCCTCTAAGTGAACAAATACCTCAAACTCTTATGATCGGAGAAAACCTGAAACGACGGTCCATACAAATAACACCTCCAAATCTTCAGCGCGTGAATCACCTCCGTGATCTCTAAATCGTGAGTAGGATAATTTTTCTCGTGAGGTCGTAGCTGTCTCGATCCGTACGCAACCACGCGTCCATGCTGCATCAACACGCACCCAAGTCCGCGCCCTGAAGCATCTGCATAAACCTCATACGGCTCATCACTGCTAGGGATAACCAACATTGGAGCTGAAGTCAACCGGTTCTTCAATTCCTGAAAAGCAAGCTCACAATCTTTGTCCCACTCAAACCTGACATTTTTCTTGATCAATCTCGTCAACGAAGCTACAATCTTTGAAAAATCCTTTACAAATTTCCTGAATAACCAGCAAGACCTAAGAAGCTACGAATCTCCACTACATTCCTTGGTCGTTCCCACTCCACTATGGCTTCAATCTTGGAAGGATCCACAGAAATACCATGCTCCAAGATGACATGACCTAGAAACTTGACCTTAGTCAACCAAAACTCACACTTTTCCCTCTTAGCATACAACTGGTGCTCTCGCAGAGTCTGAAGCACGATCTGAAGATGCTGCTCATGCTCCTCCCAAGTCTTAGAATACACAAGAATATCATCGATGAATATGATCACGAACTGATCCAGATACTGCCTAAATATCCTGTTCATCAAATCCATGAAAGCTGCCAGAGCATTCGTCAACCCAAACGACATAACTAAAAACTCAAAGTGCCCGTATCGAGTCCTAAAAGCTGTCTTGGGAATATCCTCTTCCTTAATCCTGAGCTGATGATAACTCGATCGCAAATCAATCTTTGAGAAGTACCGCGAACCTCCCAACTGATCAAACAACTCATCAATCCTAGGCAAGGGATACTTATTCTTCACCATCACACGATTCAGCTACCGATAATCCACACACAACCTGAAAGTCCCATCATGTTTCTTAGCAAACAAAACTGGTGCTCCTCACGGAGATGTGCTATTTCGAATATACCCTTTATCAGCAAGCTCTTGAAGTTGCCTCCTTAATTCCTTCATTTCTGCCGGCGCCATCCGATAAGGTGCCATAGAAATCGGTACTGTCCCTGGAAACAACTCGATACCAAACTCAATCTCTCGATGCGGTGGTAATCCTGGCAACTCGTCAGGGAAAACATCCTCGAACTCATTAACCACCGGAATCACCACACTGCCTCTCGAAGCATAGGGCTCGTAATCTAGATTGGCAAGAAAAGCACAACAACCCAAATTCCTTCGCCCTCCTAGACATGACTTCATGAGACGCTCAATCATTAGCCAATCACCAGCACCCTAGTAAGTGATTATCATCCCCCTATTAGACACTAGGGTCACTTTTTTAAGTTAGCAGTCCACGACTGCATTATACCTAGACAACCAATCCAACCCTAGAATTACATCATAGGAGCTCATGGGGAGTACAATCAAATCACTTTTCAAAGTCTCATCCCCAATCTTTATTTTACAAGATTTACACACACCCGCCCCAAGGGAGAAGTTATGACTAAGGGTTCATTAAACTCTTCTATTTCTAATCCCAAGGCATGTATAAAAGAACTCAAAATGAGAGAATAAGAGGCACCGGTATCAAATAAAACGCAAGCTAAAGATCTAGAAATCAAGATCGTACCATCAACAACTGCATTACCAGTCTGAGAATCTGAACCACCCGATGCCATTGCATGAACCTGCCCTAGTGCCTTTCCTTTTCCTTTACCTACATTACTGGGTCCTGGATTATTTTGCTGATGCTGCTGAGATGGAGACGACTGCACACTACCTATACTCGGCACTCGATACTGAGGGACGCTGCGCTGGAGATGCTGCGGCTGTTGCCCCCGTGCTGGATATGAAAACTGCTGAGGAGAGAACTAGGGATACTGCAACTACGGGTACTGTTGAGGCGGAGGTAGGGTCTGAGGCTGAGACTGACGACTGGCATCCTCCCCAGTCTGAGATCCAAGACGAGCACTCCTGATCGGGCAATTCCTCTTGATGTGTCCGGCTGTTGACAGAAATAACAATGGAAGCTGTAGGGATTGTTGCGCCCGCTGCCAGACGAATTGCTACTACCGCTGTTTGTGCCACCTTGCTTGCTTTTCCCCGAAGTTGGACGGCTACTAGTGCTCTTCCTACCACTCCTCTGCGGTCCTCCTGAAGCCTTGGCTCAGTCCTCACAATACTGCACATAATCATTCTCCACGGATATCACCGACGACACCAGCTCTCCAAAACTCCTAAGCCGTGGAGCAACCAACTGTCGCCGAATAGGAGCCTTGAGCCCTTCCTGAAACTTAATACACTTCTCACGCTCTGATGCCACCGCTGATGGAGCAAACCTAGCCAACTCATTAAACCTTGCCTCGTACTCCCGAACTGACAGATCACCCTGCTGCAGTCTATAGAACTCAGCTGCCTTCTAGTCTCTATACCCCTGTGAAAAATATCGATCATAGAACAGCTCCTCGAACCTGTCCCAACTGATATCACCACTGCGCTCCAAACGCTTAGCTTGTTTCCACCAAGTGTTAGCGCCACCCTCGAGCTTGTACGCAGCAAACTCCACACGATACTCCTCAGGCACACCAAGGGTATCCAAATGCTTCAAGATCGAATCCAGTCAATACTCTGCTAACTGCGGATCCCCATTACCATCAAAAGTCAGAATAGACGCATGCCAGAATTCCTTAAAGTACGCATGTTGACGACCAACATCAGAATCTTCTGGTCTAGCCCTGGCTGCCATCTGCTGGAAAGCCGCAAACATAGACCTCATCATGCCCTCATCGTTTTCAAACTCGGCGTCAGCTGTCGAACGACGTCTAGGTGCCATTCTCTCACTTCTGAAAACAAAATTTGGACTGTCAGAGGTATTTCATTGTCAAACCTATGTGTGCACAATTCCCAAGGTTCATAACCTTGAGCTCTGATACCATTCTGTCACGCCCTGAAGTACGGGAGGTGACGTGGCGGATTATTTAAGGTAATTAAATGAAGAATTTAATTAAAAATCAAGAGTTTAAGGCTAAATTACTCATAAAAACGTGAGAGTTTGCAAAACAGTCATTTCATAAAAGAATTCATTAAACAAATAATAATTTAATAAAGAACCGCGAGTATGGGTTCCACAAACCCACAACTTGTGCACACACATGGTACTGACAATATCATAAATACAATCACAGTCCAGTACAAATAAAATTAAAATCTTACATGCCTTGATTTAAATAATACAAATAAGTTTACTAGTCTCTCTATTGCTCCTGTGTCCGGTCCGAAGAATCCTCTCCAAACCTAAATAAAAAACCACCTAGAAGGGGGGAAAAATTTAAAACAAATAAAACGTGAGCGAAAGGCTCAGTAGGATTATGTTTTACAAAATAATTTAATTTAAAGAAACATTTCATTATTCAGGAATTATTTAAAAGAAAGCTTAAATGAATAAATAAATAAATAGATTTGAGTAAAACCATTCTTACCGAGAACAATTTACTCGTACAACCAGTAATATCATTTTCCTTTCCTAGGCAAACCATATAATATCACCACCGTAGTGGCCCAGTTGGGTTTCGGGACCTACCCCCAAGATCGATCGCTACACGACCCGATCTCTGATATGGCATCATGCCTATATGTTTATTATCATCATCATTCAAAAGCCAATTACCGAGTGTTGCCATTTACATTCATTATGAAGTTCATTTCAGTTCACGGTATATTAAAATATAACCGATAAATTCATTTTCAAACAACCGTTGAAAACATTTTTAATAGAAATCCTTTTCAAAGCCAAACATTTTGAAACTAGGCTACCAAGGAAATGGGGTAGAAGTCCTACCTCAATACTCGTGCCGGTGCCCCACACCTTAATCCTGGTCCGCTATACGTTAGCTCCGCGGAACCACAAACGATCCTAGATACCAACTAAGTCGATCAATATCTAGTTCGAGACATTTTATGTTACTAAATCATTTAATGATGTCCTAGTGTGCCATTTATATCTTTAAAATCATTCTATAAGGTTGGAATTTAAATCGGGTTCAAAACAGTGAAAACGGATGAAAATCACAAAATTTTCCATGCTTCGGCTGGCCTGCCGGACTCCCTGCTTTGGCCGGTCGAACTGCACAATTCGGCCTGCCGAAAGCCAGGTTCGGTCGGCCGAACATTCCTAAGGTTCGGCCTGCCAGACCGAAGAACACCGGCCTGCAGAACACACAGTTCGGCCTGCCGAACTGGAAAAACCCAGAAATCCAGCCATGGGTTTTCTATCTCCCAAAAATCCAATTTTGATTCTAACCTGTTTTTCCCAAATCTCAGGCATGGAAAACAATCATAGTTGATAGAAAAACATACTAGAACACATTTGAACTGATTTATACAAGATTTAAACTCAAAAATCTCAAAAATCCAAAAATGGGAAAATGAGGAGAAAAATGAAAAATCTTGAATCCAATCCGTTTTTCTTCAATCTAAGCTTAGATTCTAGTTGTCCTAAGTTCATTTAACTCAAATCCAAGGTTTTCTAAGCTTAAACAAACCTAGATTTCAAAAATGCACAAAATTGAAAATTTTGGAAAAACTTTAGAAATTTCAAAACTAACCTCGAATCGAAGCTTCAATCTGCGTTCTCAGTTACCAAATCACATTCCCGAGCTTCCTCCTTGCTAACCCGAAGCTTGGACTCGAATTTGATTCAAAAATTTGTGAGGGAGATAGAGAGAGAAGAGAGTAGCCGAGAGAGAGATCAAGAGAGAGAGTGAGAGTGAGCAGAGTGAAGAAAGAGAGGGGGAGAGAAAGAGAATAAATAGAGAAAATCGGTGGACGGTTTTACTGTGCGAAAACAATATGCCACCCACGGTTTTGTAAAACGAAATATTTTTAACATTTTACAAATTGTTGTGTTTTAAAACTCAAAACATCATTTTTAAAACAACAAGAAATCATTTGGATTCATCAAATTAACAAAACAACTAAAAATTCAAAATCCAACCAATAATCAAATTAATGTTGAAACATTAATTATGGCACACTAATTCATCATTTATATTACAATAACATTAAATAAAATCCGGGGCGTTACAGGATTCTATCAATATAATTGAACAAGTGCTTGATTATCAAATCGAAGTTCTACTTGGTCTAATAAGGATATATTTATTCAGCTTAAGTCAACATCTTTCTTAATTTATGCACTCTTTCCTACTTGTTCATCTTCTTATCTATTGTCTTAGTTTGGAGAAAAGTTTCCTAGCTGAAAGTTCATAGTTATTCCTAAATGGGTTCTGTTAGACATGTATGCTCTAAGGAGTAAAAATGTAATACGTTTTTGGAGACATTTTTATCAATAAAGAATTTATTCATTTATATATACCAAATATTGTCCTCTTTACGTTCATATTCGTTGAATGTATGATAAGCAAACAGTAGTCTGAGACTGTCAATCTAAACCTTAAGAGTTGGGCATATGATGGGATGATTATGCGGTAGACACGACTCTTAAGGTGATGGTCTAAAATATATGATCCGCAATCGAGGGAATAAAGTTGGGCGCTTTATTCATGTAAAGATTGTTATGTTGTCTATATCCCTTTTGGGAGATGGTTTGTCTTGGCCATCGGAGTTGGACTCCGTGAATAGAAACATTGGCGCGTTGTCATAGGTGACGATGTGTTGGATCGGGACATAAAGTGAATTGATTTGGATTAATAATTCTGTCTTGGCAAATCGATTCACTTTAGACAGTCGTTTGTATTGTATCTTAATCCTGAGATGAATAATGGGCCCGTTGTCTCGACTTGTGTCTTTTGATGTACCAATGGGTGACTCCCACATCTCTATAGTGGCATGCATGCCGGTACGTTGGAGGCATGACTCTTGATAGCGTAGACTTGTTATTCATAGATATGGAATCCATAGCTCCTCTTTAGGAGTAATGATATCCTCTTATATGCGTTGTCCTGTAATTGGAAAACTGGAGCGCTCAACCATTTGGATACATAGGTGTAACCGAATGGTATACTATCTTTGGATGGTAAGTTTTCTAATGGTGAGACAATGGAACGTAAGATAAAAATAATCGGGAAGGTAAGACAGAACTTGTCCTTAAGCCGATTATGGATGATCATATGGGGATGCGATACACTATGATATGTCATGGAGACTTAGCTACACGAGCTTCGTAATTCTGTAAAGTTCGAGAGTGCAGCTCCAAGCTTTTAGTGGAGTAGCGTTGGAGTTGATAATTGTGAAATGTATATCTGGGATATTGGGTTTCATAATTATCATGAGCTTGAACTTTATAGGTCCATTTTGGTCCCCTTTGCTAGCTCACAAAATCCTGTAACGACACGGCGTGCTTTTCCAATAATTGGTGACTTATGTCGGATTTATCAGATTGGTTTAAAATTTATAAGAATCAAATAATTCATGTCTGTTTATCGGTTGAATTAATTTTGTAAGAAATTAGTTCAAGATGAACTTGTTGAATTATGGCGTTCGGATAATTCTTGTCTGTTTATCGGTTGTTTTAATTTTGGACAATTAGAACAAGATAAACTTGTAGAATTATTTGAATTGATTTATTTTCTTAGAGATTATCTTGATAGAGTTTGTTTTGATCAGATATCTTTTCTATTGGGCTATTTGAATCAAAACTGAGACTTTATCCTTTAGAATCTCGGGTGGAAAATAAAAGATTCGCGGAGATTTTTTCTCGGCAGTTCGGCCTGCCGATCAGAAAGTTCGGCCTGCCGAACTGGCAAGTTCGGCCTGCCTATCTCACAGTTCGGCATGCCGACCGCGACAGCTAAGATTACGCGTTTTTCACGCGTATCTTATCAGATATTGATCCGAACTTGATTCTGTTTCGATTTTTGAGACCTAATCTGATATGGACTGACCCCAAGGACCAATAGGTATAAAAAGGGAGTGAGTCTAATGATTCACTAAGATCAATTTGAGAGATTAAGAGTGATACTCTTCTAGTGAGCATCTGAAAACTCCCTGAGAGCTTTTGTTCACAAATCACGAACACTAGCTTTGGGTTCTCTCTATTGGTTGGAAGGAGAGTCACCGGTGGAAGAGCTGTACGTGTGAGCCCACACTCACTCCGGTTGTGGATAGAGAATAGCAAAGAAGACCAGTTGGTTGAGGCTCTTCTGGAACGTTACTTCTCTACACAGGTCGCGGAGGTTCTTCGGCACACTGAGGTTAGTAAGATCTGTTTAATTTATACATATAACATGTCATACTTGTATTTTGGAAAATACTCTGATGAAAATTTTTTAAAAATTCCGCTGCGCACTTTGTTTCCAACAATTGGTATCAGAGCCGAGGTTTTTACATAAATTTGCAAGTTTGTGATCATGTTATATGCATAAATTTTGTGATCTTAATCTCTCCTATGCTTGAATTAAATTTTATAGAGAGATGGCACTCTAGGTTTCTATATAATATATATGTTGTCATGGATTATGTGGTGAATGTTTATTAATTAATTATGGTTGATTAAATTGTTGTTTAATTATTTATTAATTAATTAATACCGGTTATGGTTCCTTAGAGGTTAGAATGTGTATCTAAGTTTTTCATGTAATTAGATGGCGGACTATCATCTCCATCTAGGAATTATTATTTAATTTTTAATTTGTAAGAATTTTGTAATTAAATAATTATTCGGAGAAGACGGAACGAGAAGTCGGATCTTGAAGATAGATGATGGCGCCTCCAGGTATTTCCTGAGTCTCTAATTTTATGTTTTTGAATTGTTGAAAATAAAATTGATGAATTGCATTAAAATTGTATTTTCTGGATTGAGGGTTTTCTGCTCGGTCGGCATGCCGGACCTCACAGTTCGGCAAGCCGAAGGTCACAGATCGGCAGGCCGGACGTACGGTCCGGCAGGCCGACAGTGGGGCAGAAATTTTGGTGCTCTGCCGGCAGGCCGAACCTTCATGTTCGGCAGGCCGAATTACCATGATCGGCAGACCGATCACCTAGATCGGCCTGCCGACAGAGAGCATCCAGGTGTCCAGAAAAGGTGCAATTTTTGGTGCAGTTTTAATTTTATTTTTGGGACGATTCTGAGAAACATTAAATTTGGATACGACCGGAAATATGAAGTGTTCGATTCATACGGGATTGAGGACTTGAAGATGGATATTACATGAAGAAGGATACAGCTTGAGGATTCAAGGATGAAGAATCGATAAATGTCTCGATTATTCTCTTGTAATCTTAGTTTTTCTATTCTCTAGGGTGGAACCATAATATTACGGTTATTATTATTATGCTTGTAGCTTTGCTTGATTGCTTTGCTTGTCTGCATTATAATATGATTTACCATGTATATTGATAACATGTCATATAGAATAGGGAGTGCCGCTCATATTAAAATTGTTCATGCATAATTTTAAAAATAAAACCTTGACTTCAAAAGATTGAGTGGGAGAAGGTTTTCGAAGAGAGAACCTAAGGCCTCCATCGTTGGTCCATAGGAAGAACATGATGGTCCCAACCCCTAGGAAGGGATTTCTATTATGTACCAGATTGGATCTCTAAAAGGATAAGGTATTTTAGTATGATTTATGGTTGCACACCCCTAGGTGGTGATTATAAATCATGGATAAAATATTGAAACGGTGGTTATACACTCACGTTAATTTTATTATTAACCTCCCCTAGGAGCTCTGTTAATAAAATTAATGGCCAAAGAAACGATTATTAGTATATGCTGGATCATACGGGTCCTGGATGGCATATATTAATCAGGAGGGGATCCGTGTTCCTGATTGAATTTGGCATGACTCCCCTAGGAGCTTGTTGAATTCTGAGTTGGGAATTATCGTTGTAAGGTTGTGATATTTTCAAGGTTTTGACACATAAACACATTTGTATGATTTTACATGATTGTGTTATCTTACTAAATTATTAAATATGTTTGCTTATGTTTGGTATATGATTCTTTATTGTAGATTGAAAATGTCTAAAAACGCTTTATCATCGATACTTGACAAAAACCAATTAACCGGTGAGAACTATAATGATTGGAAACGGAACCTAGACATCGTCCTATCCTTTGAGAAACTGAAATATGTACTGACAACTCCTTGTCCTCCCGAGCCTACGGGAGACTCAAGTAATGAGCAATTCCAAGCGTACGAACGCTGGAAAGATGCTAATGATCAGGCCCGCTGCTATTTTATGGCTAGCATGAATAACGTGCTGCAGGCTCAACATCAGGATTATGAGACTGTGAAGCAGATCTTGGATAATCTTGAGGATATGTTTGGAGGCCAGGCCATAACAAAGCGGCAAGGGGCGCTTCGGAAACTCTTAAACTGTAGACAGAGACCGGGGACATCTGTAAAGGAGCACATGATGTTGGTCATGGGTTACCTCGCTGAGGCTCAAACCAATGGAGCCGACATCGATGCTGAAACTCAGATGACTATGGTCTTTGAGACTCTGTCTAAGGAATTTATTCCGTTTAGAGCTACTTTTAATTTGAGCAATAGACGGGATATGACCTTGACAGAACTGATGAAACAGTTACAGGAGTTTGAACTGCTGATCAGGGAGTCTCCTGCTGGTGGAGAGGCCAATATGGTAGCTGCTTCTGGTTCCAATCCTAACTCTGGGAATGGAAAGAAGCAACGGGCCAAGAGTGGTAAGTCTTCTATTCCTATTGCTACCAAGAGCAAGAAGAAAAAGAAGAAGAACCCAAAGAAGCTTAAGTGCTTCTTCTGTGGTAAGGTCGGGCATATAAAGAAGCATTGCAAGGACTTCCTTTCCAAGGGAGGTAGGTGTGATCTTCTATATTTAGAAACTTGTTTGGTTGAGGAATCCAGTGACATTTGGGTCATAGATTCTGGTGCAACTAATCATGTTTGTGTTTCTCTGCAGGGATTCAAAGAAACGAGAAGTCTACTTCGTGAAGACTTAACGCTTCGGATGGGCGATGGATCCTTGGTCTCAGCGGAAGCAGTGGGAGATGTCCATCTTTATTTTGATAATTATAGGAGTTTAATTTTGCGAGATTGTTTTTATGTTCCTAAATTTAAAAGGAATTTAATTTCTGTATCTTCTTTATTTAAAGACTCCTACGTGGTATCTTTTAATGAAAAAGTGGTGATTCGTAAAAACAAATCTTTTATCTGTTCTGGATGGATGCAAAATAATCTATATTTTATCAAACCTAAGATGGACTTATTGCTTAATGCTGAGATAAATGATAATGACTCAAAAAGACTTAAAACTTCTCACTCTAATAAGACTTATCTTTGGCATTTGCGCCTTGGCCATATTAACCTGAATAGGATTCAAAGGTTGGTAAGGGATGGACCTTTAAATCACTTAAAGGTGGAATCTATACCTCAATGTGAGTCTTGTTTGGAGGGTAAAATGACCAAAAGACCATACGGGTCTAAGGGCAATAGGGCCGAAGGGGTTCTAGAACTTGTGCATAGTGATGTTTGCGGACCGATGAACATCCGGGCACGAGGAGGGTATGAGTACTTCGTCACTTTTATTGACGATTACTCAAGATATGGGTATGTGTACCTAATGCACCACAAAAGCGAAACTTATGATAAGTTCAGGGAGTTTCGGGCTGAAGTGGAAAAGCAATTGGGTAGACCCATAAAGGCACTTCGATCTGATCGAGGTGGGGAATACCTTTCTGATGAGTTCTTGGGACACTTGTTAGAGAATGGGATTTTATCCCATTTGACTGCGCCGGGCACTCCGCAGCAGAATGGCGTAGCGGAGAGAAGGAATAGGACTTTGTTGGACATGATTCGGTCCATGATGAGTTATTCATCATTGCCTTTATCCTTTTGGGGATATGCACTACAAACCGCATGTTATCTTTTGAACAATGTGCCTTCAAAATCGGTCCCTAAAACTCCTCACGAGTTGTGGACAAGACGGAAGACATCCTTAAACCATATTCGCATATGGGGATGTCCAGCTCATGTCCTGTTTAAGGATCCGAATAAATTGGAAGCACGTTCAGAAGTTTGCGTGTTTGTAGGATATCCAAAAGGGACTAAAGGGGGTTATTTTTATAACCCAAAGGAAAATAAAGTCGTGGTTTCAACTAATGCAACTTTCCTTGAGGAGAGTTACATGAACGACTTTAAACCTCAAAGCAAAGTGGTGCTTGAGGAGTTGAGGGGTAATCCGTTTACTCCGGAGGTTCCGAACGAAACCATTCCGATCGGTGTAGAAAAACCAAACAAACCTGAACAACAATCTCAGGGGCTTCGGCGTAGTGGGAGGATCGGGCGTCAACCTGAGAGGTATATGTTCAATGGGGAGGTCTTTTTGGCTGAACCGGATGAACATGACAGGGATCCTTATACTTACGCAGAAGCTATGGAGGATGTTGATTCAAGACTCTGGACAGAGGCCATGAACATTGAGATGAAGTCTATGGAGACTAATCGGGTCTGGGAGCTCGTGGATCTTCCCGAAGGGGTAAAACCCATAGGGTGTAAGTGGATCTACAAGAGGAAAAGAGGAGTGGATGGAAAGGTCGAAACCTTTAAGGCTAGACTGGTAGCTAAGGGTTATACGCAAAAGGAAGGAATCGATTATGAGGAAACCTTTTCGCCTGTAGCCATGCTTAAGTCCATCCGGATTCTCTTGTCCATAGCTGCCGCTCTCGACTACGAGATTTGGCAGATGGATGTCAAGACGGCTTTTCTAAATGGCTATCTTGATGAGTCCATTTATATGGAACAACCAGACGGGTTCAAGGTCGCGGGTCAAGAGGGTAAGGTTTGTAAGTTGCTAAAGTCTATTTATGGACTTAAGCAGGCTTCTCGTTCTTGGAACATAAGATTTGATCAAGTGATCAAGACTTATGGGTTCTCACAAAATGTGGATGAACCATGTGTTTACAAACACATTAAGAATGGGAAGGTGGTTTTTCTACTACTCTATGTAGATGACATTCTGCTAATTGGCAATGACGTTGGGGCGTTGTCATCGGTCAAATTATGGTTGACCAAGCAGTTTGACATGAAGGACTTGGGTGAGGCTAATTTTGTTCTCGGTATCCAGATCTTGCGGGATAGGAAGAACAAAATGATAGCTTTGTCACAGGCCGGCTACATAGATAAAATTCTCAGGAGGTTTGCAATGCAGGATTCCAAGAAAGGTGGGCAACCATCTAGGTCTGGAATTACTCTTTCTAAGAAAGACTCTCCAAAGTCTTATGAAGAAAGAGAATACATGAAGAAGGTGCCTTATGCTTCGGCAGTGGGTAGTCTCATGTATGCCATGCTTTGCACTCGACCGGATATTAGCTATGCGGTCGGGATTGTGAGTCGATTTCAGGCGGATCCAGGACCGAACCATTGGGTTGCGGTAAAGCATATTTTCAAGTACCTGAGAAGGACTCGAGGGTATATGCTTGTGTATTCGGGTGAGGATTTAACTCCTCTAGGATACACTGATTCGGATTTTCAATCCTGCCTGGATTCTAGGAAATCGACTTCAGGGTTTGTGTTTACTCTGGGTGGCGGTGCCATCAGTTGGAGAAGTGCGAAGCAAGATTGCACTTCGGATTCAACGATGGAGGCCGAGTATGTGGCGGCTAGTGATGCTTCGAAAGAAGCAGTGTGGCTCCGCAAGTTCCTTGGGGATCTTGAGGTAGTTCCTGGTATGGATAAAGCGGTATCACTGTACTGTGATAACAGTGCGGCGGTAGCTAATGCTAAGGAACCAAGATTTCACAAGAAGAGTAAGCATATTGATCGGAAGTATCATGTGATAAAGGACTTCGTTGAGAGCGGGCATGTCACGGTGTGCAAGATCGCGTCAGAGGACAATTTAGCTGATCCATTTACGAAGACACTTTCTGGGAGAGTCTTCGAAAGGCATGTGGAAGCTATGGGGATGCGAAATTTGCAGTATTTACTCACTTAGTGCAAGTGGGAGATTGTTAGACATGTATGCTCTAAGGAGTAAAAATGTAATACGTTTTTGGAGACATTTTTATCAATAAAGAATTTATTCATTTATATATACCAAATATTGTCCTCTTTACGTTCATATTCGTTGAATGTATGATAAGCAAACAGTAGTCTGAGACTGTCAATCTAAACCTTAAGAGTTGGGCATATGATGGGATGATTATGCGGTAGACACGACTCTTAAGGTGATGGTCTAAAATATATGATCCGCAATCGAGGGAATAAAGTTGGGCGCTTTATTCATGTAAAGATTGTTATGTTGTCTATATCCCTTTTGGGAGATGGTTTGTCTTGGCCATCGGAGTTGGACTCCGTGAATAGAAACATTGGCGCGTTGTCATAGGTGACGATGTGTTGGATCGGGACATAAAGTGAATTGATTTGGATTAATAATTCTGTCTTGGCAAATCGATTCACTTTAGACAGTCGTTTGTATTGTATCTTAATCCTGAGATGAATAATGGGCCCGTTGTCTCGACTTGTGTCTTTTGATGTACCAATGGGTGACTCCCACATCTCTATAGTGGCATGCATGCCGGTACGTTGGAGGCATGACTCTTGATAGCGTAGACTTGTTATTCATAGATATGGAATCCATAGCTCCTCTTTAGGAGTAATGATATCCTCTTATATGCGTTGTCCTGTAATTGGAAAACTGGAGCGCTCAACCATTTGGATACATAGGTGTAACCGAATGGTATACTATCTTTGGATGGTAAGTTTTCTAATGGTGAGACAATGGAACGTAAGATAAAAATAATCGGGAAGGTAAGACAGAACTTGTCCTTAAGCCGATTATGGATGATCATATGGGGATGCGATACACTATGATATGTCATGGAGACTTAGCTACACGAGCTTCGTAATTCTGTAAAGTTCGAGAGTGCAGCTCCAAGCTTTTAGTGGAGTAGCATTGGAGTTGATAATTGTGAAATGTATATCTGGGATATTGGGTTTCATAATTATCATGAGCTTGAACTTTATAGGTCCATTTTGGTCCCCTTTGCTAGCTCACAAAATCCTGTAACGACACGGCGTGCTTTTCCAATAATTGGTGACTTATGTCGGATTTATCAGATTGGTTTAAAATTTATAAGAATCAAATAATTCATGTCTGTTTATCGGTTGAATTAATTTTGTAAGAAATTAGTTCAAGATGAACTTGTTGAATTATGGCGTTCGGATAATTCTTGTCTGTTTATCGGTTGTTTTAATTTTGGACAATTAGAACAAGATAAACTTGTAGAATTATTTGAATTGATTTATTTTCTTAGAGATTATCTTGATAGAGTTTGTTTTGATCAGATATCTTTTCTATTGGGCTATTTGAATCAAAACTGAGACTTTATCCTTTAGAATCTCGGGTGGAAAATAAAAGATTCGCGGAGATTTTTTCTCGGCAGTTCGGCCTGCCGATCAGAAAGTTCGGCCTGCCGAACTGGCAAGTTCGGCCTGCCTATCTCACAGTTCGGCATGCCGACCGCGACAGCTAAGATTACGCGTTTTTCACGCGTATCTTATCAGATATTGATCCGAACTTGATTCTGTTTCGATTTTTGAGACCTAATCTGATATGGACTGACCCCAAGGACCAATAGGTATAAAAAGGGAGTGAGTCTAATGATTTACTAAGATCAATTTGAGAGATTAAGAGTGATACTCTTCTAGTGAGCATCTGAAAACTCCCTGAGAGCTTTTGTTCACAAATCACGAACACTAGCTTTGGGTTCTCTCTATTGGTTGGAAGGAGAGTCACCGGTGGAAGAGCTGTACGTGTGAGCCCACACTCACTCCGGTTGTGGATAGAGAATAGCAAAGAAGACCAGTTGGTTGAGGCTCTTCTGGAACGTTACTTCTCTACACAGGTCGCGGAGGTTCTTCGGCACACTGAGGTTAGTAAGATCTGTTTAATTTATACATATAACATGTCATACTTGTATTTTGGAAAATACTCTGATGAAAATTTTTTAAAAATTTCGCTGCGCACTTTGTTTCCAACAGGTTCATCATGCATAGTATGGCTGAGCTCATCATACAACTATTATCCTTATAATTCTTACCTAAACATGTGCTCATAGGTTCTAATCTTAGACTTCTTATGAGACTAATGGTGTAGTTATGAAAAAATTCTTAATTAATTATACTTATTAATTATTGGATTTTTTCAAACACTACAGTAAGGGGGTGACGGACGAGGGCTAAGCGATAGTGCAGTAGTCGACAAGAACAAGGGCACACATGGTTAAGGGCAACGCAGGGAGGCTTAGAGGATGAGGATATGAGGGACGATGGGAGCGCTGGTAAGGAGCATTTGGGGGGACTCGTCGTGGTTGGTGTTGGGTGGAGAGACAAATTACGGAGAGAGAAATAAAGGGAGAAAATGAAAGACAACAATTTTTTTTTTTTTAGGACTTTTGTGGTGTTCTCAAATCTGTTTTTGACCAAAAATTTGAGCAAACGCATTTTTCAAAAGGATTTTAATTTTATGTATTTAATTTTGAACAAACACATTTTTAAACCATTTTAATTTGTGTATTTTGGGAAATGGGAAAACGTTTTTAAAAACGGAACTAGACGCCATTTTGAAAGCATTTTTGTTGTTCTTCACCACACAATAGATTGGAATATAATATGTATTGATTATTTTGTTTTATTAATCTTAGGCATTCAACGATTTTGATTCACTAAAGGTGGCAAAAGCATTAATAATTGACAATCACCGGCGCGCAAACGCCTGCAAAAGCGCGTGGGCCTAACAAAAACGACAATCCTCAAAACAAACGTTTCGATGAATTCAGAAGAATATTCAATATTTATATAGGACAGAAGATCCGACATCTGTCCAAAAATTTCACCCTATACTCTTCTATTTATTTTTTTTGGTAAATAAATGATTTTCCATTTCCATTTTTTTATAATAAAATTAATTACCAATTCTGTCTCTTTCTTACGTACCCACTACCCATATCCCACCTGCCAAAGCCCCACAAGTGCTGTGTTGTTGCAATTGTACCACTCTAAGGAAATTTCTCCTTTTTTCGGTGTTGTTCTTGTTAAGATTAAGAAGATTTTTTTTTTTTTTTTTCCTTTCCTTTTCTTTTCTTTTCTTTATCTATGTGAGAGAAAACTAGAAGAAGAAGAGAAGCCACCACCTTTGCATGAGTACATTAGACATGAACTAAGGAAATTAAAGACTAATTAAGAGAGAGGAAAAATTAAAGCTGATTATATATGGGTTCGTCAACAAAATTAGTCGGGAATAATAACTACGATTACTCTTTTAAGATACTTTTGATTGGTGATTCTGGTGTTGGCAAGAGCAGTATTCTTCTCAGTTTCATCTCCAACTCTCTTCCTCATGATCTTTCCCCAACCATTGGTACCCTCCAAATTGCTTTCTTAATTTCCATATATATATATATATAACTCCGATAAAATTATATATGATGTTTGTTTCCGTAAGCAAGATGAAATTATGCATGTTTTAATTTTAAATTTTTATTTTTGGGATGAAAGAAGGCCATGCATGGATGCTTGATTACTGTTTGATATATTTCTTCTCAATTCTGTCCTGGTCTGTTTCTTCTTCTTGGGTTCAGTTTGTGGAAAATTGGGGGACCAATTCTGAGTTTTGTAAGTGGGCTTGAACCAGGAAAGACAGGGATTAGAAAGAAAAAATCCTGAATTGTGGCACTAGTATCAGTAAATTTTTCTTAAGGGCATCTAGTATTGCTAATTTAGTTCTGGAATGATAATATTTCTCATGTACCAAAAATCCTGTGGAAAATTTATTTAAATTACCAAAGGGATGTTCTTTTTTTAGGGGCTTCTTGAGGCATATGCAGCATCTTTGTATTCAGTTGTAAAAGAGGGCTCATAAAGAAGTTCCATGAAAGCTAGAGAAGGAATTCTTCCTCCTTTTTTTTTTATTGATTGATGTTCACATCATGGTGAATTTGACTAAAGGCGTTTGTTAAAAGCATATGCAAAGTCTTATAGTGAAAATTTGACTCATCAAGTCATAGAAATGCAGAATTAAATTAAGGATATCTACTTTCCTAATGGCTAAATCATTTTAGTAATACATTCTAGTTCCTACTTTTGACTTTTGAAGTTTTGAACTGATTTGTCATATTAGCAACACTGTGAATTAGCCTTCAATTTATTGAATCCCTTTTCAACAAGAAAACTGGGGCAATTTTTCAATATATATATATATATATTGGGAATTCTTTTTGGTAGTTTTGCTTTTTTTAACTAACATAGTTTTGCCTGTCTTATCAAGCAAGCAGAAAGCGTTGGAAAATTGTGCTTTGATTTTTTTCTTTTTCCCCTCATAACTGATTTGCTTAGAGCTGAAATGCCTCCAAAATACTCAGGTGTTGATTTCAAGATCAAACTATTATCAGTTGGCGGGAAACGATTGAAGCTTACAATTTGGGACACCGGTGAGTGATGGATATGGCAATTTCTTTGAAAACATTGACTTGTGGATGTTCAAGGATTAAGAATTTCCCCTGCATGTTTTTCCATTCCATGTTTGCTTATGTACTCATCCGTCTGATTACTACTATACTTCAGAACAGAGAAGTTGAAGCCTAGCAAAAAATGTTACATCTATGTATGTGCATAATTTATAATTCTGGCATCATATGCTAATATCTGATGCTTTTTATTGCAACAACTGTTACAGTTTTTATCCCCTATCTTGCTGGATTCAGTTTAACATTTTTGTTATATTTTGCAGCGGGACAGGAAAGGTTTGGCACGGTAATAAGCTCTTATTACAGAGGTGCACATGGAATCATTCTTGGTATGCAATATTTCATCCTGTAGTATACATGTTGTGATGTTTTATTCTTGAATTGGTAATCAAGTGAAGTCCTTTTTGTGGGGTCACTTTACATCGTCTAGAATCTCTTCATATCTTCTTATGAGTTTAATTTTATCATGTTCCCCTGCATTGAGAGACCCTTTTCTTAAGAAATTTAATTGTGTCATTTTTTCTGTTCCTTTATTCATGATGTCCTATACCTAGAAGAAGTCATAATGCTGTTTAAATGCTTCAGTTGGTCTTCCTATAGTCCGCTTATAACTTATCTGATCACACTTATCATGTTTTAATTTGCTGCGGATATAAATGAAGTAGAAGGATATAAATTGTGGAATATGTGTTTCTCGGTTGTAGTTTATGACGTTACACGGCGAGAAACCTTCACAAACTTATTGAACACATGGGCAAAGGAGGTAGAGCTCAATTCAACTGATCCAGAGTGTATCAAAATCCTAGTTGGGAACAAGGTTGACAAGGTAAAGTGTTGGTTTTGTTGTTCTTCTTCTGCTATGACATAAATAAGGGATGCAAAAACTTGACATTGACGCTCATTAGTGCATCCAATATCTTATTTTCATTATTTGTTTTGCACTAAATAAAAATTAATATTAGTTCATCATATGTACTGCAAAGTAGTTATATGCGTTGGTTTTCTTCAATTTAGATGTTACTCTGAGATTTATGTGCTTTTATCAAAGGCAGTCGTATCTTTTTTGTTTCATCACGTGCCTTTTTTTTTTTTCAGGATAAGGAAAGGGCAGTAACTAGAGAAGAGGGGGTTGCGCTTGCACAAGAGCACAAGTGTTTGTTTCTTGAATGTAGTGCCAAAACAAGGGAGAATGTTCAACAATGCTTTAAAGATCTTGTGCTAAAGGTAATCTTTTTTCTAAATTATTTTATCTTTTTTCTATAGAACCGTCCTCTTGTGTCTGTAAAATGTTTAGTGGTTTGTTAGCAATTGCTTCATCTTGACAATGACACAGACTATCTTGGTCATCCCGACCAAGTAATTCTTTCAGAAGTGGTGCTTAGATGTTAGAGCTTAAATATTCGAATTAGTTGTTGGTATGGTCAGGAAAGTTGTACGATCGAATCCATTGGCTTCTTAAAAATTCTTTTAGATCCTGTTTAAAAGTTCCTGATTTATCAGTTTATAGTGAATCAGAAGATAGAGTATTGTTTATGAACTTCTTAACGTCTTGGTCAATTTGATCTTATCACCAAATCTCATCTTTCATGCATTTTGATGGAAGCCAATTTCATGACATGGGAGCAGATTACGAACTACTATTTCTTACTTGGTGGGAAACAAATATGTTTGGTAAGAGGGAAAGAAAATAGGAAGGAAAGAAAGTCATATAACCTAGGTGCAGAAAATAGAAAGGAAGAGGTGGATCTCTTACGGTGTTTGGTATGGATTCCCTCATCTAATCTCTCCATAATTGGAGAGACTAAAATTGAGGTTCTTTGAAGGATTTAAAATCCCTCCCCTAATCCATTCCATACTTCTCTCTTTCCTATCAAAGGAATCCTGAATCCTTCCACTCATCCCATCGCCCCTTTCCCTCCTTCCACTTTTCCGTCCAAACAAACAAAACAATCATAGACAGGCTTGCAAAGAACAAATTAGCACTTCATGGTAAATGAAATTTTATTTATAAGCAATGCAGTACCACTCAAGCTGTTAAGTCAGTTCTGTATGGTGTCGATCGAACTATATACCCAGTGCCGCTAATTCATGGCTTCCATCTTACTCAATTTTCTTGGTTTACAGATACTTGAAGTGCCAAGTTTACTGGAAAATGGATCTTCAGTAGTGAAGAGACAGACAATGAAGCAGAAACAAATATACCAATCGCCTCGTGGTGGTGGCGGTGGCGGTGGCGGTTGCTGCCTTCATTAGATTCTACCTTGCAAAATCAAAAACAAAAAGACCTCTAATAGTGGCAAAGTCGCAATTGGGCGTTTTGTTCTTCATAGTGAATCAGTCCAGATGGCTATGATCTTCAAAAAGCTTTTTGGAGCAGTTGTCATTGCAGTTTTGGTACATTTTGGGTTGATACATTTGTTAGCTTGTACATATCTGTTTCTTTGGTCAAATATAGTCTCCTACGATAGGTGTTTAGCGTCTGGTTTTTTACTTTGGTTATTGTGGACATTTGGCAGTATACAGAATTCAAAGGGGTGAATAAAACCAACACAATAACGTTTTTGTATTCATAAATTTTTTGTAATTTGTTACAGATGTACAGTTGTCGAGCAATACAGGGAATGGTTTTCATGATCAAAAGAGACTCTTCAAATAAATGTTTTCCATTGAGATGTACAGTTGCTGAGATATAGAGGAAATGGATTTTTTTTTTTTTAATAAATGATCCAAAGAGACTGTAAAATAAATTTCACTACTTTTGAGTGTTTGGGTCTTAGCCTGATTCATTTAGCTTAGAGTAAATTGCTCGGCTGGTCTTGAATTATTTAAAAGATGATTTGTTAGTCTCTTTTTTTAGCTCAATTGACCCCAAACTCTTAAAATCGGTGTAAAAAGGCGAACTTAACTAACATCATTTTAGTGAGTTTAGGGTCAGTTGAGCTAAAAAAAGCCAACGAATTATCTTTTAAATAGTTTGGGGACCAGCCAGCAATTTACTCTTTTATCTTTATTAGAAGTAGAATGTGATAGTATCCAATATTTTAATGAAACAAAAAGAGTTTTATATGTACTAGAATTCTTAAGCGAGTGAGATTTGACTAATTGTTAAATGAAGGTCCATAGAAAATATGTATATCTACAGAACGCCCTACTGAGTCAAAGAGAGAGCTTCTGCACCTCTCTCCAAGAGATACGATTCGGTATCTGAATCGGCTGAAGGAGAGTGAAGAGGCGGCTACCTTCGGGTGTTGAAAAACTCATGGATTCCCGATGCCGAGCTACTATTGGTATAGTTTCCAATCCCAACCATGGTGCACGTAAGCTTCGAAAAGCTGGACAAAGCCGGTGGTTAGGCAGACGCCCCATTGTTCGTGGTGTTGCAATGAATCCAGTGGATCATCCTCATGAGGAGGTGAGGGGCGCACGAAAGGAGGTAGACCTTCGGTGTCACCTTGAGGGAAGCCCACCAAAGCTGGATTTCGGGCAGGGGTGGGGAAAGGCAGAAATGAGTTCATGCCACGACGATCTATATCTATATGGAAGGGCAGTTTTGTTGATGCATTCCTGTTGAGAATGAAGAAGACTCTTCTTTTGAACAGGAAAATTGGGTCACGTAGATCTTCTATTTTGCCGGAATTCGTTGATTGCTCCGTACGAATTTACAATGGAAAAACTCCTGTTCGTTGTAAGATCACTGAAGAAAAGGTTGGTCATAAATTTGGAGAGTTTGCTTCTATACGGAAACGAAGACTTTCGAGAACAAATATTGGACCGGAAATAAAAAGGGGGATAAAGTAAATAAAAAGCGCATATGGCACGAAAAAAAAGGAAATCCGATTTCGGTAAGACTTGATCTGAATCGTAGTTCAGATTCAAGTCGGTTCAGTGAGGGCGACCGCGAAAGTCACCGAATGGGTCAGTCTTTTCCTTCAGTTTTTCCTATATAAAAAAAAAGCGTGGGAGGACGTTGCAGATGTCCGGGACGGACACGACTTCTTCTAACGCTAGAAGACCACTGGAAGACACCCGGGACCAGAGCATGTCGTGAAAGAAGCACACTGGGCGGGCGTGCTTCGACCGTGTCTCCGGGGCACAGTTGAATGTAGATATCATGAACGCGAGGTGCAGGATACCAGGCCGAGAAACCCGGGCAACCACTCCCCTATGTGCCGATCGCTAGCGCATCCAGGGCCCCGGCGCCCAGCTCAGCTGGAGAGGCCTAGCCTGATCTGAGAAGTTCTGACTCAGCTCGAAAAGACTTCATTCAAGAATATTGTTGCCCCGAAAATCAGTAAGAAAATTGGTGCTAAGTTTCAGAGCATGTTCTCAAATCCTGTTCCTACTGAATAGAGCACGGAGCCAACAATTTCAGTCAAACAAATTAACGAGTCTAAGGGCAGGAGCAAGCCTAAAAGGGATGAAAGAGTGCAGGGTTAATAGTGAACACGAACCCCGTGACCCACCGATCATCATCTCATTTGGGGCCAAGAGAAAAGAGGGGTCTATCCTTCCTTCCCATTCTCTATGTGTGGCTCTAACCTAGCCAGGATCAATAATGAGGCAGTTCAGGAACCATCGGCTCTTCCTGAGCTATGTAGTGTCTTGCCTTTGGGCTATAGCACCTCTTCCACGAAATCCTCAACCTTTTACATCACTTGGAGGTAGGGGTTTACAATTATTTTAGGACGTCAATGGGTAGCCAGAAATCGTGAAAATGAATCCCAATTGGCTAAATCCAAATGGTGAGCTCTATGGAGTCGTTTTTCCTTATCTCTCCTAAAAAATTAAAAAAAAAAAAGAACTTTCTTTCAGGCCATCCCTGAAAAGGCATTTTTTTATTAAACAAAATCTCTTTTAAGGTATATTGTTAAAAGACCATCAATTTCTAATAAAATGAAAGTAACAATAGCTTGCTGGGACCCATACTCTTTCCTTGATATAGGATGTGTGATGTGTATGTCATTATCTATTAATCGACTAAAAAAGTTGTTTAATAGTGGTTATGCTATAGCATTTTGTCTTAAAAGAGAGCTCCTCTAATTCTATGAATTTTTTTTTTATAATATTGGTTTCTTAAAATCGTTCAAAACAATTTCGGGAGAGTATTTCACAAATTATTAACCCAAAATACCAGACTTTTATTAAATATAAATGATAGAGATTTACCAAGGAAAAATACTATAGATGCTCCACATTTATATCTATATATATATATTTTTTGATGCGTGATATATTTTCTTTTCTCCCTACGTGATATATTTTTTCGGGAGAATTTGACAAAAGGGCAAAAAAAAATCCTTAATTAAGGAAATGAATTCTTTTTTTTTTTTCTAAAAAAAACACGTTTTTTTAGGTAGGTAAACTATCTCAGTTTTTTTCAAAAAAAAGATGAAAATAACTGTAATGAAGAGAGGAACCTCAACAGAGTGAAAAAAAAAACTAAAGCTATTTTCATGCCTAAAAAATAAGTTTTTTTTATGTTAAAAAGCTAAAAAAAAAAAATCATTTGGTTAAAAAAAGTCATTTTTCCAAATGTCCCTCTATTTTCTTCTTTCCCGGCTATGCACGGTCGGGCTCGAAGACGGTTTTTATGCTTGTGCAATATGTGCTTTGTTCAAGTAGGGTCCATATATTTCAATATCGTGATCATGAAATATCGTGTGGCTATTGGGGCAAGTCAGCGCAAATCAGCATTTCGGAACGGAAAATGTTGTAAACAAAGACTGCATACGTACTGACTAAGGGCACGTTTGTAAATAAACAAATAATAAATAATCAAAGCATGGTTATTTATTTTAAAAAATTGGTCTACTTAACTATGGGGGTGTTTGGAAGGTGGTGGGAACCGGTGGTGGGAACCACTTTTACTGTAGCATATGAAAGCTTTACACTGTAGCAATTTTTTAAATTATTACTGTAGCATGTGAGAGCTTTATACTGTTTATAACTGAGTTTGTGGTGGAAACTGGTTCCCACCACAATGCCAAACAGGGGGTATATAAGATTAAAATTACTTTATAATGTAAATTCAAATAAAAATACTTATAATTTTTTTTATTATTTAAAAATCAGCTAGGTATCTGATATTAATAAAGTTACTATTTGTTGATACAGATCGCCGAGAAACAATAAAATTTTTATTATTTATGATTGTATTCGAATAGTTTTTTAATTATCATTAAGTTAAAATCAAGCGATTCACTTCCAGAAATAATAATTTCGTTCAAGTGTTTAATTTCTTAATCTAAACATATGATTCTGATGTATTGGACCCTGTTACACAATTATGTACGTGTTCTTAAAGAGATGTTGAGAGGCCTAACATTTGCCGGATTGCTTAAAGAATATGAAAATGAATTCCAATTTGTTGCAGTCCTCCTTAGTGTGTAATTGTCTTCTATCCTGAAACCAATGACTTGTTACAAAGCATAGCATAAAATTTTTCTTGACAATCTAGTAGCCAATGGACGAACACTAAATCTTTCAACTAGTCTATTAGAATATCATGACATGTCCCAAAAAGACAGAAAAAACAGCTTGCAACATTCAAATATTTGGCCTTCTTAATTCAGTTGGTGGATTAAAACAATGAGACCAATAAGTATATTCTAATTTATTGAATTTTCACTTGCCGGCATGCTTTATTAGCATTGCATTCATAACCCTATTTTGTATGGTTTGGTAAATGTAAATACTAGTTAGCACTAATTTTTTAGTATATCCTCTTTTGTGGTGTGTGTGTGTATATATATATATATATATGTTTGTATGTATTTTTGGGTTCACATTCTTAGGAAGTTTCACCCCACAAGTTGTCCGCTTTTGTCATATGCATATAAATATAAAACTGTGAGGCCATTTTATTTTTTCTTTGTGAGAAAAAAGAGAGATACACTTCCTTAGTCTCTCCAATAATGGAGTGTCATTTATTAGCATTTGCAGCATTAATGTTAACACCTTTTGTTGCAGGAGCTAAAGCTATTGACATATTTTTAGAATGGAATGTGGCCCTTGATACAACCATTAGGCCTGTCTCAGTAGATCAACCTGTATATATCTATACATGAACCTCTCATTTCATATCATGTTTTGTTCTTGTTATTTATGTTATAGTGAGAAATTTTAATGTTGGTGTTGTAACAGGTTGTTACCATAAATGGGATGTTCCCTGGCCCACTTATCAATGCCACCACCAATGATATCATTCACGTGAACGTCTTCAACAATATGGATGAGCCACTCCTCTTCACTTGGTATGTAAGATTGAACTTTGGTCCCCTAACAAACAATAACTTCGCTTCCTACAATCATTGATCTGGATCAAATCCTTGTATTGGGTTAGAATAGATATATATATATATATATATATATATATATATAAAATAGAGCAATAACTTTTGTGACAATTTATACTACAACAGCGTTCAATTACTCAATGTTTTGTATAACAAAGAGCTAGTATCAATCTTGGGCTGTGCTGAATTACCATTAAGTCGTGAAAGACTAGATCTGCATGGTCAAAGTAATAATGCTTATACATGTTTTACTCTGTTACGTGTATACTTGTTAATTTTGAGATTGCTATTTATATTGAAAACTCGTGCAATTTTAAATATAAAACTTAGGATTTTACTGTCATTTAAGAAAGAATGTTTGATTTAAATCGAAGTGGTGCTGGTGGTGGTGATGATGATGCTGCAGGAACGGGATCCAACAAAGGCTAAACTCATGGCAAGATGGAGTCTCAGGCACAAACTGCCCAATCAAGCCCGGCACAAACTGGACATACGTGTTCCAGACCAAGGATCAGATAGGCACTTTCTTCTACTTCCCTTCAATCAACTTCCAAAAAGCTGCCGGAGGGTTCGGGCCAATTCGTGTCAACAACCGGAATGTCATTGCCGTCCCGTTCCCTAAGCCTGAAGCTGAATTCGATCTCCTTATTGGGGATTGGAGCTACGATAGCTACAAGGTCTTTGACTAAAAAAAAATGTTAGCATTGATAAATTTAACCATTTTTCTTCATAGTTCATTTTAGTCTAACTTATTAGAACTAGAACAGTGGAACCGGGTGGCCGTGCAGCAGGTGCCAACGGGGTACCAAATTCTTCCTGACGCCATTTTGATGAATGGTAAAGGGGCTTATGGGAACCTAATGGCCAAGGATTATGAAAGTTTCACCGTCACACAAGGTATGCATAGTAAAAAAAAAAAAAAAAATAGTTCCATATATTTAGCTGAACGGTGCTAGGCACCGTACAAAAGAGATGTTGATACGCCCATGTACTAGATTGGATATAACTTGTGGCACCAACTGAGCTAGATGATGCCATCTTTGATAAAAAGTCACGAGACTTATTTTTATGAGTGAGTCCTTAGAGCTGGTTTTGAAAAGAGATATAAGGTAGTTCTCAATATTGAAAACCGTTGATGTGGGGCCAGTTTGTATCTTTTGCAGAGCTGGTCAAGAGTGATGCCTCACAATCTATTTTTTTTTTTAAATTCATATTTAATTGACTGAAAATTGATGTTCATGGACTCATAAATGGTGTTGCATTTTTCTTAAAACTGGGCAATCTTGTTCTTGGTACTCAGGAATGGATTTTGACTTTTAAGTCTCAAAAATGTGTCACTAATGGCAGGTGAAAACATTATGCTAAGAAAAATGCACATAAAATACATAAACAACTTCCAGTTGTTTTCAAACAGATAACAATTTTATTTGTTATTGATGTTTGTTTTGTAAAACAGGGAAGACATATAGGTTCAGGATATCAAATGTGGGCACTGAATTCAGCTTGAATTTTAGGATTCAGAACCATCAAATGGTGTTGGTTGAAACAGAAGGATCATACACCAATCAGATCGTTTTGGATTCTCTTGATGTACACGTTGGCCAATCCTACTCTGTTCTTGTCACAGCCAATCAAAATGAAGCTGATTACTACATAGTGGCAACTCCCAAATTGCTAGACCTAAACGACACTGATTACAAGGACTTGGTGGGTGTAGGAGTTCTGTATTATTCCAATTCAGTCACACCAGTTAGTGGGCCTTTGCCTGATGGGCCTGACCCATTTGACATTGAGTTCTCAGTGAATCAAGCCAAGTCCATTAGGTACAAACACATGAAGCTTTTATCCATATGACATGACCAAGTATTTGCTTTTAGTTTATAGAGAAAATTAGAGGATGTTTCCACCTTTTAGATCTTTTCTTGTCAGTTATTTGGTTTTGTTTTGTTTTGTTTTTGTTTTTTAATCGATACCGCTTTAAGTTAATATATAAAAGAAGAAAGTAAAATAAAAATACTTGTATTATTTAAAGAGGGGACAAAGTAATCAGCATTATGAAATCGGAATTCTTATGGTAAAGAGGGGAGAAATCTTAATTCGGCATTCCTATAGAATTATCTAGTTTTAAGTTCAATGCACTTAATAGTTGATATTGATACTGTTTCATTAATTCCTTGAATTATCCAACCATTTTAGTCTTTTGAGATCAGTTCATTTATTGCTTTGAAAATTCTAGAAGGTAAGAAACTTCTTCCGGTTTTCTTTCATGTCTTATTGATTGTAGAAAAAACTGGGGCACTTGGATGGATTTATTTATGTTCATATCTCTGTCAAACACATAAATAAATGCATATATGTTTGTGGAGCCTGCTTTTCTCTTTATTGTAGAATTACGTGCACATGAATCGAAAAAAAAAAAATCACAAAAATAGTATTTATATTCTTTAATCAAATCAATGGTTTAACTGTTTTGTTTATTATATATAATAAACGCTTTGTTATATGGATCTTGATATTTCTAATCATAAATTAGGTGGAACTTGACAACGGGCGCTGCGAGGCCTAACCCGCAGGGAACATTCAACGTGACAAACGTGACGCTGTCACAAACCTTCATCCTCCAAAGCTCGCGGATTGAACTCGATGGCTCTATTCGCCATGGCGTCAACAATGTGTCGTACTACACTCTGGACACTCCATTGAAACTGGCTGATTATTTTGTGAATGGCTCAGGGGTGTACCAACTTGATGCATTTCCCACTCATTCTGTCAATGATAATGCTTCCTTTGGAGTTTCTGTTGTGTCTGGAATCCACAAAGGCTGGCTTGAGATTGTTTTCCAGAACAAGTATTTTGCTTTCATAGATTCTTGGCATTTGGATGGTTTTGGGTTTTACGTCGTTGGGTAAGTACGTACTGTTACTTATACATACATACATACATACATACATATTTGTCAAGTGTGGGTGCCATTTAATTTTTAAATCAATAAAATGCATTAATATATTAGGGTCTGATAAAGTTGGTTCTAACTAATTTTTTAATTACGAATAATGTAAAGTTTTCATATGCTATAGTAAAAAAGAAACAAAAAAAATTGCTGCAATGTAAAGCTCTCATATGCTACAATGCTTACTGTTCTAGCCAATAGTTTTAACCAACATGCCAAACACCTTAAAAATTGTTTACAGTGGAAAAAAATAAAATAAAATCTCAATGGGAAATGTCACTAAATTAATATTGCTACACTACTAGTTGTTACTATTATCAATGTAACAAACATGGTTAATATTGCACCTAATTTTGAATGAATTACAAACTATCAAAGTTGTAACACATGAACTCACGTAAGTAACATATTGTTGATAGAGAACCTATGATTAATTAGTTGACAAGTAACGATAATTAACATTTGGGCTAATCAATGACGATTGTTAATTCTGTCTTAACTAGTTAATTTATTTACTCAGGTTTGGAGATGGAGACTGGACACCGGAACAACGAAGCACTTACAACCTTTACGATCCAGTCGTCCGGTCGACGGTGCAAGTGTACGGGGGAGGATGGACCGCGGTTTATGCATTCCTTGACAACCCTGGAATGTGGAATCTGAGATCACAGCTTTTGAAGCATTGGTATTTAGGTCAAGAACTCTATATCAGGGTCTTTGATGCTGATCCTAACCCTGCCAAAGAGCGCCCACCACCTGAAAATCTCCTTCTCTGTGGTTAGTACTACTCGTTAAAAATTTTGATCCTCTTTTTTATGTTAACATAGAGTATCTAGACATGCATTGTTTGGTACGGTACAAAAGACTTCTTTATTCATGTTGGGCAATCCCAAATCCTCATAATTTTATTAACGTTTCAGCATCATATTTCCTAAAAAAAAAAAAAAAATTGACAAATTATTCCTGAACTTTGAATTTTATACTTTGCCAATAAATTTGTCACGCACAATTTGGCCAAAATCGATTATGCCGCTTAAATTAATGAGAAAAAGTACACATGTGCAACTCACTTTTTTTGTGCTTTTCCCTGAAGTTTTTTGTCTAATGGAAAATTGCCCCCAAGACTTTTTATTTCGGAAACTAATCCTTTTATTTCCATGACCAACTTAATTAAACAGCGCTATTAATTGGGGCTTTATTAATTTGGGCCATACTGCAATGGCATGAAAAGTTTAGGGGGCAAAGTTGAAAACAAAAAAAATCCTTTCATTAAAAATATATTAGACTTAAATGACACTTTTACAATTATTATTATTATTATTTAAGTTGAGAGAATTCGAACTTTACGTATACCTTGCATCGAAGAGTTTTAGTGTGAAAATTATTATTATTCTCTTTTGGATTTGAGGTGGAAAAATTCGAACTCTATATCTTGTAGGGAGAGGGTGGAAGTCGCATATGGAACTGCACTAAGCAAGAGTGCGGTGTACCTTTTTAATTTTTTTGAATTTATCAGATCCCATCTTAGCAACAGCATGGCGAAATTATTTTACCACTTGTTGCTGACAAGTTTTTATGTGTGTTGGTATAGGGATTTTTGGTGAAGCTTTGCCACCTGTTAGCGCCACAGCGCCTGCTCCATTTAGGGGTGGTGTATGAGTTCATGTCCCCTATAAGATGAATAATTGTAGATCACATTCATTGATGACATTTGTAACATTTTTATAGCCATAAAGAGAGAAATGATGCCTATGTGTGACCCATTATCTTAATAATGAATTCAATTCAGTTTCATGAAGTGTTGGTTATGTTTATTGACCTGTAACCAAAAAAAAAAAAAAAGAGTAAAAGGGTATTCCTATTTATGGCTTTATTAGTGTTCAGGCATACCCATCTGGGAGTCTCCGACCGTCGCTTGTATGGAGCATTAGACATCTTTATTAGTTTTTTTTTTTTTTTTTTTAGTTTTTGCAATGAAATTTTTTCCTCTATTTTTTATGCTTACATTAATAGAAAAATACCATATTTCCTACCCATCACGATATCGCTAGTGCTGGTGAAGCTCAGTGATGAAACAGGCAAATACATGTATTTACCTAAAAAAATACGGTGTTCTTGGCCGCCAATGAGGGATGAGAGACATCTGGAGAGGAGAAAGCCAGCGCCTGGGTGCCCTCTTTAAACTTATGCTGCAGCGATGCCAAATGCCTGGTTTGCTGATGTTCAGCCTAATTCATCTCTTCAGCACTCCATCTCCAATTCTTTAAAGCCGTATAATGACCATATTTACGTCTCCGTTACTTGACTACATAATCTTATACATAAATATATTTTATTATAAAGTACTTAGATTTGTGGAATAATTTTTTTTTAAAAAATAATAATAATTCTTTATAATAGTTTCTTTTAAAACATTTCTTAATTCAAAATAAAATTTTTTTCAAAAAAATTAAAATTAAATATTATTATAATTATCTTATTTGAAATTTACGTATATTTGTTGCAGTTTTTGTTGCAACATATTAATCTTAAAATTTTCAAGTCCAAGGTCATATAACTACAACCTCAGTCTTCGACAACATGATTGCGTAATACTACTTGAACATTTATACGTACATAATTTATTAAAATCATACTATGAAAATTACATTTGCATAAGTTGTATCCATTCTCATCTCTACCATTCGTCCATCGTTCGCTACTGCCCATCAAGTTGTTACTAATAGATTTCTTACCTACGGTATGAATATAACTGAATGAGCTTTCGCTCAACAAGTAGGAACTTACACTCATATAATACAACTTAAAATATTTATCAAACAATGCATGAGTTGATTATGCTTCATTATGAACATATCTCATGTATTTATCTTGTCATACTTAATGGGCCTGAATGTTCGTACTGATTGCATGCGATCTTGGAGAAGTTATAGTTTGTGAGGTCCCCAATGACTCTAAGACCATAGTTTGGAACTTAATGACTCCCTATAAATTAGGAGGTCTTGAATCCTCCCCATAGGTCGAGAGGTCTTAAATCTTCCCGTAGGTCGGGAGGTTGTACGATACTTTTAACTTAACTTATCTTGTCGTATTCATTTCACTTTTTTTATTGTGTGTATGCAGTATGACATGTTACAACATAACATCACATAACATAAAACATAACCATACTTAACATAAGGTGATTACACAATATAATTTAATACTACATTAAATCACACATATCATATAACATAACGTAAGCATGTCATGACATAAACATAATAAGTCATAGACATAGCATTACTTAACATAGCATATCATGACATGACATAATACTGATCATGCATTTTCATAATTTTCATAATGTATGTAAAAACGCTTTAATTTGAAAACCATAGTTTTCATGCTGTAAGTAAGATTTCTACTTACCTGGTATTTAGAAATAGGATCTACTAACTCACCATGCTCTTATATACTATTTTTAGATTCTATGGAAAAACACCCAATAAGAGTGTGAGCTTAACTTGTTTTATGCTAATTTAGTTTAGCATATGGTAAAAAAAAAATTAAATCCTTTTTTAAGAATTTCCACTAACTGGGCGCTTGCGTAGTTAAAAGGATTAATTAAATCTAAATCCTTATAAATTAGAATTTTTGTCTAAATTATTTTCTTTAATTGTCTTTAATTGATTATGCTAGCGTTGTTTATTAATTAATTAGTTTTGTAATTAATTAATTATCTTCTTCTTATAACCTGGCTTAATAATTTCCCATATCACTTATGTTAGGCTCATATTTATACAAAAGGTCTATTTGAATATAAATAGTGTTATTGAACCCATAAGCCCATCTCTAGTTACTATTTATTTCAATAGGCCCAATATGACCCACTCACATTAAAGGTGTTCTATGGTATTTTGAGCACTACCTAACAGAATTTTAATTCGAGAATTGGCTTCTGAACTTGTACGGATGTTAGACTCATAATTGCCATCGTAATGTTGTGGTTAACATCTTAGGCTTCTGCAATTCTTGTTTTGAAATCCGTTTGAAAATCCATTGAGGTTTGTTAGGAAAATACATACTTATAAGAAAATTTGTGTCAAAAATCATATCTTAAAATAGAGTCTGAATTTAATAAAGCTGTGAATTGTAGACTCGTATAGTTTTTCTAGTGCTACAATTCCTCTATTGATCATAAATTATAATTTTGCTATTAAACAGGTGTTTTGTTTTAAAACTGGCATCGAAAGGTATTTTTTCATTAGTTTTAAAAGTCACCATACTATTGTATGTTAGAAGCAATTTTAGTAAAAGTTTTCTTTCATGAAAGTTCCTTGTTTTGATGAGGTCTAAAACCTTCATGTTTTTCAAAATTCGATTTTATGTCCTTAACCACATTGAGATTTTTTAGTTAACAAAGCCAATCATGTATTTTTCTTTTAAAAAGAAAAAAAAAAGGATACATCAAATAAAAATGTAGATGTCTACTTTCAAAAAAAAGAGACTTAAAACGTTTTCTTAAAAAACAAAAAGAAGTGCCAAATCATTTTTTTTTTCAATTTCAATTTAATTACAATTTAACAATAAAATACTTGAAAAAACAACAACAATAACAACAATAAACATAAAAAGATTTTAAAAAATAATAATAAACATAAAATATATAAATATATATATATATATATATATTTAATAAGAAAAAACTGCAAGTCTAAAAGGTTATTTTCTTTCTATTATATTTCTTTCTATCTTATTTTTCTCTTTATAACAAAAATCTCTAGTAAATACTATTTTCTTAATTCCTCAAAACAAAAGTCCCTACTTTGAAAAAAATTCATGACTAAAATTGCTATTTTCTTCTCAACAAAATTTCCTGGTTATATCTTTCTTAATCATTTCTCATTCACTTGCTAATTATTACTTTTAAAATTTTTATAATTGCCATTTTCTTTTTCTTTTTGTTATTGTTGTACTATTCAAGCATGAAAATTTCGAGGAAACTTGGAAAATTTCAATGGAAATTTTAGAAATTTTGAGGTCCTAAAATATCTTTCTACTGTATTATCATTTTTTGAAAAAATATCAGATAAATATTGAAAATATCAGTAAAAATGTCGATATTAAAAAATTTGTAGTGTATTTTGTACAAAAATTCGGTACATATCGTGGAAATTTTGATAAAATTTTGGTATTGTCAGAAATTATAAAATTTAATAGATTTTTTCCTTTAAATAATCCATCAGTATTCTATATTTTCAATGAATGAACATTTGTCCCATACAAATTAATTTTGCAGCAAGATTAAGACTTCCCTAGAATCTTTTGTCTTTTAACTGTTATTTTGAAATGAAAAAAGTATAAAGTATTTATGACTTCATGAAACAATTGGAAGAATTCATAGTTTTCCATTCATGGAAATCTAATGAAAAGAAGTCAACAAACCTATATATGGCATATTCATAACTATATTCAATGCTCAAATAACATGTCATAGCACCAATATTGTTTGAATTAAGATGGAACTCCAACCATAATTGAGCCTTACAGAACTTCCTTTTGGTTTTAACAAATCTAATATTTATGGAGTTTGTTATGTAGACCATGTTTATTTATGTTCCTTTTTAATGTTTATTATAGAGATATATTTTATATAAACTTTTTGTAATTTCCACAATTTTTGTCAAAATTTCCACCGATATCGATATTTTTTTTAAAATTTCTGTAAAATTGAATTATCGATATTTCCATCATTATTGATATTTTCATCCTTGGTTGTGTTGATATTGTGTTGATTTGATTTTCATATATATATATATATATATATATATATATATATATATAAGTAAAAAATAGATATGTCTAACAGAAAAATGCATCGGGTTATGACAAACGATTGACAAAGAGGAGAGTAGAAGAGTTGATTATATCCCAAAAAGGAGCTCTTCAAAATTTTTTCACAAGTAGTAAGAGAGATGAAATTAAGTCAAGTGAAAAAACAATTGAAGAAAAAATTTGAATGAATTAGAGGATGAGGAACTGACGGTAGAAAAACCCATAGAGAATAGGAATGATAAAAAAGGTGACTATAAAGTGACTGATGAAGGATGTCAAGAAACAAATAAGAATGAAGGATGTCAAGAATTGGTATAGACACTAACAATAATGCTAATTTAAGTGATGTGTCTATGAAATTTATGATCTAAGGAGATGGGAAAATATTGATAACAAGTTGAGAGATTTATTAGTGGAAAAATGTCTAATTAAATAGAGCGATATAAATTTTCCAAAAGATTAAAGTTTTAGGCATTTCTCCATTTCTTGTTACATAAGAAAACTACCAAATGGGAAAAGATATGATAGAAGATGGTTAGTAGATTCAAAGGATTTGGACAAAGCTAAGTTCAATATGAAGCAATTAGGCAATGAAGGAACTAGTGATTGGAGAAATCTAGGTGCCAAACTCAAAAAGCCATGAAACAAGTAATGAGCACATAATTAACACAAATGATTGGTTTGATATAGAGTTGAGATTGGCAAAAAATAGAATAATTGATAGAGATGTCCAAGAAAGAATCAACAAAGAGAAAGAGCATTAGAGAAATGTTTTAATAAGAATAATTGCTATTGTTAAAACTCTAGCTAAGAACAATTTGGCATTCTGTGTGGAAAGTTTTTGAGTCTAATTGAGATGATTGCCAAATTTGATCCAACAATACAAGAACATGTTCGACATATAAAAAATAGTGAGATTCACAATCATTATTTGGGACATAATATTCAAAATGAGTTGATACAAATGTTGGCACTTGAAATCAAGAGTACAATTTTTAGGAAAATTAAAGACGCAAAATATTTTCCCATTATACTTGATTGTACTCCCGATTTAAGTCACTAAGAACAAATGTATTTGATATTGAAGTGTGTAAAAATGACAACAAGTCCAATGAGGATTGAAGAGTATTTTTTGGGATTTTTAAAAGTGGATAAAACTTCTAGAAAAGGTCTCTTTAATGCATTTGTTGGAGAAATTGAAAATCTACAACTTGACATCAACAATGTAAAGGGGTAAGGATATGATAATGGATCTGAAATGAAAGAAAAACATCAAGGTGTACAAAAAAAGGTTATTAGAAATAAATCGTAGAGCATTATTACACCTTGTGGTTGTCATGATCTTAATTTAGTACTTTGTGATGTTGCAACCTCTTGTGTTAGGGCTGTGTCATTTTTTGGAGTTTTACAGTGCATATATTCATTATTCCCTTCTTTACCTAATAGATGGAATATATGAAAAGATAACATATCTAATTTTACTAGTTAAATCATTACCACAAACTCGTATGGAAAGTCGTATTGAAAGTGTTACATTGCAGGCTTAAAAAATAAGAGATGCTTTATTTGAACTTGCAGAAACTAGTGATGATCTTAAACTAAAGAGGGAAGCTAAATGCCTAGCGGTGTATGAAGTAGAGAGTTTTGAATTTTTGTCAGGCATGGTTATTTGGTTTGATATCTTGTTTGCAGTTAATTCAGTTAGTCAAAGCTTACAAAGTGGAGAAATGCATATTGACGCTGCTATAGATGAATTAAAAGGTCTTCTTTCTCATTTTGAAAATTATAGAGAAAGGAGATTTGCATCTGCCATGATTTTAGCTAAAGAGATCGCAAATGAGATGGAAATAGAATCTAAATTTCGTGAAAAACGTGTGATTCGTAGGAAGAAAAAATTGATGAAATGTTATTTGTGATAAAATAGAATATGCTGAAGAGTCTTTCAAATAATTGATTATTTTCTTTATATGGTAGGCTAAGTTATTTTTTTAGTCAGATTTGAGCAGTTTCAAGTGTCTAATAACATTTTTGGGTTTTTATTTAATTTTAAAAAATTAAAGTCATTGGATGAAGATTTTTGAAAAAGGTGCTCTTTGAATCTTGAAAATATGGTGGATTTCTGACATTGTCGGTCTGGATTTGTTTTCAGAACTAACAGTATTGAGAGAAGTTTTGAACAAGAAAAAGCAGTCCAATTGAAACACTTGATTACATAAAAAGCGTAGATTCTTTTCCAAATGCATATATTGCTTACAAAATATTGTTAACAATTCCGACGGCGGTTGCTTTTGCAGAGAAGAGTTTTTAGAAGTTGAAATTAATAAAATCATATTTAAGATTAATTATGTAACAAGAACGACTAAGTGGATTAGCTATATTTATTGAAAAAGATTTATTAGATAAGCTTGAATACAAATACCTGATTAATACTTTTGCTTCCCAAAAGGTATGAAAAATAGGTTTTTTGAATGTACGTTTCATATATATATATATATATATATATATACACACATACATGTTGTTTTGCTATCTTCTCAGGATATATGGGTTAAAGAAAGTACATTGATTGTCTACGTCAGTTGAATATAGAAACTTGCTTATTTTTGTTAGTAGGAAACTTGTTTATTGACTTGATGTAATTTTATTTTGATTATTTTTTTGTGTTTTGTTCACTGGACATAATTTGTTGCTTTATTGTTGAATTATATAAGAGATTGTTACTTTTTAGTCTAAATTGTTACGTTGTTCTGTGCTCATTCCAATCTGTATCATTGTAACCAATTTGCCATTAAAGTAAACACGTAATTACGACTTTGACCAGTCATCTTCTCATATCTACAGCCTATACGAGGGAGGCATTTTGATAACTAGTCTCGGCAGAATTTTTTTTTGGCAAATAGACCTGTTTTTTTTTTACAGTTTTTGGGATCAAAAAAAAGGTTTTTTAGACATCAAAACGGTTTCAGTTTTTTTTTTTTTCAACATGTTGAGGTTCCTTATTCTGTTACAGTCATTTTTCTTTTTTGTTGAAAAAAACTGAGACAATTTACCTGCATAAAAAAACGTGTATTTTTTATTTAAAAAAAAAAGAGGCATTTTGTCCAATTTGAATTTTTTTTTTGCCCTTTCATCAAAATCTCCCTATACCGTATACGAGGTCATTGCTAGATTATTTTTTAGTAATGGAACTATAATGGCCCTAAATAATAAACTTAAGCAAGAAGAATGGTGTTCTACTTTTACCACTGACTTACCACGTAGTGGGTGGAAAAAACACTCGGGTGTTTTAAAGTAGTTCTCTCTCTTTCTCTTTCTATATATATAAATATATATATATATATATTATGTTTTGTTATCTTTTTAGGATCTATGGGTTGATGAAAGCTCAACATTGATTGTGCACGTCGGTTAAATGTAGAAACTTATTTGTTTTTGTTAGCAGGAAACTTGTTTATTTACTTGATGTAATTTTATTTTGGTTGTTTTTTTGTTTTGTATTCACTAGACATAATTTGTCGCTTTGTTATTGAATAATATAAGAGAGTGGTCGTTTTCCTAATTTTAAATTTAAATGTGGAATATTTCAAAAAAATAATTTCTTCTGAAAAGAACCCTTTTAAAAAGTGACAGATTTTTATAAATGTCATCTTTAAATATTTATTTTTTTAAATATCACAAATGTTTATTTCTAACCCAACTTAATATATATATATGAATAATAGTATAACTTAAACTTTTTCAAGTGTGGTATAAATAAACAAACTTTTAAAAGTATAGCATAGCATATAATTTTCTCTTCAAAAGTTTGCTTAGGACCCCAAAATTTATTAAGCCAATTATTGATTTTTTTTCCAAACATTACAAAATGTGACGCTCAAAATCTATCCAAATCATGGTTTTTGACTCCCAAACATTCCTTGGCATGCAAAACACTTAAAAGTACAAAAAAACTAAGAAAAGCACAAAGACACCTAAGAAATCAATAGAAAAATATGTGAAATTAAGTACATATACTATGCTTAAAAATAAAAAGCACAAGCTACCCCAAATGAGCCCCCAATCTTCTTATAGCAAATCTATTTAAATAACCAAAAAATTTATAATATATTATAAATGTAAACAGTTAATATTATTAGAATAATTATTATGTAATATTCGTATTTTCAAAATATTTCAAAAAAATTGTTTATTATTATTGTTGTGTTTAAACTATATGTGAACCAAGTTTTTTTTGAGTCCTTTAAACCTACCTTTTCGTTTAGTGCTTAAATTTTTTGGATACAATTAACAGGTCTAAATTTTAATAATTATTTTACCGTTTGTCGATACTGATATTTGAAATAATCATTGGTTGGCATACCATTTTTTTCAAAAAAAATTCGTTAGGATACGTATCGGTACCGTACTTTATTTTTAGATGAAGCACCTTCCACTCGCAACACAACGAAATCAAAGTTGATTCAAGTTGACTTCTCTAAAAAAGATGTTTCAAATGACCAAACATGCTCTTCAAATTAAAAAAAGAAAATAAAAAAAGAAAGAAGAAACAAGTGCATTTCTTTGTTCGCTGATCACTACATTACTCTCCCAAAGTAAAATACCTGGTGCTTTCATTAGTTGTTATTATTACCATTATTTTTTTTTTTTGTATGATAGCAAAACAATTGTTCAAAACATTTGAAGTTGATTCTCTCGTTTTATACCCGTTAAATTGTTTCCGTATCATTTTACTCAATTTAAAGGCTTTTGCGAAGTATTATTTTATTTTATTTTATTTTATTTTTTCAAAATGGAATTTGATCTAGCTCTTCAGTTTGTCCTGTAAACCATGTAGAACACAAATAAGCCTGGGCACAGCAGTGTGAAATTAATGGCATCATCGGCTGATCAATGTCGGATTTCTGTGTTGGCGATTTTTCTCACATTCGTCGCCTTCGCAGCGAATGGGGAAGATTTATTTTTCGAGTGGCACGTCGCTATGGACACGACTGGCACGCTTGTATCTGCTCAAGACCAGCCGGTAAAAATTAGGACAACATAAATTATGTTTTGTTAATCGCCAAAATGCAGAGTTTTAAGTCAACCTGAATGTGATCTTTAATCATGTGTTACTTGTTGTAAACAGGCTATTACCATAAACGGGATGTTCCCTGGGCCTCTTCTCAATACCACAACCAATGATGTCGTTCTTCTCAATGTGTTCAATGGTATAGATGAACCATTTCTCATTACATGGTTTGTGCAGATTTACCGGTGATTATTACCGTCATATAGAAACAAAACCCCTAGTACTTTAACTTCAAGACCTACCGTAACAAAAAAAAATAATAATAACTTGGTTTCTTTGACATGACCATTTGATATAAATTGAGTTTTCATATATGTATGTTTTCACTTGTTTATTATTTACTTTTTAAATATGGTTCACAGGAATGGTATAGAACAAAGAGTGAACTCTTGGCAAGATGGAGTTTCTGGCACAAATTGCCCTATTCAACTGGGTAAGAACTGGACATATGTGTTCCAAATGAAGGATCAAATCGGCACTTTCTTCTACTTCCCTTCAATCAACTTCCACAAAGCCGCTGGAGGGTTTGGCCCATTTCCAATCAACAACCGCGAAGTCATCAGCATTCCATTTCCCAAAAACCCAAAGCTGATTTCGATCTTCTCGTCGGTGATTGGTACCAAACAAGCTAGAATGTACAAAAATCCTCAGGATATATGTCACCATTTTGTCATTCCATATACGTAACATTTGTTTTTTGCCAGGATATATGTCACAAATTTTATGTAGATTACGTACATGCTTTATTGATAATTAGCTGTGTATCACAGAATGTGAGGGCTAAGCTGAAAAAAAGTAAAGAACTTTTGGTGTATGCAACTCTCCCTGACAGAATTCCGATGAATGGCCTGGGGCCATACACTCACCCTTTTACAAAATCTCATGAGTCCTTCACGGTAACAAAAGGTACGGAAAATACTTAAAGGAAAAAGTCTTTGAGTATATTATTTCATATAAAAATCTAACTCTTAGTTACATATAAAAGTGATGTGTAAAATTTTTTAGTGAGGTGTCAAAATCTTATTGAAACGACAACAAAAGAGATAAGATATTGAGACTATAAATAATTAGACTTTAAAAGAAGTATCCAGCCTACTTTAAACCACATAACCTGTAATTTAAGACCATATGTGGACAAATAAGAGTAATATAGTTTGTTGGCTGAATTTAGACCAATAATTACTTATTTACTCAATAATCATAAATATTTTGTGAATTCTATAAAATTGAAACTACTGTTTTATCTCAGCCATTTTATCCATAACAAGTTATATTTTAGTTTCATCAAGTGTCATGATCATTTCATGATGCGCGCCCTTTGTCTAAACTATTAACATTGTCTGTTATTTTTCAAGTTGTTTTTTTTTTTATAGTTTATTGCTAATGAATCGCACTAATTCAGTGAGTTTTATCTTCTAAATTATAGGTGGAACCTGACCACTGGAGCTGCTAGGCCTAATCCTCAAGGAAGTTTCAAAGTCACAAACGTGACACCATCACAGACTTTCATTCTCAGTGCCTCAGCAGCCTTGATTGGTGGAGTTCCTCGTTTCACTGTCAACAATGCGCCATATCTGACCCCAAAAATTCCTCTGAAATTGGTGGATCACTTAGTCAATGGCTCCGGAGCGTACGAGCTCGACAAATACCTGACTAACTCGACGTACTATAATGCAGTGCAAGGCGTGTTTGTTGCATCTGGGACTCACAAAGGCTGGATAGAGCTTGCGTTCAGGAATGAGTTAGATTTCATTGATTCTTGGCATCCGGATGGCTTTGGCTTTTATGTTGTTAGGTAAGCTTTAAGCGTATAAAATAATGCATACGCGTCAAAATTATTTAAGACTCAGATTAATATTTTGTCCCCTGTAACTAGTTATATTTGCAAGTTTTTTTTTTCGTGTGTGTTTGGTCTTCAGGTTTTGTGATGGTGAATGGACCCCGGAATTTCGATCCACGTACAATGTTCTCGACCCGGTTGTCCGTTCCTCAGTGCAAGTGTACCCTGGAAGATGGACTGTAGTTTATGCATACCTAGACAATCCTGGGGTGTGGAATTTGTGATCACAACACTTGAAGGATTGGTACTTTGGAGAAGAGCTTTACGTGAGTTATTGATCCTGATCCCAACCCTGCTAAGGAGAAGCCAATCCCTAAAAGGGTACTCCTTTGTGGTTAGTGTCACACATCTAGCAATTTTTTTTTTTTGTCCAATGTTGTTCCAATTTCTCACCTTTATAAAATTTTGCAATAGGGTGCAAAAAAAAAAAAAAAAAAGAAAGAACTATTGTTAGTAGTGGCCGTTTCTGATCTCTCACAGCTCTTTCTAAGATCCACTATTAGCACATTGTTTAACATTGAATCATTAGCATTAGGTATCCTGCCAAATTTCCTTCAACCTAGTTTCTTTTATTTTCTTTTATTTTTTTTAATTTTTTTTATCTTATGAGATATATCACAACATTGTTGTAGTGCTAGTGGGCTGAAATTTTTAAAAGTACATTTGTGTAAGGCAAATAATAAGATCGACACAAATGTTACACATTACCAAATGACAAGGAGATGAAATAATTTGTACCCTGGTCATTAAAATTATGATTTTGTGATTCAACTGCTGTCATTCAAATTCTAATTTGCAGGATTGAAGAATGAATCTGCGGCCGGGAAGATTAGATCCCTGGTGCCAGATTCGGCACCTTGCAAGCTATCCGGTGCACCATCTACTGAGAGTTCATGGTACTTGGCACACCAAAAAAACACTAATTCTAATAAATACAATAATCTTAAAATTTTGTCTTTCAATTCTAATTTCTTTCAACCTTTTCATTTATGTTGCTAGGTTTCACATTTTCACAATCTGCATTGCTGTGATTCTCTATCTATCTCACTACTAATGGACGAGGTTCTACAGTTGAGAAGTGGATTAGAAAAGGGAAAAGAGAAAAAAAGAAGCAACTGTGTCTCTGTTTTTATTCAAATTAATATGTTAAATCAAGAAACAGGGCAAAAAACAGAGCCTCTCTTCTTTGGTTTCACTCTAGAATATTGTAGATTAGAGTGAGAGAGGGCTCCTACACCAATACGATGCAGAGGGATTTATTTACATTTTTGTGGTTATATTTTTGAAAGAGGTACAAATCTAGCTTAGGAAATGAATTCTATGTACAACAGGATAATAATAATAGTAGTATTATAATATCTGGACGTCTTAGAGACACAAATCAGATGGTTTAGGGCCATGAAATTTCTCATTTAAACATGGCGACTTGGGTCCACTCCAACCGTCTTGAGTGTCTCCGCATTTCGAGGCCTGAAAGAAAGAAAAGAAAAAACTTTTATGGAATTATAACGAAATATCTCATGTGTTTTATTGAATGTTGTGTTCCACTTTATATCTTCAAAATATATATATATATATATATATATTTCACCTATTTCTCTAAGTTCAGACCGTCTCATTTGCTATGCTACATAATTTAGAATGTTGGTATCACAACATTCCTAAATACATACAAAGAAATGTAACATTTCAATAAAACACATAAAAGGTTGTGGTTATTATCCCTTATTTTCTACAGTAATGTTATTAATCATTGCTAGTTTAAATCAATGATAAATTTACATGGACTTTAGCCTTTAGAACCCAGTAAATTAATATAAAGGAGCAAATATAATGTTACTTCATAATGTTTGGTCTGTTGGAAAACTAATGGAAATCATGTCACAAATATTTAGGACAACAAATTTCTGACGAACGGGATTTTTTTTCTTTCCTAACATTTCAATGGCTAAGGTCAAGGTGAAAAAGTAACGAAATTTGTGGAAAATTTTTCAAATTTAAAAATTGATGCCATGTCATTTGAGATATGTGTACGTACCGCGTAAAAGGGTTGGGTCGAACGGGGTCAGGGAGGGTGGCGTTGTTGTCCTGGATGTGAGCCACCTTTCTAAGAAAAGATTTGTTCACAAACTTGTCTGCAGAGCTAATTACACCATCAGGGTCATCCACCTCAGGCATGGTCGCTCTCTTCTTTTTGTTTATGTTGACGGCCGGCGAATGCAAGAGTTGCTGCTTTGCTGTGTGCGTCGCAATCGTCACAGCCACCACCACCATACCCAGCACCATATAAATCGGCGCAAACTCTCCCTTCATTGCTGCTGCCCTGCAATCCCAAAACAATTCAAAATACAATTACAACATGTATGTATAAAGATAGGGGAGTTAAGTTAAAAAAAAAAAAGTTAATAGTAGTCATATTTTCTAATTATCTGTTTTTCTTGCAACCATATTAAATTTTGCATGCAATTTATTTCTATTACCACGTTCAAAAACACACACTATTAATATACATACTTAACGATATAGAAACAGGTGGATCACAATATAGTAGGGACTCGTAAAACTATATAGCAAACAATAAACATTTATAAAATACACAAGAGATATACATCTTTCTACCTCATAATTTAACTAGGGAGGAGTGACCTATATATAAATATATATATGCTTATGCCCAAAAACTCTTGCAAAACATTATAAGAGATGACCTATATATGCTTGTTGTTTGGAACTCAGAAAGTCTTCACGTTTACAGGCTATCACAAAAACTTTAGGGTTCCAAGTCTTTAGTGATACGTGCTCTTACAAATAAAGGTGCAACTTGGCTCCTTATCTTTGCTCGAACGTGGCACTTTTGGGAGCCAAGCATGTAAACTTTTAATGGGCAATAAAAAGTAATAATATTTTGCAATTTAATGCAGATAACAAAAAGAGAAAAGGCCTTGCTTTTCAACCTGAAGGAAGATTGAGCAGAATGGGCAGCATCAAAAGTAGGTGTAAAAGCTTTCATTTTGGAAGCAGTTGAGGTTGCAAATGATTGGTTTGATCCCAACCGAGCAAGCACTGATCTCCAGTAGTTCTGCATTATACCCAATATTATCCACATTATTCAATATCAAATCAATACACAAAAAAAAAAAGAAAAAAATCCAAAGAGACTAAGGAGTCAAATAGTGATATGTATTGGTATTTGAAGAGAACAAAATTGCCAAAAAAAAAAAAAAAAACAGTTTTTATGTACTTACAGTTGCCCTCAAAACCATTTTCTCTGACCAAGCTAATACAATATTTGGATGAGGAGGTTTTGGTATTGTTTATATAGGAAATGCAGATTTTGTGGTGTGTTAAAATAGGAAACCAAAAAATTGCAGAGGTTTACGGTTGATCACCTGATAATATTCAATGTTGGCTTAAGGGTGAGGCTATTAATGCAACTACCTAAGGCTCCCCTTAAGTGAAGGCGCTCATTATTAGGATCACTAACTAATTATCTTTATACCTCAATTTTCCTTTATTAGAAACCTTTAACTAATCATTTTTACACCTCAAAATATTGAACACATTTCTTTGTTAAAAAAATCGTATTTCTTAGGTCTTTGTTTAATTCCATAAAACTCATAAACAATAACTAGTATTAAAATATGTTTGTTTCTCGATATTAGTTTGGAACATTTTTTTTTCTTTTAATAATTGACTATTTATCTTTTCAAACGTCTTTTGTGGAATATTTAAGATTTCATTCGAAACGTCTTGTAATCCTACCTTGAATAACTGTTCAGTTGAAAAATAAGAATAAAAGGGAAAAAAAAAAAACTTATTTTTGCAATAACTAGTGAAGATATGCACTTGCTTTTTATTCTTATAACTAAAAAATTTTCTTTTAATTTTGTCCTTAATCATACTCTCTGACAAAAAAAAAAAAAAAAACAATGTTGTTTTAAAGAGTTTGAAAAAATAGTATACAAGTATTTCATTATTTGCTCTTTTATTATTTTTAGTCTTTATTATTATATTATCCTTGACATTTATAGTAATCATTATTAACAAGAATTCTTATGTGTTAAGGCTCTTATTGCTTTCATTTTTAGTAATATAAGGTGTCGTTTAAGATAAGAACATGGCACGAGAAATTTAAGAAAAATAAAATCAAAAGTTTTTAAGAATTGATAGAAAAGATGCAAGTATAAGTAATAACTAATTAACATATTTGCCCTAAACTTTTCTGGCTTCAGCAATTTGCTCCATAAGCTTCTAATTTTGGCAATTTATTCCCCTATCCTCCTCAATTGTGTTAAATAAGTGACAAAAGGAAACTATCTGTTATCGAACTAATCTTATTCTTATTCAAGCAATCATGTAGAAATTTCTACATTTCTCTTAATTTCTTTACCACTTTCTTCAACATCAAGACATAGTGAACTAGGCTTGACTAATGGCTTGTAAAAACATAGACAAAAAAAAAAGGAAAGAAAACGTTAAGATATCACCGGATTAATGTCATGCCTCGAAATCCAAGAGGTGACGTGGCGGATAAATTAGATTAAAATAAGTTAAATTTTGTAGAAACTGTCATTTTAAAAGATATTAAAAATTAATTATAAGAGTGTGATATCGTTAAAAGTTCTTGCGATATTTGTTAAACATATGGAAGCGAACAAATGAAAGGAAAATATCAAATAAACAAACCCCATTAGGCCCCACCAGACCCACTTTAGTATGCACACATGATACTAGCAATATTAAATATATAACCACAGTCCAAGAGGAAGGTAAATAAATTGAAATATTACATACCTTGTTCATAAATACCCTAAAGGATAATATTCTAGTCATGCAGTTCTTTTCGGTTCTTTAGTCTTCCCTAAGCCGAACCCACCTAGAGGGGGAGAAAGTTTTAAAACAAGAAAAATATAAGCGAAAAGCCCAGTAGGACTAAGTCTTTTAAAAACATTTAGTTTAACACATATATTTCATATTTGCACAAAAGGTATAACACGGAACAAATAAATAAGACAAGTAATAAATTGGAACTTATTAAATTTATTCCCACCGACAAATCCTTTATTTATCTATAGACAATCTCATTATTATGTTATAGGCAAAGCCATATGAATCACCACCGAAGTGGCCAAGCTGGGTTTTGGGACCTGCTCCCACGACCCGATCTCTGTACATGGCATCATGCTCTGTTTTTATTATTCCAAATGGTACTAACAGACACATCTGGTGTCATATCAATTCCTAGGTTAAGGTATTCTACACCCTTAAGCTATCTCATGGTGTCTTAGTATGGCTTTAGTATTCACAAGATCATTTTATAAAGTCAGAATCTTGATCTAGGTCTTAAATGATGAAAAACGGGTGAAAATGTCACTTTTTTTACAAGGTTCAATCGGCCTGCTGAACTCCACAGTTTGGCCTACCAGCCAACCAAGACTGGCCTGCCACACTGGCCTGTCGACAAGATGAATCTGGCCTGCCGAACCTATGAATTTAGCCTGCTAAACACTGAGTTTGGCATGCCGAACTGGAAAACAAGTGGGAGGTCTGAGGCTTCAATTCTCGACCTCCCCAAGCCCAAAATCAAATCAAAACATGTTTTTCCAAGTCCCAGAGCACATATAATAATCATAGATGATAAACAAACATAGTGGGACACATTTAAACAAGTTTTACATAGAAATTTTCAAAGAAATCCAAAAATAGAAAAAAACTTGATTTAATCCAAATTTCATGAAATCAAGCTTAGATTTTGGATGATTTAAGTCCTATCAACTTAGATTAGGAGTTTTCTAAGCTCAAGAAACTCCGATTACAACATTTTAAAGAAATTGAAAAATTTAGAACAAAAATTTGAAATTTGAAAAACAATGAAACTAACCTCGAATCAAAACTTTAAAGCAGTTTGTGGGAGTCCAATTCGTGTTTCTCACCTCCCAATCCAGTTGAGAATCAAGCCCAAACTCAGAAATTTGAAATCAAAACAAAGAGAGGAAGAGAGAGGGAGAGGGCAGTGTAAGAGAGAGGGAAAGGAAGGAGAGATAGAATGTGAGGGAAAGTGAGAGTGAGAGAGAAATAAATAGGAGGGGGATGAGTGGTTTTGCAGAGCAAAACTGTGTCCCCAACACACAGTTTGTAGTTGGGACGTACCGGGTATTTGATAAATTGTTTTGTATAAAAAGTCAAGATAACATATAGGAGTAATTATAAATGGGATAAATTTTAATACCATAAAATACTTAGATTAAGTTCAAGTTTATATTAAAGCATACTAATCTACCATCTAAACACCAATGATACCTAATTAAATTCTCTAGGTGTTACAATTAAGTCACCTTCCCATTACGAGATCAAGCCCCCTTCCTCGTCATCAGATTGAGTCGCTTCCTTGTCACAAAATCAAGCTCCCATCTCCCACCACATCTGCATGTCATGAGATTGAGATTGGCCCCCACCACCTAGCCCACATCCTTTGCTGACCAAATGCTTCCCCCTTTCGCCATCGTACCATTCTTGTTAGAGCCCCTCTCTACTTGTGAAATTTGCCTATGTGTAAATGGCTTTTAGATCATGTTAATTATTTTTATTTGTATTAATATGAGAAAATATTTCCCATATTTATTTTTTTATTTAAATATTTAATATTTCTAACATTAATAAATATGAACGAGTTAAACGGAAATTCATTCACTAGGTTAAATTGCTTAAACAATTAATTATATTTTCTATCATTTTTTAATAAGTCTATGTGTGTCTACTTTTTATCTTTTGGTTTCTAGCATGTTATTCTTTCAATTACATCATTCAATTCTTATCCAGCAATTGTAATTGGTGTTTGGACCAAATAAGGTACCAAAGTAGAGACTATCCTTAAGAAGTAATTGTTTGTTTTTCAGCCAACTATTTACTTACAAATAAATTTTGAAAGGGTTAGTTATCTTTTTATACCATGTATTTTAAGTTTATTCAAAAATTATACTTTCGATTATTAAATATCTCATTGAATATATACCTTGAAATCAAATTTAATACATAAATTCATACATTTTTCTTATCAATTTTCAGTTTTGACTTAAGACTGCCCAAAATATCTTCAAATTGAAAAATAAATTTAAGAACTTAAAAAAACTTTATATTAAGGTTTTTTTTTTTTTTTTTACTTAAACTATATAGAATACCCTAAAAAGTGGGTGTTTTATGTATTTTTGTTTTGTTTTCTTCTTATTTTTTGAAAGTTTTAATTTTTTTCTCTTTTACTTTAGGATAATTTAGTCATTTTAAAAGTCAAAATCAACTATTGACTGAGTTAAAATGTAGATTTGTGTATTAAATCAAATTTAAAGTATACATTTAATACGATAAAAAATCAAAGGTATAGTTTTTAAATTAACCTAAAACAAAGAGTATAAAAAGATAAATATCTCATTTTGAAAATTTAATGGAGGCAGTTGCTTGCCTGCGTATAAACTTCAAATGATACAAATATAATCATGTTATGTGTAAAATATCCCAATTTATATTTTTAATTGGATATTTGGTTACTTTTCTCAGATTTTAAAAGATTTGTCCTAAATTTTAGGGTAAGAGAAAAAAATTTCAAAAAAAGTAATGTTTAAAAACTAATAAAATAAAAAAAGACTATAAAAAAAATCCTTAGAAAAATAAATCATAAAATAATATAGAGGCATTGCCCTTTCATTAGCCTTGTTAAAATACTAGTTTAAGGACGTGCGTTGCACATATTAAGTTGTAATTGAAGTTTTTATAATGTAGATTATGAATAGAATAAAAAATTTATTTAGAGATTAAAAGAAAAAGTTACGCAAATAACTAAAACTATGCTTTTATTTGTGGTCTTTGAAATTCACTGTTTGGATCTAACTATCTGGCAATTTATAAAATGTACAGCTTTGATTCTTTAGTTGATTAATTTTTTATCTTTAGACAAAAAATGACACAGTATAATGGTTAGGGTTTTACAAGCAATAAAGTAGTAAAAGAAACAGATAAATCGAAAGTTTTTTTTTTAAAAAAGGTCAAAAAAAAGAGATTTGGATTGGTGATACAATTTTTTTAAAATATGTATTTTCAGAGATTTTTTGTTCAAAATTGCTTTTTTTTACCAGACTATTTTTTAAAACCCTCATTGCTATTATTGTGTGATTCTATTTAGTTGTAATGTAAGTCATAATTGATCACAAGTAAGATTGTTCCAGTGAGAAAGTTAATGTTGGAGTACAAGAGATATCAATAAAGTTGAAATGGAAAGAAAATGAACGAAAAACTAAAAGGAAAAGATAGGAAAACATTTGAGCTAAGACTATGGTAGACAAATGGAATCAAAAAGAAAAGGAGGAAAAGAAGTAAAGCATTGAAAAAGAAAAAAAAAAGGTGAAATCTTGAAAATGTAAAAAAAAAAAAAAAAAAAAACCTATAGTACCTAATACAAAGGACAATAGTAGATAAATAGCCTTTAAAAAACAAAAACAATTGTAAATAGAAATAGAGAATGCAGTAAAGCACCAAAAAAAAAAAAGAAAAAAAAGTAAAGTCCCTTAAAAAAAGAAGAAGAAAAAAATATGAAAAAATTTAGAAAGGAAAAAAATAAAAAACTGACAATGATAGAGAAATAGTGTTTTTTTTTTTTTTTTTTTGGTAGAAAGAAAGAAAATAAGATAAAGCACTAAAGTAGTAAAGTTTAAAATAAAAAAATTCAAGTAGGAGATTTATAGTAGACAAATTAAACTTCCGTTTAGAGAATCAGTTTGAACATAAATTTTTAAGTTTAAGACATAGCATGTAAGAGTTTTACACTGTAGTATCTTTTTTGCTTTTTACTATAGTTCTTGAGAGCTATATACTGTTCATAGTTATAATTGATGTGTTAGAACTAATGTTCTAAACACCCTATAAACCTCAAAAAACAAATAGAAAAAAAAAGGTAAACAAAAATTACAAAAAAAAAAAAGCAAAAAAGAAAAAAAGGTGCCAAAATGCAGGCGTTCTGGATTGTCTCGCGAATAGTGTTATATATTCACTCTTTTTTTAGGGGTATGTATTTACTTTTTTAGTATAGTTAAATAAATAAATTAAAGATCCAAGGATTTAAGACATACTTGCCTAGAGGAACTTCCAAAGACCAAAAAGTATGTTAGATATACCCAACTCAATGGCCAAACATAGAACACAAAAACTTGGCCCATATTAAGATTTGATCAGACTGTCTGATCATCTCATGCAAACCAAACTCCCCTATTCAAAGGGTCCCACACACACATGATATCAAAAAATCTAAAAAATCAATGTAAAAGGGAGGAAAAAAAAAACATCAAAGCACCAAAACGGTGCTTTTTTACAACCAAAAGGGGTAGTGAGTCTTTATAGACTCTTTTAATATTTCTAAGGAGATGGCCAAACCTTTTTAAATTACGCTAATGATCACTTTTTATTAATTATAGAATCAAATGACAAAAATAACTTTTATTATTGTTAATCTACTATAGTATATTAGTGATATACTCTAGAACATCAATAATATACTTTAGTACATCAATGATAAACCTAAATACATCACTAATAAATCATAATATATCAGTGATATAATGTAATGTATTACTGACAAACTCCAATATATCAGTGATAAGAACAAATGCTAACAAAAAATCCCAATCACTCAAGTTCTCTCTCTTCTATCTCTTGCTCCTTCCTCCCTGTTACCGTCGCTGACTTGCGCTACAACCACGCCACGTCGCCCACCTCTGCAATGACTTTGGCCGCTATTGGTAGAGATCTTTGCATGAACGGAGCTGCACATAGATTGCCAAGAACACTTCTTGTCTTTGTCATTGTCATTGGGGGAGTCATTGTCACTATCGGTTGCATGGGCAGCGATGGTGGCCACAACAATAACGGCTAATGGATCCATCCTTGACATCATCTTCTCGGGTGTTGAAGTTGATCACAATGGCGAGAAAGCTTCAACCGCATCTGGTACACTCCTAATGGACTGTCAAATTAAAACCTTATTTAGTCTGTCGTTATTGAGTTTAGTAGCAAGTAAAAGTCATTATCATAGGGGATTGATCTTAATTAATAAATTCTAATTCTTTTAATTAAAATAAAAGGGGAATTTGGTTTAATTAACTAAATTATGCAAAATAAATAAAACAAGAATAATAAAATAAAATCAAAGTGAAAATCATAAGGTTGTAATCAATAATTATAACCTGATTAAAAGATCAATCTCCACCACTAGATGATATAATTATGAAGAATGCATAATATTATTTCCAATTTCTTATAAAAATTATCAATCATAGATAACAAAAAGTTCTGCTATCCCAATCTCTCCTTACTTAGTCGTTAAGCAGAAAACGCCCTTCACTTAATCCCTTTCTCTTAATTAACCTAAAATAAGCTCTCTAAGTTCAATTCATGGAAGCATTAAGATGAGAGAGATAGATTGATGTAAGCAATAAACACACAAGTTTGAATTATTCAACCTAGGTTACGTTCCTTACTACAATCACACAAAAATCTCTCACAATTATCGATCACAGTATGCTACTAATAATTAGAAAATCAAGATACTAACGGATCAAGAATTCCTAATTTAGTAGTAGATAATTTTCATGCATAAATGGTTACACACCCAATTAAAAGAAGCAAATAATCATGAGCAATTAAATTAGAAGAAATTAAATGATTTCTATTGAGTAATTAGAAAATAATATCATAGCATTCAATCACAAATCCACGTCTAGAATATCACCCTTAACAAAAGAATAAAAAATAAAACATAAGCCAACATAATTCTCAAATTAATCATTGAAAAATAAATGAAAAACATCCGGAGTTCAAGAAGATAAATGAAAAGATAAAAACTCTTTGATAGACATAGAGAAATCTTTACATGAATTAATCTTGTTGAGCTTCAATGAATTTCTTCACTTTTCCCCCTCTCTTTTCTCTCCAAAAGGTGGTTGAAAACCTAAAGAAAACTGATAAAAACTTATCACTTTTTAGCATTGGGGAATGTAAAAGGATAACTAGGGATTTTTTAAGTCAAATTCATAGTTAATTTCATCAAGGTGTGTGTAATAGCACAACTAGGCTGCGTTGGCCGCTTAATGGGTTGCTACAGGGTCCTCGAGGAAGCGTGAAGTGCGCAGGCATGCACCTGAGCTACGTTGGCACATAGCTGTCTCAGCTGGTCATGTTGCAACATCATCTTGTGCACGTAGGAGCGCTGCGTGGTCACATGGTTAGGCCTAGAATGAGTTAGGCATGCTTCTAGTGCGCTAAAGCACGACTGCTTGTGCTGGCACATGGCTATTGCAGCCTTTTGGGGTGGCTAAGAGCCCATTTGACACAGCACTTGGCCTAGCTTGCTTAATTTGCTGATTTGTCCATAGAAACTTCCAAATATTCAATTTTTGGCCCCGGTTAACTTCCAAAATGGTTAAACAAAATTCTTGTGCTCTAAATCGTCAATTTTCACCCATTTTTCCATCTCATCACCTTGACACTTAAAAAACACAAAAATTGATTTTAAAATACAAATTACTCAAGAATGGCAAAGAAAACATGGGTAAATTAATTGATTTAAAAATTATATCAAATCAAGCACTTAGCAGCATCCTTTCACAATGGCCGATCATCTGACAAGGAGGAAGGGAGTGGGGTAGAGAGAAGAGGGAAGAGGAGATGGGTTGTCACTGGAGAAGAGAGAGCTCAGAGGGAGAGAGATTGTTGGGGGAGGAGATCATGTTAAAATTAGAAAACAAAAAAGTATACAAACAATTATACCTGGTATAATGTAAGTACCAGCCATATCTCTAAAATAGAAAAGTTGGGATAAAATTTTTTTTTATGGGTGGAAAATTGGCCAACCCAACCTAATTTTCCAATAAAATTTAGAAGCAAAATTGTCGCCATATTAACAGTTAATGAACTAGTAATGTGAAAATCCTTAAAAAATTAAGAATATATGTTTTAGTCTAGATAATTTTCTAAAGAGTCCTACCTGCACTATTTTTCTCACTCGTTTTTATACTTTTTCTATTTACTACCTGACATATAAACTCCACTATCTTATTTTTTGTTTAAATAATAATATGTAATGTTAGTGGATTTTATGTGTAGACAGTGATAGGGAAGAATATACAATAAGTGATAAAGATAGTAAAAAAGCAGTACAAGAATTCAGCCACGTTGAAACTTGTATTTGTATTGTTTACTAGCGGAATTTGTGGAGCCAATGGAGCAACATGTTCATGAAATCGAGCCCCTGATTCCATGATGTTGAGTGGCTCCATATTTCAATTAATTTTTAGTACTATATCACGCAATTCTTACCATTTACCACAGCAAATACCTTCAAATCAATTAATCATTTCACAAAATGAGGTTTCACCGCAATTTCTATGCGGTTTTGTTGGATAAGACTATTTCCATTAACGATGCATGCTTATAAATATTAGATTTCATCAAAATTATATCAAAATAGTTTTAAAAAATACAAAACTAACAAAATTTGATATAAATTTGACAATACATAATAAAATCTTATCAACAAATAAGTTTCTTATACCCTACTCCAAAATTTTTAGATTTTTTTTTAAAATTCCCTTATTATTCTTGTAAAACCAATTTTGTCCAATCAGTTACCAATGTATTCTTTTATATGTGAAAGTACATCACAGTATAGACAGAGAGATACCTAATGTTTACCAAATCATAAAAGAATGTAAAGAAAAAAAAACATAACATTGGAAAGAAAAAATAAGGTAATAAGAGTACACATCATTCATTCTCTTTCTAGTTGATGGTGTAATAGGAAGCAATCCTATACCTTTCTAGTATTTACTAACTTAGAAATAAGAAGCTTATTTAATGTCATTACTAAAATATGCTTTTTACATAACCAATAATTATTAAATGACAACATTTGAATTTGTACATCTAAATAAATACAGTATTCATTCTCTTCGATTGAGAATCAATACTAAAAGATGTAAGAGGTTTGGTATTCTCTTTTCTCATTCCTTATATTGAATGCGGCCTACAAAACTCTCATTCCTTATTTTGTAGGTAAACACATTATTTAAAAGGAAATTAAATCACTCCTTGCTTTTATTTTCCCCCCTTAATGCAAAGTAAACATGCCCAATATAGAGCATTTCTCAGGTACCATGTTTGAGCTTGCTACACAGCGGAAGAAAGTTTTGAGTCTGAGGATAGGATTATCCAAAACCTATGTCATGTCAGCTAAATAAACAACTCAATAGAGAGAGGGAAAAAAACAGTTACAAATTTATAGTCTAAACCCTTTGTAAATTGGCATATAAAATAAGGAATCCACAATTCCCTTTTACAATTAACCAAGCACCATTGTTTTACCGAGTGCCTCCTTTCTTCTGCTTTGCTTTCTCAATAAGGGGCTTCAACTGCTTCTTTTCAGCAAGAATCTTGAGGAAGTTAAACAGAAAGGGAATGTAATTGTGTTTTCTGCGAATGTTTTCAGTTCTCCATTTCTTGAACTTTTCCTCCTCGATCAGAATCTTCTCAGTGGCAGCCTCAATCCCTGAATTCACTTCTGAAAGAGATTTGTTTAGTGCTTCGAATTTACCAACATCAACGGGTCTCTCCGACTGTAAGGCATTTATCTGCTGCAAGATACGCTCTCTCTTCTTTTGGAGCTCCTTGAGCTCAGCTGTGTACATCTCTTTTCTGTTCTTGATGATTGCCATGAGATTGAACCTTATTTCGCTCTTGGAGTACCTTTCAATCCGTTCCTGGATAACTGGTTGGACCACTTGCAGCCAATCCATGTCGCCTTGCCCTCCCGTGCACTGTCCAAGGTTAATTGGTCCTTCCTTTAACCCATCAAGCTCATAAAGTACACCGTCAACAGGAATATAACTTATGAAGTGGTACACATCGTCGTCTTTGCCAGCGGCCTTCTGCTCCTCTGGAACAAAAGGCTCGGGCCTCGCAAAGCTATTGTGGGCAGCTCGTATTGATTCACTGTTGTTTATTGCTAAACCTTTGAGTTCGGGCGGAAAATTCTTCGAAAACTCCTTCAGTTTTGATAGTTCAGGGCCAATGTCAACATCCGGAGAGTTCATGAGGATGGACAAGATCGCTTGAGTTGCACAAGCATTATTAATAACCTAAAAGAGGAAAAGACGCACAATAAAGAAAAGAAAAGAAAATCTTATAAACATGGAGTTTGAACTCGACAACAATAAAATTTCACAAAACAAACCTGACTTGCAAAATACAAGTTAGGATTTGGATCCTTCACCACAAGGCGGTCGTCCTTTTCCCCTGGACGCCATTTGAATAGGAAAATCAAACCATAAACCGGCCTGTAATAGGGGAAGAAAAGTTCAATAGCTGCAGCATTAGCTCTATTAGGATAAAAGTTTAAACTATTTTTCAAAATGGGGGATGTCGCATGGATATGTACCTAAAATGTATAACCAGCATTTAACTTACCTTAGATTGTTTAGGGAATCGAGGTCTAGTGAATACAACTCCTCGACCTGATAAAACATATTACGTCATCATAATGGTATACAGAAAACTGAAAAGTACTAGCTCTTATTGGCTGAAAGAACCACTATAAACGCATTCATAGAGATTCAGCGCCTTGCCAAGACTACAAAATGTTTTAAGTTAGAAGAGATACTAGCTGTAAGCTACAACAATCACAATATAAGCAATATAATTAGATGAGGACTTACCTGCACGCCTTTCACCTGCATCTGCTGTATGAGTTCTGTGAACACCCCTGAAACACAAGGTAAAACCATTAATGAAAGCCAAAAGAGCGGCATTTATACTCGCATCCAGACACCCTCCAAACAACTAATCACACGCACACAGAGGCTCGCATCCATTACACATAATTTCTACAGACAATAGTAATACTTGTTATGGTAAAACTTTTGTTGCTGCTACATGGAGGAAGCAGGGAAACACACATATAGGTGGTCATAGAAACTTGGAATGGCATATAGCATCTAATAAGCAATAACTGCACTTTGTATTTCTCTGCATATATTCTCAATTTTGATTGTATACAATGACAATGATAGCATCACTTTCTGTTTACAGCAATACATATTAGTTGTTCCCCCTACATTTAGACACTGCTTCATTTGCATACAAGATAAGGCCTTGGGAAAAGTAAAAATTGTTCGATGCTTCCTGGGAAGCAGTTACTCTTGCTAAACTGAGTGCGTATTTGTATACGAATCCAAAATAGATGATTTCTAAAAGAAGCTTTATCTTAGATCCTACATGGGGATCATTGGTGGAGTTTATGTAAGAGTATTTTTTTTTTTAAAGCAGCAAAAAGATTCACTAATGGAAAAATATGAGTGTTACTGTCACACTATCAAGCACAAATGTATAATTCCGATCCTAAGATTACCTCTCTCTGACTGTAAATTCAAACATTTTTTTTCCCTGAACCGTATATTCACAAAGAAACCAAAGAAAAAAGGGGAAAAAAGAAGCAATTACACAATATACAGTAGAAGAACCACAAAACATAGAGCTGGCCCAGAAAACCCAATAGAGGCCTAAAAAATCCACAAGTAAAGAACATAAATAATAATCTGCAAAAAGCATTCACATTTTATTTACAAAATTTCAGCCATTAAAGTAAAATAGCTAAAAGATTGACATTCACCGTATAACAAAGACAACAGAAAACAGCCTATATATTAAAAAATAAAAGAAAAAGAAAATCTGCATGATAGAAATATTGCAATAATCTAAATATCCTAAACATATCCCATCTTCTTCCTATCTCTGCCTTACCCTTTGGAAAGGCTTTTCTGGGTAATCTATTGATACCGCCCAAATGAACATCTTCATCCAAGAAACTCGACAAAATCCCCCATATCATCACCAAAATAACCAACAAATAAGTAAATAAATAAACAAAAAGCCTCAACTTCAACTATGGTCTTTATTGTCTAGAATAATTTATAGAACCACGACTTGGTGTTATTACAGTACAGACGGATATCCTAGAAACTCTCCAACCGAAATGGACAAAAAAAAGAAGGCTAGAATCATACCTGGGTCCGACTCAATCGTGCACCAAGACATATTGGCAAATCTTCTATCAGCAACAAACTAGAAAAAAAAAAAAATCGAATCGAATTGAATTGAATTTCATAAAACTGAAAAAGAAAGCTTGAAAAATCGACTGCATTGAAGTTTAATTTGCTTTAATGTTTTAGAACAATCATTGAGAATTGCCAGCAAAAACAAATATCAATAAAACCCTCAATTAAAAACTAATCAATGAGATGAAAATCCTATAACCCATAAAATAGAAAATAAAATTATGGGATATTTATATGCAAGTTGTCACTGACGACGCTGCTTCAAACAATCAAGTTCACGGCTTTGACAGTTCCCTAATTTTAATTTTTTTTATTTTTTATTTTTTTTTTATTTTTAAGGATTAAAAAGGCAGAAGACAGTACTAAAAGGCTAAGCTAAAGATGACGAAGAAGAACGTGGAAATTCACCAGAAAATCGAGATGAGTTTACGAAGGAGGGCTTCTCTTTCTTCCTTTCTTCGGCTTCTCGTTCTTCGCTCTGCTATCTCTGCCTGTCTTTGGCACTCGGCACACGCTATTGCCTTTTTGAGAAGAGTGTGCTCGGTCTCTTTCGTTTTTTCCTTTCCTTCTCTCTCTTCTTCTTCTTCTTCTTCTTTTTTTATTACTTTTTTTGTCTTCTAAATAATCTCTTTTTTAAGGAAAAGCAAACTACCATCTTGAGGTTAAAACATAAAAACAAATTTCATCTAGTTTTAAAATATATAATAAATAATATATCATAAGAAGTTAAATAATATCCCATCAAAATTAAAAATAAAAACTTTAAAATGCTCACATATTTTTTTTATATCTCTTACATTCCTCTCTTATCGGCACCATAAATAGTCGACAAATACAATATTATTATAGTAATATTATATTTCTATATAAACACAAAAGTTCATTAGTAATTTCGCTATACTATCGGCGAGTAGAAAAATGAAGTATTACTCTAGAAAATACTATATTATTGTATAAATACAAAATTTGTCAACGACTTCGCTAGTAGTGAAATACAATATTACTTTGGTAATACTATATTGTCGTGTAAATACAAAAATGCAGCGATGACTTTGTAGAATTGCTAGCAATCGAGAAATATAGTCTTATTCTGGTAATACTATATTACCGTGTGAATAAAAGAAATCACTAGAAGCTAAGAAATATACTATCAACCTGGTAATAATATATTATTATATAAATATAAAAATTCACCAACGACGTCGCCGAACAACCAGTGGTCAAAAATACAGTATTAACCTATAAAAATTGTATTTACTTGTAAATTTAGTACTAAAATCAATTCTCTATAGTTATCAAAATCATCCAAATTAATATATAAGAAAAGTAATCCAATGATCGTGATTGAAATCATCAAAATTAACATACAAAAATTCATCCTCTCACAGTGATCCATATTAACACATAAGAAACTTGAAATATATTTATATTGCAGAATAAAACAACTTACCCCTTCAAGAATAATACTTCGATCCATGAACCGCTTAGTGGAGCACTTAACCACTAGCGCACTTTTGATCGAAGTCTTCATATCTCTCAAAAACTGAATTGTCACTGACAAGAACAATAAGGATCACCACAATCTGTCATCAATCCGAGATCACAGACGTCACTGGAGAAGCTATACATCAATCTTCTCTGGTGTGATCCTCGATGACCTTTCCAATGTGATAGATCAACAAAGTTCTCCGCCGTGCCTGATCGGGAAAGATCCAAGTGCAATCCCAGGCGTTGTACTCCATTTGGATCTTTTGCAATCTTCTTTGGCAAGATGAGGGACGATATGCCTCTGTTAGTGGTCGTAGATCTTGCGATCTACCCTCACGGCACTCGAGAGCAAGAGAAGGAAAGCATGACTTGTCTTCTCTAACGAGATTGGTAACACCAGTGACGAGAGAGAGAGAGAGGAACATACAAATGGAGAGAGATGGAGAGCTAGATGAGAGAGAGACAAGAGAGAGAAAGAGACTGTTGGAAAAATAGTACGCAGCAAAATTTTAAAATTTTATGTCAGAGTGTTCTTCAAAACACAAGTTTGACATGCTATATACATGAATTAACCAGATCTTACTAACCTTTGAATGCCAAAAAGCTCCTGCAATCAGGGAAGAGAAGTAACGTTTTAGAAGAACCTCAACCAACTGATTTTCTTTGCTATTCTTTATCCACGATCGGAGTGAGTGTGGATTCACACGTACAGCTCTTCCTCTGGGTGACTCTCCTCCCAACCAATTGAGAGAACCCAAAGCTAGTGTTCGTGATTTGTAAACAAGAGCTCTCAGGGAGTTTCAAATTCTCACCAGTAGAGTATCTTTCTTAATCTCTCAATTGATCTGAATAACTTATGTGACTTACTCTCTATTTATAGAGGTTGGGTCTAAGGTCAGTCCTTATCAAATTAGGTCTCAAAAATTCAAATCAAAATCAAATTTGGATTAATATCTGATAAAATCTGTGTGAAAATACGTAATCTTATCCTTCGCACATCGGTAGGCCGAACTTGTCCATCGACAGGCCGAACTGCAGAAAAAATATCTCAACGAATCTTTTATTTTCTACCCGAGATTCTATAGGATAAAGTCTCAGTTTTAATTCAAAAAACCCAATAGAAAAGTTATCTAATTAAAACAACTTTATCTAGATAATCTCTAGAAAAATAAATGAATTCTTAATAATTTTATAAGTTTATCTTTATTTAATTTATTCAAAATTAAATTAAATCAACAGATAAACAAACAAGAATTATCCTATCCTAATAATTCAACAAGTTTATCTTGAATTAATTTTATCACAAAATTAATTCAATCAAAAACAGACATGAATTATCAGATTCTTTCAAATTTTAACCAATCTAATAAATCTGACATAAGTCACCGATTATTGGAAAAACACGACGTATCGTTACAGGATTTTGTGAGCTAACAAAGGGACCAAATGGACCTATATAGTTCAAGCTCCCGATAAGTACGAAACCCAATATCCCAAATATACATTTCATAATTATCAACTCCAACCCTACTCCACTATAAGCTTAGAGCTGCACTCTCAAACTACATAGAATTACAAAGCCCGTATAGCGAAGTCTCCATGACATATTATAGTGTATCGTATCCCGATAAGATTATCCATAATCTACTTAAGGACAAGTTCTGTCTTACCTTCCCAATTATTTTTATCTTATGTTCCATTATCTCACCATTGAAAAACTTACCATCCAAAGACAGTATACCATTCGGTTACACCTATGTATCCAAATGGTTAAGCGCTCCAGTTTTTCAATTATAGGATAACGCATATAAGAGGATATTACTACTCATAAAGAGGAGCTATCAATTCCATATCTATGAATAACAGGTCTACACTATCAAGAGTCATACTTTCAACGTACCAGAATGTATACTACTATTAAGATGTGGGTGTCACCCTTTGGTGCATCAAAATACGCAAGTCAAGACAACGGGCCTACTATTCATATCAGGATTAAGATACAATACAAATGATTGTCTAAAGTGAATCGATTTGCCGAGACAGAATTATTGATCCAAATCAATTCACTTTATATCCCGATCCAACACATCGTCACCTATGATAACGTGCCAATGTTTCTATTCACGGAGTCCTCCTTCGATGGTCAAGACAAACCATCTCCCAATAGGGATATAGACAACATAACAATCTTTACATGAATAAAGTGGCCAACTTATTCCCTCGATTACGGATCTTATAATTTAGACAGTCACCTTAAGAATCATGTCTTCCGCATAATCTGTCCATCATATGCCTAATTCTTAAAGGTTTAGACCGACAGTCTTAGACTATTATTTGCTTAACATATATTCAACAAATATGAACATAAAGAGAACAAGATTTGGTATATAAACAATAAATAAATTCTTTATTAATAAAAATATCTCTAAAAACTTATTACATTTTTACTCCTTAGGGCATACATGTCTAACAATCTCCCACTTGCACTAAGTGAGTAAATATGACAAATCTCGCATCCCCATAGCTTTCACATGCCTCTTGAAGACTCTCTCAGTAAGTGTCTTCATAAATGGATAAGCTAAATTGTCCTCTGATGCGATCTTGCACACCGTGATATGCCCGCCCTCAACGAAGTCCTTTATCACATGATACTTTCGATCAATATCTTACTCTTTTTGTGAAATCTTGGTTCCTTAGTATTAGCTACCGTTGCACTGTTATCACAGTACAGTGATATCGCTTTATCTATACTAGAAACTACCTCAAGATCCCTAAGGAACTTGCGGAGCCACAATGCTTCTTTCGAAGCATCACTAGCTACCATATACTCAGCCTCCATCGTTGAATCCGAAGTGTAATCTTGCTTAGCACTTCTCCAAATGATGGCACCGCCGCCCAGGGTAGATACAAAACCTAAAGTCGATTTCCTAGAATCCAGGCAAGATTGAAAATCCAAGTCAGTATATCCTAGAGGAGTCAAGTCCTCACCCAAATACACAAGCACATACCCTCAAGTCCTTCTCAGGTACTTGAAAATATGCTTTACCGCAACCCAATGGTTCGGTCTTGGATCCGCCTGAAATCGACTTACTATCCCGACTGCATAACTAATATTTGGTCGTATGCAAAGCATGACATACATGAGACTACCCACTACCAAAGCATAAGGTACATTCTTCATGTATTCTCTTTCTTCATAAGACTTTAGAGAGTCTTTCTTAGAAAGAATAATTCCAGACCTAGATGATTGCCCACCTTTCTTGGAATCCTGCATTACAAACCTTCTGAGAATTTTATCTATGTAGCCTGCTTGGGATAAAGTTATTATTTTGTTCTTCCTATCTTGAAAAATCTGGATACCGAGAATAAAATTAACCTTACCCAAGTCCTTCATGTCAAACTGCTTGGTCAACCATAATTTGACCGATGACAATGCCCTAATGTCATTGCCAATTAGCAGAATGTCATCTACATAGAGCAGTAGAAAAACCACCTTCCTATCCTTAATGTGTTTGTAAACACATGGCTCATCATATTTTGTGAGAACCTATAAGTCTTGATAATCTTATGTTCTAAGAACGAGAAGCCTGCTTAAGTCCAGTTTAGCAGTTTACAAACCTTACCTTCTTGATCCTTGATCTTGAACCTGTCTGGCTGTTCCATATAAATGAACTCATCAAGATAGCCATTTAGAAAAGCCGTCTTGACATCCATCTGCCAAATCTCATAGTCGAGAGCGGCAGCTATGGACAAAAGAATCTGGGTTGACTTAAGCATGGCTATAGGCAAAAAGGTTTCCTCATAATTGATTCCTTCCTTTTGCGTATAACCTTTAGCTACTAGTCTAGCCTTAAAGGTTTTGACCTTTCCATCCACTCCTCTTTTCCTCTTGTAGATCCACTTACACCCTATGGCTTTTACCCGTTTGGGAAGATCCACAAGCTCCCAGACCTGATTAGTCTCCATAGACTTCATCTCTGTGTTCATGGCCTCTGTCTAGAGTTTTGAATCAACATCCTCCATAGCCTCTGCGTAAGTATAAGGATCTTTGTCCTGTTCATCCGGTTCAGCCAAAAAGACCTCCCCATTGAACATATACCTCTCAGGTTGACGCCCGACCCTCCCACTACACCAAAACCCCTTAGGTTGTTGTACAGGTTTGTTTGGTTTTTCTACATTGATCGGAATGGTTTCATTTGGAACCTCCAGAGTGATCGAATCACTCCCTAACTCCTTAAGCACCACTTTGCTTCGAGGCTTAAAGTCGTCCATGTAACTCTCCTCAAGGAAAGTTGTATTAGTTGAAACCACAACTTTATTTTCCTTTGGGTTATAGAAATGACCCCCTTTAGTCCCTTTTGGATATCCTACAAACACGCAAACTTTCGAACGTGCTTCCAACTTATTCGCATCCTTAAACATGACATGACTCAAACATTCCTATATGCGAATATGGTTTAAGGATGTCTTCTTGCCCATCTAAGAACCGATTTTGAAGGCACATTGTTCAAAAGATAACATGCGGTTTGTAGTCCATATCCTCAAAAAGATAAAGGCAATGATGAATAACTTATCATAGACCTGATCATGTCCAATAAAGTTCTATTCCTTCTCTCCGCTACGCCATTCTGCTAAGGAGTGCCTGGCGCAGTCAAATGGGATAAAATCTCATTCTCTAATAAGTGTCCTAAGAACTCATCCAAAAGGTATTCTCCACCTCGATCGGATCAAAGTGCCTTTATGGGTCTACTCAATTGCTTTTCCACTTTAGCCTGAAACTCCTTGAACTTGTCAAAAGTTTCGCTTTTGTGGTGTATCAGGTACACATACCTATACCTTAAGTAATTGTCAATGAAACTGACAAAGTACTCATATCCTCCTCGTGCCTGGATGTTCATCGGTCCACAAACATCACTATGCACAAGTTCTAAAACCGCTTCGGCCCTATTGCCCTTAGACCCAAATGGTCTTTTGGTTATTTTACCCTCCAAACAAGATTCACATTGAGGTATAGATTCCACCTTTAAGTGACTTAAAGGTTCATCCCTTACCAACCTTTAAATCATATTCAGGTTAATATGACTAAGGCGAAAATGCCAAAGATAAGTCTTATTAAAGGGAGAAGTTTTAAGTCTTTTAGAGTTATTATTATTCATCTCAGCATTAAGCAGTAAGTCCATCTTAGGTTTAATAAAATATAGATTATTTTGCATCCATCCAGAACAGATAAAAGATTTATTTTTACGAATCACCACTTTATCATTAAAAGAAATCAAATAGGAGTCTTTAAATAAACAAGCTATAGAAATTAAATTCCTTTTAAATTTAGGAACATAAAAACAATCTTGCAAAATCAAATTCCTATAATTATCAAAATAAAGATGGACGTCTCGCACTGCCTCTGCTAAGACCAAGGATCCATCGCCCATCCGAAGCATGAAGTCTTCATGTAGCAGACTTCTCGTTTCTTTGAACCCCTACAGAGAAACATAAACATGATTAGTTGCACCAGAATCTATGACCCAAGTGTCACTGGATTCCTCAACCAAACAAGTTTCTAAATACAGAAGATCACACTTACCTCCTTTGGAAAGGAAGTCCTTGCAATGCTTCTTGATGTGCCTGACCTTTCCACAGAAGAAACACTTAAGCTTCTTTGGGTTCTTCTTATTCTTTTTCTTGCTCTTGGTGCTAGCAGGAATAGAAGACTTATCATTCTTGGCCCGTTCCTTCTTTCCATTCCCAGAGTTGGGATTGGAACCAGAAGCAGCTACCAGGTTAGCCTTTCCACCCGCAGGAGACTCCCTGATCAGTAGTTCAAACTCCTGGAATTGTTTCATTAATTCTGTTAAGGTCATATCCTGCCTATTGCTCAAATTAAATGTAGCTCTAAATAGAATAAATTCCTTTTATAGAGTCTCAAAGATCATAGTCATCTGAGTTTCAGCATCGATGTCGGCTCCATTGGTTTGAGCCTCAGCGAGGTAACTTATGACTAACATCATGTGCTCCTTTACAGATGTCCCCGGCCTCTACTTATAGTTAAGAAGTTTTCGAAGCACCCATTGCCGCTTTGTTATGGCCTGGCCTCCAAGCATATCTTCAAGATTATCCAAGATCTGCTTCGCAGTCTCACAATCCTGATATTGAGTCTACAACACGTTATTCATGCTGGTCATAACATAGCAGCGGGCCTGATCGTTTGCATCTTTCCAGCATATATTTCAACACGCTATCCAAGATCATATGATTGGAATTGCTCATTAATGGAATCTCTCGTAGGCTCGAGAGGACAAGGGGTTGTCAGCATGTATTTCAATTTCTCAAAGGAGAGGATGATTTCCAGGTTCCATTTCCAATCATTATAATTCTCTCTGGTTAATAGGTTTTTGTCAAGTATCGAAGATAAAGAGTTTTTAGACATTTTTAATCTACAAGAAAGAATCATATACCAAACATAAGCAAACATATCATAATAATTTAGCAAGATAACACAATCATGTAAAAACATACAAATGTGTTTATGTGTCAAAACCTTGAAAATATCACAACCTTACAACGATAATTCCCAACTCAGAATTCAACAAGCTCCTAGGGGAGTCATTCCAAATTCAATCAGGAACATGGATCCCCTCTTGATTAATATATGCCATCCAGGACCCGTATGATCTAGCATATATTAATAATCGTTTCTTTGACCATTAATTTTATTAACAGAGCTCCTATGGGAGGTTAATAATAAAATTAACGTGAGTGTATAACCATCGTTTCAATATTTTATCCATGATTTATAATCACCATCTAGGGGTGTACAACCACAAATCATGCTAAAATACCTTATCCTCTCAGAGATCCAATCTGGTACATGATAAAAATCCCTTCCTAGGGGTCAGAACCACCATGTTCTGCCTATGGACCAACGATGGAGGCCTTAGGTCCTCTCTTCGAAAACCTTTTCCCACTCAATCTTTTGAAATCAAGGTTTTATTTAAGATTATGCATGAACAATTTTAATATGAGCGGCACTCCCTATTCTATATGACATGTTATCAATATACATGGCAAATCATATTATAATTCAGACAAGCAAAGCTACAAGCAAAATAATAATAACCATAATATTATGGTTCCACCCTTTAGAATAGAAATCAGAGATTACAAGAGAATAATCGAAACATATTATTGATTCTTCATCCTTGAATCCTCAAGTTGTACCCTTCTTCATATAATGCCCATCTTCAATTCTTCAATCCTGTATGAATCGAATACTTCATATTTTTGGTCATATCCAAATTTAATGTTTTTCAAAATTGTCCCAAAAATAAAATTAAAACTGCAATGGAAAAACTGCACATTTTATGGAAATTTTTCAGCTCTTGGTCGACAAGCCGATCTAGGTGATCAGCCTGCCAGTCACGACCCATCGGCCTGCCGACTCATGAAGGATCAGCCTACTGAACCAAAAGTTCATCCTACTGCCAGAGCCTCTTGATGTTTGCCCCGTTGTCGGCCTATCGAATCTCACGTCTTGCCTGCCGATCTGCGACCATCGGCCTACCGAACTGGAAGGTTTGGCATGCCGACCGAGCAAGAATCACCCATTCTAGAAAATACAATTTTTGATGCAATTCATCAATTTTATTTTCAACAATTCAAAAATATAAAATTAGAGATTTAGGAAATACCTAGGAGCATCATCATCAATCTTTTAGATACGCCTTCTTGATCCGTCTTCTCTGAATAATTATTTAATTACAAATTCTTATAAATTTAAAAATAAATAAAAATTCCTAGACGGATATGATAGTCTACCATCTAATTATATGAAAAACCTAGATACATATTCTAACCTCTAAGGAACCATAACCGGTATAAATTAATTAATTAATAATTAATTAAATAATAATTTAATCAACCATAATTAATTAATGAACATTCACCACATAATCCATGATAATATATATAATATATAGAAACTTAGAGTGCCAACTCTCTATAAAATTAAATTCAAGCATAGGAGAAATTAATATCACAAAATTTATACATATAACATGATCACAAACTCGTAAATTTATGTAAAAACCATAGCTCTGATGCCAATTGTTGAAAACATAGTATGTAGTGGAATTTTTAAAATTTTTATATCAGAGTATTTTTCAAAACACAAGTTTGACATGCTATATGCAAAAATTAACCAGATCTTACTAACCTCTATGTGCCGAAAAGCTCTCGCAATCTGTGAAGAGAAGTAACGTTTCAGAAGAGCCTCAACTAACTGGTCTTCTTTGCTATTCTCTATCTATGATCGGAGTAAGTGTGAGCTCACACGTTCAGCTCTTCCACCAGGTGACTCTCCTTCCAACCAATTGAGAGAACCCAAAGCAAATGTTCATGATTTGTGAACAAGAGTTCTCAATGAGTTTTTAGATACTCACCAATAGAGTGCCACTCTTAATCTCTCAATTGATCTAAATAACTTTTGTGACTTACTCCTTATTTATAGGGATTAGGTTTAGGGTCAGTTCTTATCAGATTAGGTTTCAAAAATTTGAATCAGAATCAAATTCGGATCAATATCTTATAAGATCCACGTAAAAACACATGATCTTATCCTTCGCTCATCGGCAGGCCAAACTTGAGGATCGGCATGCCAAACTGCCGATTAAAATCTCAAAGAATATTTTATTTTCCACCCAAGATTCTATAGGATAAAGTCTCAATTTTAATTCAAATAACCCAATAGAAAAGTTATCTCAGTTTTAATTCAAATAACCCAATAGAAAAGTTATCTGATTAAAACAATTTTATTTAGATAGTCTCAAAGAAAATAAATGAATTCCTAATAATTCTACAAGTTTATCTTGATCTAATTTATTCAAAATTAAATCAACCGATAAATAGACAAGAATTATCTGATCACAATAATTCAACAAGTTTATCTTGAATTAATTTTATCACAAAATTAATTTAACCGATAAACATACATGAATTATTTGATTCTTTCAAATTTTTACCAATCTAATAAATTTGACATAAGTCATCAATTATTGGAAAAGAACGCCATATCATTACAGGATTTTGTGAACTAGCAAAGGGGACCAAATTGACCTATATAGTTCAAGCTCCTGATAATTATGAAACCCAATATCCCAGATATACATTTTATAATTATCAACTCTAACACTACTCCACTAAAAGCTTGAAGCTGCACTTTTGAACTACATAGAATTACAAAGCCCGTATAGCTAAGTCTCCATGACATATCATAGTGTATCGTATCCCCATATGATTATCCATAATCGGCTTAAGGACAAGTTCTGTCTTACCTTCCTAATTATTTTTATCTTACGTTCCATTATCTCACCATTGGAAAACTTACCATCCAAAGATAGTATACCATTAGGTTACACCTATGTACCTAAATGATTGAGTGCTCCAGTTTTCCAATTGCAGGATAATGCATATAAGAGGATATCACTACTCCTAAAGAGGAGATATGGATTCTATATTTATAAATAACAGGTCTACGCTATCAAGAGTTATGCCTCCAACATATCGACATGCATACCACTATTAAGATGTGGGTGTCACCCTTTGGTATATCAAAAGACACAAGTCAAGACAACGAGTCCACTATTCATCTCAGGATTCAGATACAATACAAATGATTGTCTAAAGTGAATCGATTTGCCGAGACAGAATTATTAATCCAAATCAATTCACTTTATGTCCCGATCTAACATATCGTCACCTATGACAATATGCCAATGCTTCTATTCAGGGAGTCTACCTCCGATGGCCAAGGCAAACCATCTCCCAATTGGGATATAGACAATATAACAATCTTTACATGAATAAAGAGCCCAACTTTATTCCCTCGATTGCAGATCTTATGATTTAGACCATCACCTTAAGAATAATGTCTTCTGAATAATCTGTCCATCATATGCCCAATTCTTAAGGTTTAGACAGACAGTTTCAGACTATTGTTTGCTTAACATACATTCAACAAATATGAACGTAAAGAGGACAAGATTTGGTATATCAACAATAAATAAATTCTTTATTGTTAAAAATATCTCCAAAAACTTATTACATTTTTACTCCTTAGGGCTTGCATGTCTAACACCTAGAAGCACCATCATCAATCTTCTAGATTCACCTTCTAGATCTGTCTTCTCTGAATAATTATTTTAATTATAAAATTCTTACAAATTTAAAATAAATAATAATTCCTAGACGAAGATGATAGATCGCCATCTAATTATATGAAAAACCTAGATACACATTCTAACCTCTAAGGAACCATAATCGGTATAAATTAATAAATAAATAAATAATTAAATAACCATTTAATCAACCATAATTAATTAATGAACATTCACCACATAATCCATGACAACATATAAAATTATATAGAAGCCTATAGTGCTAACTCTCTATAAAGTTAAATTTAAGCATAGGAGAGAATAAGATCACAAAATTTATACATATAGTATGATCACAAATTCGTAAATTTATGTAAAAAACATGGCTCTGATACCAATTGTTGGAAAAATAGTACGCAGTAGAATTTTAAAATTTTATATCAGAGTATTTTTCAAAACACAAGTTTGACATGCTATATGCATGAATTAACCAGATCTTACTAACCTTTGAATGCCGAAAAGCTCCTGCAATTAGTGAAGAGAAGTAACATTCAAGAAGGACCTTAACCAACTGGTCTTCTTTGCTATTCTCTATCCACGATCGGAGTGAGTGTGGCCTCACACGTATAACTCTTCTTTTGGGTGACTCTCCTTCCAACCAATTGAGAGAACCTAAAGCTAGTGTTCGTGATTTGTGAACAAGAGCTCTCAGGGAGTTTCAAATTCTGACCAGCTGAGTATCTCTTTTAATCTCTCAATTGAATTGAATAACCTATGCGACTTACTATGTATTTGTAAAGGCTCGGTCTAGGGTCAGTCTTTATCAGATTAGGTCTCAAAAATTTGAATCAGAATCAAATTTAGATCAATATCTGATAAAATCTGCGTGAAAATGCGTAATCTTATCCTTCGCACATCAGCAGGCTAAACTGCCTAATCGGTAGGCCAAACTTGTCCATCGGTAGGCCGAACTTGAAGATAGGCATGCCAAACTGCAAAAAAATATCTCAGCGAATCTTTTATTTTCCACCTGAGATTCTATAGGATAAAGTCTCAGTTTTAATTCAAATAACCCAATAGAAAAGTTATCTAATTAAAACAACTTTATCTAGATAATCTCTAGAAAAATAAATGAATTCCTAATAATTCTACAAGTTTATCTTGATTTAATTTATTCAAAATTAAATCAATCGATAAACATACAAGAATTATTCGATCCCAATAATTCAACAAGTTTATCTTAAATTAAAATTAATTCAATCGATAAACAGACATGAATTATCTGATTCTTTCAAATTTTAACCAATCTAATAAATCTGACATAAGTTACCAATTATTGAAAAAGCACGCCGTATCGTTACAGGATTTTGTGAGCTAGCAAAGGGGACCAAATGGACCTATATAGTTCAAGCTCCTGATAATTACAAAACCCAATATCCTAGATATACATTTCATAATTATCAACTCCAACGCTACTCTACTAAAAGCTTGGAGCTGCACTCTTGAACTACATAACTCTACTAACAGGTCTATGTTATCAAGAGTCATGCCTCCAACGTACCGGCATGCATACCACTATTAAGATGTGGGTGTCACTCTTTGGTATATCAAAATACACAAGTCAAGACAACGGACCCACTATTCATCTCAGGATTAAGATACAATACAAACGATTGTCTAAAGTGAATCGATTTGCCAACATAGAATTATTAATCCAAATCAATTCACTTTATTCCTGATCCAACACACCGTCACCTATGACAATGTGTCAATGTTTCTATTCATAGAGTCCTCCTTCGATGGTCAAGACAAACTATCTCCCAATAGGGATATAGACAACATAACAATCTTTACATGAATAAAGTGCCTAACTTTATACCCTCGATTGTGGATCTTATAATTTAGACCGTCACCTTAAGAATCGTGTCTTTTGCATAATCTGTCCATTATATGCCCAATTCTTAAACGTTTAGACCGACTGTCTCAGAGTATTGTTTGCTTAACATACATTCAACAAATATGAACGTAAAGAGGACAAGATTTGGTATATAAACAACAAATAAATTCTTTATTGATAAAAATGTCTCCAAAAACTTATTACATTTTTACTCCTTAGGGCATACATGTCTAACAGAGACGTGGGGGTAGAGAGAAACCAAATAGGGAAGAGAGGAGAAGAAATAAGAAAAAATATTTTAGATCTAAAAATAGGACCAATAAACGAAGGAGATGATCCTATCCATTAAAAGTTATTGTTGATGCTTACCAAAGTGCGGCAGCGGATCAACACCACGTGTGGTTGCGCATGGTGGACGGACGGCTCTTCCTTGCTTGTCTCTACCTACTGCGGGCGAACCTATAGTAAGAGGAGGGACACTTCAGAGGTAAGGAGGAAACCGGTTAAGTACCAAACAAGGGCTCTCCGACGCTCAAGGTAGGTGCTACTCGATAGAGAATGAATCTAGTTAGTTAGGAAAGAGCACGCTTGCCTGAGCTTAGGGCTGGCAATAAACGTGTTCGTATTGTGTTCGTGTCAACACGTTTACAACACGACACGTCTAGGCCAAACACGAACACGACACGATTAATAAACACGCTAAAGATACAAACATGAACACGACCAGCTTATAACACGTGTAAAACGACACGACATGATTAACACGATTACTATTTGTACTCGCGTGCATAAAATGACATAACACAATTACTATTTGTATTTTCGTGTTCATACCAACACATTTATAATACACAACATGATTAAATTGCTTAATATTTATTTTTTTACTATATAATTTTATATTTTTTTTATAAAGAGCCCAATCTTCTGAAGAGCTCAATTTGAAGAACAGTTATTTTAAAATCATTTGGCTTCATTGGCAACCAAGACCGAGTATAACAAAAAGGGGAGCTCGTCCTTATATAGAGAAGAGTTATGAGAGGATTCTACTTTCCTTTTGATGTGGGACTTTTGTGCTGCAGTTCAAATGAGTAAAAGAACCATAATAAATAAAAAAAAGGAGCTCATTTAACACTGGATGCTTATCCAGTGTGGCGGTGACAAAAGCAACAACATACCCTTCAAGTGCAAGGTTCGAATCCTTGCACCTGCAAATCCCGTTTTTTTTTTTGTTTTAAGCTTTTTTTTTTGTTTTAAGCTTATATTATTTAATATATAAATATATATTTCTTGATTGATTTTATTGATATTTTAGTGGAAACATAGGTCTAAAATTGGGGTATTTTTTGTATAATTGTATTTTTAATATAATCACTTAACTTAAAAAAGGTTTTTTTTTAATTGGCTTTAATTAAAAATAAATTTAAAATTAAGGTTATATATCCTAGGTATATATTCTAATAATAATTAATAGAAAGAATGGTTTATAAAGTTATAAAACACATCTTAAACTTAATTAATTAGTTTCAACAACCTATTAGTTTTGATTACAAATTTTATATTCTATATTTTCTTATATTTTATTTTAATAAATATACTTGAAATATATTTCTTTTACTAAATACTATAGTTATTAAATGTGCTATAAACGTGCGGGTCGTGTCGTGTCGTGTCATATTGACACGTTTATTGCACGTTTAATTAAGCGTGTTAAAGCATGTTAAATGTGTTAGCACGAATCCAACACATTTATTTTTGTGTTATTCGTGCCAACCCATTTATGGCCTAATTAATATACATGCATTCCAAACCCATTTATATTGTGTCATTTTTGTATCATGTCATCGTGCTGTGTCTGAAATTGCTGGCTCTACTTTGTTGTAATAAATGCTCTTTATTTATAGGTTGCCACTTGAACTGGGTGTTAGGTGGGTTTTGCCCACGACTCATGTGTCACATCAAGGCCTGTCGATGGCAAGGGACAAGTGTCATGACCCATGCCAGTAGATAAGTCTCCATTTGACGATGGGATGTTTGCCATCTATAGGCCATTGATGGTGAATAGTACCCTGCTTGCAAGTTATGGAAATCCGACATGAGCTACTGTCCGATTCGAGGAGGCGTTCATTCATGCGTGCAGCCCAAAGGGCCTTAAAAAGCTCTGTGGGTAGATGATCCAAGCTTAATAGGGATGGTTATATGCTCCTATTAGCTCTTGTCGAGCAAGTTTGTCGACCATTGGGAATAGGACTCCTCGGCGATTGCCCCAAGCTCATCCCCAACAATAGCCCCCCAGTTCATCCGGTCAGTGCTTAGTCGAGTAGACTATGTTGAGAGGGTGAGATCAGCTCAGAATGAAGCTCAAGTGCCATCCCGAGGTAACAAAAGATAAAAGGCCACACAATGGAGCTCAGGGGGACACGTGTCGACATGTGATTGGTTGTTTTCTTGACGAGCAAAATCATTGTGCCTCTTCATTTTTTGTGCCCAAGTTTTACGCCTAAAACGGTTATAAGTAGGGCTTTATTCCTTGTTATTTCACATTCCGAGCCATAGTTAGCAACTCGAGGACTTCATTTCTAGAGCTTCCATGAGCCAATCAGGTAATTTTCCTAAGCAATGTGCTTAAAAAATGAGTGACCTTTCTGACTCCAAGAACATAGATATTTCTTGGTTGGATAGCAGCACCGAGACTGAGAAGTCGGCCTCTGTAGAGGTTGACATTTAGGGACCATCTTTGGGGCTCGACGGAGCAGGTCAGCTAGCTGAAATTTTGAGGCTTGAAGCCAGGGCGGTATCTGAGCAAGAGTTTTTCGACTTGTTGGACGGGAGACGCTCGGTGAGACCATGCAGGGGCAAGGATCCCTACATTGGTGCTGCCACCGCTGGCACGTCCCGAGTTATTGCCCAAGAGTGTGTCGATCTAGAGGCAGTTGTCGACGTGCCAGCACCTCCGGTTGAAGCAGCAGGGTCCCGGTCCAGGTCGTAGGTAAGGTGACCATGGAGATCTCCAACAAGGATTGGCTAGCCAAGGAAGTAGAGCCCAAGGAGAGTGCCGCTGAGGATGACGAGGACGTCAAAAAACTCGTTGTCACTAGAGTCTGAGGAGTTACTACTTACTAGATATCTTGGCCCGACCAAACGCCTGTAGCGGGATATTCAAGCAAGATAACAGACCTCCAGCTCGAGGACCTATGGCGAGAGTTCAGCATCCCAGATGATGTCAACCTCATCGTACCCAGGGAGGACAATTCACCTTTGACCTCGCCTGAAGGCTACATAACATTGTGCGACGAGTTTCTTAAGGCAAGGCTACACTTGCCATTTCACCCTTTCCTTCACTGGGCACTCAACGAGCTGAATGTCTGCCTGCCTAGCTCAACCCGAATAACTACAGGTCCATGATCAGGATGTACGTGCTATGGAGGTACCATCGGGGTACTGAGATGCCGTGGGAGGCCTTCAAGCAGGTGTATAAGATGAAGAGGCTCCCATAGCAGTCTGGCTAGTACTACTTTACTGGCCTTAAGAAGGACTTCATCCTAGACAACCCTGACTCAGACAAACTTTAGAAGTTTGAGTGGTTCTTCATCAAGGGAAACTATCTAGCTCGGGTTTGTTAAGTTGTGCCCGAGGACCAGCACATTTCAAGGATGTTCAAGCAGGGGCATGTTTGGTCAAAGAGACAGTGGGCGTTGGGCGACATTATCAGAGAAGTGGAGGACTTGTACGCTATGCTAGAATCTACTCGGCAGCAGTCTTTCCTGCTCAAGAAGGAGAACCTTTCCTGTCATGGCTAGTTTGAGGAGTCCAATAGAATCAATCCCCCTTCCAACATCCAATCTACCTGGTCGGCTAGGCAGGTAACAATGGAGAGGTTGGGCGCTGTGGACATTATGGGGCCGAGCACCATCAGATCTGGGTGGTCGACGAGGGAGCCATCATCATCTAGTTTTGAGGACTCGTCAAGTGGCTCCTTTAATGTGAGGCCACTCATAGTAGACGAGGATCTCGAGGACATGATCTAGCAACTCTACCTATCAGGCCAGCTCTGGATCAACAGTGAGCTCTGAGTGCTTTTTTTTGGTAGCCGAGTTCACCTTAACTTGTCTCACTCTTGCCTTTTGCTATAGATATGTCTTCCCGATAGGCTTCCCGAGAAGAGAGGCAAAAGATGATGGAGAATCTTTACCGATCAGAGGGTAAGGGCGTTTTAGGGTCTAAGAGGAAGAGGACACCAAGACCAGAAGAGCCTCCGAGGTTCGAGCAACTGCCTCAAATCAAACAGCCTCCCAAACCAGTTCAAGTTGCTCCCCCTCCTCGCCGACAAGAGTAGGGACTTCTTCCGGCTTGTCCCAGCCTCCCACTATCACAACCGCTGTACCACTACCCTCGGCTGATCCTCCAAGGAGGTGTCAAAATACCTGGTGCCTTATCCTTGATAACGTTGCCGAGGACATTCCTAGGGAGTCATTTTTGGAAAATCTCTGAGGAGAGAACTATAACGGCTTGTTTTGCGCTGCCTTTCGTTCCCCCTCCAAGGTAAGTAAAACTTTTATCCCGGGCTCCTTTTAACTTGTTCCACGTGCTCTAACCTTCATCTTTGTAGGACTGTGCATTTTTGGAGCTGGCGTATATGGCTAGGCAGAAGAAGCTTGGCCTTGAGAAGGAGAAGCACAACAAGACCACGTTCGAAAAGGAGCTCATGTCTAAGAACATCGAGCTTGATCAAATCAAGGAGTCTTTTTCTCGGGCTAAAGACAAGGCCAAGAAGGCGAGGGAAGAGGCCGATAAGTTGAGAGAAGAGGCCAAGCAGGTAAAGGCGGCAGCCAAAAGTGCAAGAAATGAGGCTGACCAGTCTCAAAAGGAGATCAATCACCTGAGGGCCCAACTGTGAGCCTCCCATGCCGAGTAGCAGCGCTTCCTAAGGGAAGCATTGCCCGTAGAGGAGTTCAAGTTGTCCGTGGAGTATGCAGATAACTACTACCTTGGGATGACCGACCTATGGGACCATATTCTAGAGTAGCATCCTGAGGCAATGGGCTTCGACTGGTCACTCATCATCGAGCTGGAGCCACAAGACGATGTGCAGCAAGCCACCCTGGAAGAGGTGGTCGAGGTGGACGGCGAGGATAGGGATGATGAGAACAACAATGCTGGGGATGGGGCCTAGGCTTGAACTTTTTGTTCTTTTTTCCTTTTTGTGATTCTCCATCTAGGCTCAGGAGGCGCCTGGTTACTTGTACCTCTCCACAACTTTCAATTAATAGAATTTTTATTTCTTTTCCAAGTGTATTGCTTCTCGGATATGAAATGTTAGTTCCATTTTTAGGTTCAATGCTTCTTGGGAATCCTGAGTTAAGAGCTTCTCAAGAATGAAGTTTGGACTTCATTTCTTCGAGTTAGATGTTTCTTAGGAAAAAATTAAGTTAAGAATTCTTCCAAGTTGAATGTTCCTCAGGAGCAAAAATTCTTGAAAATGAATTCCGATCGTGTGTCTTCTCAATTCTATTTTCACAGAGTTAAGCATTTCTCAGAAATGAAATGTCTTACTTTTTCAAGTTGAATCTTCATAGGGAACAGATTTTCTTGGAAATGGATGATTTACGTTCACTAAGTTCAACCGAGCAGGGAAGGTTTGTTTCTTGGTCGGGTAGAGCACAACGGCATGTGGTATCTTGTCGCCCCCTTTAGACTTGTTTAAGTTTATTTTAACTTTTACAAGTCTAACATTGGTCTGGAGTTATGTTCGCTAGGTCATTGCCATGCTAGGGCACCCTTGTCTGGGTAGTCTGCACGGCAACAGACTATTGGTTGGTACCATGCCAACCAGCCCCTAAGTCTGGTTAGTCAGGATGACTCTCCCTCTTCAGGATTTGTTGTCGAGTCCCCCAAACCAGAGTTACGGCCCCCCTTTCTGAGAGTTGTATTTTCCTTAACATATATTGCTCAGTGAAATCGTGTAGAATTTAGAATTTTCATTGATATTTCTTTACATTCCTGCCCTATTTGGTAGGTCTAGTTAAGAATGTGGCTAGATATCAGAAAAAGTTTCTAGCTCTAGTTAGCAAAAGAATTTCTTCAGAAGCTCGGTGTTCCAAGGATGACTAAGCAAGTTGCCTTCCATGTCGAATCGCTTGTAGGTGCCTGGATGAACAATTTCAGCCACTCTGTATGGTCCGTCTCACTTCGGGCTGAAGGACCCCAGCCCGAGGTATTGAATAGTGACCTTTTTAACACTAAGTCACCAACTTTGAAACTCCTTGGTTGGACCCGCTTGTTGTAATACCTAGCAAGAACTTCGTTCCAAGCTGCGATACGGATGGTAGCGCGGTTCCTTTTTTCCTCGAGTAGTTCAAGCTTGAACATCATGATCTCAATGTTTCAAATTTTGTCGTATTGTTTGACCTTCAAGCTCGGCAATCCAACTTTTGCCTAGATGACTGCCTTGGCCCCATAGACAAGGGACAATGGAGTCTCCCTGGTGGCTGTCCGGGTTGTTGTTTGGTACGCCCAGACACCTTCAGAAGCTCATCAATTCACGCACCTTTGAGGTCCTTGAGTTTTTCTTCAGGTAGTCTTGATGCCGAGCTGCTCACACAGGAAAAGGAGACCTGAATATTCAAACAGCTTAGCGTTGTCGGTCACAATGCTGCGTGGGATTCCAAACTGACAAATGATGTTTTTCCATATAAAGTTGGTGCATTTGGCCTCGGTCATGTTGGTGCACGGCTTGACTTCCACCCACTTCGTAAGGTAGTCGATGGCCACTATGTTAGACATGTATGCCCCAAGGAGTAAAAATGTAATATGTTTTTGGAGACATTTTTATCAATAAAGAATTTATTCATTTATATATATACCAAATCTTGTCCTCTTTACGTTCATATTTGTTGAATGTATGATAAGCAAACAGTAGTCTGAGACTGTTAGTCTAAACCTTAAGAATTGGGCATATGATGGACTGATTATGTAGGAGACACGATTCTTAAGATGACGGTCTAAAACATATGATCTGCAATCGAGGGAATAAAGTTGGGCGCTTTATTCATGTAAAGATTGTTATGTTGTCTATATCCCTTTTTGGGAGATGGTTTGTCTTGACCATCAGAGTTGGACTCCGTGAATAGAAACATTGGCACGTTGTCATAGGTGACGATGTGTTGGATCAGGACCTAAAGTAAATTGATTTGGCAAATCGATTCACTTTAGACAATCATTTGTATTGTATCTTAATCCTGAGATGAATAGTGGGCCCGTTGTCTCAACTTGTGTCTTTTGATGTACCAAAGGGTGACACCCACATCTCAATAGTAGTATGCATGCCGGTACGTTGGAGGCATGACTCATGATAGCGTAGACTTGTTATTCATAGATATGGAATCCATAACTCCTCTTTAGGAGTAATGATATCTTCTTATATGCGTTGTCCTGTAATTGGAAAACTAGAGCGCTCAACCATTTGGATACATAGGTGTAAAACCGAATGGTATACTATCTTTGGATAGTAAGTTTTCTGATGGTGAGATAATAGAACGTAAGATAAATATAATCAGGAAGGTAAGACAGAACATGTCCTTAAGCTGATTATGGATTATCATATGGGGATACGATACACTTAGATATGTCATGGAGACTTAGCTATACGAGCTTCGTAATTCTATAAAGTTTGAGAGTGCAGCTCCAAGCTTTTAGTGGAGTAGCGTTGAAGTTGATAATTGTGAAATGTATATCTAGGATATTGGGTTTCATAATTATCGTGAGCTTGAACTTTATAGGTCCATTTTGGTCCCCTTTGCTAGCTCACAAAATCCTGTAATGACACAGCATGCTTTTTCAATAATTGGTGACTTATGTCGGATTTATCAAATTGGTTTAAAATTTGTAAGAATCAAATAATTCATGTCTGTTTATCAGTTGAATTAATTTTGTAAGAAATTAATTTAAGATAAACTTGTTGAATTATTAGGATCGGATAATTCTTGTCTATTTATCAGTTGATTTAATTTTGGACAAATTAGATCAAGATAAACTTGTAGAATTATTGTGAATTAATTTATTTTCTTAGAGATTATCTTGATAAAGTTTGTTTTGATAAGATAACTTTCTATTGGGTTATTTGAATCAAAACTGAGACTTTATCCTATAGAATCTCGGGTAGAAAATAAAAGATTCGCGGAGGTATTTACGGGGGAGTTTGGCCTGCCAAATGACGTGTTCGGCCTGTCGACGGGGCCTGTTCGGCTTGTCGATCAGCGAGTGATAAGATTACGCATTTTCACATGGATCTTATCAGATATTGATCTGAACTTGATTCTGTTTTGAGTTTTTGAGACCTACTCTGATAAGGACTGACCCTAGGACCAATTGCTATATAAAGGGAGTGAGTCTCATGATTTACTTAGATTAATTGAGAAATTAAGAGTGATACTCTTCTGGTGAGCATCTAATAACTCCCTGAGAGCTTTTGTTCACAAATCACAAAAACTAGCTTTGGGTTCTCTCTATTGGTTGGAAGGAGAGTCACCGGTGGAAGAGCTGAACATGTGAGCCCACACTCAATCCAGTTGTGGATAAAGAATAGCAAAGAAGATCAGTTGGTTGAGGCTCGTCTGGAACGTTACTTCTCTACACAGGTTGCGGAGGTTCTTTGGCACACAAAGGTTAGTAAGATCTGTCTAATTTATACATATAGCATGTCAAACTTGTGTTTTGGAAATTACTCTGATGAAAAAATTTTTAAATTCCGTTGCGTACTGTTTTTCCAACAATTGGTATTAGAGACATGCTTTTTACATAAATTTGCAAGTTTGTGATCATGTTATATGCATAAATTTTGTGATCTTAATCTCTCCTATGCTTGAATTGAATTTTATAGAGAGATGGCACTCTAGGTTTCTATATAATTATATGTTGTCTTGGATTATGTGGTGAATGATTATTAATTAATTATGGTTGATTAAATTGTTGTTTAATTATTTATTAATTAATTAATACCGGTTATGGTTCCTTAGAGGTTAGAATATGTATCTAGGTTTTTCATGTAATTAGATGGCAGACTATCATCTCCATCTAGGAATTGTTATTTAATTTCAAATTTTGTAATTAAATAATTATTCGGAGAAGACGGATCTAGAAGAATGATGATGCACTCCCAAGTATTTCCTGAGTCTCTAATTTTATGTTTTTCAATTGTTGAAAATAAAATTGATGAATTGCATTGAAATTGTATTTTCTGGAATAAGGTATTTCTGCTTGATCGGCATGCCGGGCATCATAGTTTGGCAAGCCGATGGTCACAGATCGGCAGGTCGGACGTGTGGTCCGGTAGGCCGTCTGTGGGGCAAAAATTGGCTGGCTTTGCCGACTAGCCAAACTTGCAGTTCGGCAGGCCGAACCTTCATGGGTCGAAAAGCCGATCCATATGATCGGCAGGCCGGTGACGCTTGACCGCCAGGCTGATCACTTAGATCGGACTGCCGACTGAGAGATGGAAAAAGTTTCTAGAAAAGGTGCAATTTTCAAGTGCAGTTTTAATTTTATTTTTGAGACAATTCTGAGAAACATTACATTTGGATATGACCGGAAATATGAAGTATTTGATTCATACGGGATTGAAGACTTGAAGATGGAATTATGTGAAGAAGGATACAACTTGAGGATTCAAGGATGAAGAATCAATAGATGTCTCGATTATTCTCTTGTAATCTTAGTTTTCTATTCTCTAGGGTGGAACCATAATCTTACGGTTATTATTATTTTGCTTATAGCTTTGCTTGATTGCTTTGCTTGTCTGCATTATAATATGATTTGCCATGTATATTGATAACATGTCATATAGAATAGGAAGTGTCGCTCATATTAAAATTGTTCATACATAATTTTAAAATAAAACCTTGAGTTTAAAAGATTGAGTGGGAGAAGGTTTTCGAAGAGAGAACCTAAGGCCTCTACATTGGTCCATAGGAAGAACATGGTGGTCCCGACCCCTAGGAAGGGATTTCTATCATGTACCAGATTGGATCTTTGAAAGGATAAGGTATTTTAGTATGATTTATGGTTGCACACCCCTAGGTAGTGATTATAAATTAGGATAAAATATTGAAATGATGGTTACACACTCACGTTAATTTTATTATTAACCTCTCCTAGGAGCTCTGTTAATAAAATTAATGGCTAAAAAAATGATTATTAATATATGCTGGATCATACGGGTCCTGGATGGCGTATATCATACGGGTCCTGGATGGCGTATATTAATAGGAGGGGATCCGTGTTCCTGATTGAATTTGGCATGATTCCCCTAGGAGCTTGTTAAATTCTGAGTTGGGAATTATCGTTGTAAGGTTGTGATATTTTCAAGGTTTTGACACATAAACACATTTGTATGATTTTACATGATTGTGTTATCTTACTAAATTATTATTATATGTTTGCTTATGTTTGGTATATGATTCTTTATTGTAGATTGAAAATGTCTGAAAACACTTTATCATCGATACTTGACAAAAACCAATCAATCGGTGAGAATTATAATGATTGGAAACGGAACTTGGATATCGTCCTGTCCTTTGAGAAACTGAAATATGTACTGACAACCCCTTGTCCTCCTGAGCCTACGGGAGACTCAAGTAATGAGCAATTCCAAGTGTACGATTGCTGGAAAGATGCTAATGATCAGGCCCGCTGCTATGTTATGGCCAGCATGAACAACATGCTACAGGCTCAACATCAGGATTATGAGACTGCGAAGCAAATCTTGGATAATCTTGAGGATATGTTTGGAGGCTAGGCCATAACAAAGCAGCAAGGGGAGCTTCGAAAACTTCTAAACTATAGACAAAGGCCGGGAACATCTATAAAGGAGCACATGATGTTGGTCACGGGTTATCTCACTGATGCTCAAACCAATGGAGCCGACATCGATGCTGAAACTTAGATGACTATGGTCTTTGAGACTCTATCTAAGGAATTTGTTCCGTTTAGAGCTACTTTTAATTTAAGCAATAGACGAGATATGACCTTAACAGAACTGATGAAACAGTTACAGGAGTTTGAACTGCTGATCAGGGAGTCTCCTGTTGGTGGAGAGGCCAATATGGTAGCTGCTTCTGGTTCCAATCCTAAATCAGGGAATGGAAAGAAACAACTGGCCAAGAACGGGAAGTCTTCTATTCCTGCTACTATCAAGAGCAAGAAGAAGAAGAAGAAGAAGCCGAAGAAGCTTAAGTGCTTCTTCTGGGGAAAGGTCGGGCATATTAAGAAGCATTGCAAGGACTTCCTTTCCAAAGGAGGTAAGTGTGATCTTCTATATTTAGAAACTTGTTTGGTTGAGGAATTTAGTGACATCTGGGTCATAGATTCCGGTGCAACTAATCATGTTTGTGTTTCTCTGTAGGGGTTCAAAGAAACGAGAAGTCTGCTACATGAAGACTTCACGCTTCGGATGGGCAATGGATCCTTGGTCTTAGCGGAAGCAGTGGGAGAAGTCCATCTTTACTTTGATAATTATAGGAATTTAATTTTGCAAGATTGTTTTTATGTTCCTAAATTTAAAAGGAATTTAATTTCTGTATCTTGTTTATTTAAAGACTCCTACGTGGTATCTTTTAATGAAAAAGTGGTGATTCATAAAAATAAATCTTTTATCTGTTCTAGATGGATGCAAAATAATCTATATTTTATCAAACCTAAGATAGACTTATTGCTTAATGCTCAGATAAATGATAATGACTCTAAAAGACTTAAAACTTCTCACTCTAATAAGACTTATCTTTGGCATTTGCACCTTGGTCATATTAACTTGAATAAGATTCAAAGGTTGGAAAGGGATGGACCTTTAAGTCACTTAAAGGTGGAATCTATACCTCAATGTGAATCTTGTTTGGAGGGTAAAATGACCAAAAAACCATTCGGGTCTAAGGGCAATAGGGCCGAAGGGGTTCTAGAACTTGTGCATAGTGATGTTTGCGGACCGATGAACATCCGGGCACGAGGAGGGTATGAGTACTTCGTCACTTTTATTGACGACTACTCAAGATATGGGTATGTGTACCTAATGAACCACAAAAGCGAAACTTTTGACATGTTCATGGAGTTTTGGGCTGAAGTGGAAAAGCAATTTGGTAGACCCATAAAGGCACTTTGGTCTGATCGAGGTGGGGAATACCTTTCTGATGAGTTCTTGGAACACTTGTTAGAGAATGGGATTTTATCCCATTTGACTACGCCGGGCACTCCGCAGCAGAATGGCGTAGCGGAGAGAAAGAATAGTACTTTGTTAGTCATGATTAGGTCCACGATGAGTTATTCATCATTTCCTTTATCCTTTTGGGGATATGCACTACAAACCGCATGTTATCTTTTGAACAATGTGCCTTCAAAATTGGTCCCTAAAACTCCTCACGAGTTGTGGACGAGTAGGAAGACATCCTTAAACCATATTCGCATATGGGATGTCTAGCTCATATCCTGTTTAAGGATCCGAATAAGTTGGAAGCACGTTTGAAAGTTTGTGGGTTTGTAGGATATCCAAAAGGGACTAAAGGGGGTTATTTTTATAACCCAAAGGAAAATAAAGTCGTGGTTTCAACTAATGCAACTTTCCTTGAGGAGAGTTACATGGACAACTTTAAACCTCGAAGCAAAGTGGTGCTTAAGGAGTTAAGGAGTGATCAAATCACTCCAGAGGTTCTAAACGAAACCATTTCGATCGATGTTGAAAAACCAAACAAACCTGAACAACAACCTCAGGGGCTTCGGCGTAGTGGGAGCATCGGGCATCAACCTGAAAGGTATATGTTCAATGGGGAAGTCTTCTTGGCTGAATCGGATGAACATGACAGGGATCCTTATACTTACGCAGAGGCTATGGAGGATGTTGATTCTAGACTCTGGATAGAGGCCATGAACATAGAGATGAAGTCTATGGAGACTAATTGGGTCTAGGAGCTTGTGGATCTTCCCGAAGGGGTAAAACCCATAGGGTGTAAGTGGATCTACAAGAGGAAAAGAGGAGTAGATGGAAAGGTCGAAACCTTTAAGGCTAGACTGGTAGCTAAGGGTTATACGCAAAAGGAAGGAATCGATTATGAGGAAACCTTTTCGCCTGTAGCCATGCTTAAGTCCATCCAGATTCTCTTGTCTATAGCTACCGCTCTCGACTATGAGATTTGGCAGATGGATATCAAGACGGCTTTCCTGAATGGCTATCTTGATGAGTCCATTTATATGGAACAACCAGACGGGTTTGAGGTCGCAGGTCAAGAAGGTAAGGTTTGTAAGCTGCTAAAGTCAATTTATGGACTTAAGCCGGCTTCCTGTTCTTGGAACAAAAGATTTGATCAAGTGATCAAGACTTATGGGTTCTCACAAAATGTGGATGAACCATGTGTTTACAAACACATTAAAGATGGGATGGTGGTTTTTCTACTGCTCTATGTAGATGATATTCTGCTAATTGGCAATGACGTTGGGGCGTTGTCATCGGTCAAATTATGGTTGACCAAGCAGTTTGACATGAAGGACTTGGGTGAGGCTAATTTTGTTCTTGGTATCCAGATCTTTCGGGATAGGAAGAACAAAATGATAGCTTTGTCTCAGGCAGGTTACATAGATAAAATTCTCAGGAGGTTTGCAATGTAGGATTCCAAGAAAGGTGGGCAACCATCTAGGTCTGGAATTACTCTTTCTAAGAAAGACTCTCCAAAGTCTTATGAAGAAAGAGAATACATGAAGAAGGTGCCTTATGCTTCGGCAGTGGGTAGTCTCATGTATGCCATGCTTTGCACACAACCGAATATTAGCTATGCGGTCGGGATTGTAAGTCGATTTCAGGTGGATCTAGGACCGAACCATTGGGTTGCGGTCAAGAATATTTTCAAGTACCTAAGAAGGACTCGAGGGTATATGCTTGTGTATTCGGGTGAGGACTTGACTCCTCTAGGATACACTGACTCGGATTTTCAATCCTGTTTGGATTCTAGGAAATCAACTTCAGGGTTTGTGTTTACTCTGGGCGACAGTGCCATCAGTTGGAGAAGTGTGAAGCAAGATTGCACTTCGGATTCAATGATGGAGGCCTAGTATGTGGCGACTAGTGATGCTTCGAAAGAAGCAGTGTGGCTCCGCAAGTTCCTTGGGGATCTTGAGGTAGTTCCTGGTATGGATAAGGCGGTATCACTATACTGTGATAACAGTGCGATGGTAGCTAATGCTAAGGAACCAAGATTTCACAAGAAGAGTAAGCATATTGATCGAAAGTATCATGTGATACAAGACTTCATTGAGGGCAGGCATGTCACGGTGTGCAAGATCGCGTCAGAGGACAATTTAGCTGATCCATTTACGAAGATACTTACGGGGAGAGTCTTCGAAAGGCATGTGGAAGCTATGGGGATGCGAAATTTGCTGTATTTACTCACTTCGTGCAAGTGGGAGATTGTTAGACATGTATGCCCTAAGGAGTAAAAATGTAATACGTTTTTGGAGACATTTTTATCAATAAAGAATTTATTCATTTATATATATACCAAATCTTGTCCTCTTTACGTTCATATTTGTTGAATGTATGATAAGCAAACAGTAGTCTGAGACTGTCAGTCTAAACCTTAAGAATTGGGCATATGATGAACTGATTATGCAGGAGACACGATTCTTAAGGTGACGGTCTAAAACATATGATCCACAATCGAGGGAATAAAGTTGGGCGCTTTATTCATGTAAAGATTGTTATGTTGTCTATATCCCTTTTTGGGAGATGGTTTGTCTTGACCATTAGAGTTGGACTCCGTGAATAGAAACATTGGCACGTTGTCATAGGTGACGATGTGTTGGATCAGGACATAAAGTGAATTGATTTGGATAAATAATTCTGTCTTGGCAAATCGATTCACTTTAGACAATCATTTGTATCGTATCTTAATCCTGAGATGAATAGTGGGCCCGTTGTCTCGACTTGTGTCTTTTGATGTACCAAGGGTGACACCCACATCTCAATAGTGGTGTGCATGCCGGTACGTTGGAGGCATGACTCATGATAGCGTAGACTTGTTATTCATAGATATGGAATCCATAGCTCCTCTTTAGGAGTAATGATATCTTCTTATATGCGTTGTCCTGTAATTGAAAAACTAGAGCGCTCAACCATTTGGATACATAGGTGTAACCGAATGGTATACTATCTTTGGATAGTAAGTTTTTTGATGGTAAGATAATGGAACGTAAGAAAAATATAATCAGGAAGGTAAGACAGAACTTGTCCTTAAGCTGATTATGGATTATCATATGGGGATACGATACACTTTGATATGTCATGGAGACTTAGCTGTACGAGCTTTTTAATTCTATAAAGTTCAAGAGTGCAGCTCCAAGCTTTTAGTGGAGTAGCGTTGGAGTTGATAATTGTAAAATGTATATCTGGGATATTGGGTTTCATAATTATCGTGAGCTTGAACTTTATAGGTCCATTTTGGTGCCCTTTGCTAGCTCACAAAATCCTGTAACGACACGGCGTGCTTTTCCAATAATTGGTGACTTATGTCGAATTTATCAGATTGGTTTAAAATTTACAAGAATCAAATAATTCATGTCTGTTTATCGGTTGAATCAATTTTGTAAGAAATTAATTTAAGATAAACTTGTTGAATTATTAGAATCGGATAATTCTTGTCTATTTATCGGTTGATTTAATTTTGGACAAATTAGATCAAGATAAACTTGTAGAATTATTGTGAATTAATTTATTTTCTTAGAGATTATCTTGATAAAGTTTGTTTTGATCAGATAACTTTCTATTGGGTTATTTGAATAAAAACTAAGACTTTATCCTATAGAATCTCGGGTGGAAAATAAAAGATTTGTGGAGATATTAACGTGGGAGTTCAGCCTGTCGATGGGGCCTGTTAGGCCTGCCGATCAGCGAGCGATAAGATTACACGTTTTCACGCGTATCTTATCAGATATTGATACAAACTTGATTCTGTTTCAAGTTTTTGAGACCTAATCTGATAAGGACTGACCCCAGGACCAATTGCTATATAAAGGGAGTGAGTCTCATGATTTACTTAGATCAATTGAGAAATTAAGAGTGATACTCTTCTGGTGAGCATCTAATAACTCCCTGAGAGCTTTTGTTTACAAATCACAAACACTAGCTTTGGGTTCTCTCTATTGGTTGGAAGGAGAGTCACCGGTAGAAGAGCTGAACGTGTGAGCCCACACTCACTCCGGTTGTGGATAGAGAATAGCAAAGAAGATCAGTTGGTTGAGGCTCTTCTGGAACGTTACTTCTCTACACAGGTTGCGGAGGTTCTTCGGCAGACAAAGGTTAGTAAGATCTGTCTAATTTATACATATAGCATGTCAAACTTGTGTTTTAGAAATTACTCTGATGAAAAAATTTTTAAATTCCACTGCGTACTGTTTTTCCAATACACTATGCATTGTTTGAATTGAGACCGGGCTTGAGGAAGAGGTCTGATTAGGTCGACGGCCCATTTGGCGAATGGCCAGGCAATGTCATCGAGGTAAGGGGCTCGGCGTGGTGCCTAATCACCCTAGTAAACTGTTGGCACATAAGTCATTTCTGCACAAAGTTCTTGCAATCCTATTCCATGGTTGGCCAATAGTGTCATTGCCAAAGACATTTCTGAGTCAAGGATCGCTCCCTAATGTGGTTGCCACACAACCCCTCGTGGATCTCCTTCATTAGGTATTGAGCTTCTCTGGGCCCTACACACTTCAAACATGGAGTAGTGTAGCCTTGTCGATAAAGTTTTCTACCAATCATTGAATACCGGGCTGAGCTATTGAAATCCGACATGCCTGTTCTTAGTCGTCGGGCAATTTGGCTATGGTCAAGTATCGGATGATCGGATCCATCTAGGTATTTTCTTGCTTTTTTGCTACACTCACCACTTCCTTATTGATACTCGGCTCAGCTAATCTCACGATGGGGACTGACATGAGCTCAATGTCATCCAAGCTCAAAGCCAATCGAGCAAGTGCATTGGCCTCAAAATTTTTTGATCTAGGGAACTGTCTGAATGAGTAAGTTTTAAACTGCCCAAGCAATGCCTTAACTTCTTGCAAATACGTGGTCATAGATTCTGTTTGGGCTTAGAACCCTCTAGTAACCTGTTGGACGACAAGCATGGAGTTGTTATGGATAGATATGCAGTCCACATCGAGGTCTTTTGCACTTCTTAGTCAAGCCAAAAGTGCTTCATACTCGGCTTCATTGTTGGAGGTCTTGAAGTCGAAGCGAAGTGCATAGATCATCTTGTATCTATCCAGGCTGGTTAGGACTAGCCTGGCTCTTGAACCTTTGACATAAGAAGATCCATCCACAAAGAGCTTCTATTCTGGTTTTGGCTCGGAGACATCATTACCTTCAAGTTGGTTAGGTCTTGATCTTTGACAGGGGTTTTCTCGACGAAGGACGTGCTCTATGCGGCATCAGTGAATTCGGCCAAGGGCTTGGGCCTTTATGGCCATCCTTGGAACAAAGTGAATGTCATATTGACCGAGCTCGATAGACCACTTAGCCATCCGCCAAGATATCTCCAAGCTTTGGAGGACTTGCCAAAAAGGAAACTTTGTCAAAACTCAGATCGTATGCCTTTGGAAATACGGCTGCACTTTTCGTGCTAAAGTGACAAGGGCAAATGCAAGCTTTTTAAGCAGAGGGTACCTCTCCTTGGCACCCTAGAACGCGTGACTAGTATAGTAGACAAGCTTCTGAACACTGTCTTCTTCTTGGATGAGGACCGAGCTCACAGCCTTTTCTAAAACGACGAGGTAGGCAAGCAATACTTCTCATAGTAGAGGTTTGCATGAGAGCAAGGGCGTTGCTAAATACCTCTTGAGGCTTTGGAAAGCTTCCTTACACTCCCTGCTCCACTCAAACCTCCCCTTGAGTACTTGAAAAAATAGATGGCACCTATCAGTAGACCTAGAGAGAAACCTGGATAGGGCCGCTACCATGCCGATGGGCCTCTGCACCTCTTTGATAATTCGAGGTGAATGCATATCGAGTATGGCTTGAGCTTTGGCTAGGTTAACCTTGATTCCTCTTTGGTTAACCATGAATCTGAGAAACTTGCCCAAGCTGACCCCGAATAGGCATTTTGTCGGGTTTAGTTTCATGTCATACTCCCAGAGGATATCAAAGTTCGCTTGGAGATCGGCTATATGATCTATTACTCGGATGGACTTAACGGGCATGTTGTCTGCATAAACCTCCATGGTCTCGCCGATCAGCCGAGCAAACATTTTATTGACAAGTTACTGATAGGTAGTTCTGGCATTCTTGAGTCTAAAGGTCATAACCACATAGCAGAAAAGCCCTTAGTTGGTGGTGAAGGCGGTCTTAATTTAGTCTTCCTTGGCCATTTGGACCTAATTGTAACTAGAGTAAGCATCTATGAAACTCAGTATCTCGTGCTCGACAGTCGTATCCACGAGCTGATCTATCCGAGGTAGTAGGAAGTAGTCCTTACTGTAGGCTTTGTTGAGGTTGGTATAATCGATAAAGACTTGCCATTCAAGAGCTATGAAGTAGTCCTTAGGGCAACCACTCTGGATGTGTCAGTTATTGATATGTCACTTCTTGGATAAACCCGGCTTTCAAGAGCTTTTGGACGTCTTCGTTGATGGCGGTATATCTCTTCAAGTTAAAGGTTCTCCTCTTCTAAATGACTGGCTTATAGTCTGGTCGGACATTTAATCGGTGACTGATGATACTGGGATTGATGCCGGGCATATCCTCGTGGGACCACATGAACATATCCCAATATTCTAGAAGGAACTTCTCTAGGTTGGCCCAGATCTCAGGTTTCAATTGAGAACCAAGTTGGACCGTGCAGTCGGGATGTGCCAGGTCCAAGTTGAACGGCACTAAATCCTCCATGGGGTGGTTCTCACCTCCTCTTAGGGTAGACAAGGGTCGAGGTCTGAAAGCATCTTCGGTGCTTGCTCAGACGGGTACTGGATTTCATTGACCTTAAAAATGGCCAAGATGACCTTAAAAAAGTTGCCGAGCTAATGCGGCCTTGACTGCATTGGCGAAGCAGGCTCAAAAATCCTTCTGTTGCGACCTAATGACTCTGACCCCATTGTCTATTGGGAATTTAATGGCCAAATGGTAGGTGGAGACCACGGCCTTTAATGCATTCAATGTCGGATGACCAATGATAATATTATACTATGAGGGTTTTTCGACAACGAGGAAGTCGATGATGCGTGTTACCCTAGTAGCCCCTTCACCGAAGGTGACCAGTATGCCAACCTTTCCAACTACTTGGATGCACTCGTTAGTGAAGCCGCATAGTGGTGTCTGGACTGTGACTAGGGTAGCATTGTTGATTTTTAGCTTGTCGTATGTCTCCTTAAACAGAATGACAGCCAAGTTGCTGTTGTAAATTAGCACTCGTTGAACAATGTTGTTGGCAATCTAGAGCTCGCACACTAGGGCTTTGTTGTGCAGGTGAATGAGTTTATCTGCCTTCTTCTCCATGAAGGTGACGGAATATCTTGTTGATGGCAGATTTTGTTGATGTGCTCGAACATGTTCATAAGGTAGACCCTTTCTATCAACTAAGCTTCTTGGACATAAGTGCGTCATCCACTTGAAGTGTCCCTAATAGTAGGCCCTCCGAAGATTGTGTGAATAATATTCAAGGGTTTTGAGGCGTTCCCACTATCGTTACGTGGGTGGTTTTGCGTATCTCAAGCCAGCTGATTATTTCTCCTAGCCGTAAAGCCTAGAGTTAGGACTTGCTCAATGAACTCCCATAAGTGACCGTCTCAGACCAGCTTTTGATCTGGTCCATGAGCTGGATGGATTGACTAACAGGTTCCTTCTGCTCACCTAGGCGAGCACCTCGTCAATGCTGGTGACTAGGGGCATGTAGCTCTAAAACTCTCTGTAGCACCTTTGCCTTCTCAGTTTTCTTCTCTTTCTTCCTCTTCTTATTTTGCTTGGCAGCTGGCTACTCGAGCATGACATTTGCTTCCTCTCCTTCCTGCTATCGCTACCACTGCCTTCTTCTCGGTGGCTCTTCATGTTCTCAGCTACATCGGTATACCTCTATGCATAGCTAAGCATTTGAGAAAAAGTGCTCGGCTGCTCAAAAGCAAGCGACCAGGTCAGTTTCTTATCTCAAAGACCCCCAACAAAGACATGCTTCAAGGTCTCGTCTTCGATGTGCCTGACCTCGAGCGCTGCCCGGGTAAACCAATTAATGTAGTCCCTAACATTCCTATCTCCCTGTTTAACAGCGTAGAGATGAGTTATTTCTTTTCTCCTTGTCTTTGTCGTGGAAAGGTAGTAGAGAAGGCATCAGAAAGCTGGCAAAATGAGGTGATCGTAGCTGGTTCCAAGCACTGGAACCACTGCCAAGTAGGTCCAGTCAATATTAAGGAAAAGGCCTTGCATATAGCTGCATCACTAGCGTTCTACAGAAGCGTGTGTCCTCGGTATAGTTCGATGTGCTCGTCGACGTCGGTTGTCACATTATAAGCCTTAATCTGCGGGACCTTAAACTTCGATGGCATGAGAGCCTGTATAATTGGATCGGTGAATGGAGGATCCAACACGCTGCCATCATCCAACCCAAACCGATTGTTACGAATCTTATCAATCTGGCGCTGTAACTTTCAAAGCTGGCTGCTGTTGGTATCTTTTGATAGTTCCACCTGATAAGGCGCTTCGCCCTTAACCTGTCACCAGCCCCAGGCCGACGATCCTATTGAACTTTGCCTTGTCGTTTAAGCAGGTCAAAAACTAAAGCTCGAGAGCCTTGCAGTGATTGGGCCTAAGCCTCCTATGGGCCAAGCTGGCCCTCTCGGACTAGTCTATTATTAGCTGAGGCCCCTTGAGTGGATCGCCTGGAATGTTTGAAGTCAGCTTCGTTAAGGTCTATGGTTTCATGTCCTGCTCAACCCCCAGCTTGGTCTGTCGTGGCTGGGGGGAAAGAGGACTAGAGCCAGCTGACGCTGTGCTTGTTGTTGTATGAGTTGTTGCGTAAGTGCCCGAACAACATTTATGAGTTCCCAGATCAGGTCCAGAGCAACTAGGTTGTCTACTTGGTCAGCTCTGGCCGCACTGTCTTGGCCCCTAGACTGAGATCTTGTAGCCTAGGGCGTCCCCATGGTCTGTTTTGGTTTTGTCTATTTGGGGCCTTACTCAACCCCTCTTGTCGAGTGTCCTTATCCTGGGTATTACCTCATGTAACCATGCTTGGATCACGAGCTAGTTGTGGTCGATAGTTTTGAATGAAGGCACAGGCGCCCTCCTTCTAGCGTCAAAATGTTAATGCTTATCGGAGTACGACGGCCGATCAAAACCATGTGCGGCTACGCACGGTGGACGGATGGCTCTCCTTGCTCATCTCTCCCTACTCGGGTGAACGTGCAACAAGAGGAGGGACGCTTTGGAGGTGAGGAGGAAATCGGTTAAGTACCAAAAAAAGGCTCTTCGATGCTCAAGGCAGGTGCTGCTCGATAGAGAACAGGAGCTAGTTAGTTAGGAAGGACCACGCTTACTTGAGCTACAATAAATGTGCTTTATTTATAGGTTGCCACTTGAACTAGGTGTTAGGTGGGTTTTGCCCATGACCCGTGTGCCATATCAAGGCCTATCAGATGGCAAGGGACAAGTGTCATGACCCCCGCTAGTAGATTAGTCTTCATCCGAAGGTGGGATGTCTGCCATCTGTAGCCCATTAATGGCAAGTAGCACCCTGCTTGCAAGTTATGGAAATTTGACTTGAGCTGGTGTCCGATTCGAGGAGGCGTTCATTCATGCGCATAGCCCAGAGGGCCCTGAAAAGTACCTTGAGTAGACGATCTAAGCTTAATAGGGCTGGTTATATGCTTCCAGTAGCTCATGTCGAGCAAGTTTGCCAACCATCAGGAATAGGGCTCTTCGGCGGTTGCGCCGAGCTCACCCCCAACAGTCATTAAATAGGGAACAAGCAAAATTGGCTAGATAGTGAGCTGTAGAATTCCTTGTTAAGGAATGTAGCAAATAGAACAACTGCTTTCCATTATAATAGCATCACAAACATCTTCAACGATCAGGGCTTCAAGGGCCCTTGAACATGGCTTTTAAATTTCATTCACCACATTAAAAGCATCCTTCTCTATAGCCCAATCATGAAAAACACCTTGAACAACAAAGCATGTACCTTTCCTAATAGCTAAACACCCTAGCACCCTACCACCATAGTCACGAACACATTTGCTTATGACAACAAAATCCAAATAGTCTTTAACTGCAACATCTACATTCACTTTGATAATGTCCAAATCCAGAGGAAGCTAATTCTCAATTATTCTACAAGTACTTGCACTTGTAGGCCTCTCAATTTTGGCGCATGATTGGTAGTCATACAATATCCTCCTAGCCCCATTAAAAGTAAAAGAGATCAGATCAACTCATCCTTCATACACTAGCTTGTTTTTATCCAGCCATATACTTTATAAAAGTATGCAAAAGACATCAAAATCACCTGCACTTACATGTTTTGCCATGAACATGCATAAAGAACTTATCAAGCCACCAAGAAAAAACTTTAATAATGACCAAAGTTTACTCGAAACATACCTCTGTTGGGGTGTAATTTGGTCGGGTCCAAATCATTAAGTAAAAGTCCCGTTAGGGTGGCTGGAGCTACGTTAAAAACAAATTGAGTCCTAAAAGAGTGGTCGATTCGGGTTGAGCTGTTGCTATTAGGATCACTAGCCTGTTATGTGTTCACATAATGGCATCGATCGGTTCAATGTCTTTGATTTAATTAGGGTTTTAACTCGATTTGTTTGGAATGGATTCATATATTGTCCACTATTGCGAATCTACTTAGTGTTGGTTCATTAGAATTGACATTGTAAGTTCGACAGTTACAAGGAGACACTTGCTAAGTCACAAAGTAGAACATGGGGAGCAGTCTGATATTTACACCCTATCAAAGACCGACATTGTCCCACTATTATAAGCACGACCAGGCCCACTTTTTTCATCATGTTGAAGCCCACGATTGCATAGAATACCTCTATAAATAGAGGGTGAAGTTTACATTTCTGGCATCCCAAATCCCCATATGCCAAAACTCAGCAAAAATAGTTCCAGATTCTCTACTTTAAGCAAATTCTTCATTTTAATATTCTTCAGTTGTATCTTGTATTTATATCATCATATAGTGAAGAACAATGGACGTAGCTTTAATTAAAGAGTGAAGCACTCTAAATCTGATATGTGGTATCTATATTTTTGCAGTATTTTCTTATCATTTAGTGCTTTTGATCTGTTTCTAATTTAATTATTATGTTAACTTGGTTTGTTAAATTTGCTAAGATCCTATAACAGTAATTTGAGGGCTTAAATTCTTAAATGCTAAACATTAAATCACATCCCAAATTTAATTAGGAACACGGATCTCTTTCGATTAGTATATACCGTCTAAGACTCGTCTGATCTACTATATACTAATAATCATTTTCTTTGGCCATTAATTTTATTAACAGAGCTCCTTGGGGACGTTAATAATAAAATAAATCTTGAGTCTTTAACCAGCGTTTCAACTACTTTATTCATAGTTTATAATCGATACCTTGGGGTAAACAACAATAAAATATGCTAAAGCAAATTATCCTCTCAAAGATCAAACTTGGTACCTAATGCATCCCTTATTTGGGGTTGGAACCACCATGTGTTACCTATAGACCAACGATGGAGGCCTTAGGTTCTCTCTTTGAAAACCTTATCCTACTCAATATTTTAGAAATCAAGGTTTTATATTAACATGCAAGAACAATTTTTAATGAGCGGCACTCCTAATTTTACATGACATGTTATCAACAAACATGGCAAAACATATTATAATGTAGACAAACAATGCAACAAGCAATATAATAAATAGTTGTAATATCATAGGTCTATCCTAGAGAAAAGAAAATAAAGATTACAAAACATCAATTAAAACATATATCGATTCTTCATCATGTATGTTCTCGTTGCATCCTTTTTCATGTGGTGTCTGTTTTCAATTTTCAATCTCATATAGATCAAAAATTTATTTTTCTAGTTATCATAAAATTCCATGTGTCTTAGAATTGTCTCGAAAAACAAAATAAAAAAATGCACCTAAAAAATGTATTGTTTCAAAAAAAAGGGTTCTGCCCGAGATTGGCCTATCGATTCCATATAGAACCCATAGTTTTCTTAGCGTTTGGCCTGTCGATACAAGGTATCCAGCTTGTTGACTAACGCTAAACTAGCGTTTTTCAACCTTTTGTAAAAACAATTTTTAATGCAGTTGTTTAATTTATTTTTAAATAATCCAAAAACATAAAAAAGTTATAAATACAACAAAAACATAGAACTGCAATCATCTCTATCTTTAAGATCCATCTTCACTTCGAATAATTATTTTAATATAAATTTTACAAATCAAAATTAAAATAATAAATCCTAGACGGTGATGATAGACCACCATCTAATTACATGAAAAATCTATACACACATTCTAACCTCTAAGGAATCATAACCGACAAAATTAATTAATTAATATAATAATTAAAACATAATTTTTATGAATAATAATTAATTAACTTCACTATATAATCTCATGACAATATATAATTATATAGAACTCCTAGAGTGTCAACTCTCTAAAAATATAATTCAATTATAGGAGAGATTAAGATCACATAATTTATGTACATAGCATGATCACAAACCCATCAAAATCAATGTAAAACCATGGCTTTGATACTAATTCTTAGAAAAATGATATGCATCAGAATTTTAGAAGTTTTAAATCAGTCTTTTTCAAAACAACAAGTTTGACATGCTATGTATATAAATTAATAAAAGATCTTATGTATCTCTTAGAATTGGAACCGCACTTCTGATAAAAAAAACTTTCATAGAACTGTTATAGAGAATAGCCTCTAGAAGAGCTTTGACCAACTAGTCTTCTTTGTTATTCTCTTTTCTACGATCAGAGTACGAGTGGGCACATGTCGTTCAATTCTCCTCTTAGCAATGTCTCCTTCTAACCACATAAGAGAAAAACAACAGCTAAGGTTTGAGATATTGAACAATAGTTCTTTGGGAATTTTAGAGTTTCTTTTACGAGAATTGTCTCTCTAAATTTCTCTGGTGATCTAAATAACAATAGGAACAAGTATCCTATTTATAGTAGGTGGCTAGGAGTCAATTCTACTTAATTTAGGCTCCTAAATTTAAAACTGGGTCGAAATCCAAATCAAAACACATGAAAACGTGTAATAGGGTTTACGCTCGATTGGCATGCCGAACCTAGCCATTGGTATGCCGATCCAGACCATCGGCCTGATGATCCGTACTATCAGCCTCCCAACTGTATCGATTTGCATAATGATTTACGCTCCACCAACCTGCCGAACTAGGACATTGGCCTGCTGGCTGACGCTAATCTTGAAATCTTTATAGATCATATTTAACATGGGAATATTAGATAAAACCTCAATTTTAATTCAAATGCCATAATAGAGAAGTTATCTGATTAAAACAGTTATATACAGATAATCCCATATCAAATAAAAAACATGTTTATCTTGAATTAATTCATAAAATTAATCCAACCAATAAACTAACATGAATTATTAAATTCTAAACAACTGAATTTAAGCCAATCTAAGAATTAACATAAGTTACCAATATGTAGGAAAATATGCCGTATCATTACAGGAAATATTGTGAGCTTGCAAAGAGGACTCAATGTACATATATAGATCAAATTCTTATAATTATAAAACAATTTATCCCAGATATATATTTATTTTATAATTATCAACTCTAACGCTGTTCTACTAAAAGCTTAGAGCTACACTCTTGAACTATATAAAATTACAAAGCTTCAATAAGCTTATCATCCATGACATATTATAATGTGTAACATCTCCATAGGATATTCATAATCAGCTTAAAGATAAATTTCATTTTACTTTTATGATTATTTTTATCTTATATTCCATTATCTCACCATTGGAATACTTATTATCCATAAATAGTATACTATTCGGTTACACCTATGTATCCAAATGGTTGAGCGCTCCAATTTTCCAATTATAGACAATGCCTATAAGGGAATTTCATTAATTCTATAACATAGCTATAAATTTTATATCAATGAATAATGAGTCTATGTCGATCAAAAGTCATATCTCCAAAGTACAGTATGCATACCATCACCTAATTTAGGATGTCACCCTTTGGTACATTAAAAGACACAAGTTAAGAATACGGGTCCATTATTTCATTTCAGGATTATGATATAATACATATGATTGTCTAAAGTGAATTGATTGAAACAAATAGGAATATTAATCAAATCAATTTAACTTTTTGTCCTGATCTAATATATCATCACCTATGACTATGCCAATATTTCTACCCATGGAGTCCAACTCCGATAACCAAGGTAAGTCATCTTTCGTTAGGGATGTAGACATAACAATCTTAACGAGAATGTGATTTTATAAATTTAATTAAAAAGAAAACAAATAAAAAGGGATAGTTTTGAAAATCAAAAGAAAAGGACATTATTAATAGGGATTTTTGCATTGTAGGTCCACAAACTTTGTAACCTTTATTACTTGGGGTCCCATTTTAAGAATTTGGACACTTAAGTTGCAAACTCTTCATCTATTGGCACGTTGTCTCATTTTAAGAATTGGGATACTCATGTCCCTAAACTCTTAATTTGTTAGCACCATTAGTCCCCATCTTATTTTAACAATTAAATAACATAATAGATATCAATATTTTGAGACTTTTCTTGCTCCTTAGGTCTTGAAAATGTATTTTTTTAGAAGAAAGGTCCCTAAAAGCTATCATTTTTTTTTTAGTATAACTCATTGTTTTTTTCCAAAAAATAAGATTTAAATGCCCTAGCATAAAGTTAATGACAATAAATTAAGAGATTGATTATAAATAAAAAAGAAATTCATAAATATCCATTATATTTAATTTTTAGTAAGTTCGTATCAAATTACAATAACTAAATAATTGTAACGTAACAATATTTAGTTTTTCAAATATACACTTTTCTTTCTTAAATATCTTTAATATAATTGAGGATAACAAAAAGCATGTAATCATATATTATATAATTGGACAATTAATTGTTATATTTGTCTTTAGTTATATCGTTGTAATTCAAATCAGCTTAATCAAAATATAATGGAATAAATGACTAATTTTCTCAATGAAATTTATGAATTTTTTAGTTTATAATCAATTACTTGTTAGTAATCATCATAATTAACTTTTTTCTAGGGCATTTAAGCATTATTTTAGGAAAGAAAAAGTTATACTTAAATAACAAAAAAAGTTTTTGTGGACCTTTATGTTAAAAAATACATTTTTGGGACCAAAAAAGCAAAAAAAAGCCTTAAAATATTAACATCTTTTCTGTCATTTAACGGCAAAGAGAATATGAGCACTAATGATACCAACAAATTAACAGTTTGAGGACTTGAAGGTCAAAATTTTTTAAAATGAGAACTTATAGTGCTAATAAATTGAAAGTTTAGGGGGACCAAATTTTTAAAGTGGAGACTAAGATATCAACAAATCAAGAGTTTAAGACCTAAGTATCTAAATTCTTAAAATGAGGATCTAAGTACTAAAGGTTATAAAATTTGAGGACTTACAAAGCAAAAATCTCTTATCAATAAGATGTGTTTGTAAGGAGTATTTTGTGTAGTTTTCTCGAAATGTTATTTTTATATGTATATATAACATTTGATTAAAATATATGTTTTGACTGACAGGTGCTTTTTGGTCAATCTATATAGAATTCGCAACCGTTAATTTTTGTTCGTCTAAGTTTTTTTTTTTCCTTTTTCTTCGATGACTGTTTTTTGGGTCGTTGTCTTGGTATTTCTTTTCCTTTTCATCGTTTATTGTTATGTCGTTTTAGTGCTATTATTTTCTAATAAATCTGTTCTTTATAATTTGTTCTTGTTGGAAAAATTTTAAAACGGGCTTCTTTTTCCTTACTTTATATTTATTAACATAATTTCTTTTAAACAACTAAGATCTCTCTTGTTAAATGAATTAAAATAATAATATCACAATCAATGTTTAATATGTTGATAGAACATACAACATTACTTTGCACGTTCATAGCATTGCGAAGTTCAACTAGTTTGAAACAAATAAGCGACGCCATTTACAATGTTAATTATGAAAATTTTAGAGCTCATTTAGTAGTGTTTTCATTTTTGCTTTTTTTTTTAGAAAAAAATTGAAAATATAAGCAAAAAAATTGACAATAAAAATATTTTAAGAAATGTGTTGGGTTGTTTTTAAAATTGTGTTTGGTTGTATATGTTAGTGTATTTTTTTAAAAAAATTAATACCAAAATATCCCTTATTTTTATTTTTAGTTTTATTTGTCTTTCTCCTCTCTTCCATCTCTTCCTTGTCTCTCTATGCATCCCCCACAGCCACCATGTTGCCGGAGTTTGCCGCCACCATGTCGTTGGAGTTTATCGCCACCACATCGTCGAAGTTTGCCACCACATTGGAGGTGATTTTCCTCTCTCTCTCCCTCTCTATCTTTCTCTCTCTCTCTCTCTCTACGGCCACACTCGATAGCTCCCCAGCCACCCTAGAGAAACCCAGCCTCGCTCGATCGACAGCGTTATGATAGTGATCGATGCGACTCCTGATCTGCGACGAACGACCACACAGTGAGCTTCTCTACCATTAGGAATAGGCAATTGGCTTGTGGTGGGTGCACTCTAGTGGAGTTCGCAGGAGAGAAAACACAAGAGGGGGAGGGGGGCCAGCTATTGGGTCGATTATGGTCGGCGCGCGAGTTGTAGGCTTCGTCACCGTTGGTCAGCACACTTCGTTGAACTCCAATGGCTAGGATGGGTTGCTCTGGTGATAGCTGGGATTGGTTTAAGAGAGGGAACGATGGACCGGGAGAGGTTTTGAGAGAGGGAACAGGGAATGGGAGGAGGGGTGGGGGGAAATCAGGCTTGTTTTGGTCAATTAAGAGTTTTAAAAAAATTGAAAACTAACTTTTTTTTTTTTTTTTTTCAAAATCTATGCAGAATTGGAGAATTTTGGAAACAATTTTTGGTTTCATTTTCTTCAAATCTTAAGCAAACAATGTTTTGAAAACATTTTCATTTTTTGTATCTTTGAAAATGGGAGAAAATGTCTTGAAAACAATACCAAACAACCCATTAGTCTTGGATATCATTTGAAAACATGCCAAGGAAACATCGTTGGGACTGAATCTGCCTTCGTTCTTGTAACAATGACATGTCGCTTATGCTTAATAATTTGTTAGCCTTCATCGTTGATGTATAACACAGAGTTCATATATTAAAGAGATAGCTTGGATTGAGGGGAAAAAATTCTTTAAAAAAAAAATAAATATTTTTTTTGCAAACATAAAACCTCTTGCCTTGGATTGAGGGGGAAAAAAGATACATTACATTTTGGTTTTTACATTAAATACTTTTGAGTAAACATAAAACTCCCCTCCTCCTTCAATAATCAGGTTCATTAATATTTCTGGCATAGTAGATGCTATCACATACAATAATACTCAATTCGATAAACATATTCAAACCAAATCAAAATTAAAGAACTAAAGTCCTACACTAAGCAACATATGCAAATCTTTTTTTTTTTTTTTTTGATAAAGAGATGCAAAGCATATAATGAAACATCAACCATATGTACAAAGAGAAGATTGGAAAAATAATCTTCAAAAGGCTTTTTTAACATTGCATCCATGAATTCACTGTTACAACTTATCCTTTTAATTCTTAATTTTGATAATTTTCACCTTAAATTTTCAAATCTATAGCAAATCAACATTTCATAAATTACATGTTTTTTATTTTTTTATTTATAAATTGACATATGACTTGTACATATTTGTTAATAATAACATGAAAGTTCATTTTTATCTATTTTAATCCAAAACTATTGGTTAGAATCTTTTTAATTAATATTACATAGATTCGAATTGGTGTGGTTTTTAACTTTGTGATTTAAATTAGTAGTTTTAAACCTATGTGGTTTAAATTATGGTTTTGAACCTCCATTTGGAATGTAAAGATGTGAAAAAAGAAAAAAACATCACAGTAGAAACTGGTATTTAGAAATATTAATTTAGACTATTATTTATGAAAAAGAACAAAAATGATAAGGGTTTATGCAGTGAAGAAGTGTTCAAAATGTTAAGATTTTTAAGGGTGAGAGTATTTGGCCTAGCTCTGCCCCAATAGGATTCATACATTGCACATCATGAACAAAAGAGTGTGGATATAGTCAAATTGTAAAATTTCTTTTTGCCAAGGACAAGATGCAGGTTCGATTCCCACTATCCGTCCAGGATAATGAGTTATTTTAAGTGTTCAAAACTGATAATTTAGACCATTTTAAACTAATATTAAGGATCAAAATTAGGTTTTTGCATTTCATACCAAAAGCACCAAACGGACACTAAGTTTTATTGAAATAAGAAATTTTAAATTAACTTTATTTTAAATATAAATTTTATTTGACCTTGATATAAATAAAAAGACCTTTTATGTTTTTAATTCACAACCTACGTACGAAACACAAATCAATTTCCTTAACAAAAATAAAAAGTAAAGTCATAATAATTTAGGAGTAGTTTGCTACAAAGTGGTACAGTTGAGAGGCAAATTGTCAAAATTAAAAATTCACTACATAAGTAGCAACAATCGATAGGTTCACGGGCAATAGTCAAATTGAGCCTTGTCAGAAAGAATGTGATTATCAAAATTGATCAACTTAGCTGGCAAATTTATAACTCTCAACTAAAATTATAACAAATTTTTGCAAATGCAAAACTTCATCAATAATACTAAGACATGAAGATACGTACTAACTCAAATTCCAAAATCAAGTAGGAGAATTAACGTTCTGGATCGACCGAAACTAGGCTCTCCAAAAAATCAAAGGCCTTGTAATGTTCAATACTCCAACGACTCATAGCATCTTTTCCCGCAAGCAATCTCTCCTTTCCGCTTGAGAAATCATACGATACCAATGTCTCCTCGTACACATCTCCTCCCAAAACAACCTTCACCACAAGAAATCGATCTTTCCAAACTCCCAACCACTCCCATCTGTCAACATTGAGAGCCGGGGCACTAACCGTCCACTGCTTGGACCACCGCCGCTTCAATCCAAACGACACGTCGTTTTCCATCGACCAGAACTCCAACACATCAGTGTAGTAACTCTGTACAATCGCACCAAGTGATTTTCCTCTCCACTTCACGAGCCCCCTAACTTCCGTCTTGCTACGACCAGTGCTCGGTGTGTCCATCTCACGAAATTCCTCGACGCTCAAATCAAACGACAACACACCATGTCGTTTTTCATGAGTACGTGGGAGCCAGTACAAAACCCCATTTAATTCAACTCTACTTCTTCGAAGATCATACGAAGTTATGAAACTCGGACATGTTTTAATTTCTCTCCAACAATTTCTTTTGAGGCTGAACAAATGAACTTCAAAGTCATTGTCCCCTTTATAATCATGCGCCATTCTTAGCAACCTGTAATCCTTATTACTAGGATCGAACCCTAAATTTATCTTATAAAAGGATACAAATTTGTCATTAACTGAGGGTTCTGGAAGATTCCTAAACTCTCTTGTTGCCGGATTCCATAGGATTATTTTTGAGGAATTCTCTTCCTTGGAATCCATGGTCAGACAAACTAAACCATTACAACATACAGTCATATCATCAACATAATATGATTTCTCGTTGTGACAATCAATACTGTTTATGATGTATGATGTATCGAGATTTTCTACTTTGGGCTCGTCACGTAGCAAACAAATTTTACAAGTGCTTCGATTTTCGGGACATTTGCGTCGGACGAATAGAAGACAGAGTTGAGAGAAGTTAGAGTGGCACTGATTTTGAAGGTGACAGGAGATGAAGTGAGAGTCGGCGGTGATGAGAGAATACCACTCTTTTGAGACACACTTGAATCGCATTAGGGATTCTGCAGGCAACTTCGAGAGGATCATCTTCATGACGTCTTTGGGCAAGAAATTATTGCGGCGTGGGGTTTTTGATTGATCCATGGTTTCTTCTTCGCTCATTTACATCTCTATGCGGCTTAATTTCACAGAAAGATGGGCTATATGTACATCGAACTGAGTGGGAGAGGTTCTTGGAATTTATTACTAGGGTTTGTATGAGACTTTCTAGTAATTTTTTTTTTGGCTTTTTTTCCCCAAGAGGATTGTTCTTTTTGTTGTGAATAAAAAATTGTTAGAAGTTCTATTTTCAAAAAAAAAAAATGTTGGAAGTTTCATATTAGAAAAAAGCCGCATATCCCTTAAAAAAAATAACAAAGCTCCATATCAGCTGTATTAATATTGTTATTATTATTTAAAAAAAAAAGTTGCATATTATCCGATAAGTGAGGAAGGAAAACAGGAAACAAAAATTTTCAAATGGAAAAGGAAACAAAAGAAAAAAGTAAAGCGGCAGCTCACAATTGTCTCCGAGAAAATGCATCAATTAACGTAATTTAGATATGCTTATGAAGTAAATATCATTATCTTTTGAATATTAATAACGAAAATTATAGTAAATATCACTTTTCTAAATCAATTGTAGTATATATAAAGTTTTAGAAATTTTGTAGTAAATAGCTAAGTTATGATACAGATAATTAATTTGCCCCTTTATTTACAGTCTAAATAACTGTTATTTATACAATAAATAGATTTAAAGTGTAAATTATTTATTTATTCCTTTGTTTACAGTGTAAATAATTTTTATTTATACATTAAATATTATTTACATCTTAAATCTGCTATTTACCACAAAGATTTTTAAAACTTGCTACTTACTTCAACAAGTTTTAAAAATCTATTGTTTCTAACAATCTCCTAGTAAATAATATACTTCAGACAACCAAAGATAATTTTCAAACTAAATACTTTTGAAAAAATTAGAATATATGATCAAAATTTCATTATGAAATTGAAATTCAATATATTATTCTGAATATTTTAAAAATGTTCTTAATTACATAGTAATTATTTTAATTATATTATTTTAGAATATATATAAAATATTTTAAAACTAAAGTCATATTTTAATTCAATAAATATAATTAAGCTTTTTTGTCTCCTCCGTAAACTCGTTCCTGAGGAATTTCTAAATTCTTCCAAACCGCCTCGTAGTTGCACCTCCCACCATCACCAGGGGTCCTTGTCAATCTGACATTCTTTGGTTTGTGATGGACTCTTAGCCACCGGAAATCATTGTTGTCGCGTGCGAAGACTTTGTCCGCATTGAGAGCGCCACCGCCAAGAATTTCTCAAAGAGAATTATCCACGCTAAGGAGCCGAGGGAGAGCAACGACACCGTCGTCTTGACAATCGGTGGAGTTGTGGAGGATTGGGACTTAGAGCCCAGCACAAAGATTGTCGATCAGCTGTCGACATTGATTTGCTTTGCTTCCTAACAAGTTTTGTCAAACTGTGAGCTGGTTACTGAGCATGGTGGAGTGGACAGAATCGGAGGTCGCCGACAGTGGAGGGCGGCGGAGAAACAGTGTTTTTTCTATATTCTTTTGGTAGTTGTCTTTTTGCTGGGTTTTGTTTTACGGTGGTAGCACAAGCTCTTATAAATTCTTGTATTTACCAGTTGATGATGGGACCAGCATCATTCTTGTATGTCAAAGAACTTTATTTTAGTGAGGTGGGCGTAGGGGTGGGCAGAATAATAATAATAAAAAAGATATAAAGATAAAATTAAAATATTTTTTTCGCTGGGCAACGTGAAGAATATATGAAGCAAGAATCAATACATTTTTTGAGGTTGGATCATTTATACAAATATCTAATTATAGGATCCTAAATCTAAAACTATCTATAAAATCTTTTAATTACAATATTGTCTATCATATTGCATGTAAAGACCAACATAGTCTTACGTCATAACAAAAAATAATTAACCTTCATAATGAATACATAATTGTATTAATTAGAATAAAAAAAAGAAAAAGAAAGAAAAAAAGCAATTAAAATGAGAATTTTACATTTTTTGGGTGAAAATAACCTATTATTATCATGAAAAAACGATGATTAAGGACAATTATCTGATTAAGGACACAAAAGGATGCAGCATGATGAATTACCAATTTTATCGAATAAGAGTTAAAAATGAAAAAAAAAAAGATCAACTGATGCATAAATGCTTCATTATCTTAAAAAAAAGGGGGAAAAAAAGCTTCATTGTAGAACCAAAAAGGAAACAACAAAAATACAAACACAAAAATAGTGAAAAAAGAATGAGAAACAACCAGTTTCTACAAAAATGAAACCGAGAAAAAGGACAACATGTAAAATTGTTCATTATCGTAATTTAAATTGCTACAATAAATATGACAACATGTAAAACTTATAATGTACCATAATTTAAATTGTTCATTATTGTAATTTATATATTATTATAGTAATGGCATAATTATAAATCAATGGCTACATAAAAATTTATTGAAACGTGATAAACAATAAAAAATCTGTTATATAGTGTGAATAATACTTATGTAAATTCAACGTGTAATTGATCAAATGAAGGGAAAAAAAAAGCCCACATTTCAATAGCAAAGCCAAATGAAGGAACGGGAAGTCAGGGTATATCGTGAAAAAAATCTTACTAAAGGGAAGTCAAGGAGTAAGTAATCAAAATAAAATAACAAAAAATCCCCATATTAACTAACCAACGGGTATATAAAATTATGGAGTTAGCATATCAATCAATATAATACTTATATAGTAATGAAAAAAAAAGAAGGCAAATTTAGATTTAAGCTCAAAGAGACATTTTATGTAAAACTTCTTTTTGGCATCTAAAACCCTTATGGTAGGACATGAATTTTTACTCTTTCAATAAATCTACTATTTTAATCATTAAATTAATTTTTCAATGGTTCAATCTACAAGTTTGCACATTAAAATTTGTAATGCACAACATAAAATTGTTTCTAATGATATATCAGAATGTTGAAAAGTTAATCTAATTTAAAATAATTGTCTTAATTAAGGTTCAAGGTCAGTGACATCACTAACGTGTATAATGGTTTTTTTTTTCTTCATTTGTGAATGGTTTTATTCACATACGATGACAAAAAGTGCAAAATTTTTATTATAAAAATAAAAATAATGATATTTTTTTGAAATGCATCATTGTTACCTCAAAAAAAAAAAAAAAATCCTAGCTTCCTTACAATAGTTTAGACGTCTACTATGTTTGAAATAAAATAAATGACATGCCAAAGAAATGTCGTTGAGACTGAATCTAATGTACTCTAAAACGACGTATTGCTTCTGCTTAATAATTTATTAGCCTTCATCGTCGATATATTCCATCGAGTTCGTAAGTAAATTCAAGAGATGGCTTAAATTGGGGGGGAAAAGCAAAAAATATACATTTCATCTCTATTTTAAAATTCGATATCTTTTGATTAAATCTAAAGGAGAGTTTTTTTTCTTTTCTTTTCTTTTCATTTTTAGCTTCCAGCGTGTGTAACTAGGAGAGTTCATGAATTGGATTTTAAGAGTTAATCTGTAATCTAATCCAAAACCTTCAGATTGAGAAAATCTCAATCTACAATCTGATTCAAACCATCAAACTAAAAAAATATCAATCTGTTAGCAGTCAGATTTCATGAATTGGATTTCACAGATTGGGCTAGGACCTTTGAAAATATAAGAATATTGAAGGCTAATTTTTTCAATATCAAAAATAAAATAAACATGCTATAATAAAGAAAATAAGTCAATAAAATTAAATTTGTTACAAGCCATTTAATTAAAACAAACTACTTTAATAAAACTCAAAATCAAGTCTCTTCAAAAAAACAAAAGAAAAAAATAAATTATTGTTATTTTTTTTAGAAAAGTAATGTTATTTAATTATGTATATTATGAAAATTGTGTATTTTTCTGTATATATATGTTCAAGATTTTGGATTGATTAAGTTAATGTTAGACATGTATGCCCTAAGGAGTAAAAATGTAATATGTTTTTGAAGACATTTTTATCAATAAAGAATTTATTTATTATTTATATACCGAATCTTGTCCTCTTTACATTCATATTTGTTGAATGTATGTTAAGCAAATAATAGTTTGAGACTGTCAGCCTAAACCTTTAAGAATTAGGCATATAATGAACAGATTATACAGAAGACACGATTCTTAAGGTCACGGTCTAAATCATAAAATCCGCAATCGAGGGTTATGTAATGGCGCTTTATTCATATAAAAATTGTTATGTTGTCTATATCCCTATTAGGATATAGTATGTCTTGGTCATCGGAGGTGGACTCTATAAATAGAAATATTGACACATTGTCAAAGGTGACGATGTGTTGGATCGGGACATAAAGTGAATTGATTTGGATTAATAATTCTGTCTCAGCAAATCAATTCACTTTAGACAATTATTTGTATTGTATCTTAATCTTGAGATGAATAGTAGGCCCGTTGTCTTGACTTGTGACTTTTGATATACCAAAGGGTGACACCCATATTTTAATAGTGGTATGCATGCCGGTACATTGAAGGCATGACTCTTAATAGCGTAGACCTGTTATTCATAGATACGGAATCTATAGCTTCTCTTTGGGAGTGGTGATATCCTCTTATATGCATTATCCTGTAATTAGAAAATTGGAGCGCTCAACCATTTGGATATATAGGTGTAACCGAATGGTATACCGTCTTTGGATGGTAAGTTTTTTGATGGTGAGATAATAGAATGTAAGATAAAAAATAATCGGGAAAGTAAGACAGAACTTGTCCTTAAGCCGGTTATGGATAATCCTATGGGGATACAATAAACTATGATATGTCATGGATACTTAGCTATACGGGCTTCGTAATTCTATACATTTCGAGAGTGCAGCTCCAAGTTTTTAATAGAATAGCGTTGGAGTTGATAATTATAAAATGTATATCTAGGATATTGGGTTTTATAATTATCAGGAGCTTGAACTATATAGGTTTATTTGGTCCCCTTTGCTAGCTTCCAAAATCCTGTAATGATACGACATGTTTTTTCAATAATTGGTGACTTATGTCAGATTTATCAGATTGGCTAAAATTCAAAAGAATTAAATAATTCATGTCCGTTTATCGATTGAATTAATTTTGTGACAAAATTGATTCAAGATAAACTTGTTGAATTATCAAGATTAGATAATTCATGTCCGTTTATCGGTTGAATTAATTTTAAATTAATTCAAGATAAATTTGTTGAATTATCAGGAATTCATTTATTTTTGAAGAGATTATCTAAATAAAGTTGTTTTTAATTAGATAACTTTTCTATTGGGTTATTTGAATTAAAACTGAGACTTTATCCTATAGAATCTTGGGTGGAAAATAAAAGATTCGCTAAGATTTTTTTATCGATAGTTCGGCATGCCGATCCTCAGGTTCAGCCTGCTGATAGGGCAAGTTCAGCATGCCGGTTAGACAAATCGGCATGTCAATCACGCGTTAAAAAGATCACGCGGTTTTACGCGGATTTCATCATATATTGATTTGAATTTGATTTTGATTTGAATTTTGAGGCATTATCTGATAAGGACTGACTCCTGGACACAACCTCTATAAAAAAAGAGTGAGTCTTATTATTAATGAGATCAATTAAGAGATTAAGAATGATACTCTGATAGTGAAATTCTGAAACTCCCTGAGAGCTTTTGTTCACAAATCATGAACACTAACTTTGGGTTCTCTCAATTGGTTGGAAGGAGAGTCACCTGGTGGAAGAGCTATACGTATTAGCCCACACTCACTCCGATCGTGGATAGAGAATAGCAAAGAAAGCCAATTGGTTGAGGTCCTTCTAGAATGTTACTTCTTTACAATAATTGAGAAAGCTTTTCGGTATTTACAAGGTTAGTAAGATCTGGTTAATTTACGCATATAACATGTTAAACTTGTATTTTAGAAAATACTCTAATATAAAAAATTTTAAAATTCTACTGCATACTATTTTACCAACAATTGGTATCAGAGCCAAGTTTTTACGTAAATTTATGTGTTTGTGATCATGCTATATGTATAAATTATGTGATCTTGATCTCTCTTATGCTTGAATTTAATTTTATAGAGAGTTAACACTCTAGGTTTCTATATATTTTCAGATGTTGTCATGAATTATATGGTGAATGTTTATTAATTAATTATGGTTGATTAAATTATTATCTAATTATTTATTAATTAATTAACTTATATCGGTTATGGTTCCTTAGAGGTTAGAATGTGTATCTTGGTTTTTATGTAATTAGATGGCAGACTATCATCTCTGTCTAGAAATTATGATTTAATTTTAAAATTGTAAGAATTTTATACTTAAATAATTATTCAGAGAAGACGGATCTAAAAGATGGATGATGGCGTCCCTAGGTACTTCCTGAGTCTCTGATTTTATGTTTTTGAATTGGTGAGAATAAAATTGATAAATTATATTAGAAACTATATTTTCTAAAAAGGGTGATCTCTACTCGGTCGACATGCCGAACCCTCAAGTTCAGCAAGCCGATGGTTGTAAGATCGGCAGACTAAACTTCAGGTTCGGTAAGCCGTCAACGGGGCAGAAATCAGGTAGCTTTGGCGGTAGGCCGACCTATGAAGATCGGTAGGCTGGTAGGTCATGATCAGCAGACAATCACCCAGATCGGCTTACCGGCAGAGAGTTGAAAATTTTTTCAAAAAGGTACAGTTTACAGTGCAGTTTTTATTTTATTTTTAGGACAATTCTAAGAAACATTAAATTTGGATATGATCAGAAATATGGAGTATTCGATCTATGCGAGATTGAAGTCTTAAAGATGGGCATTACATAAAGAATGATACAGCTTAAAGATTCAAGGATGAAAAATTGATAAAATGTTTTGATTATTCTCTTGTAATCTTTATTTTCCATTCTGTAAGATGGAACCATAATATTACGGTTATTTATTATTTTGCTTATAGCTTTGCTTGTCTGCATTATAATATGATTTGCCATGTATATTGATAACAGGTTATATAGAATAGGGAATGCCGCTCATATTAAAATTGTTCATGTATGTCTTTTTAAAATAAAACCTTAATTTCAAAAGATTGAGTGGGAGAAGGTTTTCGAAGAGAGGACCTAAGGCCTCCATCGTTGGTCCATAAGAAGAACATGGTGATCCCGACTCCTAGGAAGGGATTTTTATCATGTACCAGATTAAATATTCAAAAGGATAAGGTATTTTAGCATGATTTATCATTGCACATCCTTAGGTGGTGATTATAAATTATGGATAAAATATTGAAACAACGGTTATACACTCATGTTAATTTTATTATTAATCTCCCCTAGGAGCTTTGTTAATAAAATTAATGGCTAAAGAAATGATTATTAATATATGCTTGATTATATGGGTCCTAGATGGCATATATTAATTAGGAGGAGATCCGTGTTCCTAATTGAATTTGGCATGACTCCCCTAGGAGCTCCCTGAATTTTAAGTTGGGAATTATCATTGTAAGGTTGTGATATTTTCAAGGTTTTGACACATAAACACATTTATATGTTTTTACATGATTGTGTTATCTTACTAAATTATTATTGTATGTTTGCTTATGTTTGGTATATGATTCTTTATTGTAGATTAAAAATGTCTAAAAATGCTTTATCTTTGATGCTTGATAAAAACCAATTAATTGGAGAGAAGTATAATGATTGGAAATAGAGCCTAGATATCGTCCTCTCCTTTGAGAAACTAAAATTTGTGTTGACAACCCCTTGTCCTCGCGAGCCTACGGGAGATTCCACCAATGATCAATTCCAAGCATATGATCGTTGGAAAGATACAAATGATCAGGCCCGCTGTTATGTTATGGCTAGCATGAATAATGTGCTGCAGGCTCAACATGAGGATCATGAGACTGTTAAGCAGATCTTGGATAATCTAGAAGATATGTTTGGAGGCCCGGCCTTAACTAAGCAGCAAGGGGCGCTTTGGAAACTTCTTAACTGTAAGCAAAGGCCGCCGACATCTGTAAAGGAGCATATGATGTTGGTCATGGGTTACCTCGCTAAAGCACAAACCAATGGAGCCGACATTGCTGCTGAAACTCAAATGACTATGGTCTTTGAGACTCTATCAAAGGAATTTATTCCATTTAGAGTTACTTTTAATTTGAGCAATAGGTGGGATATGACCTTAACAGAATTAATGAAACAGTTACAGGAGCTCGAACTGTTGATCAAGGAGTCTCCTGCAGGTGAAGAGGCCAATTTGGCGACTACTTCAGGTTCCAATCCCAATTTTGAGAACGGAAAGAAGCAATGGGCCAAACATGGGAAGTCTTCTATTCCTGTTAACAACAAGAGCAAGAAGAAAAAGAAGAAGAACCCAAAGAAGCTTAAGTGCTTTTTCTATGGGAAGGTCGGGCACATCAAGAAGCATTGCAAGAACTTCTTTTCCAAAGGAGATAAGTGTGATCTTCTGTATTTAGAAACTTGTTTGGTTGAGGAATCCAGTGACATTTGGGTCATAGATTCTGGTGCAACTAATCATGTTTGTGTTTCTCTGCAGGCGTTCAAAGAAACGAGAAGTCTGCTTCATGAAGGCTTTATACTTCGGATGGGCGATGGATCCTTGGTCTTGGCAGAAGTAGTGGGAGACGTCCATCTTTATTTTGATAATTATAGTAATTTAATTTTGCGAGATTGTTTTTATGTTCCTAAATTTAAAAGGAATTTAATTTCAGTAGCTTCTTTATTTAAAGACTCTTATTTGGTTTCTTTTAATAATAAAGTTGTGATTCATAAAAACAAATCTTTCATCTGTTCTGGATGGATGCAAAATAATCTATATTTTATCAAACCTAAGATGGACTTACTGCTTAATGTTGAGATGAATGATAATAACTCTAAAAAACTTAAAATTTCTCACTCTAATAAGACTTATCTTTGGCATTTGCACCTCGGTCATATTAACTTGAATAGGATTCAAAGGCTGGTAAGGAATGGACCTTTAAGTCACTTAAAGGTGAAATCTATACCTCAATGTGAATCTTGTTTAAAGGGTAAAATGACCAAAAGACCATTCGGGTCTAAGGGCAAGAGGGCCGAAGGGGTTTTAAAACTTGTGCATAGTGATGTTTGCTGACTGATAAACATCCGGGCATGAGGAGGGTATGAATGCTTTGTCACTTTTATTGACGATTACTCAAGGTATGGGTATGTGTACCTGATGCACCATAAAAGCAAAACTTTTGACAAGTTCAGAGAGTTTCAGGCTGAAGTGGAAAAACAATTAGGTAGACCCATAAAGGCACTTCGATCCAATCGAGGCAGTGAATGCCTTTCTGATGAGTTTCTGGGACACTTATTAGAGAATGAGATTTTATCCCATTTGACTGGGCTGGGCATTCCGTAGTAGAATGGCGTGGCAGAGAGAAGGAATAGGATTTTATGAGACATGGTAAGGTCCATGATGAGTTATTCATCATTGCATTTATCCTTTTAAGGATATGCACTACAAACCTCATGTTCTCTTTTGAACAATGTGCCTTCAAAATCGGTCCCTAAAACTCCTCATGAGTTGTGGACGGGCAAGAAGACATCTTTAAACCATATTCACATATGGGGATGTTCGACTCATGTCCTGTTTAAGGATGCGAATAAGTTGGAAGCACGTTTGAAAGTTTGCGTGTTTGTAGGATATCCAAAAGGGACAAAAGGGGCTTATTTCTATAACCCAAAGAAAAATAAAGTCGTGGTTTCAACTAATGCAACTTTCCTTGAGGAGAGTTACATGGATAACTTTAAGCCTTGAAGCAAAGTGGTGCTTGAGGAGTTAAGGAGTGATCCAATTACTCTAGAGGTTCCAAATGAAACCATCCCGATCAGTGTAGAAAAACCAAACGAACCTGAACAACAACCTAAGGGGCTTCGGTGTAGTGGGAGGATCGAGCATCAACCCGAGAGGTATTTGTTCAATGGGGAGGCCTTCTTGGCTGAACCAGATGAACATGATAGGGATCCTTGTACTTACACAGAGGCTATGGAGGATGTTGATTCGAAACTCTAGACAGAAGCCATGAACACAGAGATGAAGTCTATGGAGACTAATTAAGTCTGGGAGCTTGTGGATCTTTCCAAAGGGATAAAACCTATAGGGTGTAAGTGGATCTATAAGAGAAAAAGTGGAGTGGATGGAAAGGTTGAAACCTTTAAGGCTAGACTAGTAGCTAACGGTTATATGCAAAAGGAAAGAATCAATTACGAGAAAACCTTTTCGCCTATAGCTAGGCTTAAGTCTATCCAGATTCTCTTGTCCATAGCTGCCACTTTCGACTATGAGATTTGATAGATGGATGTCAAGACGGCTTTTCTAAATGGCTATCTTGATGAGTCCATTTATATGAAACAACTAGATGGGTTCAAGGTCTAGGGTCAAAAGGGTAAGGTTTGTAAGCTACTAAAGTCAATTTATAGACTTAAGCAGGCTTCCCGTTCTTGAAACATAAGATTTGATTGGGTGATCAAAACTTATGGGTTCTCATAAAATATGGATGAGCCATGTGTTTACAAACACATTAAGGATGGGACGGTAGTTTTTCTACTGCTTTATGTAGATGACATTCTGCTAATTGGCAATGGTGTTGGGGCATTGTCATCGATCAAATTATGGTTGATCAAGCAGTTTGACATGAAGGACTTAGGTGAGGCTAATTTTGTTCTTGGTATCCAAATCTTTCGAGACAGGAAGAACAAAATGATAGCTTTATCACAAGCCAGCTACATAGATAAAATTCTCAAGAGGTTTGCAATTCAGTATTCCAAGAAAGGTGGGCAACCATCTAGGTCTAAAATTACTCTTTCTAAGAAAGAATTTCCAAAGTTTGAGGAAGAAAGAGAATACATGAAGAAGGTGCCTTATGCTTCGGCAGTGGGCTGTCTCATGTATGCCATGCTTTGCACATGACCAGATATTTGTTATGCGATTAGGATTTTAAGTCGATTTCAGGCAGATCTAGGACCGAACCACTGGGTTACAGTTAAGCATATTTTCAAGTATCAAAGAAGGACTTGAGGGTATATGCTTGTGTATTCAGGTGAGGACTTAACTCCTCTAGAATATACTAACTCGGATTTTCAATCCTATTTGGATTCGAGGAGATCAACTTCAGGGTTTATGTTTACTTTGGGCACGGTGCCATCAGTTGGAGAAGTGTGAAGCAAGATTGCACTTCAGATTCAACGATAGAGGCCGAGTATGTGGCAGCTAGTGATGCTTCGAAAGAAGCAGTGTGGCTCCACAAGTTCCTTGGGGATCTTGAGGTAGCTCCTGGCATGGATAAGGCAGTATCACTGTACTATGATAACAGTGCAGTGGTAGTTAATGCTAAGGAACCAAGATTTCACAAGAAGAGTAAGCTTATTGATCAAAAGTATCATGTGATAAAGGACTTCATTGAGGGTGAGCATGTCACAGTGTGCAAAATCACGTCAGAGGACAATTTAGTTGATCCATTTATGAAGACACTTACTGGGAGAGTCTTCAAGAGGCATGTGGAAGCTATGGGGATTCGAGATTTATCATATTTACTCGCTTAGTGCAAGTGGGAGATTGTCAGACATGTATGCCCTAAGGAGTAAACATGTAATATGTTTTTGGAGACATTTTTATCAATAAAGAATATATTTATTATTTATAACCGAATCTTGTCCTCTTTAGGTTCATATTTGTTGAATGTATGTTAAGCAAACAATAGTCTAAACCTTTAAGAATTGGGCATATGATGGACAGATTAAGTGAAAGACACGATTCTTAAGGTGATAGTCTGAATCAAAATATTCGCAATCGAGGGAATAAAGTTGGGTGCTTTATTCATGTAAAGATTGTTGTGTTGTCTATATCCCTATTGGGAGATGGTCTGCCTTAGTCATCGAAGGTGGACTCCGTGAATAGAAACATTGGCACATTGTCAAAGGTGACGATGTGTTGGATTAGGACATAAAGTGAATTGATATGGATTAATAATTCTGTCTTAGTAAATCGATTCACTTGAGACAATCATTTGTATTGTATCTTAATCCTGAGATGAATAGTGGACCCGTTGTCTTGACTTATATCTTTTGATGTACCAACGGGTGACACCCACATTTTAATAGTGGTATGCATGCCGATACGTTGGAGGTATGACTCTTGATAGCGTAGACCTGTTATTCATATATATGGAATCCATAGCTCCTCTTTGGGAGTAATGATATCCTCTTATATGCATTATCCTGTAATTAGAAAATTAGAGCGCTCAACCATTTGGATACATAGGTGTAACCGAATGGTTTATTGTCCTTGGATGGTAAGTTTTTTGATGGTGATATAATGGAATGTAAGATAAAAAATAATCAGGAAGGTAAGACAGAACTTGTCCTTAAGCCGGTTATGGATAATTCTATGGGGATACGATACCCTATGATATGTCATTGAGACTTAACTATACGGGCTTCGTAATTCTATATATTTTGAGAGTGCAGCTCCAAGCTTTTAGTAGAGTAGTGTTGGAGTTGATAATTATTAAATGTATATCTCGGATATTGGTTTCATAATTATCAGGAGCTTGAACTATATAGATCCATTCGGTCTCCTTTGCTAGCTCACAAAATCCTGTAACGATACAGCGTGTTTTTTCAATAATTGGTAACTTTTGTCAGATTTATCAGATTGGCTAAAATTTGAAAGAATCAAAGAATTCATGTCTGTTTATCGATTGAATTAATTTTGTGACAAAATTGATTCAAGATAAACTTGTTGAATTATTAGGATCAGATAATTCATGTTTGTTTATCGGTTAGATTAATTTTAAATTAATTCAAGATAAACTTGTTGAATTATCAGGAATTCATTTATTTTTGAAGAGATTATCTAGATAAAGTTGTTTTAATTAGATAAGTTTTCTATTGGGTTATTTGAATTAAAACTACGACTTTATCCTATAGAATCACGGGTGGAAAATAAAAAATTCGCTGATATTTTTTTATCGGCAGTTCGACATGCCGATCCTTGGGTTCGGCCTACCGATAGGGCAAGTTTGGCATGACGGTTAGACAAATCGGCATGCCGATTGCGCGTTAAAAAGTTCACACGTTTTCACATGAATTTCATCAGATATTGATCAGAATTTGATTCTAATTCAAATTTTGAGGCATTATCTGAAAAGGACTGACTCCTGGACCCAACCTCTATAAAAAGGGAGTGAGTCTCGTTATTATTTAGATCAATTAAGGGATGAAGAGTAATACCTTGATAGTGAGATTCTGAAACTCCCTGAGAGCTCTTGTTCACAAATCACAAACACTAGCTTTGGGTTCTCTCAATTGGTTGGAAGGAGTCACCTGGTGGAAGAGCTATACATGTGAACCCACACTCACTCCGATCGTGGATAGAGAATAGCAAAGAAGGCCAGTTGATTGAGGTCTTTCTAGAACGTTACTTCTCTACACTAATTGAGGAAGCTTTTCTGTATTTACAAGGTTAGTAAGATCTGGTTAATTTATGCATATAGCATGTCAAACTTATATTTTGGAAAATACTTTGATATAAAAAAAAATTAAAATTCTGTTGCGTACTATTTTATCAACAGTTAATGGATTGAGAATGGGAAACTTTCCTAAATGACATCTTTGACATTTACTTTTCACAAACACCGCATGTGTTTATTTGTGGCACAGTTTAAAATGTAATATGAATGATAGTGTCGCATAAATTTTTCTAAGTGTGACAATAAATAAACACTACTTTTAAAATTATGGTATAATATGTAATTTACTCATTGAGAATTGTTGAATCCATAATCTGATTTGAAACCTTTGTATTGGAATGTATTGGGATTTTTTTAATCCACTAGCAATCTAAACCTCTTTCTAACTCAATCCAAATTTTGGGGATTTAATTGGACTAAACGGATTTCATAAATACCATTGTGTGCAACTAAATAAAAGAACTAGTCCCCTAAAAAAATTGAATAACTAAAGTCCTACACTAAGCAACATATGCAAATCATTTTTCTTTTGACACTACAACAAATTGAAGTTTACGAGACTCCCATTAAATGATAGTTTAGCAAGAAACTGTCGTCTAAAGGCAAGCCACATTTATTAGCACTAAATGTCACATGCTTTAGATGATGGTTTTAAAAAAAGGTCATCTAATATGTTTTATAATCCCACCCCACTCTAGCATTGTTGGCCTCCCTCTTTCTTGTTTTCTCAAATCTTTGTTGTCCTCTCTCTCTTTCCTCATCCTTTACTTTGTTGTCGAGCCTGTATTCCCACCACGAAGCCCCACCATAAACACCCCTTGCCGTTGTTAAGCCCCATCGTGAACATTCCTTAAGCCCCACCATTACCTGTCCATCGCCACGCTTTATCGCCATCTCAAACACCGCCAGCTACTACCACTACAAACCCTTAGTCTCCACCACGAGCACTTCGAGCCTAAAGGCATGTCTTTGTTGCCCCCCTTTATATAACAATGACAGCTCAAATAATTTTTATTGTTAATTGTTTGAATTTTTTTCATGCATATTTTAATAGGAGTTTGAAATGAATTTGACGACAGTTATTTGCAAGACTTTAGACGACAGTTTTCTATGAAATTGTTGTAATTAGAATTTATGTTTTTTTTTAATTTTATATTTAGAATTTATGTATGGAAACATTGTAACTAGGACTTGGTAAATTGTTCCTATGTTGATTTAACCTTAGTTTTAATTAGTGTGTTAGTTTTAGTTTTACAAGTTTTAGTTTTAATGTTATTAGTTTTTATATGCTAGTTTAAGTTTTATAGGTTATTTTTATTTTCATTACATTTTAGTTTCATATATAAGTTGGTTTTGGAAATTTATATTTGTTTTTGTTTTAATTATGTACTAGTATTCGCATTATTATCAGTTTTAATTATATATTGGTTCTAATTAAAGGCTTGTTTTAATTCTAATTATATATATTTGTTTTAGTTTTAATTATATGTTTGTTTTAATTATAAGTATTATTGTTTAAGAATATTTCAAAATGTTAGACAACGAATTCGTTGATATGGAAGGATATATGACAGAATAAGACAATGGTTATGAGCTCCGAAAAAAGGAGCCATTTGATCCGCATGTGGATGGAAAAGAAGAGCAACCTTAATGAAGCAAATATCTAAATTGAGATCAAAAGGTATAAAAATACAAGTCCAATTTGATGAAAAATATCAAGCTTTTGGAAAAGAGGGGATGAGCTCCAAAGTTATGTTGGAGTTTTAGTTCAAGAGCATGTCCCTATAACAACAAAGGATTAGAGAGAAAACAAGAATAAGGACAATGTGGAATGTGTCTAAGGACTACTGATCAGGAAAGGATCTGTGTTCTTGATTGAATTTGGCATCTTGTTGAATTATGAGTTGGGAATTATCGTTGTAAGGTTGTAATATTTTCAAGGTTTTGACACATAAACACATTTGTGTGTTTTTACATGATTGTGTTATCTTACTAAATTATTATGTTATGTTTGCTTATGTTTGGTATATGATTCTTTAATTATCATCGATACTTGATAAAAACCAATTAACCAGAGAGAATTATAATGATTGGAAACAGAGCCTGAATATTGTCCTCTCCTTTGAGAAACTAAAATTTATGCTGACAACCCCTGAGAAACTAAAAGTTATGCTGACAACCCCTTATCCTCCTGAGCCTATGAGAGATTCCACCAATGATCATATCCAAGCATATGATTGTTGGAAAGATGTTAATGATTAGGCCTGCTGTTATGTTATGGCCAGCATGAATAACGTGCTGCAGGCTCAACATAAGGATTATGAGACTACAAAGTAGATCTTGGATAATCTAGAAGACATGTTTGGAGGCCAGGCCTTAACAAAGTAGCAAGGGCCGTTTTGAAAACTCTTGAACTGTAAACAAAAACTAGGACAAAATGATGTTTGGATTTTAGCAATGCAAGAAGAGCTAATCAATTTGAAAGAAATGATGTTTGGGAACTTGTTCCTAAGCCTAGTTCTCAATCCATAATTGGGACAAAATGGGTATTTAGAAATAAAAAGGATGAGCAAGGTAATGTTGTGAGAAACAAGGCTAGACTAGTGGCCCAAGGTTTCAATCAATAAGAAGGTATTGATTTTGAAGAAATGTCTGCACCAGTTGCTCGTTTAGAATCCATTAGAATGTTACTTGCTTTTGCATAGTACAAGGGTTTTACTCTTTATCAAATGGATGTCAAAAGTGCATTCTTAAATGGATACATTTTAGAAGAAGTTTTTGTGGCACAACCACCCAGTTTTCAAAATCATAAGTATCTGGATCATGTCTTCAAATTAAAGAAAGCTTTATATAGTCTAAAGCAAGCTCCCAGAGCTTGGTATGAAAGACTAAGTAAATTTGTGATTCAAAACAGTTTTTGTGTTGGAAAAGCAGATACTACTCTCTTTATATAAAACAAGGGTGAAGATCTAGTTATTGTTCAAATATATGTTAATGATATTATTTTTGGTGCTACTAACCACACTATGCGTGAAGAGTTTTCTAAGTGTATGCACAGCGAATTTGAGATGAGCATGATGGGAGAATTAAACTTCTTCATTGGACTTCAAATCAAGCAAACAAAGGAAGGAATTTTCATAAATCAAGCCAAATATGTGAAGGATCTACTCTAATGATTCGAAATGGATGATCTTAAGCCAATGCCAACTCCTATGAGCTCTTCAATCATGCTTGACAAAGATGAACATGGCAAGGCGGTAGACATCACAAAATATAGAGGTATGATCGGATCCTTGCTATATTTGACTGCTAGTAAACCCGACATTATGTTTAGTGTAGGGGTTTGTGCAAGATTTCAATCAAATCCTAAGGAATCTCACTTTAGTGCCGTTAAACTCATTTTTAGATATTTGAGTGGTACTAAGAACCTAGGATTGTGGTATCCCAAAGGCACACACATAGACTTGCTAAGTTATTCCGATGCTGATTGGTTTGTTTGCACAATTGATAGGAAAAGCACAATTGGTACTTGTCATTTTCTAGGATTTGCATTATTTTCATGGTTTAGCAAGAAACAAGCCACAGTGGCACTTTCTACCGTGGAAGCGGAATACATATCGGCAGCTAGTTGTTGTGCACAAGTCCTTTGGATGATGCAAATGCTAAAGGATTTAGGTCTAAGCTATGATCATGTTCCAATTATATGTGACAATACTAGTGCAATCAATTTTTCAAAGAATCTAGTTCTTCATTCACGCACAAAACATATAGAGATTTGACATCACTTTTTGTGTGACCATGTTCAATGAGGGGATATCACATTGGAATTCGTTAGCACAAATGACCAACTAGCAGATATTTTCACCAAACCTCTTGCACTAGAACGTTTTTCACATCTTAGAAGAGGACTTAGAATCATTGATCCTTTTGAATTGCATTTGCTTGATCATTGATGTACTTAATGCTTATCTTCATAAACTCAATGGTTGATTTAGTGTTTTGTTGTGTTCTTATGTTTAGACATGTTTGCACAATGTGTTGAAATGTGTTTGTGTTTTTAAATTGAGCAAAACAACATTTTTTTGCATTTTTTGGTGACTGCTCGACTGCAGCAATCGGCCAGCCGACCATTCAGAATCGGCCTACCGATGTTGCTGAGTTTGGCTTGCCGATAAAAATAATCGGCCTGGCAAACTGAGAAGGTTCGACCTACCGATCTGTCGGGGTATATATACCCCCAAACTCGAGCAAACCCTATTTCATCTCCATTTTCTTGCTCTCCTCAGCCGTCTCCTTCTCCCTCAAGTGCAAAAATCACCACCCCCTCCACCATTCATTGATTTTCTTGCATTTTCCATTGATTTTGTGCATTTCCATCTTTTTCATTCACTATTTTCTGCACTTCCCTTGAGTTCTCTCACTTTTCTTTCAAGCTTCTCTACTTTCTCTCAAAACTGCATTGTTTTCTGCTGGTGTTTGGGTTCTATCTCCTGCATTCTCCAATGGCTTCAAGTTCTCGTCCTTTCAAGCGCACTAAATCCATCGCTCACAAGGAAACCAACAAAGAGGTAACTTTGGAGGAATTTTCAAACGAAAAATTTGTTAAATTTTTCTCCTCTAGGAAAATTATTGATGGGAAGTTTATTTGTTTTAAGGATTTTGCTAGCTTTGGTATAGAACTACTGTTTGATAGGCTTAAATGGAAAAATATTATGCTTATGATGGAAAATACATATCCCAGGCTTGTTAATGGGTTTTATGCCAACCTTAGAGCATCTTATGATCCCCTTGAAATTATTGTGACATTGAAACATAGAACTATGGAGTTAACACCAACCATAATAGGGGAGATACTCGATATGCCACTAGAAGGTGTAGATATTCATGGAGTCAAGACCTAGATATTTGATAAAGAAACTATGGCCAAAATTATTTTTGAGAATGATGATGGGAGTATGCCTAGGAAACTCAATGCAGCATCTCTACCTCCTAGGAGTCAAGTTCTCCATAAGCTTGTCACTACCAACATTTTACTTAAAGCCGGCCTTAAGGACGAAGTCCAGCTTATTGACCTCCACCTTATTTATTGTCTCCTTAGTAGTACTAAAATAAATTTACCCCTTTTGTTGGTACGACAGATGATTGATGTCGCTGAAGGGAAAAAGAGTGCAGGTTTGCCATATGGAATGCTGCTTACCAAAATTTTTTATACATTTAATGTGCGAACTGCTGATGAGAAGGACGTGGCTCTCTATAAACCATATAATGCCTTCGGTGCCCTGACCATTAGCAAAATGGGATTTGAGGAAGTACAAGGGCAATGGGTACCCACCGGTGGGCAAGCGTTCCTCAAGGTGTTCAAGAAGAAGAAGAAGAAGAGATGGCCAACATTGAAGCTCAAGGTGGCCAAGATGACGATGAAGAACCTATCACTCTTCAAAGGCTTTACTCGCACCAACAACTCCTTTTTGAGCAGCAGCAAAAGATGGGGGCCGACATTGCAAATTTGCAAGCCGGTCAACAAGAGATCCTTAACATTCTTTGACAAATGCACTTTGGCGGAGGATCATCGAGTCAACCATAAAATCTCTCATCATGTTTCTCTTTGATCATTTATTTTTTTTTTGTTTGACTTTGCAAATTTTATGCACTTTGTTTGTGAATCATAACAATTTCAACCTTTCAATGACTATTTTGGTATTTTCTTTTAGTATATCAATTTCCTTTGTTTATATATTTTTTGTTGATGACAAAAAGGAGGAGACTATGAATATTTTTGATTGTGGAGCAATAAGGATGGTGGTTCTTGATGATGTTTGATGATTTTTATACAATTGCTATATTTCATTTGGAGATTGTTTGATGATTGTGGAGATATAAGGCTGTTGGTACTTGTGATATTCTTTATCTTTGCATTCTTATATTTTTGTCTTAATCTTTTATTGGTATATTGGCATTTGCAATGAAAATTGATGTTTTAAAGGAAAGCATATTTATCAGGGGTAGCTCTTTCAATTTTTTTTCTTATCCTTTAGATAGTGGAGAATATCACCTTAAGGAGGTATTTTTCAAATTTTTTTTTTTTTTGAAAATCCTACACATATTAAGGGGGAGCTATTGAAATTTTTCAAAAACAATCAAAAATTGTTTTGTCATCATCAAAAAGGGGGAGATTGTTGGCTCCAAGGTTTCACAAGGCTATGTTAATACTCTTTTGATGATAACAAATACAATTTTTATTATATGTGCAAAATACTCTTTTAAACCAACAATTATCTTGAGTGTCACTAAGCTTACTTTTCAAGAAATCAAGTGAAGACAGTTCAAGAAAGCTTGTGGAAGAAGTCTTTTGAAAGGGAACTTACACGGACTTGAAGATTACAAGTTTCTATTCTATAGTCCAGAAGTGTAAGTGAGCAATTCTCAAATTGAATGATCAAAAGAAAGCTCAAGAGCACACACTCACATTGCATACTTGCATTTGATGCTGTTTTGAATTTCAAATTGCATGACTTAAACTGTTTTAGAAGTGCCAAAACAAGTTGATGTAAAACAAGTTTCAAAAACAGGTCACATAGGCCTTTTGGCCCAAGGCAGATCGACCTGCCGAAGATGATCGGCTTGCCGAAAACCCTGCGTCAGCCTGCTGATCTAGGGATTTTTAACCCCTTGTCTGCAAAGGCTTTGATGGCCTGCCGAAGCTATCTTCGGCCTCCCAAAGTTTCGAAGATCAGCCTGTCGAACTCCCTACTTCGGCCTGCCAATCTGAGGGCTTTTAAAACCTGTTCTGCAAAGGCTCTGGCAGCCTGCTGAAGGAATCTTTGGCCTGCCGATGGTTCAAAGTTCAGCTTGCCGATCTGGCGACCGTTGAGAACTTGATTTTTAGCACCTCAATCTTTGGCCTGCCGAACTTAGCTTCTGGCCTACCAAACTGTCTGTAACGGCTAGTTTTTTGACCGTTGGAGCTTGATTTGCAAAGGCTAGTTTGACTTAAAATTGATGTGTTCAAATGTTTCTAAGCACTAGGAAGCTATACATACCCATCCATTCAATGTGCAATAAATGATGAAGGAACACAAGTGAAATTTGACATTATTCTACATTGTTCTTCTCAAGCATTCATTACTCACATGTTCTCTTGAGCCAAAATTGTTTCATACTCTAATTGAGAATTACTCACACGTCCAAACACGTACCACAGTTGTATTTTCATCTCTTTTTGTTTTGGAGTGTATATTTTGTGAGTGTACCAAAATTACAACTGCATTATTTTCATTGTTAGGTTTCCAAGGCCTTGTAAATTTGCGGAATTCTTGGTTAGACAATCTCTGGAAAAATTGTCACTTTGTAAGAAGGTGTGGTGAGCCTCGGGTTGAGCAAGTCACTAGTTGTATAAGGGAGTGATCGTGCCAAAAAGACGGTCTAATAGTGCAAGAGGTCAAGCAAAGGAGTTTAGCTTGGCGACAACAGACGTAGGCATATTGGCCGAACCACTATAAATAGTGTTTGCATTTCTTCTCCTTACTCTTTACTTAATCGCTGCTTAATTGTTGCTTGGTTGTGCTCATATTATCTCGTTCTCATATTTACTTCTTAAGCATTTTACTTTAGAAAATTTCCAATAATTGTAAAAGTTTTAAAAACCCAATTCACCTCCAACACACCCCCCCCCCCTCGTGGGTAGTTATTCTTTGGCTAACATAGACCAACACCAACAGAGCCTTTAAGATATCTAAACAACCACTTAATAGCCTCCCAATGTGTCTCTCCATGATTCCTCATATGCCTACTAATAACACTCATAGCAAAGGCTAGACCTGGATGAGCACAAACCATGCCATACATGAAGCTGCCTGCAGCACTAGCATAAGGAATCTTTGACATAAAGGTCTCATCTCGGTCATTCTTTAGTGCACCAGCCAATGAGAACTTGAAACATGTACCTAGTGGAGTAGAACTAGTTTGCATTGATCCATATTGAACCTCTTTATCACCTTCTGATGGTAACATCTTTGAGACCCAAGCAAGGTTCGTTCCTGTTCTGAATATCTCTATGCCAGTGTTTTCTTTACAGGCCCCATCTCTTTTGTTTCAAACTCCCTTTTTAGTAGTTGCTTGACTGCATCAATCTCTACTCTGTTTCTACATGCTAAGAGCATGTTATTCATATACAAAAAAAGATAAACCATATCTCCACCTACCCCATATTTACTATACACAGTTGTCAAGCTAACATGTTTTAAAATCATTTTGAATCATAAAAGAATTAAAATGCTTGTACCATTGATGAGGAGACTACTTTAGTCTATATCAAGACTTCTTCAAGAGAAAAACATGATCATCTTTACCCTTTTCAATAAACCCCTCAAGTTGTGACATGTAAATGCATTCTGCAAGTTCTTTATGAAAAAATGTCATCTTGATGTCAAGCTGCTCAAGCTCTAAATCTTCTTAAGCCACTCGTGACAATAATTGCTAGACATGTATGCCCTAAGGAGTAAAAATGTAATATGTTTTTGGAGACATTTTTATAAATAAAGAATTTATTTATTATTTATATATCAAATTTTATCCTCTTTACATTCATATTTGTTGAATGTATGTTAAGCAAACAATAGTTTGAGACTGTCGGTCTAAATCTTTAAAAATTGGGCATATAATGGACAGATTACGCAAAAGACATGATTCTTAAGGTGACGGTCTAAACCATAAGATCCGTAATCGAGGGAATAAAGTTGGGCACTTTATTTATGCTAAGATTGTTATGTTGTCTATATCCCTATTAGGAGATGGTTTGTCTTGGCCATCGGAGGTGGACTCCGCAAATAGAAATATTAGCACATTGTCATAGGTGACAATGTGTTGGATCGAGACATAAAGCGAATTGATTTGGATTAATAATTTTATCTTGGCAAATCGATTCACTTTAGATAATCATTTGTATTGTATCTTAATCTTGAGATGAATAGTGGGCCTGTTGTCTTGACTTATGTTTTTTGATGTACCAAAGGGTGACATCCACATTTTAATAGTGGTACATATGCTGCTACCTTGGAGGCATGACTCTTAATAGCGTAGACCTATTATTCATAAATATGGAATTCATAGCTCCTTTTTAGGAGTAGTTGATATCCTCTTATATGCGTTATCCTGAAATTGAAAAACTAGAACGCTCAACCATTTAGATACATAAGTGTAACTGAATAGCATACCATCTTTGGATGGTAAGTTTTCCAATAGTGAGATAATAGAACGTAAGATAAAAATAATCAAAAAGGTAAGACAGAACTTGTCCTTAAGCCGATTATAGATAATCCTATGGGGATACTATATACTATAATATGTCATAGAGACTTAGCTTTAAGGGCTTCATAATTCTATATAGCTCGAGAGTGTAGCTCTAAGCTTTTAGTGGAATAGTGTTGGAGTTGATAATTATGAAATGCATATCCAGGATATTGGGTTTCATAATTATCGAGAGCTTGAACAATATAGGTCAATTTAGTCCCCTTTGCTAGCTTACAAAATCCTATAATGATTCGATGTGCTTTTCCAATAATTGGTGACTTATGTCAAATTTATCAAATTGGTTGAAATTTGGTAAAATCAGATAATTCATGTTTGTTTATCGGTTAAATTAATTTTATGATAAAATTAATTAAAGATAAACTTATTGAATTATTGGGATCAGATAATTCATGTTTGTTTATTGGGCAGGCCTTATTTAGGTCGGTATAGTCTATACAAACCTGTTATTTTCCATTTGCTTTCTTGACTAAGAATACATTTGCTAGCCACTTTGGATACCTTACTTCTCTGATGAATCTTGCCTTTAGCAGCTTCTAAACCTCTTCATTTATGGCGGCATAACTTTCTAGGTTAAAGGCCCTTCTTTTCTGAACAATCGGCTTGTACTCTGGTTGGACATTGAGCCGGTGATAGATTATGTTCGGATTAATGCCGGGCATGTCCTTGTGAGACCATGTGAACACATCCCGATACTCTGTAAGAATCTTCTAAAGGTTGGCCTGGATCTTAGGCTTCAGCTAAGAGCCGAGTTGGATTATGAGGTTGAGATGTACTGTATCAAGGCTAAACGGCACTAGATCCTCAACGGGAGTGGCCCTCACCTCCTCCTTGGGCATACAGGGGTCAAGGTCAAAAAGCATCTTGGGCATCAACTCGACTGGGAACTATATTTTGTCAACCTTGTAAATCGCTGAGACATTTAATTGCCGAGCCGATGCAGCCTTGACAGCATTAGTGTAACAAGCTCGGGAATCTTTCTATAACGACCAGATTACTCCAACCCCATCATCCATTGGGAGCTTCATGGCCAAGTGGTAGGTGGAGACCACAGCCTTCAGTGTGTTTAGCATTGGACGGCTGATAATAATTTTGTACAGGGAGGGTTTGTCGATGACCAAAAAGTCGACAACGCATGTCACCCGAGTAATGCCTTCATCGAAGGTGACCGGTAGGCCAACCTTCCTGACTGCTCGGACGGATTTACTTGTGAAGCCGTAGAGTGGCGTCTGAGCTAGGATAAGGGTAGCATTATTGATCTTCAGCTTATGATTTTGTTGCTTGAACAGGATGTCAGCCGAGCTACCGTTGTCGATCAACACACGCCGTACTATGTTATTGGCGATGTGCAACTCATACACAAGAGCATCGTTGTGCGGATGAAGTAACTTGTCCGCCTCCTCCTCTATGAAGGTGATTGGCACGTCTTGCTAGCGGCAAGTTTTATTGACATTCTCGGACATGTTAATAAGCTCTCCTCTTTCAACCAACAAAGCTTCTTGGAGGTAAGCCTGCCGCCTGCTCGATGTGTCCCTAGTGACAGGCCCTCCGAAGATCATGTGAATAATGTTCGGGGGTTCCGGAGCATTCCTGCCATCATTGCGTGAGTGGTTTGGAGCATCTTGGCTTGGTTGGTTGTCTCTCCAAACAGTAGAGCTTGGAGCTAAAACTCGCTCTACAAATTCCCGTAGATGTCAGTTTCGGACCAGTCTCTCGATCTGGTCCTTGAGCTGAATATAGTCACGGGTGTTATGTCCTACATCCTTGTGAAAATTGCAGTACTTGCTTTGGTCCCGCTTTGCTTTGTTGCCTTTGAGCTTGGATGGGTCGACCAGTAGGTTCTTGCCGCTCACCTGGGCAAGTACCTCATTTATGCTCACTACTAGGGGTGTGTAGCTTTGGAATTTCCTGGTGAGTACTTTCGGCTTCTTGGTCTTTTTGTTCTTCTTCTGTTTCTTGTTCTACTCGGTGCTGGACTGTTCTGGCGCTTTCTTCTATTTCTTCTCCTTCTTCGTGCCACTACTGCTAGCTTCTTCTCTACAGCTTTTCATATATTCAACCACGTCAGCATATCTTTGCACGTAGCCGAGCATTTGAGAAGATGTGCTTGGCTACTTGAATGCCAACAACCAGGTTAGCTTTTCATCTCAAGGACCCCTAATGAAAGCATGTTTCAGGGTCTCGTCTTCAACGTGCTTAACCTCGAGCACAGCTCGGGTAAACCGATTTATATTCTCAGACATTACTATCTCCTCGCTTGACTACATATAAAAAGGTAATCTCCTTCCTTCTTGTTTTTGTTGTGGAGAAAGCTGTTGAAAAGGTATCAGAAAGCTGTAAAAAAGAAGTAATCGAAGCTGGTTCAAGTCACCAGAACCATTGCTGAGCTGGTCCGATAAGAGTCAAAGAAAAAGCCTTGCACATGGCTGCATCGTTGCCGTTCTATAGGAGCATGTGTCCTCGGTATAATTCAACATGCTCGTCAACGTCTGCGGTCCTGTCGTAGGACTTGATTTACGGGGATTTTAATTTGGGCAACATTGGGGCTCGCATGATGGCATCGGTGATCGGCAAATCTAAAGCACCAACATCCTCCAAATCGAAACAATTATTGCAGATTTCATCAATTTGACGCTACAATTCTCGAAACCAGTGACTATTGGTATTTTTGGGCAGTTTAACCCTATAGGGTGCTCCGCCCTCAACCCTGTCACTTGCTCTGGGGTGGCGATCCTGTTGTGGCTCCCCCTGGCATCTGAGCCGATCAAAAACAAATGGTCGGGAGCCTTGTAGTGATAGAGGCTGAGCTTTTTGAGGGCCAAGGCATCCCTCTCGGATGAGCCTATTGTTTGCCGAGACTCCATGTGTAGACCTTCTGGAGTGCTCAGAGTCGACTTCACTAGGGTTGACAGCTTCCCGTCCTGCTCGACCCCAGCCTGGTCAGTCGGGGATGGAGGTAGGAGGCCAAGGGCCACCTGGCCATGAGCCTGTTGTGCGAGCTGTTGAGTAAGTATCCAAACAACATTGGTCAGTTCCCAAATAGGGTCTTGGACAATCAGATCTTGCATCTGTTCGGCCTTCGTTGATCTTCCCTGACCCCTAGAACAGGATCTTGTGGCTCGGGGTTGGCCTCTAGGTCTAGCCAGATTCTGGTTTCGGTTTTGGGCATCACCCGACCCCTCTTGTCGGGCACCCTTATCCCAAGCATTGCCTTGAGTTACCATCTCAGTTCACTAGCCTGTTATGGCTGGTAATTTCTAGTGAAGGCGTAAGGGCCCTCCTTCTAGCACCAAAATGTTGATGCTTACTGGAGTTCGGCAGTGGATCAACATCACATGTGGCTACGCATGGTAATCAGCACTTCCTTGCTTAGCTTTGCCTAATTTGGTAAACCTGCAACAAGAGGAGAGATGCTTTGGAGGTAAGAAAAAGGCAGGTCAGTCAACAAACAAGGGCTCTCTGATGTTCAAGGCAAGAGTTGCTCGGTAGAGAATAGGAACTCGTTAGGTAGGAAGAAGCATGCCCTTTGGATGTAATAAATGCACCCTATTTATAGGTTGCCATTTGGGCTAGGTGTTAGGTGAGTTTTGCCCATTACCTGAGTGTCACGTCAAGACGTGTCAAAAGATAGAGGACAAGTGTCGTGTCCTCCGTTGGTGGATTGTTTCCCATTAGATGACGAGTTGTCCACCATCTGGTGGCTAGTGATAGTAAGTAACAACCTACTTACAAGTAAAAAGAATCTGACCCGAGCAGGTGCTCGATCCGAGGAGGCGGCCTATTGTGGTGTGGTTAGGAACCTTAAAAAGCACCTCAGACAAGAGATTTAAGCACGTTGAGATCAGTTGTTAGCTCCCCGTAGCTTTGCCGAGCTGGGTTGCTGACCACCTACAGTACAGTTCCTTGACAGTGGCACCGAGCTCACCCTCAATAGTTATCAACACTATTACTTCTTGAATTCTTAATAAGTGACAATCTGATTCATAAATATTTGATGTCAACAAATTAGTGATTAGGATTCTTTCTTTCTTTTATAGGTTTAGTCACTGACTATAAAATTGATGATAATTTATACAATTTAACAAAGATAATCATGATCCCTTCATATTATAATCTAAAATTTTATAAAAATAGTTCCATTATGTTCCAATATTCTTTTTATTATTGTAACAAAAATCCATTAAACATTATAACTTTTACACTTACTCTTAAGTATTTATGTCAAATTTTCCTTTATTACATAAATGTGATTATCTAGGCAGAATTTTAGAAATAGTTTATTAATTTTATAGTTAGGGACCAAAACTACTAAAAAATAAATTTTCAAAAATTAAATTGTCCAAATTAAAAGTTTAGATACTCAATTGTCACTATGCTAAGAGTTCAATGACTAACTACCCCCACTCAAATATATATATATATATAAGGGTACGAACATGTAGAGATACTAATTAGAAGAAAGTCTTTTTGCTTTCTTTTTTCAAATTTTGTCTAAAAAAGAATATATATCTTTGGCCCTTATTCTATTATATTTCTTTATTAATTAAAACTTTAGCATTTTAGTCCATTTTGTATTGTTTATTTTTCTTTATTCAACTAAAAAAGTTGTTCCCATAAAAACATAGAAAGATAAAAAGTGAATTTTTCCCAAACATATATTACATAATATTATTTTATTTTTTAATTGTTCTCATTTTTTGGAAACATAAAAATTTATTATTTTAATTTTTTTTTAATAAAATGATGAGCACTATTACTTTTTCCCAAAAATGTTGGTCGGGTCAACATTGGGTTTGGGGCTAAGGCAAGACTCAAGGTCAAGGCTAGAGTCATGGTCAAGGTCTGGGTTATTATCATGATTTGTCTTGGATTTGGTAGGGGTATTAGGGCCCAATTGAAGTCCAACTTGCTAGTAAACAAGGCCAAGAGGAGATTAATATTCTACGTATTTAAGTCAAATTAAGGTTAACACTTGGTCAGCTAGGGTTCGTGTTGAGATTGGACGGGTTTGGATAGAGAAGCTCGAGGTGAGATCATGGTTGGGTGTCTAGCTAGGACCTAGGTCAAGCTAGGGTTGGCACCAAGCTAGCTCCAAGGTCAGGTTAAGGCCCAATTCAAGGTTGGCATTGGATCTAAGATAAGGGTCATATAGATATTGTGTGGACAACAAGCCTTGGAAAAAGGTCATGTTAGGATCGGTGCTCTAAGAAACAAATATTTTATTTATAATTAAGACATTTTATGGCTAAATGAATGAAAAAATAATAATGTAAATATTTCACGTATCGATAATAGTCCTTTTCTTATTTTTGTTGTAATGATTGTGCACTTAAGCAAACAAGTAATCTATGACTATTACAACAAGATCTTGGTAATGGGCAGATATGGAGTTTATATACGGGTTGATATTATATCAAAACTAATAGTCTAAATTGTGTAGCGCACAGTTTATGCATAGAGTTGGGCACTTTATACATGATAAGGCTATAATAAAGATCTACATCCCACTAAGGAGATAATTCATCTAGTCTGTCAGAGCAGATTAACTCTATGATAGACACATTAGTGTTGTAGACCTAGTGGTGGCTGCACTTCAGACTGGACCTAAACTTTAACTGATTTAATAATAACTCAATTTCACTTAAATCAACTTACTTTAAATATCATCGATATGTAATCTTAATCCTAAAGTGGAATCATAATTCTATGATTGTAGTTTGTATCTTTTGATATGCAAAATGTATGAGTTCTAACGAACGAAGGTTCTATTGTCTGTATGTTAGATATGCAACCTATATTCAATGAGAGCATGATCCACAAATATGGAATTCATATCTTTCTAACAAAGAGTCAATGTTAACCCCCTAAAGGCATTATTCTATAAATTAGAAAAGAACAAGGCCTTGGTTATTTGGATACGTATGGTAACCATGTGATTTTTCATTTGTATTTGTTATAAATGGTATTTTCTAAATAAGTAACATGATAGAATTTGGAGATAAAATAATCAGAAAATTAAAGGAAACTAAGTTCTTAATCCAATTATGAATAATCTACGGGTATACATATATTTATGAAAGGTCACAAACAAGACTAATTTATTTAGTCTCATAATATGATATATTATTAAGAGTTCAGCTTTGGGCTTATAATAGAGTGACAGCAAAGTTAATAATTAATGGATAATTAATTAGAAATTAATTTATTTGTTATTATTGGAGCTTGATAAATATATGTCCATTAGGTTCCAATGCTAGCTTGTTAATTCCTTGACAAGCTAGGCAGATAAAGTTTACTATAATACAAAAGTTTATGCATGACAAGCCTTTTGGCATGATAGTGTACACGCCACAATCTAGATGGACTATGTGGCGTTAGGCCCAATCCACCTAGACTATAGGCGCCAACCTTAGTGGAAGATACTAGATAATTAATTGTTGAATTAATTTCAGAAAAATATTTATTCAAATTAACTATTGGGATTTGTAATTGTTAATTATTTAAATTTATAGATGAATAATTAATTTAAATCCTAGTCGTATTTAAACAAAAGATAATTATACATAAATTTAAATTAGATATTTATTTTAAATAAAAGAATTCTAATTTAATCAAATTGTCTTAATTGGAAGTTATCCTAGATGATGCAGGAAATCACAAAACCCTATATTGTGATTGGCAAGACCTTTGAACTCCCCTTACTAGAGGTTGGTATGTACCATAGGGATAGACTTCCTATGGTTGACGTGTTCTACAAGAATAAGAGAGAGAATTTTATTTTGGTTTTGATAAATTTTCGACCAGTCCAACCAGTTCTAAAAATAAAGACCTTAGATCCTCATATATTCTTAGACTGCCATAGTGAAGACCGGAGAGAGTAGAGTATAGATTAATGCTTTTCAATAAAGAGAGTAGAGCATAGATTATTCCTTTTTAATAATCCTACCTCCTCTGAACTATTGTGGTTGGAAGGTCAGGAACTATAGTGAAAATCTGCTGAGTTGTGCCCACATATACAATAGCGTTAAAGAAAAGACATACTATTAATGATATAAAGGTCAAGATATTCTTGAAGAATTGATTAGTCAAAAGTGCTGCTTTTAGTCATCAACAGGTACGATTAATTGCAATTCTATTTATATTTTATAACAATATGAATTAGATTATAGACGATTAAATAAGAATTTTAAATTTTGCTCCATCACTGAATCAATTTTTCTAACATGTCGAGTAAGACATCAAGCCTTTGCTTGAACCAAGTAGAAACAAACCCTATAAATATTGATGAGTATTCAAACTATTTGAAATATTTAAGCCAAAAAAGAGAAGTGTAAAATAATAGAGAAATCACGTAAATGTATTAAGTAAATTTAAGAACAATCAGCAAAAAAAAAAAAAGGGGGGGGGGGGGGGGGGGGGGGGGGGGGGGGGGGGGGGGGGTGTGGGCAAGGTAAATTTTAAAAATATTTTTTTTAATTGGAGCAAAATGATAGAAAACTAGATATAAAAATAAAAATAAAATATTTTATTTGCTAGGGCACATGAAGTATATATGACGTAAGAGTTTGGACAGTTTTTTAGGGTTTTTTTTAGCATATAAAGTAAGGGTGCTTTTATTGTAGGACATCAAAGTTTAACCCCACTAGTAGGTATTAGTATTTTGACTACAAAGTTGATTTTTTAACGGTTTAATCTATGAGTTTCACATCAAAATTTGCAATATATGAAGTAAAACTACTTCCATTCATAGATCACACATTTAAAAAGTTAATCTAGCGGTTAAAATAACAATACTCACCGACAAGGTAAAAATGTTACACGTTGCTCATTACTCTATATACTCCCTTTTCAATTAAAATTTCTTATTAAAAGAGGACTTCTATAAGGTTCTCAATTGACTCAACTAAAATTAGCATGCTAAGTGGTAATTAGTATGTCTAATTTAAAATTTTATTATTAATTAATCACTTTTAAAATTTTTTATTTTCTTTAAATTCATTATATTTTATTTTTCAGCAATTATTAAATTATTTTAAAATAATTTTTTGGTTATTGTTTTAGTATTTATTACTTAATTAAATTGCAACTTTTTTGAGTTTGTTTATTTAAAAACCAACCCAACTTTTTTTAAAATTCCTCTGTTCCACTCAGACATCTTCACGTGAAAGTGGTCAAACCTTGAAACCACCTCTTGTAAACTGCTGGTAGCTATGGTTTTGAAGCAAAAACCACCATTTGCTTTCTAAATAGAAGTCTTGAAACTCCAGAAAACTCCACGGCTCTATTCCCACTCTCTCCCACACGTCACTCTCTCTCTCTTTACAACTGCTTGTAGGACCGTTCAATAAGAGGGTTTGATGAGTTCAATATGATGAATTAGTTGTCCGGTTCGATAAGGTGATCTTCACTCGACTTAGGGACTATTAGCTATTGAATACTACAAGCCAACTTTTGGTTTGTTGGAGTTGATACATAAAAGTTTCGCTTGATAATTATAAGAGAGATCCACTAATTCACGTAACAAAACGTGAGAACATGCCTCGAAGCTTATGCATAATAAAGAGCTGACATGTATACTATTACTATGAGCATTAGTGAAGCCGACTCTCTCTGTTACTAATTGAGGCCCACGATCTTAAGAAGAACCTCTATAAATAAAAGCTAGAAGCATTACTCAAGGGCATCTGAATTCATTCACCATCACTCAAATTTTGCAGAAATCATTCCAGAAATAGAAAAGTTTCAATCCCATAAAATTTTTCATTTCGTAATCAAAGCTTTAGTAGTTGTACCAAATTTATGAGAAAGTGAAAAACACAGTGGACGTAATTCTATTTCACAAAATGAATATCAATAAAATCTCGTGTGCGGTATCTTTAATTTACAGCACTTCTATTTCCTTCCTGTAATCAGTTTTAGCTATTTTAAACATCTCTAACGCTATTTATGAAGCTTGTTAAGAACTAATAACGTTCAATAAACTATTTGTGAAGCTGTCAGTTTTGTTTCAAAGCTTTTTATGCTAAATTTGGTCTTGCATGTGAAAATTTAGAACTGATTATGGTTCTAATGTATTTGAGAATAGTGGAAAAACGTTTAATAAAGTTTATGTATGATTCATGTGGATTTTTACATGAGGTTTACTGATTGACGCTGATAAATTTGGGTTTAAACTTGTTCTTGATTTTTTTTTTTAATTTTTGAACAAAACCAGAAAACTTGATGCATGAGTTGATTAATGTGTTAAAATGTTGCAAAACGAGTTTTATTAAATTCATATGATAGTTTTGGACCTTTAAAAGAAGTTTAGGAGGCATTGAAAGCGATTTGGTAGTGTTTGAACTCAAAATGACTTTAGACGCTAACAGGATGTTCTAGTCACGATGCCATGGTCGGCTGCTACTTGTGTAACGCGCTCAGCTGTGTTGCTGCTCGACACATGGTCAACTGAGGGTGGTGTATTGCGATTTACCGAGCCACACCAAAAGACATTATTTCGACCAACCCGACCCCTTTTGTTCCAAATTATATTTTAAATGTTTTTTTACTTCTTTTATTGATAAAAAACCATTGCTAATACATTTTAAAGAGTGATTAATTGTTATATATATAACTGATGAATTTATTTAGATAATTATGGCACACTAGGAACTATGAATTTTGCATACTAATGAATTTTAGTCTAAGTTCTAGTCCTAACAATCGAGCTTATACTTAAGGTTGGTTGTTGTCCTCGTGGAGCTAATGTTTAGCAGAGCGGGTTACGGTGTAGAAGCATCCATTGCTAGAAATCTGAGGTAAGACTCTATATCCCTTTCCTTGTAGCCACGATGTTTAAACTATTTTTAGCCATAAATTATATTCTTAAATGTTTTAAGAATTGAATTTATATTTTAAAATATTTTCAACGTTTCAAAAATATGTTGCAAAGGAAAATGATTTCATTAAATGTCGATATCTCGAAATAAGCACATCCGAGTGATATAATATGTTTGAAGAGTTTTCAAATGCTAATCGATGTGAGATTCCTTGATTGGTTGTGTTTTTAATTGCATGGTACCACATAGAATTCAAGTTTGTGCAAGTGCAATTTAGGGGACATGTCCAAAAACCCCGATCGAGCCACTGCAGTAGTGTTCATTCTAGGCCTTACACTAGATAAGTATAAATTTATGCTTTGAGATAAATCATATGAAGCATATAGTAAGATTCCTAGATTTAAATGAAGTGGTTCTTTTTATTATTTGCACTGTTTATGTTTTATTATTATTTAATTACTGTTTTAGAACTGAAAGCCCTACTAAGTCTTTTGCTCATGGTTTTCTACTTGTTTTTATTTTATTTCCCCTAGGAGGTTTGCAGTATGCGGGTAAGCAGATTGCTGTTGGTTTACTCTCGGTGCTCATAAGTTGTGCTATTTTTTTACATTACTATCAAGGCATATAATAATAATACCATATTCATGCTCTATGATTTATTTTGTTGGACTACAATTTGGTTGTAATTTTTTTTAATGTCTAAATTATTTATGCACTACTATGTGGTCCAGTGGGACCTAGATGGTATTTGGTAGATTTTTAATTTCCTATGAATTTGAGATTATTTCAGTCATTTTCTTCTAATCATTTTATGTTTTAAATTAATTCTAAGTAATTTCTATTTATATTAAATTTTTTTAACTTTGTTCTAAAATTTTTAGGATAATATTCTTAAAAATAAAAGTTAATACCTAAAGTTTAAGTTAATTTTAATTAAATATTTTTAATTAAACCGCCACGTCACTACTTCGGTTTGAGGGTGTGATAACTCCACATAAGATGATAAATAGAACAAATATGATACTTAATTACATAATTAAAATTTTATTTTGAAAAAGAAAATAATGGTTTTTCCCCAGATTATAAACTTCTGCCATTTTGAAATCTATAATAAAACCATATTTATTTATATACATTGCCGTACATTTTCTTCATGTATGAAAAAGTGCTTCATGCCTATATAAAGCTTCAAACAGAAATAAGGGGAGATAAAAAAAAAAAAAACTAATATTAAAGTAACAAATTATAATGAAATGGTGGGTGTGAAAAAAATAAAGTGGTGAAGAATTGATAATCTTACAGAAATAGTTTAAGATAATTTTGAAATATGAGGTTATGTAGAAAGTAAATTTAATAATTTCAAAACTACGTGGCGTATATATTTAGGTGGGGTTGTGAAGAGTAAAAAACAAGAGGCATGTGAATAGAATTAACCTTAATTTATTTATTGCTTTCTTTTTGTTTTAGATTATTCACTCTATTGACTCTTGAATTTATTCATTTGTCTCACTTTAACTCTTAACATTCAGTTTTAAACGCTTAGTTAGCAAGATTTCTGAAACATATAGTTTTAGCTCATTTGTACATGTTAGTAATCTGAAAAAATATAATAAATTGTCTTGTTCTGAAAGGAAAAGGAAAAACAAATCTAGATTAGGTGACACAATCTTGTTTTATATTTTGTATCTATTTTTTTCTTTTTACATTTGTTTTCTCAAACGTACTCGCCCTTTTTTCTAATTTATCTCTCTTACAATCCTTACGAGCCATTCTATGTTGAGTGTTTTTCTCTGAAAATAGGCCATTAATTGCTAACAGAGAGGTCAAATATTAAATTATATATTTAAAAAATTTAAGGTGGCCAGACATCGAAAATTAAATATTGGAAGCCAACATGGGTTAAACTTATATTCTTGGCGGCCAATAGTGTAAAAGGATGCTTTTTCTTAACAAAGTTTTTCCCAGTACTATACGCCATATTTCATCTCCCAAAAAATTTCTCGTTATTAGCATGTTTCTACCACTATTGAAGAAAGTGATTCATGTATTTATGTTTGTTTTTATTTTCCCCCTATGAAGAATAAGATTTTCTAATTAAAATTGATTCCAAACTACTATATATTTAGGCTTCGAGGGTATTAAATACCAGACTTGCCCGTAACAAACTCCGCTTGCCACAATAATTTTTTGAGGTCATTAAAAGGAACAATTTATCCCCATGAAACTGTTTCCTAATAAGATATCTTTATCCATTAACATCTTTCTTTTTGTTAATGGTAACAGTAACTTAATCGGTGGAGTATTACGAACGTAACTGAAGAAGTATACGTATTTCTTTGTGTGATGTAACATTTCATTTTTATTTGAGTTCTGTTCATAAGCAAAATTCTGAAATTCTTAACACAAGAACACATAGAGAGGAGGCACAAACACAATTTAATTTTGAGGCTTGAAAATTAAGTACTTATTGCAATCTTCTATGATCTTGCACTTACATTTAACGGATAAAAGATTAAAGTTACATTCAATTTTGCTTTGGCACTAAAGTCTACAAACAGTCCATGCCTTAACTGTCACATTTATCTCTAATTAAACTTGAAAGTTCCTCTCCTATTTACTCTCAAAAAATTGACCAAATTAACTCTCCCAACCCCAATTTATAGCACAATTGCTGAACTTGGCGTAGTCGTCTAGTAACCTAAAAGTAAACTCTCTCTCTCTCTCTTGCTTGAGGTTGATAGACACCTAAATCTTACTTAAAAACAACTAATTGATGCTAAGAGTGCCATAATACAAGGACTAGGCTTGGCGTACAAATAATTAAGTTCAATTTGTCTTCTTTATCCTGCATTATTATGCATGTGATTATTATAGTAGCCAACTTTGTGGTGCACTGACCTGTCATTGATCAAATGCATAGATTAATTATACCTTATGTTATTAATTTACTTAATTTTTTTTTCAAAGAACCTATCTAATCCGCTACCCTTTACAATCTTACCGAATTAACCAAGTTGGCGGCACTCTGGATTTTCAGACATGAATGCTTAAAACCTCTGGAAAAAAAGTATGAGCAACTAATTAATTGGAATATATGCATATAAACTTTATTAACCTGTGTTATGTTAGAACTTCAATCCAATATTGTAAGCTTACGACTAGTATTTTATACAATTAAGGTGAGCAATCTAGCTAATTACAGATATATATATATATATATTTGTGTAATCACCCACTAGAAAGATGTTAGTGGCAGTGAAGTCAATGATTGTAGAATATACTAGGAAGCATTCTAAGGTTCGTGGGTCATCAAGTAGTGGATAATTTATAGATATTGCTTAGGTGTACTTAGTAGGATAGTACTAGTAACTAACAAGAGATGGACCATCCAAGCAAAGAAAATGACAAAAAATTAGCCAAGTTGATGCAATTTTAAAGTGGCATCTTGTTATTAAAAAGAGAAAAAGGACAAGAGGTGGATTCATGTGGTAATTGCAGTGAACCCACTGCCTTTCTGTACTTTAATTGTATTCTTGTCACTTACATTAGAGAGACAGAGAAAGCAGCAGGCTTTCTTGTAGTTGAAACAATGAAACTTTTCCTCTTCTTTTTTTTTTCTTCTTTTTTTTTTTCTATTTTTATAAATATTCTTTTCTTTAGGCTAAAATGAAAGAATGATCTAAACCAATTGGGGTAAAAAAGGCCAATTGGAAAAGCATAAAAGAGGATGCCCCATCATGCACTTTTCATGAATTGAAAGCCTTTCATAACACAAAAGAATCAAAAAGTCCATTTAAAAATTGCTCATTAAGATGATCATGATCAATACTAAAAAGAATGAAAAGAATCTTATAACTTTGCATTTGTGAAAAAGTGTGTATAAAAAAAATGGTAGTCATAACAATTCACATCAATCTGTGACTTAATTTGAGATCAATCGTGGGACATAATAAACCATTGGAAAAAAATTAAAAAATTAAAAAAATAACCTCTTTCTCCCTTCTTAGTAATGACAATCCACCAAAGCCGGTGCGGAGAACACAAGAGGCGGTTGTTGTTGTGGCTGCTGCTGCTGTTGTTGCTGTTGTTGCTTGGAAGTAACAAATACGAATTCTGATTCCCGTTGATCGTCTTCCGGCGCTGGAAGATTGAGATCCAAATCCAACGACAAAATATTTCTTGCTTTCTTATCATGTCGTTGTTGTTGGTCATCATCCTCATTAGCCTCCAACGCCATTAACGGCGTAGCCGAAACAGTAGTCAACGACAACGCGGTGGTGGCAGCAGAGGCTGTGGCGGGGTTGGCGGTCCCCCCCGGCGCACGGTGTCGCCTCATGTGTCCGCCCAACGCCTGGCCGGAGGTGAACTCCGCGCCACAAATCGAGCACTCGTGAACCTTGTTGGACGACTTCTTGTTGTTGTTGTGCTGATTGTTATTGTTGTGACCAATTCCATACAAACTCCTAGTACTCAATTGCAGAGAAAGGGCCGTGGATGAAATAGTATTGTTGCTCTTAATTAATTGAGATTGATCTTCGTCAGCGGACTGTAAAGCGAATAACTGAGTCTTTTTCTCGATTTCAGCCATGGCCTTGGGCTTCTTGTGGCTCGCTCGGTGACCTCCGAGAGCCTGAAACGAAGGGAAAGTTCGGTTACATGTCTTGCACTCGTAGACATAATACCCGTCCTTGCCTGGGCCAGACGCATTCGTCGCTTCTAAAAATTTCCGGCTGCTATACTTAAAATTACTCCCGCCACCGTCTTTGGTATCCGCTATCGGAGGCTGCATCTTTAGGGACGCTGAGGACCCCGCGTGGGACTGGCCATGCGCGAGGAGGATTAGGCAGTTGGCCATGTCCTCCTCTTCCTCCGTTCTTATGTCTTGGAGCTTGGCGGAACTCGTCGGAGACGAGGAGTTATTGCTAATATTGTTGCTGTTGTTGCTATTGCTGCTGTTGTGGTGATTGTTGTTGTTTTCGCCTCCGTAGGAATTCGTGGCGGCCGCGACCGGCGAAAGGGATCGGAGATTGCAGCCTTTGGCGCTTGGTGCGCTTGCCCTTTACAACAACGGTGTGATCTTTGGATGTGGTATGGACTTCCTCTTGAGCTGCAGCTTCCATGGCTCATGTGAAGCCAGAGAGGATTGAAGGGGTAGCGAGAAAGTAAGGAAGAGAGACTATGGATTTTGATTATATATATAGAGAATGGAGAAAAAAAGAGGACAGAGAGAGAAAGAGTGATGAGAATTGTCTTAGTTTAGATTGGTGGAGAAAAAAGGACACCCAATAGAACAGTAACTGTGAATTGGCTCTCTCTCTTTCCCAATGCCAATGCCAATATTCTTTCTTTAGTTTCGAACCACTGAAAGGGTATATTTATATTTATAGTCTAGTTGGAATGGGGGAGTTTGTGTGTTGTATTTTTAGTACAACTTTTTTAGCTAAGAGAGAGAAGATTAATTAAAGGGAGTTTTAGTAAATCGGGTTAGGAACACACAAATTAAGCAATCAATGAAGAACTTATTAGCTAAAAACAAACAGGAGCGTAACGGAAAAGTTACAAAATTAGATGTGAGGAAAAATTAAGAGAGAGAAAGAGAGAGAGAGAGAGAGAGAATTTAGAGTTTAGAAAGGAAGGAGAGAAGAGGTTGTTAAAAGGTAAGGGTCCGTTACACACTCTCTTTCCCACACTTTGCCAACGCACTTCACGTAATGAAAACCTTCTCACCACCATATATCATCCCCTTGCCCCATTTGGTTGCACGTTATGAGCGTGCTACCTTCCTTTTTCACTTGACACTTCAAGCATGAAGCTAGCCTAGCCCTATATTTGATCGCTTATATTTGGTCATCATATCACTTTCTAAAGCATCAAATTAACATCACAATTTCCTTGTTAATTCGTGAAAATAACGCGAAGAGGAATACTAAATGTAGTACTTGCTAGTGTTGTGTGTTTAACATATGAATTTTGGTTTCGGTAGGGTCCACGAAAATAAAGCGCTCATATTAATCGTACATGTATACACTCATGAGTTCATTTAACATTTCTCTAACAATTCAACGTCGCTCCATTACTTAAAGGGTTTTTTAATTAAAATTTTGTTTAACACATCATGTTAAAACTCAAGTGGTATAGCACATTTTGTCACATTATTGCTTTTTTTTTTTTTGGTATTATGATCACATAATTTCTTCTGTGTCCACATGCGTATATATTCATGTGTAACCTAGGTGCATACGTTAGCAATGTAAAATTTAATTTACTAGTGTATAAAGAAACATTTGGTGACCAAGCCATTCTACTTATGTAGTCCAAACAGTCTAAAAATATATATACATACGTACCGCAATAAATATATGTTCTTAACTTCCAAGTACCTTACAAGTTACAACATAGATGATTAGATGTATATATATTCTTTTCTTTAACTTAATAAGCTTCGATAATTGAGATGCAATAATTTGGTATAGGGCGTCAAATCATATTTCCTCGTCTACAAGAAATATGAATTATATTTCTCACTTAATACGGTTTTGACAAAGGCACATAAGATATAGTTATAGGTATAATTATAATAAATTATGTATAGTTCCCCAGAACAAAAGGAGTTGAAAGTCGCCAAAGAACAAGGGAAGGAAGCATCAAGCATGTTCTTTCTTGTGATGGTTGGAGAACTTTCCAAGGCGCGTGTCAGTAACAGTCCCACAGTGAACCAACGCGTCTTCTTGAAGAAAAGATTTATATACTACTGCAAAAGTACAGCCTCATACACATGTTATGATATACATAATATAATATATGCACATAATGTATATATTTATATATATATATATTTTTAGAGAGAGAAAGTGAGGTATATAGAGAGAGAGATTAAGGAGGGGTGGGAGTGTGAAGGCAAACCAGCAAGCAAGCAAAAAGCCATTACTTTGCCTCAACGATTTGTGTAAGAGATGATTGGAGTGCAAGCCTGGAACCACGGAATCTGCGGTGCATCCCCCACTTCCCACTCCTTCTATTACCCCTTTCTCTCTTCTTTCTTTATATTCTCTCTCTCTTAATTTTAATTAGTGTATTGTTATTTCATGTTGTCATGCCTGCATGACCACCCATTACGTGGAATTCTTGTGTGTCCTATTTCCTTTCTATCATTACCAAACTTGGTAACAAAAATCCTCTCACAGCCTAGAAATAGTACTACTTCTCCTACCATCAAGGATTTTCTCTTCTTATACAAATTATCTCTCCTTTAAAAAAAAAAATTGCTTAATAATTCTTTCCCTTTTCTTGGTAATTAAAGTTTTAACCTTTTAGTGATGCATACTAAATCATGCATATTTCTCGGAATTAATTAATTATAGATCACAAAAGGTATAAGTGGTTTCACCATTCTATTGAACTAGTTAAATCCAATGTCATTTTAAATGCGTTATGTGTAAGATTGTACTAGTATAAAAAGGTTCTTCAATATTCACATATTAAAAATATAGCTTTTTTTGTCATCAGTGACATGGAGTACTCAGTAGAATTTGTATGTCAAATAATTGTGAAAATATAGTGAAATGGGGAAGTGCAATAATAAGTATATATGTGAAGCTTTTCACAGGCACCAAATTCATAGCATCAGCTTCCCTAAAAAATAATAAAATGATAGCATCAACTTCCCCATATCGGCAATGTATATTTTGAAATTTAGGAAGGAGTTCTCCATTTTAAGTACCATTTAATAAAAGATAAAAAAGAAAATTAAAAGAATATGGGAGAGAGGACGAAGGTTTAACGTGGAAAAAGTGCCTATATTTACAGGTTAAAAAGAAGAGAGAAGTTTTACTGATAGTAAGCAGTATAAATGGGGCTTCATATGAATACTCATTACGAGTATATAATCATATAAGGTTTTTTTTTTTTTTTTTTGTGAGGGAATCCAATTACATAAGTTACCCCAGACTAAAACTAAAAGATTTTCATGAATATAAATAAAATCAGAACTACTAGAAAAGGTACTACACTTTTTTTTTTATTTATTTGCCCTGGCAAGATGGATATCCGACAGAAGACTCCAATCTTATAAGGATTTTGTTTCTTCCTAGAATATAGATTTCGGAATTAATCGAGTCCCATCCTGCTCCATTTAAAAGGAGAGGGAAAAAAGCGCCTGGTTAATTGAGCTAGACCACCCCAATTTGAGACTAAAGATATCAACACAAAACCCAAAAAAAAAAAAGTACTATATAGTTAGATCTCTAATCAAATAAATGATGGCTAATTACTAATCACTAAATTAGTAAAAATGTGCATACGTAGAGAAGTTTAAATTCGTCGAGTTATAGTTCGATGCCACATGGATGTTTTAAGATCTTCAATTTGGCTTGTAGAAACCTTTACAAACATGACCATCAGGAGCTTCAAGAGCAATTGTCTTAAAATTTAATTATTTTCACATTTTCTCTGCTATTAACTAGGATGATACCATCAAAAACTAGAAAGAACAACCTGTCGTCTTTTCAGAATTTCCATGATTATTTGATTTTTGAGGACCTTTTATTGATTGTTTTTTAATCGCTTCCCTTTCTTTCCATTTCATGTCAAAAGACCCCAAAAAATAAAGAAAATGCATTGCCATGTGGTATGTAGTATATATCACGTTCTTAATTTAGACTAATTTGTGATTTTGACATTCCGAATTGAGATGCAATTTGAACTGTGGATGACACTTCCTAGGGTGCGTTTCTCATCGGTTGTGGACCCCATTAAAAAAAATTGTTTTGAGGACGTGGCACTCAGCAGAGCGAATTGCACAGAAAGTCGGTGAATTGATCATGGGTTAATGTAAGAGGCTTTATTTCCCTCTTATTGTGAACATGCATAAAATTAATCAACACACACAAGGCTGCTAGAGATTTTAAAACATAGGAAAATTGGATATGTATCTTTGTGAATATTACATAATTCAGTTATTATGTAGGTTATACACTTTGTCGTCTCTAATCATTCGTTCCATGTGCCGTTGACCCTGCCATTAATATCAATCTAATTTCTCGTTTATTAATTATTTTATTATATAATATTATAACATCGGATTAATTCAATTGCTCTTTACAAGGCAAAACATAATATGAATTGAAGTGCGTGATTAAGTTGTATCCCATCATTGAGGTTCACTCTTGGTTGGAAGGCTTGGATCATTGACAAATGTACTCACGATCCAATGGGGCAAGTTTTCTTGAAAGATGATTAAATTTAGATAAGTTATTCTAATGTAAAAATATTTTTTTAATTAGCAGTAGTAATAGTTGTTAACTAAAATATGTAGCTTGTGATACAATCCCCATGTATCATGTGGATGGACTGATCAAATCATATTACCATATGGCGCTAAGTAGTTATCTATGGTGGTTGTTGCAAATATTTATATACATATATATATAATATAATATTTTTGTACTTTTTTTTCTTTTCAAGTGGTTCAGTTGGAAAAAGGATAAAACATGATCAACCGACATACATTACTTTGTAGTGAGCTATATTAACTAGCTAAGTTGTCCCTCTTGCACATAATTCGTCTATCTCACCCCTTTTTCAGTGGTTCTGTTAGAAAAAGAGAAAAGTACGTAAGGGGCCAGCTTGAGCTGCCTGAATTTGGTAAACTGATAAATATATTATTCTTTTTTTATATTATTATTCTTTTATAATGATATTATTTCAAAATTAAGACAAATAGTTGTGCCTCACTTGACTTACGTTTAGGATTAGCCAAAGCAAAGTCTACCACCACTACACTGACATAATTCACAGATCCAACTAGTCAACACTAATACAAGAACACACCATATGTTATGAAGGGATATTTATCTTTTCTATACCTTTGTTTTAAATTAATTCAAAAACTACACCTTCGGTTTTGAATCTCATTTAATGTATACTTTTAGATTAAATTTAATACACAAATTTATTCCTTATCTTAATCAATAGTTGAATTTGACTTTTAAAATGACCAATTATCCTTAAAATATTAAAAAAACTAAAACTTTCAAAAAATTAAAAGAGAACAAAAAAAAATACACAAAACACCTATTTTTGAAGGTATTCTATACATTTTTTATTAGCAAAAACCTTATTATAAAGTTTTTTAAGATTTTGAAGTTATCTTATTTTTTTAATTTGGGGGTATTTTGGTAGTTTTATAGATCAAAATTAAAGATTGATTGGGCAAACGTATAAATATGTGTATTAAATTTAATCTAAATCTATAAATTTGATGAGATCAAAAACCGAAAGTATATTATTTGAATAAACCTAAGATACATAGTATAAAAAGGTACCAATAAAATTACGAGCTAATTAATATATCTCATGAATTATTACCGATGATTTTGATTTCTTTGAATAATAAAAGGATCAAACGTATCATGTCGTCCCTAATGCGTAGGCATATACATAACTTGGTGTATGTATTCAGTTTTATTATATCCTTTAATATAGTTAAATTTGATCTGCACAGATTGACTATAGCATGATGCATGCATAAGTGGTAGGTTGTTTCTAGATAAATATTAATTTGGCAAAATATTGTTTAGGTCAATGGAGAGGATGATATATGGGCAAGTTCTTGGCGTGAAGAATTATTTTTGGTAGGCGGTTTGTGTGCGGCACGTAAGGACTCAATTGAAATAAAATCATCCTCTAAGAAAAATTAAAGGATACATCTTTTCGTGGGGACGTGGAAATTAAGAAGCGAAGGATCTTCGGAGAATTCCTCTTTCTTTAGGTCACATCTTTGGCTAGCTATACATAGTTGTAGCATAACCATATATATATATATATATATATATTATTAAAGTAAATATTTGTATAATATATATAAATGATGTGGGCAAGTATATATAGGAACCAAGAAGAGCTAGCTTGGAAGAAACTGTTAGCAAAGTATACAAGCACAAGGATGCCAAGTACAAATAGTAATATTATCACAACCAGACTTTATATTAAGATCCCTTTTTTTTTTTTAATGAGAGTTATTATTTTTATACTGTTTGTTTTTACAAGTCATCCGTATGACCTAGTATATGATGCAGAAAGGTTCCCAGCCACTCAATGGTCGTAAGTTTGTTGCTGCTAAGCAATACCCAAAGCACCAAATAATATACTAATTATATTGTACTCTATAACTAATTATATATATTTAGCTAGAGTGTATGAACTGGCACATGAGATATTGCCTGATCGGTGGTGAATTTAAGAGATAATTTGGTTCGAGTGTCCGTCGTAATGTAGTCACAACTTATAGTACGGAAAAAGTTATGTATTCAGTTGTGTAGTCTTTAATTAGCAAGTGATCAAATGCTTATAGGCATTGAAAAACAAATGTGATTGTTAGCATCAAACCTAATTCTTGTTAATAATTATTAGTACAGTTCATTATTCATAAAAATATTAAATTTAATTTTTTATGTGTCTATCATATTATTCAAAGACATAGATCTGATAAACATGTTGCAAATTTTAATTATTCAGGTCACCACTCTCATAGTCCCATGCATGATGTGTATCCACACTAATAACCGAATAGACATGCATCCAGCTCCTTGCATCTCTATAATTAGAACCCTCAAAAATGTATATGAGTTGGCTCAGTTTAAAAGCACCTGTAATTAAGTTTAGATGTGTTAAGTTTTGTAATCTAATTATTGTTATAACACAAATATCAGTCTTAAAAAAAAAAAAAAGAGGAAGCCCTCCATTTAAGAGTGCCACGGGGCGGTAAATTTGTCGTGGGTTCGAAAATATGATGGGAAGCCCCCCTCATAGGAGAGTTGGGAGTGGAGAGCTTCCAGAACAAACTTTTATTTGGGTATTTTGGGGCTAATATAATTATAAAATTTGTAGCGTTACAGTTTTTTCTTTAAATAGAGGGGATATATTTTTAGGCTTAATTTAAAGGTTTGAGAAAACAAAATAAAATTGTGAGGTGTGCAATTTCTCTTATAATCTTTTTTCTTATTACAGTGAATTTTTGAAACAGCTGAAACTGAACGTAACTCACATATTGAAGATATTCTATTAAAAATTTTGTAAATTCTTAATTTTTTTAATCTTTTTCTGTAATTTTATTTCTTTTGTCAGTATTAGGGGCGTTTAATTGGCAAGTGTATCACCCAACTAAAATAATGTCAACTAGTTGGAGCTAGCCTTTTCTCATTTTCTGCCGTGTCCATGTTTATATAACTATACTGTCTTTTTTATGAATGGTTTGTTTTCTAAGGTGTGGAAATGGTTCTTAAAACTGTCACCCTGATCAATAGTACTCTTTTCCACCTTAATATGTCATTTGTTATTAGTCAATATATAAAACATTAATAAAGAGTCATTCACTAGTATAACATTAATTATCTATTTGTCGTATTACTGTAACATAAAGCAACACACATGAGAGTATGTAAAGAGAGAGACTGTTAATTGCAGCCTAACTTGATTAGTTAATAGTCTGACCTTGCAAGTGAAAACGATATATATTTATATTATATTATGATAAGAGTGAACTAAGAAGACACTCCAAACAAACAAAAAGGAAAGAAAACAGTAAAAATGGAAATGCAAAGATGGCATCATCATCAGTTGGCACCTTACTAGGGCTAGATCACAAGAAAAATAAAAAATAAAGAAAAAGAAAAAGAGAAAGAGAAAGACAAGATCAATTAACAGCACGCTTAATTTTTCCCTAATTTTTTAAAATTTTCCTTGCAATTTGAGATCTAAATTAAACTAAAAAAACATACATTTGTACGCCGACAACCTCAGTCATTATCCAAAATGTTGTGCAAACCAAGTATGAAATTAGTGTTCGTTATATAGAAGTGGAGGAAAATAACACCGCCCAGCACTGTCCTTCTCCCAGTTGAAAGTTAGCTAAATATGGAATTAGTATTGATTATGAAATATTTTGTATAAAATATATGTGTGTATATATAATTATAATAAAGCTCTCTAGGTATGCAGTAGATCTTGCTGGTGCAGAGTCGTTTGGTATGGTATGGTAGTGGCTGGCTACAAGTATTGTTGAATGAAATGGAAGGGTTTTTTTTTTTTTAAATTAACTTTGTTGAGAATTTGATTTGTATTTGTTTTTTCTCTCAAGAGATAACGACCTGATGCCTACTCCATTCTTGTAGATTTATTACAATTTCTCATTTACAAGCATGCTTTGTGGGATCTGACACTTGCTTAGCTTAAAGGGTTTTTATTTTATTTATTATTATTATTTTTTTGTGGCTAGAAACTTGCATTGCTGAAATTAATTGGTATTTATTATGTTCTACATCAGCAGCGAAAACGCTTAAATTGCCCACATAAAACTCATTTCTAGATTCAAAAAGCAAAATTATAAGTAAATGAAAATATAAGAATGTTGTTTATATCGTTCACTATCTCATGTCAACTAGGCACTGGCCTTGTACTTTAAAAAAAAAAAAAAAAAAAAAAGCCAAAAAATTTTAATTAATCGCTTTACAATTTAAAACGACTCATACCACCAATGGTGGCGACATAGTGGCAAATAGATAATCCATCAGAGTTTTCTCTTTAATTGCCTAGAGAGTTCGATTCCCTTCACAGTGAGGCAGTAATTAGTAATAATGCCTTTCATTAGCCTACTAAATATGGCTTAAATTGTTGTGATTTGGGCACCTTGGCTGCTAGTAGATGACAATATGGATCAAGTTTATTTGTTCTACCCGTGATCTAAATTGAATCTTTCTATAGGCGTTAGGTGGGGGAACGAAGACACCAGTCATTTATTAATTTTTTAACAAGCAAAAGAAAAGAAAAGAAAAAAAAAAACCTCATTGTGGTTAGTGTTAAGTTGTTAATCAAGTTCATGTGTTTAATTGGTTTGTGGTTCTCGTGGAGTTACTGAGAGTGATATATATCTAACGCAAAATAATTTCCAAAGGCCTATTAATTAATAAATAAGTCAGCTACATCTAGGTAGATAAATGGGATAGTAATGACTATCATACGCATGATAATTTTGGAGTGTCCTGGCCAATTACGTAAGTAACCTTTGAATTTGCTTTTATAACAAATAGTGCCATATACATGTGATACTTTCAAGTTACACCTCTATATACAAAATTCATTTTGAAAATTGATGTTTTTATTTGGGTTCTACAATAATTTTTTATTTTTGATAGAATTTAGTACTACAATAATAATACTCCCTAATTCGTCATTGATGCGGCCGAATGCCCAAAAAAAAGGGCAGAATAAAACAAGAAATACAAGTTTTATTACTTATTTACTTGAAAAGTCAATTCTGGCATTCTCTTTGAAGGAACATTGGCGGTGACCACCTGATGTACGTTATTGTTTATTTGGTTTGTTTTTCCTCTCTTTTTTCTTTCAATAATACGTTATGTCATAGTTGATACTGAAAAAGTGTGTGAGAATTTTGCCTCAGCGGGTCACTACCACCACAAAGATGAACTGGTTAATTCCTCACCTAGTCACCTTGTTTGAATTTAACACTAGCATTAGGCCATCAACACAACTGAGGTAGGACTAGTGGAACATCAATCTAGTGACTACAGTGCAAAAGAAATAAAAAAGACGAAAATGCTTTCTGCAATTTTTCTGATCAATGTTTTTTAGTTGTTAGATTTACAAGAAAAAATTGAACAAATCTATAGTTTAAAAATGTGTACTACTGGTTGAGGATTCCGTCGAAGAAGTCTCCCTTTTTATTTAGTTCGCTTTATATTCCTAACAATGTAAACAAAGGCAAATAAGTCTTATCTAAGGCCGGCAATTTTCAGATACGGTACGATAATACGATACAAAAATGACACGAGATAAACGGATTTGGACAAGTCTTAACACGTTTAATTAAACAGGCCGTAAACGTGTTGGCACGGCAAGGCATGATCCACCCGCAACTCGGCACCACCCGCCCTTTTATAGCCTAAAGGAGGACTTCTTGAGCTGCCAACCACCATGCTGGTTGTCATTTGATATTTAGTAATAGCTTTTAATATATTTATTATGTTTTTTTGCTTTTGAAACCAAAAATACGACATTGAAAGTGAAATGAGATTTCTCTCAACTCCTCTCTTATATAACGCCTCATTTTCTCCTTGAACACCTGCATTTCGTTTGTGGCTTGAAAGCAATTTTTCTCATTTGAGAAAAAAATAAAAATACAATTGAAGACATTTAATAATTTAAATATTAGAAAAAAATACAGTTTAAAATATTTAATAATTAAAAATTATTATATTATTTATAGTAATATTTAAAGTTTCATAATTTATTTTGGCTTTAAAAAAACTCAATATTTATTTTTTTAATCATGTAAAAAAATTATATAGTAAAAAATTAAATATTTATTTTTTTAATCATGTTGTGTCAAGTTTTACGTGTTATAAGAGTATCGTGTTCGTGTTTGTATTTTAGGCACATTTATTAATCGTATCATGTTTGTATTTAATTTAATCGTATCGTATTATAAGTGTGTTGGCATAAATACGATACGCGAATACGAATTGCCAGCTCTAGTCTTACCGTCGTAAGAAAGAATCCCTCAGGAGCTCACTGGACAACCTAGGTCCATGCTGCTTGTGGCCTTCCCTGTATATGGGCTTTAAACGATATAAAGGCCCGCATTGTATACGTGCACTCCCAAAAGCCACTAATGGACTGGTGTGCCTTTTCCTTTAGATATAATGGCCCCATATGCCATCGTCTATCTATTTTATGTTTCATAATGCTCATTTTCTTTTTTTTTATAATTTTACTTTGTTATTTACTCTCTTTTTTTCTCTTTTGCTAAAAAAATCTAAAAGAAAAAAATTGGGGGTTTTCTTACGAGAGAGTGAAAATAGAGAGTAACTTAGACTTTTAGTAAATTATTAATTTTTATTAAAAAAGTAATTTTAATAAGCAGTTTAATAAAAGATATTTTTAATAAATTAAGGTATTTATGGGACATTTTTGTAAGCTGTCCTTCCTTTTATTGGCCCAAAACACACTCAAGGTTCAATATTCCCCGACCTTACTTTTAAAGGCCCATATTGTATAGGCGCACTCTAAAAAACCATTAAATGCATTTGTGCAGCTTTTCCTATTATCTTCCCAAAATGCACTCGAAGGAGCCTGCCACAATATATACGCATCTTCAGGTAATCCACTTAGGAAGATAAATATACATATTAAAATAAGGTATATATAAAAGATATTACAAAGTGGCATTCAAGCTCTTATTTTTGCAACTTTAGCAATATCTCATTTTAAAATAGCTGTTCGACCGGTGCCTTTTTCGGTTTTGGTTGTGTGATAATTTGAGTAAAATCCAGATCCATCATTCAAATAGAATTAAATAAGGTCCTTTTGTATCAACGATGGCTCTCGAGATTTTTATAGCGATGAAGAAGATGGGGAGGCAAGATGGCGCCAAAAATGCTTCTCATAAGTTAAAACAAGAGAATAATAGAGTTATTTGTTTGAACAAAATGCTGAACAAGTTACGACGCGTCATCATGACAAAACACGAACTAAACACGAGTTGTCTAGCCATCTTTATTCATTGTCACAAAAAACTAATGCCTAAGGGCCTAGTTGGGATCAAAGTTATTTTTTCAGGACACTTTGTTCAAATAATCCTCTTTTCTTTAGAGATTTTTAATTTTTAGGAAGTAGGATGAGTAACTACTACTAATATGCACTGGGTTATATTTGTGAATTCCCAAATGGAAAAAAAAAAAAAAGTGTGTTCCATCGGATAAAAAATTGACGTAGAAGTCAGATTTTTCTGTAGCCAACCTCTAACGACAAGAGAATTTTCTTGACCTCAACGAAAGAGATAAAGTTCTATTCCAAACGGATTTCAAAGAATTACAATTCCATGTCCGACCAGAAAACAAAAGAGAACCTTCATAAAGCACAACTGGACTCAAATCCGTTATACAAAAGGACAAAACGGTAAATTAGAATTATTGAGAAAATAACAGCCTGCAAACGACAATAAACCAAGGGGAGCTAAACGACTTGTCGTCAGCCCTTTGAGTGGCGTTCCCCTGCATCAAAAGTCCACTTCGCTGCATTAATTTTCTTATTGAGGAAACATTTTATTAAGAAGAAGAGCAACAATTCAAAATAAGGCTGGCTCAAAAGCCTGAAGGTTGCATTTATTGTCTTTGATCTATCAACTTTCCATTCCATCTTTAATTTCAGACAATCGGATGTCAGCACAGCAAAAATTGTTGGGCTGACTTCTTCTCGTCTCAAAGTGCAGACCTAAGGAAGCGGGAAAAGAAGCATGTTTTATAAAGCCGTTGCTGTAAAGACTAGAATGAGCTCCTCCAAGAAGAAAGAGAACCGAAGTCCGTGAAGAACTTGCGATGTCAATGCTAAACTGTGACACCTACCAAACATGTAAGAGACAGATAAACCTGTGTGAGATCGAAGAGTATTCAAGTTTTCCGAAGCTCAACAAGCACACATGTTGTCCGTGGAGGAATACTGAAGCATCCAGTTGCCGCATCGCAATTAGAGCTCTTGACTACTTGATCGATGGACGTCAACTGCACCGCATTTCCATTAAAAAAAAAATTAAAAGAAACAAGTAAAGAGAAAACTTGAAGGGGTTTGACTTAAATAAAAGCCCCAGAAATCGTTTTCATGTTGGAAATGTAAAATGCTCAGAAAAGTTATAATGCCCCTAGCATGATTGCTAAGTGGGAAAAGAGAGAAGAATTAATGACTAAATCACAAACTGACTTAACCACCTGTAATTTAATATTTTTCTTTTTCTCAGGTTTGCTTTTCCAATTCCACAACGGCCACTCTGAAAGTAGGATATATCCTTGATATATTTTTTTTTGAAGGAGTACAATGGCGTTGATCAAACTACTAGCTTTTACATAGAAACTAAAAGTAATTAAATCTAAATCAAATGTTCCACAATTCTATTCAGATAATTCCAATCTTATAGACAAATTTTTAGACCACAATCAAAGCTTTATTGCAGAAAAAGGTGATTTTTACCTGTACAGGATGTATTTGAAGAGTTTTAGCCCAAAGTGTGGGACTGAAGAATGACGCCACAGTTGGGCATGCATTGATGATAACCACAATGTATGAATAGCTGCGGCAGACGAAGGATAATTTGATTATTACTAACCTAATCATTAACATCACACGAGAAGGCAGAATATTAATTTTTACCCACACTGGATCCAGTTTGGACAACCCTGGTAGACCTTTGTGACCATCTTCAATGCTCATTGCTATGACTCCGGGGATCAATGAAGAACCTGTGTTGTGGAAACATACTCGCTCCTAACAATAAAAGATATATCACTTAAATATACCATATAATCTTTTGAAGGATGAGAACAGAATGTAGAAAAGAATAAAAACATAGTTCGTGTGTGTTTCCACTTTTTTTTTCTTTTGGATACTAGAGGATCAAGGGAGATCATAGAAAGAGAGGATCTGGATAACCAGGCTTAAAAGAATATGCGAATAACAATTTAGAAGTAGTTTAAAGGTTGCTGTGTTCAAAAAACGATTAAAAAGTGGTAAGCTTCTTATGTTATTTATAGATTCTAGAGTAGTGGCTTATTCTTTTTCAGATAGTCTACTATCATTAGCCAAACTTTTCACTGTAACCGATATGACTTTATTAGAGTTCTCACCTGGATAGAATTTGCTGTCTTCAAACAGAAAAGCGGTGAAGAGTACCTATTACGCAACAAGTTTGCGACATTCTCAACTGCAGCCAGGATGTGATTTCTCTGAGGTTTGAATGATGGATCTGCCAATCTAGGTTTAATTCTGACAAAAGACGTCAAATATGAGTTCTTCAAAAGGAACACTAATGATCAACTTATTTGCTGCATGATACTAATATAATCTATATAAAAGTAAAATAACTAAGTTCAAATAACAGACAGTGGAATTATTACAGTGCTAAGACACGGCTGAAACGAAAAGATAGATATATGAAATGTATGAGTGCTTACAATGGCCAGTCATTCTCATTCTTCGCTTTTGGAGGAAGGCCAACACCCCAATTGTTTGAATTATGTGTAAAGTCAAGCCTGGATACGCAGAAAGAATTTAAGGTACATGTACTGTGTTCAGATGGCACTAATTCCTTGATAAAATGAGACAAAAATTAAAAAAAAAAAAAAAATGTTCATGATTGACCAGAAGGAGATCCCAGGTTATTCCTCATTGCACTTGTCATGGAATACTTATTCATGGTTGTCACAAATCCCAATTATGGTAATCAAACTTCATATAGTAACAGATAATCAGAAAAATTGACAACATGTTAAATCTGTTAGAATTAAAACATGAAATGCAGCGGAAGGAACGGATCGTTGACAAACAAAAATTTTCTGAAAACTTTGTTTTATCGGGAATAGATATCTAATTTTAATTATAGAAAGCTTTAAGAATTTTTTACTAACCTTTTGAAGACTATCAGGGTATCCTAGCTTTCCTCTTTGACACCACGATCTTCCAAACCAGGCCTCCACACCAATAGAAAGACGAGTGGGCGTCAAACTGCAAGAATGAATTATCCTCACACTTTTCTGAATCTGTTATGTACTCAACACATGAGATAGCAGACCTTTTTCTTTAGAGAAGAACTTTCAATTTTTCTCTCTAAAAATTATGTGAATAAAAATTACTAAAATAACTATTATCTCTCCCTTTTTATAACTGACCCATTAGTCATTTTTCTTTCCCTTTTCTTTTCCTTTCCTTTTTCTTCTTTTCTTTTCCGTTTGTTTCTTGTTACCCGAATCCTTATTCGGTCAACACTTCACACACATATGCACATGTATAAAAAAAAACTTCCCTTTTTTTTTTTTTTTTTTCTTTGACCGAATCACAACATGTGATTCGGTCTTCACATGTATATATATATATATTAAGTAAGGAAACGTGAAAGCCTCACGCTGCAACCTTTTTCCTTTTTTTTTTTTATAATATTATATTAATATATATATATTAATATATTATAAAATCTTATATATATATATAAAAAGATTTGGTTCAAAACCATATATATATATATTTATATATCCAAATCTAAATTCAAAAATAAATCATATTTATTTAAGAATAGATTTTAACAATTATCAATTAATTAACTAATGCTCAGTTAAATGTGACAACATTTATCACATTACATTATGTGTTACAGAGAACATTTTTCTGTGTCACGTTAATAATTCAAGTGTGAAAAATTAATTCAGAATTCAAAAATTCTAAATTAAACATGTATAATTCATTCTATGCAAAATCCAATATAGTGTTACAGAGGTGATATTGGGGACCTATGGACCTATAACCCAAGCTCCAATAAATTTGACATTTAATTAAACTCTTTAATTAATGTGTCAAATTTATTAGTTTCAGTGTTACTCCACTAAAAACCTGAAACTGAACTCTTGAGATTATAGTATAATTACTCAAAGAAAATTAACGAGTAGTCCATTGATATAATCATTACATATAAGTCAGTCCTCCATAAATAGTTCATAATAAGAGCTAGGTTCAATTTCCGTTCACCTCTCTTATTACATCTTTATCCTTGAGTTCCAATAATTCTCTAATGAACAATTAATTCATAATCTTATTATGAACGAGCGCTCTGATGTTCAAACCTTGAATTATCACTCAAGAGAACTATTTTTCTAACTTCCAAAGGGAAGGAATGGATTCCATATCTGTATAATATTATTCCCAGCCATTTATTACTTTATGTTTCCAAGATGCTAAGTTATAATCTGTGCTTAGACAAATCTTACTATGCAAGTCAAAAAACATAATGTAATAAATAGGAGTCTAATAAATACTCAGGATTAAGACTGTCAAATATATGATCATCATAGTGATAAATTTGAATACTCTATTTGTAACGGATGATTATTAGAGATTCATAATTTATCTGGTCCAGTCCTATATAATCTCATTATATAAAGTACCTCCAACCCAATGTCTCTACATTAATAGTCCGGATAATGACTATTTCATTTTAGATGAGATTGGACCGTACTTGTAATTTTTAATTAAAGATCCCAAACTTTAATTAATTATTACGGACTATTTAGATTATTATCTATAAATTTTATCCCCAAGCAAATAACACTTATATGCTAAATTTATAGTCACATAAATAATCATGGAATTTTCTTGATGTTTATAAATGTATTCATAATACATATAATCAACCAAAATAATAATAAATGTCATTTTATTTATTTATTAACAATATGTACAATGTCACAGCTTTTAGGGCACCAAACCCAACAATCTCCCACTTGCCCTAAAGCAGGTGAGACATGCCTCTAAGACCTAAGCCTTCCAAGTGTCCCTCAAAGCTCTTTGCAGGTAACGTCTTGGTGAAAGGGTCGGCAAGGTTGTTTTCCGACGCTATCTTCACAACTTCCACATCGCCTCGATGCACTATCTCTCTAATCAAATGATATTTTCTTTCTATATGCTTTTCTCTTTTGTGGCTTCTAGGTTCTCTTGAATTTGCCACTGCACCACTGTTGTCACAATACAGTGTGAGTGGTTTATCCATGTCTGGAACTACTTCCAAATCATTTAAGAACTTACGGAGCCAAACAGCTTCTTTAGCTACTTCACAAGCTGCCACATATTCTGCTTCCATAGTTGAATCAGCAATACAAGATTGTTTGATGCTTCTCCAAACTATGGCTCCACCACCAAAAGTAAACACTGATCTAGACGTAGATTTACGTGTGTCTTTGTCTGATTGAAAATCAGAATCAGTATATCCAATGGGAATCAAATTCTCACCAGAATAAACTAGCATATAGTTTCTCGTTCTCCTAAGATACTTGAGAATATGTTTAACCGCTACCCAATGATCTAATCCTGGGTTGGATTGATACCGATTGACTATACCCACCGCATAGCAAATGTCAGGTCTTGTACACAACATGGCATACATTAGACTTCCTACTGCAGATGCATAGGGTACCCGTCTCATATTTTCTTCCTCTTGAGGTGTCTTAGGACACTGCTCTTTTGAAAGATAAACTCCATGACGTGTAGGCAAATTACCTTTCTTGGAGTTTTGCATCGAAAATCTGATAAGCACCTTATCGATATACGATGCCTGAGACAGCGCCAACAGTTTGTTCTTGCGATCTCTTATGAGTTGAATTCCAAGAACATAACTTGCTTCTCCTAAATCTTTCATTTGGAAATTGCTGGCGAGCCATTTCTTTACATCAGATAATACTCCTACATCATTCCCAATGAGTAGGATATCATCTACATAAAGAACCAAGAAGACCACCTTCTTTTCTTTGATGTACTTGTAAACACAAGGTTCATCAATATTTTGATCGAAACCATAAGATTTGATCGCTTCATCAAATCTCAAGTTCCAAGATCTTGAAGCTTGCTTGAGTCCATAGATGGACCTCTGTAACTTGCAAACCTTTTGCTCTTGACCTTTAACTACAAACCCTTCTGGTTGCACCATATAGATGCTTTCCTCAAGATAGCCATTCAAAAAGGCAGTCTTGACATCCATTTGCCATATCTCATAATCAAGACAAGCAGCAATGGATAAAAGAATCCGAATGGATTTAAGCATAGCTACAGGTGAGAAAGTTTCTTCATAGTCAACTCCCTCCTTTTAGGTATAACCCTTTGCCACAAGCCTAGCTTTGAAAATCTCAACTTTCCCATCCACTCCTCTTTTCTTCTTGTAAATCCATTTGCACCCTATGGGTTTTATCCCTTCAGGTAGGTCTACAAGATCCCAGACTGAATTGGAGTACATTGACTCCATTTCAAGGTTCATAGCCTCCAGCCATTTTTCCTTCTCAGAAACTTCCATTGCAGCACGATATGTCAATGGATCATCCTTACCATTATCAGAGATAGCAACATTTGCTTCTCCAAGTTCCCTGTAGCGAGCAGGTGGTCTCACAACCCTCCCACTAAGTCGAGGTGGTATGACATTCTGATAGGAAGATGTGGCCTCCTCATTTTGTCCTTCGACAACAGTTGACGGTTGCGGTCTGATCTGATCAGAAAGTAACTCTTCAAGTACAATTTTGCTACGAGGTTTATAGTTTGTCATATAATCATTCTCGAGAAAAGTGGCATTTGTCGATACAAATACTTTCTTATCCTGTGGACTATAAAACAAACCTCCCCTCGTTCCCTTTGGGTATCCCACAAATAAGCATACTTCAGAACGTGGTTCCAACTTCCCAGTCTTACCTTTCAGCACATGTGCTGGACACCCCCATATACGGATATGTCGCATACTAGGTTTGCGACCATTCCATAACTCTAGAGGTGTTTTCAAAATAGACTTAGATGAAACTATGTTTAGAAGATATACTGCAGTTTGTAGTGCATATCCCCAAAATGAAGTGGGTAATGATGAGTAGCTAAGCATGGATCTCACCTTATCAAGCAACGTTCTATTTCTTCTCTCTGCAACACCATTTTGTTGTGGTGTTCCAGGTGCGGTGAGTTGTGATAGAATACCATGTTCTATCATATAATCCTTGAACTCAGTATCAAGGTATTCTCCTCCTCGATCAGATCGAAGACTCTTCACCATCTTACCTAATTACTTTTCAGCTTCCGCTTGGAATTCTTTGAACTTTGCAAAAGTTTCAGATTTCCTTTGCATTAGGTATATGTAACCATACCTTGAATAATCGTCAATAAATGTGACAAAATATTCGTAACCACCACGAGCTTATACATTCATTGGACCACAGACGTCTGAATGTATTAGCTCAAGTGGTTCCTTGGCCCTTTCGTCTTTTGCAGAGAAAGGCCTCTTAGTCATTTTACCTTCAAGACAAGATTCACAAACTGGTAGAAAACTAACTTTTAGCTCTTTTAAAGGACCCTCCTTTACCAGTCTGTTAATTCTGTCAAGGTTGACATGACCTAATCTAAGGTGCCATAGGTATGTTTCATTATTAGAAGAAATCTTTTGCTTCTTGGGTTTAGGTTGTTCAACTTTGAACATTTCGGTATTGAGCAGTGCTTTTTCGTTGGGCCTTAAGGTGTAAAGCCTATTTTTCAGATGCGCAGAACAAAAATCCAAACCATTTTTAGAAATATTAAACATTAAACATTTGTTCAAACAACCTGGAAACAGAAATCAAATTTCTGCGAAAACAAGGAATGTAATAAACATTGTCTAAAATTAAAAACTTATTTCTAAAATAAAGTTTAACAACTCCCACTGCTCTTGCCGAAACAACCTCTCCCGTTCCCACTCTCATCGTTTGTTCCCCGTCGGCAAGCTCCCTTGAAGAACTAAGCATCTGCAAAGAAGAACAAACATGGTTAGTTGCCCCTGAATCAATTATCCAAGGTGAAGAATCATCTTCAACTAAACAGGCTTCTAAAACGAGTAAATCTGATTTACCGTTGTTCTTCTTTTCTTTGAGCTCCTGAAGATACTTCTTGCAGTTTCTCTTCCAGTGCCCAACTACGCCGTAGTGGAAACATTTTCCTTTAGGCTTCTTTTGGTTGGAGCTCCTTTTGTTGTTATTGCTTTTGTTCTTCTTAGGTTGCCTTCCATTCTTAGACTTACCACTTCCTTCAGTCCCCTTCCTCTTCTTATTCTTTTGGGCAAAAGAGGAAGGTTGAGCTTCTGCAACATTTGCCTCAGCTTCTTTAGTCTTTTCTTTCAAAATAGACTCGAAGGTTTGAAGCTCATTAAGCAACTCAGTCATGTTATATTTCAGCTTATTCATGAAATAGTTGCTTTTGAACTGAAGGAACGCAGGGGAGAGGGTTTCTAAAATCATCCCCACCTGTGTGGCTTCATCTATCATAGCCCCGTTGACCTCGGCCTCATGGAGATAGTTAACCATGTTGAGAACATGTTCTCTGACCGAAATCCCTGCCTTCATTTTTGCATTCATTACTGCCTTAACGGCTTCGTGGCGTGCCTTTTCAGAAGGTTTACCAAACATGTCTTGCAGAGACTACATTATCTCATAAGCGGTCTCCATGCTTTCGTGCTTCATCCTAAGCACGTCAGACATCCCAGCCAAAAGAAAACAGCGGGCCTTATTATTTGCCGCGATCCAACGATCATATGCTTCCCGTACATTACGAGGAGCATTGGAAGCAGGCTCTGGAGGACATTCCTCCGTCAGGGCGAACTTGTAACTTTCGCAAATTAGTACAATGTTCATGTTACTCTTCCACTTGACAAAATTATCTCCGGTTAATTTTTCATTTGAGAGAATTGCGATGATTGGATTAGACATTGTCGCTGTAATAAATAAATAAAATACATAAATTAAAATGGTTGCATAAACATCATAAATGTTTTGGAAAAGTAAACGTGATGCATGATGCATATGAAAAACACAAAAAATATTTTACTAATTCCACGATTATTCAATTTTAATAAATAAAGTGCCGCCGTAGGGTAGGTCAAATTATTTATGAATTGAATTGAGACATTCTCAATTAATAAATATATTCAAAATATCTCATATTTTCTATATTTATTCATAACCGTTTATTTTGATCAAGATATAATTAACAATTTAATTATGTCTTTATGAGTGTAACCCACTATTTTAGATTTTAACAACTTAACTCAAAATTGCCGCCGTAGGGTAGGTCAATTTTGAAATACATTATAAAATCCTATCTCAAGGAAGCCAACCTTGATATTGATTTAAATGGACACCCTCCGTAGGGAAGACGAAATCAAAGCGTCCCGAGGCGCCACCTAAATCTCACGGTGTTGTACTAATAGTGGAGACCGCAGGTTATATTGTCATATTACCTTCTCCCCCTCATTATTTTATAAAATGTGTTTTATCTTATAAAACATCATATGTTTCATAATTCTAGTAGTTAAAAACAATTTTTAATTACTGGATTATATTATGTGTTAATAGAATCTCATTCTATTTACACTTAAATAAATTACCAGATTTTCTAAAAATCTAAATTTATTATGAATTGTCTAAGTTACCAAATATTAAACAATTTAAAATTAGATAACTTAGAATTAATGTGAATTTTACCAAGTCTTAACTGTTAAAACTAAATTCACATTATTTGGTTGATAAATTAAATTAAGTTTCTATAAAACCAACCCAATTAATTTAATCTCATTAAATTAATGCTAACACATATTAAATCATTTTATAAACTCCTTTATAAAAATAATATGCTAATCGTATGTATGTCATGTTACAATAACTATAAGTGGGCACTTTCCTAAATGACATGTTATCATGCATGAACATGTTATCACAATCATCACATGAAAATAAAAATGAAAATAAACAATGAATTTTTGACCGGGTCCTTTTGGATAATTAAAATTACAACCCAAAGAATAAAAAAATAAAAAAATAAAATTACATGGGTCTTCTTGTAATTTATACATAATTCCCTGCTCCAATTTTGCAGTCTTCATCAAGTGGTTTATTGTGCAACAATTTACTGGATTGCCTTTGAAATCTGATAGGCCCACAGTTCTAAACTGGGCCAAAAAATCCAATGGACATCTTTTTCTTCATCGCTCCACGTGTAGCAAGTGAAAGAGAGGAGAGAAGAAAACAATAATAATAATAAATTACAAAAAACATATACCCCTTTATGGGTTTACACAGATTGATCTAATCAAACTGAAAATAAAATTATTAATCCAAAAGGACCATATAATTAACGACCAAAAATCCTTTCATTAAACAATCATTCATCACATGAACAAAGATGCAAAGTGCCCACAAACATGCATCAAAAACATGATATCATCAAAATAAAATCATGTTTAATTATATATGCTATAACCCGCTCTGATACCATTTGTTGGAATTAAAACATGAAATGCAGCGGAAGGAACGGATCGTTGACAAACAAAAATTTTCTGAAAACTTTATTTTATCGGGAATATATATATAATTTTAATTACAGAAAGCTTTAGGAATTTTTTACTAACCTTTTGAAGACTATCAGGGTATCCTAGCTTTCCTTTTTGACACCACGATCTTCCAAACCAGGCCTCCACACCAATGGAAAGACGAGTGGGCGTCAACTGCAAGAATGAATTATCCTCACACTTTTCTGAATCTGCTATGTACTCAACACATGAGATAGCAGACCTTTTTCTTTAGAGAAGAACTCTCAGTTTTTCTCTCTAAAAATTATGTGAATAAAAATTACTGAGATAACTGTTATCTCTCCCTTTTTATAACTGAGCCATTAGTCATTTTTCTTTCCCTTTTCTTTTCCTTTCCTTTTTCTTCTTTTCTTTTCCGTTTGTTTCTTGTTACCCGAATCCTTATTCGGTCAACACTTCACACACATATGCACATGTATAAAAAAAAACTTCCCTTTTTTTTTTTTTTTTTTTTCTTTCTTTGACCGAATCACAACATGTGATTCGGTCTTCATATGTATATATATATATATATATTAAGTAAGGAAACGTGAAAGCCTCACGCTGCAACCTTTTTCCTTTTTTTTTTTTTTATAATATTATATTAATATATATATATATTAATATATTATAAAATCTTATATATATATATAAAAAGATTTGGTTCAAAACCAAATATATATATTTATATATCCAAATCTAAATTCAAAAATAAATCATATTTATTTAAGAATAGATTTTAACAATTATCAATTAATTAATTAATGCTCAGTTAAATGTGACAACATTTATCACATTACATTATGTGTCACAGAGAACATTTTTCTGTGTCACGTTAATAATTCAAGTGTGAAAAATTAATTCAGAATTCAAAAATTCTAAATTAAACATGTATAATTCATTCTATGCAAAATCCAATATAGTGTTACAGAGGTGGTATTGGAGACCTATGGACCTATAACCCAAGCTCCAATAAATTTGACATTTAATTAAACTCTTTAATTAATGTGTCAAATTTATTAGTTTCAGTGTTACTCCACTAAAAACCTGAAACTAAACTCTTGAGATTATAGTATAATTACTCAAAGAAAATTAACGAGTAGTCCATTGATATAATCAGTACATATAAGTCAGTCCTCCGTAAATAGTTCATAATAAGAGCTAGGTTCAATTTCCGTTCACCTCTCTTATTACATCTTTATCCTTAAGTTTCAATAATTCTCTAATGAACAATTAATTCATAATCTTATTATGAACGAGCGCTCTGATGTTCAAACCTTGAATTATCACTCAAGAGAACTATTTTTCTAACTTCCAAAGGGAATGAATGGATTCCATATCTGTATAATATTATTCCCAGCCATTTATTACTTTATGTTTCCAAGATGCTAAGTTATAATCTGTGCTTAGACAAATCTTACTATGCAAGTCAAAAAACATAATGTAATAAATGGGAGTCTAATAAATACTCAGGATTAAGACTGTCAAATATATGATCATCATAGTGATAAATTTGAATACTCTATTTGTAACGGATGATTATTAGAGATTCATAATTTATCTGGTCCAGTCCTATATAATCTCATTATATAAAGTACCTCCAACCCAATGTCTCTACATTAATAGTCTGGATAATGACTATTTCATTTTAGATGAGATTGGACCGTACTTGTAATTTTTTAATTAAAGATCCCAAACTTTAATTAATTATTACGAACTATTTAGATTATTATCTATAAATTTTATCCCCAAGCAAATAACACTTATATGCTAAATTTATAGTCACATAAATAATCATGGAATTTTCTTGATGTTTATAAATGTATTCATAATACATATAATCAACCAAAATAATAATAAATGTCATTTTATTTATTTATTAACAATATATACAATGTCACAGCTTTTAAGGCACCAAATCCAACAAAATCAATCGCCCCAGTTGTATGAATCCCGATCTCTCCAGAGTGGAAAAATGGTATCCCCTGCAAAACATTTATTATAGCATGTACTGTAATTGCTCTAAGTGTAGATAATGAACGACATTTACTTTCCGTGATGACACAATTGTCAAGAAAAAGAGAGAGAGAGAAGGTACTGAAAAACGATTGTCACTAGAGACATTTAGAATAAATTTCATGCCTGTGACAGTGCTATTATACTTGTCGCCAAATGATTTATCCTGCATCTTTCATCGACAGAAATTTCCATTGGAGTCTAGAAATAAAGAACTGAGTTAGACCAGAAGCCTTGCGGCTGGCACCCAATGTAAAAGCAGAGTGTTATATATAACAATCATACCTTCAGGCTGATAATGTCAAACAGGATCTCATTGTTATGAGCAGAAACATAATTAATCTGGAAAAAGTTATTGTCAATCACAAGCATTAGCAACATTAAAATATCATCAGAGTCCAAATTTAAACCATCAATTCGACAACTTAAGCATTCTTCTATTTACCCTATTCAGAGAAATAACTAAAACTAGCACTAAACAAGAAAACTTCAAAAGGAAACTCGAAAGAAGGCATACAGCTTGATCTAATTGTAGAAATTAACATTCACACTTGGGTTACATCATTACGATTCCATCTCTCTTATGTCCATTGGTACAAAGTTTTGTTATTTGGCGGATCATTTCTTTCTGCTAATATCTTTTCCTTTATATATCTTTTTTCTATCCTTCCCTGGTTCTAAGATTGAGTATGCAAAGAGAATATTGTTAAATGAGTCCTAATCCGCTGACAGCAAGAGAATGAGGGATTCTTATTTTTTTTTTAAAGAGTTGCATCAACTTAATTCCCATTTGCACAGACACACTGAAAAGAAATAAGAAAGTGGCAGGTTGAGATGTAAGAATGACACTTTGCAATACATTGCAAATGCATTCCATATTTTATTAACAATATTACGAAAATGACACACACAAAATTTTTCTCAACTGCACTCCTTATCCATTATCCACTGAACTCATGGATTATCATGGATTATCATAGATTCTCTGAACATGAGATTATTCAAAATTTATAAGGATTCTTCCTTATACATTCAAACTGAAATACAGAATTGAAATACAACAGCTGATGATCAACGAGAGAGAGAGAGGGAGAGAGAGAGAGAGAGAGAGTTTAAATATCAAAAGTTGAATTCAGTCCTTACAGTTTCTGTGGGGCATCAAGCATAAACAACGGGTGATCCATCATAAGTTGATACTTCAGATACTTTTACCTAAGAAAAATATTGGACTTAATTATCAAGAAAATCTGTTTTCAATTTTGACAAAAACAAGGCAGGAAGGTGTGAGGTCAATAAATCATAAAGAGTAAATTGATACTGGATGATTCATATATTTTACGGCAGTGCACAAGTTGGTTCTATATCAGTGAGCAGTGAATCGCAGCTGCTCCCCAACACATGGCTGACTACGTTTTAGAAATGACTTTAAAGTAATTTCTTTCCAAATGTAGTAATAACTATAAAGACTTATACCCGTCTTCACAACAACATATTAACAAGAGGACAATATATAACATTGCAGATGGTCAGGAAAAATGATACTTGTTTCACATTCATGTGCTAGTATGGTAAACATACAACTACATTAACACATTGGAGAGTTGCGTAGTTTAGAATATTGGGCTGTACGATTCAATTACATAGTACTTTACCAAAAAAAAAAAAAAAAAAAGCTTTGCACTTTATATTTCTTAGGGCTGCTGCATTACCTCTTTCCTTTCATAGTTTGTTAGTACAAAGTCTCTTAAATTTGCAGCCATCCCAACCTGAACACATAGTAACCATGATTGGTATCAAATTCCAAAAACTTAAAGCATACTTTAAGCTCATTTGTCTGGTGCCAGCAAACATAATAAAGAGGGCAGTCCAAATAACAGATGATTTAGGATACAGAAAAACAATTTCAGATAGAAGAATCGTGATTCATTTTTTCTTCTTCTTTTACGATTTTCTGCTTTTCACCAAATATATGATCTATCTAGCTCAACAAACTAACAAGAAAGAATAAATTTTGATGAACAAGCATCCGTACATGTGGATGAGAATACTAATAATGTTAAGTATTAGATTCTATGCATTTGAAACTAAAATATCATGAGCAAATGAGTTAAGGCTTGTTTATGCCTAGTAATGCACTTAGGCAAATAACATTGTTCAGTTAGAATGAAAGTAGGCTGGAAGCTCTAAATCATTTATTTTTATATTGTTTGGGAAACACCTAGAGGACATTTCTCCAGGGAACATGGTCACATACAAAAAGCCTCATCTTAAGAGAAAGGCCCACCAAGTCTTTCTTCAGGAGCAGAATTTTTCCACCAAATTTTAGCTAATCTCTAATTTAATATTTCCATTTATTGTGCATTTCGATGGTTGAAAGACCTCATGCCTCCCATCCCACTCAAATTTATTGGAATTCTAACAATTAAATATTTATCGTCTGTTTTTGTTTATTAAAGTAGCAAGCCCAAAGTACAGAATGCATCATAATGGTTTAACCTGGATGTGATCCTTTGACCATGCAAACATTTCTTCAGCATGTGGACCATGGTCATGACCATTAGGCTGCAAAAGAAAAAAAAGGCACAAACTATGAGCGAAATGTTCGGGAGTGCATGGAAAAATCATACCTTTCTATTCAAACTCAAACTCTGGAATGGACTTCGTTACAACTATGACAAATAAAATAAGCCTGATCAAAAAGAATCTTGCAAAGCAAATGCATCCTTATAATATGAGCTCTAGCAATGAACGTCATTCAATCCAACATATATGTTAGTCATTGACAATTAGAGAATTTAAAATCTAAAAGTCCAGTTGTTACAATATATGAGGAATCTAGAAACATGCCAATAGATTCTGCAAAATCATTTCTTGACAGATCCAGTTATGCTAAATAATAAAATAACCAAAATAAAATCAATGGAAACACCTGCAACAATAGATCAGTTGCAAATCCTTGCTGAAGTGGATGGCCAAATGGAGATCCACCAAGTGTTGCATCCCGAATTCGATCATTGAAACTAAATTCAGATCCAATATTATTTGTACCCTTCAGTTATTTTATGTTGATATAAAACGGGTACGAGTGAATGGAATTAATATCCTCTTTTCAGATTGATGGAGTCATATTCTAAGATGTAAATTGGCATATTTAACAAGTTAATCCAGGTACAATATACGTGTTTTTGTATTTCATCTAGGGTATATCTAATTAAAACATACCAGGTTATGTTTCACTCTTGCATAAAATGGGTTTTGAAGCATTGTTACAGACACAAATGTTAAAGAACACGCCATTAAACGAACAAAGAGTACCTCCCAATTCCAGTTCCATAAAGGTTGAACTGTGATGCATTTACCCCAAGTCCATTCTTGGCAACTTCACCAAAGTCCCATCCTTCACCATATCTTTAAAAGGGGAAAACCAGTGAAAAAACCAATTTTGTCGACTAGAATACTACTAACAAGATAACTCTGAGACAAAGTCAAGAGAAAAGTTCATAAGCAATAATAATTAAAGAATACATATATGACTGGACAGAAAAAAGAATCTAGGGAGTAAAACGTACATGTAAACACTTGAACCATCAATGTCATCCCTTTCCTTTGTTAGACTGGAGAGTTCATCTTTCGCTTTTATCTAAGGGCAGAATATTTCCTTTATTTAGCTCTTTTGCAATCATGCATTTGCACCATGCTAATTGATAAACAATTGCTTACCATTGTTCTTTTCATTATATGATCCATAAGTCAAATCGAAACCCATCGACCTGACAAAAGCACCTATTAAAATCAAGAAGCATAGGTGCTAAGATGCATAAAAAGCATAAAACCTTGCATACATCTCAGTGTACTACTCTACACTACTTGAATAACTATTTAAACAAGCAAGAGAAGCAGATTTAAACGAAAAAAAAACAAAAGAGCATATAGCGTAACATGTTGAAGTGCAAGCCATCTCCTTGTAATCAACAACCCAATGCAGAAGATCATCAATAATTAAACGCTCAACCATAAAATGCTCGCTGGCAGTGTTATTGACAAATGTACTGTACTCGATAAAACTGTCAGCGTTTTTTCTCGAATAGTAACCTGCAACAATCTGTAGTGAAATCTCATGTCAGAACGGAAAATGTGCACATCTCCCGGGAATAATAAAACAAAAATAGACTAGGTGACACACACACGCATATATGGTGGAACCTTATAATCATGAGTTAACTACACATTTTCAGCAAGCATAATGGACAGAAACATTCATAACAAATCACAAGCTTATCAAGAACTGAATTTTCATCGAAGGGCCCACTTTCATGTAAATGATTATAAACAACATCCGATACAACACAAAGTCCAATATGGTTGAGTGCCTGCACCAGATATTGTTGTGTTTGATTAGTAAAAATTTATAATAGACACCACTAACGTAAATAACAGGAGGAAAGCCTAAGGACGCTGAAAGCAGAAAACAGGAAAGGGCAAGAACAAAGAGAGGTTTTGTTTATAAAGATAATCTTTGACTCAGAAAAGGAGGAACTTCAGTTAAATTCATGTGTGGACATACCAAAAATTTTCCTTAGAAATCCGTATAATGGTCTTTAGTTTTTTGAAAGTGAACAAAAAGTTTTTCCATTCCACAAGTTATAATAAACAGGAGACAGTATGGTCAGCCACTGCAACAAAAACATAATATTCAAACCTGAACCATCCTTCTAAACTCAATTATAAGGGATAAACCATTTAGGTTACTTGCATAACTTCCTTTTGGGACTCCCCAGAGAACAGGATTATACCTTCATAAGAAATAAGAAATTGGCGAATTTTAGAATATGCAAAGCATCTAAAACCAATAAAGTTGTCTAAACAGAAGCCAGGAGCATACCCCCAGTTAAAACCATCATCATCTTGGATGGCAGTAATTAAAGATTGTTGCTCAGCTGAATCCGGAGGAACTTTTCAAGTATCCTGGTGTCTGCCCAAATTTTTAAGGTCCATCATATATTTTACAGACCCCACCAGCACAAAATAGCATCAGTTGAATCTGAGCCAATTGCGTGATCAAAAATATTAAAACAAAAATTTGCACGAAGTATTATCAAACATAAAATAAGTAAATAAACTTTTCCTTCCATCAAAAAAAAAAAAAAAACTATACTCTTCAATTAATAAAAATGTACACGACATTAAAATTTAGAAATTGGATGAAAGATTTAAAAGAGGTTATAGAAAGAATATCGCCCAAGCTAAGTAAGAAATAGTTTTACCAGCAGACTTCCACTTATCCTTCTCATCAGCAGCACCGCCAAACTGGAAGGTAGGCGGTAAATGGACATGAGTTATACCAGCATGTTATAGTTTCTTCAAATGGCTGACACCTGCTGAGTCCTGCAAGCAACATGCACGCACTGTTAGATAATAGACCTTCAAAGAATTTTCTAAAACATCTAATATATAAGGTTCAGATGTGACAGGAAAAAAAGAAATGCATTGGTCACAGTCGCATCAAGTTTGACACTGTTCATATCCTTGGGGCAGTAATTCATGTTTGAAAAATGTGCATAACACAATACAAAAGCCTCATTTTTTTTTTCCAGAGGTCCAAACTAAACTAGTATAAACAAAGATGCAATTATCTCCCTCAAAAGCCTGGCATATTCAGACTTCTGTAGCGGAATCTTTGTGTTCTTTTGCAATCAAATGATAAATTATGCTAGCAGGTCCTTGAGATGTTTAAAGCATGGCACACACCGTAGATATTGTTCTCCATCAGCTTAAACTTGTAGTGAAATCTATACCTTACAGGAACATAGAATCTGATGGCCAAAGTATAGCTATGTTTGATCTTGCTTCAGTTCTCTCTTTATACATGTCTATGTCTGGCATCCGGTCCCATGCATAAGAACAAGAATTTACGCATATGAGAACGTACCAAGAACCGTTGTTCTTTTGTTCCTTTTTCTTTGTTTTTGTTTTTTTGATTTTTTTTTTTGTTATTTTTGTTTTCTTTTTTTTTTTTGGTTTTTTTTTTTCTTTTTGGTGGTGGTGGTGGGAGGGGGGCAGAACAGAGACACGATAGAATAACCACTCTTACAACCCAGCCCCAATGCCATGCATTTACAATGTCATGTTACCAAAAAGACTACATTCATAGAAAACAGCCCAATATTTGGTTCAAGCTTTAATAAACTGTGACACGCACTAAGCATATATAGAAAAGAGAAAGCTAAGGCACAATATCCTGTTATAATATAAAAAGGTAGAGAAACTTTCATCCTCTTAAGAACAGCTTCTTAAATAATCAGGACAAGAACATAAATACCTGTAAAATAACCACCTCGAAATTCATCGTTGACTGTCAGATCACTGGCACTGCAGACGCCATGCAGCAACATGAGGAAAGAAAAAAGGACGAACATGCAGAACTCAACATGTTGCTCAAATTAAACAATAATAACACGGCATTTGAACTGTGTGTTTTGGAAATGGTTTGAAGTGAAACTTTGAGACTTCTTTTTTATATTATTTATTATGAGACCAGCCCCACCCATCAGAGCTCTTATGTAGTAGTACGAAACAAATAGATGAAAAGGGTAGTCAAGAATACTTATCAAACTCTTGAAGTATTCAAGGAAACACTTATGTTGTAGAGCTCTAGTCCAAATAAATTACTCTATTAATCTGCAAGGCTTCAGATCTTTTCATGTATTTTCAAGTATAGTGAAGATTCGACTAATTACCTGAAATCCCTTACATGCAACTCATATATACTTATGTCCTAGAAAGAAAGTACATCAGGTTTCTCATATGCCAATTTATCCCACCCTTCAGGTCTTAGAATATCAGCAGCAATATCAACAAATAATGTCGCCCATCAGCTCAGAGCCTGCCATGACAAGGGAACAACTTTAATGACCATGGAAGAATTGAAATATATTTAGAAGTTGGTGAAGAGTAATGTTATAACTCAGACTACAGAAACACCTTAGCTAGGTTTGGAAACTGTTTGCTGTAGGAGACAACCGGCATTACCCTCTGGCATATGGATCATTTGCATGGCATTTTACAATTTGCAGAGTACTAGGATGGTAGACAGATACTTCATATACATAATAGCAACCATCCCAACTTTTTGGTCGACAAGTACTCCAAACACCATTAGTCTCCTCAAGCTGGACAGTTTCTAGAGGACTTCCGCCAGAAGGGTCCTTATAAATGCAGGCTGGTACCGCCTGTTCCAACGCAAAATTAATTGTGCACGAATTCAACATTTAAGAAAGATACGGACCGACACAAGTAGATAGTAAGAAATATTTTAAGATTTGACATACTTGTGCGGTGGGCGCCCAGAGGAAAAGCGATATAGCTTCTCTTGAATAAACCGCACCAAGAGGACCATTATACGAGAACAACTCGTCCAGGACTCTAGGCAACTGCAAACCCTTAGCATTGCTACATTTTCCATCAGCTGCATGACACAAAGAAGCAACATACATACCAAAAAATCATCACCAAGAAAAGAAAATCACATTGGAAGCCCTGAAGATTTGGATTAAAATTGATGCTTCTTTCACGTTTGCTGTCAGTTGCAATAGTCCTAAAGAGAGTATTTGAGAATATCAAAGCTAGATATTTGTGTCATGTCTTTACTCAAGGACTATGACATGTATGTATGTTAGGATTTCGAATATATTCCTTTTTGAGGACGGTAAAAATTAACTCACTTTGCTAAAAGTAATAATGCAACATACTTGGGACTGAAGATTTTAAGGTCTTAAGATAAAACGCACATTTGAAACTGTACATCAGTAAGACCAAGCTCACAATCAAAAGCAACAACTGCCAATTAGCACTTAAGGAGGAGTTTGGCATCTAAACCAGGAGGCACTCTAAAAGCTCTGTAATCGCCGATGTTAGGGGCCTTTTCAATTACCGGGAAACCTAAATTTCGGAAAGAAAGTTAAAAGAAAAAGAGGCTTTTCGCATGCAAGAAAACCCCAAAAGCGTTAACCATCAACATGATAAAAAGAAAACTACCAGTCATCCTACTGATTATGTATTTTCATTACACTTTGAGGAAGCCGTAGCCTTCTTCTTCAAGCTTAACTTTCAAATCCTGCCCTGGTAAGCAATTCCAATGCTTTTACACATCAATTTACTGAAATTGGATCACAAAGAATTAAACATAATACTCAGGGGTTTAATACTTTTTTTTTTTAAGCTAAACTCCTTAAGACTTTTTTAAGGATTTTTTGCACTTGATTACCCTAAATTTTTTAAAATTAGTACTTGTGCACCCTGAATTTCTCATTGTTTGGCAACTTGGATCTTGAAATTTCAAACTCGATAAATAAGACCCTAAGTTTGAAAAATTATTACAATTGCGGTCCAATAGCTTGGGGACATCAGTTAATTAACATAGTGAATTTAATTTTTTGCATTTGAGATTCGTAATTAATTGTTGTCCATTAATTGATATCCATTGTCCATTGGACTGCAATGCAAGGATTGTAAAATTCACGGTCTGAAATGCAAAAAGATTGGGTCTCCAATAATGAAAAGTTTAGAGTATATTAGTACCAATTAAATTACTTTTTTTTATTAAGTAGAAACTATCCCGAGAGCTTAAACACAACTCCCCAAAAAGAAGGGGAAAAAAAGTATTTGGCATTATTACCTCCTAAACTTGTCGTATATCTACAATTTACCTCCTCAACTTTTAATTTAGTTATATTGCCTTCTAAACTTATAAATGTAGAGCAAATCACCCTCCATTGATGCCAATTTTAAGTTGTTGACGAAAATTGATATAGGATTTTCATATATGTGGTTAATGAAGAGCATAAAAGGTCTTTTTTTCATATAAATGTTAAGCTAAATTTATATTCAAACCAAAACTAATTTAAATAAAAACCTTATTAAAGATATCAACCCTAATAAATTTGGGTCGAAATATATTAAAATGACCATTTATTTCAATAATAAACTATTTATGTGCAAATTACATGTCAATTTCAATAGAAAAAACTAAAATCACTCTTAATGGGGCGATTTCTTACATATTTGTAAGTTTAAAAGACAACTTGCTAAAATTAAAAGTTCAGATGGTGAATTGTAAATGTATGATAAGTTTAGGGGATAACAGTGCTAAATTCCTCAATTTCAAGAAACAACTGATGGTGTCGCGGGATTTATGGTTGCTAGAGTCCGAGAAGGAGAGGGTCGATTTCGGGGTTTCTTGACTTTATTTGCCGAATTTGACACTGCCAATGAACTCATGAGGGGTCTATTTAGGGGGTAGGTCTGAGCATAGCCAACATCAGAGCCTAGTCAATACTGGTCCAAACTTGGTCAATGCCAGTCAAACGATCAACGTCAGTCAAACTGGTTAAATCTAGTCAAAGCTGGTCAGTAGTTGATCTAACCTCCTATTGATGATTACAAAACCTCTTCACTCATTTTTAGAATCGGATGCAATCGTGACCTCCATCCGAGTTAATTTAATTTCATTAAAAATCATCCGGTATCGAATGCACGCAAGCCAAAGTAGATTGATGGATTGGAGACCAAAACTAGAAATTGTTGCATTAGGAATCTCCATGAGTCATTCCTAGCTATTCACATCCCCTTCGGGACCTGTTTTGAAGTAAGGAATCTATTACTCAACTTTTATAGGGTTTTATTTAATTAAATTTGGTTATTTATTTGCAAGATAAATTATATTTATTTGTTATTGTTATATGAATATCATATGGATAATTGTGCGGACCCATCTTGCAATGTACAGCATGGTCGGAATTTGTTTTGATATAACTTAGAACATAATGTGATACAAAAAGCATGGTTTAGTTAAATAGACTCTTGTGTACTGATGATGAATTGAAATATAATAATGTGACATGCAAAGATATGGATTCAGAGTATATAGGCCCAATATAAAATGAATAAAAATGTATAATGTAAGCAAGGCAATACTTACATTCTTGTGTTCAAAACTCAAAGGAAAAAATAGGAGGAGGAGATGACGCTCCCTTAGAACAAAGGTCCCAGAACACACTGTATATAAATATAACCTAGCAATGACTCAGGACAACAAGTCCTTTCACTTGATTACTCAACAATCGATATATTGTATTATTTAGTGCACCCTACTAGGGGATTGAATATAAAGTTATATAAAAATGATAATGGATATGTGGATGCTACATAATCTTGTTGATATATGTATATGTATATATATAAATGTGTGTATATATAAACACAGCATTTATTTAGTATCCACTGGTTATGGACATAATGGGCTTGTTAACAATTTATTAATGATGTATTGAGGAATCCTTCCAGAGAAATACAAACATGATTAGTTGCTTCATAATCCATGACCCAAGTATCACTGGATTCCTCAACCAAACAAGTTTCTAGAACCAAAAGATCACACTTACCTCCTTGGGTAAAGAAGTCCTTGCAATTCTTCTTTTGTGTCAAACCTTTTCGTCCTCAGGCTTTTGCTTCCTTCGATTCCCTAGATTAGGATTGGAACCGGATGCAACCGCCAAGTCAATCTCTCCACTAGCAGGAGTTTCCCTGATCACTTTTTTAAACTCTTGTAATTGTTTTATCAACTCTGTTAAGGTCACATCCTATCTATTGCTCAAATAAGCTCTAAACGGGATGAACTCCTTTGACAGAGTCCAAAAAACCATAGTCATCTGTGACTCAACATCGATATCGGCTCCATGGGTTTGAGCCTCAACGAGGTAACCCATGACCAATATCATACGCTCTTTTACAGATGTCCCCAGTTTTTGCTTGTAGTTCAAAAGTTTCCGAAGTGCCCTTTTCCGTTTTGTTATGGGTTGGCCTCCAAACATGTTTTCAAGATTATCCAAGATCTGCTTCGCAGTCTCATAATCTTCATGTTGAGCCTATAGTATGTTATTCATACTAGCCATAACATAACACTGGGCTTGATCATTAGCAACTTTCAAGTGATGATACACTTGGATTTGCTCATAAGTGGATTCCTCAGTAGGTTTAGGAGGACACGGTGTGGTTAGCACAAAAGTTAGTTTCTCAAAGGATAGGATGATATTTAAGCTCCGTTTCTAATCATTAAAATTCTCACAAGTTAATTGGTTTTTATCAAATATCAAAGACAAAGCGTTTGCAGACATTTTTTAATCTACAATAAAGAACCATATACCAAGCATAAGCAAACATAGCATAATAATTTAGTAAGATAACACAATCATGTATAGCATACAAATGTGTTTACGTGTCAAAACCTTGAAAAAATCATAACCTTACAATGATAATTCGCAACTCAGAATTCAGCAAGCCGGCTTGGGGAGACTTGCCAAATTCAATTAGGAATACGGATCCTCTCCTGATTAATATATGCCATCCAGGACCTGTATGATCCAACATATATTAATAATCGTTTCTTTGGCCATTAATTTTATTAATAGAGCTCCTAGGGGAGTTTAATAACAAAATTAACATGAACGTATAACTATCGTTTCAATATTTTTTGCCATGTCTTATTATCGTCACCTTGGGGTGATTAACGATAAACCATGCTAAAATACCTTATCCTTTTAGAGATCCAACCTGGTACATGATGAAATCTCTTCCTTGGGGTCGAGACCACCATGTGCTACCTATGGACCAACAATGGAGGCCGTAGGTCCTCTCTTCGAAAACCTTCTCTCACTTATTCTTTTGAAATCAAGGTTTTATTTTAAAATACATGCATGAACAATTTTAAATGAGTGGCACTCCCTATTCTATATGACATGTTATCAATATATATGGCAAATCATATTATAATGCAAACAAGCAAAGCAATCAAGCAAAGCTACAAGCAAAATAATAATAAATAACCATAATATTATGGTTCCACCCTAGGGAATATAAAATAAAGATTATAAGAGAATAATCGAAACATATTATTGATTCTTCATCCATGAATCCTCAAGCTGTATATTTCTTCATGTAATACCCATTTTCAAGTCTTCAATCCCGCATAGATCGAATACTCCATATTTTCGGTCATATCTAAATTTTAACGTTTCTTAGAATTGTCCCAAAAATAAAATAAAACTACATCGAACACTACATCTTTTTTGGAAAAAAAATTTTAGATCTCTACCGGCAAGCCTATCTATGCAATCGACCTGTCGGTCATGACTCATCGGCCTGTCGATCTTTTTAGGTTGGCCTGTCGGTCATGAAAGTTCGGCCTGTCGCCAAAGCCACCAAATTTTTGCCCCGTAGATGGCCTACCGAACCTCACGTCCAGCCTGTCGATCCTGCGACCAACGACCTGCCAAACTAGAGGTTCGACATGCCGACTAAGCAGAGATCACTCTTTTTAGAAATTACAATTTCTAATGTAATTTATCAATTTTATTTTCAACAATTCAAAAATATAAAATTAGAGACTCAAGAAATACTTGAGAACGCTATCATCCATCTTATAGATCCACCTTTTAGATCTGTCTTCTCCGAATGATTATTTTATTACAAACTTCTTACAAATTTAAATTAAATAATAATTGCTAGACGGAGATAATAGTCTGCCATCTAATTACATGAAAAACCTAGATATACATTCTAATCTATAAGGAACCATAATCGGTATAAATTAATTAATTAATAAATAATTAAATAATAATTTCATCAACCATAATTAATTAATAAACATTCACCATATAATTCATAATAACATAAAAATATATAAAAACCCTAGAGTGTCAACTATCTAAAAAATTAAATTCAAGCATATAAGAGATATAGATCACATAATTTATTCATATAGTATAATCACAAACTTGCAAATTTATGTAAAAACCATAGCTCTGATACCAATTGTTAGAAAAATAGTACATAGCAGAATTTTAAAATTTTTTATATCAGAATATTTTTTAAAATAGAAGTTTGACACACTATATGTATAAATTAACCAGATCTTACTAACCTCTATGTGCCGAAAAGCTCCTGCAATTAGTGAAGAGAAGAACATTTTTAAAGGACCTCAACCAACTAGCCTTCTTTGCTATTCTCTATCCACGATTGGAGTGAGTGTGAGCTTACGTCGTTCAACTTTTCCACCATGTGATTCTCCTTCCAACTAATTAAGAGAACCCAAAGCTACAGTTCGTGATTTGTGAACAATAGCTTTTAGGGAGTTTCTAGAGTCTCACTGATAGAGTCTCACTCTTAATCTCTTGACTGATCTACATAATAATAAGACTCACTCCAATTTATATAAAGGCTGGGCCCAAAAGTCAGTCCTTATTGGATAAGGGCTCAAAAATTTGAATCAGATTCAAATCAAAATCGACATTTGATAAAATCTGCATCTAAAAGTGTGATCTTTTTATCACGCGGCTGACATGCTGATATGTCTAACTGGCATGCCGAACTTGCCTTATCTGCAGGACGAACCTAAGGATCAGCATGCCAAACTTGCGATAAAAATTCTAGCGAATCTTTTATTCTCCACCGAGATTCTATAAGATAAAGTCTCATTTTAAATTCAAATAACCCAATAGAGAAGTTATCTAATTAAAACAACTTTATCTAGATAATCTCTAGGAAAACAAATAAATTCCTGATAATTCAATAAGTTTATCTTGAATTAATTCAAAATTAATCCAGCCGATAAACAGACGTGAATTATCCGTTCCTGATAATTCAACAAGTTTATCTTGAATTAATTTTATCACAAAATTAATTCAACCAATAAACAAATATGAATTATTTGATTTTACTGAATTTTAGCTAATCTGGTAAATCTGACATAAGTCACCAATTATTAGAAAAGCACGCTGTATCGTTATAGGATTTTTGTGAGCTAGCAAAGGAGACCAAATGGACCTATGTAGTTTAAGTTTTTGATAATTATGAAACCCAATATCCCAGATATATATTTCATAATTATCAACTTTAATGCTACCCCACTAAAAGCTTGTAGTTGCACTCTCGAACTATATAGAATTACGAAGCTCGTGTAGTTAAGTCTCCATGACATATCATAATGTATCGTATCCCTATAGGATTATCCATAATCGGCTTAAAGATAAGTTCTGTCTTACCTTCCTGATTATTTTTCTCTTACGTTCTATTTTTTCACCATCGAAAAACTTACTATCCAAAGACAGTATATCATTTGGTTACACCTATGTATCCAAATGATTGAGCGCTCCAATTTTTCAATTACAGGATAACACATATAAAAGGATATCACTACTCCTAAAGAGGAGCTATGGATTTCATATCTATGAATAACAAGTCTATGCTATCAAAAGTCATGCCTTTAACATACCGACATGTGTACCACTATTAAAAATGTAGATGTCACCCTTTGGTATATCAATAGACACAAGTCAAGACAATAGGCCCACTATTCATCTAGGATTAAGGTACAATACAAATGATTGTCTAAAGTGAATCAATTTGCCGAGATAGAATTATTAATCCAAATCAATTCACTTTATATCCCGATCCAACACATCATCAACTATGACAATGTGCCAATATTTCTATTCGCGGAGTCTACCTCCGATGGTCAAGACAAACTATCTCCCAATAGGGATATAGACAACATAACAATCTTTACATGAATAAAATACCCAACTTTATTCCCTCGATTGCGGATCTTATAATTTAGACTGTCACCTTAAGAATCGTATCTTTCGTATAATTTGTTCATCATATGCCTAATTCTTAAAGGTTCAGACTGATAGCCTCAGACTTTTATTTGCTTAACATACATTCAACAAATATGAACGTAAAGAGGACAAAATTTGATGTATAAATAATAGATAAATTCTTTTTTGATAAAAATGTCTTCAAAAACATATTACATTTTTACTCCTTAGGGCATACACGTCTAACACTTCTCTCTCAACTAAACTGAATTTTTTTTAACTTAAAGATAAGGAGATTTGAACTCTTCACCTTTTGATGGAGTTTGATGTGAATTTACTACTAAACTATAGTTACAACCACAAATGAACATATTTCTAAATGTATATTATTATTATTTTTTTGTTATTTGCCTCTATTGAAATAATATTTCTCAAGTGTGCTCCAAAGCAAGCATTTTTTTCTCTTGTGATCATCTAAAATAATAGTTTTACAAATGTAACCTTTATAACTACTTTTTCCCCCATCTCACAATAATGTTTCTCCCATATGTCCATACTTTAGACTTCTCTAAATTGCAGCCATTTAAACACTATTTTCTCACATGAACTGCATAAAAATTTACTATCTAATTTATTTTACTATTTTTTAAAAAAATTGTTTTGCTCAAATATCGTGCTATTAATAAAATCTTAAGATAATAATAAATTGAAAAAATTAATTTTTTGAACATTACTTTTATGTATAAAAAATTAACAAATTGAATATGCCTGCTTCCAACATCAAGGGCTGAAATAAACTTTGCTACCAACAAAAACTTGTTTTATAATTTTCTTTTAGCTTGTCCCCTAAAATTTTCAAATAGAAATTTTGTACAATTTTCTTTTAGTTTTAATTATACATGAAATTTTCACATTAAACCATACACATATTTCGAACTTAAATTGTTGTATAAACCAAAAATAAGAACTATATACTTTTATAATTTTTGGACTCTAAGGTACATTACTGTAATGACCAAAAAAATCCAAAAATTAATAAGTATGATTAATTAAGGATTTTTCTATAATTACTCAGCTAAAGACTTGAAAAAATACAAGTTTAGCATTTATTAACACGCAAATTTGAAGGTTTTACTAGCCATAAGACCTTAGAGATAAATAATGTTGTGAATGCACAAATTTATGTGCTTTATTTATGAAACATGTAACAATGTGATGTTATGATAGTATATTAAAATAAATAAAAATAATTATTTAATATGCTAAACTAAAAGTTTATGAGTCATACATTTCATGCATGAGCCAAAGAAGTGATTGTCATAAGAATCTCAATTAGAATGTTTAAATTGGGATTACTTGACAAAAAGTGAAATTTTCAACTTACTAAGATTATATGGAAATTTCATATATGTTATCAGTTCAGTAAAAGAAACCCAGATCAATGGTGATCATGAGCTCCATGCCATAATTTAGAAAATGGTGAGCACCAAGTTTAAGTGTGCAAGATTTATGACATGTTTTACTATAATTGATCTCAAAAATTAAGAAGATCATAAAGATAAGAATTTCAAGTAAGTTATATGGATCATTGGAAATTCAAGAATTTCAATATTTTGAATGTGTATGGTTAATTATTATACACATTAATAATTACGTAAAGTTTATTATTATTATTGTAAAGACAATAATAATAATAACAATTGTCATAGTAGTAGTAAAGAAGAAAAAGGGCATTGATGGGGTCCACAATTGTTGATTTATTGCTAAGACGTGGAACCATAAGTGGCTCTTTACGAGAAGTAGTTCGTGTTATATTCATAAAGCACGAGATTATGCTAAGTTTGAAATTTTAAATTAAGTTGACTTAGATAGTCAATTTAATTTACAAAACTTTTACAACATTACAACTGTTGTTTTCCTAATGAAATTTAAAGTTTACAATATGAAAATTTTTAGTGAGAAGTATATGTTATAAATTTTAAAGTTTTAAAAGTAAAATAATAAAAATAATAATAATAATTAATAATAATAATTAATAATAATAATTATAATAATAAAATAATTATATTAAGAAAAGTTTTAAATACATAATATTTTTCTTAAAATTCATATACATATATACATATATATGTATATAGTTGTGAAAAAAAGTTAACTATCGGTTTTGAAAATAAATGTATCAAAGTTTATTGTTCCCAAAATTTAAATCACAAAATCCATATAGTGTGAATAAATTTTATGAAAATGATTTAATGACAGTATGAAGATGTTTATACGGCAATGATACAACAAGAAAATTAGAATTTATATAATATTTCAAAGAATGAGAATATTACAATTTTAAAAAGTACAATTATGTTTACAAAAATTTAATGTTACGGATCAAATTTGATCTAACTGATACTACACAATTTAGACTGTGTACACAACTAAATGGCCTATAAATACATGACACAACCAAAAAAAAAAAAAAAACAGAGCCAATCAGATCAGCTCCCCCTTCTCTCTCTACTTTCTCTCTCTACTTTCTCTCCTCAAACTCAGTCCACGATCAAACTCAGTCCAAGATCCGACCACTATTTTTTGACACTTCCCACACCAACGAAAAGCTCTCGTCGAGCTGAGTCCAACGGTGTGTCGTGCCGGCCAAAACACTGCCGGAGGAGGCCACACGTGCCAGCTGAAGCCGCGAAAAACACGTCACCTTTTTGACGTGATTTCTTCGCCGTCCGACCACCATTTGACACGATCTTGGTGTCTATAGACTCAGCTCAATGAGTAGAACAAAATGCAGTAGGTGATGCCCCTCAATTTTGGCCTGAGAAGCCTCGTCGGAGTTGCTCTTTGCCACGGTTATGCCACCCTCGATTTTGCCGCTGCCGGCGATGGTGATCAACACCGCCCACGTCATTCGATTCAGAACTCTGTGGCGATGAAAATGCCCCACTCAATTCCACTGTAGCCCAGCCCAATGCCGAAGTTCCAAAGTGGCCATTGCCAACCGTCGTGGGTGAGATGGGCTTTGCCATTTTCTGGCGAAGTTGAACCAAATTGAGGGCACGATCATGTTCAGATGGTTGAGAGGAGCAAAATGCCTAGATTAATTGGTTGAAATTATCACCGGTGGCCGGAGATCAAAGACCACCGTTTAGTGCCACCGCGGTAGCCACTGTCGCAGTTGTTCCCTATCCCATAGTCCCAAATTGATTGGGGGAAAAGACTTAGAGGATCACGTAGAGACTAATTCTTCAACCAATTTCATGGGAACTCCGTCGGAGGACCACGATCGGCCTCCGCCTTTGTGTGCCGTCGCGAGGAGCTTTGGGCCATCGTTCTATGCGATGGCGTGGTGTACCACCGCCACCAACATGCTCAGACCACCATGGGGAACAAAACCCCCAAGCCAATTTGGAGCAACCACCATCGGAAGACCGAGATCAAAGTTGGCATTTTTCACCATCGATGGTAGCTTCGATTAGCATAGTTTGAGGCCGAATTGGGTAAAATTGACACCACCATTGGACTCAGAAGGGTCGACTTAGGGGGTTAGGCTAGAGTTCTGCCACCAACGGAGCCCAACAGTGACGGTCAACGCTGGTCAACCGTCAGTCAACAACCACTTTGGGTTTTTGTGATCCGGACCTCTGATCAATGATTCGAGACTGCCTCCTGACTCGTTTCGATGCTCTGAACGTGATGGTGACCTCCGTTCAAGCTAATTCTACTCTGATGAAAATCGTCTGATATCGAATGCACGTAGATCGAGGCAGCTCAGACTGTAGTAACGGAGTCCAAAATGATGTTTTCAACAATAATAAATCTCCATTAATCATTCCTAACCATCCAAAGTGGTCCGAGGAGCACTGCTGAGAATGTAGCGTAGACTTTGGATACAGCGAGATGCAACTAGACCCGCACAGCTCGGAGTCCAGGTAAGTAGGAATCTCACCTATAGTATGAATAGTTTTAAAAATAACTGAATTTTAAATATTTTCATAAAATTTATGAAAATGTATGATCAGTGATTTATTACACTGTTATATGTTATGATGTGATATGTTATGTTATGACATGATGTGAAATGCTATGATGCTGATGATATGATTAATGTGTGATGTATGTAATATATAAATTATATTGTTTAATCACCTTCAAGTCAAGTATGATAATGATTTACGATTCATGTATGATTATAATATACGATTCATGAATTACGAAATTGTGATGTTATGTAGTGATAAGTCATATTGCATACACACAATAAGACAAGTGAAACTTATAAGAAAAGTTAAGGGTGTCGTACCAACCTCCCGACCCATGGGGAGGCTCCATGTTAAAGTAATGAATGATCTTGGTGTCGTTGGGACCTCGCGACCCCTAAGTTCCTAAGACTCGAGTGCAACGGGTACGATCACTCGGGCCCAAAGTAAGAAGATAAGTTACAGCTTAAATAATTAAGTATAAATCAAGTTGATAAGCAAGCATAAAATGCTCATGCATATTTTTATTAAAATAATTTTTAATTATGTTTTGCGAGGCTAATTTCCTACTTGCTGAGCGAAAGCTTATTTAAGTATGTTTATGTTGTAGGTAAGAAAAACCTGTCAGCGGCACTTGATGGGCAGTGGTGAGCGGCGGACAAATGGTGAAGATGAGAATGGATACCGCCCACGTAATGTAATATTTCTGCATTATTATTTTACGAATTTATGCATGTTTTATTTTACGAAATTTCGTATGTTTATACCTTATGAAAATTTTGTGCATATGAATAAGTAAATAATTTACGTAATTATGCTTTAAAAACAGAGCTTGTGATTATGCAACCTTGGTCCAGAGGATTTTAAAGTTTAAAAATGTTGCAATAGATAATGCAACAAATGCACAAAATTTGTAAGAAAGAAAATTATAAGTTCATTTAGAATTACAAAGGATTATTGAAGTTTTACACTAGGTTAAGAAATGAATTTTATGAATATGTTTTATGAAATCATTATGAAAGTTTAAAAGAAAAGCTTTAAGAAATTAGTATCTTAAACTTAAAAGTTTAAGTTATAAGAAATCATATTTTGTTTGGTTTAAGAAGGTTTACTTTTAGAAAAATAATATGATATTTCTAAGATGTTAAAATTATAAGTAAAATATATAATAATTGCTAAGAAAGTTTTAGAGAGCATTTAAATGGGATTTTATTTTAATATTTAATTTAAAATTGTCTTGAAAATAGTTTTATTTAAATTGAGAAATGTCTTTAAAATAATACTTGCTAAATAATTATTCTTATATTTTAAAAGAAAAGCTCAAGAAAATTTCTATGGTTATGTTTCAAGAAATTAATGTTATGAATTATGTAAAGGATCATGCTTTTAGAAGTTACAAGTATGTTAAAACGTAATGCTTATTATTATGTTATTATCACGTTTGAGAAATTTATGTTATTATGTTAGGTTTACGAAATTAAGTTTTGAGAAATGATTATTATGTCTCTTAAGGTTATATGTTAAGAATTCCTCATCAATAAGAATTCTTTTGTTATTAAGATTTGAAAAATAGTTATTACTTCCTCTAAGGTTTCATGTTAAGGATTCTACAGGAAGAATCCATTTAAAAAAAAAAAAATTTATCCTGAATTTCTCTACCTTATTTGTAAGTAAGTTTAAGTTTATAAGCATGTTTAAGTTAAGTGACGGTCACATAAGGGCGGGTCGTTACAATTACACTCATGAAACTCTTATATATGCGGTAGGTACAACTATTTTAATTATTGAATTAACTTTCAAATATTTGATTTATAAGTGTCTATATTATAAATTTGTAGCTCATGACAAGAAATTGCTTCCAGTCAAAGATTTAAGAAATAATCCAATGATTAATATATTAGTATCTACTGGTAGTGTAAATGTAGAGCTTCCACCATTAATTTTGCCTACACTTAATTACAAACTTGGTTCACTAGGAATAATAAAAGAAAGTACAAGTAAGTGGAAAAAATAGCTAAAAGAGGAACAAAAGTTCAAAAAAGATAGTCATAAGATTATTTTAATTAAAAGTTCTGGTTTAATTTATGTTCTTGTGTGTTCTCTTGAAACTCTTTTTCCTTTCTTCTGATTTTTTCACTTTCTGAAAATGGGTATTGCAAGCTCTTGTTTGGTTTATTGGTTCAGAACATTGTAGTTTGTACTTTTTTTTTTTTTGGTTTGAAATGAGAAATTTAGGAGAAATAGGTTAAAAAATGGGTTTGAAATGAGCTAGAAACATTTTGCACTTTGGGTTCAAAACTGCTACAAATAGGATGGGGTTTAAATTCCAAACTTGAGTCTATTGTTGAGGTCCAACAATGTAGAAAAAATAATATGTTATGTCACACTTTTAAAAGTTATATTTATTTACGCCACGTTTTAAAAAGTTTATGTCATACTATATTTATATTATATATTACGTTGTATTTTAAAGGATGGATTTATAAAAATTCTCCAAAAATCTAATTAGTGGTTCGAAATGGCCTCAACATTTTGTTGCCTAATGTCGGTTAAAAAAAAATTAGGTCTCATGTTATTTTTTTAACACCAGTAATGTTTCACACTTTTTTTTTAAATCTTTTGATTCATAATACTCTTGACGTATAATATATCTAAATTTCTTCTACAAAAAATCTCATTATCTACCTCTTCATTGCTCTCTTTTTTACTCTATGTTTCACAATATTTTCCATCTCTCTGCTTGAGTCTCTTTCTCTCTTTTCGCTATAATTTTTTTTTTTTAAAATGATATGTTTTAACAAAATAATAGGAATCAAAATGACACCACAAAACAGATATTTATCAAATTAGCCCGACGGTTGCCAAATCAAATGAACCCTCCTGCGAAATGGTCCCTTGGATTTTTAAGCTTACGTCATATTAAATACGGGCTCCCTGGGGCGTGACTTAGGAAACATTACACATGCTACGTACCGTATGGAAGGAAACGAGGTTCAAGTGGTTCTGTGTTTATGGACGCCCATTGTTTAACCCTTCACACACCTCTTTCTGAGGAATTTTTTATTGTTGAATTATCTATTAATAAAATTACCTTCAAGGAATAAAATCCAAGTCCATGATTGCTGTCACATTTTCTTTTAGGGGGTGTTTGACAGTGGTAAGAGTCACTCAGTTCCTACCATAATCTCAGTTATAAACAGTATAAGCTCTCACATGTTATAGTAACAATAAAAACATATGATACAGTGTAAAACTCTCACATGCTACAGTAAAAGTGGTTCCCACCACTAATGTCACCACCTTTTCAAACACCTTATTATCGATTGTCCCCTCGTTTTTATTCAACAAATGGTTTAAACAAAACAACGCAACTATATAAATAAAACTTAAATATTAAAAATAATTAAACAATTCATTTATATGTCAAAGTTAAATTCTTCACTTTGAAAAAAAATTATTCCTTTTAAAAAATTATTGTGTCATTCTCTACCCAAATAAAGGATGGATTTCAATGCGAAAGATCTACATTTTTTGAAGTGAAACTTTCCACGGTCAGAGTCTTTCCATTTCTTATTAAAAATTCTTGCTTTTTTCTAATTCAAGTTTTGTTGGTTCATTTATATGAATTAACCCTTTTATTGTCTGCGATAATGGGATACTTTTTTTTTTTTTGGTTCTTATACTGATCAAAGCCGTATTTCGTAAAGAATAAATATATAAATCCATGTTTCCTAAAGAATAAATATATAAACCCACGCAAATCATATATGTATTATGGTTCTATTAGTAGTTTTTTAAAATCAATATTCCATTGGTAGTTTTTTAAAATCAATAATCCATAAACGATCACTCTATAGATTATTTGGCGCACAAATAATAAAAGCTTCAGAAACACACGCAAAATATATAAAAAAAAAACAAAGTATTTTTAGCCAAAAAGAGAGAGAGAGAGAACTTAAAGAATTGACACAAGAACAAATACGGTTGCAAAGGAAAATACCAAAAAAAAGATGTGTTTGACCAAATGGTAAAAAAAGCAATACAATTTAGTTGTAGGGACTTTTTTGAATTTTAAAAGGTGTGTAATAAGTGGGATGAGGGTGTTTAAAAAGTGTATGTAAAAATAGAATAAGAAGTAGGCGCACCCTTTTAGGAATTAAATATTATGTTTTATTTTAAATAGTATCTAATTAATCATATAATAATATATTATTTTAAAAATTAAAATACTATTTAATTGATTTTGTATATTTTTTATTAAATGATACGTCATTGATTAATTAGACATTATTTAAAATACTAAGAATTGAAAAAAGGATTTGAGTCTTCATTTTCAGTCAAGAAGTCCCACATATTTGCAAATGTTTACTTTGAGACGTTTGATATACCCACACAATTCACCCCATTTTGAAATAAATATACAACATGGGGAAACTCATGAAAATAATGCTCATAAACATCATACGTATATTTCATCTTCATGAATGTCTTATAGGTGTTTATATGTGTTTAGATAATGAGTTAAAATTGAGTGTTATAATTAAAAATATTATAGCATATAAAAATTTTATATGTATATTTTTATTTTATATTATATGTAAAATTTTTACCCTTGTTAAATTAAAACTGATAAATTTTAAAACTGAGTTATGTCTCGTGTTAAAAGGCTAGGAGCAATGAATACTGAAAAATGAGATGAAATTAATGGTGCCAACAACCCAAGGTGTAAAGGGTCAGGACACTCGGGTACAAACAAAACGCGTAAACCCCAGTGGGTCTACTTTGTGGGTAAACGTCAACGACCTTTTATCAAAATAAAAAGAGGTGTGGAAAAAGTGCTGTGAAAACCAGTCAACATTGGCAACCAAGGTTTAGTACAACTCAATAGAAAAAGCAGTGTGGAAAAATTGTATGTAATTTAGTTATACCAATGAAAAGCTGGTCATGATGTTCCATTTCCCTGGGAAGTGATATTATCTCGCCATTGCCAATATTGACTTTTGTGTAATTTGGCTAGAAACAACACCCACCAATGGGCTACGCAAATTTTCCGAATTTTAGTAGATGAACATTTTTTTTATACGCTCAGTGAAGCCATTTTGCTTTATTCAATATAGTATTGAGAAAGAACCCGTCAGAAAAAAAAAAAAAGGGAAAGGACGTGTGGTCACAATGATCTATACGTATCACCGAGTAAAACTAGACGGCCTGCACATCTAACGCGGAATCTCAAGACTTTCATTCAATAATTTGATCGCCAAGTAAATTGTGAAAAAAAAAAGAGAGAGAAGAAGAGAACAAAACGAGAGAAATTTCTCAGAGAAGGACATTCACTGTTCACTATGGCATAGATAACGAAATCAGTGGTCTTGGCACTCGTTAATTTGATCAAAAGAAGACCCCGGTTGTGCAGTAATAATGGTGGAATTCCTAGTGTCAAAGTTGGCTGAGGCCATCGTGTCGCATGCCGTCCAAAGAATCTCCGAATTGCTGTTCCATGAAGCGGCCTCTTTGAGTAGCGTGAGGAGCGATGTGGAAAACCTGCAAAAGGAGTTGACTTGGATGCAGTGCTTCTTGAGAGACGCCGACCGCAAGCAAGAACAAGACGAGCGCGTCCGCAAATGGGTGGCAGAAGTTAGAGACGTCGCTCACGATGTAGAGGATGCGGTTGAGACTTATGTCTACAAGGTCCACTCCTCTTACAATATGGTAAAAGGCTTTCACATCCGTAGACTTCACACCAAGATCAACTCCATTAAGGACGATCTCAAGAGCATTTGCGAACGGACGCAGAGGTACCAAATTGACTTTAATAGGGGAGAAGGAGGCAGCTCCTCTTTGATGAACTTGAGAAGATCGTACCCAGATGACGAGGATGATGAAGTTGTTAGCTTGAAGGACAGCATGGCGGCGTTGAAGGCTCAGTTGATGAAAGAGGAAGATCGGCTTTGCATTATCTCCATTGTGGGAATGGCCGGAATTGGTAAGACAACACTTGCCAAGAAAATGTATAATGATGTTGGTGTGAAGAAGCATTTTGATTGTTGTGCTTGGGTTTATGTATCCCAACAGTACGTGATGAGTGATCTTTTGCGTGAAATCATTGTCCAAGTTGGTTTCCCATCTCGACGGAAATGGAAGATGGATATAAAAGAACATTTACAGCAATTGGAGAAAGCTGATAAAAAAGATATCTTAGAAAAATTAATCAAGGATGAAGGAGAGCGGTTAAAAGACGCCAGAGAGCATGAATTAGTTGATCGGCTGAAAAAAGAGTTAAAAGAAGCGCGGTATCTTGTTGTTTTTGATGATATTTGGAGTGCTGTTGCTTGGGACAGAATCAAAAGTGCTTTTCCGAAGGGAAAGAAGGGAAGCAAAGTTGTATTTACCACTCGCAAGAAGGATGTAGCATTGGTTGTTGATCCATTTAGCTGTCCGATCGAACCGCCACTTTTATCAGATCAAGAAAGTTGGGAACTTCTACATCAAAAAGCATTTCCAAAAACTATTTTTCCCAATCATGATTGTCCAGAGGAATTCGAGAAATTGGGAAAGGAGATGGTGAAAAAATGTGGAGGACTTCCTCTTGCAATCGTCATGCTTGGAGGCTTGTTAAGAGCCAAAAAGTCATTAGAAGGATGGAAAAAGGTGCAGAGAAATACCAACTCACACTTGAATAATTCCAAATCCGAATACGGAGTGGTAGAAATATTAGCCTTGAGCTATCATGATCTACCTTACAACTTGAAACCATGTTTTCTCTATTTAGGGAGCTTCCCAGAGCATTGGGAAATACCAAAGGGAAAATTAATACGACTGTGGATCGCGGAAGGCTTTATTCCTATGCAAAAGAATGAGATAGAAGAAGAGACGATGGAAGAGGTTGCTGAGCAATACTTGGAGGAAATTGATTGATAGGTGCATGGTTCAAGTGGGAAAAAGGGACCATACAGGGACAGGAGTCAAAACATGCCGAATACATGATCGAATGCGGGACTTCTGCGTCTCCAAGGCAAAAGAGGACAACTTCTTTGCAATTGTTGAGCAGCCTGAGGGGAACACAAGTACAACATCAAATCAGCATTGCCATGCCACAATTCATTCACGCAGAATCGCAGTTCATCTTGGTAGTAGTTATGGTACGCACCATGTTCATTCCCAGATTCGTTCCCTTCTATGGTCTGACGTTGATAATGAACTTAGTAGCTTACAATTGACAAACAAGAAGTTCAGACTGTTAAGAGTTCTGGAACTTGGTTCTGCCAGAAACACACGAACTCTGCATAAAGTGCCGAAGGAAATAGGCAACTTAGTTCACCTGAGGTACTTGAGTCTTAGAAATTGTGAAATCTCTGAACTTCCTAACTCCCTAGGCAAGCTGAGGAATTTGCACACCCTAGACCTTCGGATGAAAGTATTAATGAGATTTCCCGAGACGATATCAAGGTTAATTCGTTTGAGACATCTATTCTTACCTGATTATAGGCATACTGGAGATCTTACTTGGTTTAGAAGATGCCATTTTAAAATGGATAACTTGACAAATATCCAAACTCTTAAGCACATAAGAGCCGAGATATTGATCAGAGATGGTGCAGTCTTTAAGCTGACTAATCTTCAACATTTAATAGTGCAATGCAAAACTCCCGCAGAAGTTAGGTTGGTGGTTGAGTCCCCTGCTTTTCAATTGGGCCGACTTCGATCCTTGGAGATGTACATGCAAGACAACCATGAATTTCCAGTTAGTCTTAAAACGCTGTCTCGCTGCCATCTTCTCTCTAAACTATGTTTAGCTGGAAAGATCATACCGATACATTTGTCCGATCATCTTCTACAATATTTGCCCCAAAACCTCTCCAAATTGACTCTACGGTATACCGAAATTAGGCAAGATGGGATTCAAGTTTTGGAGAGGCAATTATGCAATCTAAGATTTCTCCTCTTGGGTTACGACTCTTATAAAGACTCTTCAATAATATTCTCTGCCAACGGATTTCCCAAGTTAGAGACTCTTCAACTTTTCGGGTTATTCCAAGTAGAGGATTGGATAGTAGAGAAAGGTGCAGTTCCAAGTCTTAAGAGATTAGATATTGAATATATTCCAAAACTGACAATGATTCCACATGGATTAACGCACGTGACTACTCTACAAGAACTGAATGTCGTGCGCATGAACAGATTCAGAGGCAGGCTTCAAGTCGTAGATGGAGTTGAAGGGGAGGACTTTTACAAAGTACGGCATGTTCCTTCCATCTCATTCCTGGACAGCACGGTATAAACACATTACTTGCATTTCTTTTTCTTTTTTTTACTTAAGAATTTTATATTCCTAAATCCAATGTGGAACTTTTAATTTCACTCTTACTTTGTTTTGCTTTGCTAAATAAGTAACTTTTTGTAGACATTGTTTAAGTTTGTTTGATCAATAAATATTTCTAACCATGCCTGTTCTTACCTATGTCATTTGGCGGTGGACTTCTTGGCCTGCGCATTTGCCTCGACGGATTTGGAATTACGGCTTTAATATGGTACATATTCTACCCTTTAACTATTCCCACTGCCTTTTATATAAATCTGTGTGTGATGAAATTATATTCCACGTTTTACAATTCCATTAGTTGATTAGTCCTTCTCATCATAACTTTTATTAGTCCAAGTTCTTTTTTTTTTTCCTTTCTATATCTAGTTTGTTCAGTTGTTTCAGTTACAACTTCTTCTATTTTAAAGTCTTTTCTTTTAATTAACAATTGTGTCATTAATAAACGCCTTGGAGTGGAACAGAATCCGCTGGTAAAAGAACTTCCTGTAAGCCTAATGCGTACCTGACATGTCATTGATCGACCTCATTGCAAGTTCTAGGAACCTATGACATAGTGAAAGTTCACCAGGAAAAAAAATCTCCAAGGAGATTCGAAATTAGATAGAGCCTTGTACAGCCTAGACAATAGCAAAAGCATCAGTTTCCACTTTCTCAAGAGGGAGTTCCACATCATGAGCCAAATACAACAATGGTATTGCCTCGGCATATGACCTGCTATTGCAGGTTAAACAACTTGTGAGTGTTAACCATTAATTAAAAAAAAGTTGTTCTCTTAATTTTTTAAATGATTAATATAGGAATCCAAAATCGTTCAATCTGAAATCTTCAAATCGCGTTACTTGTTAGGCCTTTATTCCCTCCCTTGAATTTCTTATAACATGATTCTAAAGAGTACGAAATGAAAGAAACAAAGTTCAACAGATAGAATTGAAGGAAACCTAAAACAATAATTATCAAATTGAAGAATTCAAAGGAATAGCATAAGATGGTTTAAGGAGATATCTCCTTTCCATTTCCAAGATTTGTTGGATTTATTCAGTTCTTCAAACCATGATAGTTTTGGGTCAATTTGAGCAATACCATTTTTAAATGATATTGTTTTTCTATCTTATAACTTTTAGGAGAAAGTTTGAAATATATATACCACTTCTAAAACGGACGAAGACATAATTGATCATTATTTCGCCCAAGGTTAGACATCTAGGGGAATTTTGGCCCTTTTTGGTTAGGAGAAGTATAAATTAAAAGAAGGAAAAAATAAGTAGTGAAACACAATTTAATCACAGTAAAGAAGTGGTATACCATCCAATTTTCCTGATAGTTTTGCAATTGATGAAGTGTGGAGAAAACCCTAATAAATGAAAATGCATGCCTATTATGATAATTTGTTAAGCGTTGATTCTCAAGATGAACATGCTTCGAAAAAAAAGATTCTCTATATGAAAATGAGCGTACGAACAATGGAATATTATTTTCCTTTGATTTATAGATAGATTGGTAATAATAGAAAGAATTGTTTTCATCTTTTATTCATGGGTAGTATTCTTTCTTAATCTCATATATTTTGCCAAATCTTTTCCTTCACATATTTAGTAACTCTCAATTTATTTCATATATTTCACCAAATCATAAGGAATCATTGAATAAATTTCTAATTTATATTTTATTATTTTTTAAAATAAAAAGTCATGTTAGCAGGTTACAAATAAGTAACCCACTAAAATTATATTTAAGAAAATTTCTAAATTAAATGCTCATTAATCATCGGAATAAGTTTTTTATCAATTATCTACTTTGTTACAACCATCACATCTATATCAAACGACTGATATAATAGTAATCATTGAAATCATACCATAATAGGAGATACCTTTTAGCAAATAAGTTAAAACTCTAGACAAAAAAAGAAAAAAAAATCTTGTATTGTGTTTCAACTTCTGAGGAGAAAAAGGGTAAAGGCAAAAATAAGAAGAAGAAAAAAAAGGTTTTCGTTATAAACTAATCCAAGAAGTATATGGTTGTTCACCAACAAGAAAAAATAAAATTCTAGGTAAATAATAACAATTGATGACCAAACCAAGGATATCATAGGTAAATAGTACCAGTGAATAGTGTTGTAAATTTTCTTATAAATACTCCATCTCTCACTCATTCATTATACATTTCTCCTACATAATAATACAAGAGCTTCTCTCTCTACTTTCTCTTTCTAAAAATTTCAGTATAGAAGTTCTCTTAATTTCATAATTTTAGTATTATTTTTCTCTTAATTTCAATTTACATCCCAAGTTTTCAATGATTATTGTATGTCAGTTAGGCTAATTGTTGAGCATCCTATTGCTCATGTATATACACAAAATGGTTTGGTTGAATCATTGATTAACCATCTCCAGCTTATTGCTAGGCCATTAATAATGAGAACAAAACAACCAATTTTTGTAGCTGTTCATCAATTTTATATACTGCAGCATTAATTTGCATCAAACCAAATGCTTATCATAAATGTTGTCATTACAACTAGCATTTGGTCAAGAACCAAATATTTCCCATCTACGGATTTTTAGTTGTATAGTATATGTGCCAATTGCTCCACCACAACGCACGATATGGGTTCCCATAGAAGACTGGAAATATATATTGGATACGAATCCCTTTCTATCATCAGATATCTTGAGCCTTAAACTAGAGATGTTTTTATGGCACGTTTTGTCGATTGTCATTTTAACGAGGCAGTTTTCCCTACATTAGGGGAAGATAAGAACAATAGCTGGAAAAGGAGATTACATGGTGTAAACCATCTCTATTGTATCTTAATCCTTATATAAAACAATGTGAGCTAGAAGTGCAAAAGATTGTGCACATACAAAAATATAGCAAATTATATGCCAGATGCATTCACAGATACAAAAAGAGTGGCTAAATCGCATATATCAACTGCTGATGCTTCTGCTTGAGTCGAAGTCCTAAAAGGATAAATAGAAAATATAGTCACTCATGAGTCTATAACATGCCTAAAGCGTGGTAGATCAATTATTTCCAAAGATAACAATCCTCAAAAGAGAAAAGGAGCTAGAAGGTATGTTGACCATAATATGGAGGAACGTGCTTTAGAAGAAACATAAAATGAGATAAATCAAGAGACTCTTGATGTTGCCCAAAACCTGGAAGATTTAGAAAATCATGAGATCTATATTGATTATGTCAATATAGGAGGACTATGGAATCGAAATAAAATACAAGATATTGATGAAATATTTTCCTACTCAGTGGCTTATGCCATTGAAAGTGAGGATCTTGATCAAATATCTGATACTAAGTGCAGAAATCGACACGATTGAACTAAATGGAAAGATGCTATGGAGGTTGAATTAAGTTCACTTAATAAACATAAAGTTTTTGTACCTATTATTTTCACACCTGAAGTTATGAGACTTGTAGGACATAAATAGATATTTGTATAGAAATACAATGAGAAAAATGAGATTGTGAGGTAAAATGCTTAAAATATTATACAAAGGTTTTCACAAAGACTAGGAATCAATTATTGGAAATTGTATTCTCCAGTAATGGATGCAGTTACGTTTAGATATTTAATCAGACTAGTAGTTTTTAAAAATTTAAAAATACGTCTTACAGATGTTGTTACAGCTTATTCATACAGATCTCTTGATAGTGATATTTATATGAAAATTCCAAAAAGATTTAAGACGCTTGAAGCATCAAGTTCAAAACCTAAGGAAATGTATTTGACCAAGTTACAGAGATCATTGTATGAGCTAAAGCAATCCAAACGCATGTGATATAATCGTTTAAATGAATATTTGTTAAAGAAAGGTTATGAAAATAATCTTTTATGCCCATGTGTTTTTATTAAGAAAACAATATCTAGATATGTGATTATCGCTGTCTATGTTGATGATTTAAACATCATTGGGACTCATAAAGAAATTCTTGAGACAATGACATACTCAAAGGAGGAATTTGAAATGAAAGACCATGGAAAAACTAAGTATTATCTTTATTTACAAATTGAGCATTTACAAAATGTAATACTTTTGTACCAATCAAACTCTATTGAAAGCATACGTAAGTATAATTAGAGCTCTTATGTATCTTGCTAATTGTACATGGCTAGATATTACTTTCGTTGTTAACTTATTAGCAACTTTAGCTCAACTCCTATATAGAGACATTGAAATAGAATTAAGCATGTATTTCATTATCTTCAAGGAATAATTGAATTAGGTTTGTTTCATTCCACAAGATCAAAACAAGAACTAATTGGTTATGCAAATGTAGGTTATCTATCAAATCCATATAAAGCTAGATCTCAAATTGGATATATGTTTGTACGCAGAGATACTATGATTTATTGGCGTTCACAAAAGCAAACTTTGGTTTCTACTTCATCGAATCATGCTAAAGTTATTGCACTCCATGAAATGAATCAAGAATGTGTGTGGTTGAGGTCCATGACTCAACATATCCAAGAAACATGTGGATTACTACTCAACAAGGATCCAACAATATTGTTTAAAGATAATAATGTGTGTGTCACTCAGATAAAGGAATGATACATCAAGAGTGATAAAACAAAGCACATATCCCCAAAATTCTTTTTGTTTACCCAAGTGCTTAAAAAGAATAAAAATATTAATGTTCAATACATTCATTCAAGTGATAACGTTGCAGATCTCTTCCTGAAGGCACTTCCTAAATTAACTTTCAGACAACATTTACATAATATTGGGATGCGTTATTTGAAAGATTTGTAAATAGCAGCTAATATCAACTTTAGGGGGATTTTACAATTGCTGTACTCTTTTTTCATTACTATGGTTTTGTCTTACAGGGTTTTTATAGTAAGGTTTTAACCAAGGCAACATGAAGCACCAATACAAGAATAATGTACTCTTTTTTCCTTCGCTATAGTTTTTATCCCAATAGATTTTTTCTAGCCAAGGTATTTTATGAGGCATCATAAGTGGTGGACACCTAAGGAGGAGTGTGTTATAAACTTATCCAAGAAGTATATGGTTGTCCACTAATAAGTAAAAATAAGAGTCCTAGGTAAATAGTAACAATTGATGATGTAAGCAATAATGTCATAAGTAAATAGTACTAATGAATACTGTTGTAAATTTTCTCATAAATACCCCCTCTCTCATGTTAGCCCAAGAATGACTACCCAAGAAGCAGATGAATTGGGTTTTAAAAACTCTTTCACAATTATTAGAATTTTCTAATTTAAGTAAATTAAACACCCAATAAAATGAATAACAAATACAAGTAACATAAACAAATATAATTGCTTGTAAAATGAAAGGATTAAGGGACAAAGGATGCAAACACTATTTATGGTGGTTCAGCACTATGCCTACGTCTACTATCGTTGAGTCAATCTTGACTCGACTTTTTCCACTATAACGACTAGTGATTTGTCCTACCAGAGGATCACCATGACCTCTTACAACATCAATTTTCTATGAAGATTGACAAACCAAAAACCCCAATTTCTAAGGCCTAGAAACTTATCACTCAAAAAGGGTATGATTGACAATTTGGCTCACTCATAAGTTAAACTCTCCAAATAGAAGATGAATACAAATAAAGGCTTATTTTGGAGGGTGTGAGCAGTTTTCAAGAAAAAAATATAGACAATGTAAGCTCAAGAATGTGTAAAGAAATGAATGCTTATGTTGAAAACAATGTAGAAAAGCCTTATAATTAGTGCTTAATGTTTCTTATCTTTAACACAATAAATGAAGAGGTATATATAGCCTCCAAGTACTAAGTTATGGCTTAAAATTTCATTTTTGGAACAAAATAGCCATTGCAAATGGAGCTCTAATAGTCAGAAAACTAGCCATTACAGACTGACTGATAGGCTGGAGTTTGGGACTAATAGACCAAAAATTTGAAATTTCCTAAAAAAGCTACAAATGGTCATCTGATCGATAGGCCACCAAAGGGTGACCAGTAGGTTGGTCATGGCCATCGACAGGTCGGTCTATGAGACCAACAGGCCACTAGATGCATGATAAAATTCATGTTTCTAGACTGCTCAACTAGCATATTGAAGCAAGGCTTCCGATAAGCTAATGAGGACAACTGGCAGGCTAGTTCACTTGAATCAATAGGTTGACATAAGGCTGGAAAAATTTAGTTTTCTATCCCTTATGACCGACAGGCTAATTTGTAATGGTCGGCAGGCCAGTCCTGTTGAATAGGACCTTCCAAGACTTATTTCTAAATTGCAATTTTGTTGGAGTGGATTTGTGTACATTTTAAGTGTGATTTTGAGTCTGTATTTTAAATACAAATATTTTTAAAAGTAAATATTTAAGCCACATATTTTTAAGTTTAAAAAATATTTATGTTTGAAATATTAAGAATGTGTGTGTGTGTGATTTAAACTTGCATAGACTAATTTGTTTGGAGAAAATTGCTTACTTAAATTTGAGAATTTAAAACTAAAATTTAAGATTTTGTTCTTTAAGGCTTGTTCTTTATTCTTCAAGTGTGCCATGTCTTGATCCTTTTTGCGATTTGATTTTGCTTCAAATGATTTAGTTATACATTAAAACTTAGCAAAGCTCATGAAAATGATTAGTCATGTTGCACATACCAAAAATTGATTTGTTATCATCAAAACTAATTTTTATTAAATTTTTCAATATGTTTGGTTAAATTTTTATTGTATAACCATGTTTAATTAATTTGATAATGTCAATGTACTTATTATTGATTAAAATAGTTCATAATTACTATTATTGTTTAATGTGTTTATTGATTGATTTTTTTTTCTATTTTTGTGCCTTTAAAATTATTTTTGTATGAATTTTTAGAAAATTTTCTAAAATGGTTTGGTTCAGCACAACTTTTCTACCTACCTAAAGAATCCGGCTTGTCGGCTGTTTGAATCCGGCCTACTAGTCTGTCGAGGTGAAAATGCCCACAAGACTCCCTCATTTTTCAAGCCCTTTTTTTCTCTCCACGCCTCCTTCAAAGGGTTTTAGATCCATCCTCTACGTAAAGCCCAATCTTTCTATTCTATAGAACAATGAAAATGTATTTAAGCGGCCTGTTATGATAATACACTTCTACCTCTCTATAAGCGATGATGATTGTGAAGCTTTTATTAAGTATCGGCATTCTACAGAATTCCAACCACTATCATCTAACACAAGAAAAATGAGAATAGAAAATGAATACATTTTCATGGTTGGCCGAGATGGATATAGATTGCTCGAGCAATCATTGGTACATTATTATTCTACTTATGTTACATATATTAATATTCTATCATTAATATGTTACTAATATAGCAAAATGTAGTTACTTGAGATGGGTATCCTACCATCACAGGAGGAGTTGTGGATAAAATCACGTCAAGGTCCCGACAGACAATTTAAAAATCCAAGAGTAGCACAAATTGGAAACTTGATTGTAGGTTTATTGAACTCAAATTATTAATTTGTAATTTTATAACTATGAAAGCATATTAAGAACAACTTGGTTTGTTGTTATTTTACAGGATGAGTACACAATGCAACAAAGTCAAGGTACCTTCAAGTCCATCGGTAATGATGACATACTGATGAGGGCACTAGGGAAACTAGAACATTTAGGAAGTGTTTGCAGTCACTCTAAGTATATGAAGCAGTCTCAATACTTCAACCTCTGGCCAAGTTCAACATTCGATTCTCAAATGTCAAACATATGGAATTGTAGAACTATGAGGTATTGTGACCGAATTTATTTCCCAAGGAAGTGTCAGACCGAAGGATGAGAGCATTTCATAATGCAACAACTTCAAGGCTAGCTGCAACCCTCTCGACAATGTAGCAAAAGCTCCACAAGCTCTAGAAGTCCAATTGTCACCTCATCATCAAGAGCCGAACAATATTAAGAATGTAGGCTCTTTGTTAACGATAGAATTAATGGTGGATGTACACTTATTGTGCATGGGAACGCGTGGATGGAGAGTGTTCCAATTGATACAATCCATGGAAGACCCTTAGGGGGCAAAAATGTGTATGTTAATATCATTACCACTAAAGGTAGAATAGTTGAATTGCCTATTCCCACATTTAAAGCAACTACATGGGTGAACCTGCTCGAAGCTTCGTTGCATGGCCAAAAAGGTTGATAGAAGTCATTGCACTAACAAAGACGAGTCAAGTGCCTAGACATCTTCCCTAAGACATTAGGGGAAAGAAATGCCAAAAAAGAAAAGTACTAGAAAAGTAAGAGAATCACAATTTAAGGTAAGACAAGAACGAGCGGCTGAGAAACAATCCGTTGCAAATGAGCCACTACTTGCATTTAAATTCTCTTTAGTACCTTCAGAATTTATACAGTTGGCTTTGTATACACATTTTTCATGCGTGATGGGCTGATGGTTTAGTGCCCGATATCGAAAATATCACTAGCCTTATCTACATAGGGTATGAAGACATTTACTACTTCATCGCCTTTGATAAATTCGGGGTGAACTATATAATATTATACTTCAAGTAATAGCTCTATCCTTAATTCTTACCTTTTTTTTAAATCTAAGTAAAGTTGTAAGGTGCACTCAAATAATTTAGTGCGTCTTTTTCGTTGTAGTTTTTTGGTAGAATATTGTGAACTTCAAGGCGAGGCGCACAATTTCGGCTTCATATTTCTGGCCTTTGTTTTAAGTGTTGCAAGGGACCCATAGAGTGATATTAGAGAGCATGCCACTATAACGACCCGTCAAAGGATCAATTAAATAATAGCTAATTAAACAGAGTAAATAGATATAATGTAAATTGCTCAGCCAAGATCTCATAGGCAATCACCATCACATGGATGCTTACCATAAAGGTAGGTAAGTAATTAAACTGCAAATAATAATAATAAGAATAATAATAAAAGTCTACTAAAAATCATCATTTTTAGAATCAATTGTACCATGTAACTGACATAGACAACATCGATAACGGGATAAGTCGAACAGTACATGTGTCATACAATAGTTTCAAAGAAAAACACCATTTCAACTCATGCTCTTTCTTCTTCAAACCTAGAAGGGGAATTTTTAAAAACAAGAAAACATGAGCGAAATGCTTAGTAAGATAATCAGTAAAAAGCATATTGTTCAAAACTCACAGTTATAGAGAAAAGAATCATTCATAAATCATACTTACTGAAAAGGTATCTCAAGATCTTAACAAAATCATTAAATACTTACTTGCAAAGAATAACTTGATAAAACAGTACCGTATGGGTTTTGGGAATCGAAAAGAATAACTAAAATCATTTCCTTAAATACGTAAACATAACTTCAATATTAATCAGAAATCATTCTTAAAAATTTATTTAAGTATTAATCTTTGGCCAAAACAATTTATAGAAGGGATAACCACATAAGGGATAGAAAATATCCTATCTCATTTTGAAATTTAATATTATTAGCTCCAAACAAAATTCAACATAAGCTCCATTAACGTTCAAAACCTTAAAAACTGCATTTAAGGTCAGAAATAACACTCAATCAAATATCATTATATTAATTTAATTATCAGTGTGCCCTTTTGACTCAAAAATAATCATAAATGCAAACTTTATATTCTCAATTTTTTGAACACAAAAACATAATTTTTGGAACATTTTTGCACCTCAAAACATCAAGAAACCTAACCAGTGCACTTTGTGAGGCCTAAGGGGCTTAGAGGGAGGTAACTATCCAATGATACCACCCTGCGATTGACCTCGCTACACATGGTGCGGTCGACCATGCCGTCCATCAGAATAGGGTAAAACCCAATTCGTCCCTTCGTGGACAAATTTGGTTCTAACTCAAAATTTCCACTCCAAATTAGTTTTTAATACATAAAACTTGTCCAAAACACTTCGTTAAATATGCTAAAATGTAAATAAACAAACTTCCTTTAATTTTCATACCCAAATCATAATCAAAAGTCATAAATTCAAAGTTTATATAAAGCAAATCAAAAACATGCTTATATCAGACTTTTTCATTTAAACCCATGGAAATCTCTTTTGTGCATCAAGCCAATCCATGATAAAATTTTGAAATATGTTTCCAATGTTCAAATGGAATTAAATTAACAATATAACCTCTATTTACAACATGCAAACTTAGATTTTATACATATGTATCAAAAAAAGAACAAAACAAATGCATGTTCAAATTAAAGACAATAGGAGAAAATTGAAAGATAAATTCGGAGTGATTATAGGCTAAAGAAACCATATTCATTTTTGAAAAACCTACCTCAAAATTCTCTTAAAAGGCTGGAGAAACTCAGTAAGAAGTTAGACATTGAAGCTCTTGAAGGTGTAATCATGAAGTCACGGTCCTTCCTTGAGTCTTTTTGGACAAAATGGGCTGCACCTTTCGAGTAATTTTTTTTTTTTAAGTGAGAAAGAGAAGAGAAGAGAATAAAGGGGATGTTAGAGAGAGCGGGAATGAACTAAATATTTAGGTCTTTGTTTGAGATGCTTCAGACAAAAAGAAGTGGTTCTTTGGAATCTCAAGGGACTTTGGGTATTCGGAGTCTTTGGGCAGGGAAATCACGTGAAAGGTTGATAGATTGTTGGTGGTCATTATACATGAAGTACAAAAGAAAAGGGTCTACCATGGAACTTTTGTAAATATGGAGAAGTATGGTACAAAAGTGTCATCTGAAATTTAAAACAAAACATATGCAATAAAATTTAAATTGTTGAAATTAACATTAAAATCACACGCGACACACTTAATAATTAAATTTAACATAACTAATTTTATTTAAAATTTACGTGCGTTATAGTCACGCCACTCTTCCACCTATTAGCTCAAGCATCGAGGGGGAAATTATTCTTCATGTCATACAATGTTAGAGAACATTGGATGTTGGTGCTTGTTTTACCATGAGAGAACCAAATATTTTGGTTTGGTCCCCTCGGACACCCACCACGTGAAGATTTCTTATCACTCACAAGATTGTAAGTATCAATTCTTCTTATAAAATCAACTAAGTTTAGTTTTACATAATTGTGTTTATTAATTCATTTTAATCATGACAATTGTTAGGGCACTTAAAAACTTTAAGCGAGAAGCGGTGTAACATGGCGACCGAACGGAACGTTATATTTCAGCTGTAAGTGTTCAAGACAACAAAGAAACATAGAATGTGGTTTTTTTTATACTGCATTTCATACGGGATATAATTAATAATGGTATACAAGCCCTAGCAAAAAAAGAATTTTATATACATACGAATATAAGTGAAGTTAGAATCGAGCAGATACAATTTGTAAATAGGTATGTCAAATTTAGTTAGAGATAATGGATAAATGATTATGTAAAATAGTTCAATGCAAATGATTTTGTAAAGACTTTGTAATTTCAATATACATCTTTTTTTTTTTTGCAATCATTGTAGTAATGAATAGCACATGAGTCTGGCCATCTCGTGGGAAATCAATAATTAAGTTTATTTTTTTATGCATAACTACTTTTCTATGACAACTTTTGTTAAAATGCTTCATGGAAACATAACTTTGCATGATTGTTTTTGTAAAAAAAAAAATGGTAATGTAAGGATTAAGTATATCAATTTTTCACGACATTTTTTTTTTTGAAAAACTGTCATGTAAAGATGATTTTCTACGACAGTTTTTAAAAAAAACCATAGTATAAATAGATATTTCCACGACGGTTTTTTTGTGAAAACCATCGTAATAGAGGACCTCAAATGCCCAAATTTGGCACCTAAACATATGTTCTACGACAGTAAAAAAATTGTCATGAAAACTCATTTTGATATCATGACGGAGGTTTTTATGATGGTTTTGTTACCGTCATGAAAGTTTTCTACGACGGTTTTAAACCGTCATGGAAGGCCATGTTTGTTGTGGTGGAGGCAAAGTATATGGTAGGAGCTAAAGGTTTCAAGGAAGCCATATGGTTATAGGGTCTAGTGAAGGAATTAATGGTTTTAGAAGGAGAAACTACAGTGTATTCTGACAGTTAATGAGCCTTTCATTTGTGCAAGAATCCTGTGTATCATCAGAAGACAAAGCACATTGATGTAAGATTTCATTTTTCTAGAGAAAACGTTAAAGAAGGCAGCATCAAGCTAGAGAAGATTGACACTAAAGTTGTCACTGCCAGTAAGTTTTAGAAATGCTTGGACTTGCTGAGCATTGGCAGGACTTGAAATGAAGAATTAGAGCTATAACCCTCACAAGGTGTAAATTCCACACATGTCGTCTGATGGAATTAAGGTGGAGTTTGTGAGAGTAATTCTAGTAGATGACATGGTCAGAGGTTGTATTACATTTATCAGTAAAGCTAAAAGTCATTTTATTTAAGAACTCTTCTTATAACAAATAAGTCCACCTCAGTGCTTACATGTCTTGAGTCATCAGTCATTTGTTGCATATGTGACAGCATGAAGTCACCGGCTTATTGATTGTTATATATCTGTGTTAAGTCCTTCTTATTAGGCTACACAATTTAGATTATGTTTGTACTCTATTCTAAGAGAGAGAAAAAAAAAATCTGTGTGAGGGAAGTCTTTGTAGAGAGAGTGAGAAAAAATTGAAAGTTTGGAAATTGGAGAAATCTAGAGATGTTTGGGATTTCTTCACTAGGTATTTTCTTTGTGTAAACGCTAGGGTTAGTTTTCTCTGAGTGATTTCTTATTCAGTTTCTTGTGAATTATCGTAATATGAGAGAGTGAGGAAAGCTTGAGGTTGTAACCTGATCTCTTATAGTGGAATGAGCTCACTTGTGGGAAAGCTCCATGAGAACGTAGGACAATTTGTCCAAACTTGGGTAAAAATCCTTTGTGTTCCTCGTTCTTGATTCTGTAGCTTAATCGTGTTCGTTCTTGATTCGTCACAATAGAATTGGAGTACCCATGGTTGACCCGCTTATCTAGCTATTTGTTTTAAAGATATATAGGGTGCATGGGAGCAATGATTTGAAATAATTTTGGTTAAAATTATTATAGTATACAAGAACTTTACACTATAGCTCATTTGTGTTTGACATTGTAGCATGTGAGTTCTGAGAGCTTTACATTGTAACTCATTTTTTCTTGCAAAATTGTAGCATGTGACTTGTGAGAGTTTTATACTAGAGTAACCAAAAGTTAAGATTGAAATTGAGGAAAAAAATTAATAAAATCATGAACACAGTCAAATTGCCAAAGTTAAATAACAAAAAAAAAAAATATTCCAACTTTTCTACATACTATAACATATTACGTTGTTTTATTCTACTTATATATACCAACATGTTTACAATCTGACTCGATTAGGTTGGAATACTTGTTACATCATCCTCTTCGATTTCCTAGCTTTACCATTTGTTTTTGTAATCATCAAAGGAAATTTATTAACAAAATCCAATATTTAATTGGATTTAATTAATGAATTTATTCTCATAAATTGTATTTTTGTAAAAATTACGATAATATATAATGAACACCGTTTACAAGAAATTTTACTATAGACTTGATGCCATGTTGGATATTATCAAACACAGATTTTGTGAGCTTAAAATGCTTAAAAATTTGTAAATAATATCCATAAAACAAATTTTCTATCACAATTAATTATAATATTATTATATAAATTAATGGATGATTATGGTAGAAATAAAGTAGAAAAGATTGATAACACTCTAAAGTAGTGTAAAAGGATACGACGCTGTATAAGTACACTGCTGAGATAAAAACACAGATATAAGAAATGCTGTGTTTGGATTCCAAAAGTAAACCAACAAATAAGCAGGATATTTTATACAGATTAAGAATACGTTTTTCATCAGTTTCACCACAATAATATAAGAAAAATACGTTGTGGTGAAAAATTACACTGTGTAAAGTTTTGGGGGCCCACCAAGTAGACACCCTATGGGTTTAGATTGGGCCACTACACCACAAAATGTGGCCCAATCACATTGGCCAACTTATGCATCAATTATGGCCTAAGGTGATGACTTATCACTTAAAGAAAAAAGATAAGTAAATGGATAAGTCTTTAATTAAGACTAAAACCATCAAAGTTTTTTTTTTTTTTTTTGATCTTCCTCTTCACCTGCACGGCAGCCATAGCTGCTTTCTTTAAAAATTTTTCAAGCCCATCTCTTTGCAATTTCATCAACTTTTAAGGTAAAATTCTAAACCTTTTCTTAAGTTTCTTGGGGTTTTCATGGTTTGAGGGGGGGATATTTGACAAGAATTCTCTCCTATGAATCTTGCTTAGGGAAATTTGCAAAAAGTCACTTGGAAGCTTAGGATTACCAACTTTTTTTTTTTTTGGTAAGGCTCAATTTTTCCTATTTAAAGTTTATTTGGTTTTATTTTGGTTTTGATTGTTTCAAAAGGCATGTGATCATTCAAGCAAGTTTGTGGTTTGATTTCTTAATTATATGGTTTATGATGAGGTTTTGTTCTTGAAATTGGGGTTTAAATGTGAAATTTTTTTTTTGGTGTTAAAATAGAGTAATTTCGTAAACTTTGAAGTTGGTTTTAAAAAGGTTATGATTTGGCATGAAAAATTGTTTGGGAAGGTGTAGAATCTGTTTAAATAGTGACTGGAATGCTGTCTTAAAGCAGCTTTTTGTAAAAATTACCCTAGGGACTGAATTGCAAAAAAATTTCTAGCCTCGATACATTTGAAAACTGGCTGAAAACTCCCCTCTATAGCAAAAATTTTGAAAAAATTAAAACACAAAAGTTTTAAATCTCAACGAAATTGTTAAGAAACTTGGATGATTCATCAAAAGTTGCTTTTGTTTATGGTTATGAATTTTACAAAATTTTTTAAAGTTGGAAAAAAAATTTAAGGGGCAGAAAACGTCTTTTTACAAAAGGAATTTAGGTAAGTTACTTTAAGAAAATTGAATCTCTTGAAAAATGGAGACTAATGGTTTAAAAAGATTAGTTTTGGTGCCGGGGGCAAAATCGTCAAAATTCTCAAAACCAGCGGTAAAATCATAAAGTTTTGTTAAACTTGGGATTTTGTTGTAAATAAGCAACTTCATGCCTTGAACATTTGTTTTTATGCTAATAAGCATCATTTTGTGTTGAATTAGCTAAATCGGGCCTAAGGACTTAAAAAGGACCCATCGAGGGCAAAAACGTTATTTTCATAAAATGACCAGGACAGACCCTGAAGCATCCAAGATAGAGAAAAATGACTTTAAAAAGAATTTCTTCTCTTTTCGTTAGAAACAATAAAATAGAAGGAATCAAAAGGATGGTTGAACTTTACGTAATCAAAATAATAATCCAAAGTAGTAATCGATATGTATATCTTACCAACGTATAGCTAAATAGTGATAATTTGGCTAATAACGATATAATTGGCCAAACATGTCACTAAACATATAACGAAGGAACCGAAAAATGGTCCTTATAGCAGCGTGAGCAAGTAAGTTCCAAACCCATCTACAGTATGAATAGTAGGTTTAAGAGTATAGTATACTTAAGTGAATATACCTGTGTGTATTATGCAATTGAAAAAGTGTATATGTTTTACACTTTGTATGTAAGTATTTTGACATGCATGGTATGATAACCAAAATAACTGGACTAGTAAATTAATCACCAGATGAAAAGGAAAGTGTCGTACTAGCTCCGACTCAAAGGGGAGTTTAAAGTTAAAGTTATATTATAGTCTCGGTGATACAAAGACCTATGTGCGCATATTGTATGAGCACTTGGGTCCTAGTTAAAGATAAGATATGATAATAATAAAGTTTGTTCATAAGAAATCATAAATGAATCACGCATATTAGTATAGGATGCATGTGGGTTATGTTTGGACTTACTGAGCATAAGTTCACCTAGTTATTTCACGCTGTAGGAATTTCCACTAAGAGGTCAGAATCATCGTACTGATGAGCTGGCAATGGAATATGACCGATGTACAAATCAAGGTATGGATACCGCCATAGTTACGTTTCTGTTGCTATGTATATTAAGTTATCTTGGAATTTGTTGTATATAAAGATATAGTATGGTTAAGTAAGACAAAACTCTTTCTGGATATGTTAAGTATATGATGTTATAAAAAGAAAGTTCATTTATGTATATATAATTACAAAAAGAAGTTTGAGTATGTATGTGTGAACTATTATTGTTATTTAAAAAATAGTATTTTTTAAGATTTTTATAAATACATAAGTAAAAAAAATGTGTTAAAACATGGCTCGAAATAAGGTGGGTTGTGACAGTTTTTTTCCCATTTATATACAATTAAATCTAACCCGTGTTTCTGGTTTTTTTTTTTTTTCTTTCAATCTCTAAAGGGGTTCATGTATATTTTCAACCCATTATGGGTAGTGGAAGATGACCGTATGGATGCCTGAACGTCGAAAATTGGTTATGTAGGGATGATTTTTTTTTTTTTTTGTAGAAGTTTTAAATAATTTCTCTCTCATTTGTAATATTTTGTTTTCCATACACTTTGATCCAACAATTAAAGGATTTATAGTTTAATATTATACATATAGCAACAATTATAATTGTTACTTGCAAAATATAGACAAAAGAGTTCGTTTAAGAAACACGTTAAAAATAATAAGTTCAGTTTGCTACAGTGTTCTTACTTATAACAGTAAAAAGTAAAAGTTTGTTACAACGTAAAACTCTCATATGCTATAATATTTAAAATTCAATTTGTTTCCCAAACGAACTCAAAGACGAGAAGAAAATTAAGAAAGAAAGGGTAGGTTATGGGTGCATTTACCCTTAATTTTTCACTGGATAAGTAAGTAGCTCCATAAATTTGCTATTGTGGCATCGCTACCTCAATTTCATAAAATATTGCAATGTATTCCAAAACAAGAAATAATGTTAAATTTTTGAAGGAAATGTTCTCCTATATATGACATGACGTGTTTTGATCTCCCTTCAAAATTTTACTCTTTCTTCAACAAGCTAATATGATGTGTCCAAAGAGGATTTCCTTCCAAAGTTTAGCACATGTCATCTGTTAGAGGCATTTGCAGCACATTGAATTTAAGCTGTAATTAGTCAAAATTTAAAATTCAGGAGCTAATTGGTCAATCTTGAAACGTTCAAGGAACAAATAATGAAAAATGTGAGCAAGGAAATGCCAGAAATCTTGAGATAAAAATAAAAGAAAGTTGCTAATGAAAAGCTTGAGAAAATGATCATTATAGATAACAGAGGAAAAAAAACTAAGAACTAAAATTTCTCCTCAGATTTTTTTTGGTAATTTTTAAGGAGTAAAAGAATGTTTTTTGTATATAATAATTTTTTTAGAATATTTTTAAAATAGAAAAATTACATGATTATTATCATAATGATTTTCATGTTTATGCTACAAAAATATAGTAACTATTATAACAGTTTTAATTTTTTATATTTATAAAAAATATATATTACTTTTTGCTGTATTTTTATTGACATGATTGGTAAGATTATATACTTTGTCTAACTAATGTTTGAGGTCTATACTAATAATCAAGGTTTTTTTTGTTCCATTATATTGACATTAATGGTTTAGTAATCTCATGTCTTATACCTTTCAACTTTAAGCCAATTAACTTAGTGTTAATAAGCAAAAATTTTTTAATGTACAAAGGTGTTTGACAATATCATTTTTAAACCAAAACTTTTAATTGCTACAATATTAAAGTATTCTTATATGGTATAATATCGATAAAAAAAATAAGTTACAATATAAAACTTTTATATGTTATAATTTTTTATTTAAAACTTTTTAATTTTAAATACACTTCCTAAACAACCAATTAACAAAAATAAATCTGTCTTTCTTACACATTTTTGTGTACTTTTGTTGACCCCCGGAGGGCTAAACTATGTTCACGGTAATGGGAGAAAAAACGTCGACTTAGAACATGGGCTAAGCCAATGTCAAGGAGATGCTTCCTGTAACAAATCTCTCAATATTATCAATCCTCTGAACGGTAATACGCACGTTAACAAATTAATTACGACAAGCACTGTCGTGCATTCTCAACCACCTATTTCTTGTGGGCCTTCGACACTGCTACACACTGCCGAAGGTGGATGCCTGCTCTACACTAAAAACAAAAATTAAAATAATAATAATAATAAAAAAAAGCAAATAAATATAGGACTAATAAACAATAGTATCAACTTGACCAGTTCTCTTCAGGTCCTACATGTTTGTTGGATTATCAAAACTGACAGAAACTGTGAGTTTGCAAACTGTCCAAAAAATCTCTTATCTATAAAATGACTCATGAAGCATGACGGCTTCCATGAAATTTCTTCATTCTTAATAGAGAGCTTCCGGGACGACTGGTCACGAGCTAGGTAAGATGGCCTCTACTTTTATCTCTGAAACAAATGAGGTAAAGTTGTTGATGGGTACAATAAAAAATAAAAAATTATTGTAATATAAATTTTTATATTTAACAATTTACAAATTCACTTTTGAGTAATCTTCCGAATACTTATGGGGCACAAAACAGCTCATCTTTGGGGTATGCATTTCAAATTTGTATGATCGTCTGCTCCTATTTATTTATTTATTGTTTTTAAAAAAGTCCTTGTCTTCTCCATTTATTTATTTATTGTTTTTAAGGAAGTCCTTGTTAAGAAAATGACGGAAAATCCCAATTTTATTCCAATTCAGAACTACCACATATAGATTTCTCAAATATTTATAATGAGTTATTAGGGGCAACTTTGTTTTACATCTTCAAACAATCCTTGTATTTAAATCTTTTGGATAAGTATTTGTGTCCTCAAAATTAAATCATTTAAATTCCAGTTTTTAGAGTTCTACTCCCTTGAACTCTTTGGACTTAGATTTGTTTGCTATAGTAAAAGCCAAAATTCTCCGTCTTACATTTGAACAAAAAAATTCCTTCATCTGATATCCTCCGATTGAAACGATTCTTTTCTCATTGGCTTCCTAATGAAGAGAGAAATAAATCAAGATCCATATTGTATATTTTTTAGGATCATAAACATTAATATTTTGTTAGAATTGTTAATAAATCAAAAACATTTTTTTACTATTTATCCAAGCACAAATCTCAATTTTATTTCTTATTCAGATTAACACTTTAAATGCATATCTAAATGTCAAATTAAAAAGCAATTTGAATTACCAATTCAAATCACATAACTCAAATCAAAATAATATAAATCAACACAATTCGAACCCTTTTGCCAAACGGACAAAATAAATGTGATCTTTCTTACTTTAGCACATGGTAAATATTATTCAGTTTGTCATTTAGTTTCTTTTTTATTTTTTTCCTTCTAATTCCTTTTAGTTCCTTGTTCGCAATATTCTTTGTTAAAAAGTTCAGAAGTGTAAATATCTGTGAGTGCGTGCATGATTATAACGACGAAAGAAAAAATGAAAATATATAGAAGGCAGCAAAGTTGTACTGCACACTCCCAGCCAATATATATATATACATATATATATATATATATTATAGGCAGCAAAGTTGTATTGCACACTTCCAGCCAATATATATATATATAATCAAGATCTATTTTTCTATTTTTTTAAAAAAATTAAATAATCACAGAGAGCTGTTTTGTTAATTTGTTGAACGTATTTTTTTCCCCTTCCTTGTATAGAGATTTCCTCAAGCATGGAGAATAATTTTCACATCCCAACTAAGATTCTTCTGATTAATATTACTATAATTGTTGTTTTATTTTAATTAATAATTGTTTCGTTAATTTCTCATATCTAGAAGATACAGACCCTAAGAAAGTCAACAAAAAGCTCCTATTTCCAGGAAGCAACATGGACAAAAAGGCAATTATTAAAAAGGCGATACGAATATAAATGTTCGATCTAACCAGACTGAAGAATAAGCAAATTAAAGATGATTTTTGTTTCTCTTCCTTATATATATATATATATATATATATTCATAATTGAGTTTTTTCCACAACTCTCAAGAAATTGGACTTTGAAATATAACCTGCATTGGCTCTTGGCGACGCGTTTTGCTTTGTTTGACTAAGCCAGAGGGGAAAAAAAAAAAAAAGCATCTCTTGTAAGCCAAGTATATATTAAAACGATTTTCTGTATTTTTTTTATTGGCCTGAAACTGTATTGGTATCCCAAACTGAGATTCATTAAAAAAAAAAAAAAAAAAAAAAAAAAAACGCTTACGTTAAAAGAGAAAAATAATTAAAAAGAGAGAAGAAATGAAGACAGCGAAAGTGTTGAATATCGCATTATTGGCTCCACCAACTGATCATTGAAACTATAGTCCTTTCTCTCTAATCCTTATTACAGCTCGCAGATTATTTTTTTCAATATTCAATAATGGCGGAAATGATGGTACTCTCAGCCTTGACAGAGGCAGTGATTTCACAAACAATCGAAAGAATCTCGGATCTGCTAATCCATGAAGAAGCGTCTTTGGCCAGCGTCAAGGAAGAAGTGGAGAGTCTGCGGAGCGAGCTGCGGCGGATGCAGTCTTTCTTGAGAAGCGCCGACAACAGGCAGGCTGAATCCGCAGATGAACGGGTACGAAACTGGGTGTCGGAAGTCCGAAACATTGCTTGCGAAATCGAGGATGTCATCGAGATCTTCATCGTCAAAGCCGAGGACTCGTTTGTCAATACCTTTCATCTTCGAAGCCTTCGGAAGCAAATCGAGTCCATTAAAACCAGGATGAAGAGCATCTTCGAGAGCAGGACTAATTATGACATTAGGTTTGATAGCAGAGATGTGGCCGGGGTCGGAGCTGGTCCTTCTGCAGTCTCGTTGAGAAGATCGTATCCTAACGATGAGGAGGAGGACGAGAAAGATGATGTAACCGGGCTGGATACCACAGCTTTGAAGATTCGGTTGTTGGAGGAGAGCGATCAGCTAGACGCACTTCCAATTGTGGGAATGGGAGGATTAGGTAAGACAACTCTTGCTAAGAAAGTATACAACGATTGTGATGTGAAACAACATTTTGATTGTTGTGCTTGGGTTTTGATATCTCAACAATGCGTAGCGAGAGATGTTTTTTCCGAAATCTTGGTTCAAATTGGTTACTCGCAATCTCAGTACACAAATGTTCTGGAAGAGATCGATTTGGAAGAGAGGAGAAAGGAAAGAGAGCTCTTGAAAACCATGGAAGAGGGTGAGTTAATAGGTTTGATTAAAAATAAGCTTAGGGGAAACCGATATCTTGTGGTTCTTGATGATATTTGGAGGGTTGACGATTGGGATTCTATAAGAAGGATTTTCCCTAGAGGGAAGAAAGGAAGCAAAGTTGTTTTCACCACACGCATGAAGGAATTGGCATCGTACGCCGATCCACGAGGCTCCCCAATCGGGCCGCCTCTCTTAACTCTAGAAGAAAGTTGGGAGCTTTTGCACCGAAAAGCCTTTCCAAGTGATGTCTTCGGGGAGCGTGGTTGTCCACCGGAATTCGAGCGCATGGGGAAAGAGATGGTTAAAAAATGTGAAGGACTACCTCTTGCAATTGTCGTACTTGGAGGACTTTTGAGGACAAAAAATTCGGAGGATGAATGGAAGAAAGTAGAAAAAGATGTGAATGCCCACTTAAATAGGTATAGATATGGACACCAATATGGGGTTGAAGAAATGTTAGCCTTAAGCTACTATGATTTGCCTTACTACTTGAAGCCTTGCTTTCTGTATTTGGGAAGCTTCCCGGAGGATATGGAGATCCCTAGAAGACAGCTAATTCAACTATGGATTGCCGAAGGCCTTGTGATAGAACCAATCACTACTAGAGGACAGACAATGGAAGAAATAGCGGAGCAATACTTGAGAGAGTTGATTGATAGGTGCATGGTTCAGGTCGGCAACCGGGACTACACGGGGGTCGGAGTAAAAACATGCCGAGTTCACCATCTTATGCGTGATTTTTGTGTGTCCAAGGCAAGGGAGGATGAGTTCTCGGAGGTTATCCGACAACAGGAGATCAAGCACATAACGGCAACATCAAGATCTTTCTCAACCCAACAAATAACTTTGACCACAAGAACACGCCGAATTGCGATTCATCCTGGCTGCAATCTCGATCCAACCCGAGTGCATCCCCATCTCCGTTCTCTTCTGTGCTTCGACGCGATTTCGTCCTCTTCCTTGGTGCAATACATAAGAAGTAAAAACTTGAGACTGCTAAGGGTGTTGGAATTCGGGTTCAATAGAAGCACCATGATCCGCAAGTGTACCGTGCCAACCGAAATTGGCGAGTTAATCCACTTGAGATACTTAGGGTTGAGAGATGCTGGTAAAGTAAAACTTCCAAGGTCCATAGGCAACCTAAGAAATTTAGGCACGATTAATCTTCGTGAAAATACCGAAGTAGTTCTGCCAGTGGAGATCTTGAGGCTAAAGCGCTTAAAGCATCTTTTGTTGCCTTGTGGGACATATTTTCCTCATGGCTTTAGTTGGGCAACATATGTTCTCTCTGACCCTAGGCAGATCCAGACTCTCAAGTACATAAGATTCGGGCAATTTCTTCTTCGAAACAAGATGATAAGGCCTGAATTTGCAAATCTTCGAAACTTGGGCGTGCAATTCAAGAGCAATGAAGACCTTAGGTTGTTCCTCTTGTCACCAAATTTCGAGTTCGGCATGCTTCAGTCCTTGCACATGTCTATGCTCTCCAGTGAGGGGTTTTCGGGCCTTCAGCCACTTCGTCAATGTGTGATCCTCTCTAAGCTCTTCTTAGAGGGAAAGATATCGAGATCCCAAAACCTCGAATTTCTTCCGGTGAGTCTTACCAAGCTGATCTTGCGCGACTCCGGCCTTAGGGAAGACCCAATGCCGGTTCTGGAGAAGCTTCCGAATTTGAGTTTCCTTGGATTGCATAACGCATACGTCGGAAGTGAAATGGTTTGCGGCGTCGAAGGGTTTCAAAGGCTAGAGACCCTTCAACTCTTTTCTTTGGAAGAAGTTACAAGATGGGAAGTAATGGAATATGCAATGCCAAATCTCAAGAGGTTGCATATCAAGCATATGCTTGAATTGACGATGATTCCAGAAGGATTGAAAAATATTACTTCTCTTAGAGAACTTAAGATTAGTGATATGAGAAGGTCATTTGAAGACAGGCTTAGAGTTAAAGATGGGATTGAAGGGGCCGATTTTTACAAAGTTCGTCATGTTTCTTCCATCTCATTTTCGTGGACTTTGCCGTCCAGGTACCAATATTTCTGACGTACAGAATTGTATGTTTTTCTTTTTTTTTCTTTTGTTTTAATGTAAAAAAACTTGGAGCTAAGTTCCTTTGGTTTCTTATGATGCAAAGACATTCTTGGGAGCCTGGTTGAATCATTTAGATCACTCTCTTTTTGATATAATTTTTTTTTTTTTCGTTGGTATGTGTGTGTATGAATATAATATGCGAAAAAGTTGTAATAGCTAAACTTAGTTAAAGCCTTTTCTTTGACTTTTTTTTTTTCTCTCTTTTTAAGCCAATTAATTTGGTGCTGCCGGCCTTCTTCGAAGCCCTCAATTTTTATTGTGAGAGGGCACATTTTTCATATTCCTTAACGAGAATTTGAATCGGAAAATAAAATAAAAAATTAATTTGAATTCATTGATAATACTTGTTGTACCTCTCCAGAAAAAGAAATCGTTTATATATAAGGTTAATTAATTAAAATCATTGGGATCACGCAAAATTTACACATTATGTAACCCCTTAAATTTTAGGCAGTGTCAAAAGTACCTTGAACTTTATTTAGTCGTCAATATATTTCTTTTGTGAGTAAAGCTATTAAAATTGTTCGTTAATCAATTAACAAGGTGGCACAATTACTTTCAAAAATATATGTATTTGCTTTTACACCTTTCCACTGAAGGATAACTAACCAAAAGTTTTCCTGTCACTTCGATTACAAATCATTTAATTTTTTTCCTTGTTATTTTTACTTTTTGGATTTACAAGGAAACTGAATGAAGTCGTGATTCCCGATGATTACATCTATGTAATTAAAGTGTCAAGCTACTTCAAATACTCCATCCACTTTGCTTCTTTACCAATGTAATTCTTTAATATTTTGTGGATTTTTGCAAACACACGGTGTTTTATTGATATTTAGTCGTTTTTGTCAACATTTATTACTCGTCTCAAACAATAGAAAAAGTCAAAGCTATAAACGAGGGAAAAAAAAAAAAAACGACAAAAAAGAATAACATGGAAACGCAGACCTTGTCATGGGAACCTTTTTTTTTTCTTTTTTTGACACTTGCCTGGGATATGTATATGATTTTGCTATATTTTTATCTACACTAATGTCATATATTACAATACTTACTTGGATACATGACATTAATAGTTGGAAGCACGTGCACAGTGCGGCTTTTATTGATTTTTTTTAACATGTGAGTGAAAGTTTATTTTTTCCCATGATTTATAACTCTCTTAAGAGTTCGGTAATAAAGTAAGAGAAAATTTTAAGTTTAGCATAATTATGAAATTGCAAGGAAGATTGGACAATAAGTTATTTAGGAGGTATATTTGCGAAAGTATTTTTAATAAAACATCTGAAAATTTTATTTTAATAGGTCAATTAGAGTAAAAAATATTTTGATGGCCACATTTGAAAAAAAAAATTATTTAAAAAGGCTACAAGAAAAATTACTTAAATAGGCCAACATTTAAGAAGCATAAATTATTTCAATACGGCAAATTAGAAAAGAAAAAAATAATTAAGGCATAATTAAAAATATCAAAGTTGAAAATTAGATGTTTCAATAAAAATATAATTATGGTTATCAAATAGTATAAAGCTGTCACATATTATAGTAAAAAAATAAAAAGTTATTATAATGTAAAGCTCTCACATGTTACAGTATTTTCAACTGCAACCACTACAAGAAAAACTATATTTAGTGGCATATTATTTACGACATGTTTGAATGTCGTTAAAAGGTACATACAACGACATCTCCCGCAAACATGTTAATAATATTTGAAACAATAATTAAAGACATCTATATAGATGCCGTATTAAATGTCTCCTTTTAACGATAATAGTTTAGTGTCGTTAAATTATTTAACGACAAGTAGGAGGTGTCGTCAAAGCCTTGGAGATTCCACGACACCCTTATAGATGACATCTTGACCAATGTTGCCTATAAGGGGTGTCATGGAATCTCCAAGGCTTTGACGACATCTCCTACTTATCGTTGAATTATTTAACGACACTAAACTATTGTCGTTAAAAGGAGACCTTTAATATATCTATATAAATGTCGTTAATTATTGTTTCAAAGGTCGTTAATGACATCTTTATTAGAGATGTCGTTGTATGTACTTTTCAACGACATTTAAAAACTATATGTCATAAATAATATGTCGTTAAATGTAGTTTTTCTTGTAATGAACCAAGGTTTTGACTATGCTTCCTAAATGCTTGAGTGTTAAAATTAATTAGGACGTATGAGAAAATTGTAGATGAGAGGCCTCATAATATAAACATATATAGGAGATGTCTACGGTCATAACTTCTCTTAATGTGTGAACCATCCGAATTGTTAATGTGCGTCGTTGATTTATAAATGGAAGGTGGGGATTGTTTGAGGCTGACGACATTGAATTGCTGCTTTTTACAGGAACTTTTACGTACCTGGTGACATTTGGGATCATATATTAAGGATACAACAAGTAGTTTTGAGGAATATGTTAACATAGAGGAATATTTTATTTGTCTTTTTCGTCTTGGTTTCGGTGGTCCTGTTGAGGCCAATTGAATGAGACTTGAATGCAGGTTTATGGTGGAATACTGAAACAAGTGGTTGCATTCTAAGCCGCGTGGAGAGGTAACTCGCTATTGATTTTGCCCTATTGTTAAATGCAAGTAGTTGAAGTGGACGTCGGGGTGAAGGCTTTCAAAGGCGCGGAAGTCGAACTTGTTCAGTTTTGGCTGTGGATTATTTTTCCCTCTATGCTGACGATTTATTAAAAGTCTGTTGAGTATTGAAAAAATCAGTTATAATCAAAACTTTTAATTACTACAGGTAAAGTTTTTATATGTTATAGTGTCAAAAGAAATAAACCATAATATACAGCTCTTATATGTTACAGTTTTCGATTTAAAAGTTTGAGTACTGCAATTTTGAGACTTGTATTAGTAATAATTGCATAAATTTGAGTTACGTCATGGGCCAATGATTTTGATGCTCTTGTGATTAACGATTTGATGGGAAATTATCTAGGAATCTATATTGAAGGAAATCAGAATGGGTTTAAGGGTATCTATCGTTATTGGTGCATTTAACTTTGTTTATATGTATGTTTTGGATTTTTTTTTTTTTTAAGCCTTATGCATTGTAGCCGCTGTATGAATTATGAATAAAAATAGAAAAAAAAAGATCAGAGGAGCAAATTTGGGCTAAATTTAAGGAAATAATATTATATAATTTTACCATTGATAATAAATAACATATCATATTGAAAATAAAACTCTAAAAGCTTTTATTTTTTTCTTCTCCCCACCTCCCCCTCTCTTCCGTCGCTGACACCGGCAACAACCAAGGAATATTGTACTCCCCAGTGACATTGCCAAATAGTATTTCTGTGTAGAAACAAAAAACTACTAACGATACCGCAGGCATCGATAATATCATCAGCGTTTAAAAAATACAGTATTTTTTTTAAAATATAGGATTGATGTATAGAAACCAACAAAAAAAGAGAAAGATATTTTCTTTGTCGTACGCCGCAGCCTGTCATCGTCCTCCCATGCGCGCTCGTCACCACTGCTCATTCCATCATGCTCTGAAAAAGCCAATTTACAAAACTATGACGAAGATTTGAGGAAAGACGGATGGAAACAAGGATAACCTAGAAGTCAAATTTGCGTTCAACAGTTCCAACATCTCTATTCGCCACATATTACAAGCTACTGCCAACATAGATCACTTAGATCGTCATGACGAGTGAAACCCAAGCATCTCCCTCTGATTCCATCCCTGACATCACCTGCAATGGAGAAGCTCAACGGATCTCGATCACGACAGAGCTCAACAACGGGTTTGTTGGGCTTCATTTTCTCCTGGATTGTGACAAAGCAAGGACGATGACGGCGTCCACTTCGGAGGTCTCGTTCATGCGCACAAAGCGAGAGAGAGCAGAAAGAGAATCAGGACATAGAGGAGAGAGAAAGAGAGGAAAAAGAAATCGGAGAAAGAGGAAGGGAAAAAAAAAAGAAATATGTAAACCGTACATGTAGCCGAAGGGTATTTTGGGTTTTCAACTGGTTTAAAACTAGATTATAAAAATATGCTATGTACTCCACTTTTTCAAAACATATAATGTATTTAACTAATAAAATATGTTTTTTGCTATAATTTCTTGTAAAGATATATTTATTGTTTTGGAGATTAATATTTTGATTAGCATGGTAAGATTGATATAGTATTTGAGGACTATTTAAATTGTAGTGGTATTTTTCTGTTAAAATACACAAATAAACAATTTATGCAAAATTCTATTGAGCACCTTCAAAACAAGATTTCAGAAATTCATACAAACAAAGAAGAACAAACGAGACACAAACGATTTTATCGTGGCTCAGATTCAAGTCAAATCCTACGTCCACGAGGACAGTTGTCACCAATTCACTAAGATCAAGAACAACAATTACACACTCATACACAACTCTATGCTTCTGAAAACTCTGTGTACAAAACATAATTTTCACTCAAGAAAAAAAAAAAAAAACCATCAACAACACTTGTATCTCTCTCTTGTCTCTTTTCCCATAATCCTTGTTACAACCTTAGATCGTTCTTATGCTTTTATCAGTCTAACAACTCATATTTCGAAGAAATTGATAAACTTGAAACTAATGTTAGATCCTTGGAACTTTCGGCAAATGTCCAAAGGATCTCATGAGATTGACCCATGTAGAATGTTCAAAATGAACATTAACTACCATCAACTGCACCATAAAAATCAGGGACGGTTTTTGGATAAGGAAAACGTCTCAACCGTGTGATGGACACGAGTATAAATTGGAAATCTCGTTTTGGGTCTTAGGGCATACAAAACTTTGAGAAAATTACTACAGCATCAAGTGAGGATTTGTGAGTGCTTAGAAATCCAAAACACAATGTTTTGAAAATCTTGTCAGAGTTGGCCCGAAATCACACAACACACATCCATGGTAGGAGGTACAATTCGAATCTATATTTGCTTCCGCTTTCTACATTAAGTTGTTATGAATGTTAGAATCAACTTACATTTGGCATCAAAGCGTGCAAAGCCTCTGTCTTGACGTGTTAAAAAAAAAAAAACATGGCAGATATGGCCGTATGATGAGCTTTGATGTTTTCTGGAAATTGTTGGTCTTCTGTTGCTAGAAAACATTTAGTTCATTGTTTCCAAGCATTGTGTGATTAAATCCATTGAACTTGGCCATGTTTGATGATCTACAAAATCTTTAAATAAAAAACCGTGAAGAAGCCTTTCTTGATCAACATATATTTTTCATTAATTTTGTGTTTTAAGTTCAAAAATAAAAAAAATATTGATTTCTGAGCGTTTTAGGATTTAGAATGGCTCAATTGGACATTGGAATTGCTTGAAACCGTTGGGTTTCATTTTGGGGGAAAATTGGGTCGAAATCGGGTCAGACGACCTGGCTGAAGGAAGCAGATTACCCAAACGACGAGTCATTTTGCCATTTAAACTGGAAAACAACACGTCATTTCATTTGGTGAAGGGCTACCCTCTACACGGGAAAATGACACGCCATTTTTCCATTCTAAGGAAAAACAAAATAAAAAACGACGTGTCATTTTATGGGCACCAAAAATTAAAAAAAAATTAATTTTGCAATAATTTCATGGGAAACTAATTTTGTTTATTATATTCTAAATATTTATTTTATGTACATAATTTGTTGTTGTCATTATAGACATAATTTTTGGAAATGTATTTTAATACATATATTATAGATTTAATTATGCGTGTTATTTTAGAAATTAATTCTATATTGATGAATATTTTATTGGAAAATATATTGTACATAATTGATGTGATAATTCATTGTTATATGTATAATTTTTTGTTTTTGTTATACATATTATTAAGTTTAGCTATTTAGCACAAATTTAGACTTTGTTCATAATTATTTATATTGCCTATAGAATATGCAATTTTACATGAATAATTTTTATGAACAAAATTAAATGTCTTAGTGATCCATATGATTTTGAATAATTAGAGCTTAGCCACAACACCTTTAATTATGCAAATAATATATTAATTGGTTTAGGATCATATTTAGTTAAATGATATTTATTGCAATTAGTTATACTTAATATAATAAACTTTATCCCACATGAATTTTTATCATATTAGTACGACTAATTGGGATAAAATATCAAATTATATTTTCTAATTTACCCACAAGAATTAAGAAAGAGAACATAATTTGATAGTTTTATCATATAGTCAAATGAATCTAATTGAATTAAAACTCTAGCCCACAAGCAAGTTTTATGTCGCTAGATTCATAATTTTATGAATGATTTACATTGGTAAAGCAAGATTTTTGTATATTAGTCTCAATATTTGGATCATAAGCATGTTTGTTTTAATTATGCAGTCATACAACCTGTGAATTTCCCTGATGTTTGATGTGACATTCCTAAATTAAAAGGGGATAATTATAAGTTCTAGAAGGAAAGAATTCTCATTCATTTAGGGTGGATGGACATTGATTATGCTATAAAGAAAGATGAACCTATAATTACTGCAACCAGCACTCAGGATAAGATTGCTCTTTATGAATGTTGGGAGCGATCTAATTGCCTTAGCGTCATGTTCGTAAAGACTAAGATCTCTGCTGGCATACGTGGTTCCATTGAATAGCATGAAAAAGTCTAGGTTTTACTGAAGGCCATTGATGAGCAGTTTGAAACTTTAGATAAGGCACTTGCCAGCACCTTGATTATGAGGTTTTTATCCTTAAGGCGCGCCAATGTGAGAGGTGTGCATGAACACATCATAGAGATGAGGGACATAGCTGCTTAACTTAAGAAACTTAAGGTGGATATGTCTGAGTCATTTTTAGTGCAGTACATTCTGAACAGCCTTCCAAAGCCATATGAGCCCTTTAAAATTTCTTACAACACATATAAAGACAAATGGTCAATCAATGAATTGCTGACTATGTGTACTTAAGAAGAAGGGTGGCTTATAATGGAAATGGATAGAACTGCACTAACAACAACCAAGGGAAAGAATCATAATCAAGACTAGAATCAAGCCAAAGATAAGAGGAAAGGTAAAATACCTTCCAAAGCTATCATTAAGAAGGAATCCAAGAATTTCTTTTGTAAAAAGAAGGGACACATGAAGAAAGATTGCAGAAAATTTCAAAAATGGCTTGAGAAGAAAAGTAATTTAGTCTCATTTGTTTGTTATGAATCTAATATAGTTGATATTGTTTATAACATATGGTGGATTAATTCTGGATCTACAATCCATATTGCGAATACCTTACAGGGTATGCATAACCTAAGAAAGCCAGTGAGAAGTAAGCTAAGCATCTCTTCGAGAAACAAGATGCGTTCACATGTGGAGGCTATTGGAACATGTTTTACTTTAGAATAGGATAAGACATTTTATGTTCCAAACTTTTCTAGGAATTTAATTTATGTATCAAGAGTTGTACATTTAAGATATCAATATACCTTTTCAGAAAAATCCTTCAGTTTATATTATAAATTTTATCTTGTTGGTAATGGTATTTTTTCTAATGGTCTTTTCTCAATTAATTTGCAAAATGAACCATCTTATACTACTATGCATGTTCAATCTGGCACTAAAAGTTGTGTTATAAATGAGGATTCCTATATGTTGTGGCATCGAAGATTAGGACATATCTCTATTGAGAGAATCAAAAGGTAAGTAAATGATGGAGTACTTAGTACCTTGGATTTTATTGACTTCAATACTTGTGTGGGTTGCATTAAGGGAAAGCTAACCAAGAAGTCTAAGAAAGGTACCAAAAGGAGTTCAGAATTATTAGAGATCATACATTCAGAGATTTGTAGTCTAGACATGGACTCAAATGGTCCGAAATACTTCATCTCTTTCATAGATGATTACTCGCGGTACATGTATCACTACTTGCTTTATACAAAGGACGAAGCATTGGACGCCTTTAAGGTTTTCAAGGCTGAAGTTCTCTTTTATAGATTATTACTCGCGGTACATGTATCACTACTTGCTTCATACAAAGGACGAAGCATTAGACGCCTTTAAGGTTTTCAAGGCTACAGTAGAGAAACAATGCAGTAAGCAAATTAAGATCATGAGAACGGATAGAGGTGGAGAGCATTACGATAGATACACTGAGGATGGACAAGCACAAGGTCCATTTGCAAAGTTTCTTTAAGAGCATGGGATAGTTGCCCAATACACCATGCTTGGTTCCCTGGATCAGAATCGTGTGGTAGAGAGAAGAAACCAAATATTAATGGACATGGTGCGGATTATGCAGAGTAACTCCAATCTTCCTAAGTCCTTGTGGACTAAAGCTCTTAAGACAGCTGTGTATAGATAAACTGAGTTTTGATCAAGGCTATCCCAAAGACACCATTTAAATTGTGGAAAGGTTGAAAACTGAGTTTTCGACATATACACATTTGGGAATGTCCATCTAAACTAAGAGTGTACAAGCCACAAGAGAAGAAGCTAGATTCGAGGACCATTAGCGGGTATTTTGTTAGATACGCCAAAAGGTCCAAAGGATACAAATTCTACTGTCTAACTCACAACACTAGATATGTGGAATCAAGGAATGCCAAGTTTCTTAAGAATGATTTGATTAGTGGGAGCGATCAATTTCAGAACGTAATTTCTGAAAGAGATCATATTGAAGCTCAACCATCTTCATCGAGTGATAGGTTGATTATTGTTCATAACATTCTTATAGTTCAACCGAGTGTTATGCAACCAATCGTTGAAGTTCTATAAACTAATAATAATAATCTAGAAGGTCAAGTTCCTCAAGAACCACCAAAAACGGTTGAGCAACAAGTTGAACATAAGATTCCCCATGAAAATGTTGAATCAACATTAAGGAGATCTACTAGAGAAAGAAAATCGACAATTTCTAGTGATTATGTTATGTATCTACAAGAATCAGACTACAATATTGGAGCCAAAATGATCCCAAAACGTTTTCACAAGCCATAAGTTGCCAAGAATAAAAATTTTGGTATGATGCTATGAAGGATGAGATGGCTTCTATGGCATCTAATGGAGTCTAGGATCTTGTCGAGTTGCCTGATGGTGCAAAAGCCATAGGGTGTAAATGGGTCTATAAAACAAAGAAAGACTCATTGAGCAACATCGAAAGATATAAGACAAGACTCATCGCCAAATGGTTCACTCAAAAGAAATGAATCGACTATAAGAAGACCTTTTCTCCTATATCCAAGAAAGATTATCTCCGTATTATCTTGGCACTCGTTGCTCATTTTGACTTAAAGCTACAGCAAATAGATGTGAAAACAGCATTTCTCAATGGTAATCTAGAGGAAGAGGTTTATATAAAACAACTAGAATGATTCTCCTCTAGTAATGGCGAGCAATTGGTATGTAAGCTTAAGAAATTTATATATAGATTGAAACAAGCCTTTCATCAGTGGTATTTAAAATTCCATGATGTCATTCCTTCATTTGGATTCATAGAGAACATCATAGATCAATGCATATACCAGAAGGTCAGTAGCAGTAAAATTTGTTTCCTTGTCCTTTATATGGATGACATTCTACTTGCAACCAATGACAAGAGTATGCTACATGAGGTGAAACAATTCTCTCTAAAAACTTTGACATGAAGTATATGGGTAATGCATCCTTCGTTATAGGCATTAAGATACATAGAGACAGATATAAAGGCATTTTGAGTTTGTCTCAACAGACCTATATCAACAAAGTTTTGGAGAGATTTCGGATGAAAGATTGCTTATCGAGTATAGCTTCTATTGTGAAGGGTGCTAGATTTAATTTGAATCAGTGCCCAAAAAATGACCTTGAAAGAGAACAGATGCGCAACATTCCATATGCTTCAGCTATAGGAAGCCTTATGTATGCTCAGGTTTGCACAAGGCCTGACATTGCATTCGTTGTTGAAATGTTTGGGAGATATTAGAGTAATCCAGGATCAACCTCTAGGAGATATTGGAGATATTCGTTGTTGTATTCGTTGTTGGAATGTTGGGGAGATATTAGAGTAATGTTGGGGAGATATGACTCAGACTTTGCTGGCTGCATTGATTCACGAGAATCAACCTCTAGATACATTTTTAAGCTAGCTGGTGGAGTTGTTTCATAGAGGAGTGCCAAGCATACACTGACTACTACTTCCACTATGGAAGCTGAGTACATATCTTGTTTTGAGGCTTTCTTGCATCGCGTATGGATCAAGAGTTTAATTTCTGGGCTTAGGATTGTGGATTCTATCTCTAGACCATTGAGAATATTTTGTAACAATTCAACTACTATTTTTATGGCTAAAAACAACAAAAACAATAGTAAAAGCAAACACATCGACATTAAGTATCTAGCCATAAGGGAGCGTATTAAGGATAAAGCAGTGGTCGTTGAGTACATTTTGTCTATCCCTTGACTAAAGGCATGCCACCAGTAAAATTTAGGGATCATATAGACAAAATGAGACTTGTTCCTTTTTGTAATTTCATTGTTCTTTTGTAGTGAAACTCTATATTTGTGATGTTTTCTCATTTCATCTTCAGTTAAGTGCACAAATTTGTTTCTGAGAAATGTCATTAAAGTTTGGACCTAGAATAAACATAGGCTATGTTCATCAAGTTACATGGGCAAATCTTGAAAGACAAGATATATTGTAATACATGGAAGATAAATACTCGTCATTTAGAAGACCTATCATCATGATTCATATATTTTGTTTCTTATCGTAATAGTTGATGGGATATATGGGCCAAGTGGGAGAATTTTAGATCCTTGAAACTCTCAACAAGTGTCCAAAGGATCTTATAAGATTGGCCCACATGGAATGTTTAAAATGAACGTTAACCGCCATCAACTGCACCAAAAAAATCATGGATGGATTTTGGGAAAGGAGAACCGTCTCAACCGTGTGATGGACACAGGTATAAATTGGAAATCCCATTTTGGGTCCATGGGCATACAAAACCTTGAGAAAATTACTACACCATCAAGTGAGGATTTATGAGCGCTCAGAAATCCAAAACACAGTGTTTTGAAAATCTTGTCAGAGTTAGCTTGAAATCACGTAACACACGTCAATGGCAAGAGGTACAATTTGATTCTATATTTGCTTCCGCTTTCTGGATTAAGTTGTTATGAATGTTAAAATCAACTTACAGCTAAATGAATAGCAACACAAAATAGCCATAACAATTTGGACTATTGCTATAACTAAATGTTGATCTGGCACAACACTTAATAAGCACTAACGTGGCAATTCTTCATCTTAAACCACTCTTAACAAATCGCCACCTTGGTATTGCCCTGACCTTTTGGATGACAACTCTTTGTCCATTCATGGCTATTTCTTCAATAAGTTGATTAAGTTCAAAGAATGTCTGAACTTAGTTAGTATCACAACTTTTGTAGCCATGTCAACATCACCAATCACCACTTTTTCCAGCTTAACTTTTCCTCTACCTACCACTTCTCTGATAAAATGCTACTTTACATCCACTTGTCTAGTTCTTGTATGGATGAAAATAACACAACATCACCATTCAAGACTTTAATTCTTCTAGTAAACCTTTTAACCATAGATCTCCTTTAATGGCTTCTATAGCTACTATGCACTTTGATTCAATAGTTGATAAAGCTACTATAGGCTGAAGTTGAGACTTCCAACACATAGGTCCTCCACAATGATTAAAGATATAGCCAGTTGTTGACCTCCTTTTATTGAGATACCTGACAAAATTAGAGTCCACATACCCTACGAGAACTAGTTTACCAAGATCCTTTCCATAGCTCATGCCCAAGTCCAAAGACTCTTTAACATATCTCATTAATCACTTGACTCCCTTCCAATATTCCCGTCTTGGATCTACCATAAATATGCTGAGAACACTCATTGCTTAAGCTATATGTGGCCAAGAACAAACCATAGCATACATAAGGGAACCTGTCACAAACCTAAACCCGGGCGGTGATATGGCAGTCATAAATAAGGCTAATTAAACATGCTAGATATTTTATTAATATATAAAATATATTTTCAGTAAATTATAAAAAGGGGTAATTTTAAAAGTTTTTAAAATGTTATGAATAAAAATTTAGTAAGGAAAATTACTGAAATAACCTCAAAACAAACTTAATACATATCCGTCAGAGAAGTCGAGGCCCTATCGGACCTCATCCAATGCACACATAGTATAGACATAAAGGAAATATAACAAAACCACAGTCCAATAGAATATAACCAAAGTTCAAGACTAATGTATTACAATTACATGCCTTAATAAGGAAAATAAGTAATTAAACATTTTTTTATGTATTACTAATGTATTACATTTTTTGTGTTTCTGACAAGTTTGTCAAATTCCTCTTTCTTTAATTTGTAAGTTCAAGTTGAACTTCCTGTTTATTCAACTCTCAGAAGACATAAGATTGACTATGCTTATCTCATTTTAATTTACAATTCTCATATCTTTTTTTAGAATTGTGTTTGTTACTCTGCATCATAACCTTATTTTCATTTTATCTTAGTCCATGGATTAATCTCTTGTATATTGAATTGAAAATTCTTTGCAATTATAATATGATGTTAACTTTTAATTTTGACCAGTTGATGATTGATGCTTTTTTGTAGATATGGGTGTGCCAATTATTTTTTTTTATTTGTCTCAACTATTGAAATGATTTTGGTTTTATTTATTTATTAGTTGTTGCTCTTAGTGGAGACTCAAGTATTTAAACACAACTCTTAAGAAAAAAAAATAGGCAAATTAGCAAATAGGTTGCTATGCCACTAACCAATTGGAGCCATCCTGATTGGAAAACATCAAATGTTGGTACTTAGGCTTCTATTCTAAATAATTTTTAGTTTTTTTTTCTCAAAAACTGAAGTTTGAAAACTTTATTGAAAAATGCGTTCAATGATCTTGCTATTGATTTTTCTTTTTAAGTCCACAAAATAAAATTTTATTTGGAAACAATGGTTGAGATGAGCCTTGGACTTTGGGTCAATGCAGAGATAGGAAATAGAGGAAGTGGATGATGTCGAGGTCAAAATTAAAACTAGGATGGTCAAGGTCAAGATTAAGACCGAGATTAGCTAGACCCCAGCTGCATCCTAACTTCAACCCTAAATTTAGTCCTTCCCTTATTCCTAGTGCTAACTATGACTCCAACCCAAACCTTTTGATCTTAAATGTTAGAAGACTAACATTGACATATTTTTTACTCTAGGATCTTTATTTGATATAATTTTCAACATAAAGACTATTTTAAGAAAAAAAAAAGAAAGTTTGAATTTTACTTTGACTTTATTGTGGCATAGAAAAGCATGAAGTGCAACCTTTATGTGATTAATTTGGTTTTGCTATATTGAGAAACTGTTGTAACCCATGTAATTTTTTTTGAACATGTTTAATTGAGTCTAATTTAATTATTGATAGTACTGATTTATATTTTAAAGTTTGTTGCATCAAAATTTAATCCATTTTAATTATTTGTTCTAGTCTAGTTTTAATGTTTTCATAATTTTTACCACACTTATGAAGCATATTTATATAAACACCATTATACTTGTCACGCCTCAAAAACTGAGAGATGACGTGGCAGCTTAATTAGGTTAAATAAATTAAATTTTAAATAAAAACCACCATTTAAAATATATTAAATTAATTATAAGAATGTGGAATATTTAGAACTTCTTAAAATAGTTATTAAAATATGAAAGCATGTGAGTGAATTGAAATATTAAATAAACAAACACCATTGGGTCCCACCGCGCCCACATTAGTATGCACATACGGTATCAACAATATTAAATACATAACCACAGTCCAAATAAAAGGGGAAATAAATTAAAATATTACATGTCTTGCTTATAAATAAATACCCTAGATGGTGATGCCCTAATCCTACAGTTTCTTCCCGGTTCTTTGGTCTTCCCTAAGCTGGATTCCACCTAGAAGGAGGAAAGGTTTTAAAACAAGAAAAATATAAGCGAAGGCTCAGAAGGACTAATCTTTTGAAAACATTTAATTTAAACATATAATTCATTTTTAGACAAAAACTATAAAATTGGAAAATAAATAAACAAATAATCAACTGAAATTCATTAAATTTTATTCATACCAATTAGTCATTTATTCATCCATAGACGGTCTCATTATCATGTTTTTGGCAAAGCCATATGAATCACCATCGAAGTGGCCCAACTAGGTTTCAGGACCTAACCCCAAGGTCACGCTCCCCACGACCCGATCTCTGTATATGGCATCATGCTCTCATTTCATCATAGCAGACGGTAATAACCAGCATGTCCGATGTCATATCATTATGTCTCATTTACCAGATATTCTCATTACATTCATTATGATCATTCATTATTTAGCCAATAATGAAAAAAAGTCATAAACTTCATTTCCTAAAAACATTTAAAAGAAAAGCTTTGTGGCCAAAACCTTTTAAAAACATGGCTACCAAGGAGAAGGGATAGAAGTCATACCTTGATATCTCGAACCAGCGTTCAACACCACAGTCTCGATCCGTTATACGTTAGCTCCACGAAACCATGAACAACCTTAAATAGAAACTTAGTTTATCAATATCTAGCTTAAGGTATTCTACGTCCCTAAGCGATCTCATGGTGTCTTAGTATGCATTTAAGGTTTACAAAATCATTATATGTGGTTAAAATCTTAATCTATGTCTTAAATAGTGAAAAATGAGCGAAAATGGTCATTTTTCACGAGGTCCGATCGTCTTGTCAAAACCCCTGGTCCAGCCTGTCAGACCCTATAGTTCGGCCTGCCGACTAGCCAGGACCAGCCTACCGAACTGGCCCAGGTTTGGCCTACCGACTAGATGAATTCGGCCTACCGAACAGTTTGGCCTGCCAAACTAGAAAAATGTGGGAAGTCCAAGACTTCGATTCTCGGCCTCCCTAAGCTCAAAAATCAACTTAAAACCTGTTTTTCAAGTCCCAGAGCATATATAATGATCATAGATGATAAATAAACACAATAGAACACATTCAAATAACTTTTAGCAAGATTTTCATATAAGTTTCAATGAAATTCAAAAATGAAAAAAAAGGGAAAAAACTTTTTTTAATCCAAATCTTGCTCAATCAAGCCTAGATTCTAGATGATTTGAGTTCTACTAACTTAGATTAAGGGTCTCCTAAGCTCAAAAAACTCGTATTACAACATTTTAAAGAAATTGAAAAATTTAGAACAAAAGTTTGAAATTTCAAAAACAAGGAATCTAACCTCGAATCAAAGCTTTAAAATGGTTTGTGGAAGTCCAAATCGTGTTCCTTACCTCCCAATCCAGCTAAGAATCAAGCTTGAACTCAAAAATTTGAAATCAAAATAAAGAGAGGAAGGGAAAGAGAGAAGGCAGTGTGGGAGAGAAGGAAAGAGAGAGAGGGTGTCTGAGAAAGTAAAGGAGAGTGAGAGTGAGAGAGGGAGATAAATAGGAGGAAGATGAGTGGTTTTGTAGAGCAAAACTGTGTCCTCAGCACATAGTTTATAGTTGAGACGTATTGGGTATTTGGCAAATTGTTTTATGCTAAAATTCAAAATAACATATAGAAATAATTAAAAATGGCACAAATTTAAAATACCATAAAATACTTAAATCAAGTTCAAATTTACATTAAGGCATACTAATCCACCATTTAAACACCAATTATGCCTAATTAAATTTTTTGGGTGTTACAATACTTCTCATAATTTATAAAAATGTTATTTTACTTTTATTCCTTAACTTCCACATAAATCATGGCAACCTTCTTAGATAATGCAGATCTAGACATTATTAACATAAATGTCAACCTACTCCTCCATTCTGTCTCTTGTTTCTTTCCATTATTGTTCTTATTGTTCTTATTATTATTATTTTCTTTTCTTTCTCTTCTTTTGCTACAACATTAGGTTTTTCATGTGCTACCCCACTAATCAATACCTAAACTATTTAGTAATATAAAAGTCCAATGACAAGTAAAATAGTTTAATTAAAGACTTTCACACTTACATTATTTATTCACATTTGTACTTTCTCTCCCCACTTTTTTGCCTCTTCCTTCTTTCTTCTTCTAGCAACTTCTTTTCTTCTTCGTCTTTCCTCTACAACGGAGGAAAAAAAAAAGTGTAGCAGTAGCGGTATAGTATAGCAACTGATTTCTGCTCTATTCTCCTTTTATCTATTTCTATTTTTTGGTTCTTGAAAAGCAAGTTGTATAGTATTTATTTTGTAGTGTTTGTATAAATCTATGTTTCACTCTAGTCATTTATTTTCTATTATATACATATTATAATATATGTGAAAAATATGGTTTCTTATAATATTTTTTTGCATTTTTTGGTGGTTTTCATTAGTTGTCTTTGCACAAACATTGTTTTAGGTAGCTATAAAAATTTACATAAATCTATATCAACTGATTTGTCACACATTGCTAACACTATTTAATATTTGAGCCACAATTGTTTTGTAAAATTCTTATTGCCTTTTTGTTTTTTTTTTCTTACTTTGATTTTTTTTTTTTGGTCATTAGTTTTACTATGTCTCCATCTCTTTATTTGTTTTTTTTACTTAGCTTTCCAACATATTTTGCTCCTTATTCTATTTATGATTAGTAACATTATTTTCATATCTATTTTGAATAGGTAAATTTAATTATTGGAAATATTTAATCAATTTGTTTTTGTATAAGGAGCAATGAAGTGTAAGAAATGGTAAATTACTTTTTTTTTCTTGCTTTTGCACATTAGATTAATTTGTGTACTATTTCTACTCAACTCATTTGTATTGTAAATAATTATATTCAATGTTTTAGACTTTGAAATTTAATGATTGTATTATTATTGTAAGTCTGTGTATTTAATGTAAATTGAAAAGTTTAGCACAGAAATTATTGTAGAATAAAATGTTAACTTGTAGTTAAAGATTCTAAATAAAATTTTAGAATCATAGATTTCTAACATAAAACCCATCATTAAAATTCATAAAATTAGTTCTAAAACTTAATTGAAATCTCATGCAATATCAGAATTCCTTTGTGAATAATCCCAAACAATGTTTACATTTCAATGATAATAAGAAAAAGTTACAAAAAAAAAAACCCTAAAAACGGAAACATGTTCTAAATTAAAAAAAAAAAAACAAAAACAAAAACAGATTTAAGTTATTTACCTCATATGCAAATGTTCCTTATTTACCAAAGATAGAATACAATAATTCAAGCAAAGAAGAATATTGTAGGATTTATTTTATTTTCATATATATTTTTTTAAAAATTTCCTTCCTTTGTTTTAACCAAATATGATTCTCCAATGATCAATTATGCTACGATAATTATTCAAATCAAGAAAATAACAACTTTTATTTAAAAAGAAATAAAACATAACTCATGCATAGTTAAAATTTAGTCTCACCTCCAAAATAGAATTTTTAAATTAAGATTTCCAAAAAAAAAATCACAAGTATTAACAACAAAGAGAGAATATTGATAAAAAAAAAAAAAAAAAAAAAGAATGCAACACCAATCGAAATTGGAATTTAGATGTAAGGATGAATGTTTTAATTATAATTACATAAAGTGTAAATCAAGGAATTTTAAAATATTTAGTTAGAATAAATCAAGAAATTTTACAAATAATTAATTGATGAAAATTATAACATTGTTTGCATTTATACTTTTAAAAATAAAAAAATTGACCACCATTTTATAAAAGCTTTGTTAAAATATAATTACAAATTCATAAATTCATGTAAATAAGACTATACCTAAAACTAATTTAAAAAATTTAACTAAGTTCTCTCTACTACTTCTATATTCTAAGAACCAAAAATTTCACACGAAAAAATTGAAAAATTCCGAATATTAAACAAAAGCAAAATGGATAAAAGACAACTAATTCTTATCATATGTTTATCTTTGTTATTACTTACTAATAATTTTATTAAATTATATTTTATAATATATAAATTAGTTAAATAAATTTTTTTCTATGATATTGAAATAACTTTATTTAATTTTAAATAAATAGATGAATAAAAAAGAATCAACGAAAATTCATTAGAATCAAATTATCAACATAAGCGACCTACTATTTCACATATGGATGAAGAAACTGCTTCACCAAGTGTTTTTTTATTTAGAATTGATACAATATTGGACTTTCTTTATTTTTAAAGGCAAATATCTTATGTCACATAGCCATCAACATCTCAAAGTCATAGTAAAAATTGTAATTTTCTCATCTACAAAAAACATTGTATTTAAATAACTAAACAAACCTTTATACAACAAGTATATTAATTAATTTTTCCTTGGTGTTTTTACATAGGTATAAGTGATATATACTTAGATCTTGGAAACTGTTCTTGCATATGTAAATATTGTGATGCTCTTTTCTGGTTAAATGAATGAATTAAAAGCACAGATCGACCCAAATTTAATCTTTGTTGTAAAGATGGAAAAATTGTTTTAACTTTAATAAAAAAAGCTCCTCCTCTATTGGATAATTTACCCGATTATTATGGCGGACCAATGAATAAAAATTTTTGAAAAATATTCACACCTATAATTCTATTTTTGTATTTACATCATTTTGGAGCCAATATAGAGTTAAATACAAAATAAAAAAAAAAGATGGTCTAAATATTTTTAAAATAAGTGGATAAATACATCATCTAACAGGATCTTTATTGCCAGTTAATAATAATCCTCCAAAATTTGCACAACTTTATATATATGATATATAAAATGAAATTAAAAATCAAATGGCAACAATTTCATTTGATGATATATTGAAAAATTTAACTAAAAATCAATAACAAAAAAGTTGATCAAAATGCTTGATTAAACTAATAAATTAGTAAAACTATTAAGAATGGTGAAAGATAAATATCAAGAACATGAAATCCTATCAATAATACCAAGACTTATAGGTCAAAGATATACAGACAACAATCAATATGAATTATCTACCTCAAACAACATAGGTACTTTAATAGCTGGAGATATTGGTGAATATGAACACGAAAGAGATATCATAATCTAAGACAAAACAAATATTCTGCAAAGAATTACAAAATTACATCCATCTTATATGGCTTTACAATATCCTTTGTTATTTCCTTATAGAGAAGATGATTATAGAATTGATTTAAAATGGAATATAAATAATTCAAATAAAGAACCTTCAACAAAAAGAATTTCTATGAAAGTATTTCTGTAATGATCGGAAAAATCAAGAAATTAATAAGTATGATTAATTGAGGATTTTTCCATCATTACTAAGCTAAGAACTTGAGAATGTATAAGTTTAGCGTTTATTAATACGTAAGTTTAAAGGTCTTAATAGTTGTAAGACCTTAAAAATAAATAATGTTGTGAATGCACAAATTTATGTGCTTTATTTATGAAACATGTAACAATGTAATGATATGATAGTACATTAAAATAATTTAAAATAATTATTTAATGTGCTAAATTAAAAGTTTATAATTTATTGATTTCATGTACGAGCCAAAGAAATGATTTTTATAAGAATCTCAATCAGAATGTTTAAATTGGGATTATTTAACAAAAGTAGAATTTCCAACTTACTGAGATTATGTAGAAATTCCTACATGATAACAGTTCAGTAAAAAAAACCCAGATCAAAAGTGATCATGAGCTCCATACCATAAATTGAAAATTGCGAGCACCAAGTTCAAGTATGCAAGATGTATGACATGTTTTACTATAATTGATCTCGAAATTTATAGAGATCAAAAAGTAAGATAAGAATTTTAAGCAAGTTATATGAACTATTGAAAATTCAAGAATTTCAATATTTTGAATGTGTATGGTTAATTATTATACACATTAATAATTACGTAAAGTTTATTATTATTATTGTAAAGACAATAATAATAATAATAATTGTCATAGTAATAGTAAAGAAGAAAAAGGACGTTGATTGGGTCCACAAATGTTACTCTATTGCTAAGTTGTGGAACCATAAATAGCTCTTTATGAGAAATAGTTCAGGTTATATCCGTAAAGCATGAAATTGTGCTAAGTTGAGAATTTTAAATTAAATTGACTTTTAGATAGTCAATTTAATTTACAAAACTTTCACAAAATTACAACTATTGTTTTCATAATAAAATTTGAAGTTTACAACATGAAAATTTCTAATGAGAAATATGTGTTATTACATTTTAAAGTTTTAAAAAGTTAAAAATAATAAAAACTACTTATACTGAGCAAAGTTTTAAATGTATATAACATTTCTTAGAATACATACATATGTATATATACACATATGTATAAATATGGATACAGTTACAAAAATAGTTAATCATCGATTTTGAAGACAAATGTTTCAAAGTTTACGGTTTCAAAATTTAAATCACAAAATCCATATAGTATGGATAAATTTATGAAAATGATTTTTATATCAGTATGAATATTTTAGTAACACAATAATACAACAAGAAAATTAGAAATTTATGTGATTATCTTTAAAGAACAAATAAGTTACAGTTTTTTTTTTTGGGTACAGTTATGCTCACAGAAATTTAAAGTTACGGATCAAAATTTGATCTACCCGGTACTGCACGATTTAGACTGTGTGGACCACATGAGGGCCTATAAATACATGACACAATTAAAAAAAAAAAAATCAGATCAATCACAAACAGCCTCTCTCTCTCTCTCTACTTTCTCTCTCTACTCTCTCTCTCCTCAAACTCAGCTCCGAGAATCCGGCCTCCATTTTCGACACCTCCCACACCAATGGGAAGCTCTCATCGAGCTGAGTCCAATGGTGTGCTGAACAGCCCAAAACACTGCCGGAGGAGGCCACACTCGCCGGTTGAAGCTGCGGAAAAACAATACTTTATCCGACGTGATTTCTTCGCCGTCCGAGCACCGATCGACACGATCTTGGCGTCTATAGACACAGCTCAAGGAGGAGAACAAAATGCAGCAAGTGATGCCCCTCGATTTTGGCCGGAGAAGCCTCGTCGGAGTCGCTTCTTGCCGCCGTTGCACCACCCCCGATCCCGTCGCCTCCGGTGACGGTGATCGACACCGCTGCCTCCATTCGACTCAGACGGCGACGAGGAGTGAGAAGCACCTTCCAATTTCACGCCACAGCCGCCGCCTGCCGGAGTTTGAAGACCAACGCCGTCCACCGCCGCAGCAACCACCGTCGGCACCGTTCCCGACCTTCTTCCCCAAAATTGACTGAGGCAAAACACTCAGTGATGCACGGTGAAGCTTACCCAACCCTCAATTTCATGGGAACTCCGCCGGAGGACCACGATCGGCCTTCGCCTTTGTGCGCCGCCGTGAGGAGCTTCGGGCCGCCGTTCTACGTAGCGGTGTGTTGCACCACCGCCACCAACATGCTCAGACAGCCACGAAGAAGGAAATGCCCAAGCCAATTTGGGCCCAACACTGGCGAAGATCCATCGCCCGAGCCATCGGTTTTGGCCGAGGATCCCCTCTTCGATTTGTGCTGATGGAGGCAAAATTGAATGAAATTGACGTCACCATTGAACTCAGAAGGGTCGACTTAGGGGGGGTAGGCTCGAGCCCAGCCACCAACGGAGCCCAACGGTGGCGGTCAACGCCGGTCAACCGTCAGGTCAACGCCGGTCAACGACCACTTTTGGTTTTTGGTGATCCGGACCTCCGATCGAAGATCCGAGACCACCTCCCGACTCGTTTCGATGCTCTGAACGCGATGGTGACCTCCGTTTGAGCTAATTTCACTTCGGTAAAAATCATCCGGTACCGACAGCACGTAAATCGAGGCAACTCAGACTGTAGTAACAGAGTCTAGAATGATGTTTTCAACAATAATAAATCTCCATGGATCATTCCTAGCCATCCACAATGGTTCGAGGAGCACTGCTGAGGATGCAGCGTAGACTGTGGATACAAGTGAGATAGCAACCTGGACCCGTACAAGCTCGGAGTCCAGGTAAGTAGGAATCTCGCCTACAGTATGAATAGTTTTTAAAAATAGATTAATTTTAAATATTTTCATAAAATTTATGAGAATGCATGATCAGTGATTTATTACACTGTTATATGTTATGATGTGATATGTTATGTTATGACATGATGTGAAATGTTATGATGATGATGATGATGATGATGATATGATTAATGTGTGATGTATGCAATATATAAATTATATTGTTTAATCACTTTCAAGTCAAGTATGATAATGATTTACGACTCATGTATGATTAAGATTTACGATTCATGAGTTACGAAATTGTGATGTCATGTAGTATTAAGTCATGCTGCATACACACAATAAGACAAGTGAAACTTATGAGACAAGTTAAGGGTGTCGTACCAACCTCCCGACCCACGGGGAGGCTCCATGTTAAAGAAATGAATGATCTTGGTGTCGTTGGGACCTCGCGAACCTAACTTCCCAAGACTCGCGCGCAACCGGTACGATCACTCGGGCCCAAAGTAAGAAGATAATGTACAGCTTAAATAAATAAGCATAAATCAAGTTGATAAGCAAGCATAAAATGCTCATGCATATTTTTATTAAAATGATTTTTAATTATGTTTTGCGAGGTTAATTTCCTACTTGCTGAGCGAAAGCTCATTTAAGTATGTTCATGCTGTAGGTAAGAAAAACCTATCAGCGACACTTGATGGGCAGTGGTGAGCGGCAGACGAATGGTGAAGATGGGAATGGATACCGCTCACGTAATGTAATATTTCCGCATTAGTATTTTATGAATTTATGCATGTTTTATTTTACGAAATTTCGTATGTTTACACCTTACGAAAATTTATGTGCATATGAATAAGTAAATAATTTACGTAATTATGTTTTAAAAACCGAGCTTGTGATTATGCAACCTTGGTTCAGAGGATTTCAAAGTTTAAAGATGTTGCAATAAACGATGCAACAAATGCATGAAATTTATAGGAAAGAAAATTATAAGTTTATCTGGAATTGCAAAGGATTATTGGAGTTTTACATTAAGTTAAGAAATGAAGTTATGGATATATTTTTATGAAGTTATTATGAAAGTCTTAAAGAAAAGCTTTAAGAAATTAGTAACTTAAGCTTAAAAGTTTAAGTTGTAAGAAATTATGTTTTGTTAAGTTTAAAAAGGTTAACTTTTAAAGAATACAATGTTATTTTTAAGATGTTAAAATTATAAGTAAAATATATAGATAATTGCTAATAAAGGTTTAAAGAGCATTTGAATGAGATTTTATTTTAATATTTAATTTAAAATTATCTTGAGAATAGTTGTATTTAAATTGAGAAATGTCTTTAAAGCAATAGTTGCTAAATAATTACTCTTATGTTAAAAAGGAAAAGTTCAAGAAAATTACTATGGTTATGTTTCAAGAGATTAATGTTATAAATTATGTAAAGGATCATGCTTTTAGAAATATAACTATGTTAAGACGTAATGTTTGTTATTACGTTATTTTCACGTTTCAGAATTTTATATATTACGTTAGGTTTACGCAATGAAGTTTTGAGAAATGATTATTATATCTTTTAAGGTTATATGTTAAGAATTCTTTATCAAAAAGAATTCGTTTGTTATTAAGATTTGAAAAACATTTATTACTTCCTCTAAGGTTTACGTTAAGGATTCCTCAGTAAGAATCCATATATATATTGGAGAAAAAAAAATTTATCCCGAATTTCTCTACCTTAATTGTAAGTAAGTTTAAGTTTATGATGATGTTTAAGTTAAGTGACGGCCACGTAAGGGCGGGTCGTTACAGTTGGTATCAGAGCCGGTATCCTACCATCCTACTTCACATCGTCACGCGTCTGCTTCACCATAGTCCAAGTAAGTTATGTTAATTAAATGTTAAGATAAGTTATGTTAAATGATAGGTGCCGATTTTTCATGTAACGGCAATCAAGATATCGGCATGCAAGTACGATTTTAGATGTCCTCTTATGGTCCAACGCCAAGCTTAGCCATCATGATGCCTCAAATCACGGGAAGCGATATTGGGTGATAACTTCCTAAACAAGCAGGACAACTCCTAGAATCACGTGAACGCTCGAACTAACGCTTAGAGATGCTCGACACTCAAAGTGCAATACAAGCGAGAATATTTGGATTTACAACCACAGAATTGGTAGGTTGGCGAGTCGATAGAGGATCTAAAGGTTCCACGGAATCTTCTCCAGATTTCAAAAATGATTAATAAATCTCACTAATTTTAATGTGATGTTTTCAATTATTATATTACAAAAAAAAAAATTAATTAATTAATTAATTAATTAATTAATTGATAACAAAACATTCATTTTCTAAACTTCTTTCATCTTTTTCTCAAGACTTGCTTTTATTTGCAAATTTATCCATAATTCTACTATATTAAATATGGAGCTACAATCAAGGTGGTTACGCCTCAGAAAAGAAAAGAAGACGCAAGTTCTTCACAGCTCAATTATTAAGCCATGGCCAAAGCCGCCCCTCATGCAGCAGACAAGCAGATCTTTATAAAAGACGATTCTACAGGCGGATGGATAATACTCTACACTTTACCAAGAGAATAAAGGAAGTCACAAATAAGACACGCAAGGGACGTAGGAACGCAGGAGCGCAGCCTTCCTCAAAGAATTACCACCAAAGGTGAGGATGTCAAGACATTTCTTTGAAGCATGAACGACTACTTAGTTAGAAAGAATTTTTCAGCTTGGACCATTGACAGGGACATCGATATCTTAATCAGAGATGACATAAGAGAATAAATAGGCATAGTACTACTACGGGGCTAGTTGTGAGACACGCCATACAATTGATTAAGTATACGTATAGTATACAAAATAAGATTTATGTATGAACAATAGAAGTTTTGATAAGAAGAACTTCATGTTATGTGACCCACTAGAGATGAGTCAAGTCTCCATCTCAACAACGGTCTATGATATGCAAAGATTGCTAACAAAGAAAGTGTTTAGCAATTTCATAATATGAAAGTATGATTGATATATGTATGAATGTTACGAACTATGATTGTTGTATGTGTTATAGATGCAATATGACCCATGAATATGATATGAAATAGTTGCTAACAAAAGTGAAATGTATAGCAACTCCATGATATGCAAGTACGAACGTTATGCATATGTATGATAAGAATATGCATGACATGAATATGAATAAAATGTGAAAGCATGGCATGTAAAAGTATGATATGAATGACATGTGTATATATGATATGTGTATGAAGTTATGATTGATGTTTGTTATTTGGATTATAAACATGATATTGTTTATAAGTACCATAAAATGTATAATAAATATGCATGATTAAGCCCATAAGGAACTCATTAAGGACTTAACCTCTTAGATTACAATAAAATAATAGATTCCACAAAAATCATCGTTTTGGTAAGGATAAACAGATAGATCCTTATAAGAAATTGGATATAAGCAGAAGTTCAAGGTATAAGAGAAGAACTTCCCAGAGGTCATAGACTGTCTATGGGTGGTTACTTCTAAACTAGTATCCGACCAAACAGACTCCACAATAGTGATCTCAAGCTGAGATGATTTCCTCCCCAACCCACAGATAATATATATGTATATATATATATTGGAAAAAGAATGAACAATAAATAAGTTGTGTGGATAGATCAAACACCATCCTATAAGAAGTTAAGATCACGTTAAGTAGAGATTAAAGAAACAAAGTTGCTTCCACATACCCAAGAGATGTAAGTAACATCGCAAGGATATTAGAAAAGAATAAGACTGACAAAGTACAGTCATTAATATATCGGGTTAAGAAATAAGATAAGAGAAGACTACAGAATGGTTCAAAATCTAAACCCCTATAATAGAGCTACGAAACTCCGATAAAGTAACCATGACAAAGGGAAACCAATAGGAATTTCTAAACAAGAGAATACGGTCCATCATATGACTCGATGACATCTAGTCATCAATAGTCAAAGAGCCAATTTAAGATAAGTAGGTAGATATGTTGTTTCAAGAACACAGTCTACCATGTCCTTGAATGACCTTTAGTCATCAACAAGTAGAGAACCAATTTAAGACAAGTAGACAGAGATGTCCGCTTAAGATAGCAGATATAAGATTCTTAGCCGGAGCGGTAAGCTTACACAATCCAGGCTACTAAGCTAAGAAGACCACCTCATGCAAAAATGGTCCCCCTCCAATTAATGAAGTCTTTAGATAAGACAAGGTTCTTGGAATAAGCAAGATCAGAGACCTTAGAGTCAAACATTGAACCTTCACTTGAAACAAATGCTACGAAATACAGGCATAGGGATAATAAAAACCCTTTGACTAGCTAAGACGTGCCATATTAAGGAGAAATCCTCTAGAGTTGGTGGTAGAGCATACTAATGAGAGTATTGCCCAACCTTTTAAGAAAAACTCAGTTATGTAGCCAATGGTCGGAGTAATCCTAAGTTATTTTCATAGAATATATATATATAGATATATATATATATATAAGTGTGCTTAGCATGTAAAATAAGCTCAACCATGATATCAGCCTAATAGTAAAATTTTTGGGACTCTTAGCAGAAGACTTCCAAAGCTGAGACTACGAAGTTGTAGCAAGTCCCTCAAGAAACGATAGACATGACGGAGTAGTCTCCTTCAAGGACACCGATGAGACCTCCTCAATAAGAGTATAGACAGTAAGAATTAGAGAACTAATGATGTTTGGACAATACGATTTGTAAGTTTAAGAGTACGATGTCGAGGCTTGGGACGTAGCGGCGGTTTAAGGGCCATTTATACGCCCCTCCCGACGCCAAATAAAAAGGTGCGCTAATATTAAGATTAGAGATAATATGTGGGGAGGATGACACATATAGTGTCTACCAAGTAAAGTTGCGCATCTGAGGATAGTTTTATAGGCACGTCTCAACATTAGGAATTACACGATAGACAAGTAAGGCTTGTTGCCCTTCCAATCACAATAGAACCGACAAGATTTGTCATTTGACGAGTTAGAATATATTGCTAATATATATATATATATAGCTATATTAACCAAACCCAAGATTAGATTGATACGGGTTAACACGTTAGAATTATTATGACATAGTAAGACACATACCTCGAGTAAGGTCATAAGAATAGATGTCCAGCCCAAATTGTTCATCTAAAAGATAGATGAACTTAAAAAAAAAAATAAAAAAATCGATAGATTTCTTTCTAATAAGATATTGTAGCCATCAAAACTAATGACCTATAAGTATACCATTCATCACATCACATGAACGTAGTATATTTTAAAGGATGTTTTTCGTTAATTTGATGTAAAAATTTCAACTTACATTCTTTTCCAACGAATACACTTACTATAAGTCATTTTTACAACTTTCATGGGTGTAATATGAACTCTCTTGTTGTCATGAACCAATCAAGTTAAAGAATATAATGGTCAAATCCTTGAGGAAGAAGTAAGTTCCAAGATATGGACCATCCATGTTAAGTTAAGGGTTCTGACAGCTTGAGATCAATATTATACTAAAAGTACCTATGGATTAAATAGGACCCATAAATAGTTTTTTTTCTTTTACTATAAACATGTTTGGGTCCTTACTCATGAAGCACAAAATTTTGTCAAGTTTAAAATTTGATTTAAATTGTCAAAAAAAAAAAGTGTGTTTAACAAATTATTACTACTATTTTCAACAAGTAAATAGAAGTTTATGAAATGTTTTGTTGAGACAAAAAAAAAATGGTTTTTATTAAAATGAAAATGACCGTTATATTTTAGAAAGTTATAAATATATACGTGTATATATATATATGTACACACACACAGAGAGACTTTCATAGAAATAGTAAAGAAGCATTAGAACGATACAGAACACTAAAGTGGTCTAAAAAGAAAGAACACATAGTCAACTATAGACACGAAATTCACATGTAGAGAAAGTTGAGATACGTCATGAATGTTTCTGTAGCGGAAACAAGGTTGATTAGAACCCCAAATGAGAGATAAGCTTTATGAATTTAAAAATACTGTAAGACGGCATATACATGATTATGCCATTGGACAAGTTAGGACAGTTAAGGTTAGAATGACACGATATTCTATGAAAATAGTTGCTCAAAAGAGTAGAATTTTAATCCCAAGGTGGGTAGAACATATACTAGACCCTAATGAACCTTTTTATAGGTTAAAGGAGATAATATAGTTTTGCTCCTTTGGAAGAGCATACCCCACTCAGTAGCATAAGATTTAGACCGAAAATGATTTCTTACCCATAAATGGGTCGTGAAAACTATAAAACTACCTAAGTTTTTACGATATGCTATAGTAGCATGTCTTATATTCTAAGTTAAGTATTAAGAAAAAGGGAATTGATAGTACGATTTCATACACTATGAGAATCTATTACCCCGATATGTCGTGATGGTATGTTAAAATGTCTAGAATAAGCCTGTCTAAGGAGAATTTATGGTATGATCTCCACAGGTCCAGGATATAATGCACCCCATCATATTAGTATCACCATGAGATTTCCTATTGGAAGAAAGATAAAATCTCCAATTTTCCTTTAAGAGATTAGAAGAAATTGCTGAAAGACAATAGTTTTGATTAAAAATCGTGAAAACGATTTAAACAATCAAATATAACCTAGAAATTTCCCATGACCAATATAAAGGTCATATGAGCAAAAAACGAAGAGAAACCCTACGAATATGAAAAATAGGAATGAATTTCCTTTTTCTTGCACCTCGAGGAGAGGCAAGACAAGTTCAAGAGAGATATGAAAGGATAAGCATAAATGTTATAAACCCTTAGAAGTTTTAAGACAAGTAGATAAACATGTTTCAGACAGTCGTTATCACTAGTATGGGATGACTAGATGATAAAGACCTATAGATTAAGCAATAAGAAGAGAAACTTACTGGCCAGTATCTATGTACCAGATCATGATCTGAAGGCAAATACGCAACATGCTCTGGAGACAGATACGCAACCTAACATGTGAAATAGAATAAGTGTAAGTCATGAAACAAGAGAAAGAATAGCTTCAAGGAAGCAAGGACAAATTTCCATATCAAGGTTTTGAGGCAAAGTTGCCAAAAGAAAGAAAAACCCTATGAGATTAGGATACGAAGCCATAGGATATCCCTAGTTTATCTCAATTTTCGAGGAAGAAAATTTTATAAGGTGGGTAGATTGTAATGATCGAAAAAATCAAGAAATTAATAAGTATGATTAATTGAGGATTTTTCCATCATTACTAAGCTAAGAACTTGAGAATGTATAAGTTTAGCGTTTATTAATACGTAAGTTTAAAGGTCTTAATAGTTGTAAGACCTTAAAAATAAATAATGTTGTGAATGCATAAATTTATGTGCTTTATTTATGAAACATGTAACAATGTAATGATATGATAGTACATTAAAATAATTAAAAATAATTATTTAATGTGCTAAATTAAAAGTTTATAATTTATTGATTTCATGTACGAGCCAAAGAAATGATTTTTATAAGAATCTCAATCAGAATGTTTAAATTGGGATTATTTAACAAAAGTGGAATTTCCAACTTACTGAGATTATGTAGAAATTCCTACATGATAACAGTTCAGTAAAAGAAACCCAGATCAAAAGTGATCATGAGCTCCATACCATAAATTGAAAATGGCGAGCACCAAGTTCAAGTATGCAAGATGTATGACATGTTTTACTATAATTGATCTCGAAATTTATAGAGATCAAAAAGTAAGATAAGAATTTTAAGCAAGTTATATGAATTATTGGAAATTCAAGAATTCCAATATTTTGAATGCGTATGGTTAATTATTGTACACATTAATAATTACGTAAAGTTTATTATTATTATTGTAAAGACAATAATAATAATAACAATTGTCATAGTAATAGTAAAGAAGAAAAAGGGCGTTGATTGGGTCCACAAATGTTACTCTATTGCCGAGTTGTGGAACCATAAATAGCTTTTTATAAGAAATGATTCAGGTTATATCCGTAAAGCACGAAATTGTGCTAAGTTGAGAATTTTAAATTAAATTGACTTTTAGATAGTCAATTTAATTTACAAAACTTTCACAAAATTACAACTATTGTTTTCATAATAAAATTTGAAGTTTACAACATGAAAATTTCTAATGAGAAATATGTGTTATTACATTTTAAAGTTTTAAAAAGTTAAAAATAATAAAAACTACTTATACTGAGCAAAGTTTTAAATGTATATAACATTTCTTAGAATACATACATATGTATATATACACATATGTATAAATATGGATACAGTTACAAAAATAGTTAATCATCGATTTTGAAGACAAATGTTTCAAAGTTTACGGTTTCAAAATTAAATCACAAAATCCATATAGTATGGATAAATTTATGAAAATGATTTTTATATCAGTATGAATATTTTAGTAACACAATAATACAACAAGAAAATTAGAAATTTATGTGATTATCTTTAAAGAACAAATAAGTTACAGTTTTTTTTTTTGGGTACAGTTATGCTCACAGAAATTTAAAGTTACGGATCAAAATTTGATCTACCCGGTACTGCATGATTTAGACTGTGTGGACCACATGAGGGCCTATAAATACATGACACAATTAAAAAAAAAAAATCAGATCAATCACAAACAGCCTCTCTCTCTCTCTCCTTTCTCTCTCTACTCTCTCTCTCCTCAAACTCAGCTTCGAGAATCCGGCCTCCATTTTCGACACCTCCCACACCAATGGGAAGCTCTCGTCGAGCTGAGTCCAACGGTGTGCTGAACAGCCCAAAACACTGCCGGAGGAGGCCACACTCGCCGGTTGAAGCCGCGGAAACACAATACTTTTTCCGACGTGATTTCTTCGTCGTCCGAGCACCGATCGACACGATCTTGGTGTCTATAGACTCAGCTCAATGAGGAGAACAAAATGCAGCAAGTGATGCCCCTCGATTTTGGCCGGAGAAGCCTCGTCGGAGTCGCTTCTTGCCGCCGTTGCACCGCCCCCGATCCCGCCGCCTCCGGTGACGGTGATCGACACCGCCGCCTCCATTCGACTCAGACGGCGACGAGGAGTGAGAAGCACCTTCCAATTTCACGCCACAGCCGCCGCCTGCCGGAGTTTGAAGAACGACGCCGTCCACCGCCGCAACAACCACCGTCGGCACCGTTCCCGACCTTCTTCCCCAAAATTGACTGAGGCAAAACACTCAGTGATGCACGGTGAAGCTTACCCAACCCTCAATTTCATGGGAACTCCGCCGGAGGACCACGATCGGCCTCCGCCTTTGTGCGCCGCCGTGAGGAGCTTCGGGCCGCCGTTCTACGCAGCGGTGTGGTGCACCACCGCCACCAACATGCTCAGACAGCCACGGAGAAGGAAATGCCCAAGCCAATTTGGGCCCAACACTGGCGAAGATCCACCGCCCGAGCCACCGGTTTTGGCCGAGGATCCCCTCTTCGATTTGTGCTGATGGAGGCAAAATTGAATGAAATTGACGTCACCATTGAACTCAGAAGGGTCGACTTAGGGGGGGTAGGCTCGAGCCCAGCCACCAACGGAGCCCAACGGTGGCGGTCAACGCCGGTCAATGGCCACTTTTGGTTTTTGGTGATCCAGACCTCCAATCGAAGATCCGAGACCACCTCCCGACTCGTTTCGACGCTCTGAACGCGATGGTGACCTCCGTTTGAGCTAATTTCACTTCGGTGAAAATCATCCAGTACCGACAGCACGTAAATCGAGGCAACTCAGACTATAGTAACAGAGTCCAGAATGATGTTTTCAACAATAATAAATCTCCATGGATCATTCCTAGCCATCCACAATGGTTCGAGGAGCACTGCTGAGGATGCAGCGTAGACTGTAGATACAGTGAGATGCAACTGGACCTGTACAGCTCGGAGTCCAGGTAAGAAAGAATCTCGCCTACAGTATGAATAGTTTTTAAAATAGATTAATTTTAAATATTTTCATAAAATTTATGAAAATGCATGATCAATGATTTATTACACTGTTATAAGTTATGATGTGATATGTTATGTTATGACATGATGTGAAATGCTATGATGATGATGATGATGATGATGATATGATTAATGTGTGATGTATGTAATATATAAATTATATTGTTTAATCACTTTCAAGTCAAGTATGATAATGATTTACGACTCATGTATGATTAAGATTTACGATTCATGAGTTACGAAATTGTGATGTCATGTAGTATTAAGTCATGCTGCATACACACAATAAGACAAGTGAAACTTATGAGACAAGTTAAGGGTGTCGTACCAACCTCCCGACCCACGGGGAGGCTCCATGTTAAAGAAATGAATGATCTTGGTGTCGTTGGGACCTCGCGAACCTAACTTCCCAAGACTCGCGCGCAACCGGTACGATCACTCGGGCCCAAAGTAAGAAGATAATGTACAGCTTAAATAAATAAGCATAAATCAAGTTGATAAGCAAGCATAAAATGCTCATGTAAATTTTTATTAAAGTGATTTTTAATTATGTTTTGCGAGGTTAATTTCCTACTTGCTGAGCGAAAGCTCATTTAAGTATGTTCATGTTGTAGGTAAGAAAAACCTATCAGCGACACTTGATGGGTAGTGGTGAGCGGCGGACGAATGGTGAAGATGGGAATAGATACCGCTCACGCAATGTAATATTTCTGCATTAGTATTTTATGAATTTATGCATGTTTTATTTTACGAAATTTCGTATGTTTACACCTTACGAAAATTTATGTGCATATGAATAAGTAAATAATTTACGTAATTATGTTTTAAAAACCGAGCTTGTGATTACGCAACCTTGGTTCAGAGGATTTCAAAGTTTAAAGATGTTGCAATAAACGATGCAACAAATGCACGAAATTTATAGGAAAGAAAATTATAAGTTTATCTGGAATTGTAAAGGATTATTGGAGTTTTACATTAAGTAAAGAAATGAAGTTATGGATATGTTTTTATGAAGTTATTATGAAAGTCTTAAAGAAAAGCTTTAAGAAATTAGTAACTTAAGCTTAAAAGTTTAAGTTGTAAGAAATTATGTTTTGTTAAGTTTAAAAAGGTTAACTTTTAAGAGAATACAATGTTATTTTTAAGATGTTAAAATTATAAGTAAAATATATAGATAATTGCTAATAAAGGTTTAAAGAGCATTTGAATGAGATTTTATTTTAATATTTAATTTAAAATTATCTTGAGAATAGTTGTATTTAAATTGAGAAATGTCTTTAAAGCAATAGTTGCTAAATAATTACTCTTATGTTAAAAAGGAAAAGTTCAAGAAAATTACTATGGTTATGTTTCAAGAGATTAATGTTATGAATTATGTAAAGGATCATGCTTTTAGAAATATAACTATGTTAAGACGTAATGCTTATTATTACGTTATTTTCACGTTTCAAAATTTTATATATTACGTTAGGTTTACGCAATGAAGTTTTGAGAAATGATTATTATATCTTTTAAGGTTATATGTTAAGAATTCTTTATCAATAAGAATTCGTTTGTTATTAAGATTTGAAAAACATTTATTACTTCCTCTAAGGTTTTACATTAAGGATTCCTCAGTAAGAATCCATATATATATTGGAAAAAAAAAATTTATCCTAAATTTCTCTACCTTAATTGTAAGTAAGTTTAAGTTTATGATGATGTTTAAGTTAAGTGACGGCCACTTAAGGGCGGGTCGTTACAATTTCATTGTCTTCAATTACAACAATAAGAAACACAAGGCAATACTTTCTTTAAAGGCGGAAGATTATTTTAACTATACATGGTTGATGCATATGCTTCTATAGAAGAACATCGATTAGACTATATTGGGAAAAAATATATATATTAGCTCTGAAATTTATTAAGGTATTCAAGATGCTATTACTAGAGGAGACATAGATATACAAGCAATAAGTAAAAGAATTATTCTCCCGTCCAACCACACTAGAAGTCCTAGATATATGATACAAAATTATCAAGATGCAATGGCAATTCGTAGACATTACGGAAATCTAGATTTATTCATATTATTTACATACAACCTAAATGGCCTAAAATTACTAGAGTTCTTGTAAAAATCCTAGCTCAAAACCCTAAAGATAGACTAGATATTATCACAAGAATTTTCAAAATAAAATTAGATCATATTTTATCAATTATTAAAACTGAAAATTTTTTTGGAATGATTATTGCAGGTATGTTTACTTCTTCAATACTAATTTTTTGGAATGGAAAAAAAATCTTTATCTTTAATATAAATAAAAAAAACTAATGTAATTTCTTTTTTTTCCCTTTCATTTTGTTTTGTAGATCTATACGTACTCGAATTTCAAAAATGAGGTTTATCACATTGTCATTTTCTCTTTTGGTTACACCCTAACAAAAAATTACATAAACCATTAGAAATAGACAAATTTATTTCTACAAAAATATCTAATTCAGAAAAATCTATTACAATATAATATTATAACTTAATTTATGATACATGGACCATGTGGCACTGCCAAAACAAATGCTCTATATATGAAAATTCAAAATACTCAAAAAATTTCCAAATCAATTTAGAAATGAAACAACAATCAAAGAAAATGAATTTATTAATTACAAATGCAGAAATACAATTTTTTAATGTAAAAAGAAGATATTAAATTAGACAATAGATTTGTAGTTCCTTATAACAAAGGCTTATATTTAAAATTTCATGCTTATATTAATGCCAAAATTTGTTCTCAATCTATGCTTATAAAACATTTATTTAAATATTTAATAAAAGGACCAGATAGAATAAGACTAGTAATAGAAGATACTATATGTATAGTATAATTTGGACAAATTATATATTAAGAAGTAAATGAAATTATAAATTATATCAATTGTCGATATATAACACCATATGAAGCTATGTGGAGATTATAGGAATACCCAATACATCACAAAAGTCCAACCATTCAGCGATTATCAACTCGTTTATCACATTTGCAAAATGTAACATTTAACTCATATCAACATCTTATTATCATAATAAGACAACCAAGAATTCATAAGATGACTCTAACAGAATGGATGGAAACTAGTAAACATGATATCGAAGCTAAAGAACTTACTTATAATGAATTTCCTACTAAATATGTTTGGAATAGCAAACACAAACACTAGACTCTTAGGTGAACAGGACATACAATTGGATGAACTTTTTACGTACATCTAAATTCTGGAGAGTTATATTATCTAAAATTATTACTAAATCGTTGAAAAGGCATAACAAGTTATGAATCTCTTCAAACTATTGATAATATAATATATCCAACAAATTAGGCAACATATTATGCCTTAGGTTTATTAGGAAATGATAAAGAATGGGACGAATCAATAGTAGAAGCTTCATTTTGGTCAACATCATCCCTATTATGACAATTATTACTTATAATTTTATTATTTGTAATGTAAATAATCCAATAAAATTATTCAAAAAGCATTGGAAATTTATGACATATGATATTTTACATAAGATTAAAACTGTATTCAACTACCCAAATTTTCAAATACCTGAAAATGAATTATACAATTTTGTGTTATATGAATTAGAAAAATTATTAAATTTGAATTCATTAACTTTAACACGTTTCAATTTACCACTTTCCATTGGATCACTAATAGATGATATAAATAATAGACTTTTGAGGGAAAAACTTAGTTACAATATAAATAAATTAAAAAAACAAAAATATTATATTAGTACAAAATTTAAACAATGAACAACAATATATCTATCAACTTATCTTAAAATCACTTAATTATGGAAAAGACAATTTTTTTTTTCATCTATGGTCATGGAGGAACTCGAAAAAATATATTTATGGAACGTAATCATTACAAAAATCAGATCAAATAATAAAATCGTCTTAGCTGTTGCATCGTCTAGATTGGCATCATTATTATTACGTAAAGGAAAAACTACACATCCTAGATTTCGAATACCATTATCAATTGATAAATATTCTACCTATCATATCAGAAAAGGTACCCAATTAGCAAAATTACTTGAAAAAACATCACTTATACCATGGGATGAAACACCCATGAATAATTAATATTGTTTTGAAGCATTGGATAAGACACTCTAAGATTTAAAAAATAATTTTGAAAAACCATTTGGTGGAATGATTATTGTTTTAGGTGGTGATTTTCGACAAATTTTACCCATTATACCTACAAGAACAAAATAACACATAATAGATGCAAATATAAATAATTCTTATTTATGGTCACATTTTCAAATTTTAAGACTAACAAAAAACATGAGATTAAAAAATCATAATATTACAGAAGAAGAAACATCAAAATTACATAATTTTCAAACTGGATATTAAATATTGGAAATGGCAATACTAAAGGAATAAAAGACTTAGAAAATGAAGATACCACGTGAATTAAAATGCCTAAAAAATGCATAATACATTATCAATCAAATCCAATTGAAAAGATTTCAATAGTAATATATAACGACTAACTATTTTATTAAAAATATTGAAAATCTAAAACAACAAGCAATAATAACTCCAAAAAATAAAACAGTTGATGACATTAATAATCATATATTACCTTTAGTCTCTGGTGACTTAAAATCTTATTACAGCTATTACATAATAATATCTTTATTTGAAAACATAGATGAACTTAATCTTTTATATCCCTATGAATTTTTACACACCCTAAATTTAAATGGCATACCACCACATGAATTAAACCTTAAACTTGGAACTCCTATTATGTTCTTAAGAAATTTAAATCAATCTATTAGACTATGAAATGGAACAAGACTTATTATTACACAATTGACAAATAAAATTATAGAAGCACAAATCATAAATTCAAATAACGCCAATGAAAAGGTTTATATTCCAAAAATATAAATGATTGTACATGAATCTAAATGGCCATTTACATTGAAAAGATGACAATTTCTTGTAAAAATTTACTATGCTATGACAATAAATAAAAGCCAAGGACAATTTTTAAATAAATTTGGCATGTATTTAGAGAATGGAATTGTTACGCGTAGATAATAATATGTCGCTTTATCAAAAGCAACAACACTTGAAGGATTACACATGCTAATTCATGATTCAATCAATAAATATCCAAACCACATAAAAAAAAAAAAAAACATTGTGTACGATGAAATTTTACAAAATATCACATAAAAATGCACATAATAATACTTTTTTTTGTAAAAATACTATATTAATAATAACTTAGACATATATATTTAATGATATCATTTACTCATGTACTAAAAAAAATATTTATTATTTTTGACAATTAAAGAAAATAACGACACCCATTTTTGCACTTAAGCCAAATGAAGTATATAGGATTATCAGAGTGAGAATTTACAGATTATGGACTAACCATGACTTCACAACAGAACACTTGATAAGTCTTAATTGTCTTTCCTTGATGAAGAGGTAACAATCTTTATACACACCATTTTACATTATTTTTTACTTAATATTGAATCTTATCAGACAATTAACTACTTTATTCTTCTTATGTGCACCATGAAACAATTCAAGGATCAATCCAAGTGCTGATTTAGGGACCATCTATAAAAAATTTAGCTAGATACAATATATGACATCGCCACTTCTTTATAAGTCAAAACAAGCCAAAATACAAAGTTGTGTCACACAATGCAATGCTTCAAGTTGGACATGCAACAACTTTTACTCCAGTTACAGAAAAACTACCACATATTCCATTTCATAGATTTTACTTTCTTAAATTTGATCAACTACAACAAAGAATTGACAGCGTTGAAATCTTAAGGGGTAATATCTATTCCTCATTTTAATAAATTAAAAGCATTATTAATCTATCAATATATGTTTGTAATACTCTATATTTAATTTATATTAGATGTTATTGGGATCATAACAAGTGTACAAGCAATTAAACAAACAAACATCAACAACAAGACATTGCCAATGTGCATTGTAATGATACAAAACATATGGTAAACAAAATTCTACACACATTTTATCATAATCATATTAAAAATTATTTAATTAAAGCCTACATATTTTTACACCATTTAACATTTTTATTCTAACGTTTTTTTTACTTTACTTTTTCAACAGAAATGAAAAACTACAAAGCCAAACAATTTGATAAAAATGTTTTAAAATCAATTCAAGGACTAGTTATAGCAGTTTTTGCAGCGATGTCAGTCAAACAATATTTAAGTATTTCTTCAAAACTTTATTACAATAATTACATATATAAACATAATTCCTAAAAAATACTAATTAATTTAATGTTCAAATTATAGGGAACTCATATGTGTTAAGTATGGTGGAAACAATTTTGTATATTAACCTAGATATACCATAAATAGCAACATTAAAGACAAGGTAATAAAAAAAACCAAATCAATAAAAAAAATTATTCCACTTCATATTGAAAAATTTTTATCACATTTTCATTTATTTTTTTATTACTTTTACATATGCAAAATTTCCCACCAAATTCAAGAAATTGACTTTCTACTAGCATCATCAACACCAATACAATCCATCAAAGAACAAAAATTAGAAAACAGAGAAACAATCAATGAGTTGATAGCATTGGATCCAAAAAGCAATCGGGTTAGTATTATTAATACTGATCTTATTTATTCCATCACCCAAACTAACAACATTTCTTCAATTATGCAGGTTGCCAAATTTACAGTAAAAGCAACAATAACTAGATTCTCCACAAATCAAGGTTGGTATTACAATTCATGTCCAGATGTTATCAACAATTAAAACAAGTAGATAGTGATTGGTGGTGTGATAATCGTGGCAACTTAAACATAGTACCCACACCATGGTAATAAAATTTACTAACAATTTGTACCAAAAATTCATGTACTTTTACTAATTATAATAAATTATATATTACATTAATTAATTATTACTATATATTACAGCAACAGGTTGAACAAACAAATTGAAGATAATATTAGGAATATAAACATCACAATATTTGGATGAGTTACACAAGCACTGATCAAAACACCATCCTCGACATTAACAATCGATCAAGGCTTTACTGATCTATTCATAATCCCATTAAACATTGGTCAATTAGGGGGACAAACAAAAATCTTTCAACTTTATTTCCAACAAAGAGGAGCACAAATAAATAGAGTTGTTTCAAAATCTTTGAAGATGTCTAGCCCTCAATGCCACTGCCACAATTTCCAACCACTACATCAATAGACTGAAAGCCACTGGACCCAAAAAAAGTTAACCACAAGAAAAAACATATCTATGAATTTATATTAATTATCTTTAAAATCAACATTTATTATTCTAAATAAATATCTTAGTAACTTTTTATCATTTCAGTTCTTAAAAAAAATTGAATCAACAAGAAAATGTCCAATAACCAGGTAATATAACTACTTTTAAATCCTTTAATTTACAATACATATAATTCTAAATTTTTAATTTCTTAATAATTATTGTCATAATTTTTTTGACTTTCTTATTTTGAAATGAGGAAGAACCAAAGAAAAGGGGAAGACAAAAGCAATAAAATTTTGTAAGAAACTTTTAAATATGACATTATATCAACATATATGTGCATGTTTCTATGTATAAATAAATTTTATACTGTAAATTTTCAACTTTTTGTATAACAAAAATATTTTTTGCAACAAATGTTCGAACCTTAAATGAACTCCGTATAATTAGCTATCCAAATCATAAATACACATAAAATGTAAAAATATTATTAAACAAAAGTTCAAACCTTAAACAAAATGTATTTCGAGAGTACTAAATACTCCGTAATATCAACTATCCCAATACTGAAATAAATGAATCTAAAGATTTTAACAACAACATGTCACAAAACAGATATACAAAAAACAAAATAAAAACGACATCACATAAGGAATAGCTGTTATTCAAAACAAAAAAACGTAACTGTGAACATGCTGTGGGTAAAACCAAAAGATCACAGATGAAGATACAAATCTAATGGCCGCTTTATATTGCCTTTATCTCTAACTTTGAAGTTGTAGTATCGGACTTCGGATGAACGACATGTATTTTGTCTAATAATTCTTCAGCAATTGAAGCAGTAACAAAGATTTGTCTTCCCAATTGTACAATGAAGTTCTCTTCCACATCGTAATCTAAAAACTTCAACAAACGATTGTAAAACCATTAACATTCAAAAGTCCTAATGATTTAGAGTGAATGCCCAATGGATTCCCTCTAGCAGCTACAAACATTTCTTTAAACTGCCAAATAAAACTATAAAAGCATCAGTTATATAATCATGGCTTCTATATGCTCATTGATGTGGTCAACTCTTTTTTCTATGCTTATAGTCTTCCCACAAAAATTACTGTTAGCTAAGACTTTAGGCACAATCCTTAGGACTTGAGCACCATTAGATTATGCTGCTTTTAAAACACTCCCCATTAACCCTAAGTTACCTCCTCCATAAACTTGGTTAGTCTTCCTACATGCTAAAGTTTGTCCTAAATGTTATGCGGCTTCTACATAGAATATATCTTTCCCAGGACTAGAACCATAGAAGACATAGATAATTCTAATTTTTCTAGATAAAGAAGATGAAGAACACATATTTGATTCTATAGCTATTTGTTTTTTAAAATATTTGATTTTTTTGGTTTTTATTTTATATCCGTTATGCCTAAACCTTAAGTGCTAAATAGGATCTTAAAGAATATAGAAATACATGAGGATAAAAGAGTTAGACAATTAGGTGATAAAAAAATCTAAAAATCTAGACAAGATATGTATAGGTAAGAAAAACAACTAGTCTGTATAATTTTAGAAAAAGGACATAGACTTAGATCAACTTTTAAAAATCAGGCCTCAAACTATACAACTTTTGACATTATAAAACGAATCTATGAAAATCTAATAATAGACATGACATATTGTAACGTTTTTGACAATATTAAATTCGAACAAACCTATGAAAAATCTAACAAAACATAAATAACAGACTATAAACTTTTTGACAAAATTAAATTTGAATATAAAAAACAGACATTAAAAACAAAATAAACTATAGAACCTTTTCAAACACGCTAGAAATACTCAAAATGTACAATTATTTACAATAAAAAACAAATTTGATAGATTACTGCAGGATATTTGACCAATAAGACACAAATCTTGAAACATCCAGATAAAATTAAAAAATTCTAAATATATTATAAGACAAATGACACTATAAACTTTTTGACAAAATTAAATTTGAATCTAAGAAACTAACACAACAAAATAAATAGTACAACCTTTTCAAACACGCTAGAAGGACTCAAACTGTACAACTTTTAAAAATCGAAAACAAAGTCAACAAATTACTATAGAATATTTGACCAATAAGACACAAATCTTAGAACATCTAAATAAGATTAAAAAATTCTAAATATTTTACAATGTTACAGTATATTTGATTTATATGACAATATAATCTTTTTAAAAAAAGACAATTAAATAAAATCAAACGCTAACTATCTAACACTTATTGTAACAATTTAAAAACAAGCGAATATTCAAACATATATAACATATTTTTTTCAAGAAACACTTAAACAACATCTATGGATAAAGATTCATTCCCCATCCAAATTTCTTATAAATTGACAAACATGGTCTTTAAATGTCAGGTTTCTCAGGTGTTGTCTTTCTCCATAGAATTTGGGCCAGAGTTTAAAAATCACACCTTGGACATATCCGCTAGGATGATTCTGAAGAGTAGCTTGGAAGTCATCCAAATTCTCTTTAGAAAGGCCATCTTTACAGAAATAGACTTTGTCCTCCTTATTTATTGATACAAATCTAGGTGAACGACACTTACCCTCATAAATCTATTTGTTATAGTTAGACTTGATAGCTCGGGCTCTTTTCATTGCGTTGAGACTGATACCCATACCTGGAAGACCAACAATATGATTAAAGTCACTCACACGAATTTTTCCATCAATCAACATCCTCACATCACTATGAATGTCAAAATGCATAAGAATCTGTAGTCGAGTAATTCTACACCTTTATTTATGTCTGAGAATCTTCTAAGAAAGTAAAGGAAAATATTTCTTAGATAATGATATTTTGGATCCATACAAAAAAAAAAAAAAAAAAAAGGATTTTGGCTAAGATTCAAATATTTGAAAAAAAAAAAGATTTGGAAAACTAAGGAAAAAAAGGAAGAACAGCCTTCGAATTTTAGAGAAAAAGCAAGAAAATTCTAGAGAGAAAGAAGAATATTGAAGCTCTCGTACACTATAATAAAATTTATAGGCACGTATTAAAACACTATACTAGACATGAGCCAAATATACAAATAAAATACTGGACTTGATTGACATGAACTGAACCAACTATTCTTCCTCAAATTTCCCTTAGATATTTTGTGTTAGACCTATATATTTTAAATAGATTATTCTATTACATTTTAAACATATTATTATAATCTTGATAAAGTAAATTTTGGCCATGCAACAATAAAACCTGACTCTACCATTTTATATATGAAAAACCTTTTTCTTCTTGACCGGGCAACTACCCGGTTCTCTCACAAATATGGGTCCCACTAGGTGGGTCCTTCATCAGTGGGTCCTACAGTAGGACCCATCCGATGAAGCCTACATTTGTGAGAGAACCAGGCAATTGCCTGGTCGGGACAGATAGAAATCCCCTTTATATATGTATATAAACTAATTTTATATTGCAAAAATTTCTAATTTTTTGTTCAATGCAACGCTATTTCTTGTTGCAACACGCGGGTCCCACTAGTAGTATTTTACCATCCTCTTCATTAATGATAGGTTGTCGTATATGCCCGAAAAGTCTCGCATTTCACATAAACTTTTTCGAAAATACACAATGAAATTACAGATTCGGGCAACCAATTTGTTCCAAATCACCATACCACCAAGCTTAGTTCATGCCTTTTTTACCGACACTAAGCGGTCATGCCCCTGGTAAGCCAATATGTAAGAACCAATTTGTTCCAAATCACCATACCACCAAGTTCAGTTCATACTTTTTTACCGACACTAAGCAGTCATCCCCTTGGTAAGCCAATATGTAAGAAATATAAATTTCAATAAACAAACGAACGAAACTACAGTGAAAATCAATAACGCGGGAAGATGTGCCACGACTGGTTTTGAGATGGTATGGTGGCAAAAGCCTGTATTTATTTATTTAAAAAGAAAGGCATTGTAATGCCCCTTTTAAGCTAGCAGTCCCCAGTAACTGAAGAAAAACATTAACTTCACTTGCAAACTTTTATTGCTCCTAACATCTAAATGCCCTGGCCACTTCCTTACGCTAGCATATAAAGACGATGCTGTCCAACCCATTATACCATTTCGCTATTGTTTTTGCACCAAAATGGCGCAATTTCAAGGCCAAATTTAAAAGTTTAAAAAAATGCATAAAAAATGAAATAAAGGCTTTTCTTTCTTTTTTTTTCTCTAATATAAAAATCATTTGCATATTACATAGTATATTACACTTGTTAAAAAAGAGTAAAAATAAAAAATACTCATTTATTTGTAGAAATAATACGAGACAACATATTATTTAGCGAGTTGGTTAAAACTAAAGTTTTTAGTTTAAGAACTATAATATGTTAGAATTTTATATTGTAGCAACGTTTTTTATCTTAGAGCTCACATTTCTTATTTGGAAAGGGGAAGATCTTAATAGTGGCTTATTTTCAAATAAGACATCTTAACCAATATAAACCCATGTATTTTGAAAAAAGAGAAATAATATTCTCGTATATATATATATAGGTAAGAAAAAGAGAAAAAAATTGACAGGCGTGAGAATCACCAAATCGCCACCCGAATTGATGATATGAACCTAAAATTGGCCGACTAGTGGATGAGTGGGTAGGCGCGGACGATTGACAGGTGTGGAGTGGTTTTGATACAGCCCTAGACCTAACAATTCCTCGTATTAAAGAAAGTAATACTTTGTTTGATAATGTCATTCACACTACTATAGGATAAAACTTTTGTATTTTATAATAAATTTACTCTAGCCAAACACTTTCTAAACAAGTCAAAATTTTTGTTCACTCCTCATTTTTTAAATTTTATTTATTTTGCCCTTTTCACCCATCGTCAACCGCAAGATTTGACTTCTAATGTGGTACACTTTCAACAGCTAGACGGCTGTTGACTTTTGGCAGCGCCTAAATCTAGTGTCTAGCGTCTAGTGGAGATTTTTCTAGTAATGTCCTTCCTTAGGATTCTTTTGTTCTGACTTCTGATCAAATTCTGATCCCCTAAAATCCTTCACGTCCTCGCATTTCTGTACACGTTCTTTCATCCACCAAACAAGTTTTAATTTGCAATTTTTTGTCGTTATTATATATATATATTTTATTTTTACTGATCCATAGAACAGAGTTACTTTCCAGCTCTATATTACTCTCTCTACTATCTATGCCTATTACTAATTACTTCTTCTTTGATTAGAAGAGCCTCTTCTGAATTTGTGTTATCCAAAGATACTCTTCGAGATCTTTCATCACAGTAATTGAGACACCAGAGCTTGCAGGTTTTGTTCTTTCCTTTTCTTCAATTTTCGGTTGCTTCTCTTTCTCTATCTACAGATTTTCATTAACACAATTTCTCACAAATTGTATGTTTCTGTCAGTATAAATTGGTTAATTCGAGCTTTGTAACATTCTGGAGGAGACAAAACTATCAACAAGCCTGTTGATGAACTCAGATATTGTGCGCATTTCATTATAATCTTAGAGTTTGAATTTTTGAGTTTGCCTACTTTCTTTTTGTATATTTTTTAGTATTTGTTGACCAGTATGCTCTTTTTAAAATATTAGGTTTTGGGGATTGTATATTTCAACAAAGGCTTAAGGATTGATATATTTATATACGTGTGTGAGTGTATATATATAGAATTTTGCTTCCATATCTGGATGGAAGCTTCGTCCATGAGGTGGTAAGCAAGTAGTTAGGTAAAGCTATTGATTACGTGAGAAAAATGTACTATATTATATGGTAATAAGTACACATGGACATAATCAATTTGTTAATTGAAAAGTGATTATGAAAGTCTACCTGGTATTTCCAGTTCTCTAGCAAATTTGACTGGGCAAAGTTGAATATTATATACATTCGGGGGGCTAAATTTTTTTTATAGTATTTTATGAGTTGTTGCTTCCATACAACATCGTAACCTTTAAATATAAAATGTAACTCTCATTATAGTGCAATGCAATTTTTTCTATAGTATAAGCGGATGCTCAATTAAATTGTGAATTTAAAAAAAAAATGTACAATTGAAGGGTCAATTGTGAATAAACTACCAACATTTAGGGTGCAAAAAATTAATTTATCTTATAATTCGATGGCAACTTGTATAAAAACCGCATCATCAAATGTGATTAAGGTATGCACTTTAATGACCATGTTTAACGCATAACAATATGCTTATTATACTAACTTATTACACACAATTAAATCAGTGAATGTAGAATATTATTTAGTTAACTACACTTATCGTCAAAGTAACATTTTTAGCTTTTACACACAAAGATACAAACATATTTGTTATGTGTGAGGAACATCATATCTACCCATACCACTAGTTGTAATAACAATTCATTGGCGGATGCAGGCATTTTTATTGGTGGAGGGGCACAATGACAGCCCAAAAACAAAGCGGGACGTTTATCAAATGAATACAAAGCTATATATTTTTAGGACTCGGTGGGTTATGGTTCTACCTTATTTGGAGGGCACAATAATATCTTCCATGTATTTTACGGGGCCACATTGAAAATTTTCCTCACACAATAAGGACAAATCTAATTTCCTTCAAAAAATTTTGGAGCAAAAATATAAATTTCAAAAACTGAGTAGGGCCACCTGCTCCCTTAATATAACTTGCCTTTGCCAAATAAATAAGATAAAGTACTAATTAATAACTTATGTTTGGAATTACAGGGAAGAGGAAAAAAATGGAGGGAGCTTCCTTTCTAGTGCTGATTCTCAAAAACAAATGTCTGTGTTGGAGTGTATTTGAGGTGGCACAAGCATTGTAATCTAGCGTTGTCTTTTTGGTGGCATCATAGTTCTAGTTCTAGTTTTGTAGTTGAAAAAATTGTTCGGAGAATCCTAATTTTATTATCTCCCGATATGTGGAGATTTGAGGGAAAGAATCCATATCAAACAGAATTTTTTAAAAAAAAAAAAAAAAAGAGAGAAAGAAGGCCCCTGTCTTCCTCTCCGCTTTACTTTCCTATGGTATATGCATCTCTTTCTTTCCTATGTTGTTGTTTGGCAAGAGCAAAAAAGATAGGAGGACCAATATTAGGTATGTAACCTGGGTCGGTAAAATTGAGAGAAAAAAAAGGACATTCACTTTATTGTGTTTGGAATGAATTTACTCCTTTAATTCTTCCATGTTGGGGGGCCACGAAAATTGTGGTTCTTTGAAGGATTTGAAATTCCTGGCCAATCCACGCCCTTCCCTGTGTATTTATACCAAGTTACTTGTCACCTCTTTCCCTCATACTAAACAAGCTGGCAAGGTCTTTGTAAACGCAAATGAAAGGTTTTTTTTTCTTTTTTTTTTTTTTTAAAATAAGGCAAGCATGAGAAGAACCTAAAATTGTGCTCAATTAATGGTTTTCTTTTAATTATTCAATGTATCAAGTACTTTTCTATAATCTTGTAAAACACAAATTCTCGAACCATGTCGGTGATGCTGTAAAATCAAGCCATAGCTGCATGTGCCCCACACTAGTTAAGCAATAACCATTTAAACTTGCAAGGTGAAATATTAATAATGCACCATTCAAGTTGCTTAACTTGTACTTTCCAATTCTACCTTTTGATTTAAAAAGAGTTTTGTGTATATTAAGTGTGCAAGAAGGCGCTTATACCAAGCCAAAAAAAGCTAGCTGATCTGATCTTTCAGTTAATATTTCTTAGCTTGTCCACAATATTTTCATTTTTGTTTTCATGGAAAGTATTGTCATGAGTTTACTTATTGGAAAGGAAGCAATGTGGCTAAATATTTTTGTTCCCACCTAATTTGTTTGTTTACTAAAAATGCCAGCATTGAAATTAGGATCTCATGTGAACAACAGGTTAGACCATGCGGATAAGTCTCTGACTCTTTAATTTTTACATAAGCAGCTAGCAATGTAGCAAGGATAAGATCAAAGAAATAGTACCAGTATTGCAGCATTTTCAGCAGGAAAAGAAGTCCTTTCCTGAAATGGCAGAAGTTTTTGTGGTAACGAAATTGGCAGAGGCTGTTCTTTCCGAAGCAGTCCAAAGAGTCACTGCCCTCTTTATTTGTGAAGCTGCTTCTTTTAGTAGCGTGAGGGAGGATGTGGAGAGCTTGAGAATTGAGTTGACTCGGATCAAGTGCTTCTTGGAAGATACAAAGCACAAGCAGAAACAAGACAAGCGCGTGCGCAACTGGGTGGCTGAAGTGAGAGATGTCAGTTGTGAAATTGAGGATGCCATTGAGACTTATGTATACAATGTGCATTTCTCATATATCGAAGCTTTACATCTCCGTAAACTGCGGGAACAAATCAACTCTATCAAGGATAAACTTAGAAGCATTCGAGAAGCTAGACAAACCTACCAAATTGTATTTAGAGAAGGAACTAGTTCTTTGAGGCATTTGAGGTGGCCATATCCAGATGATGAGGAAGATGATGTGATTATGTTGAAGGGCACCATGGCAGCTTTGACGGCGCAGCTGATGACACAGAAAGACTGGCTCTGCATAGTGGATTGTCGGCATGGGTGGCTTAGGCAAGATCATTCTCTCTAAGATGTACAATGATGTTGATGTGAAGAAGCATTTTGATTGCTATGCTTGGGTTTTCATATCACAAAAATGGGTGCCGAGGGAAGTTTTAACAGAAATTCTAATGTAGTTTTGTTTTTAATCTGATCAGCTTGAAAGAAGAAATATAGGAGAAGAATTATATACCAAAGAGTTTCTTGAAGAACGAAAAAGAAAATGAGAGTTTTTAAAAGGCATGGAACATCGTGAGTTAATTAATTCTACAAAAAATGAGTTGAAAGAGAAGAGGTATCTTATTGTTCTTGACGGCATTTGGAGCATTGATGCTTGGCATAGCATTCAAAGTGCTTTCCCAAAAGGAAAGCTTGGAAGTAAAATTATATTCACCACGCAAATCGTCTGCTGATCCAAGTAGCTTCACAATCAGACTTCCAATTTTGACACCTGTGGAGAGTTGGGAGCCTCTTAAGTGAAAAGCATTTCCAAGAAACACTTTTGGTGAGTGTCCTTGTCCATTGGAATTTGAGGAACTAGGAAAGGGGATGATGGAACAATGTTGAGGGTTACCTCTTGCAATTGTTGTGCTTGGAGGGCCGTTAAGAATGAAAAGTAGTTCAGTCCATGAGTGGAAAAAGGTGAGAAAAGATTTGAAAGCTCGCATCATTAAAAGACTCAAGTCAGAGCAACAATACCGAGTGGAAGATATCCTGGACTTGAGCTTCCAAGATTTACCTTATTATTTGAAGCCATGCTTTCTTTATTTGGGCAGCTTCCCGGAAGATAGTGAGATACCTATACGAAGGTTACTTCGATTGTGCACTGCAGAAGGTTTTATACCAACTATGGAAAACGAATGTATTAGAATGATATCGATAGAAGATGTTGCTGAACAGTATTTGGGGGAATTAATTGATAGATGCAGGGTTTAGGTGGGAAAATGGGGCCTTACAGGGAAAGTTCTCAAAACATGCCAATTGCATGATCTGATGCGAGATTTCTGTATATCTAAGGCGAAGGAAGAAATTTTCCTCGAGATTGTGCAACCCACTGATATTAATCAAATCAGGACTACATATTGTTTACTTAGAATTGCTATTCATGTTAACCGTGGTGTCGATTGCTATACAAATATGGTAGAACGAGTACATCCAAATGTTCGTTCTCTACTATGCTTTGGTTCTTTTTTATCTCCAAGAAAGAAGCATTTTCTACTGTTAGGAGTGTTGGAACTTGACTTTCTACGAGAACAGGTTACTTATAAACTTCCTAAGGTAATCGGGAGTTTGATTCACTTGCGATATCTGAGAGTATACAGTGTTAAGTATAAATGTAATTAGGTCAATTGTCTCATTACATTTAAAGATGTCATGACCCAGCCCACTACAGTGCAAGGTTTGTTACTCCTGGTGCTGGTTAACGAGACAATTGGCCTAATTACATTTATTGAATTGAAATATGACTATAATTTGTAAAAATTCTACAAATGTCTCATAATGATATTATTAAAATTATTTATATGTAATTATATAGTATAATATGTAATATCATTAAGATAATTACCATATCATTAATGATATTTTTAGAATATTTTAAATATTGTGTTATATTTTAATTTCATAACAATAATTTAGATACGTATTGTAATTTTTTTCTCCTCCTTGTGCTTGTACTGCAATAGGCCAGGTAGCACAGCACGACACTAGCCCGTAAAGAGCCTGTGCCGGCCAGGCCTGTGAACGGCCCAGGCCTTGCCTGGGCATGAGATGGCCTACGTCGGACTCTTTCTCTTAATATTACCTGCTTTTTGCAGGTTCCTTCTAAAAAAATAGTAAACAATAGTTAACTTTTTATAATGTCAAACAGTTGATTCTCACAATCTTGTGCATATCTTGTCAAATATATGTTAATATATTTCATATATAGGCCTTGGTTCATTGATCAATAAGTTATGTATTTTATTTCTATTTTTAACTCATCTCGTGCATATATTGCCGAATTAGTGCATTCTATTTCAATCTGATTGACATTTGATAAGGGCCACCACCGTTTTTTTAAATTAATGCTTCACTTGATTGAATCATTGAGGCCACTTGTTAGCATGTATCATACCGTTTCAAATTGATTGAGGTGGCTTTTAATTAAAAAAATAAATTATACCGTTTCAAATATTAACGTTCTAATTTTTTTTTTTTTTTTTTTAAAGTTAGACGCAAAAACATTTACAAATAAGGTAATTTTCGTCCCCTGACTCCCTCACACATCAGTCATCACTATCAAATCCTTTCTTAATGACTTTATGTGTCAATCTTAATATTTCTCATAATTTTTATGTCTCATATGACCTAGCTTTTGTCTTTTTTTTTTTTTTCTTTATAGTCATTAATATTTCTCTCTTGATCTTTCTCTTGTCTGTCTTCATAAAAAAAAAAAAATCCATGAAGGCATTGATGTTCTGAATTCTGATAAAAGAAAGAGGTAGTTTACTTATATAAATATTATTATTTTTGTAACATATTTTGTTATTTAATGTTTATTTTCTTTTTTAACTCTTTATATTTTTGTCTGTTAACATTGTTATTATTATTTTTTTTTTTACAGAAAATGGACGAAGTAGGAATTTTTTATTTTGGAGATCAACCATTTCATGAGGATGAGGTTTTAATGTCCAACCCTACCAGTGAGGCTAATGTTTCACATGATGATCAATCGGTGCACAACCAGATTATACATGAGCATGCATGTGGAAAAAGACCGCGCACAGCTTATGCATGGCAACATTTCACGGAGGAGCTGCTGCCAAATCCCAAAAGAGGTGAAATCGAAATGTGTGCAGTTTGTAAGCATTGTCAAAAACACCTTTCCAACAAAAAAGGGGTACAAGGCATCTTGATAGACATTGAAAAATATGTGTAACGCCCCTACGTGGGGTTAACAGTTTTTAATGAATTAAAATAAAAATAAAAAATAAAAGTAAAACCTTAAAAATAAAGTTGTTTGGGGCTTAAATGAAAACTCTCAAATCAAAAATAAAAATAGAAACAACAATTAAACCACAGTTTAATGTAACACCTTAAATTTAATAATATAAACTATCGTCATCATCATTTTAACCCTCAACATATTTTAATACAGTCACAGAAAGTAACAATTGATGCGTACATTGTCATGAAGAACATTCTTAGCAATTGAAGCAGTTCCAACATAATATAGCTACATAGCTTCCCCAATTATTTTTCTCGTAGCCACCTCACACTTAATGAGTCCTGAAAAGATGAAAATATAAGGGAATGAGCAACAATATGCTTAGTAGGGAAAACAATTCACCTTTAGGTTTTTATCATTACCATATTAAAACCTGCATGGTTAGTTAATACTCATCATTATCCAGATTATGAGATTTACTATAATCATATTCTGTGGATACCATAGTTAATCATTACCGAGTTTCATACATATACATATATACAAATATTACAGTTCAACATTATTTCTAGGTATCCACGTTCAATAGAGTATCACTCAACTCATCGAAACCCAAATGGGCGCGCTTGATCACCCTCTAAATATTCCAAGGGTGTTCCGGTGAGGGGACATCAAGCCCCGAGTCCTCACCAAGTCGATTCCTGTACAGTGTGTTCTGGGACTTTCAACCCAAGGAAGCGTCATCACCTTCCCCCTATTTTACCTTTTAGGGTATTCGTGCCCAAGGACGTAACCGCCGCCCTCTTCATGTCTCACCATTTCTCTATATTCAATCATTATTTATAGAGTCAGTTTTTCTAACCATGCTTCTTCATTTATAACATGTGTCAATTCATTATGTTCCTCGCCGTACAATACAAGATGAGTCCATGTCATAGTTTCATATGTGATACTCATATCATAGCAGTTCAACATAGATATATATATCTTGCGGTAAAACAATCAATTTTAATTCCATAAAAACCTCACAAAAGATGAGTAATAGAATCCCTACCTTTCAAGCTTATCACCAATCTTTTAATCCCGAAATCAATTAACATTAGCTCCACACTCCCTTGATCCTAAGGCATGCATAAGGACAATTTAAAACTAAAACACAACATACAACCACATTCATAAATAAATCATGTGTAAATCCATTTTACTAGTGTGTCATTAAAGCTTTTATGCAAATCTCTTTTGAATACCACAGTAAACAATCTTTGTCTTAACACAATATAAAATGTATACAAGTAATCTATATATTTTAGTCCCTAATAAGATTCGTCAATCACTTAGGATAATATTGGAAAGGTTGCAAGACATTAAGAAATTAAGTAGTGAGCAAAGATGGGTTCTTGGTTCAGGTTAACAGCTGGTATACCATGGTAAACTGGTAATATACTTTTGCAAAAAGGATATGTTCACTATCTACAATCATCACACGGGTTAACATGTGGTTTACTTAACATAAACAGACGGTATATTGTCGTTGGCAGGTTTACTCATTTCTAATCCGAAAATTGAAAAATTCATAGAAAATAAAATACAACTCTGATTTAGGCTTATGATAGCTCGTTAGAAAGCTTAGGATGTTTACTTTTTAAATATTCAAACCTATTTACAAAATTGATTTTTATTTAATCCTAGAATTTTAAAAAAGAGCCACTGCCCATAGAGGTATTACAAAGTTTAACAATATAAATTTTCTGTCTACAGCGTATACACTTAGACTTTATACATATGCTTAGGTTTAAGAACACAAATTTGAATAATCCTTGAGTATAAAAAAAATATTATAAATGAAAGACTAAATTTGTTCATACGATTCTAACATCAGATTATGGCTAGTTGGAAGCTTGAAATGGCTTCAAAACAGGTTCCTTGACTACGGTATAGTTGAAATTATTGCTCAAATGGAGGTGATGGTGGCTGATTTTTATGGCTGCCTTGAAGAAGTTCTCTAAGTATTTTGCTTTAGCAAAGAAATGAGAAGAAGAGTGTGGGAACCGTGGAAGAAAAAAGGAAGAAAAGATAAGGTCTTTGAAGAGAAGTGATAAAAGCAATTATGGAGGAGACATGTTGGAGCATGTCACGGAGGAAATGAAGAAAATGATGGTCAAGAGTAGTTGGGCAAGATATCCTCATGTCTTGTGACACCTGTTATTCTCCTAACAGGTATTAAGGTAATTAAATTAAATTTTAGTGTGCCAATCAAAAATTTATTTCATTTAAAATTTATTTCACAATATTTATTTCTATCTATTTTTAAATTTTATAAATTCTCTTATACTTATTTAGTATGTTTACTGAAAAGCCTTGAAACTTCTAATAAATTTCAAAAAAATACCATTTTGGCATTATGTGCGCTAAAGTCTCCAGAAGAGACATGAGGATATTTTTCCCAACTACTCTTGACCCTCATTTTCTTTATTTTCTTCGTGACATGCTCCAACATGTCTCCTCCATAATTGCTTCTATCACTTCTCTTCAAAGACCTTATCTTTTCTTCCTTTTTTCTTCCACGGTTCCCACACTCTTCTTCTCATTTCTTTGCTGAAGCAAAATACTTAGAGAACTTCTTCAAGGCAGCCATAAAAATCAACCACCATCACCTCCATTTGAGCAAGAATTTCAAGCTTCCAACTAGCCATAATTTGATGTTAGAATCGTATAAACAAATTTAGTCTGTCATTTATAATTTTTGTTTATACTCAAGGATTATTCAAATTTGTGTTCTTAAACCTAAGCATATGTATAAAGTCTAAGTGTATACGCTGTAGACAGAAAATTTATATTGTTAAACTTTGTAATACCTCTATGGGCAGTGGCTCTTTCTTGAAATTCTGGGATTAAATAAAAATAAATTTTGTAAATAGGTTTGAATATTTAAAAAGTAAACATCCTAAGCTTTCTAGCGAGCTATCATAAGCCTAAATCGGAGTTGTATTTTATTTTCTATGAATTTTTTAATTTTCGGATTAGAAACGAATAAACCTGCCAGTGACAATATACTGCATGTTTATGTTAAGTAAACCACATGTTAACCGTGTGATGCTTGTAGATAGTGAATATATCCTTTTTGCAAAAGTATATTGTCAGTTTGCTATGGTACACCAGCTGCTAACCTGAACCAAGAACCCATCTTTGCTTACCACCTAATTCCTTAATGTCTTGCAACCTTTCCAATATTATCCTAAGTGATTGACGAATCTTATTAGAGACTAAAACATATAGATTACTTTTATATATTTTATATCGTGTTAAGACAAAGATTGTTTACTGTGGTATTCAAAAGAGATTTGCATAAAGGCTTTAATAGCATACTAGTAAGATAGATTTGCACATGATTTATCTATGAGTGTAGTTGTATGTTGTGCTTTAGTTTTAAATTGTTCTTATTCATGCCTTAGGATCAAGGGAGTGTGGAGCTAACGTTAATTGATTTCGGGATTAAAAGATTGGTGATAAGCTTGAAAGGTATGGATTCTATTACTCATCTTTTGTAAGGTTTTTATGTAATTAAAATTGATTGTTTTACCGCAAGATATATATATCTTTGTTGAACTGCTATTATATGAGTATCATATATGAAACTATGACATGGACTCGTCTTATATTATACGACGATGAACATAATGAATTGACACATGTTATAAATTGAGAAGCATGGTTAGAAAAACTGACTCTATAAATAATGATTGAATATAAAGAAATGGTGAGACGTGAAGAGGGCGGCGTTTACGTCCTTGGGCACGAATACCCTAAAAGGTAAAATAGGGGGAAGGTGATGACGCTTCCTTGGGTTGAAAGTCCCAGAACACACTGTACAGGAATCGACTTGGTGAGGACTCGGGGCTTGATGTCCCCTCACTAGAACACCCTTGGAATAATTAAAGGGTGATCAAGCACGCCCATTTGGGTTTCGATGAGTGGAGTGATACTCTATTGAACGTGGGTACTTAGGAATAATGATGAACTATAATATTTGTATATATGTATATGTATGAAACTTGGTAATTATTAACTATGGTATCCACAGAATATGATTATAATAAATCTCATATTCTGAATAATGATGAGTATTAACTAACCATGCAGGTTTTAATGTGGTAATGATAAAAACCTAAAGGTGAGTAATGGTTTTCTCTACTGAGCATATTGTTGCTCATTCCCTTATATTTTTATCTTTTCAGGACTCACTAAGTGTGAGGTGGCTACGAGAAAGATAGTTGAGGAAGCTATGTAGCTATATTACATTGGGACTGCTTCAATTGTTAAGAATGTTCTTCATGATAATGTAAGCATCAATTGTTACTTTCTGTGACTGTATTAAAATGCGTTGAGGGTTAAAATGATGATGATGACAGTTTATATTATTAAATTTAAGGTGCTATATTAAACTATGGTTTAATTGTCGTTTATATTTATATTTTTGATTTGAGAGTTTTCATTTAAGCCCCGAGCAACTTTATTTTTAAGGTTTACTTTTATTTTTGATTTTTATTTTAATTCATTAAAAACTGTTAACCCCCACATAAGGGCGTTACATGTCTCCTCTGGAGACTTTAACCCACATAATGCCAAAATGAAATTTTTAAAATTTATTAGAAGTTTTAAAGCTTTTCAGTAAACATACTAAATAAGTATAGGAGAATTTTAGAAAATTTAAAAATAGATAGAAATAAATATTGTCAAATAGATTTTAAATGAAACAAATTTTTGATTGGCACACTAAAAATTAATTTAATTACCTTAATACCCGTTAGGAGAATAACAGGTGTCACAATATGTCTACCACAACGCCAAGTTTTTGGCTAGTGCCGAATTACCATTGTCTTTTGCAAATGATGAAGCATTTGAAGAATTTATTCAAACTGCATCTTGTCCACAATTTAAAAGGGTTAGTAGAAATATGACTAGATCTGATTACATGAAAGTTTTTTATGAAATGGGACAATTACTTGTTGATAAATTTAAATGTTTTAATTTTATAGTTTCCCATACTTCTGATCTTTGGGAGGATTATAACAAAACTGGTTATTTATGCGTGACGGCTCATTATGTTAATAAGGATTGGGTTTGTAAAAGTGAATTATTAATTTTTGTTAATGTACTTATCCACATGATGCAAATGCTATTTTTTTCCACTATTATGGAAATTATTAATTTTTTTAGCATTGAAGATTAAGTTTTTAGTATTACATTTGATAATGCATAAAGTAAATACAGCTCCCATTAATATATTCAAAGCAAATTTGAAACCATCTTTTGGTGGAGAATTTTTTCATCAACATTGTGCATATCATACCATGAACTTAGTAATGCACGCCGGTATTGATATTGTATCCCATTATTTAATCAAAATTCGAGAATCGTTATCTTTCATTTCAACTTCAGGAGCTCGACTCTAAAAATTTCGACAATATTGCAAGAATAGCCAGATGAGGCCAAGAAAATTTCAAATAGATGTTAGACATTGGTGGAATTCCACCTATTTAATGTTGAAAACCACTATTTCATATCAACAAAAAATCACTACATGTGTAAACACTAAGCATGGTGAGTATTTTATTTATGATGCAGATTGGCAATTGGTGAGTATTTTTTAAAATTTTTATTTTACAATGCTATAGAATTACTTTCTAGTGTGTATTATCCTACTGTTCATTTTGCTTCACATCAATTATTTAATATTTTTGAAACATTTGCTCGTTATAGGCATAATGATCTCTTTGCATCCGTAGTATATGAAATGGAAAAAAAAAATTTAAAGTTATTGGGCAGGTTGTCCACTTCTATATATATTAGAAACTATTTTAGATCCTAGATGTCAATTAGAAGGTACAAAATCTCTAAAGTTTGCTACAGCAGATAATTTATCCATTGATAAGGATCTAATCGTTGATCATGCAGAGAAAGTGTTAGAAAATTTATTTGCATCGTATGAAGAAAAATATGGAACAAGACAAGAATAATCACCTTCGATGTCAAAGAGCAATATCGGGCCTCAAGGTTCATCATGAAGCTTCTTGAAGAAAAAAGAAAAGCTTCAAAATCATCATCAACACATGGACTGTATTCAGAACTTGTAAAATATTTTGAGGCAAATTTTATAATTGATGACAACATAGTAGACATCTTACAATGGTGGAAAAGCAAGCAAGATCATTTTCCAACGTTATCCATTGTGGCCCGTGATATTTTGACAACTCCAGTGTCAACAGTTCGATCAAGGCAAGCATTGAATGCCATCAGTAGAATTCACTACGCCGGTGTTTGACAGAAGAAAAGTCCATGTAATAATAATACTGAAAGTAAATGGAGACAGAGTCTAGAGTTCGTTGGAGGAGTAAGTAGACCTTTGTAGTGATAATGTGATATATTCTAATATTTTATTCAATACATGGCTTTTTTTTGTTTTTATGTATTCCTAATTGTTTAGTTAGGTGATTAGTTTAATTATTTACTTGTTTTTTAACTTTTATATTATCAAATAAAAAAATGAAATAATAATAATAATAATAATAATAATTAAAGAAATGAGAGACAGTAAAAGAGTAGATTAATGTTTGTGGTGATAATATTTATATCAATTAATAAATAAATAAATAAAAACCAAAAGCATTTTAAAAGTTTAGACAAAACAATAATTTAAATCATCCGCATTTTCTCCCTTTTGTGTCATATTTCGGTTCTGTCTTCCTTTCTCTCTTCTTTATTTTGGGTTTTCTGTCCTTTCACTTTTTCCTGCTATACGGTCGGTTTGGTTGGAAGCAAAATAAAAAGGAAAAAAAAAAAAAAGAGAAACGGAGAGCAGTACCCATATTTTCAAAGCAAAAGCAAAAGGAAAAAAGAAAGAGAAAAAAGAAAAAGATAGCACAAACAAGGCCAAGGTTTGACAGCACTGAAACTCTTCCCACAGATTTGTTAGCGGTTTATTTGGTACTTTGCCTGTGTTCATTATATGTATGTATCTTTCTCTCTCTCTAAAAAATAAATTTGATTTTCACTGTTTGGTCATAGTTATCACAAATAGTCTACTTAATTACATTAGATTAATGAAAATCGACGTGGACAAATAATTTAAATATTAACTACTCACTGAAAAAATGTATTATATATGTAGACATGATGATAAGAATACATTGAATATTAACTATTAGCATTATTGAATCAGACTGTAGCAATGCTGTGGCTGCCGTCCATGGGCAGGCTGTGTGTTTTAATGGTCCCCTAATTTTTTATATTTGTAATTCCCTGGATGAGCTGGATGGGTTCTGTGTCTTTTGTCCCCATGGTGTGAATGTCTTAGCTCATGCTGTTGCTAAAATAGGTTTGGCCGCTAGTTGTGCTTGGACTGATGTTATACCTTGCTGGTTTTCCAGCTATGTCTTTGTAGACTTTTTCTCAATTTAAAGGATGTTTGACAGTGATAGAAATTATACAGTTTTCACCACAATCTCAGTTATAAACAGTGTAAAGCTCTCATATACTACAGTAACAATAAAAAATATATATTACAGTAAAAAACTCTCACATGCTACAGTAAAAGTGGTTCCTACTATTGGTTTCTACCACCTTTCCAAACACCCTATTAATGAATTTCACTTTTCCATAAAAAAAAAAGAACACATTGAATATTGTCTTAAGACGTTCACAAAAAGTTCTGAATGAAAACATGATGGAAAGTGGGACTTGGTAGTTTTCAGTTTTTGTTCAATTTATGATGCAGGAGCATTTCATTCCACTTGATGCTGTATTATTTTTCTAAGTAATGTTTGAGTTGTCGTTTTGTGTTCCTAGCATTAAGATTACTTGTCGTTTTTTTTCTCCTTTCTTTTCCATCCTCAGTTGCTGTCGTTTTCTACTTTCTTTAGCTATATGTAATTATGGAGTTGTAAAGAAGTGAGAACATTATCTCTTATCCTGAAAAAGAAAGGAATAGAAGCTCTGCATTTTGATCTGCATTCTCTTTACTGGAGGAACCGTTGTTCCTTCTAGTTCTTTTCCTTGTTGATTCTCAGATTGCTACATCAGAAATTGGCATCAGAGCCTCGGCTTCCCCGTGGATATGATGGCCGGAGGAGATGGCAGTAGTCGCCGTGACTGCAACGAAGTTCTAGACACGAAGGCCCTTTGGGCAGCCATTCACGACCTGGAGCTAAGGATGGAGGCAAGGTTTGAGGCTCTCACTCTCGAGCTTCGTCGTGCCTTAGCTCAGCACGTGAAGGGTGGTGAAGTCGACCCACGAGAACCACGCCAGCGAGAGCGAGTTCTACCTCGTCCATCGCCGTTGGAAGCCCAAACTCGACACCGACGAGACCCATCACCCAATCACTCCGATTCAGATATGGAAGACCCAATCCTACCACCGGATCGAACAAACCCACCACCACGCCAAGGAAATCCAGCTCCTCGACACTGTTTACCATCTGATTCGGACACTGATGAAGAGGTTAAAGAATGGGCCCTCAACATACACCGGTATGATTGACACCCTTACTCTAAACACTGTTCAGACCCTCATGAATATAGACTTAAAATCGACATCCCTACTTTCAATGGTAATTTGGATATTGAGGAATTTCTGGATTGGCTGCAAAATGTTGAACATTTCTTTGAGTACATAGACATCCCTGAGAACAAACAGGTGAAATTAGTGGCTTACAAGTTGAGGGGTGGTGCCTCAGCTTGGTGGGAACAGCTCACTATCAACCGATGCCGTGAAGGTAAAGGGGTAGTCTGAACTTGGGCTCGAATGCGCCGGCTCATGAAAGAACGATTCCTTCCTATTGATTATGAGTAGATTTTATACTAGAATTATTAGCATTGTCAACAACGGAATCGCTCTGTACGTGAGTACACCGAGGAATTCTATCGACTCAACGCCCGTAACAATCTCAATGAGACGGAACCACAGCAAGTTGCCTGCTACATAGGCGGCCTGAAGGAGGCTATCCACGACAAATTGTCCCTCAAGTCTATATGGAGACTAACTGACGCTGTTAACCTTGCTTTGAAGGTGGAACAACAACTAAACCAGAGTTCTAACTGCAGCTACTGTCGACCCACAGAAATTACAAATTCAAATAATCGGCCCTCAACTTATCAGCCAACCGGCCCACCAAACATCTCTCCGCGTAGCTCTACCGATAGTGCTTCAGGCAATAATAAGCCTACAGGGAAGGCTCCAATGACTCAAGCTCAGGCCTCAAACCCATATGCCCGACCCCAGAACAACAAATGTTTTTGGTGTTTTCAACTAGGCCATCGATCAAATGATTGCCCACAACGGCGCCAAGCAAATGTTGCAGAAGAAATGGGAGATGCTGGACAAGAGGAAGACCTTGGAGATCAGTTGGGTGACTTTGATGGTGCTGAGATTGTGCAAGGGGATGAAGGGGAACTAGTGGCATGCATAGTCCAACGCTTACTGTTCACTCCAAAGCAACTTCATCCTTCACAGAGGCATGCTATCTTCTGAACAAGGTGTACCATCAATAAAAGGGTTTGCAATGTGATTATAGATAGTGGTAGCAGCGATAACATAGTGTCAAAAGCATTGGTGAAGGCTCTCGATTTGAAGACCGAGAAGCATCCAACCCCGTACAAGATCGGTTGGATCAAAAGGGGTGTTGAGACCAAGGTGCAAGAGATTTGTTATGTACCACTCTCTATAGGTAAGTTTTACAAAGATGATGTGTAACGCCCTGAAACTTATTTAATGATATTGTAATATAAAATGATGAATTAGTGTGCCATAACTAATGTTTCAAATAAATTTGAACATTTGGTTAAATTTTGAATTTTAAGTTGTTTTGTTAATTTAATGAATTCTAATGATTCCTTATTATTTTAAAATATTATTTTGGGTTCTTAAGACAAAACAATTTATTAAATGTTAAAAATATTCCGTTTTACAAAACCGTGGGCGGCACATGGTTTCGTACAGTAAAACCGCCCACTATTTCTCTCTATTCATTCTCTCTCCTCTCCCTCTCTTTGATTCACTCTCTCACTCTCTTTCTCTCTCTCCCCGAGTGCCCCTCTCACTCTCCCTCTTGGTCTCTCTCTTCCTCTCTCATTTTCCTCAAAATTTTGAATTAAATCAAGCTCAAGCTCAAGCTTTGGGTTTTGGTGGATTGGAGGCTCGGGAGCTCGATTGAACAACCAAAAACGTGAATTTGAGGTTAGTTTTGAAATTTCTAAACTTTTTCAAAATTTTTAATTTTTCATGTATTTTTGAAATCTAAGTTTGTTTGAGCTTAGAAAACCCTTGATTTGAGTTAAAGGAACTTAGAACACCCAGAATCTAAGCTTGGTTTGAAGAAAAACGGATTCGATTCAAAATTTTTCATTTTTTCTCATTTTCTCCTATTTTTGGATTTTTGGGACTTTGTGTTTAAATCTTTGTTTAAATGAGTTCAAAAGTGTTCTATTATGTTTTTCTATTATCTATGATTGTTTTCTATGTCTGGGATTTGAGAAAAACATGTTAAAATCAAGATTTGAGTTTTGGGAGACCCAAAACCCGTGGCTGGAAATTCTGGGTTTTTCTAGTTCGGCAGGCCGGATTCAAAGGATCAGCAGGCCATATTCATCTGTCCAGCAGGCCGAACCTAGAAAATGTCCGACCGACCGGACTTGTCATTCGACAGGCATCCGGCAGGCCAAAGCAAGGCATCCGGCAGGCCAACCGAACTAGGGAAAAATTCTATGATTTTCATCCGTTTTCACTATTTTGAACCCCGATTGAAATTCCAACCTTGTAAAATGATTTTAAAGATACAAATGGCACACTAGGACATCATGAAATGGTTTAGTAATATAGAATGTCTCAAACTAGATATTGATCGACTTAGTGTGCATCTAGGATCGTTCGTGGCTCCACGGAGCTAACGTATAGCGGACCAGAATTACGGTGTGGGGCACCAACATGAGTATCAAGGTAGGACTTCTACCCTTTCTTTGGTAGCTCAGTTTCATAATGATTTGGCTTTGAAAATTATAAAAATGTTTTCAACGGTTGATTGAAAATGAGATTTATTGGTTATGTTTCTTTGAACCGTGGTCCAAAAATGAACTTCATAATGAATAATAATGGAAGTATCTGGTAAATGAATTTTTAATAATGTTAGAAATAAATACAAGGGCATGATGCCATATCAGAGATTGGGTCGTGTAGCGATCGACCTTGGAGGCAGGTTTTGAAACCCAACTGGGCCACTACGGTGGTGATATTCATATGGTTTGTCTAGGAAAAGAGAATGATGATATTTCTGGTCGACCTAATAAACTGTTTTGGGTAAGAACAGTTTTATTTAAATTTATTTATTCAAGATTTCTCTTAAATAATACCCTAAATAGTGAGATTTCTCTTTAAATTATATGATTTATTAAAATATAGTCCTACTGAGCCTTTCGCTCACATTTTATTTGTTTTTAAACTTCCCCCTCTAGGTGGATTCCCATTTAGGTTCAGAGAGGACTCAACGGACCGAACTCAGGAGCAGTAGAAGGACTAGTAGATTATTTGTATTAATTGAACAAGGCATGTAATGTTTTAACTTTCTTTGCGCTTGGACTGTAGTTGTATTATTATATTGTCAGTACCATGTGTGTGCACAAATTGTGGGTCAGTGGGACCCATACCCATTATATTTATTATTTACTTCCTACACAATGAATTTATCTGTCCAAAGATTATGACTTCTTTTATAAAATGGTCTTTTTGAAACTTTCATATTTCTATATTTAATTTAGCCCCTAAACCCTTGATTTTAATTAAATTCTCCTTTTAATTAATTTAAATAATCTGCTACGTCACCTCTCGTACTTCGAGGCATGACATGAGGTGTTGTGTGATGTCGTCGACATGGATGCCTGCCATGTTTTGCTAGGCCGCCCTTGGCAATTTGATGTCGGAGCGATCCATCGGGGAAAGAGAACAGCTACCTCTTCACATGGCATGGTCGAAAGATTGCCTTAGTACCCACTTTTGCTTCCCCATCTATTTCACCAGAGCGTCGAGACACACTTCTGACTATTCTGGGAAAAGAGTTCCAATAGGCTATAAAAGGGGAAAAATTTGTGTTTGCTATACACATGTCAGAACCGCCAAAACCATTCACGGAAATTCCAGCAACTATCCAGCCCCTCCTTGATGAGTTCACAGATTTGTACCCGGAAGAACTGCCCGTTGAACTGCCTGCCGAACTGCCACCTCTAAGAGATATTCAACACCAAATTGACTTAGTCCCGGGTGCCACAATCCCCAATCTTCCACATTACCAAATGAGCTCGTCCGAGCATGGGATACTTCAATAGTTGGTTGATGACCTCATTCGAAAGCAGTTGGTCGTGTTAGTCTAAGCCCCTGTGCTTTGTCAGCTCTCCTTGTCCCCAAGAAGGATGGATCATGGCGGATGTGTGTGGATAGCCATGCCATCAACAAAATAACCATGAAGTATCGCTTTCCCAATCCTCGTTTTGAAGATATGCTAGATAAGTTAGCTGGGTCCAAGTTTTTCTCAAAGCTAGATCTTCGTAGTGGTTACCACCAAATTTGGATTCGACCTGGTGATGAATGGAAAACTGCCTTCAAGACGCGAGAGGGTCTCTATGAATGGCAAGTGATGCCATTTGGTATGTGCAATGCTCCTAGCACATTCATGAGGCTCATGAACCAAGTGCTCAAACCTTTCATTGGGAAGTTTGTTGTCATTTACTTCGACGATATTCTCATTTATAGCACCACCGAAGAGGAACATGTTGTACATTTGCGAGCAGTTTTGGAGACACTACGGAACAACAAGCTGTATTTAAACTTAAAAAAATGTGAATTCTTCACCACGGAGTTACTCTTTCTTGGGTTTGTCATAGGGGAAAAAGGGGTCGCAGTGGATGAGAATAAAGTAAAGGCAGTGAGGGATTGGCCGACCCCTACTAATATTCATGAAGTACGAAGCTTTCACGGGCTTGCCACTTTCTACCGGAGGTTTGTTCGTAACTTTAGTACCATTATGGCACCAATAACTAATTGCCTAAAGCAGGGAAAGTTCTTCTGGGGCAATGAGCAAGATGCTAGTTTTGTGTTAATTAAGGAAAAATTGAGCACAGCCCCCGTTTTGGCCCTCCCAAATTTTGACCACGTTTTCGAGGTCGAGACTGATGCTTCAATGCTTGGAATTGGGGCTGTCCTTAGCCAAAATGGGAGGCCGGTTGAGTATTTCAGTGAGAAGTTGAGTGATGCACGACAGAAATGGACGACCTATGAGCAAGAACTCTATGCGGTGGTTCAGGCGCTTCAACATTGGGAACATTATTTAGTGCAAAAGGAATTCATTTTGCATTGTGACCATCAAGCTCTGTCATTTTTGAATGGGCAAAAGAACTTGAATCGAATGCACGCTCGTTGGGTTCTATATCTACAAAAATTTACTTTTGTTTTCAAGCATTGGGCTGGTTATGAGAACAAGGTTGCAGATGCCCTCAGTCGCAAACACTGCCTTCTCACCACTTTGCACTCAACCTTGACCAGTTTTGAGTGTCTAAAGGAGCAATATTCCACTGATGAGGACTTTGGATCACTGTGGGAGAAATGCTCTAATAATGAAAGTGCTGGAGAATACTCACTCCATCAAGGCTTTTTATTAAAAGGAATGCAGTTGTGCATCCCTCGCAGTTCCCTTCGTGAACTACTTATCCGCGAGTTCCACTCCGGGGGTCTAGCTGCGCACACAGGCCGAGACAAAACTATCGCTTTGCTTGTTGAGCTGTTTCATTGGCCACACATGAAACACAACATTTCCCGATTTGTTAAGCGTTGTGGTATTTGCCAAGCTTCCAAGGGTTTAGCACAAAATACTAGTCTCTATATGCCCCTGCCTATTCCAGGATCCATTTGGGAAGACCTTATCATGGATTTTGTGCTAGGCTTACCAAAGACAGCGCGACATGTTGACTCTGTGATGGTTGTTGTTGATCGGTTCTCAAAGATGGCACACTTTGTGCCTTGCAAGAAGACGGCTGATGCTAGTTATGTAGCAAACCTTTTCTTGAAGGAAATTGTGCGTCTACATGGAGTGCCCCGCTCCATTACTTCTGAATCACAATGTTAAATTTATCAGCCATTTTTGGCGAGAGCTGTGGAAACGTTTTGCTACTGTCTTGAATTTCAGTAGCGCTTATCATCCACAAACTGATGGACAGACAGAAGTTGTTAATCGGACATTGGGGAACATGGTTCGAAGTTTAGCCAGGGATCATCCAAAACAGTGGGATCAAGCTCTGCCACAGGCTGAATTCGTTTTCAACTCAATGGTAAATCGCTCCACTGGCAAATCTCCATCCTCTATTGTCTATCTAAAGGCACCTAACCACACAGTGGATCTCTTGAAACTCCCTGCACCGAAGAGTAAGGCTGCTGGAACTCTAGTAGAGCAAATTTTAAAGACACACCAAGATGTGACAGCTAAGCTTACTGATATGAATGACAAGTACAAAGCAGCCGCGGATACACATCGCCGGAAGAAGACTTTCAATGTAGGGGAGCTCGTCATGGTCCATTTGCGGAAGCATAGGTTCCCAGTGGGCACCTACAACAAGCTGCAAGCTAAGAAGTTTGGCCCCTTTCGCATCCTTAAACGCATCAACGACAACGCCTACGTCCTTGACCTTCCTCCAGACCTCCAGATTTCCTCCACTTTTAATGTTTCTGATCTGTATGAGTATTTTCCCCCTGATGGTGTTTCTACAACTGATGAAGTGACGGAGTCTCTTCCTTTCCCAGCAGAGGGCACTGATGCAGGAGCATTTCATTCCACTTGATGCTGTATTATTTTTCTAAGTAATGTTTGAGTTGTTGTTTTGTGTTCCTAGCATTAAGATTACTTGTCTTTTTTTTCTTTCTTTCTTTTCCATCCTCAGTTACTGTCGTTTGTTACTTTCTTTAACTATGTAATTCTGGAGTTGTAAAATCAGGAAACATTATCTCTTATCCTGAAAAAGAAAGGAATAGAAGCTCTGCATTTTGATCTGCATTCTCTTTACTGGAGGAACCGTTGTTCCTTCTAGTTCTTTTCCTTGTTGATTCTCAGATTGCTACATCAATTTATAACTGATCTTTTTTTTTTTAAAGGACTTTTTTCACTCTGGTTGTTTTTTTTTTTTAAATCTATTGTGTCCTTTGGGAGAAGTTTCTTATTTGTCTGATTAGACCTTTCTGGAGAAAGTGTTACTCCGGTTATGTGAGTTAAAAATCTTTGCGTGTTTTTTTATTAATCTGATATTTGGTTTATATTTACGGTATTAGTGACCATATGTGATGTTTAGTTGATGATTTGTCGTTTAGGTCGGTGATTTATGCTATTGTTTGCAGATTTATTTATTTATTTTTCTCATTAAAATAGAAATTTTATTATCGGAAAGTAGTGGTTAGCACATGGGACCAACCTCCCACAAGTCAAAGATGCCAACAGACTTTGTCCTTAGGGCCCAGCAAGCAGCCTCATGTGCTGTTGCATTTCCGGCTCGTGAAATCCAGCTAATGGAAAGACAAACACTAGACTTCAAATGATTTAAAACATTATAAAAAGTTGGATGAACGATTCATTAATCAGGTGGAGATGCCAACACCAAAGCATTAACTGGTATCTTCGTGTATACGCATTAATTGAGAAATTTTATAATTATAAATCATCTTAGGCTTGCGAATTTTCTAGGTGTTATAGAAGTTTCATAACTTTGAACTAATTTCTTACAACATCTCATAACGCTTAGTGGCACTTTATATTTTTAAATTTAATCTAATTTACAGAACCATGGAACTTAAGCTATAAAGCCACGAATATCTATACATAAATCAATAATTGTTTCAAGAAAACCTGTGGCTTAAATATGTAAATCCTCTGTCATTTTTTTAAATTTTTATGCTCTTTTGATAAGCATTCCTCAAAATTCTTATTGAAACTTTAACTTATAAGCTCTAAACTTATATTTTCTTATAAACTTAATGCCGTAATATTGAAAAAACCTTTAATTAATCATGCTGATTAATTTCTAGATTTTTTCGATCATTACACATGTACTAATATATATGTGTATACATATACATATATATATTTGCAATCCTAAAAGAATTATTTTGCAAATGTTGCCTTTATAAATACTTTTTTAACTTAAATAGTTTATTAGCAACTATCTAAAATACGATTTTGTCATATGCACCAATAAGTAATTTTCTCTTTATTTTGCCTCCTCTAAAATTTAACTTTTTTTTTTAAAATGTATTTTACTATAAAAAGATTCTACATTTCACATTGTCTCTTTTTATTATAACTCGTTATCTCTTTTTATTATAACTAGTTAAGGTTACGTACATGCATGTATTCTGTTGTAATTGTAGTTTTTATAACGAAGATTATGAACAGAAATAATAAATGCAAGGAAAAAATTCTTTCCATGGAGATTCAAAATGAAAAAAAAAAGGTGATTTATACAATTAGTCTTTAAAGACATGCATTTGTTTTATTTTGATCGTCAATATTTATTTTAAAGGTCCGATTTTTGAAATATATAGTTTCAACCTATCATTTAATAAATTCACTATTTCTAGACAAAATATACATGAGAATAACATGTTATGGTTTTATGATAGATAAAATGATAAAAGAAACAAATAAATCTAAAAATATATTCTGAAAATAAAAAATTGGACAAGTGACACAATTTAATTTAATTTTAGATATGTTTCTTTTTCTTTTTAGATTTTTTTATTACTTTAACTTTTTCAAACTATAAGATGTTTTTATTGTGTTAGATTCTGTTTAAAAATAGACAACTTATTAATCAAAGAGTTAAAACTGTGTATTTCGTAAACCAAGGAAATTTAAACCTTTTTTTTCAAGAGAAATTCAAAAAGATGGACACACGCACTTTCGGACGTTATCATTGTGTTATGTTGCTTTAGTTGGTGATATAGGGTTGCGGACCTACACGGTTAGACCTCACAGGGTAGCATGGACCCACACGTTTAGACTTAAGTTGCTTAGTTGATGATATTGGCTTGCGGACCCACACGGTTTAGAACTTAGGTGGCATGGACCCACACGGTTAGTCCATGATTATCTTCCAAAGCTTTTTTCGTTCAACAGTTCTAAGGTAGCTTGTCTAACGACGCATTCACAAGCAAGTAAAGCTTTCGAATCCCCATTTCTAGATCATGAACACTCATATAAAGTTCACCAGTCTACGACAGAGCTTGTGGAATTAAATTTGCTGATGTACAAGTGGAGCAATAATCTCTGTGAGTGAGCAACAGCAAAACTCTAGAAAGAGGTCGTTAAGATCGTGATGAGGCTCTCATTATAGGTTCAAAGAAAGCACGGTACTTCAGGAGAAAGATCGTTCCGAGCGTCAATCGGGTAAGACAACTGCCATAATTATCAAGATTTAGAGTTTGTATATCTTAGCAAAAGAAAGAGAACTAACTAAATTTAGAATTTGTAATAGAATTGTGCTCGAGGGAGAGACATGCTTTCGTTTTTGTACAACTTGAAGAATTATATCCCTCCGGGATAGGGAACGGCGTTCCAAAACCCGCTTGCATACTCTAGTTTTAGAAACATAGAATAAATAAATAAAAATGACAATCCAGACATTTGAGTCTCAAACTAATTTTCAAAAGAGTGCTCAATTTAGAATATGAAATTCACACAGAAAAATTCCATGTTCAATGACGGAAATATAAGAAAATAACACTTAAAAAGGTCTCAGAAAGGTTCCAAAAAAGGGCTTGGGTTGGGTGACAAGAGGAGTGGCTCCTACTATGTTTTATTTACCCAAATTCCTACTTGTTTTGCTTGCTTAAAAATCAATTTATTTTGTCTTACAACGTGAAAAATGTTCTCTATACAGTAACTAACTCAGGAAACCACGAACTCAACAAATCTTCTTACCAAGGATTCAATTAAGAAGCCCGAAATTATTATAAAACATCAATTTGTAACCAAAACACCAGAATAGAGGAACAGCTCACTCTTGAGCTTAAAAATCTGAATCATTACAATATCAATCAGAAGTAACAAAAGATCATCTTTGATTTTTCCATCACAACCTCAGAAATTGACCAAAAAACCCGAACTTTACAAATTATACAGATAGAAGGAAAATAACTGAAAGTTGACCTTCAATCCAAATTTTAAGCCAAAACCTAAATGATTCTGCAAGGTTCAAGCTCTAAATATCTTTAGCAAACCCAGAATGTGAAAACCCTCCATACAAAATAGTTCAACAATTATCAAAACTCATGTTACCAAAAATATGCAAAACAGAGGAAAAATCATTCTTTTGTTTTCAAATTCATACTTTTTAACCAAATCTTCAAAGATTCACAAGAATCATCAAGTCCCAAATGCTTTTCCAACAAGCATTTTCACCGAAACGCAAGTTAGCATGCTAAACACTTTAAATTCAAAGATGTGAGATAACATTTGAAAATCAATAAATCAATAAAAAGTTAATGTTTCAGCCTAGCGTTTGTACCTTAAAATCTATCTTTCAAGTGATATCCGAAGAATCTCATGTTTTTCACAAGTTCCAATGAGATGAAATTGGTTTTAATACAAGTTTTGCCCAATGTTTTAAAAGGCGTAAACGGGAACTGAGGCGATTTGTCTAATCGAGGCGAGGCGTAAGCCTCGAGGCGGATCGAGGCGTAAGCCTCGAATGTAAAAAAAAAAAATCATAAAATTGAATAAAATTCATAAACATGTCATAACAAATAAAAGATACACTTAGTTTATGCCATAACAAACAAAACACACACACGAAGCAATTTAAGTCTAAAGCCCTCAAAAATTGAAGTTTCGATCATCATCCTCATCCTCATCCTCATCTTCTTCATCATTATTATCTTCCAAATCCATATCATCGTCATCATTCCAATCTTCTTCTTGTTCTTCCTCTTCTTCAATCACCGCCATTTTCTTCTTAGTTCCTACATCAATGTTGATAAAATTTTGAGTGACCTGTGTGACCAATGAAGTAATAAGCTAATAACATAATTATGTAATTCTCTATAATTACCTATTGTTGTTAGAGTTGACTTTAATGAGGAGCCACTCTTTTTCTTTCCTTTGGATGATCTTGAACTTTCACCTGCCTCATCCCCTTCAATTGTTGCTTCATTCTCATCACCACTCATACTATTTTCATGCCCATTTCCTTCAATTTGTTCAATTAACCATTCATTATCTGATGGCGTGTCTTCAACAAGCAAAGGATCAAATTTCTCGTCACCATTGTTCCTTGACTTCAACTTGAGGAATCTGTCTTTCAATCTCTTGTTGAACATAACATACACCAACTTGTTCATTCTACTTGTATGCAATTGATTCCTTTTCTTTGTATGCACTTGATTGAATGCACTCCAATTACGTTCACATGCAGATGCTGAAGTAGTAAGACTTAGAACTTTGATTGCAAAGGCTTTTAATTCTGGTGTATCATCTCCAAATTGATACCACCAACGCTCTAGGTTACAACAATAACAACAAAAAAGGATGAATTAATACTAATGTAATGTATCAAATTTAAGTTTTAAAATTAACAATAAATGGGTCAAATCTTACCGGGTTAACGTGTTGTGTAGGACATTTGTGCTGCTTTGAAGCCAAACATTCCTTTCTTCAAATCAAAATCTTCAAGTTGAGCATCAACCTTCATATAATCCTCACTAGGGACAAGCCTATCCATGCATTTATATAAACCCGTCTTGATCTCTTTATCTAAATGGAAGTTCGTGTCATAATGGCACTGAGATTCAAGTAGTACCCAGCAGCATGCAAATCATGATGTAACTGACGCTCCCACTTTTCATCAATAATGTCCCAAATCTCCTAAGAAGCTTCTTGTCCCCCCAATTCCTTTGCTATTTCTTCTTTTGCCTTGTCCATAGCTTCATAGATAAACCCCATTACTGGAGTCTTTTCACCATCAACCAATCTTAGAACCTTTACTAGAGGACCTGTGGTTTTAACAACATAGTTAACACCACGCCAAAAGTTCTCATCTCTAGAAATAATTTTCTTCACTTCTTTTCGTTGTTTTTTCGCCCATGAACTTTTACTCCATTCTTCAGAAGCAAACATAGCTTCTAAAGGTTGTCTCAACTCTTTTACCCTTTGTATAGTCAAAAAAGCAGTGGCAAATCTTGTGACGGCCGGTCGAACAATTTCTTTATCACTATGCTTCCTGAACAAACTTAACACCCATGAATGGTTGTAAATAAACTTGCTTACCTTCTTTGCTTTGAGCAAAGCATTCTCGTGTTGTGGTAATTGTCCAAGCCTCTCAAGCATCAAATCAATACAATGGGCAGCACATGGAGTCCAATAAAGATTATTCCTTTTCTCCATTAACATCCTTCCTGCAGCCTTGTATGCACTTGCATTATCTGTTATCACTTGAACAACAATATCTTCTCCCACTTCGTCAACAACTTCATCAAGCATGTTGAACAACAACTGTGCATCTTTAACATAAGCAGAAGCATCAACAGATTTCAAAAACACAGTACCATAAGGATTATTAACAAGGAAGTTAATTATACCCCTTTGTTTGATGTCCGACCAACCATCTGACATTACTGTTACCCCTGTTTTAGGCCATGTCTTCTTCACTTCATCAACCATCATTTGTGTGGTCTTTACTTCCTCATCCAATAACCATGTTCGAAGTTCATACATGCTAGGAGGTTTCAACCAAAGATTACTATTATTGTTATTATTATTTTTAAGTTTTGCTGTTTTCATGGAGTTTTGGTGGCTGCAGAGAATGAAAGAGAAGGAAGAAGAACGGCAGAAGGAAAGAAAGAGAGAATGGAGTTAATTTTTTTTTTTTTTATGTATAGTTGGTCTTATGTATAATGAAGAAATAAAATTTATAAGAAAATTAGGCAAACGACTATATTTGGCCCCTTTTTAATAAATATCAATCCATGGTTAATCCATCTACTGATAATTTATTCTCAATAAATTAGTAAATAATATTAATTAATCACTATCAAATATTAGTTAATTATTGATAAACCATCAAATTAATTGGTGATGATAAATCAAGTAAATCAATGACGAATACATCACTGTTTAAGGTGAGCATTTCACAAATTCGCATATACATGTCACTGTTGCCAAAAAACATAAAATTAAAAAAAGAAGTTTTTTCTGTCCCCCTTCTTCTTTCTTTGTTTTTTCCTTTTTTCTTTATTTATATTTTTAGGTTGAACATAGAAGAATGAAAAAGGACATTTCATGTCCTGAAAAATGACCTTAAGATAATACCAGAAACGATATTTTTTTTTAACTATATCGTACTTAAATGAGATTATCAAAACACACGAAGGTGTTCCCTCAAAAAAATAAAAATAAAAATAAAAATAAAAGCTCACTAAGGTGTTCCCTCAAAAAAGAAAATAAAATAAAAATAAAAACTCAAGAAGGTGTCAATCTAATAAAGTCAAAAAATACCTGGTACCAAAATAATAGATTCCTGTCAATATTTTTTCTTTAGAATTACAAAATATGCGTTTTTCAAATGTCCTCTACCAACAATAAAATCTAGCTATAGCGCGTTGGTCACAATAAGAAGATAGATTTAAAAGCAAGGTTAGATGTATTTTCTTCTCGAGTTATTGTGTCCTTAACACTTCGCCTCCTATGATACACACACATAATAATAATAATAATAATAATAATAATAAATAAATAAATAAATAAATAAATAAATAAATAAACTTGACATATTGCCACCTGTATTTTGTAATTCTCTGCAATGTGAATCATCTCTTTTAGATATTCTTAATCGACATGGCACACACATGGCGTTGTCTTACACCGTAAAAATGCAATTACAAGGGCCTAATAGGTAGCTTAAGTAATGTGTGTGTGTATATAGTCAATGATTTATTAGTTACCAGGTATTTTACTTTTGTTACTTTTTTTGTGAATAAGGGCTCCCCGTTTAAGTGTCGCGGCGGTGGCGGCAAGCAAAGAGCTGCGGAGTAATACTAGAGTTAAGCGAAGAGCTTGGTTTGTCAATCAAGCAAGACAAAGCGGCTTCCAAAGATGGCATTAGAATTTGTAGCATTGAAATTGGCAGAGGCTGTTGTATCCCAGGTAGTCCAAACCATCGCTGACTTACTCAAAAATGAAGCAGCTGCCTTGAGCAGTGTGCAGGAAGATGTGGAATACTTGCAAGCAGAATTGATAATCATGACGAGCTTCTTAAAAGATGCGGATCGGAAGCAGGAACAAAATGGTCAAGTCCGCGTATGGATAGCTCAAGTTAGAGATCTAGCGTGTGAAATTGAAGATGCCATTGAAAACTTTGTCTACAAAGTCAACTCCTCGAATAAGATCGAAGCTAAGTTCCATCAACGCAAGCTACGAAGGAAAATCGACTCCATCAAAAACAAATTAGATACTCTCAATCGACAAAGGCAAATGTACAAAATAGAACCTAGTAGAGGCGAAGGAACCAGCAGTTCACTGATGAATTTGAGAAGATCGTACCCGGATGATGACGAAGGTGACATTATCATCCTGAAAGATACCATTGCAAATTTGAAGGCTCAACTGATGGCAGAGGAAGATCGTCGCTGTGTAGTGTCCATTGTCGGGATGGGGGGGCTAGGCAAGACTACACTTGCAAAGAAAGTATACAATGACGTTGATGTGAAGAAGCATTTTGATTGCTATGCTTGGGTTTTTGTATCTCAAGAGTGTGTGCCAAGGGAAGTTTTGTCAGAAATTCTAATCCAAGTTGGTTTTCATTCTGATCAACCCGAAAAAACAACATTTGGGGGGAAAAAGTATACACGAGCATCTTTAGAAAAATTAAAAGAAACAAGAGAGCTCATTAAAGATTTGGATGATCATCGGTTAGCTGCTTCAGTGAGAAGTACACTACAAGGGAAGCGGTATCTTATTGTTGTTGATGATATTTGGAGCATGGATGCTTGGTATAGCATTGAAAAAGCTTTTCCAGAAGGAAAGCTTGGAAGCAAAATGCTATTCACTACACGCAACAGTGAGGTAGCTTTAACTGCTGATCCTCAAAGCTCCCCGATCAATCTTCCACTTTTGACGCCTGCTGAGAGCTTGAAGCTTCTTAAACTAAAAGCATTTCCAAGAGAAAGTTCTACCCAGCATGGTTTTCCATCAGATTTTGAGGAATTAGCAGAGGAGATGGTGCAAAAATGTGATGGACTACCTCTTGCAATCGTCGTGCTTGGAGGCTTATTAAGAACAAAAATGAATTCACTAGATGGATGGAAAAAGGTACAAAAGGATATGCAAGCAAGCAGTATCAATAAGCTGAAATCAGAAAAACGATACGGGGTGGAAGACATCTTGGACTTGAGCTTCCAAGATTTGCCTCATAATTTAAAACAATGTTTTCTTTATTTGGGTAGATTTCGGGAAGATAGTGAGATACCCAAAAGTAAATTAATTCGACAGTGGATTGCAGAAGGTTTTGTGCCAACACTGGAAACTGAAGATGCTGAACAATACTTGGGAGAATTGATTCATAGATGCATGGTTCAGGCGGGTGAAAGGGGAAATTCAGGGAATGACGTCATAACATGTCAATTGCATGATCGAATGCGAGACTTGTGTATTTCAAAGGCGAAGGAAGAAATTTTTTTTGAGGTTTTGCAGCCAAATGAGATGAATCAGTTCTCTACTACTACTCGTTCACGAAGAATCACTGTTAATGTTAACCATGGTCTTGGTCAGCAAAGGCGATGGGTGGAACAAGTATGTCCTCGTCTTTGTTCGCTTCTATACTCTGGTTCCACACCTTGGGTGGAACAAGTACACTCAAATCTCCGCTCTCTTATGTGCTCTGTTCCTATTTCATCTATGAGAAAGGAGAATTTCAGGTTGTTAAGAGCGTTGGAACTTGATTTCATTTGGGGACAGGTTACCAAAGTTCCCAAAGGAATGGGAATTTTGATTCACTTGAAGTACCTAAGAGTCAGCGGTCTCCGGGAATTAAGGCTGCCGTCCATAGGTAACTTAAGGAAATTGCAAACTCTAGATCTTGAAAATAATGGGCACGTCTCGCTGCCTAGCTCAATATCAAGGTTGAGAAATTTGAAACATTTGTTATTACCTTTTGATTATTCACTTCCTTCTCGGGCAAGCAGACCTATTTTTGAAAATGAAGTCCTAACAAAGCTTGAGACTTTGACGTGGATAAAAGCCAAGGATTTGATCAGACATGATGTTGTTCTTCGACTGAGTAACATTCAAGATTTAGGAGTATGGGATATTAAAAGTGATAAAGAAGTTACCTTAATTCTTGAGTCACTCAGCTGTCAGTCTCAATCTGGTGGCCTTCGAAAATTGAAGATGCGCAGACAAGGTGGCAAATTTCCAAATCTTGAATTGCTTTCTCGTTGTCACGTTCTGTTTAGTTTGGATTTGCATGGGTCATTATCGCAAGATAATGCTTCATTTCTACCAAGAAGCCTTACGGAATTTGATATCTGGTGGTGCGTGTTGAATCAGGACAAAATAGCGGTTATAGAAAAGCTGCCAAACTTGAGAAATTTCGGCGTGAAATTTGATTATATGGACGACACTAGTGGGAGGAGCAATAGAGAAGGGTATAAATGGGTTTTCTCTTGCGATGGATTCCCTAAGCTGGAGAGTCTTACACTTAAATTCTTAGAAGGATTGAAGGAGTGGGAAGTGGAGGAAGGTGCAATGCCCAATCTCAAGAAAATAGATATTTATCAGATTCCTAAGCTAAAGATTATTCCTGAGGGAATCAAAGATATCACCACACTCCGCGAATTGAATGTCTCATGGATGAGCAAGGAATTCGAAGACAGGTTAAGATCAGTAAATGATAACGGAATTGAAGGGGAAGATTTCTACAAGGTGCGCCACATTCCCTCCGTCACATTCTCCAATTAACTTCATGTTGAAGCTCATGGACGCTTGAACCAAGTTTTCAATTCTCTTTCTTGTCTCCCTTTGTAATATTAATCTGTGTATTTTTCATTCCATTTCTGCAGTAGGGTTTCACTTACAAATGCTTTTTTTTTTTTTTGGCTTTTATCATTGATTGAAGCGGTAAATTTTACAATATTCCAAGTCAATCTCTATCCTAAAGACGAACAATTGTGCAATTCTTGTTTAGTTATGTAGTTTATTTGGTCCTCTAAGACTGAGGCATAGAAAAATTATTAGTTATTTTGTTCTTGCGAGAGAACTTGGCCTTCCTAAATGTATATTTTGCACCGATCATAAGCAAGTTCCTTAAGACTTATAGCTCAATGTCGGTGCAATGAAAGAAACATCCACAAGTTTATCATTGTTTCTTCATACAAGTGATTCAAACTTAACCTTGCTATGTCTTTTTTTTTTTTTTTCCTTTTTTATGTGTTAAGATTTCTAAATTTTTCACCTTGTTTTTGCGTTTCAACTTAGAATTTAATTAAAAGGAAAAACAAATAAAAAGGAAGAAATTTGAGGATGGTAAGGGCAAAAGGTACCATTAGTCCCTTGTAGTTTAGTGATAATTTAGTCCCTAAACTTTTATGTTTTAGCAATTTTGGTCTCAATCAATAAAATATACAAATGATTTTGAAATTTAATCTAGATAATCATATTCTTATCACATAATAAAAAAAAAGTTCCATTATAAATACTTACAGTTTGTATAAAATATAATGTTTAATGAATTGTAACATTTATGAAAAGGAATATATTGCTTATAATGTACCTATTTTCATACACTTCGAGTTATTTAAGTGTAGGGAATATAACTATCTTTGTTAAATTGTAAAAAATTATTGATTTTATAGTTAGGAATCAAAACTATCAAAAAATAAAGATTTAGGGGCTAATTTACTAAAATTAAATTTCAAAGACTTAATGTAATGATCGGAAAAGTCCATTAATTAGTAAGTAAAATTAATTAAGGATTTTTTTTCATATAACAATGCCATTAAGTGTATAAGAAAATATAATTTTAGATTTTATAAGTTTAAATTTTGATAAAAATTGCAAGAAACGTTATGAAAAAACGTGAGGATCTGATAAAACAGTTGACCTTAGATAAGTCAATGCATCCTTAAAAGTCCGAATAGAATTACGAATTTAGTAGATTAATCACCCGATCGAACATAGAATAGTTAATTCACGTATTTAAGTCAAGGATCACCTTAGGAACCTGATCAACTATTTATGAGTTTAGATTCATGGAGTTAGAGCTAAAATTCCATGATTTTGTAATTACATTAAAATCGATAATATGCGGTATCATTAAACGATTAGAGAAAATGTAAGAATTCAATTTAAGGCAAAAAACCCTCAGTAAAATTTGGAAAAGTTAAAAGTCTAAATCGTAATTTAATCGCGTTTTATAATCATGAATTTCTCAATTAGCGCATGTTTTAGAAAGTCTTAATAACAATAAGACTTCAATAAAATATAATATTATAATTACACAATTTTATGTGAGTTATATATGAAACAAAATATGATATTATGATAGCACACTTAATTAATTAAAATAATTATTCAATGTGCTAAATTAAAGTTTTATGATTGAAGAATCTCATGTACGGGTCAAAGTAATGCCCTTTATAAGATCTCAATTGGAATATTTAAATTGAGATTGATTGATAAAAAGGAATTTTTGATTCATGATAAATATACAGAGTTCATGTATAAAGATAGTTTAGTAATAGCAGTTCAGTTCGATAGTGATCAATAACTCAACACTAAAAATTAGAAATGGTGTGCATGATATTCATGAATGCAAGATTGATATCGATTTTCGTGAGATCATAAAGTATGACAAGAATTTTTCAAAAAATTATTAGAAATTCAAGAATTCATGGTATCCTATACATTCACAGTAAAATTAATTATAATGATAGCAGTAATTAAAAAAAGTTAATAGAGTCTACAAGTATTGCACGAGCCTTGACAGCTAGGCAATATCACAAACGGATCAATTTTAAATCTATAATGTGATTAACAAGAGTTTAAAAAGCATCCATAGACGAGATGTGGACCCATAAATGGCCTTTTACTAAAAAAAGTTTAGGTTATGCACATAAAAGTATATATTTGTACTAAGTTCATAATTTGATTTAAATTGACTTACAGATAGTGAATTTAATTTACGAAAACTTTTATAAATTATGACTATTGTTTTTATGACAAAATTTAAAAGTCTATAATATGTTGTATGCTAAATACAAAAATACATTATGAAAAAAAAGAGAAAATAAATATGAAACTATTTTTATGACAAAATTTAAAAGTCTATAATATGTTTTATACTAAATATGAAAATACATATTGAAAAAAGAGAAAATAATTATGAAAAATATATGTTTTAATTATTAGTTACCATTTTAAAAATTTGAATTTATGAAAGTTTATTTCGATCAAAGAAATTGAATTCTAAGTTTTGATTAAATCTGTTGAATGTAGATTATTATTCAAGAAAAATTAACATATGTATATATATTGTGAAAAATAATTAATCACTAATTTTAAGGACAAAAATTTCAGATTTTATCATTTTAGAACAAAATCATGGAATCCATAAATAATGGATTTATTTATGAAAATGACTTTATGGCGGTATGGAGATTTTAATAAGATAACAATGCAATAAGAAAGTTAGAAATTGTTTAATTATTTTTTAAAAGACAAAGAATATGAATGTTTTTAAAAATACGGCTACGTTTACACGAATTTAAAAGTTACATATCAAAAATCTGACTTTGTGGACCCATGATAGTGTCCATAAAAACATGTGTACAAAAAATAGCTAATCAAAATTCAACTTCCTCCCCCTCCCTACTTTCTCTCTTTTCTCCCACTTTGATGAAGATTCTAGTGAAGGTTTCCGACACCTTCTCCACAAATGGATAGATCAGGACGAGCTAAGTCCAACAACATGTCGTGTTGGAGTCAACTACACCAAAGCAGCCCACACTCTTTGGTCAAAAACATGAAAAAACTAAAAATTTCTAGTCACGATATCTAGGATGTCCAATATCCAATCGACGAGATTTTTGTTCCTACACAATTGTCACAACAGGAGGAACAAGTTCCATCCCTTGTTCTACCTCAACAGCCACCGAAAAGGTTCACCTAAGCCCCATTGCCATACGCTATGTTGAATGAGGTGGCTAACATCACCTAGCTTAAAAGACTTAGAGAGATGCGTAGATGAAGATCAAAGTAAGAACCATGCTAATCTGCTAGAAAGCAATGAAGAATGATGAATGCCATCCATTGCCACAACGAGCCATGCCATTTTAACGTTCCATGCGACGATGAAGGTAACCACCAATGCTGTGCGATTGAATGGTCGACGGCGAGCATAACCCCTCCATTAATTTCAAGGTTCTGTTGTCGTTGTGGATGTTGGAAAAACAATATGCAATGAAATTTTAAAAATTTTAAATCAATCTTTTCCAAATAATAGGTTTGACATGCTAAGTACATAAATTCATAATAGATCTTACATACCTCTTTTGTATACCGAAGTTTGTAGAAAAACTGAGTAGAGAAAAACGTTTCAGAAGAGCCTCAACCAAGTGGTCTTCCTTGCTATTCTATATTCATGATCAAAATGCGGGTGGTCGCATGTTGTACAGCTTTTTCTCCAGTGAATCTCTTTCCAACCACTTGAGAAAACTAAAAGCTAAGGTTCTAGAAGTTAATCAATAGCTCTCTAGGAGTTTTAGAGTTTCTCTCATTTGAAAACTCGCTCTATATTTCTCAAATGATCTAAGGAACAACATAAAATAGTTCCCTTTATATAGTGGTCAGATCTGGGGATAGTCCTTATCAGATTCAACTTCAAAATTTGAGTTTGGATCAGTTTTTGATTGAGAACTTGTGAAGTTTTTGTTATCCATGCACAATCGACTGTGCCTTTGTATCATGGTTGACCGTAGAGTCGTAGTCTAGGAGTCCGAATCGAATTTGAACTCCACAGACTTATCTAATTTATCCAATCTCAACCAATTGGATAAATCCTGTCTTATTTGACCCATGAATCCTTTATAGAGCCTCAATTTTAATTCAAATACCTAATTGAAAAGTTATCCGATTAAAATAGTTATATATAGATAAACCCATACAAATAAAATATATTCAAATAATTCAACATGTATACCTTGAATTAATTCACAAAATTAATTCAATCAATGAAGAACTCATGAATTATTAAATCCAATCAACTCAAATTTTAGCCAATCTAATAATTAACATAAGTCACCAATATGTAGAAAAAAAATGTTGTATCGTTATAGAAATTATTATGAGCTAGCAAAGCAAACCTAATAGACATATATAGATCAAGCTCCTATAATTATAAAATAACATATCTCAGATACAAATATTTTTTGATTAGCAACTCTAACGCTACTCTGCTAATAGCTTGAAGTTGCACTCCAAAATTACGAAGCTCTAATAAGCTAATCGTCCATGACATATCATAATGTGTATTATCCCCATAGGATGTTGGCTTAAAGATAAATTTTGTTTTACCTTCTTATTTATTTTTATCTTATGTTTCACTATCTCACTATTAGAGTACTTATTATTTATAAATAATAGACTATTTGATTATACCTATGTATCTAAATGATTGAGTGCTCTAGTCTTCAAATTACAAGATTATGCCTATAAGAGAATATCATTGACTCTACAAAAGAACTATGGACTCCATATCTATGAACAATAGGTCTACGTCAATCAAGAGTAATGTCTTCAACGTACCGACATGCGTACAATCATCAAATCAGGATGTCATTTTTTGGTACATCAAAAGATAAGTCAAGAACACAGGCCCATTTTTCATTTCCGGATTTAGGCATAACACATATGATTGTCTAAAATGAATTCATTTAAACAAATAGAATTATTAATTAAATCAATTTGACTTTTGTCTCAATCTAATATATAGTCACCTATGACAATATACCAATGTTTTTACTCATGGAGTCCTACTTCGATAGCCAAAACAAGTCATTTCTAGTTAGCGATATAGACAATATAACAATCATAGTATGAATAAAGCGCGCAACTTTATTCCCTCGATTATGGACCTTATTATTTAGATTATCATCTTTAAGATTCTTGTCTTCCACATAATCTATCTATCATATGCATGATCTTAAAGTTTTAGACCGGCAATCTCAGACTTTTGTATGATCAAGCTCTTTATTCATTAAATATCTCCAAAAACTTATTTATCATTTAATACTTAGGGCACCTAGTCTAACAATATCTGACTTGCTCTAAATGAGTAAATATGACATGTCTTGCATCCTTATAGCCTCTACATGCTTCTCAAAAAACCTTGTTGGTTGTATCTTTGTGAAAGGATCAGCTATATTTCCTCCAACACAATCTTGTTTAGTGGAGTCCTTTATCACATGAGACTTTCGATGTATATGTTTACTTTTCGTGTGAAATCTTGGTTCCTTAACATTAGCTATCGCTACAATGTTATCACAATATAGCGATATCGCCTTATCCATACCAAAAACTACCTAAAGATCCCCAAGGAACTTATGGAACCACACAGTTTTGTTTGAAGCTTCCTTAGCCGCCATATACTTGGCCTCCATCATTGAATCTGACCTGTAATCTTCCTGACACTTCTCCAAACAATGGCACTTCCTCCTAGAGTAAACATAGAACATGAAGTCGATCTTCTAGAATACAAAAAGGATTAGAAATCTAAGTCAGTGTTTCTAAGAGGTGCTAGATCCTCACCAAAATACACTAGCATATAACCTCTAGTCCTTCTGAGATACTTGAAAATATGCTTAACTGTAATCCAATGGTTTGGTTCAAGATCCGACTGAAATTGACTTACTATCCTGACCACATCACAAATGTCCGGTCATATGTAAAGCATGGCATACATGAGACAGCCCACTACCGAAGCATAAGGTGCCTTCTTCATATTTTCTTTTTCTTCATCAGATTTTGGAGGGTCTTTCTTAAAAAGAATAATTCCAGACCTACATGGTTGTCAACGTGTCTTGAAATTCTGCATTTCATACTTCTTAAGAATTCTTTTTATGTAGGTAGCTTAGGATAAAACTATCATTTTGTTCTTCCTATTTTGAAAAATTTGGATACCCATAACATAATTAGATTTACCTAAGCCTTTCATGTCAAACAGCTTGGTCAACCATAATTTGACCGATGACAACACCCTAACGTCATTGCCAATAACCAGAATGTCATCTACATAGATTAGTAGAAAAACCACTTTTTCATTCTTAATGTATTTGTAAACACATGATTCGTTCATGTTTTGTTCGAACCCTTAAGTCTTGATCACTTGGTCAAATCTTGTTCCAACAACAGGAAGCTTGCTTAAGTCTATAAATAGACTTTAGTAACTTATAGACCTTAGTCTCTTGACCCTTAGCTTTGACCCCATCTGGCTACACCACATAATGGTCTTATCAAGATAGCCATTCAAAAAGGCCATCTTGACATCCATTTGTTAAATCTCGTAGTCGAGAATGGTAGCTATGGACAAGAGAATATGGATGGACTTAAGCATGGTTATTCCACGTAATCGATTCCTTCCTTTTGCTTGTAACCCTTTACTTTCATTCTAGCCCTATAGGTTTTGACTTTCTCATATGTTCTTCTCTTTCTTTTATAGGCCCACTTACACCTTATAGGTTTTACCCATTCGAGAAGATCCACAAGCTCTTAGAATTGAATAGCCATCATAGGCTTCATTCCAATGTTCATAACTTCTATCTAGAGCTTTGAATCAACATCCTCCATAGCCTCTGTGTAAATGTAAAGATCCCTATCATGGTCAACTGGTTCAGCCAAATAGGCTTCATCACTGAACATATGCCTCTCAAGTTGATGCCCAATCCTCCCACTGCACTAAAGTTTCCTAGGTTGTTGTTCAGTCGGTTTTTCTATATTGATTAGACTGGCTTCAATTGGAACCCCTAGAGTGATCGAATCATTAGGCAACTCTTCGAGTACCACTCTACTACAAGGCTTAAAGTCGTTCAGGTAACTTTCCTTTAGAAAAGTTGTATTTGTTGAAACCACAACTTTATTTTCTTTTGGGTTATAAAAATGACCATCTTTAGTCCCTTTTGGATTTCCTACAAACATGCAAACTTCCAAACGTGCTTCCAACTTATTCGTTTCCATATACAAGACATGAGCGGGACATCCCTATAAGCAAATATGGTTTAAGGATGTCTTCTTACCTGTCCACAACTCATGAGGAGTTTTAGGAATTGATTTTGAAGGCACATCATTTAAAAGATACATGCAGTTTGTGGTACATATCCCCAAAAGGATAAAGGCAATGTTGAATAACTCATCATGAACCTAACCATATCCAACAAAGTCTTATTCTTCTCTTAGCCATGCTATTCTGCTATAGAGTGCCTAGCGTAGTCAAATGAGACAAAATCCCATTCTCCAATAAGTATCCTAAGAACTTATGTGAGAGGTATTCTCCACCTCAATCGAATCGAAGTGCTTTTATGGGTTTACCTAATTGCTTCTCGCTTCAGCTCGAAACTCCCTGAACTTGTCAAAAGTTTCACACTTATGACATATTAGGTAGACATACCCATATCTTGAGTAATCATTAATAACAGTGACAAAATACCCCAAACTGGAGAGTCTTTTACTTCAATTCTTGAAAGGATTAAAGGAGTGGGAAGTGGAGGAAGGTGCAATGCCCAATCTCAAGAAAATAGATATTCATCTGATTCCTAAGCTAAAGATTATTCCTGAGGGAATCAAATATATCACCACACTCCACGAATTGAATGTCTTACAGATAAGCAAGGAATTCAAAGATAGGTTAAGATCAGTAAATGATAACGAAATTGAAGGGGAAGATTTCTACAAGGTGCACGACATTCCCTCCATCATATTCTTCTACACTTGGTCAAATTAACTTCATGTTGAAGTTCATGGACGCTTGAACCAAGTTTTCAATTCCCTTTCTCCTATCCCTTCGTAATATAAGTCTGCGTATTTTTCATTCCATTTCTGTAGCAAGGTTTCACTTCCTAATGGCTAGTTTTTTTTTTTTTTGCTTTCATCATTGATTGAAGTGGTAATTTTAGAATATTCCAAGTCATTCTCTGTCCTAAAGATGTATAATTGTGCAATTCTTGTTTAGTTACATAGTTTATTTGGTCCTCTAAGACTTGGGCTAAAGAAAAATTATTCGTTACTTTGTTCCTACAGGAGAAATTGGGATTACTAAATATATATTTTGCACCAATCACAAACAAGTTCCTTAAGACTTATAGGTCAATGTCGGTGCAATGAAAGAAACACCCACAAGTTTTGATACATAGTTTGTTCTCTTTCTTCTATTATTATTTCTTCATACAAGTGATTCAAACTTAGCCTTGCTATGTCTTTTTTTTTTTTTCCTTGTCTTCTGTGTGTTAAGATTTATAAATTTTTCATCTTGTTTCTGCATTTCAACTCAGAATTTATTTAAAAAGAAAAACAAATAAAAAGGAAGAAATTTGAGGATGGTAGCAGTAAAAGGTACTATCAGTCCCTTGTAGTTTAGTGATAATTTAGTCACTAAACTTATATGCTTTAGCATGGTCCCAATCAATAAAATTGACAAATGATTCTGAAATTTAATTTAGATAATCACACTCTTATACATAATAAATCCATAAATTAAAAAGTCATATTAATTAGGGATTTTTCCATAAAACTACATCATTAAGTTCATAAAAAAAATATAAGTTTAGATTTTATAAGTTTAAGTTTCGATAAAAATTAGGAGAAACGTTTATAAAAACAATGAAGATTTGATAAAATGGTTGACGTTAGATAAGTCAAGGCATCCTTAAAAGTTAGAACAAAATTACAAATCTGGTAGATTAATCACCTGATTGAACATAGCATAGAAAAATCACATATTTAAGTCAAGGGTTACCTTGGAAACCTAATCAACTATTTTTGAGTTTAGATTTGTGCAGTTAGAGCTAAAATTCCATGTCTTTGTAATTAGATTAAAATAGATAATGTGCAGTATCGTTAAACGATCAGAGAAATTGTAAGAGTTCAATTTAAGGTTAGAAACCCTCAGTAACATTTAGAAAATTTAGAAGTCTAAATCGGAATTCATGATTTATAATTATGAATTTCTCAATTAACACGTGTTCAGAAAGTAATAATACTAATAAGATTTCAATAACAAATAATGTTATAATTACATAAATTTTATGTGCGATATGTATGAAACACATAGCAGAATGTGATATTATAATAACTCACTTAGTTAATTAAAATAATTATTTAATGTGATAAATTAAGGTTTTATTATTAAAGAATCTCATGTGCGGGCCAAAGTAATGACCTTTATAAGAATCTAAATTGAAATATTTAAATTGAGATTGATTTATAAAAAGGAATTTCTTATTCATGATAAATATACGAAGTTCCTGTGTGACGATATTATAGCAATAGAAGTTTGATTCAATAGTGATCAATAACTCAACACTATAAATCAGAAATGGTGAGAATAATATTCATGAATGCAAGATCGATCTCGATTTTCATCAGATCATAAGGCATGACAAGAATTTTTCAAAGGCTTATTAGAAATTCAAGAATTCATGATATCATATACATTCACAGTTAAATTCATATTTTTTAAAGTCCCCAAGTATTGCATGAGCTTTTACGGCTATGCAATATCACAAATGGATCAATTTCAAATCTATAATGTGATTAACGAAAGTTTAAAAAGCATCCATAGATTAGATGCAGACCCATAAATGGCCTTTTACTATAAACAATTTGGGTTATGCACAAAAAGCATAAATTTGTACCTAAGTTCATAATTTGATTTAAATTGACTTACCGATAGTCAATTTAATTTACGAAAATTTTTATAAATTATGACTACTATTTTCATGACAAAATTTAAAAGTTGTAATATGTTTTATATGAAATATGAAAACAAATAACAAAAAAAGAGAAAATAATTATGAAAAATACATGTTTTAATTATTAGTTACCATTATAGAAATTTAAATTTACAAAAGTTTATTTTGATCAAAGAAATCAAATTTTAAGTTTTGATTAAAACTATAACGCCCCTAAGTGGGGGTTAACAGTATTTAATAAATTAAATAAATATAAAAAAAAAACTTTAAAAATAAAGTTGCCTAGGACTTAAATGACAACTCTCAAATCAAATATAAATATAAACAACAACAATATAAAACAATTCCAACGTAGACAGCTATATAGTACCTTAAATTTAATAATATAAAACTATCATCATCATCATTCTAACCCTCAATATATCTTAATACAATTATAGAAAGTAACATATGATGCTTACATTATTATGAAGGATATTCTTTAACAAATGAAGCAATTCCAACGTATACAGCTATATAGCTTCCTCAACTATGTTTCTTGTCACCACCTCACATATTATGAGTCCTAAAAAGATGAAAATATAGGGGAATGAGCGACAACATGCTCAGTGGGGAAAACCATTATTCACCTTTAGGTTTTTATCATTACCATATTAAAACATGCATGGTTCATTGGTTCTTATTCATTACTCATCTTATGAAAGTTATTATGATCATATTCTGTGAATACCTTACATTAATCATTACCAAGTTTCATACATATACATATATACAAATATTACAGTTCATTAATGTTTCTAGGTATCCATGTTCCAATAGAGTATTCATCACTCAACTCAACGAAACCCATATAGGTGCGCTTGACCACCTTACAAACATTCCAAGGGTGTTCTGGTGAGGGGACAACTAGCCCTGGATCCTCACCAGGTTGATTTATGTACAGTGCGTTCTGGGACTTTTGACCCAAGGGAGCATCATCACCTCCCCTATTTACACTTTAGGGTATTCGTGTCCAAGGACGTAACCGCCGCCCTCTTCACGTCTTACCATTCCCCTATAATCAATCATTATTGATAGAGTTATTATTCCTAACCATGCTTCTCAATTTACAACAACATATATCAAATCAATATATCCCTCGCTGTACAATACAGGACGAGTTTATATCATTATCTAATATGTGATACTCATATAATAACAGTTCAACATATATATATATATATATATATATATCTTGCAATAGAACAACCATGCAATTTTAATTCCATAAAAACCTCACAAAAAATGAGTAATAGAATCCCTACCTCTTAGAGAATACCATGCTGATAACTTTTGACTCACAATACCAAGTTTACTATGTAGGCTCCAAGTACTTCATTATCCTACGACGTATAAAATAACCATACTTTAACTAAATTTTTAATCCATAATCATACTGATTGACCATCTATTCATATTAGTGTGCCATAATCATTTATATAAAATCCTTGGAACATTTTGTAATACACAACAATGAAAAACAGATGAGTTTGGACTGCCCGATTGGCTTACCGATCAATGTTTTCGGCCTACCAAACAAAATTGTTATTTTTAGACTCTTTGCCGACTTGACGATACTGTTCATCTGCCTACCAATACTATTCATCAGTAGTGTTCATCGGCCTGCCTATATTGTTCATCAACTTGTTGATGTTCTGCCTGCCAAACCTGCCGATGGGTCTAGCCTACCGATTGAAAAGATCAGCCTACCGATAGAACAATTTTTGGAAATTCCATATTTCTATTGAGGTTTCAAACTTTAAAACTTAATCCAATCATTTTCATCAACTTCCAAGACTTAGAAAATGTATAAAAACTATGAAATATCACCCTTAAACATATGTACATCATTTTTCTTAAAGTTTTCATGTTCAACATACAAATCTAAACCAAAAATCAAAACTCTTCAAAACTAACTCAAAAACTAATTTTAAACAAAGATCTATGTAAATTAAGCTCCAAAAATGTTGTATAATTACTCACAAACTTCAAAAATAAATTTCTCTCAAATATTATGCTAAAATACAGATTTAGATCAAAGTTTTTAGCTTAGAAAATCTTACCTCAAAACTTAGCTCAAATCTATGATTTGATCTTGTAAGCGTTTAAGCTTCCTTGTTCCTTAAGCTCCTAAGAAGTTGTTTGTAAATATTTAGGAGGAAATTAGTTTAAAAATCTTGAATATGGCTTGAAATTTTCGTTAGTGTCCTCTAAACATTTATGTCACAATGAAAGAAGAAGAAGAAAGATAGAAACAAGGAGAGAAAAAGGGAGACATGAAAGAAGAAAGAGAAAGGGGAAGGGAAGAGTAAGTCACAAGGGGTAGGAAAAGAAGACAATGAAGAAAATTATTAGGGTCAAATTGGGTGATTGGGAGCAGGTAAGTGTTTGTCTCCTCTAGAGACTTTTAGACAAATAATGCCAAATGGCATTTTCCTAATTAATTAGAAGTTCCAATGGCATTTTTCATAAATAAACTAAATAGGTATAGAAAATTTTAGAAAATTTAAAAATAGGTAAAAATAATTAATATGAAATAAATTTTAAATGAAACAAATTTTAATTGGCACACTAATAATTAATTTAATTACCATAATACTCGTTAGGAAAATAACAGGTATCACAAAAACTTTTGAATGTAGATTATTATTAAAAAAAAGTGATATATGTATATATATTGTGAAGATACTTAATCCCCAATTTTAAAGACAAAAATGTCAAAGTTTGTCATTTCAAAACAAAATCATGGCATCCATAAGTATGGATTTACAAAGAATATTATAGTTTAAAAAATATGGCTATGTTTACATGAATTTCAAAGTTACAAACAAAAATGTGACTTTCTGGACCCACGATAGTGTCCACAAATACATGTGCACAAAAAATAGCTAATCAAAATTCAACTTTCCCTTTCTTTCTTTCTTTCTTTCTTTCTTTCTTTCTCTCTCTACCTTTTCCTCCTCCAACTCTGGTGAAGATTCTGGTGCTAGTTTTCGACACCTTCTGCACCAACAGATAGATCGCAATGAGCCGAGTCTAACAACATTTCGTGCCAGCATCAGCACTACCAAAGCAACCCACACTCTTTAGTCAAAAATATTGAAAAATGAAAAATTTTTGGTCATGATATCTTGGTCGTTCAGCATTTGATCGATGAGATTTTTGTTCCAACACAACCACCATGATGAGAGGAACAAGTTCCAACCCTTGTTCCACCTCAACAGCCACCAAAAATGCCCATCTGAGTCTTAATGCCATACTCCACCATGCCTCCATGGATCAACGTCATGCAGAAGGAGGTGGCTAATACCACTTAGCTCAAAAGACTCAAAGAGATGCATAGATGAAGATCGAAGCAAGAACCGTGTAGAGCCATACAAAACCATGAGGAATAATGAACGCCATCCATAGCCACTATGAGCCACGTCATTTTCTTATTCCAGGAGACGATGAAGGTCATCATCGGTGTCATTAAACTCTGTTGTCGACGACGAGCATAACCCCTCCATTAATTTAAAGATTCTGTCGTCGTTGTGGAAGTTCTAAGGTTGTCGTTATTAACCGTTGCGTGGAACTCCAATTTTCCATGATCCAATTATGTAGCCTCAAATTAATGGAGGCAAAATTATCAGAGTGACACAAGCATCAATACATCTTTGCCAATTTCAGGCCATCACCGTCGGAGCATCGAGATCTATGTTGCCTTTATTAGCCATGATTTACGAGCTTGATTTGTAGTTCTAGAAGCCGAATTAAGTAAAATTGAGACCAGCATTGAACTCAAAAGGAGGGAAACTGATGGGAACCAAAACGCCACCGTCAACCGACCATTAGAAACACCGTGTGTAGCCGAACTCCGAGAACATTAGGTTTTGTGATCCCAAACACCAATCAATGATCCAAGACCATCTCTTGACTTGTTTTGACATGCCAAGAGTAACGATTGCCTCTGTTTGAGCTCATTCCACTTCATTGAAATTTGTCTAGTACTGATTGTGTATAGATTGAGGCAAGGTGAATCGATAAAACGGAGTCCAAAATGGCCTTTTAGCGATTGGAAATCTCCAAGAAATATTTGTAGCAATCTATGGTCCCTCTAGGACCATCTTTAATGAGGTTGCTTGGACTGTAGAACAAGCAAGATACAACTGGACCCGCTTAGCTCAAAATCCAGTTAAGTAAGAATCTCGGCCACAGTATGAATAGTTTCGCAATAAAAAAGTTTTATATTTTTTTGCAAAACTTATGAAATGCATGAATTGTGATATGTCATGCCATGCTACGTGATAATATGTATTGTTATGATCATGATATGTGATGGTATGTATTGATATGCCATGTCTACAATTTATTATGATTATGTCATGCCATGTCATGTGATAGTTTGATTATGTTATGGGCAATATGTGATGTTTGTAGTATTTAATTATACTACTTACTCACTTTTAGTTAAGCATGTTTATGATTTATGAATTTGTGATGCTATATAGTAACATGTCATACTATATACATACAATAAGATAAATGAAACAAAGAAAACAAGTTAAGGGTACCATACCAACCTCTCGACTTGGTGTCATTAGGGATCTTGTAAACCCTAACTTCCCGAGGATACACGTAGCCTGTATGATCACCTGGCCCTAATTAGTAAAATAAGTTAAAGCTTAAATACTTAAGCATAAAATAAGTCGATAAGCAAGCATAAAGTATTCGTGCACATTTATAAATATGTTTTCAAGTATGTTTTGAAAGTTTAATTTCCTATTTGCTAAGCAAAAACTCATTTAAGTATGTTCATGCTGTAGGAAAAGAACCTGTCAGCAACATTTGAAGGACAATGATGAATGGCGGACGAATGGTGGAGATTGGAATGAATACTGCTTACACAAAAATGTAATTTTCGCAATTATTATTTTATTAAGATATGTAGATTTGAATAATTAAATAATATCACTTAAACATGTTTCAATAACCAATGTTGTAGTTCATACAGCCTTATGTTAGAAAGTTCTAAGATTTAAAATGTATAATCAAATTGTGCAACAAGTATATGTAAATGTTCAAGTAAAGAAGTTTTAAAAAGAATTAATTTTAGAAATATATATAAAAGTTTAATTTAATTTAAAAAAAAGCTTAAAGGAAAAGGTTCTAGATAATTATCTTTATGTTTCACAGAAAATGTTTTATTTAAAAATCTTTTAATTTAGAAATGTTCCTTACTTCAAATTAAAAAAATGTTTTTTTAAAAATAGTTTTAAATAATTATCTTTACCTTTAAAAGGAAGTTTTATTAAATTATTGTTATTTTGTTTTAAGAAATTATTATTATTATTATTATATTGAACTGTAATAATTATTATAACTTTATTATTACGTCTTAATGAATTAGTATTTCTTTTAAAAAATATTTTAAGAAGTCATTGAAAGAAATTAATATTACTTTACTTTACACTAAATTGTCATCATACTAAGAGCTTAAGCACTAATAGTGTCAATAACTGGGATGGTGATTATGTTACATAGCATGACTAACACAGCAATAATGTTTTTTGTCAAATAATATTCTTAGTCTTATACACAGGGTTGTTAATATATAGTACTTATTCAATTTGCGACCTTTGAAACAATGTAAAAAGCAAGCTGAACTAAAAAAGAAAAAAAGAAAAAAGGAAAAAAAAAGTTATCCTTTATGGTAGGGCATGCATTTTTGCTATACGTATACGGCAAGTTGTCTTATCCATCAGATTAATATTTTAGTGGTCTAATCTGTTAGTATTTATGTTAAAAATATTACATCATATGAAATAGATTTGATTCTAATCGCAAATCAGATCTTTAACAAATTAATTTGATGACTAAAACAACTTACCCTGCTGATAGAGTAAAAAACATGCCCTACATAAGAGATCCCAAAAAATAGAATTGTGTTTTATTTGTTAGTCATTTTAATTCAATCCCAAATTTTTCTATCTATTCGAAAGTTTAGATTTTGAGTAAACAAGTGTCATGCCTCAAAACCGAGATTGGTGATGTGATAGTTTAGTTTAAATAATTAACTAAAATTAAATTTTAAACACCAAATTTATAAACTTATTCTTGGAAAAATTTCATAAACTATATAACAATAATTCTTAAATAAATTTAAGCAATGCATTTGAAGTTACCAATATGGCCAAAAGTATTAATAAATAACTTAGGCATATTTAGAATAAAATGCTAAAAAGCATCATGAACTAAAAATTTGCAAAGTTACCATCTAGGTCCCACCAGACAACACAGTATGTGCATACATAATTAAGACAGTAAAAAAGAAAAAAGATATCCAAACCACATTCTACTCCGCAAAACATAAGTAAGATAGCACTACTCTACTCCACAACGTACTGTGATCTTCCTTGGGGAGAAATTTAAAATAAAACAAATTTCAAAAACTTTGAATAATAGGCTTAGTAGGATTATTTATTTTAAAACAATATTAACACAATAAAAATAAAAATAGAAATAAATTGAATGGAAATTAATAAGCAATACAATACGTTCAAAGATATCATGGATAACATTAAAATAAAGACTTGCCAAAATGCCTTATATGATATGTCAAAAATTATAGATAAATAGTTACTTAGTTGTAAGGCATAAAATCACCATTGAAGTATATTTATGGGGTTTTGGGTCCTGCCCTTTAGGTCACTCTTTGTAGAGCTATACTCTATGGCACCATGCATTTATAACTCAATTAACCAAAGAATCTAATGTTGTTTAGCATTTGAAAACTATTTCAAACATTGTCTCTCTAGAAATATGATCCTGAGATATTGATTATTTATTTATCAAATATCTCTTTGAGAATCATATTTTTCAAAACATCTAAAAATAATTTATTTTATAAACTCAATTCATCAAATGTTTAAAAATATATTTTCAATGCCACATAACTTAAAAGCATGGCTATGAAAAAAAGGTTATAAAATTCTACCACTAATCCTAAGCAATAGGGACCTTGCAACTCCGTTCTGGACTAATAAACATTAGCTCCACAAGGATAGCGGCTGACCTATTGGAAAACATGAACACAGTAGAATTTTAAAATTTCAAATCAAAGTCTTTTTCTAAATAAAAAATTTGACATGCTAAGGACACAACATTAATAAAAAATCTTATGCACCTCTTTAGTAAACCAAAAACTATAGAAACTACAACTAAAGAAAAATGCCTTAGAAGAGCCTCAACCAACTGGTCTTCTTTGCTATTCTCTTTCCATGGTTGGAATGCAGTTGGTCATATGTCATATAGCTTTTCCTCCAGTGAATCCAACCACTTGACAGAACCAAGGGCTACAAATTGGGATGTTGAACAATAACCCTCTAGGAGTTACAGAGTTTCTCTTAGTAGAATACTCTCTTTATACTTCTCAAGTGATCTAAGAAACAATGAAAAATAGTTCCTTTATATAGTGGTTGAATTTGGGGTTAGCCCTATTAGATTAGGCTTTAAAATTTGAGCCTGCTTCAACCTCTAAGTAAAAACGCGTGAAAAATGTGTATCTAGATTATCACATGGTTGGCATGCCAAACACATGCACCGACCTACCAAACTTACTCTATTGGCTTGCCAAACTAGGCCACCAGCTTGCCCATTGAACGATAATTTAGAAATCTCAAAATATCTTATTTTACATGAGAATCTTAGATAAAACCTCAGTTTTAATTCAAATAACCTAATAGGAAAGCTATCTAATTAAAAAATTCATATATAGATAATCCCATATCAAATAAAATAATATCCAAAGAATTCAACACGTTTATCTTGAATTAATTCACAAAATTAATTCAACCAAATAAACCAACATGAATTATTAAATCCAATCTATCAAATTTTAGCCAATCTAATAAATTAACAGAAGTCACCAATCCGTAGGTGTCAAAGGAATTATTATTAGCTAGCGAAGGGGACCTGATAGACATATATAGATCAAGCTAATATAATAATATAATATATCTTAGATACGTATATTTTATAATTATAAACTCTAAAGCTATTCCACTAAAAGCTTAAAGCTGTACCCTTGAATTATATAAAATTACAAAACTTTAATAAACTAATCATCCATGACATATCATTATGTGTAATATCCTAATAGGATATTCATAATCAGCTTAAGGATAAATTTTGTTTTCTCTTCCCGATTATTTTTATCTTATGTCCTATTATCTCACTATTCAAATATTAATTATCAATAAATATATGTCATTCGGTTACACTTATATATCTAAATGGTTGAGTGCTCTGGTTTTTCAATTATAGGATGATGCCTATAAGAAAATATCATTAACTTTACAAAAGAGCTATGGATTCCATATCTATAAACAAAGGGTCTACATCAACAAAGAGTCATGTTTGCAATGTATCGGTATATATACCATCATCAAATCAGGATATCACCCTTTGATACGTCAAATAACATAAGTCAAGAATACAAGCCTATTAGTTATTTCAAGATTAAGATACAATAAATATGATTGTCTAAAGTGAAGTGATTTGCATAAACAGAATTATTAACCAAATTCATTCAACTTATATGTCTCGATCCAATTCATCATCATGTAGAGATAGTTGCACAAAATCAGTAGGGGGCTCTAATAGCTGTGTAGACAAATGGATGGCCTGGATTCATCTAGTTGCTTGATATGACGGTTCTCTTCATGCCTTATAGCATTCTTTTTAATTTTGAATTTTTTGATTTATTATGCATTTAAGGTCCTTTTTTGCCAATTTTTTCTCTGTTTTTCCTCAAATTTTAAATCTAAAATTAAATAAACAAACTACAATTAATTATTTTACAAAAAAATATTTAGAATAATTTTAAAATATTTATTTTACAATTAAACACACAAAATACACTAAAAATAAATAAAAACTTCTAAAATTAATGAACTTTCACAAATATATTATTTAAGACTCAAAAATATTTTTTTAGAATTACAAAAATTTATTTTCAAATACTTTAAGATTCAAAAATAAAATTACCACATATTATTTTTACAGTTTTAATTATTTATAAACTAAATAATTATTTGTTGAAAAAAACAATATGTAGCGAAATTTTAAATCAAAGTTTTATCCAAATAACAAGTTTAACATGCTAAGTACATAAATTAATAATAGATCTTAAGTACCTCTTTTATATGCCGAAGTCTGCAGAAAAACTGAGTAGAGAAAAACGTTCTGAAAGAGCCTTAACCAATTGGTCTTCCTTACTATTCTCTTTCCATGATTAGAGTGTAAGTAGTCGCATATCATACAACCTTTTCTCCGATGACTCTCCTTCCAGCAACTTGAGAAAACCTAGAGCTAAGATTCGAGATGTTGAACAATAGCTCTCTAGGTGTTTTAGAGTTTCTCTCACAAGAGTACTCATTCTATACTTCTCAAATGATCTAAGGAACAATAAAAAATAGTTCCCTTTATATAGTAGTCAAATTTAGAGTTAGTCTATATTACATTAGGCTTCAAAATTCTAGTCTAGATTAACTTCTATTGAAAAATGCATCAAAAACATGTAACTATATTATCGCATGTTTGGCATGCCGAACAGCTTAACTAGCCTATCGAACTAACTAAACTGGCTTGCCGAATTGTCTGCACTAGCATGCCAAACTTAGCCACCGACTTGCTGACTAAGTGATAATCTGGAGATCTTAGAATATCTTATTTTCACACATGAGTCTTATACAGAGCCTTAGTTTTAATTCAAATAACCCATTAGAGAAGTTATTTGAGAAAACAGTTATATATAGATAATCCTATAACAAATAAAATATTATATAAATAATTCAACATGTTTATCTTGAATTAATTTACAAAATTAATTTAATCAATTAACTAATATGAATTATTAAATCCACTCTATAAAATTTCAACCAATCTAATAATTCACATAAGTCACCAATATGTAAGAAAAACATGCCGTATTGTTACAGGAATTATTATGAGCTGGTAAAGGGTAGTTGATGAATATATATAGATCAAGCTCTTATAATTATAAAATAACATATCCTAGATACATATATTTTATAATTATCAACTCTAGCGCTACTCTACTAATAGCTTAGAGCTGTACTCTCGAATTATATAAAATTACGAAGCTCTAATAAGCTAATTCTCCATGACATATCATAATATGTAACATCCCCATAGGATATTTATGATCGACTTAAGAATGAATTCTGTTTTACCTTCTCGATTATTTTTATCTTATGTGCCATTATCTCACCATTGGAATTCTTATTATTCATAAATAGTATACGATTTGGTTATACCTATGTATCTGAATAGTTAAGCATTCTAGTCTTCCAATTACAGAATAATGCCTATAAGAGAATTTCATTAACTCTACAAAAAGCTATGGATTCCATATCTATGAATAACGAGTCTATGTCAATTAAGAGTCATGTCTCCAATGTACTAGTATGCATACCATTATTAATTTAGGATGTCACCTTTTGATGCATCAAAAGACACAAGTCAAGAATATGGGCCTTTTAATTCATTTCAGAATTAAGATGCAATACATATGATTCTCTAAAGTGAATTGATTTAAACAAATTGAATTATTAATTAAATCAATTCAACTTTAGCCCTAATCAAATATATCATCACCTATGACATGGAGTCCAACTCTGATGACCAAGACAAGCCATCTCCCCTTAGAGATGTAAACAACATAACAACCTTAACATGAATAAAGTGCCCTAGTTTATTTCTTCGATTGCGGACCTTGTCATTTAAACCATCACCTTTAAGATTTATGTCTTATGTATATTCTATCCATCATATGCATGATCTTAAACTTTCGTACTGATAGTCTTAGACTTTCGTTTGCTTATCATACATTCAACAAGAATAAACATAAAGAGGAAAACATTTGATATATGAAAATAATTAATAAAATCTTTATTGATTAAATGTCTCTAAAAACTATTACATCATTTAATTCTTAGGGCACTATGTCTAACATGACCTTGTCAATAATATCGAGCATTGACACATAAACACCAAAATCAAAGTAAATGTCAAACTAGTATGTTTGTAATGGTTCTTAGTGTGCCTCTTTAGAATTTTAAATCAATCATTCCATCATTTATATGTAAATTTGTTTCAAAACATTAATCATTTTTGGTTCAGATAAGTGTTAAAAATAAATTTAAAACACAAAAACAAGTGAAGGAGGCTTGGACGATTGAAACAACAGCATCTAGGAGAGGCCGATCGATAGGTGTACACTATTGCCATTGGCCGTTGTGTTGAATGAGTAGGGTGGTCAACTGTTGCTTGCAAAGCAAATGCTCTGTTTTGAGCACCTGAGACCAAATTGAGCTCAAATTAGTTCAAATCATGTTTAATGCATTCAAAATACGTAATGAAGATCTGAAATTAGCATATGAACTTAAAAAAACTAGATTGATTTCATTCAAGTATCAAAGCTTATGATTTGTTCAAAAACAAGAAAAAAAAAACTTAAATTGATTTCAATCGGAATTGTATGCTTAAAAAAAGTGAAATCTAATGCACAAAATCATGCAAATCATGGATTAATGCTATAAAACATTTTTTCTTCATGTTTAGATGTTAAAACCACAATTGAACTTAAAATTTCTAGCATACAAATTTCATTTTTAGCAATTAAACTCCAAGAACACAACTGTTTATAATAATACCAATATCTAGACCCAGAAACACAATTTATAAATAATAAGGCAAAAGATAATTTTTATAAACAGAGAATTAAATAAGTTTACAAGGTTTCTAACCTTGATTATTTGGAATTGGTAGTACTTGCCTCTAGTTAAGTTTTGGAACTAGTTTTATTGGGTTTAGAGCTGAAGTGAGATAGAGAGGGAGAGACAACAAGCGAAAAGGAGAGAAAGAAAGGGTTGGAAATTTCCAAATTAGTTTTTGGCTTTTAATCAAAAAGGGAGAGTGGTTCTAGACCAAAACCAAGGTCTGCTCATGGTCTCAAGTAGGGATATTTCATCAGTTTTCATTTGATTTTTGATATGAGTTTTAAAATTTGGCAAAGTTGGAGGTTTTTAGAAAAAAAATAAATAAAATAGTGGGGAAATGGTGTAAAAACTAAAAAGCAACCAAAAATAACTTAAAATAGAACGTTAGGTGGCAAAAAATAAATTGAATAAGAGAATAAAATAGGCATTTAAATATGTTTAATTAGCAATTAAATTTTTAATTGGCACACAAATCACCATTTTACATACTAGTTGTAACGCCCTCCCTTATGGATCATTACAAATGTCGTTACATTCATACATGACATACTTTTATTAAAGATAAACTATTTGAACAAAAGTTAATTGAAACTTTATTTGGAAAAAACATAAAACTTAATTGGAAAGGTAGTTAAGAAATCATAACCAGGATCTATGCATGTATTTTTTTTTAAATCATAAGTATCTTAATCCATCTTTAAAATAATAATAATAATTTACTTGATCATAAACATTCTTTAATTAATTAAACATTCCAAACAATAAAATCATAATTTAAAAAGAAACATCACAACATTTTAAAACAATCAGCTCTCACTGTTCGACAAGCCAAACTTGCGACTTCGGCATGCCGAACTTGATCAGCATGCCAAAAAACATCTACCGGCAGGCTGCCTGAGGCTTTGTAAAATAGGATTTTAAACTTTTGCTAGGTTCGACAGGCTGACCAACAAAAAAATTAGAAAATTAATTTTTAAAACGAGAATCAATACTTCAAAATGCAGAAGTCAATATACTTAAAATGATAAGGTAAAATAATAAAACATAGTTCATGAATTCTTTAAAACTTATCAAATAAACATGTCCAAATAATAAAACATATTTTAAATCATTAAAACTTCCTTCTAGGCGTTCTTCCGTTTGCAATTCATCAACCTTAGCCCACACGCCTTTCCTTGTCCTCCACCTAGTCCATGACCTTCTTACCCTTATCTGCAACATGATATAAAACTGAATAAGCTAGAGCTAAGTAAGTACATTATTATCTCACAACTTAAAACATTTTATGAACATCATCATCATCATACATCATAATAGTACGCTAGCCACATTTTCATAGGAACATATCTCTCATTACATTAACCATATTAAAACTTATTCCATTTTATCTTAAGGGCCAAAGTGTTACACCATAATCATCATTGTAGGCGCGCCATCATGAGAAGAGAAGGGTAGCTAATCCTAAACCAAACACGACATCATAACATATCGTAACATTGGTGTGCAACACTTATTTAGGTGATACATATATTTACATATTCAAACTTTCATGCTTTAAAATACATCATTATCATACATGCATAACTTTTGAGCATAAAAATCTTTCATAAGAAATCTTTAAATGAAACATCATAAAATCCATCATAGAATAAATATCATTATGCACATAATTTCAAACCTTATAAAACATATCATGTTGCAGGTGAGAATGCACTTACCTTTGAAGCTTACTTAACCTTAATTTTGTAGGCGATGACACTACGGTCTTGATGTGCTCACTTCATATTGTGTTCATGTCATACATTCATAAAAAAAATGGTAATTAACATATATTTCAATGAATTAATCACCACAACATAACATCCAGTACCATATATCATCTCACATACATTCATCTCTTGAAACATAGATTATAACATATTTCATTTATCATTTAAAACAAGTCATAATTTCATGACATTAAAATCTGCCGATCAACACAAAACAGTGAGCAACTTTAAACTCAGGTCCGTTTATCATATTTTTACATCACAGAAAAATCTACAAAAATAAACACATATAATAGACATATAGAACTCTAACATATCCAAAATTGGGCTTCAACAAAAATCAGAGTGGTTCAAAATGCACATTTGAAACCAGTAGTAAAACTAATTTCCAACATATTACTCAATCAGTTACATGAGTTCATCATTTACAAACAATCAAAACAAATTTATTTAGGCCTCAAAATTCTTCTGACATCATATTAACATACAAATACAGCACCTTAAAAATTCATGTCATCAAATAAAATCATTTAATCATACAAAACATCACACAATAAGAGTTCAACAATTTACCAATAAAAACAGTCTAAAAACCTAGCTTCAATAAAAATTTCATAACTCATGAGTTATATATCATATTATCATGAGACCTTCCATTTCATACATTGACATATACATAAACATATTTGCCAAATTTTGTACAAAATAACATTTATTTTCATCACGAACAACACTTATATTTTTCATACACACTGACAAACAGTAATATTTCATTATGAGGTGCAGAGAGAAGAAAATTTATATCTTAACATAGAAAAATCCAATTAAGGTGAAATTTGGAGGAACATTACATAACATATACATGAATAACATATTAAAAATTTAGAGTAAAAGGAATTTTGTAGAGAAAGATATAGTAGTCAGATATTAAGAAGGATTTCATTTAAAAATTAAACTAGGAACGAACTCTTACCTTAAAACGATTCTTCTCAAATTCCTTCGAATTCAACCAAAGAAATTTCAATATTTCTCAAATATTTGAATGAGAATTGAGGAAGAGAATGAGGAAGAAAACGTGAAAGGGAGAGAGGAGAGAGTGAGAGAGAAGAGAAAACAAAATTATCGTGAAAAGGGAAAAATGAGAGTAATGTACATGAGGATGCTTGTCTTTTCCATTATTATCAGAAAATTTTTTATTAAAAGTTGGCTAATTGGTGTGGGGAAAGGAGAAGATTAGGGGAAAGTCAAATCAATTTGTCTATATTACCATATTTTGCCCTCTAAAAATAGAAAACTATATAAAACAATTCCAATCAATCAAAAGTCAATTGTTTCCTTTCCTTAAATAAGGAAATTAATCCTAAAATATGCCAATCACTCAGCAATCATTATCCAATCACAACCAATCATCATCGTCACATTTTTAGGAGACTTCAGCTGACTACTCATCAACTGTCATCGGCCTGCCGATGGTTTCCATCGGCCTGCCAATTGTTGAGGGGCAATTCGGCCTGCCGAACTGTCCTAACGTACAAGCATACATCATAGCATATAAATCATTAATGAATCATAAATAAACATATAATGTAAATAACATGAACACTTGAGCGCATCAATTCCATGTGATCGTCACCTGTCATAACACTTAAAATAAATAGTTAGTGACAATAATATCATAAATCAATATGGAATAAAATGCTTAGCGTCATTACTAATATAACATTATCCGTTATGTAAAATAGGCAGGTGTTACAATTTAATCAATAGACAAAAATTCCTTTTTAGTCATAGGTCATTTTATTTGTTGCTTGTTCATTGGTTAATCACTAATATCCTAATGGACATCATTGTGAACTGGTAAATTATTGATTAGTATAGTTTAATCAATGACTTGTACTGATTTGCCAGTTATAGACTACAAAGTTAACTAGTAATTAATAGACCACAAATCAATTTGTCAATGAATAAACATTTCTAAAATTGGTCAATTATCTAACTTAACAAAACTTTAGTCATTCACTAAAAAAACTTAAGAGGGTCATTTACTTTAAAATTCTTTTTATAATTAATTTGCTTACAAGTTTTAAAGCTTAAAAATTATAGCAAATGTAGTCATAGGTTTGAAATTGCAGTATGCATTATACTAAAAAATTGAATAATATACTAAATATGTTATTTTTATACTTTTTTATGACAATATAGAACAAAAATATTTGTATTGAAAATGGTTTTATTGTTGAATTTGGCATATGGTACACTTAGTGCTGCATGTTAGAATTTGGTTCTTTATTTGTTTATAGTGTTGACATTTCCACTTAATGTTACTGTAATATTACATTTTCTTTATGATTTCAAAGCTTAAAATTTATTCAAAAAAAAATTGATATAGCCATTGACATATAAAATAGAACAATATATATTAAGAGAAAATTACATGTTGCACTATTCTAAAAGTTATATTCATTCATATTACACTTAGAAAAAGTTATGTTACATTATTATTCATATTATATATTAAGTTACGCTACAAATAAACATGTGTAACATTTATAAAAAAAATAAAGCTTAAAAGATTGTATTTATGAAAATTCCTTATATATTAAATTGTTAATTTTATATTTTTTTATTAAATGTAACATTTTATTTAACGTTACACATTAATGATAGTTTACTTTTAAATGTAAATTGATGAGAGTCAACGGCTGGCTTTAAGGACATATGCTAGTCCTAATTAGTCTATATTATTTTCTAATGGAGTAGTTTTTACTGTAAGAAGCTTATTTTTAATTACATAAACAAGTCTTCAAATTTTTTCAATAAACAATTAAATAATACCAGGGTTAAAACACCACTATTCATCAAAAATAGTTCCAAATCTCATAAGTACATTACATGCTTGATTGGGCTTCGTTGTTTTGTAAGTAACATGATTTTAATACTATGTCGATAAATAGGATTTTTCTTTTTAAATTCCTCAACTTTGCATAACTTTGACTTTCTCAAAAGATGGCAAATTGTGAAAGAAGGAACATTGTAGGAAGTCATGGTTCCTTGCTTCCACCTAATTTGTTTTATCTATTAGAAGCTTTATGGGGCACCAATCCATCCAACACAGTCGCATTGAGACTTCCAATTTATATGTACCATCGTAGCTAGCTAGCTATACGTGACAAAGAAAGCTATGTAGAGTCTTAGAAATTCCAATATTGTGTATTATGATCGAGACAAAGTGTTGTGATTGTGTCTAAGAGCGAGAGACGATTTTATGGCAGAACTTGTAACATCAAAATTGGCACAGGCAGTTGTATCCCAAGCTGCTCGAACAATCTCTGATCTACTCATTCAAGAAGCCGCTTCCTTGAGCAGCGTGAAAGATGAAGTGAAGAGCCTGCGAATCAAGCTTTGGCGGATGCAGTGGTTCTTGAAAGATGCCAAGTGCAAACAGCAACAAGATGAGCGTGTCCACAACTGGGTGGCAGAAGTTAAAGATCTAGCTTGCGAGATTGAAGATGCCCTTGAGACCTATATCTTCAAAGTCAACTCCTCCTTGTACTTGAAAGCCTTTCATCATCTCCACAAACTTCGGTCACAAATCAACTCCATCAAGGATAAGCTTCGAAAAGGTACCAAATCGAATTTAGTAGCGGAGAAGGAACCAACACTAGTTTGAGGAATTTGAGAAGATCATATCTAGATGATGGTGAAGAGGATCACAATAACGATGTCATCACCTTGAAGGATACTACGATGGATTTGAAGGCTCAGCTGATGAAAGAGGAAGACCGGCGTGGCATTATTTTGATCTTTGGGATGGATGGGTTAGGCAAGACCACCTTTGCCAAGAAGGTGTACGACGATGTTGATGTAAAGAAGCATTTTGACTGTCGTGCTTGGGTTTTTATATCCCAACATTTGTGCCGAAGGATATAATGTCCGAAATACTCGTCCTAGTTGGTTTTAAGCCTAAAGGGAGTTGCAAAAGAGAGATTTTACAAGAAAGGAAGAGCAAACAAGATGCTTTGAAGACCATGAACTAATTAATTTGTTGAAGGATGGGTTAAAAGAGAAGCGGTATCTTGTAGTTCTTGATGACATCTGGAGTACCGAAGCTTGGTATAATATTCAAGGTGCTTTCCTAAAAGGAATAAGGGGGAGTAAAGTTGTCTTTACAACGCGCATCAAGGAAGTAGCATTGTCTGTTGACCCCAATGGTTCTCCAATTCAACCTCAACTTTTGACGTCTGAAGAGAGCTGGGAGCTTCTTCAGCGAATAGCATTTCCAAGAGAAACGTTTGGGAAGCATAGTTGTCCACCACAATTTGAAATGATCAGAAAGGAAATGGTACAAAACTCTGGAGGACTACCTCTTGCAATTATAGCTCTTGGAGGCTTATTGAGAAATAAAAATTCATTAGGGCATGGGAAAAGGTGCAAAAAGATGCAAAATCACACATTATCAACAAACTCAAATCGGATCAACTATAACGGATAAAAGATATCTTGGACTTGAGCTTTCAAGATTTGCTTTATTACTTGAAGCCGTGTTTTCTTTAGTTGGGCATCTTTCCAGAAGATAGTGAGATACCCAAAAGTTAGTTGATTTGACTATGGCCTGCAGAAGGCTTTGTATCAACGATGGAAGGAGAAGATATAGAATGGGCGTTAATGGATGATGTGGCTGAACAGTACTTGGGAGAATTGGTTGATAGATGCATTATGGTTCAGGTGGACAAAATTCACCATATAGGAAAAGGGTCAATACATGCCGATTACGTGATCTCATGCAAGATTTTTGCATTTCAAAGGCAAAAGCTTAGAATTTCTTGGACATTATGCAGGAGCATGAAACGAACATCATGATGGCGGGTTCTTCTTTAGTTAAGTATCATCAAACAACTTGTTATCGCAAAATTGTTATTCATGCTAACGTTCATGGTCGTCATCAGTATGCACCTCGACTGGAACAAGTACGTTTCAATCTCCGCTCTCTTCTATGCTTTGGTATTGATACTCTACCCTTGTTATCTCTAAGCCAGAATTTCATTTTGTTAGGAGTATTGGAACTTGATTTATTTGCAACAAATTTTTGAGTAATATATCTTTGAGAAGAATCGGTAATTTAATTCCCTTGAGATATTTGAGATTAAGCGGCACTAGTTATGAATAAAAATTGCCTCGCTCCATAGGCAACTAGCAAAATTTACACACTCTAGTTCTTTGAGGTCATGAGAATGGCATCATGTTCCTACCAAGGACTTTATCAAGGCTTTATCTGTATGAAAATCTTGTTTTTGCCTTGGCGTTATTCATGCGCTTCTCTGATAAGGAAAAATTCTTTTGTACATGATAGCGTAGCAAACATTGAGACTTTGAAGGGCATATATGTGAAGGATTTGGTTAGTCATGGCACACTTAAACTGACTAACATTTGGAATCTGAAAATAGGCTCCTTCTTATTGATGTTTTAAAGCTACAATAAAGTACAGAGACAATATTTGAAGGAAGGAATAATGAAAAATAGTAAGGAATTCTTGAGATAATGTCGAAGAAGAGAGTAATTTTATTGAATTCAATACTTACATTTAAAGACTTAAAAATAACTAACTACTAAGATTTTGTCCTATAATTATGCTAAGATTAAACATAAAATCAGAACATTAACAACCTCCTGGATACTAGGAAACAAACTTTGAAATATTCAAAAAAAAAAAATCCACAAACGTGGTAGCAGTCCTAAACACAACAGCTAACACTCCTCCTTGCTTTAGAGACTGCAAATACCAAGTTTCATTCTTAGGGATTCAAACTTGCTAGCTGGTAATGGTTTAGTAAAAACATCAGCTATTTGTTCTTCTGTTTTGCAATAAACAAGAGTTATAGCACCATCTTTTTGCACTTCCCTCAAGAAAAACAACTTGATGTTGAAATGTTTAGTTTTCCCATAAAAAATAGGATTGTGAGAAATTGCTATTACAGCTTGGTTATCAACAAAGATCTTAGTGTCCTCTTTCTGCTCTAGATGAAGATCACTCAATATCTTCCTTAGCCACAAAGCTTGATTTACAGCAGCAGTTGCAGCAACAAACTCTGCTTCAGCAGTAGATTGAGCTACTGTTTCTTGTTTTTTTGAACTCCATGAAAAGACTCCTGATCCAAAACTAAAGCAGTACCCTGAGGTACTTTTCATGTCATCAGTAGATCCTGCCCAGTCACTATCAGAGAAACCAAACAATTTGAACTCCTTGCTTTTCTTAAACTTGATGCCAAAATTGATTGTCCCTTTGATGTATCTAACCACCCTCTTAGCAGCCTTCATGTGTATTTCACTTGCACAGTGCATGAACCGAGATAAAATATTCACAGCAATCAAGATGTCAGGTCTTGTTGCTGTAAGATACATCAGGCACCCAATTAAACTTCTAAAGTGTGCCTCATCTACTTTTTCGGTTCCATCTTCCCTGCTCAACTTTTCCTTTTGATTCATAGGAGTGCTCATTGACTTGCAATCTTCCATATGAAACTTTTTGAGAATTTCCTTTGCATACTTCTTTTGACAAATGAAAACTTCATCTTGACTTTGTTTGATCTCCATTCTGAGAAAATAAGTCATCAATCCAAGATCAGTCATCTCAAATACTTTCATCATTTCCAACTTAAATTCATCAATCAAAACTGTATTATCCCCAGTCACCAAAAGATCATCAACATAAAGAGAGAGAACAAGAATATTACCCTCACAGTGCTTGATGTAAAGAGTGGACTCAGATAAGCTTTTTTTAAAACCTAAGTTTACCAGATGATCATCAATTCTGTTGTACCAGGCTCTTGGAGCTTGCTTCAATCCATAGAGAGCCTTCTTGAGGAGATAAACTTTGTCTTCTTCTCCTTTCTTCACAAAGCCTTTGGGTTGTTCAACATAAATTTCTTCTTGCAAGAAACCATTTAGAAATGCTAATTTAACATCCAACTGGTAGACTTTCCAGCCCTTTTGTGCTGCAACAACAAGTAGCATCCTGATGGTGTCTAGTGTAACGACCCGCCCTACGTGGCCGTCACTTAACTTAAACATGTCCATGAACTTAAATATACTTATGAATAAGGTACAAAAATTTGCGGAATAATTTTTTCTTAAATGGATTCTTGTTGTGGAATCCTTAACATGAAACCTTAGAGGAAGTAATAACTATTTTTTTTAAATCTTAATAACAAACGAATTCTTATAACTTAACTTTTAAGTTTAAGATACTAATTTCTTAAAACTTTTCTTTTAAACTTTCATAATGATTTCATAAAACATATTCATAAAATTCGTTTCTTAACTTAGTGTAAAACTTCAATAATCCTTTGTAATTCTAAATGAACTTATAATTTTCTTTCTTACAAATTTCGTGCATTTGTTGCATTGACTATTGCAACATTTTTTTTTTAACTTTAAAATCCTCTGGACCAAGGTTGCATAATCACAAGCTCGATTTTTAAAACATAATTACGTAAATTATTTATTATTCATATGCACATAATTTTCGTAAAGTGTAAGCATACGAAATTTCGTAAAATAAAACATGCATAAATTCGTAAATTAATAATGCGAAAATATTACATTGCTTGAGTGGTATCCATTCCCATCTTCACCATTCGTTCGCCGCTCACCACTGTCCATCAAGTGCCGCTGACAGGTTTTTCTTACCTACATCATAAACATACTTAAATGAGCTTTCGCTCAGCAAGTAGGAAATTAGCCTCGTAAAACATAATTAAAAATCATTTTAATAAAAATATGCATGAGCATTTTATGCTTGCTTATCAACTTGATTTATGCTCAATTATTTAGGCTGTAACTTATCTTCTTACTTTGGGCCCGAGTGATCGTACCGGTTGCGCGCGAGTCTTGGGAAGTTAGGGTTCGCGAGGTCCCAACGACACCAAGATCATTCATTACTTTAACATGGAGCCTCCCCGTGGGTCGAAAGGTTGGTACGACACCCTTAACTTGTCTTATAAGTTTCACTTGTCTTATTGTGTGTATGCAGTATGACTTATCACTACATAACATCACAATTTCGTAATTCATGATCGTAAATCATAATCATACGTGAATCGTAAATCATTATCATACTTGACTTGAAGGTGATTAAACAACATAATTTATATATTGCATACATCACACATTAATCATATCATCCTCATCATAACATTTCACATCATGTCATAACATAACACATCACATCATCACATATAACAGTGAAACAAATCATTGATCATGCATTTTCATAAATTTTATGAAAATATTTAAAATTAATTTATTTTTAAAACTATTCATACTGTAGGCGAGATTCCTACTTACCTGTATTAGTAAAGTAGACTCCCCTATCAATTCAGAGTTCCTCTTTCTCTACTGAATAAATCTGTATAAACACCCATTAAGAGTGTGTGAGAATTTCCCCTTTTTAGGCTATTAAATCTTAGCATAACCATAAGAATTTGATCATTTTGTTAGATCACAAATTCCTTTATCAATCGGTCATGAGTTGTCCCATTTCTATTATAAGGATTTATTTTACTAAATCCTCATAATATTCGAGCTTTTCCTTAATTGCCATTTGTTCATATCTATATTGATAATTAATTAATTTCACAATAATTAATTAATTATCCATCGTCATTTATACTATGAGACATTAATCTACTAAACTAGTCACTTTCAAATTTATGATTCTTATCTCAAGTCCTAATTGGGCTTGTTTTAAATCCATTTAATGGGTTCGTAATTATTTTTAAGCTCGTAAGCCCAAAAATGACATCATAACGTCATATACATTTTACCGATAGATTGTGTTCCGCATGGCATTTTAGACTGAAATGGGTGTTGGACCCATGCCTAACATTGTGGCATTAAGGTTCTATCGTATCGGGATTTTATGCTTGCCAAAATAATGTTCAATTGAAAACTATTAAAGTTTGTCTTTGAAATTCTTACCCACTTAACTTGGAATTTCAAATAAAAATCGCTCTATAAAATAATACCTAAAATTGTTAACCCAATAAATCTTGGGCTCATATAACCTTTCAAAAGTACTGTAATTTCTTGGTTTAGTGAAAATTCAAATCTTGAGGTCACACAATCTTTGTTTGTAAAAACTAGTACCGGTGGAGTAATTTTGGAAGATTTATATGAAATCGTTTATTAAATACAAATTTTCTTTTAAAGTTTTTCCTTGTAAAAGTCACTTGTTTTTAAATGTGTGTTTGTATAATTTTCTTGTTTGTTTTTAAAGTACCGGTTACCATTTTTCTTTGGCAAAATTGCTTCCCGGTTAAAACTTGAAATTTTTACCAATTAAAAGTTTTGACTATTTTTTATGTCCAAATTTAAAGTCCAATTTAAAAGCAGTATTTCATGAAAGTTCTCCATTTTGTTGCAAACTTAAACTTTTATGTTTGGAAAAATTGTAATGCGGTCTCAAAACAACCCGAAACTTAAAAACATTTTTCTACGCTTTTAGATTGTTTTGGAAAACTGTCTATAACTATATTTTAGAGGCAGATTTTGGAGAAAATTTCTTCACAAAAGTTATTCCTCTCGTCAAAATCTAAAACTTTCATGTTTGGCAAAATATAAAATTCGAACCCAAAGCAGCCCAAAAATAGCAAATCAGTTCCAGCACTGCTGGAACTGTTGGCAGTTTTTGCAAACTGCATTTAAGCAGTTTTTGGGGCTGCCTTTAGGCAGTTTTTGGACAGTTTTTAGGCAATCCAATAAAACTGTTCGGAAAGCCTAGTTATAGTCAAAACTGTGTTTTTTCGTGGTCATGGGTTTTTGTTCAAAACGTCAAAAACTAAAAGTTTCGTGTTCGGTAAAATTTTATAAATCGATTCTAAGGCCTCCGTTTATGAGTTCAAAGTTTGTGGAAAAATTTTCCACGAACCAAAACTTACAAAAACATAATTCTAACACGTAAATACTAACTTTTTACATGACATACAAGCATAAACTTAACTAATTAACACATAAATAATTATTACAACATATCTTCTCACCCAATCATCAAATCTCTCATTAACTTATAAACTTTATCCTTGAGAAATTTAAGGAAAAGCTTAGATTGCTTACCCTTGATGACAACTCTTAGGTGGGTGATCTTAAAACTTTTGTCTCCTCTCTTTTCCTCTTCTTGAACCAACACTAAGACAAAACTTTTTCATGTGAAAAATCTAACATATTTTGGCCATCACATATATACTATCTAGGCAACATGTTTTCTTTGCTTTGCTAAGGAAAATGGAAAGAAAGAAAAGGTGTAGATATTACCTTAATCCCAATGTTCTAAAATTTCCACTATGTTTATCTTCTTCTTCTAAGTAGGAGTAGATCTTGAGTTGGGATAATGATGTGAAGTGTTTAAGAAAATAGCTTGATGTGAGCTTGATCTTTGCTTGGTTTTTGAAAGGAGTTTTGAAGCACAAAACTTTCTTCTTGAAACCACTTGGCATGCACGGTGGAGGAAGAAAAGAAATGGGTTTTTTTTTTTTGTCACCTGGGAGCTTGGGGTACTTGGTGGAAAGACTTGGAACAAGTGAAGACAAAAATAGCTCTTCTTTCTTTGAAGCTTGTTTGCTCGGTGGAAAGGATGGATGTAGTGGGATGATTTAAATTTTTTTTTTCCTTGTCTTGGAGGCTTCGGTGGAAGTGGAGAAAAGCAAATGGAGAGAACTCTTACTTTTTTTGGTTCGGTGGTAGAACCTGAAACAAATGGGGAGAAATTTTTTTCTTTTCTTGGAAGCAAGCTCACCCGATGGGACAAGAGGGAATAAATGAAAACAAGACAAATTTTGATTTAACTTGGCTTAACAATCCCCCAAGTTGGCGCCATCATGAAGTGGGATGGAGTGTTAGGTAAAAACTTAATTGATTACCTAAGGTACAATGATGATAATGGAAGCACATTTTATGGGTACTTTGGCCTTTCTTGTAAGAAAAGCTTAAGCAGATAAATTTTATACTGTCAGTAATAATTAACATAGTTGACAGGAAATTTTATTGCCTGATAGGTCTTCTTTATTTTTCAAATACTGTGATACACTGATCGCAGTATGAACCGATAACAATCAAAGCTTAATTGCGTATTTGTTTTTGACTGCATTAAGTCTAAAAATTAATTTTAAACTTAATAAAAATCCAAATGTGACTTTTCAGTATCTAAACTCTGTAATGACATATTTTTAACAATGTCACTATTAGAGTTTGCATAGTATTTTTTGTCATTACGGCTATTCGTGTAGCTCCATTTTTTACTAATTTGGGAATTAGGGATTAATTTGTGTTAGAGTGTTTCTTGATACACTGCTAACTTAATATTGTACTTGAAACCTCTCATAATTAAATTCTCAAGTTCTTTACAAATAAATTCTTTCGTCATAGTAATGGTTGAATTTATCAATTCATTTATTAAATTTTGATAGTTAATTAACTTAACTATAGAATCCATTATAGAATTTTTGAAATATTCGTATATTAATTCCATAAATTCTTTACTCACAAAATTCATACATAATGTGTCGAGGAAAATCCTTGATTTAAATATGTAAATTACATTATTTAATTCTAGGATTTTTCTCGGTCATTACATCTAGCCTAGCCACTGGTGCAAATGTGTCTGAGTAGTCCACTCTAAAAATCTGAGCTTAGCCTTTAACCACAAGCCTCGCCTTGTGCTTGTTGATGGAGCCATCAACATTTAGCTTGGTTTTGAACACCCATTTGACCCCAATGACTTTTCTATCATGAGGTCTTTTAACAAGCTGCCATGTCTTGTTTTTCTCAATCATGTGTACCTCCTCTTCCATTGCAATCATCCAATTTTGATCAAGTTTTACTTCATCAAAACTTACGGGCTCACAAACTACAATATTGCATCTTTGATAAACGTCAGAAAGCAATCTACTGCCTCTGACTGGAATGTTATCCACAATCTCATTTTGCCAATCTTCATCTCTCTGTTCCTCGACATTTCTGACAGAAAGGTTTACTTTTAGTTGATTTGTGGCTTTATTTGAGTCCTTTAAGGTCTCCCAGTTCCTTTCTTTATTTTCCACAAAGTGCACATCTCTGCTAATGACAATATTCCCCGTTTGTGGCTGAAATATTTTGTAAGCTTTGGATATTGTGTTGTAGCCTACAAAGATGCCTTGTACTACCTTCTTGTCTAGTTTATCATTGTGGCGTACCCAGCCCCACTCAAGCCCCCATGAGGCCCGTAGGTAGGCCCCCGGCATAATTGGCTCTTATTGCGGCGTAACCGGGCCCACTCATCTGTACTGTCCCCTCTAGGGTCCATTGGTCCCTCAGGGTTTTCTTTCGCGTCCCTCATGGTTCGAACCTTAAACCTCCCTCAAGAGGTTCTTATTTCCTTCCTGAGTACCAATTGAGCTAAAAGCCTGAAACGCCCCTTAGATCGGACGTCACAGATGTCATTACATACATACGCTCATACTTGCATAAACTTAAAACAAATAATAATATCAAACTTACATAACTAGGATCCATTCATACATTTTTTTTAAAAAAAACTTAACATTGATTAGAATAACATTGTTTAATTTATTCCATATCATAATTTACTCAATTATACTTAAATTAATCATAAGCTTGTTTAATAATATAGGTTTATCAAGTTGTAAAAATCAGAACGTAACAAAACATCACAACACATCTCATTAAACATCAAATTGTTTAAAACTTACTTACTCCCACAGTTCGGCAGGCCGAACTTGGGACTTCGGCAGGCCGAACTTGGGACTTCGGTAGGCCGAACATCATCGGCAGACCGGAGTTCCCTCAACCGGCAGGCTGGCAGAGGCTTTGCAATTGGGACTAAAAATTCATCCATGTTCGGCAAGCCGAAAATCATGATCGGCAGGCCGAACTTCTGGACTTCGACAGGCTGGCCACAGAGTTCTGTAGGTTGTCCGAGACCAAATTCCTTTGGAAAACTTAATTTAAAATATACCAACTTTACGTAAAATATAGCGGAAGTTCATAATTCATTAAAAAAATGATAAAATAACTTATAAAACCATAATATAAGTATTCTTAAAAACTGAACATAAATATATGTTCTGAAATATAACTTAATTAAATCATAAATTCGTTCTTCTTGGCGTACTTCCGATTACAATTCATCGTTCATGTTGCTCACACGCCTTCCCATGTCCTCCTCCTAGTCCATGATTTTCTTACCCTTATCTGCAACATGACATAAAACATTATTAAGCTAATGCTTAGTAAGTACTTATATTCTCACAATTTAAAACATTTCATAAACATCATCATCCTCATCATCATTGTCATATCATAAAAGTGCCTTAAGCACAATTTCATAAAACATATCTTTCATAACGTTGACCATTTTAAAACTTAATCCATTTTATCTTAAGGGCCCAAGTGTTGCACCATAAACATCATCACAGGCACGCCGTCATGAGAGGAGAAGGGTAGCTAATCCTAAACCAAACATGACATCATAACATAACATTTTATATCATTGGGTGTGCAACACTTATTAGGTGATACATATATACATACTTTTCATACTTGAAACATGTCATCATCATACGTACATATCTTTTAAAATCATGAAAATCTTTCATAAGAAATCCTTTAAGGAAAATCATCATAAAATCATCATGAATATCCTTGTAAACATATCATCAAACCTTGAAAAAGGTGTCATGTTACAGGTGAGAAGGTACTTACCTTAACGCTAGCTTACTTAACCTTAACGTGATTTGGTGACGACGCCGCGGTCTCGTAGTGCTCGTTTCTTGAGTGTTCATGCCATTTACCCATTTAAAAATGTAATGAAAATTAATACGTATCATAAAACATCCATGCATATAACATTCATTCATATACATTCATCTCATAATCCATAACCATCATCGTAAAAACATGAAATTATCATTATATATATATTTTCATCTCATCCATTCTCATAACATTCATACATATAATACTTGTTTACATTATCACATTTTACAAACATATCTCATAATCATCATCATAATATATAAACGCTATTCATAACATGCTCCCTTAAAAACCAAAACATTTCATACATTGTAAACATGAAAATCTCATTGAAAAACGTTTTCTAATAATTTAAAACACATATACTTTAATTTAATAATTCATACAAACATCTTATTTTCATGCATAAAATCATTTCATTATCATAAAATCGTTTAAATATTTATATATATATATATATAACATATAACATTTCATAAACAGTTTTCTCATTGTCATCTCATAAAAATTTCATATCCTAAAATACATTCATCATACATACTCATACATATGTATATTTTATCAACTTTTCATGAAAACATCATTCATTTGCCTCTTGAATAATCATTACATTTTTCATACCTCAAGGTTAAACAGTAATATTTTACTGTGAGGGGTAGAAGACAGAAATATTCATTTTTCATAAAATATTCATATGACATGAAATTAGAAAAACACCATTTATCATATATGCATATCATCTCATATAACACTCATGAGCATCATAATAAAAACACAAAACAAAATACAATACCTAGAGAGGATATTGTAGACGAATTTGAGGAGGAGAATATCTTTTTTTTTTTAAATTTACGAATACATGAGTCCTCGCCTTAGAAGACTTTCTTCTCAAAACCCCTTGATTTCACTCAACTAAATATGACTTTTCTTTCTATATTTGCAGAGAATTTTCGTGAGAGAGAGAGAGAAGCACTCGTGGAGAAGAGAAGAGGAAGAGAAAATAATGATAGAACGTCTCAGAACCGAGAGAGAAATTATCTGAGGAAAGAGCGTTCAAATTTTCTAACGTAATGTGTATAATGAAGAGTCATTACTCTTCATTAAGTCAGAAATTTCTGACTGTTAGGAGGGGCATGAGGCGTGGAGGAAGGAGAGAAAAGAGGAAATTAAACAATTCATTCACAACTTTCCATGTTTTGCCCATTTAAAATTGGAAACCATTTAAATTGACACAAATCATGCAAGTCAAACCCCTTTTATTTCCTTAATTGATAAAATCCTTCCATTATTATGCCAATTAATCACAATTAAATCACCCAATTAACATAATTGTCTCAGCCATAAATTGAGAGAGATTTCTGCTGACCGTTTGTCAGCCGTGTTTGGCCTGCCGATTTTCGCCTTCGGCCTGCAGGTTCCAGCAAGTTCGGCCTGCCGATCTCGGCAAGATGTTCGGCCTGTCGATCTTAAAAATTCGGCCTGCCGATCTATCATTAATTGCCATAACATAAAACATTCATACATCATTTCATCATAAATAATCATATATTGCATCATAAATAAACATATACTTAGAATTTCACATGAACACTAGAGCACAACGATCCCATGCGGTCGTCACCTGTCACAAAACTTGACATAAAAAGTTAGTAACATGCACATCACATATCATATCATATAAAATTATTATTAATAACATTCCTTATTAACGTTACTAATTTAACGTGGTCCGTTACATAAAATAGGTGGGTGTTACAATTCTCCCCACCTTATAAAAGTTTCGTCCTCGAAACTTAGAATAAATGCGGATACATAATTTTCATGTCATCTTCACGTTCCCATGTAGCTTCTTCAACTTGCTGATTTCGCCATAATACCTTGACCAATGGAATTTCTTTATTCCTCAAGGTCTTGGTTTTCCGATCGAGTATCTTCGTTGGCTTTTCTTCATAACTTAAGTCTTCTCGTATCTCGATCACTTGTGGTTCAATCACATGCGTAGGGTCCGGAACATACTTCTTGAGCATGGAGACATGAAATACATCGTGCATTGCAGACATTTCTGAAGGCAACTTTAGCTGATAAGCTACTTTGCCTATTTGTTTAACAACTTCATAAGGACCGATGAATCTTGGGCTTAACTTGCTTTTCTTTCCAAATCTCATAACCCCTTTCATTGGTGCAACTTTCAAGAACACATATTCGCCCACAACGAACTCTAAAGGTCTTCTTCTTTTGTCAGCATAACTCTTTTGACGGCTTTGGGCGGTCTCTATTCTTCTTCTTATCAACTTTATCATCTCAGACGTTTCATTCACAAAGTCGGTTCTTTCAACATCAACACTTTCTATTAACTTCTTTTCACCAGCTTCATGCCAACATATGGGTGACCTGTATTTTTCGTCCATACAACGCTTCATATGGTGCCATTCCAATTGTCGCCTGAAAGCTGTTGTTGTAAGCAAACTCTGCTAACGGCAACATTTTACACCAGCTGATCTTAAAATCGAGAGAAGATGCCTGCAGCATATCTTCTAGAATCAAATTCGTCCTCTCTGTTGGCCGTCAGTCTGAGGATGAAAAGCTGTGCTGAAATAAAGCCTAGTTCCCATTGCAGTCTGGACACTCTTCCAAAACTTAGATGTAAACCTGCCATCATGATCTGAGATAATCGACTTGGGAATCCCATGAAGTTGTACAATCTCCTTAACATAGAGTTCCGCTAATCGTTCCATAGAGTAAGTGATCTTGATAGGAATGAAATGCGTCGTCTTCGTTAGTCGATCCACAACTACCCAGATTGCATCATAACCATTCATAGTTCTGGGTAAGCCGGTAATGAAATCCATTGCTATTTCTTCCCATTTCCATTCTGATATTTGAATAGACTGTAGTTCACCACCAGGTCTCTGGTGTTCAGCCTTTACTTGCTGACATGTCATACATTTCTTCACATACTTTGCAACATCACGTTTCATTCCAAACCACCAGAAGTTACCCTTTAGATCATTATACATCTTTGTTGCACCTGGATGAATAGAGTAAGGAGTGTCATGAATTTCTGCCAAGATCCTTTCCCTTAAATCATCAACATTGGGAACACATAAACGGTCCTTAAGGTACAGAGTTCCGTCATCCGCAATACGAAACTCTTGACATTTTCCTTCTTTCATTTCTTGCTTGATTCTTACAAGGCTTACGTCATCATATTGCTTACTCTGAATTTCATCATACATCATCGGAGCGAGAGAGAGTGGTGATAGCTGGCCTGCGATAAGTTCTAAACCGAAGTCTAGAATTTCCTTCCTTAATGGTGGAGACATTGCTTGCATTGATATTAACGTGGCAACTGACTTCCTACTTAAAGCATTAGCTACTCGGTTAGCTTTACCAGGATGATAAAGGATTTAACAATCATAATCCTTCACCAACTCTAGCCATCTTCGTTGTCTCATACTCAGGTCTCTTTGCGTGAAGAAATACTTCAGACTTTGATGATCAGTGAAGATCTTGCATTGGACTCCATACAAATAGTGTCCCCATATCTTCAACACAAAAACAACTGCTGCTAACTCGAGATCATGAGTAGGATAGTTCTTTTCGTAGTCTTTCAGTTGTCTTGAGGCATAAGCAATCACCTTTTCATTCTGCATTAATACAGCTCCGAGGCCCATCTTGGATGCATCACTGTAAATTACAAACCCATCATTTCCCTCAGGAATTGCCAACACTGGAGCCGTCGTTAATCTTTTCTTCAGTTCTTGAAAGCTCTTTTCACATGCATCCGTCCATTCATACTTCTTTCCCTTGCGAGTTAAGTTCGTGAGTGGAGCTGCTATCTTGGAGAAATCTTCTATGAATCTCCGATAGTAACCTGCTAGACCCAAGAAGCTTCTTATTTCACTTGCGTTCATCGGTTGCTTCCAATTGAGTACAGCTTCTACTTTAGCAGGGTCCACCATTATTCCACCCTTTGAAATAACATGCCCTAAGAATGACACTTTATCAAGCCAAAACTCGCATTTAGAGAACTTAGCGTATAACTGGTGTCTTCTTAGAGTCTCTAGCACAATCCTTAAATGCTCCTCATGTTCTTCTTGATTCTTAAAGTAGACAAGAATATCATCGATAAATACAACAACAAATTTATCGAGGAAATCCTTGAATACCCTGTTCATCAAATCCATAAAGGCAGCAGGTGCATTCATCAGACCGAAAGGCATAACCACAAATTCATGGTGACCATACCTCGACCTGAAAGCAGTCTTGGGGATATCTCCTTCTTTAATGTTCAACTGGTGATACCTTGATCGTAGATCAATCTTCGAGAACACCGATGCACCCTTGAGCTGATCAAACAAATCATCAATTCGAGGCAACATATACTTGTTCTTGATTGTCACCTTGTTCAGTTCTCTGTAGTCAATGCAGAGTCTCATAGTGCCATCCTTCTTCTTCACAAATAAAACTGGAGCACCCCATGGTGAGTGACTTGGCCTGATAAATCCCTTGTCCAGTAGCTCCTTTAATTGCATGTGAAGCTCCTTTAATTCGGCTGGGGCCATTTTGTAAGGCGCTTTAGAGATTGGTTCGGTGCCTGGAGTGAGCTCAATCTCGAATTCAACTTCTCTTTCTGATGGTAGACTTGTTAGGTCATCAGGAAACACATCTTCATATTCATGAACAACATGCATATCTTCCATTCATGTCTTTCCTTCTTGGCTTTTGTCTACAACGTTCGCCAGATAGCCCGTGCAGCCACTTGCTAGAAGCTTCCTTGCTTTCATTGCCGATAGGAACATGCTGGGTTTCTTTCTGGTCTCGCCAACATAAACGAATTTCTGATCACCTTCAGGATGGAAGATCACCTTTCATTTCCGGCATTCGATTGAGGCATTATACTTACTTAGGAAATCCATCCCAAGAATCATGTCGTAATCATGCATGTCGATCACAATGAGGTCGATGAAAAGTTCCCTATCAGAAATCCATAGGGGTACTTTACGCAAACAATGCGTGGATACTATCACTTCCCCAGAGGGTAGTGTCGTAGTGAATCCCTATCTCATAGGCTCTAAACGAACCCCTAACTTCTTAGCATGTGACATAGACACAAAAGAATGTGTGGCACCCGTATCAAAAAGAACATAAACATCATTACAGAAGCTTGTTATCTGACCTGTGACCACATTGGAGGCTTCTACAGCCACTTGTTCCTTTGTCATGGCATAGATTCGAGCGTTTGTCGGTGGAGCTTCAAGTCTCCCTTGACTAATTAGTGGCCCTTCAAGGGAGGCTTGTATCTGATGCAGCTGGGCTTGAGGAGGAGCTCTTTGCAGGGCATTAGCATTCATCAGTTTGGGGCAGTTCTTTACGAAATGGTCTTCACACCCACATATGAAACATTGGTTTGTCCCCAATCGGCATTCCCCTGGATGCTTCTTTCCACATTTGGCACATAGTTGGAATCGCCTGTAATTATTATTGCGCTGACCATCATTGTGCCTTTTGTTGTCTTGGCCCTGCTGTTGTTGAGGATTACCCTTCCTCTTATTGTTTCTCCAGTTTTGACTGTTGTTGTTGCTTTGTTGTTGTTGTTGTTGTTCCTATGGGGAGGGCAGTTCTGGTTGTTAACATTGTTAGCTTGCTGGTTGGGCTGAGGCTGATTCCTTCTTAACTTCGACAGGTCAAACTTAACTCGTTGGGCCCTCATAACAACCTGTTCTTGCGTCCTTGGCAGACTTGCCCCATCAACAATTGCTGCAATGTCTGGCCTAAGGGCTCTGATCAGCCTTCTGACCCTTTCATCTTTGTTCATTACCATCCCAGGACATAGACGAGCAAGCTGGTCAAACTTTGTCACCACATCAGTGATTGTCATATCCCCCTGGTGTAGGTTTTCGAACTCCTCATAATGCTTCGTCGTGACATTCATGTGGAAGAACTTCGTGTTGAACTCGTGAACAAAATCAGCCCATGACATCTCTTCAACATTTCTGCTTTGTTCGATGCCGTCCCACCATATCCTGGCCTCCATGGTAAAGCAGTACGAGGCACAGAGGACCTTCTCGTTGTCCGTGATATCCATAAGTCGTAAGGTGGCCTCAATCGTCTTCAACCATCCTTGAGCAACTAACGGGTCCTTTGAACCCTCAAAGTCAGCTGGCTTGACTCTCTTCCATCTGACCAGAAGAGGTTCCTGATAGGCTACTCTTGGTTCAGCAGCAGGAGCTGGGACTTCATTTACTTGTACTTGTGGCTGCGGAGGAGGAGGAGGCGCATCATTGCCTCGTTGTTCACCATTCTGGCCGTTGGCCCTTAAGCAGCTATTTCCCTTCGTTGATCCTCCAACTGCCTTTGCAGTTCCGCAATCATCGTCATGAGTCTTTCGTTGGTCTGGGTGCGGGTCTGCATTCTTCTGTGGCCGTCCATCATAATTTCCTAAAATAATTAGGACTTAGAAATAATCTTCCATTTATGAGACAGGTTTTCACTACTATGTCATTTAATCATTAATCAATCAAACCTTAATCTTATCATCATACTTGCGTCACTACATCTAACTTAAATAACATACTTACTTGGAGGACTTGGATTGACGTGTGGTGATATGAATTGTAATAAGAAGATTCTCTCTCATACCAAAGCTTGTAATGCCCCTTAGATCGGACGTCACAGATGTCATTACATACATACGTTCATACTTGCATAAACTTAAAACAAATAATAATATCAAACTTAAACTTACATAACCAGGATCCATTCATACATTTTTTAAAAAAAAAAAACTTAACATTGATTAGAATAACATTGTTTAATTTATTCCATATCATAATTTACTCAATTATACTTAAATTAATCATAAGCTTGTTTAATAATATAGGTTTATCAAGTTGTAAAAATCAGAACGTAACAAAACATCACAACACATCTCATTAAACATCAAATCGTTTAAAACTTACTTACTCCCATAGTTCGACAGGCCAGACTTGGGACTTCGGCAGGCCGAACATCATCGGCAGACCGAAGTTCCCTCAACCGGTAGGCCGGCAGAGGCTTTGCAATTCAGACTAAAAATTCATCCATGTTCGGCAGGCTAAAAATCATGATCGGCAGGCCAAACTTCTGGACTTCGACAGGCCGGCCACAGAGTTTGGCAGGGCGTCCGAGACCAAGTTCCTTTGGAAAACTTAATTTAAAACATACCAACTTTACGTAAAATATAGCGGAAGTTCATAATTCATTGAAAAAATGATAAAATAACTTATAAAACCATAATATAAGTATTCTTAAAAACTGAACATAAATATATGTCCCAAATATAACTTAATTAAATCATAAATTCATTCTTCTTGGCATGCTTCCGATTACAATTCATCGTTCATGTTGCTCACACGCCTTCCCATGTCCTCCTCCCAGTCCATGATTTTCTTACCCTTATCTGCAACATGACATAAAACATTATTATGCTAATGCTTAGTAAGTACATATATTCTCACAATTTAAAACATTTCATAAACATCATCATCCTCATCATCATTGTCATCATATCATAAAAGTGCCTTAAGCACAATTTCATAAAACATATCTTTCATAACGTTGACCATTTTAAAACTTAATCCATTTATCTTAAGGGCCCAAGTGTTGCACCATAAACATCATCATAGGCGCGCCGTCATGAGAGGAGAAGGGTAGCTAATCCCAAACCAAACATGACATCATAACATAACATTTCATAACATTGGGTGTGCAACACTTATTAGGTGATACATATATACATACTTTTTATACTTTGAAACATGTCATCATCATCATACGTACATATCTTTTAAAATCATGAAAATCTTTCATAAGAAATCCTTTAAGGAAAAATCATCATAAAATCATCATGAATAACATTGTAAATATATCATCAAACCTTGGAAAAGGTGTCATGTTACAGGTGAGAAGGTACTTACCTTAACGCTAGCTTACTTAACCTTAACGTGATTTGGTGACGACGCCGCGGTCTCGTAGTGCTCGTTTCTTGAGTGTTCATGCCATTTACCCATTTAAAATGCAATGAAAATTAATACGTATCATAAAACATCCATGCATATAACATTCATTCATATACATTCATCTCATAATCCATAACCATCATCGTAAAAACATGAAATTATCATTATATATATATTTTCATCTCATCCATTCTCATAACATTCATACATATAATACTCGTTTACATTATCACATTTTACAAACATATCTCATAATCATCATCATAATATATAAACGTTATTCATAACATGCTCCCTTAAAAACCAAAACATTTCATACATTGTAAACATGAAAATTCTCATTGAAAAACGTTTTCTAATAATTTAAAACACATATACTTTAATTTAATAATTCATACAAACATCTTATTTTCATGCATAAAATCATTTCATTATCATAAAATCATTTAAATATATATATATATATATATAACATATAACATTTCATAAACAGTTTTCTCATTGTCATCTCATAAAAATTTCATATCCTAAAATACATTCATCATACATACTCATACATATGCATATTTTATCAACTTTTCATGAAAACATCATTCATATGCCTCTTGAATAATCATTACATTTTTCATACCTCAAGGTTAAACAGTAATATTTTACTGTGAGGGGTAGAAGACAGAAATATTCATTTTTAATAAAATATTCATATGACATGAAATTAGAAAAACACCATTTATCATATATGCATATCATCTCATATAACACTCATGAGCATCATAATAAAAACACAAAACAAAATACAATACCTAGAGAGGATATTGTAGACGAATTTGAGGAGGAGAATATCTTTTTTTTAAAAAAAATTTACAAATACATGAGTCCTTACCTTAGAAGACTTTTTTCTCAAAACCCCTTGATTTCACTCAACGAAATATGACTTTTCTTTCTATATTTGCAGAGAATTTTTGTGAGAGAGAGAGAGAAGCACTCGTGGAGAAGAGAAGAGGAAGAGAAAATAATGAGAGAACGTCTCAGAACTGAGAGAGAAATTATCTGAGGAAAGAGCGTTCAAATTTTTCTAACGTAATGTGTATAATGAAGAGTCATTACTCTTCATTAAGTCAGAAATTTTTGACTGTTAGGAGGGGCATAAGGCATGGAGGAAGGAGAGAAAAGAGGAAATTAAACAAGTCATTCACAACTTTCCATGTTTTGCCCATTTAAAATCGGAAACCATTTAATTGACACAAATCATGCAAGTCAAACCCTTTTTATTTCCTTAACTGATAAAATCCTTCCATTATTATGTCAATTAATCACAATTAAATTACCCAATTAACATAATTGTCTCAGCCATAAATTGGGAGAGATTATTGCTGACCGTTTGTCAGCCGTGTTCGGCCTGTCGATTTTCTCCTTCGGCCTGCAGGTTCCAGCAAGTTCGGCCTGCCGATCTCGGCAAGATGTTCGGCCTGTCGATCTTAAAAATTCGGCCTAACGATCTGTCATTAATTGCCATAACATAAAACATTCATACATCATTGCATCATAAATAATCATATATTGCATCATAAATAAACATATACTTAGAATTTCACATGAACACTAGAGCACAACGATCCCATGCGGTCGTCACCTGTCATAAAACTTGACATAAAAAGTTAGAGATGGTTTATATCCAAACCAAGCTTCAAATGGTGTCTTATTCTTCACTGCCTTTGTGGGAAGCCTGTTTTGAAGAAAAACTGTTGTATTCGCTGCCTCAGCCCAGAATTGCTTTGGTAAGTTTTTCTCATGTAGCATGCATCTTGTCATTTCTAGTATATATCTATTTCTTCTTTCACTAACTCCATTTTGTTGTGGAGTGTAGGGAGCAGTAAGTTGGTGTTCTATGCCTACTTCCATGCAAAATAAATTGAATTTTTTTGAGGTGTATTCTTTTCCATTATCTGACCTCAGGACTTGAATGTTGCAGCCACTTTGGTTTTCCACCATTTTCTTGAACTTCCAAAACACTCCAGCCACTTCTGACTTGAATTTTAAGAAGAAAATCCAGCATAATCTTGTAAAGTCATCAATGAAGGCTATATAATAAAGGCTACCTTTAAGAGAAGGTGTTCTTTGTGGTCCTGCTAGATCAGTATAGATTAGTTAAAGCTTCTGTGTTGCTCTCCAAGCTGTTTTTCGTAATGGTTGTCTGTGTTGCTTTCCAAATTGACATGCTTGGCAGTGAGGAAGATGATCTTCTAAAGCAGGTAAATCCCTTACTAATTGCTTTGTTTGAAGCAGTAGTAGACCTTGATGATGATAATGTCTGAGCTTTTTATGCCATATCTCCGTGACACTTTCCGTAGTAGGAAAAGCAACTTGCTCCTCCTCTAATGGATTAAGTGTGAAGCTCTTTCCTCTCATCTTGACCTTGAACATATCTTGATCAGATGCATCCTTTATTAGGCAATATTTGTCTTCAAAGTGTACTTTGAAACCTTTCTTTATCAACTGACCAACACTTAACAGATTTTGGTCAATTTTAGGAACATAGAGAACATCAGAGATAAGTTTTGTACCTAAGCAACTTGCAATTACAATAGTTCCTTTTCCTGTGACTGTTATGTGTTGTCCATTGCTGATCCCGAATCTTGAAGTCTCAGTGCTTCTTAATTCCTTGAACAGCTCCTTGTCATGTGTCATATGGTTAGTGCAACCACTATCAATTAACCAGCACTCACTTGAATCACTACCTGAGAAACAAGTAGCAACAAAGAGCTGATCCTCCTCCTCTTGATCAACAACTTGAGCATCTGCTTCTTGCTGTTGAATTTTACTCTTGCAAATCACAGCTTCATGACCGAGTTGATTACACCTGCTGCATTTTGCATCGGGTCTCCTCCAACATTTAAAAGGAGGATGACCCTTTTTACCACAATGTTGGCATGGAGGATGAATTCTCTTTGGACTTCCGGTCTTGTTCTTATTGTTGTTTGCTATAGCATTGCTAATTGCTATAGCATCACCACTTGTAGCAAAATTCCTCTTGCTCTTCTTCTTCCTCATTTTCCCTCCTTCTTGATGCTTGACTGGCAGTGCTCCTTCAACGGCTCCTTCTTGCCTCATGACCCTTCTTTGCTCTTGTGCCTGTAAAGCATTTAAGAGCTCTGCCAAGGTAATCTTGGACAGGTCCTTGGTGTTCTCCAAGGTCGTAATGGTTGCCTCAAACTTTTCAGGCACCGTTACTAGGATTTTTTCAACAATCCTCGAGTCGGGTAGATCAGAACCGAGCAGTCTTACCTTATTGGCAATGCTTAGAAGTTTGTCAAAATACTCGTTAATGGTTTATGATTCCTTCATTTTTTGCAGTTCAAAATCTCTGATCAAATTCAGCACTTGTATTCCTTTGATCCTCTCATTTCCTTCATACTCTGATTTGAGGTAATCCTAGATTGCTTTTGCTAATTTGAGTGACATGATTCGAATAAAGATAGTAGATGAAACAGCAGCAAACAAACAAGCTTTTGCTTTTGACTTCTTTGTTTTTTTGTCCTTCTAATTCTTGATCTGGGCCATTGTGGGATTGTTTGGCAGAGGAGGAACCTCGTAATCCTCTTCTATAGCTTCCCAAAGATCCAGTGCATCCAGGTAGGTCTCCAATCTCACAGCCCAAATCTAATAATTTTCTCCGTCGAATATTGGAGGAGCAATTGATGAAAAGCTGGCTTCTGTGTCCATGGCATTCATCTGAATTCAATCTCAGTCTCCCACAAGTTCCTTAAGAAAAACGCTCTGGTATCAATTGTTGATGTTTTAAAGCTACAATAAAGTACAGAGACAATATTCTAAGGAAGGAATAATGAAAAACAGTAAGGAATTCTTGAGATAATGTCAAAGAAGAGAGTAATTTTATTGAATTCAAGTAATTTTATTGAATTCAATACTTACATTTAAAGACTTAAAAATAACTAACCATTAAGATTTTGTCCTATAATTATGCTAAGATTAAACATAAAATCAGAACATTAACAAAGATACTAGGAAACAAACTTTGAAATATTCAAAAAAAAAAAAATATCCACAAACGTGGCAGCAGTCCTAAACACAACAACTAAAACTTCCAAAACGATAAAGTAAGCTTGGTCCTTCAATCACTCGGTTCTTAATTAGACCACCAACAATCCCTGAAGATGCACATGTATGAAGGAAAATTTCCAAATTTGGAATTGCCTTCTCAATGTCATGTTCTCAGTAAACTAAGTTTTGAAGGAGAGTTATCACGAGAAGCTCTTTCACTTCTTCCAAAAAGCCTAACCAAAATTAATTTGAGGTTCTTCCGGGATTTAAATCAGGAGTTTGTGGTTTTGGAAAAGCTGCCAAATTTAAGAATTCTCTATCTGAGTAATGACGAAGTGCATAGGACTAACAGAACCAGTGTGTACAAATTGGTGTGTTCAGCCAACGGATTTCCCAAGCTTGAGGTTCTTACACTTAAAAGCTTATATAGATTGGAGGAGTGGGAAGTGGAGGAAGGTGCAATGCTGAATCTTTAGAGATTGGATATGATTGGTCTGCAACTGAAGTCGATTCCTGAGGGGCTAACATATGTCACCACTCTCAGCGAATTGCATATGGCAGCAATATCGAGGAATTTCGAAGACAAGATTAGGGTAAATGAATACGGAATTGAGGGGGAATATTTCAACAAGGTGCGCCACATTCCCTTCATCTCATTTTCGAGATAGCGGAGTGATTGGAAAACATTTACGATGTTAACGTGGTATCATAGAGTACACAGTTTTCATTCCTTGAATGCTTTTCTGTGTATACATGTGAGAGAGGTGAAAGGGTGTAACTGTGTTTCTGGTATTCGAGAAGAAAGACCTTGAATGGAACTGATTGTAACCTGATTCTCTTAATGCAATGTTCTTTTGAAGTGTTTTATTGGCTTCTTGACTGTATTTTTGTGTTTACTGGTTTTGCTCTTGATCTGAGACTCTATTTCAACTTGAGAGTTTTGACGGGAATTCTTGGTAGGTAATAATCTAATTTTGAATTTTGGCATAGATGTATATTACACTCGCTTATTATAGTTTTAATATGTTGGACCTGCATTTATCCATTTACATTAATTTTTGGACAGCATTTCCATAAATTCTCTTATAACTCAGGTAACGCTTTTACCTGCTCAGCACTTAAGTTAGAGTCGTGTAAATCCTTGATTGATTTCTACCTCACTCCTGTATATATACATAGATATGCATACATGTATATGCACCAAAATAAAAATCCAAATGCCTATCAAAACAGAGAAAAAAAAAATGAAATCCAGAAAGTGAGAAATGGAATAAGTGCTTACAAGAAAAAATTGGGCATGCAAATAGTGTGGGGCCCTATTAACATGTTTTTTGCGCTTACTAAGCATGTGGGATACATTTTCACGTCTCAGTATTGGTTCAAAGAAAGCAACGCCCATAATTCCTTTTATCTGATTGACTTGGTCAGCATTAGTCGTGTGGATTGAACTGTATTCGTCCACGATACAAACTCAGCCTGCTTGCTATGAGCCAGTTTTTTGTCGTTTGGTACACAATTGATTTTTCTGGATTTTAAGATTTTTATTAATTATTTCAATATAAAAATAAGTTAATAAGTGTACATGCACTGCAAATGGCAGACACAAATTAGCCTGGATTGTGGTACCTAAACTCTAACTTCATGACTAAGAAAAATTCTGGGAAGAAGTTTGATATCCAGCCAAATTCATATTCAGTATCATTACATGTACTACTTTAATACACGAGAAAAAGCAAAAGCGAATAAGGAGACATTCCATGATCAGCACAACTGTCTTTTAAGCCAAAGTGCATCATGATTAATCTCAATGCATTTAATATTTTGGGAATTTATTACAGACTTGCAACTAATAATTGGGAGAATTTTATTCGTTTTGTTAATTTATACAATCTAGTTATTACAACGAAGTACAGCAAAACGAGAATTGTTATTATAATGAGTTTAGATTGGCGACATTTTGTAATCTTCTTTTTTAACATAGTGAATTTTCATAAAGTAGACGTAACATTTTACACTTATGAATCATGTTTATTCTCTTTTCTATCGCAATTTTATTGTTCTCGGTAGTTAGGAATTAGGGCTTATAAGCCTTAATACCTTTAACCTCATATTCATAATCACCAGAGCAGCTACAAGATGCCGGAAAAGACATTTTCAGTCTTCAAAATAACACAACTTCGTTGTTTGATCTCCAAGAGAAAGCAGTCTAAAAAATCTAATTTAAAAAAAAAAAGAGCAAAAAAAATCATATATCCACTTCATGTTGAATCCTTTGGTTGTCTTACATGAAATGGGTCGGCAGACTTGAAATTTAGGTGGACAAAAAGCATTTAAGTCCGAGTAGAGAACCTCTGGTACTTTGTGTTGGAGTTAAAAACAGAGTCAACAGAGTGTGGTAGGCTTCTCTTGTGACTGAAACAAGAGTCTTGACAAAGGAGGCGGGTGTTGCCATTGAGGGAGAGGTCCAGCCAGGAGGAGTGTATGCAGGAGTGGCCTGCTTCCATCACTGCCTGCAGCAGCTACCCTTTCTCCGGCAGCGCCTTTCCTGCCACCAACTTCTCCGCCCTCGGTATCAGGTCTAATTCCCTACTTTCTTTCTCAGCTTCAATTATGATGTTTCCACTTCCATAATCAGTGTCAAAACTATTAGGAAAATGTTGATCAACAAGGTGGCTCTCTTTTGCTTGTTGTTGCATCTCAATTTGTGCGCCAATTTCGTCTTGCTTTTGTTGTTCTTGCTCATGCTTTTGCTGCTGCAGTTGTTGTTGGAGAACAAGAATGTCCAGCGTTATTCTTTGGCATTTCGATGCAGCTTTGTCTCTCTCTTTGAGGGCTCTGCTCAGAAAATCCTTAAGATGAACAAGTTCATCTTCTTTTTTTATGATTTCCTCTTTGGCTAACGCGACTTTTGTGTCCAGTTCTGAGGTCCTACATAGAAGAGAATACCATAACTCTTCTATTCCCTGAAAATTCCGCGAAAAAGGTCAAAAACCCCATTATTTCTAATGAACAACAAGTAGAGAGAATTAAGCAATTAGACAAACTTTACAAAAGTGAAAAATAATTTTCAAAATGAATCTTTAAATTGCCTCTTCTTCATAGGCGCAGAAATCCCAGTTAAAGGGACTACATTGATCTTCCTTTATAAGCTTTGCGCCTGCAAAAACTGAAGTATTTTGCTGTACTTTTTTTAGCTTTTCTCTTCTATCTTTTTTATGCTCTCTTTTGCTTTTCTGTAACTCCTGGGAGATAAAAAGAACAAAAAAAGGCCAAAAGTATACATAGAAAGGCCAACATGCCAAGCGGATATCTTTGTTCATATGGAATGGATTGTGTACACATCGACCAAAAGTGTTTCAGAACAGGAATGTGAAACCTAAGGTGAAAAGTGGGAGCTAATATTATTCCTCTTCCACCGGCAACTTTCTCACTATTCCAAGCGGCGGATGGCAGGTGCGAATGAGCTTCTAAATCTCAAAGTATGCTTCAAAGATTATGTTTCTAGAAGAGCTTCTAAACTATAATAATATTTTAATATCAGAAGGACATTGTTTTAAATTGCCATACCTTTATTAATTTTACGTGGAATTCGTATAATCAAAAAAGCAATTTTGCTCTATTGTAGAGCATGGTGTTTTAGTAGTTGTATTAGGATTTTAATAGTTTGATTTGTAAGTGTTTACTTTTAAACTTTACCGTTTGCAATAAAAAATTGCTTTTTGTTGTAAATCAATCCAATAAAAAGTTAATTCGACGGCTAAAACACCAATGTTTTACCAGTGGAGCGAAATTGTCTTCTCTACCATAATAATCCAAATCAATTGTATGTAATTTTTTTTTATTTTAATGTGATTTTGGCTAGATTTAATTTTTAATATCATAAAGATCCTGTAAATTATTACTCCTTTTTAACCATGTTACTTTGATTAACTTTAGTTATACTTTAAACAAAACCAAAGTTTAGGGTCCCTTTATAAAATAGTCGTATAAGAAGCTTAAACTTTTCTACAGGAGTTAATTATCTTTTGGTATATCAATTTGCATACATGTCTCAAAATTTTAAGTTATATATGCTACTTATATATCAATTGGAATATAAAGTTTAATTTTACCATATAAATTGTTATTTATATATCCAGCATATATAGCCCACAGTTTCAATTACGGTTTCTTGTTTTTCGACATTTTTCACGTGCCCACACCTTGTGGAGTCAAGGAACTGAACACATACATAGATGCATATGTAACGTTGAATGTGTCTAACGAGATCTTAGGTTGTCATTTCATATTATTAGCCAGGAATTTTAGGTAAATTCAGTTAATCCAATCCATAATATTTTGTAGCTATTTAATTATGATATTTATGTTGATTAATCGATCCTTTAGCCAAGATGCCAGATAAGTAGCCTATTTTTTATTTTTATTTGTTCTTTTCGTGAAATTATGTATAAAAATATTTAATATAATGTGAAATAATTCTCCTTTTTTTTTTTCTACATCTCTTATTAGAGATATTGTAATATGTCTCTCTAACATGTTTGCAATAAAAGATCACATAGATAAAAGTTGAAAAATACATTTTTAATGCATTTAGATTGCGTTGCGACATCCATATTGGAGCCTGTGGCATTAGATGTACAAAACAACACAAAATAGGATAGGGCCACTAGGGCCATGGTGCCCATGTGAAAAGGCGACGGGCACCATAGCGCCCACCACTGTAACATGTGCAAAATTTGCACAGCGTGCATAGCGCCAAAAAATTGGCACTACGCCGCTTTCCCAAGCTAAGGCAAGTTCAATAAATGTGTTCTTTGACATGTTTCGAACCGACATAAACATTGATTGTATACTTTTAGGCAAACTTGAACATCTATTAGCAACGAACATATCCGTTGTAATAAATGCATTGATACATAAATAGATACATTTATAAATAAGGAGGTACCTTTAAGCAAAGGTTATATAGATTGAACCGGTTGTGTCTATTCATGAAATAGCACCCCCTTTTTCTTTAATCTCCAGAATTATTGCAAGAATTCATATCTTGTTCTAGAACATCACATTGTTGCTAGATATTGTGGTTAAGTGTTTGCTATATATTAGGGGTAATTTACCAAAAAACTCGTTAGCAAACTTTAAGAAGTGAAGGGAAATAAAACCTTTAAGGAAAGTCTTCATACATGCCTCAAACGCATTTCCATTTTCCATAATTTCTTGGCTTCTATGTTAGACGTGTATGGCCTAAAGCATAAAAATGTAATATGTTTTTGGAGACATTTTTATCAATAAAGAATTTATTTATTATTTATATACCAAACCTAGTATGCTTTACGTTCATATTTATTGAATATATGTTAAGCAAACAAGGGTCTGAAACTATCGGTCTAAACCTTAAGAATTGGGCATATAATGAACAGATTATGGAAAAGACACGAATCTTAAGATGATGGTTTAAATCATAAGATCCGCTCGAGGGAATAAAGTTAGGTGCTTTATTCATGCAAAGATTGTTATGTTGTCTATATCCCTAATGGGAGATGGTTTGTTTTGGTCATCGGAGGTGGACTCCACAAATAGAAACATTGGCATATTGTCATAGGTGACGATGTGTTAGATCGAGACATAAAGTGAATTGATTTGTATTAATAATTTTGTCTTAGCAAATCAATTCACTTTAGACAATTATATGTATTGTATCTTAATCATGAGATAGATAGTGGGCCCGTTAAAGGGTGACATCCATATATTTATAGTGGTACGCATGTCGATACATTGGAGGCATGAGTCTTGATGGTGTAGACCTGTTATTCATAGATATGGAATCCATAGCTTCTCTTCAGGAGTCGTGATATCCTCTTATATGTGTTATTCTATAATTGGAAAATTGAAGCGCTCAACAATTTGGATACATAGGTGTAACTGAATAGTATATTATCTTTAGATGGTAAGTTTTTCGATGGTGAGATAATGGAAAGTAAGAGAAAAATAATTAGGAAGGTAAAACAGAACTTGTTCTTAAGCCAATTATGGATAATCCTATGGGGGTGTGATGCATTATTATATGTCATGAAAACTTAATTATACAGGTTTTGTAATTCTATATAGTTCGAGAGTGCAGCTTTGAGCTTTTAGTAGAGTAGCGTTGGAGCTAATAATTATGAAATGTATATCGGGGATATTGGGTTTCATAATTATCGAGAGCTTGAACTATATAGATCCATTTGGTAGCTCACAAAATTCTGTAACGATACAGCGTGCTTTTCTAATAATTGGTGACTTATGTCATATTATTAGATTGGCTAAACTTTGAGTTAATTAAATTCAATAATTCATGTCAATTTATCCGTTAAATTAATTCTATAATTAATTTAAGATAAACATGTTGGTTTATTTGTTAAATTAATTTGGTCAATCAATTCAAGATAAATATGTTGAATTATTCTGTATAATATCTTATTAGTATGGGTTTATTGGGATATGATTATTTTATTGAGATAACTTTTTTATTGGGTTATTTGAATTAAAATTGAGACTCTATCAAAGATACCCAGAACTAATAAGATAGGAATTATCCAATAGGTTGAGATAGTATCTATCGGATCAACCTTGGAGTTCGATTCAAAATCAAACTCAGGTATCTGCGACATCAGACTTTGAGTCTAATTATGTGGATTCAAATTTGAAACTGATTCAAACTCGAATTGTGAGGTTTAATCTGATAATGATTGAACCAAGTCTGACCTCTATATAAGGGGGTGAGTCTCTATTATTTTTTAGATCAATTGAGAGATCAACAGTGAGACTCTGCTAGTGAGACTTTAAAAACTCTCTGAGAGCTTTTGTTCACAAATCATGAACACTTGCTTTGGGTTCTCTCAATTGCTTGGAAGGAGAGTCACCAGAGAAAGGTTGAACGACCTGCACCCACACGCACTCCGATCGTCGATAGAGAATAGCAAAGAAGCCCAGTTGGTTGAGGCTCTTCTGGAACGTTACTTCTCTTCACGGATTGCAAGAGTTCTTCGAAAGCAGGACTATTTCGATGCCATCAAAATCGATAGAAAGAAAAAGGAAGACGATGAAGTCATGTGTTGTGGACACATTCTCAACACTTAGTCTGATTTTCTCTATGATCTCTACCACAACATGGAGTTCCCCGTAGAAATATGGAATGCCTTTGAACACAAATACAAGGCCAAAAAGGAAGGTACATATAAATTCCTTATTCTTAAATTTCTAGAATTTTCTATGCTTGACTTCAAGTCCGTTCTATACCAAATACATGAATTGCAAGTCCTTGTTAGAAAAATCAAATAGTTGAAGGTTGAGATTTTAGAATCATTTGTAGTGGGACTATTATTGCTTAATTACCCCCTCAATCTTGGAATGGTTATAGAAAGAAACTCCTCCATAGGAGGGATGACATAACTCTAGAAGGGTTGCAAAAGCACTTGAGGATCAAGAAGGAGACTAAATCTCATGATCTCAAGGGAAAACTTTTGGACTCTTCTAAAGTTAATGTGGTTGAAACTGGTAAGTTTCATAAGAACTTTAAGGATAACAATGACAAGAAATGCATAAGATCTGATAATGGCCCAAAAAAGTTTACTAGAAGTTGTTTCTTTTATGGGAAAAAGAGCCATAGACAAAGTGAATGCAATTACAAGAAGAAAAAGAAAGAAGTAAATTCTAACAAAGTCAATGTTGTTGAAGAAAAATCAAAAGAGATTTGTCCTATAGTCTTGGAGATGTAAATTGGCATGATTACTAAAACTAACACGGCTGCAACAAAGTCCTATAATTGGTGGCTTGATTCTGGTGCCACCATTCATGTTTACAAAGACAAGAGCTTCTTCTTGTCATATGCAATGGAGAAAGAAAGAGAAACAGTTCTCATAGGGAACCATGACGCAGCAGTGGTTGCCGAGAAAAGAGTAGTGGAGATAAACTTTACTTCCAAGAAAAAAGTTACTTTAAACAATGTCTTCCATGTTCCCGATATTAGAAAGAATCTTGTATTTGGTTCTCTTATGTGTAAGAGTGGTCTTAAAATGTACTTGATGCCAATACATAAATTGTATCTAAGGATGGGTCATGTACAAACTCAGTATCAATAATAATAAAGTGATAAAGTCCATTTATATTGTTGGGTCTTTTGATATTTGGCATGCTTATTTAGCACACTTAAATTTTAGATCTTTGATATACATGTTCAAACATGGTTTGATTAATTGTAAAGAACAAAAACATAATAAGGATGAAATTTGCACACATACAAAGACGACTAAGAAACTGTTTCCTAAAGCCAAAAGAAATACTCAGATATTGGATTTGATTCATACCGATATTTATGAGTATAATGAAATTTTAACAAGAGAAGCAAGAAGATACTTTATCACTTTTATTGATGACTATTCTGGAGACACATATGTGTACTTAATTGAACAAAAGAAGCCTTAGATTAGTTTAAACTTGTCAAGGCTGAAGTTGAGAATTAAAAAGATAAAAATATCAAAATGGTTTGAAGTGATAGAGGTGGTGAATATTTTTCTAATGAATTTGATGCCTTCTATGAAGAGCATGGTATTATTCACCAAATTCAACACCTCTTACTCCTTAAAAAAATGGTTTCGTAGAAAGGAAAAATATGATCTTTATGCAAATGATTAACTCCATGCTTCTTAGTGCAAAATTGCGCAATAATTTATTGGAAAAGCTTTATTTACCGCATGTCATGTTCATAATAGAACTACATCTATGAAAACACGTCTCTCTATATGAAATATGGAAAGGAAGGAAATCAAACTTGATGTATTTAAGGGTGTGGGGCTGCTTAGTTTTTTATAAAGTGCATGACCCTAAAACATCAAAGTTAGCTTCAAGAGGTATTAAAATTGTTTTTGTAAGGTATACTAAAAATTTCAAAGCATAAAAATTGTTGAATCTAGATTCATATAAGATAGTAGAATCAAGAGATGTTGAATCTATTGAAAATAAATTTATTGTTGATTCTACAATTGAATTGGAATCTAATGTTGATCAACCATGTGACTATACTCTTGGTACCTCCACTAATAAAAGGAAAGAGTTTATGACATTTTTTAAACTGAGGAGAAGTCAACATGAAAGATAAGAAAAGAGTTTAGCACCGGATTTTATTACACCTCAAGCTTTGACCTTCTTGGCTGAAGGAGATAAAAATAGTGTACTTAATAAAATACCAATGTTGCAACATGTTAAAAAAGATTCTAAGATGGTATTGAAGTCATGTCATCTAAAGATGCCTTCCTTTTGAAGAATGGCTATAAATGATGAAATGGAATCAATAATGTCTAACGAAACTTGGGTATTGGACAATCTCCCTCTGAGATCAAAACCGATAAGCAATAAGTGGGTGTTTAGGAGAAAGTACAACACCGATAGGTCTATATAAACATTCAAGGCTAAATTGGTAGCAAAAGACTTTAAACAAAAGCATGGTATAGACTATTTTGATACATCTGCTTCGATAGCTGGGTTAACATCCATTAGAGTGCTATTTGCGATTGCTTCGATATATATTTTGCATGTGCACTAAATAGATGTAAAGATAGCTCTTCTAAATGGTGATCTTGATGAAGAAATCTATATAGAACAATCCAAGGGTTTTGTATTACCTGGAAACGAAAATAAGGTCTTCAAGTTAGTCAAGTTGCTTTATAGATTAAAGTAAGGACCAAAACAATGGCATGAGAAATTCGATTCAGTGATATTGTCTCATGATTTTAAGCACAATAATGCAAATAAATAAATTTATTCTAGATTTACAAATGATTTTGGTGTGATAATATGTTTATATGTTCATGACTTGCTTATTATCCTTGGAGCAAACATGCAAGGAGTGAATAATACCAAAAAGTATCTAACTTCACAATTTAAGATAAAAAATCTTAGTGACGTAGACACTATCTTAGGGGTTATTCATTGTGTCAATCTCATTTTATTGAGAAGGTGCTTTTTAAAATTCAATCATTTCAAATTCAAAGAAGCAAATATCCTATATGATTCTAGGAATAAATTACTAGAAATTTTTGGATGAGCGATAGCATAGCTTGAGTATGCTAGTGCGATTGGTAGCTTGATGTATGCTATGAATTGCACAGGGCTAGATGTTGCATTTTCGGTATACATAATATCAAGATTTATGAGTAACCCAAGTGTTGAATATTAGAAAGCAATTGGAAGGATACCTGGTTATCTTAAAAGGACCACTAATTTGGGTTTGTTTTACAATGATTATCCTGCAGTGCTAGAAGGGTACTCGGATGCTAGTTGGATAATCAATGCAAGTGATAATAAATCCACATCTGGTTGGATTTTCACAGTTGTAGGAGGAGCCATGTCTTGGGCTTTTAAGAAATAAATGTGCATAACTAACTCAACGATAGAAAGTGAGTTTATAGCACTTGCAGCTGTAGACAAAGAAGCAGAATGACTGAAAAATTTATCGTTTGATGCAAAGTTGCAGCCACAATTATTGCCATCCATTTCTTTGTATTATGATAGTGAAGCTACATTGTCTAGAGCTTGTAACAAAGTGTATAATGGAATGCAACACCAATCAAAATTGGAATTTAGAAGTAAGGATAATTCTTTAATTATAATTACAATTATCCTTACATAGAGCGTAAATCAAACAATTTTAAAATATTTAACTAGAATAAATCAAGAAATATTACAAATAATTAATTGATGAAAAATATAACATTGTTTGTCTTTATACTTTTAAAAATAAAAAAAATTGACCATATTTTTATAAAAGCTTTGTTAAAATTTAATTACAAATTCATAAATTCATGTAAACAAAACTATAATCTGACCTAAAACTAATTTAAAAAATTTAGCTAAGCTCTCTTTTATACTTCCAAATCTTTTACTATCAATTAATTTTTTCAATTCTTTATTTTCTGCCAAAAAAAAGCTATATTTGAACAATAAGAAAATAAAATAATCTAACAATGCTTCCCATATTATATTTCAAATCTATATTCTAAAAACCAAAATTTCACTCGAAAAAATTGGCAAATTCCAAAGATAAAACAAAAGCAAAAAGGATAAAAGACAACTAATTCTTATCATATGTTTATCTTTGTTATTACTTACTAATAATTTTATTAAATTATATTTTATAATATATAAATTAGTTAAATAAATATTTTTCTATGATATTGAAATAACTTTATTTAATTCTAAATAAATAAATAAATAGAAAAATAAGAAAAAATCAACAAAAATTCATTAGAAACAAATTATCTATATAAGCGACCTACTATTTCACATATAGATGAAGAAACTGCTTCATCAAGTAATTCTCAGTTTAGAATTGATGTAATATTGGACTTTCTTGATTTTCAAAGGCAAACATCTGATGTAACATAGCCATCAACATCTCAAAGTCATAGTAAAAATTGTAACTATACTTAAATAACTAAACAAACCTTTATACAACAAGTGTCTTAATTTTTCCTTAGTGTTTTTACATGAGTGTCAATGATGTATACTTCGATCTTGGAAACTGTTCTTGCATCTATAAATATTGTAATGCCTTTTTTTTAGTTAAATGAACGAATTAAAACACAAATCGACACAAATTTAATCTTTGTTGTAAAGATGGAAAAATTGTTTTACCTTTAATCAAAAAAGCTCCTCCTATACTGGATAATTTACTCGATTATTATGGAGGACCAATGAATAAAAATTTTTAAAAAATATTTGCACCTATAATTCTATGTTTGTACTTATATCATTTGGAGCCAATATAAAGTCAATACAAAAAAAAAATAAAAATCAGATGGTCTGTATATTTTTAAAATAAGTAGACAAATAAATCATTTGATGGGATCTTTATTGCTAGTTAATAATAATCCTTCAAAATTTGCATACCTCTATATAAATGATATAGAAAATGAAATTGAAAATCAAATGGCAACATTTTCATTTGATGATATATTGAAAACTTTAACTAAAAATCAATAATTAAAAAATTGATTAAAATGCTTGATGAAACTAATAAATTAGTAAAACTTTTTTGAATGAGGAAAGATAAATATCAAGAACATGAAATCACTTCAATAATACAAAGACTTATAAGTCAGAGATATACAGACAGCAGTCAATATAAATTATCTACCTCAAATGACATGAGTGCTTTAATAGTTGGAGATATTGCTTAATATGAACATGAAAGAGGTATCATAATCCAAGACAAACAAATATTTTGCAAAGAATTACAAAATTACATCCATCTTATATGGCTTTACAATACCCTTTGTTATTTCCTTATGGAGAAGATTATTATAGAATTGATTTAAAATGGAATGTAAATAATTCAAATAGAGAACCTTCAACAAAAAAAATGCTATGAAAGCATTTTACTGTCATCAATTACAATAACAGGAAACACAAGGCAATACTTTACTTGAAGGCGAAAGATTATTTTAACTATATATAGTTGGTGCATATGCTTCTATAGAAGAAGATCAATTTGACTATATTAAAAAAAATAAAACAAAAATATTTTATCTAAAATTTATCAAGGTATTTATGTAATGACTGGAAAAATTTAGAAATTAATAAGTATGATTAATTGAGGATTTTTTCATCATTACTCAGCTAAGTACTTAAGAAAGTACAAGATTTGAGTTTATTAATACGCAAATTTAAAGGTTTTAATAGCTGTAAGACCTTAGAAATAAATAATGTTGTGAATGCACAAATTTATATGCTTTATTTATGAAACATACAATAATGTAATGTTATGATAGTACATTAAAATAATTAAAAATAATTATTTAATGTGCTAAATTAAAAGATTATGATTTATTGATTTCATGTACAAGCCAAAGAAGTGATTTTTATAAGAATCTCAATTAGAATGTTTAAATTGGGATTACTTGACAAAAAGTGAAATTTTCAACTTACTAAGATTATGTGGAAATTTCCTATATATTATCAGTTCAATAAAAGAAACCCATATCAATAGTGATCATGAGCTCTATACCGTAATTTAGAAAATGGTGAGCACCAAGTTCAAGAAAGCAAGAATTCCAATGTTTGGAATATGTATAGTTAGTTATTATACACATTAATAATTATGTAAGGTTTATTATTATTGTTGTGATAATAATGACAAAAATAATAATATCAGTTGTTAAAATATTGGTAAATAAGAAGAAGAAGAAAAGCATTGATAGAGTCCACAAATGCTAATCTATTGGTAAGTGATGGATCCATAAATAGCTCTTTATTAGAAATAGTTCGGGTTATATCCGTAAAGCATGAGATTGTGCTAAGTTTGAAATTTTAAATCAAATTGACTTTTATATAGTCAATTTAATTTACAAAACTTTTATAAACTAACAACTATTGTTTTTATAATGAAATTTTAAGTCTACAATATGAAAATTTTTAATGAAAAGTATATGTTTTAAATTTTAAAGTTTTTTTTTTAAATAATAATAAATAATAATTATATTGAGCAAAATTTTAAATACATAACATTTTTTTTCTTAGAATACATACATACATACATATATATGTATATATACACATGTATAAATATGGATACAGTTATGAAAATAGTTAATCATTGGTTTTGAAGACAAATGTATCAAAGTTATTGTCTAAAATAAGATCAAGAAATCAAATTTTAAGTTTTAACCAAAGTTCTTAAATACAAGGTATTATTTTAAGCAAACATATATATATATATATGGTGAAATAAGTGAATCATCAATTTTAAAGACATTATTGTAAAAAAAATATCATATCAGAATAAATTCAAGAAAACCATACAGTATGGATAAATTTTATGAAAATAATTTTATGACAGTACGAAGATGTTTATACGGTAATGATACAACAAGAAAATTAGACTTTATGTAACATTTTAAAGAATGAAAATATTACAATTTTAAAAAGTACAGTTATGCCTATGAAAATTTTAAGTTTACGGATTAAATTTGATCAACCCGACACAACATGTATTTGATTGTGTGGACCACATGAGAGCCTATAAATACATGACACAACCAAAAAATAAAATAAAATAAAATAATCAACCAATCAATCAACTCATCCCCTCTCTCTACTTTCTCTTTCTACTCTCACTCTCTCCTCAAACTCAATCAAAGAATCCAGCATCCATTTTCGACACCTCCCACACCAATGGAAAGCTTTCGTCGAGCTGAGTCCAACGGCGTGCCGTGTAGCCCAAAACACTGTCGGAGGAGGCCACACATACCGGTTGAAGCTACAGAAACACAATACTTTTCTAACATGATTTCTTCACCGTCCGAGCACCGATTGACACGATCTTGGTGTTTATAGACTCAACTAAATGAGTAGAACAAACTGTAGTAGGTGGCACCCCTCAATTTTGGTTGAAAAAGCCTCGCCAAAGTTGCCTCTTTTCTTCACCGCGCCACCACTCAATGCCGCCGTTCACGATGGCGTTGATGTACACCGCCGCCATCGTTTGACTCAAATGGCGACGGGGAGTGAGAACCCCCACCCAATTGCACCCTCACTTGGCCCGTGGAGCCACCGTGGGATCGCAATTTTGGCCATCCTGCCACCGTTGAGTCAAATTGATGACTCAGTTGTGGTCATATGGGGACAGGGAAGCTTTTCCCTCTCCCAATTTCGGGAAAGACTCATAGGAAGATGGAGATCAACCTCCACCTTTTCTTGTTGGTGTGAGGAGCTTTGGGCCGTCGTTCTACGTGATGGTGTGGTGCACCACTGCCACCAACATGCTTAGACCACCATGGGAAACAAAACCCCCAAGCCAATTTGGAGCTACTATCGTCGAAAGACCGAGATCAGAGTTGGCATTTTTCACCATGAATGGTAGCTTCGATTAACATGGTTGGAGGCAAAATTGAATGAAATTGAAGTCACCGTTGAACTCGGAAGGGTCAAGTTAGGGGGGGTAGGCCCAAGCTCAGCCACCAACGGAGCCGATTGACGCTGGTCAACGACGGTCAACGTCAATTAATAGCCACTTTGGGTTTTTGTGATTCGGACCTCCGATTGATGATCCGAGACCGCCTCCTGACTCATTTCAATGCTCTGAACGCGATGGAGATCTCCGTTCAAGCTAATTCCACTCCGATGAAAATTGTCTGGTACCTACTACATGTGAATCGAGGCGACTCAGACTACAGTAATGAAGTCCAAAATGAGGTTTTTAGCAATAATAAATCTCCATGGAACATTCCTAGCCATCTAAAGCCACTCGAGGAGCATTACTGAGGATGCTGCGTAGACTGTAGATACAACAAGATACAATTAGACCCGCACAGCTCGGAGTCCAAGTGAGTAAGAATCTCTCCTATAGTATGAATAGTTTTAAAAGTAAATTAATTTTAAATATTTTCATAAAATTTATGAAAATGCATGATCAGTGATTTGTTACACTGTTATATGTTATGATGTGATATGTTATGATGTGAAATGCTATGATGATCATGATATGATTAATGTGTGATGTATGCAATATTTAAATTATATTGTTTAATCACCTTTAAGTCAAGTATGATTATGATTTACGATTCAAGAATTATGAAATTGTGATGTCATGTAGTGATAAGTCATACTGCATATACACATAAGACAAGTGAAACTTATGAGACATGTTAAGAGTGTCGTACCAACCTCCCGACCTACGAGGAGGCTCCATGTTAAAATAATGAATCATCTTGGATCGTTGGGACCTCGCGAACCCTAACTTCCCAAGACTCGCGCGCAACTAGTATGATCACTCGGGCCCAAAGTAAGAAAATAAGTTATAGCTAAAGTAATTAAGCATAAATCAAGTTGATAAGCAAGCATAAAATACTCATGCATATTTTTATAAAAATGATTTTCAATTATGTTTTGCGAGACTAATTTCCTACTTGCTGAGCGAAAGCTCATTTAAGTATGTTCATGCAGTAGGTAAGAAACACATGTCAACGGTACTTGATGGGCAGTGGTGAGCGGCGGACGAATGGTGAAGATGGGAATGGATACCGCTCACGCAATGTAATATTTTCGTATTATTATTTTATGAATTTTATGCATGTTTTACTTTACGAAATTTTGTATGTTTACACCTTACGAAAATTATGTGCATATGAATAAGTAAATAATTTACATAGTTATGTTTTAAAAACCGAGCTTGTGATTACGCAACCTTGGTCCAAAGGATTTTAAAGTTTAAAAAAAAATGTTGCGATAGATGATGCAACAAAATGTTGCGAAGTTTTCAAGTGAGAAAATTATATGATCATTTATAATAAGAAAATGTTTATATAAGATTTATGCCAAAATAAGTAATGATTTTTATGAATATGTTTTTTGGAATTTACTTTTATGAAAGTTTAAATAGATATGCTTCGAAAATTATTATTATTATGTCGGTCTAAGTAAAAAAGTTCCAAGTAATTATTATTATGATAAGTTTCGAAAAGATTAATTTTTTAAATATCAATATGTTATGTTTAAGATGTTAATTATAAGTAAAATATATAAATGATTTTTAAGAAAGTTTTAAAGAGCATTTAAATGGGATTTTATTTTATTATTTATTTTAAAATTGTTTGGAAATAGTTTTATTTAAATTGAGAAATGTCTTTAAAGTAATAGTTGCTAAATAATTATTCTTATGTTTTAAAAAAAAAAGTTCAAAAAAATTACTATGGTTATGTTTCAAGAAATTAATGTTATGAGTTATGTAAAGGATCATGCTTTTGGAAATTATAGTTATGTTAAAACGTAATGATTATTATTACGTTATTATCACGTTCGAGAAATTATGTATTATGTTAGGTTTATGCAATTAAGTTTTGAAAAATGATTATTACATCTTTTAAAGTTATATGTTAAGAATTCTTTCTCTTCAAGAATTCATTTGTTACTAAGTTTTGGGAAACAATTATTATCCCCTCTAAGGTTCTATGCTAAGGATTCCACGGCAAGAATCCATTAAAAAAAATTATTCTGAAATTTCTATATTTTATTTGTAAGTAAGTTTAAGTTTATGGTTACGTTTAAGTTAAGTGACAGCCACGTAGGGAGGGTCGTCACAATTTAAGATACTATTACTAGAGGAGATACATATGCACAAGCAATGGGTAAAAGAATTATTCTCCCTTCTAGCCACATTGGAAGTTTTAGATATATGATACAAAATTATCAAGAGGCAATGGCAATTTGTAGACGTTACAGAAATCCAGATTTATTCATATCATTTACATGCAACCCCAAATGGCCTGAAATTACAAAAGCTCTTGTAAAAATCCCAAGTTGAAAACCTAAAGATAGACTAGATATTATCACAAAAATTTTCAAAATAAAATTAGATCATATTTTACCCATTATTAAAACGAAAATTTTTTTTGGAATGATTATTGTAGGTAAGTTTACTTTTTCAACACTAATTTGATCCCATTAATAGAAAAAAAAAATCTTTATCTTTAATATAAATTAAAACTACTGTAATTTATTTATTTTTCTTTTTATTCTGTTTTGTAGATCTATACGTACTCGAATTTCAAAAATGAGGCTTATCACATTGTCATTTTCTATTTTGGTTACACCCTAACGAAAAACATGAAAAATAGACAAATTTATTTTTGCAGAAATATCTAATCCGAAAGAAATCCATTAGAATATTATATTGTAACTGCTTTTATGATACATGGATCATGTGACGCTGCCAAAACAAATGCTCCATGTGATAAAAATTTAGAATACTTAAAAAAATTTCCAAAACAATTTAGAAATAAAACAACAATTGAAGAAAATAAATTTGTCAATTACAAACACAGAAATACAATTTTTTATATAAAAAGAAGATATTGAATTGGACAAAAGATTTGTAGTACCTTATAACAAAGACCTGTATTTGAAATTGCATGCTTACATTAATGTCGAAATTTGTTCTCAATCTATGCTTATAAAGCATTTATTTGAATATTTAATAAAAGGACCAGATAGAATAAGAGCAGCAATAAAAGATAATATGTGTACAAAATAAACATTGGCTTATACATGAATCCATTTTACTTAAAGATACTAAATATAACATCCAAACTCTTATTCATATTTTTGAAAAAGAGGTCTTTGATTAATAATAAAAATTAATCACAATACTTCACTTATATTACTAAGAACCTTTCCAATTATTTGAAAACAAAAAAACATAATTAATAAAATACTCCAAATATATTTAACAAAACATATTACAAATAAAAATTTGAAAACATTAAAAAAAAGATCGAACCTTATGATATGAATACAACTCGAGAGTACAAAAGTAAAACAAAAAAAAAAAGATCGGACCTTATAATATAGATATGTTTCGAGAGCACAAAGCACTCTATATAATCAGCTATCCAAATCATATATACACAAAAAATGCAAAAATATTATTAAACAAAAGTTCAAACCTTAAATGGAAGGCGTTTCGAGAATACTACGTACTCCGTAATATCAGTTATCCTGATACTGAAATAAATGAATCTAACAATTTTAACAAACATGTCACAAAACAAATAAACAAAAGACAAAATTAAAAAACCACATCACATAAGGACTAGCGGTTATTCAATACAAACAAACATAACTATGAACATGCTGTGGATAAAACCGAAAGATCACATATGAAGCAGTAACAATGATTTGTCTTCTCAATTGTACAATGAAGTTCTCTTCCACAGCATAATCTAAAAACTTCAACAAACCATCATAAAACCATTAACATTCAAAAGTCCTAATGGTTTAGAATGAATGCCCAACAGATTCACAGTAGTAGCTACAAACATTTCCTTAAAACACCAGATTAAACTACAAAAGAATTAGTTATATTAATCATGGTTTCTATATGTTCATTGATGTGGCCAACTCTTTTTTTTTATATACCTGTAGTCATTCCACAAAAATTGCTATTAGCTAAGACTTTGGGCATAATTCCTAGGACTTGAGCCCCATTAGATTGCGCTGCTATTAAAACACTCTCCATTAACCCTAAGTTACCTCCTTCATAAACTTGGTTAATCTTCCTACATGTTAAAGTTTGTTCTAAATGTTCTGTAGCTTCTATATAGACTATATCTTTCCTAGAACTAGAACCACAAAAGACACAGACAACTCCAATTTTTCTAGATAAGGAAGATGACGAAGACATATTTGATTCCATAGCTATTTTTTTTAAGTATTTGATTTTTTTTTGTTCTTTATTTTATATTCGCTCTGCCTAAACTCTTAAGTGCTAAATAGGGTCTTAAAGAAGATGGAAATACATGAGGACAAAAGAGGTAGACAATCATGTGATAAAATATAATCTAAAAATCTAGACAAGATATCGTATAGGTTAGAAAAACAACTAAAATCTGCACAATTTTAGAAAGAGGACACATACTCAATCAACCTTTAAAAATCAGACTTCAAACTACACAACTTTTGACATTATAAAACAAATCTATGAAAATCGAATAAAAGACAATGACACATTGTAAGGTTTTTGACAATATCAAATTCAAACGAATCTATGAAAAATCTAATAAAAGACACATAAAAGACTGTAAACTTTTTACAAAATTAAATTTGAATCTAAAAAACCAACATTAAAAAAAATAAACTATAAAATATTTTCAAACACACTAGAAAGAGTCAAAATGTACAACTATTGACAATAAGAAACAAAGTCGACAGATTATTATAGGATATTTGACCAGTAAGACACAAAACTTGAAACATTTAGAAGAGATTCAAAAATTATGAATATAATATAAGACAAATGACACACTATAAGCTTTTGACAAAATTAAATTTGAATCTAGGAAACTAAGATAAAAAATAAATAAATTGTACAACATTTTCAAACAGGCTAAAAGGACTCAAACTGTATAACTTTTAACAATCGAAAACAAAATCGACAAATTACTGTAGAATATTTTTCCAATAAGACACAAATCTTAACACGTCTAGATAAGATTAAAAAATGCTAAATATATTTACAATATTACAGTATAACATTTGATTTATATGACAATATAATCTTTTTAAAATACGACAATTAAATAAAATCAAACACTAACTATAGAACACTTACTGTAACAATTTAAAAACAAACTAATACTCAAACACATATAATATTTTTTTTCCAAGAAACACTCAAACAACATCTATGGACAAAGATTTACTCCCTATCCAAATTTCTTATAAACTGGCAAACATGGACTTTAAATGCCACATTTTTCAAGCGTTGTCTTTCTACTTAGAATTTGGGCTAGAGATTGAAAATTGCAACTTGGACATATCCACGAGGATGATTTTGAAGAGTAGCATGAAGGTCATCTAAATTCTCTTTAGAAAGGACATATTTATAGAAATAAATTTTGTCCTCTCTATGTACTGACACAAATCTAGACGAATGACACTTACCTTCACAAATCTGCCATCTACATTTGTTATGGCTAGACTTGATAGCACAGGCTCTTCTTCTTATTGCGTTGAGACATATACCTATAGTTGGAAGACCAATACTATGATTAAAGTCACTCAGATGAATTTTTCCTTTAATCAACAACCTCACATCACTATGAATGTGTCATGCCCCGGAGTACGGGAGGTGACGTGGCTGATTATTCAAATTAATTAAAAGGAGAATTTAATTAAAATCAAGAATTTTAGTGGTTAAGTCAAATATATATAAAAATATAAAAGTTTCAAAAAGACCATTTTGTAAAAGAATTCATAATCTTTGAACAGATAAATTTGTTGAGCAGAAAATAAATAATAAATATAGCGAGTATGGGTCCCACTGACCCACAACTTGTGCACACACATTGTACTGACAATATAATAATACAACTACAATCCAAACACAAAGGAAGTTAAAAACATTACATTCCTTGTTCAAATAATACAAACAATCTACTAATCCTTCTACTGCTCCTGAGTTCTATCCGCTGAGTCTTCTCTGAACCTAAGTGGGAATCCAACTAGAGGGGGAAGTTTAAAAACAAACAAAATGTGAGCGAAAGGCTCAATAGGACTATATTTTATTAAATCATTTAATTTAAAGAAAAATCTAACTATTCAGGAAATTATTTAAAAGAAACCTTGAATAAATAAATAAATTTAAATAAAACCGTTCTTACCAAAACAATTTATTCGGTCGACCAGAAACATCATTTTCTTTTCCTAGGCAAACCACATGAATTTCACCACCGGAATGGCCCAGCTGGGTTTTAGGACCTACCCCCAAGGTCGATCGCTACACGACCCGATCTTTGATATGGCATCATGCCCTTATATTCATTTCTAACATTATTCAAGACCCATTTACCAGATGTTCTCATTATCATTCATTATGAAGTTCATCTCAGTTCACGGTTTACAAAAATACAACTGATAAATTCCATTTTCAATCAACCATTGAAAACATTTTTTTTAGAAACCCTTTTCAAAGCCAAATCATTTTGAAACTGGGTTACAAAAGAAAGGGTAGAAGTCCTACCTCGATACTCGTGCCGGTATCCCACACCGTAATCTTGGTCCGCTATACGTTAGCTTCGTGGAACCACGAATGATCCTAGATGCACACTAAGTCGATCAATATCTAGTTTGAGACATTCTATGTTACTAAACCATTTCATAATATCCTAGTGTGCCATTTGTGTCTTTAAATCATTTTACAAGGTTGGAATTTCAATCGGGGTTCAAAACAGTGAAAATGGGTGAAAAATCACAAAATTTTCCCATGCCCTGCCGGCCTGCTGGACGCCCTGCTTCGGCCGGCCGAACTGTGCAGTTCGGCCTGCCAGAAATCAAGTCTGGTCGGCCGGATATTTTCCAGGTTTGGCCTGCCGAATGGATGAATCTGGCCTACCGATCCTTTAAATCCGGCCTGCCGAACACGTAGTTCGGCCTACCGAACTGGAAAAATCCAGAATTTCTAGCCACGGGTTTTGGGTTTCCCAAAACTCAAATCTTGATTTTAACCTATTTTTCTCAAATCCCAGACATAGAAAACAATCATAGATGATAGAAAAACATAATAGAACACTTTTGAACTCATTTAAACAAGATTTAAACACAAAAATCCCAAAAATCTGAAAATGGGAGAAAATGAGAAAAAATGAAAAATCTTGAATCAAATCCGTTTTTCTTCAATCCAAGCTTAGATTCTAGGTGTTCTAAGTTCCTTTAACTCAAATCAAGGGTTCTCTAAGCTCAAACAAACTTAGATTTCAAAAATGCGCAAAAATTGAAAATTTAGAAAAAGTTTAGAAATTTCAAAACTAACCTCGATTTCAAGCTTCAATCCACGTTCTTGGTTGCCAAATCACATTCCCGAGCTTCCTTCTTGTTAACCTAAAGCTTGGATTCAAATTTTGTTTCAAAAATTTAAGTGAAATTGAGAGAGAAAAGGAGAGAGCGAAAGAGAGGCCACGGGAAGAGAGAGAAGGAGAGAGAGAGAGTGAACCAAAGAGAGGGAGAGAAGAGAGAATAAATAAAGGGAAATAGTGGACGGTTTTACTGTGCGAAAGCCACGTGCCGCCTACAGTTTTGTAAAACAGAATATTTTTAACATTTAACAAACTGTTGTGTCTTAAAACTCAAAATAACATTTTAAAATATAAGAAATTATTAGAATTCATTAAATTAACAAAACAACCTAAAATTCAAAATTTAACCAAATGTTCAAATTAATTTTGAAGCATTAGTTATGGCATAATAATTCATTATTTTGCATTACAATATCATTAAATAAATTTCAGGGCGTTACAACTCTCCACCCCTAAAAGAAATTTCGCCCTCGAAATTTACAACTCAATTTAAAAAAAAAACAAATGCGGATACAACTCCTGCATACTCGACTCTAGTTCCCAAGTGGCTTCATCAATCCCGTGATGCTGCCACACGACCTTTACCAACGGTATCTCACGATGACGCAAACTGATCACTGTTCGATCGATAATATAAATCAGCACCTCCTCATACGTCGTATCTTCCCAAACCTGCACATCATGAAATGAAACTATCTTACCCTACTCAGGCAGACACTTCCTAAGCATCGACACATGAAACACATCATGAACATGGGAAAGTTTAGGCGGAACGTCGAGCCGATAAGCAACTACACCAATACACTGAGTGATCTCGAACGGTCCAATATACCTCGGTGTAAGCTTTCCACTCACTCCGAACCGCATAGTTCCTTTACGAGGTGATACTTTCAAGAGAACGAAATCTCCTACCGCAAACTCTAAAGGTCTACGTCTTCTATTCGTATAACTCTTCTGTCGACTCTAAGCTGCCCTCAATTGATCTCGAATCACAGCAACTTTTTCATTGCTATCACGGATCTCATCTAGCCCAAGAATAAACCTGTCTTCTGGCTCTGCCCAACACACCAGTGATCGACACGACTGCCCATACAACGCCTCAAGCGGTGCCATACTAATACTCGCTTGATAGTTGTTGTTGTACGCGAACTCCATCAGATGCAAATATTTCTTCCAATTCCTATCGAAGTCTAACGCACAAGCACGCAACACATCCTTTAGAATCTGAATAACCTGCTCAGACTGCCCATCAGTCTGAGGATGAAACGCCGTACTGAAGTTCAAATCCGTACCTAAAGCCTCTTGAAAACTCCTTCAGTACTTAGCATTAAATCTGGTGTCTCGATCAGAACTGATGGACAAAGGAACTCCATGCAATCTCACTATGTTCTGCAGATACAAATCCCCGAGAATCCTCCTCGAACATGTCGACCTGAATGGAATGAAATGCGTCGATTTTGTCAACCTGTCGACCACGACCCAAACTGCATCATGCCACTATTCTATCCTCGGCAAACCTGTGAGAAAATCCATCGTCACATGCTCCCATTTCCACCCTGGAATAGGAAGCGGCTAAAGCTGACTTGCAGGCTTCTGATGCTCGGCTTTCACCTAAAGACACGTTGTACACTTGGCCACGTATTCTCGAACATCTTTTTTCATGCCTTTCCACCAATATTGCCTCTTCAAATCACGATACATCTTTGTGCTCCCTGGATGAATGGCGAACTAAGACCTATGGGCTTCGTCCAAAACGGCTTTCGTCACCTCGGTGATACTGGAACTGCAAGACGCTCTTGAAAATATAACGATCCATCTGCATGCACTCTCTATTCTTCAAACTGCTCTCCGTTCTAAATTTGTGTCCAAATCCCCCGCAAATGTTGATCTTGCCACTGATTTTGCTTCACTATTTGAACAAGAGCTGGGGTCGCCTCCACATAATATACCGAAACTCGATCATAGTCTTCATGATACCGTAGTCCATACTTGCTCACTGTCGCATCTCTGCTCCAGTCCTCAAGAGCCAAACAAGCGAGAATCCTTGAAGACTTCCTACTAAGCGCATCTGCGACCACATTAGCTTTTCCGGGATGATACTGCAACGCAAAATCATAATCCTCCATATACTCTATCCATCTCCGCTGCCTCAAATTAAGATCCCTTTGAGTGAACAGATACCTCAAACTCTTATGATCAGAGAAGACCTGAAATGACACTCCATACAAATAACACCTCCAAATCTTCAACGTGTGAATCATTGTCGTGAGCTCCAAGTCATGAGTACGATAATTCCGCTCGTGAGGTCGTAGCTGTCTCGATCTATACGCAACCACGCATCCCTACTGCATCAACACGCACCCAAGTTCGCGTCCTGAAGCATCTGCGTAAACCTCATACGGCTCGTCACTACTAGGAATAACCAACACTGGGGCTGAAGTCAACCGGTTCTTCAATTCCTGAAAAGCAAGCTCACATTCTTCATCCCACTCAAACCTGACATTTTTCTTGATCAATCTCGTCAACGGAGCTGCAATCTTTGAAAAATTCTTTACAAATTTCCTGTAATAACCAGTAAGACCCAAGAAGCTGTGAATTTTTGCTACATTTCTTGGTCGTTCCCATTCCACTATAGCTTCAATCTTGGACGGATCCATAGAAATACCATACTCAGAGATGACATGACCTAGAAATTTGACCTCAGTCAACCAAAACTCGCACTTTTCCCTCTCGGCATACAACTGGTGCTCCCGCAGAGTCTGAAGCACGATCCGAAGATGCTGCTCATGCTCCTCCCAAGTCTTAGAATACACTAGAATGTCATCGATGAACATGATCATAAGCTGATCTAGATACGACCTAAATATCCTGTTCATCAAATCCATGAAAGCTGCTGGAGCATTTGTCAACCCAAACGACATAACCAGAAACTCAAAATGTCCATACCGGGTCCTAAAAGCTATCTTGGAAATATCCTCTTCCTTAATCCTAAGTTGATGGTAACCCGACCGCAAATCAATCTTTGAGAAGTACCACGAACCTCCCAACTGATCAAACAACTCATCGATCCTAGGCAAGGGATACTTATTCTTCACTGTAACACGATTCAGCTACCGATAATCTACACATAACCTAAGAGTCCCATCATGTTTCTTAGCAAACAACACCAATGCTCCCTATGGAGATGTGCTATTCTGAATATACCCTTTATTAATAAGCTCCTGAAGTTGCTTCCTCAATTCTTTCATTTTTGCCGGCGCCATCCAATAAGGTGCTATAGAAATCGGTGCTGTCCCTGGAAACAACTCAATACCAAATTCGATTTCTCGATGCGATAGTAATCCTAGCAACTCGTCGAGGAAGACATCCCCGTACTCATCAACCATCGAAATCGCTACACTGCCTCTCAAAGCATAGGGCTCGCACTCCAAATTCGCAATAAAAGCACAACAATCTAGATTTCTTTACCCTCCTAGACACAACTTTATGAGACGCTCACTCATTAACCAATCACCACTACCTTGGTAAGTGATCATTGTCCCTCTATCAGACACTAGGGTCATTTTTTCTAAGTTGGCAGTCTACAACTGCATCATACCTGGACAACCAGTCCATCCCTAGAATTACATCATATGAGCTCATGGGGAGTATAATCAAATCACTTTTCAAAATCTCATCCCCAATCTTTATTTTACAAGATTTACATACATAATTCACACACACCCGCCCCAAGGGATAAGTTATGACTAGGGGTTCATTAAACTTTTCTATATCTAATCCCAAGGCATGTACAAAAGAACTCAAAATGAGAGAATGAGAGGCACCTGTATCAAATAAAATACGAGCTAAGGATTGAGAAACTAAGATCGTACTATCGACAACTGCATTACTGGTCTGAGAATCTGAACCACCCGATGCCATTGCATGAACTTGTATTGATGCCTTTCCTTTTCCTCTACCAATATTGCTAGGTCCTGGATTATTCTATTGATACTGTTGAGACGGAAACGACTACACACTAGCTGCACTTGGCTCTCGATACTGAGGGACGCTACGCTGGAAATGCTGTGGCTGCTGCCCTCATGCCGGATATGAAAATTACTGAGGAGAGAACTGAGGGTACTACAACTGCAGATACTATTGAGGCGGAGGTAGGGTCTGAGGCGGAGACTGACGACTGGCATCTTCTCCGGTCTGAGATCCAAGATGGGCACTCCTGATTGGGCAATTCCTCTTGATGTGTCCTGGCTACTGACAGAAATGACAATGGAAGCTATAGGGATTGTTGTGCCCACTACCAGATGAACTACTGCTACCACTGTTCGCGCCACTCTGCTTGCTCTTTCCCAGAGTTGGACGGCTACTGGTGCTTTTCCTACCGCTCCTTTGTGATCCACTTGAAGCTTTTGCTCGATCCTCACAATACTGCGCATAATCATTTTCCACTGATGTTGCTGACAACACAAGCTCACCAAAACTCCTAAGTCGCAGAGCAACCACCTGTCACTGAATAGGAGCCTTGAGCCCTTCCTGAAACTTAATGTACCTCCCACGTTTCGATGCCACTGCTAATGGAGCAAACTGGCCAACTCATTAAATCTTGCCTCATATTCCTGAACTGACAATCACCCTGCTGCAACCCGTAGAACTCAGCTGCCTTCTGATCTCTATACCCCTGTAGAAAATAACGATCATAGAACAGCTCCTCGAATCTGTCCCAACTAATATCACCAATGCATTCCAAATGCTTAGCTTGTTTCCACCAAGTATTAGCACCACCCTCGAGCTTATATGCAGCAAATTCTACATGGTACTCATCTGGCACACCAAGGGTATCCAAATGCTTCACGGTCAAGTCTAACCAATATTCTGCCAGCTGCGGATCCCCATTACCATCAAAAGTCAAAATAGACGCACGCTGAAATTCCTTAAAATACGTATGCCGACGACCAACATCAGAATCCTCTAGTCTAGCCCTGGCTGCCATCTGTCGAAAGCCTCAAACATAGACCTCATCATGCCCTCATCATTTTCGAACTCGGCGTCAACTGTCGAACGACATCTAGGTGCCATTCTCTCACTTCTGAAAACAAAATTTGGACTGTCAAAGGTATTTCATTGTCATACCTATGTGTGCACAATTCCTAAGGTTCATAACCTTGAGCTCTGATACCATTCTGTCACGCCCCGGAGTACGGAAGGTGACGTGACTGATTATTTAAATTAATTAAAAGGAGAGTTTAATTAAAATAAAAAATTTTAGGGGTTAAGTCAAATATATATAAAAATATAAAAGTTTCAAAAAGACTATTTTGTAAAAGAATTCATAATCTTTGAACAGATAAATTCGTTGAGCAGAAAATTAATAATAAATATAGCGAGTATGGGTCCCACTAACCCACAACTTGTGCACACACATTGTATTGACAATATAATAATACAACTACAATCCAAACACAAAGAAAGTTAGAAACATTACATTCCTTGTTCAAATAATACAAACAATCTACTAATCCTTCTACTGCTCCTGAGTTCTATCCGTTGAGTCTTCTCTGAACCTAAGTGGGAATCCACCTAGAGGGGGAAGTTTAAAAACAAACAAAATGTGAGCGAAAGGCTCAATAGGACTATATTTTATTAAATCATTTAATATAAAGAAATCTCTCACTATTTAAGAAATTATTTAAAAGAAACCTTGAATAAATAAATAAATTTAAATAAAACGTTCTTACTAAAACAATTTATTTGGTCGACCAAAAATATCATTTTCTTTTCCTAAGCAAACCACATGAATATCACCACCAAAGTGGCCCAGCTGGGTTTCGGGACCTGCCCCTAAGGTCGATCGCTACACAACCCGATCTCTGATATAGCATCATGCCCTTATATTCATTTCTAACATTATTCAAGACCCATTTACTAGATGTTCTTATTATCATTCATTATGAAGTTCATCTCAGTTCACTGTTTACAAAAATACAACCGATAAATTCTATTTTCAATCAACCGTTGAAAACATTTTTTTTATAGAAACCCTTTTCAAAGCCAAATCATTTTGAAACTGGGTTACCAAAGAAAGGGTAGAAGTCTTACCTTGATACTCGTGCCGGTGCCCCACACCGTAATCCTGGTCCGCTATACGTTAGCTCCGTGGAACCACGAACGATCCTAGATACACACTAAGTCGATCAATATCTAGTTTGAGACATTCTATGTTACTAAACCATTTCATGATGTCCTAGTGTGCCATTTGTGTCTTTAAAATCATTTTACAAGGTTGGAATTTCAATCGGGGTTCAAAACAGTGAAAACGGGTGAAAAATCACAAAATTTTCCCATGCCCTGTCGGCCTGCCGGACGCCTTGCTTCGGCCGGCCAAACTGTGCAGTTCGGCCTGCCGGAAATCAAGTCCGGTCGGCCGGACATTTTCCAAGTTTGGCCTGCCGAACGGATGAATCTGGCCTGCCGATCCTTTGAATCCGGCCTGCCAAACTGGAAAAACCTAGAATTTCCAGCCACGGGTTTTGGGTTTCCCAAAACTCAAATCTTGATTTTATCCTGTTTTTGTCAAATCCCAGACATAGAAAAGAATCATAGATAATAGAAAAAACATAATAGAATACTTTTGAACTCATTTAAACAAGATTTAAACACAAAAATCCCAAAAATCTGAAAATGGGAGAAAATGAGAAAAAATGAAAAATCTTGAATCAAATCCGTTTTTCTTCAATCCAAGCTTAGATTCTAGGTGTTCTAAGTTCCTTTAACTCAAATCATGGGTTCTCTAAGCTCAAACAAACTTAGATTTCAAAAATGTATGAAAATTGAAAATTTGGAAAAAGTTTAGAAATTTCAAAACTAACCTCGAATTCAAGCTTCAATCCACATTCTTGATTGTCAAATCACGTTCCCGAGCTTCCTTCTTGCTAACCCGAAGCTTGGATTTAAATTTTATTTCAAAAATTTGAGTGAAATTAAGAGAGAAGAGGAGAGAGCAAAAGAGAGGCCACAGGAAGAGAGAGAAGGAGAGAGAGAGTGAACCAAAGAGAGGGAGAGGAGAGAGAATAAATAGAGAGAAATAGTGGGCAGTTTTACTGTATAAAAATCACGTGCCGCCCATAGTTTTGTAAAATGGAATATTTTTAACATTTAACAAACTGTTGTGTCTTAAAACTCAAAATAACATTTTAAAATAACAAGGAATTATTAGAATTCATTAAATTAACAAAACAACCTAAAATTTAAAATTTAACCAAATGTTCAAATTAATTTTGAAACATTAGTTATTGCACACTAATTTATCATTTTGTATTATAATTTTATTAAATAAATTTTAGGGCGTTACAGAATGTCAAAACGTATAAGAATCCATAGTCGAGTAATTTCACACTTATATTTATATTTGAGAATCTTCTAAGAAAGTGAAGGAAAATATTTCTTAGATGATGATATTTTGGATCCATACAAAACAAAAAAAAAAATCCTGGATAAGATTCAAGTATTTGTAAAAAAGATTCGAAAAACTAAGAAAAAAAATAAAGAATAGCTCTCGAATTTCAGAGAAGGAGAAGAGTATAGAAAGAACACAAAAATCGAAGCTCCGGTACATAGTAATAAAATTTATAGGCACATTTTAGTACATTGTATCAGACACGTGTCAAATACACAAACAAAAAACTGGACTGGACTGACATAAAGCAGACCAATAGATATTTTGGGTTAGGTCTATATATTTTAAATAGATTATTCTATAGCACATTTTAAACATATTATTTATACATATTATTATAATCTTCATAAATTAAATTGTGGCCATACAACAATAAAACCTAAGTCTACCATTCTATATATGGATATAAACTATTTTTATATTGCAAGAATTTCTAATTTTTTTGGGTTAAATGCAACTATTTCTCGTTGCAACACGCGGGTCCCACTCCTAGGTTGTCGCGTATCCCCAAAAAGTCTCTCGCCTTTCTCACAAACTTATTCAAAAATACACAATGAAATTACAGGTTCAGGCAACCAACTTGTTCCAAATCACTATACCACCAAGTTCAGTGTATACTTTTTTACCGACACTAAGCGGTCTTGCCAAAAGCCAATATGTAAGAAATATAAAATTCAATAAACAAACGAAAGAACTACGGTGAAAATCAATAAAGCGGGAAGATGTGCCACAAGAGTTTTGGACGTTTGAGAGGTATGGATGGTATGGTAGCAAAAGCCTCTATATATATTTATATTTATTTATTTATTTAAATAGAAAGGCATTGTGATGCCCCTTTTAAGCTAGCAGTGTCAGTAACTTAAGAAAAACATTAACTTCACTTGCAACCTTTACATACCCCTAACGTCTATCATTGAAAAATTAAATCAAAAAAATACCCTGGCCGCTTCCTTACACTAACATATAAAGACGATGCTCTTCAACCCATTGTACGTTTTCGCACCAAAATGGCGCAATTTCAATAACAAATTTAAATTTCATATCTAACCCAATGATATTAAAGGTTTCAAAAAAAAAAAAAAAGCATAAGCCTTTATTTTTTATCCAATAGAAATCATTTGCGTATTCCATAGTGTATTACACTAGTTAAAAAGAGTAAAACTAAAAAAAAATACTCATTTATTTGTAGAAATAATATGAGACAACATATTATTTGACGTTGGTGAGTTGATTAGAACTAAAGTTCTTAGTTTAAGAACTATAATATGTGAGAGCTTTATACTGTAGTAGCTTTTCATCTTAGAGCTCACATTTTATTTTGGAAGGGGAAGATCTTAATAGTGGCTTGTTTTCAAACCAGACATCTTAACCAATATAAACCCATGTATTTTGAAAAAAGAGAAATAATATTCTCATATATTTATATATGTATGTAACAAAAAGAGAAAAAAAAATTGACAGGTGGGTTGAGTTGAATCCGTTGTGAGAATCACCAAATCGCCACCTGCCTACCTTGGTGTGTAGGCAGGCGAATTGATGACGTGGACCTGAAATTGGCCGCCTAGCAGGCTGGTGGGCAGGTGCTCGGTGGTTGGTAGGTGCAGGGTAGTTTTTGTATAACCTTAGGCCTAACAATGTCTCGTATTAAAATGAGTAATATTTCGTTTGAGAATATCATTCTAATTATAAAATTTTAACTGTTATAGTGTAAAGCTATCATATTTTACACAGTCAATTCGCTCTAATTCTGTTGCTAAATGCCTTCTACATAAGTCAAAATTCTTGTTCACTCTTTTTAATTTTATTTATTTTGCCCTTTTCACTCATCGTCAAGTGCAAGTTCTGACTTCTAATTCGGTGTACTTTCAACGGCTAGACGGCTGTTGACTTTTGTTAACCCCTAAATCTGGTGTCTAGTGTCTAGTGAAGATTTTTCTTGTAACATCCTTCCTTAGACTATCTTGTAATAACTTCTGATCCAATTCTGATCCCCTAAAATCCCTTACGTCCTCGCTTTTCTGTACACGTTCTTTCATTCATCAAACAAGTTTTAATTTTTAAATTTTTTGTCGTTATTTTATATTGTTTTATTTTTACTGATCCAGAGAACAGAGTTACTTTCCAGCTTTATATTCCTCTCTCTACTATCTACGCCCATCGCTAATTACTTCTTTGATTGAAAGAGCCCCTATTGAATTTCTGTTACTAAAAGATACTCTTCGAGATCTTTTACCACGGTAATTCAGGCACCAGAGCTTGCAGGTTTTGTTCTTTCCTTTTCTTCAATTTCCGGTTACTTCTCTTTCTCTACCTACAATTTTCATTAACACAATTTCTCATAAATCATATGCTTCTGTCCATATAAATTGGTCAATTCGAGCTTTGTAACATTCTGGAGGAGACAAAACTATCAACAAGCCTGTTGATGAACTCAGATATTGTGCGCATTTCATTATAATCTTAGAGTTCGAATTTTTGAGTTTACCTACTTTCCTATTGCATATGTTTTAGTATTTGTTGACCAGTATGCTCTTTTTAACATAGTAGGTTTTGGGGATTGTATATTTCAACAAAGGCTTAAGGATTGATATATTTATATACGTGTGTGAGTGTATATATATAGAATTTTGCTTCCATATCTGGATGGAAGCTTCGTCCATGAGGTGGTAAGCAAGTAGTTAGGTAAAGCTATTGATTACGTGAGAAAAATGTACTATATTATAGGTAACAAGTACACATGGACATAATCAATTTGTTAATTGAAAAGTGGTTATGAAAGTCTACCCGGTATTTCCAGTTCTCTAGCAAATTTGACTGGGCAAAGTTGAATATTATATACATTCAGGGGGCTAAATTTTTTTTATAGTATTTTATGAGTTGTTGCTTCCATACAACATCGTAACCTTTAAATATAAAATGTAACTCTCATTATAGTGCAATGCAATTTTTTCTATAGTATAAGCGGATGATCAATTAAATTGTGAATTTAAAAAAAAAAGGTACAATTGAAGGGTCAATTGTGAATAAACTACCAACATTTAGGGTGCAAAAAATTAATTTATCTTATAATTCGATGGCAACTTGTATGAAAACCGCATCATCAAATGTGATTAAGGTATGCACTTTAATGACCATGTTTAACGCATAACAATATGCTTATTATACTAACTTATTACACACAATTAAATCAGTGAATGTAGAACATTATTTAGTTAACTACACTTACTTCATTTTTAGATTTTACACGGAGGGATATAAACTTATTTATTACGTGTGAGGAACATACATAACTATCCATAACACTGGTTGTAATAACAATTCATTGGCGGATGCAGGCATTTATTAGTGGAGGGGCACAATGACAGCCCAAAAACAAAGCGGGACGTTTATCAAATGAATACAAAGCTATATATTTTTACGACTCGGTGGCTTATAGTTATACCTTATTTGGAGGGCACAATAATATCTTGTATTTCACGGGGCCACGTTGAAAATTTTCCTAACACAATAAGGACAAATCTAATTTCCTTCAAAAAATGTTAGAGCAAAAATATAAATTTCGAAAACTGAGTAGGGCCACCTGCTCCCTTAATATAACTTGCCTTTGCCAAATAAATAAGATAAAGTACTAATTAATAACTTATGTTTGGAATTACAGGGAAGAGGAAAAAAATGGAGGGAGCTTCCTTTCTAGTGCGGATTCTCAAAAACAAATGTCTGTGTTGGAGTGTATTTGAGGTGGCACAAGCATGTGATCTAGCGTTCTCTTTTTGGTGGCATCATAGTTCTAGTTCTAGTTTTGTAGTTGGAAAAATTGTTCAGAGGATCCTAATTTTATTATCTCCCGATATGTGGAGATTTGAGGGAGAGAATCCATATCAAACACAATTTAAAAATAAATAAATAAATAAATAAAGAGAGAGAGAGAAAGAAAGCCCCTGTCTTCCTCTCCGTTTTACTTTCCTATGGTACATGCATCTCTTTCTTTCCTATGTTGTTGTTTGGCAAGAGGAAAAAAGATAGGAGGACCAATATTAGGTATGTAACCTGGGTGAGTAAAATTGAGAGAAAAAAAATGACATTCGTTTTATTGTGTTTGGAATGAATTTACTCATTTAATTCTTCCATATTGGAGGACCACTAAAATTGTGGTTCTTTGAAGGATTTGAAATCCCTGGCCAGTCCACGCCCTTCTCTGTGTAGTTATACCAAACAACCTGTCACCTCTTTCTCTCTTACTAAACAAGCTAGCAAGGTCTTCATAAACGCGAATGAAAGGTTTTTTTTTTTAAAAAAAAAATAATAAGACATGCATGAGAAGAACCTAAAATTAGAGATGCAACAATGGGCCGGGGCCCGTGGGCCGGCCCAAGCCCATCCTGCTACAGTGATGGGTCGGGCCGGCACGGCCTGACACTGTTCACGACCTGGCACGGCCCATAAATAATTGTGGGCTGGGCTGGGCCTGGGTCGGGCCGGCCCGTCTAGGCCCACAATGGGCCAGCCCAGGTTGGGCCGGCCCAGCTAGGCCCACATGGGCTAGCCCATCCCGGCCCACAATGGGCCAGCCCACCGGCCCAGGTTGGGCCTGCCCATCTAGGCCCACAATGGGTCGGCCTATCTAGGCCCATACAAGGCTACAATGGGCCAACCTATTGTAGCCCAATTTCATATATATATTTAGATATATTTTTCCATGTTCATTCACAGGTGAACATGGCTGAGTATGGCCTTCCCCAATAAGTCATGTATTATCACATCAAAAGGCTATACATTTAATATATATATTATTTAATACATATAAGAATTAAATATTATATAACATATATACATGCCATATTCACCCGTGAATGAATAATTGAATATGGCATGAGATTTCTCCAATGCAATCACATCACAATACGTCTGCCAAGTTCTTTTTCTTCTATTTTCATTTCTTTTTATTTTTTATTTTTTCCTTGTAGGCATGCTTTGCTTTTGAGAAGTAAAGTTGAGAATCAGATGATGAATCTGTAGGTTATGTATTATCACATCAAAATACTATACATTTAATATATATATTATTTAATACATGTAATAATTAAATATTATATAATATATATACATACTATATTCACCCGTGAGTGAACATAGCATTAGATCCCCCATACACATCACATTGCAATAGGCCTGACAAGCTCTTTTTCTTTTCTTTCCATTTTTAAATTTTTTTTTATAGGCATTGTTAGTATATGTGGAGCTTAATTATTATCCTGACACAGATTGCCCCTACGCAGAGGTTGTATGCGGATCGACTTTCGTGGTAAGGTCGACGTGGGGGTTGGAAGAGGGGTGGTAAACCCCCCCCCTGGGTAAAAATTTTATATGCAAGTTTATTTTACATAGGGGTAGTTTAGGTTTTTTACATAAGGCATGCTTTGCTTTGGAGAAGCAAAGCTAAGAATCGAATAGTGAGTCTATAGGTCATGTATTATCACATCAAAATACTATACATTTAATATATATATATATATATTATTTAATACATATAAGAATTAAATATTATATAATTTATGCATGCCATATTCACCTGTGAGTGAACATGGCATTAGATTCCCCTATGCAATTATAAAGGGGCAAGCCTAACATAGAGGCTCAGAAGGAAGGCCTGCAATGTGCAAAGCTGAGACGTTAAGTCTTCAGCGAATTGTCTAATCAAGTTACACTTGAAAGAAAAAAACATAAAAAAAAAGATTTAAAAAATAAAAAAATAAAAAAATAAACTTTTTTACCTATAAATAAACGTAGAACATTCACAGAGATACCCATTCAACAAACTTCTAAGATCTTATGTATTGTCTTGTTTTTTAGATTACTTAGAGTTCTTCAAAAAGGAAAAAAAACTTGAAGGTATAATTTATTTCATTTGTTGTTCATTAATTTTGTATTGTTTTAAGTTAATTTTATTGTGTAATTATTTTATTTAATTTTTATGTTACGTTAATTTATTGTTATTTTTTATTGAAGCTATGGCATCATCACCTAGAGGGAGAGTCAACATTTCACCTTTGGTGATCAACGAAGAAGAACAATTTAATGATCCACTGGAAGAAATTGGAGTTGACTTGCTATCTCAAGTTGATGGCTCCTCTGAAGTCACTCGTAAGGGCAAAAGGAAAATTCAACTTTTATCTCGTAACACGTACAAACGAGCATGGTGTAACAAAAGAGCGCGCAATTTGCAAAGTATGCAAACAAAACTACATAGGTAAATCCTCTTCTGGCACTGGTCACTTAGAGAGGCATCACAAAAATATGAAGCTAAGCTTGATGTAGGTGGTGTTGATTGTCGTCAACAAACACTTCAATTTAGCCCTGATGGTAGTGTTACCAATTGGTGATATGACCAACAAAGAGCTAGAGAATGGCATGCTAGATATTTGGCTAGTGCTCAACAACCAATTAGTCTTGCTGATGATCCAGCCTTTGAGGAGTACATTCAAAATGCCTATAATCCACAATATAGGCGTGTTTCAAGAACTACCACAAGAGCTGACACCATGAAAGTTTTTCATTCAATGAGGGAAAAGTTAGTAACTGAATTTAATTCATTCACTGCATCTGTTGCATGCACATCTGATTTGTGGGAAGGTCGTACCAAAACTAGTTATATCTGTGTAACTGCACATTATGTGGATAAAGATTGGTCTTTTCAAAAAAGATTAATTGCTTTTCGACCAATGCCTTATCCGCATGATGCCAAAGCCATTCATGATGTCATCATGGAAGTTTTTGATTTTTATGGCATTAAAGAAAAGGTTTTGAGCATCACATTTGATAATACATCCGCTAATACTGCTGCTATTAACCTTTTCAAAACAACATTGAGACCACAACATGGCGAAACACTTTTTCACCAAAGATGTGCTTGTCATATTATTAACTTGTGTGTTCAAGATGTTATGAAATTTTTTCAAGGTTATTTGGAAAATATTCAAACGGCCTTGGGTTACATAGCAAGTTTTGGCTCTCGAATTGAAGAGTTTGCTAAGTTTTGCAAGAGAGCAAGCATGAAACCCAGAAAACTTCCAACTGACATAGGACACCAGTGGAATTCAACATATTTGATGTTGAATGCATGCCTATCATACAAAGAGGTCATAACCGCGTATTATAACTTGAAGAATCCAACTGAGCTGCTTTAAGAATTTGATTGGCAAATTGCTTCATGCTTTTACAATTTCTTAAAGGTTTTTTATGAAGCCACTCTCCAACTCCCAGGTGTGTACTATCTCACCTCTCCTCATGCATTACATAAGTTGTATGGCATTGCTGCAACCTTCGATATGCATAGAGATTTTGACATGTTTAAGGAATCTGTTGAGTTCATGGAACAAAAATTCAAAAAATATTGGGAGTGTGTTCCACCTTTGTATTGCATAGCTGCTGTATTGGATCCGAGAGTTAAATTAGCTGGTGTTGAATATTTGCTTAAGGGTATAGGAAAAAAATTAAGGATGCATTCTGACATCATAACCTTTCAAAATGTGCAAGCAAAAGTTAACAACATATTTACTGCATATAATAAAAAATATGGAGGAGGCCAAACAATATCTCCTACACCTTTAGCAAATACTACTTATGTACCACATGGTTCTTCATGGGCAAGTATGATTAGCTACACCGGATTTGGTTTCGGTGCATCGTCTACATCTTCAACACGCAGTGAATTGAAAAACTATCTGGAAACAAATTTTGTGGTATTCATTTTCAATGAGTAAGGTGGTGGTCATGATTTCAATAAGTTTGATCTTTTGTCATTTTGGAGATCACAGTCAAGAACTTTTCCTGTACTCTCTAAAATGGCTTGTGATATACTAACCATACCAGTATCCACAGTTGCAAGTGAACAAGTATTTAGTTGCAGTGGTAGAGTACTTGATGAACGGCATGCACGTATAAGTGACGATATTCTGGAAGCAGTAATGTGCGTCAAAGATTGGGAGAATGCTCGTAGAAGAAGCCAAGAAGTTCAAGATGATTGGGTTGATAACTTTGAAAATTTGGACATTTCTGATACTCCTACTGGGAGTAATACGTTGTAATTAATTATGAACAATATTTTTTTATGTTTTTTTTTGTTTTTAGTAATTTTGTAAGCATCTAATGTATAATTATCCTGATTATACTCTTTTTTCTTTACCAAGGTTTTGTCCCACTGGGTTTTCCTTGGAAAGGTTTTTAATGAGACAATAGTAAATAAAATATCCTTTTTTATATTTCCCTTAACTATTCAAACTTTTATATTTATTAACTTGTTTAAAAATTCAAAAATAAAAAAATTGAAAATTACATACTTAGATGGGTTGGCCCATTTAAAGCCTACGGCACGGCCCGACATAGCCCACGGCATGGTCCGGCACGACCCACGGCACGGCCCATATAAAATTAGCCCGCGGGCTGGGTCGGGCCAAGTTATTTTTAATATGGGCTAGCCGGCCCAGCCCACAAAATTCATGAGCCAGGCCGTTGTGGGCCTAAGGAGGCCGGGCCGGGCCGTTCTTGCAACACTACCTAAAATTGTGCTCAATTATTGGTTTTCTTTTAATTATTTTATGGTATCAAATACTGTTCTATAATCTTGTAAACACAAATTCTCGAACCATGTAGGTGATGCTGTAAACTCAAGCCATGACTGCATGTGCCCCACACTAGTTAAGTAATAAATGTTTAAACTTGCAAGGTGAAATATTAATAATGCACGATTCAAGTTGCTAACTTGTACTTTCCAATTCTACATTTTGATTTACAAAGAGTTTTGTGTATATTAAGCGTGCAAGTAGGCACTTATACTAAGCCAAAAAAAGCTAGTTGATCAGATCTTTCAATTGATATTTCTCAATTTGTCCACAATATTGTCATTTTGTTTTCATGAAAAGTATTGTCATGAGTTTACTTATTGGAAAGGAAGCAAAGTGGCTAAATATTGTAGTTCCCACATTATTTGTTTGTTTACTAAATGCCAGCATTGAAATTAGGATCTCATTTGAACAACAGATTAGACCATACTGGTAAGTCTCTGACTATTTAATTTTTACATAAGCAGCTAGCAATGTAGCAAGGATAAGATCAAAGAAATAGTGCCAGTATTACAGCATTTTCAGCAGGAAAAGAAGTCCTTTCATGAAATTGCAGAAGCTTTCGTGGCAACCAAATTGGCAGAGGATGTTTTTTCCGAAGCAGTCCAAAGAATCACTGACCCCCTCATTTGTGAAGCTGCTTCTTTTAGTAGTGTGAGGGAGAATGTGGACAGCTTGAGACTTGAGTTGACTCGGATCAAGTGCTTCTTGGAAGATGCAAAGCACAAGCAGGAATAAGACAAGTGACTCGGATCAAGTGCTTCTTGGAAGATGCAAAGCACAAGCAGTAACAAGACAAGTGCATGCGCAACTGGGTAGCTGAAGTGAGAGATGTCAGTTGTGAAATTGAGGATGCCATTGAGACTTATGTTTGCAATGCATTTCTCATATATCAAAGCTTTACATCTCCGTAAATTGCGGAAACAAATCAACTCTATCAAGGATAAACTTAGAAGCATTGAGAAGCAAGACAAACCTTCCAAATTGAATTTAGAGGAGAAGCAACTAGTTCTTTGACACATTTGAGATGGTCATATCCAGATGATGAGGAAGATGATGTGATTATGTTGAAGGGCACCATGGCAGCTTTGAAGGCGCAGCTGATGACACATGAAGACAGGCTCTACATAGTGTCAATTGTCGGCATGGTGGCTTAGGCAAGACCACTCTCGCTAAGAAGATGTACAATGATGTTGATGTGAAGAAGCATTTTGATTGCCATGCTTAGTTTTCATATCTCAACAATGGGTGCCGAGGTAAGTTTTAACAGAAATTCTACTGCAGGTTGGTTTTAATCTGATCAACTTGAAAGAAGAAATATAGGAGAAGATTTATATACGAAAGAGTTTCTAGAAGAACAAAAAAGAAAAGAGAGTTTTTAAAAGCCTCGGAAGATCTTGAGTTAATAAATCTACAAAAAAAATGAGTTGAAAGAGAAGAGGTTTCTTATTGTTCTTGATGACATTTGGAGGATTGATGCTTGGCATAGCATTCAAAGTGCTTTCACAAAAGGAAAGCTTGGAAGTAAAATTGTATTCACCACACGAATTGAGACAGTAGCTTCATCTGCTGATCCTCGTAGCTTCCCAATCAGACTTCCACTTTTGACACCTATGAAGGGTTGGGAGCTTCTTAATCCAAGAAACACTGTTGGTGAGTGTCCTTGTCCATTGGAATTCGAGGAACTAGGAAAGGAGATGGTGGAACAATACGGATCGTAACCTCTTGCAATTGTTGTGCTTGAAGGGCTGTTAAGAATGAAAAGTAGTTCAGTCGATGAGTAGAAAAAGGTGAGAAAAGATAACCTCGCATCATTAACAAACTCAAGTCAGAGCAACAATACTGAGTGGAATATATTTTGGACTTGAGCTTCCAAGATTTACCTTATAATTTGAAACCAGGCTTTCTTTATTTGGGCAGCTTCCCGGAACATAGTGAGATACCTAAGCAAAGGTTACTTCGATTGTGGATTGCAGAAGGTTTTATACCAACTATGGAAAACGAATACATTGGAATGATATCGATAGAAGATGGTGCTGAACAGTATTTGGGGGGATTAATTGATAAGATGCATGGTTCAGGTGGGCAAAATGGGACCATACAGGGAAAGGTCTCAAAACATGCGAACTGCATGATCTGATAAGAGATTTCTGTATATCTATGGCGAAGGAAGAAATTTTACTTGAGATTGTGCAACCGACTGTTATTAATCAAATCAGGACTACATCTTGTTTACTTAGAATTGCTATTCATGTTAACCGTGTTCTCGATTGCTATACAAATATGGTAGAACGAGTACATCCAAATGTTCGTTCTCTTCTATGCTTTGGTTCTATTTTATCTCTAAGAAAGAAGCATTTTCTACTATTAGAAGTGTTGAACTTGATTTTCTACGGGGACAGGTTACTTATAAACTTCATAATGTAACCGGGAATTTGATTCACTTGCGATATCTAAGAGTATGCGGTGTTAAGTATAGATAAAATTGCCACAGTCCACAAGCAACTTGCACAATTTGCAAACAGTAGTTCTTCGAGGAAATGGGCATGTCTTGCTGCCTAGCCCAATGTCGAGTTTGAGACATTTGTTATTGCCTTATTCTTATTCATTTCCTTTTTGGGCATATAGACCTATTTTTGAAAATGATGACCTGGCAAAAATCGAGACAATGTACAGTATTTACGCTAAGGATTTGATTCGACATAATGCAGTTCCTCCGCTGTTCAATATTCAAGATTTAGGAATAAGACATTTCGGAAGTGATAAAGAAGTTGCCTTGGTCCTTAATTATCTCGGCTCTCATTCTCAATTAAGCCGCCTTCGATGCCTGATGATGGAGCTGGGCAAAGGTGAATTTCCCAAACTAGAATTGCTTTATCCGTGTCATGCTTTCTCTAAGATTGCATTTAGTTGGGGTATTGTCGCAAGAAAATCTTTTGCTTCAGCCAAAAAGTCTTGCAAAAAAAAATTGGATTTGGAGGATTGTCCATTGACTCAAGACAAAATAGGAATTCTGGAAAAGCTGCCAAACTTGAGAATTCTTCGGTTGGCTTACAAGTACTGCTCACAAGGCGATAGTGGGTACAAATTGGTGTTCTCTAATGACGGGTTCCCTAAGCTAGAGATTCTTACATCTCATGCTTTGCTTCGATTAGAGGAGTGGGAAGTGTAGAAAAGTGCTATGCCGAATCTCAAAGGATTAAGTATTGACATATTCCTAAATTGACGGTGATTCCTTAGGGGCTGAAAAATGCGTCATGGCCCAGCCCACCGCAGTACAAGGTTTGGTGCCAGGATTGGGCCCCACTTTTGTAGCCCATAGCACGGTATGGCATTTGCCCATAAAGGGCCCGTGTTGGCCCAGGCCGGTGAACGGCCTAGGCACGTGATGGCCCAGGCCGAACTCTTTCTGTAATATTACCTGCTTTTTGTAGGTTCTTTATAAAAAAAAATATTAAACAATATTTAACTTTTTATAATGTTAAACAGTTGATTCTCACCATCTTGTGCGTATCTTGGCAAATAAATATTAATATATGAAATATACAGGCCTTGGTCTGTTGATCATTATGTATTTTATTTCTATTTCTATTTCTAATTCATGTCGTGACTAAGCCTTGGTCCATTGATTATTAAGTTGTGTATTTTATTTCTATTTTTAATTCATCTCGTGCATATCTTGCCGAATTAGTGCATTCTATTTTAATCTGATTAACATTGGATAAGGTCCACCTCCGTCTTTTAAATTAATGCTGCACTTGATTGAATCATTAAGGCCACTTGTTAGCATGTATTATACCGTTTCAAATTGATTGAGGTGGCTTTTAATTAAAAAAATAAATTATACCATTTCAAATATTACCATTTCATTTTTTTTTTCTTAAAGGTCAAATGCAAATAGATTTACAAATCATGTAATTTTCGTCCCCTGACTCCCTCACACATCAGTCATCACTATCAACTCCTTTCTTATTGAGTTGATGTCATTCTCAATATCTCTCATAATTTTTATGTCTCATATGACCGACCTTTTGTCCCCCTTTTTTTTTTCTTTATAGTCATTAATATTTCTCTCTTGATCTTTCTCTTGTATGTCTTAATAAAAAAAAATCCATTTAAATTGAAGGCATTGATGTTCCAAATTATGATAAAATAAAGAGGTAGTTTACTTATATAAATATTATTATTTTTGTAATATATTTTGTTATTTAATGGTTGTTTACATTTTTAACTCTTTATATTTTTGTTTGTTAACATTATTTTTTCTACAAAAAATGGACGAAGTAGGATTTTTTATTTTGGAGATCAACCATTTCATGAGGATGAGGTTTTGACGTCCAACCCTACCAGTGAGGCTAATGTTTCACATGATGATCAATCGACGCACAACCAAATTATACATAAGCATGCACGTGGAAAAAGACCGCACACAGCTTCTGCATGGCAACATTTCACAGAGGAGCTATTGCCAAATCCCAAACAGGTGAAATCAAAATGCATGCAGTTTGTAAGCATTGTCAAAAACACCTTTCCAACAAAAAAAAGAAGAGGGGGGGGGGGGGGGGGGGGGGGGGCGGACGCACAACCAAATTATACATGAGCATGCACATGGAAAAAGACCGCGCACAGCTTCTACATGGCAACATTTCACAGAGGAGCCATTGCCAAATCCCAAACAGGTGAAATCAAAATGCGTGCAGTTTGTAAGCATTGTCAAAAACACCTTTCTAACAAAAAAAAGAAGAGCGGGGGGGGGGGGGGGGGGGGGTGGGTGTGGGGGTGGTGGGGTTTTGTGGGGTGTTACAAGGCATCTTGATTGACATTGAAAAACATGTCTACCATAACGCCAAGATTTTGGCTAGTGCCGAATTACACTGTCTTTTGCAGATGATGAAGTATTTGAAGAATTTATTCAAACTGCATTTTGTCCACAATTTAAAAGGGTCAGTAGAAATACGATTAGATCTGATTACATAAAAGTTTTTTATGAAATGAGAGAATTACTAGTTGATAAATTAAATGTTTTAATTCTATAGTTTCTTACACTTTTGTTCTTTGGGAGGGTTATAACAAAACTAGTTATACATGTGTGACGGCTCATTATGTTCACGAGGATTGGGTTTTGTAAAAACGAATTATTAGTTTTCATTTATGTCCTTATCCACACAATGCAAATACTATTTTTTTTCCACTATTATGGAAATTATTAATGTTTTTAGCATTGAAGATTAAGTTTTTAGCATTAAATTTGTTAATGCATAAGTAAATACAGCTGCCATCAATATATTCAAAGCAAATTTGAAACCATTGATAAGTTAGTTTTAGGCTAATTAAGTAGATGATTATCATTGAATATTTTTGTTAGTTTTGAGCAATTTATAAGAATTTGATAGGGTTCTATGTTCTTTTGTAGGTTTTGAGGAAAAAGTATGCATGATAGCAAAGTATGGGGCAAAACGGACCGAAAATAAGCAAAAGTGAACTCAGGGACAAAATGGAGCCTAGACGCCAGCTTCTGGGTGCCTAGGCGCTCTTGAAGATGAATTTTCATGCAAAGAGACCCGAGAGCACAGAGCCTAGGCGCCATAATTTGGGCGCCTAGGCGCCATCATGTGAAAAGAGGCCGACTAGTAGTAGCGCCTAGGTGCTTCAATCCTGGTGCCTAGGTGCTAGTGTGTTGCTTTATGTTTTGTTTGTGTCAGTCAATCATTATGGTTTAATTAGGTTTTAGTTTAGGTTTTGTTTTTTTTTCTTTGCGTTTGATAGTAATTAGGATATTAAAGTTGTGTCGTTTAAGCACTGTTTAACTTGAATCATAGGAGGCCAATGATAAGACGATGGTTTAAATTGAATATGGCTTTTAGGGGATAATAATTATTGTTCGTCTATCCTTGTTTTTCTTGTGATTTGTTTACCATGTTGTGATTCTTTGAGCACTTTGAGCACTCACGCCTTGATCACTTAAGTATTCTACACTTAAAGGACTTTTATGTTGATTAAGTGACATTTTTGATCTCAAATGAACGCTAGAACCTATTTGATAACCACTCGAGGCGAAATCCTAGGCTACACAACATTAAGGATATGATTTAGGCCATTTTTGGACCATTTGAGCCTTTCAAGCCTACCATTGACATCATTTAATTACTAGTTACCTCGTTGAGTCTTATTAACCATTTTCTTTGTTACCCACATAATTAGCCTAGCCTTTGAATAATTTTATCCTACTTAGTCCCTCACCCTTAAACGTAACTAATTTGTCCAGGAAATTATTTGAAGGTAGCTGGCATTACGGAAGGATGGGTGGAGTTTTGAGGTTATCAAGGAAATATGCTTTCCTATTATTCATTCAGGGGTGGAGGTTTAAGTATTGTTATCAAATGATTATGTATTCATGTTTACAGTTTTGAGTATTGTTATCAAGGGATTATGTATTCATGTTTATTCATTGTCAAAAAAAAAAAACAAAAAAAAAAAAAAGCAAAAAAAAAAAAGAAAAAAAAAGAAGAAAAGAAAAAAAAAATACATACGTCAAATAAATGTGAATGACAAAGGGAGTGCAACATAAGTTTGGGAGTGTACTTAGAAAAAATAAATGATGTTCTCATGAGGTCTTGAGACAAATTGTGTGTTTATGGGTGAATTTTGAGCCACATCATATCATTTATCTCACCTATTTACCTTAGCCACACATTACAAGCCGAATAAAGTCCTAATGATCTTTGATGTTGCGATAGTCTACATTAGTGGAGAGTGGGTTCAAAAAATAGGCCTATGGAGTTCATAAATTTCACTAATCTAGAGATCTTTCATAATATGCTTGTTGACATAAACTAATCCGAGTGTAGGTACATAAGTGCTAGAGGCATCACACACACACACTCAAGGAATTATAAGTATGGTAAACTTGAGATTTAAATTGATTTTTTTTACATAATCACAATGGTTAGAGTTTCCTTTGAGTCATAAACTTTATGCAATCTTTGAGGCCAAGTATGATGAAAAATTAAATTGATGCTCAAACTATGTCATGTGTTAGTGTCAGTCCTGTCTTTTTGTCTTGTTCTTTGTTTTTTTTTTTCGTTTGTGTCTTTTGCTCGAGGACTAGCAAAATCTTAAGTTTGGGGGTATTTGATAAGTTAGTTTTAGGCTAATTAATTAGATGATTCTCACTTAATATTTTTGTTAGTTTTGAGCAATTTATAAGAATTTGATAGGGTTCTATGTTCTTTTGTAGGTTTTGAGGAAAAAGGATGCATGATAGCAAAGTATGGGGCAAACGGACTGAAAATAAGCAAAAGTGAACTTAGGGACAAAATGGAGCCTAGACGCCAGCTTCTGGGCGCCTAGGCGCTCTTGAAGATGAATTTTCATGCAAAGAGACCCGAGAGCATAGAGCCTAGGCGCCTAGACTCCATCATGTAAAAAGAGGCCGACCAGCAGTAGCGCTTAGGCGCTACAATCCTGGCGCCTAGGCGCTACTTTGAAGCCTAGGCGCTACAGAGAGGGCGCCTAGGTGCCAGTTTGAAAAAGGATCCATGGGCAAGTATAGCACCTAGGTGCTACAATCTTAGCGCCTAGGCGCTAGAAAATCGAGCCTAGGCGCCATTGCGATCCCAATTCAAATTTCATTGTAATTTGTTTCAAAATTGCCCTTCCAAACCCTAGCTTATAAATAGAACATTATGAAGAGTTAGAGCACGAATTTTAAAGAGGAAAAAACTATAGAGAAGAGAGGAAAACTCACTGCTTTGGAGAAGAAGAACAATGCAACCCGAAGACAGAAATCATCTTCGCATCCAAACACAGTTCTTTTCCTTCTCTCATCATGTTTAAGATATTATGTAGGCTTGTTTTTAGTTTCATTAGGAACTAATTTTCTCTATTCTAGGGTTATGATGTAGCTGGATTATGAATGTTTACTTTTATTTAATTTAATTCAATTCGATGTTTATTCATTATCTATGCTGAGTGTTTAATCTGATCTTAATGCTTGTAAAAGTTTGCGCACCTTTTGCATGATTTGTGATTTAATTTGAGGCTGAGAAGCGATAACTAAATTGGACCATGATTGAATGCTATGAGATTACCATAGGATAGAAATATCTATGAGACTTATGTAACATTGTGAATTTTTTGTTTTTAATAAATCTTGATAAGTTTAGAGTTTCCACATAGATGTAGGAAATTTGCTAACTAAGCTAAATTATTAATTCTTGATAAAGATTAATGACTACCTAAGAGAAATTCATTATCAACATAAGAGTAAACATCAGTTGATTAAATTAAATAATTTAAATAGGATTAATTGAAGTGAAATCAGATGCCTTAGTCTTTTTTTATTTAGGTTTTCATTTTCTTTTGTTTTGCTTTGTTTTGTTATTTTTCTATTTATATTTGGTTGTTCAAATAATTTTAGAGTTAACCAATTTCAGTACTTAGCTAGATTAACGCAATCCTCGTGGGAACGATACTCTACTTGCTCTTTATTACTTGTCTACGATTCTTTACACTTATAGATTTTTCGCAACAAGTTTTTGGCACCATTGCTGGGGATTGTTGTTTAATTTAGTTAATATCGATACCAATTAGCTCTAGAATTACTTTGAATTTTTTTATTTGTTTTATTTCATTTTTATTTGTTCTAATTTTTTTCTTTTAAGTCATTTGTTTCCCAAGGAACTTCATGATGTTTCATCAGAATATCCTTGCAAGTTTTGCCCAACAACATATGGAACCATTTTATGTGGCTTGGGAGCGATTTAAAGAAATGCTTGAGCGGTACCCACATCACAACCTACCAAAGTGGGCTCTTCTCCAAATATTTATTGAAGGATTGCATTTTGAAGCTTGAAATTGGGTGGAAAAAGGCGTAATTTCTGATGATCATTCTTTCTTTTCAAGAACCATTGATGAAGCTTACTACTTATTAGAGGATATGGCAGCCTTTAATTATCATTGGCATTTGAATTCTTCAATGCATAATTCCTGCTGGGAGAGGCACCAAAATCTTTCATGTAATATCCACTCCAACATGATGGAACAATCCTGTAGCCAGTATCAACAAGAGAAGACAGCTTTGGAAGTTGCTTTAAACTGTCTAAAGCCCACTCTTGAGGGAAGTCATGAAATCTCCAACTCTAGACAATATCTTGATGAACGAATCTGTTTAAAGAGCACAATTTTAGAGAGTCATCTAGAGGAGAAAATTACAACATCAAATCCTTGTGGTGACCATAAAACAATAAAGGATGTGGTTTTGTTTGATGATGATTGTGTGAAACCTCATAAATTTAAGCCTCTAAAGGAAATAGAACCTCAAGATGAAGAACAAGAACCCTTTGAAGTTGTGTTAGCTCAACCATTTGTTGAGTTGTGATCTTGCCCGATCAACAACGATTTACACTTGCTAAATCAAGAGGAGTCTATCCAAAACTATGACTTTTATGAAGACCAAATCACAAGCATGCTAATGGATAGCCAAAAGGAAAGGGAAGAGCAAATAGAAGGGTTATTAGAGGAATTTCTATATGAGGAGAAGCCACGAGGGTCGTTGGAGGATATAGAAGCACATAAGACCGTTGGTTTGAGCTCATCAATGGTTCCAACATATGGAACACTAACCGATTTGTGTTGGCCATGTACATCACCACCGTCACATCTCACCATGTTCAAGCTCGAGCCAATAATGAAGTTCCCATCAAAAGCACATTATTTAAAGACATGTGTTGTTGGTGCAACGTGCAAATCACTTCTAAATCTTGCCAAGCTTGATGGCATCTATAACCAAGACCCATATGTGGTGTTGTTTAACACTTACTATGGGCGAAAGCCGCTCTTTGACGAGTACTGTCGCTCTTTGACGAGCGCTTCTTTGAGAGTCAGGCTAATAACTATAAAACAAGCGCTTCTTGGGAGGCAACCCAAGCTCTCTATCCTTTTCTATTTTAGTTTTCATCATATTATTTAGTTTGTTAGTTGTTTCTTTTAGTTTTAGTCTATTTTGCAACTTAATTATGATCTAAGTCTTGTTTGTGGTGATTCAAGGTTTTCAGAGGACAACAAGGTGCTCAGCTTGCTAAAAGAAAAAATTTAAAAACTAAAACCATATCTGTAACCTGGCACAAATGATGAACCACATGGCCATGCATCTGAACATAAACTTGGACAACTTTCCCATAGTCTTTGCTTTAAATGAAGATAATGAAGAGAATGAGGACGAAGAGGAATCGGTTGCCATAACCTTCAGCTTAGGGAGTGTTCTTTCCTTTCTCATTTTTTGTTTTCTTTTTACATTGAGGACAATATATTGTTCAAGTTTGGGGGTGGTGTGTTGCTTTATGTTTTGTTTATGTCAGTTAGTCATTATGGTTTAATTAGGTTTTAGTTTAGGTTTTTTTTTTTTTTCTTTGAATTTGATAGTAATTAGGATAGTAAAGTTATGTCATTTGAGCACTATTTAACTTGAATCATAGGAGGCCAATGATAAAACGAAGGTTGAAATTGAATATGGCTTTTAAAGGATAATAATTATTGTTCATCTATCCTTGTTTTTCTTGTGATTTGTTTGCCATGCAGTGATTCTTTGAGCACTTTGAGCACTCACGCCTTGATCACTTAAGTATTCTACACTTAGAGGACTTTTATGTTGATTAAGTGATATTTTTGATCTCAAATGAATGCTAGAACCTATTTGATAACCACCCGAGGTGAAATCCTAGGCTACACAACATTAAGGATATGATTTAGGCTATTTTTGGACCATTTGAGCCTTTCAAGCCTACTATTGACATCATTTAATCACTAGTTACCTCGTTAAGCCTTATTAACCATTTTCCTTGTTACCCACATGATTTGCCTAACCTTTGAATAATTTTATCCTACTTAGTCCCTCACCCTTAAACGTGAATAATTTGTCCAGGAAATTATTTGAGGGTAGCTGGCATTACGGGAGGATGGGTGGAATTTTGAGGTTATCAAGGAAACATGTTTTCCTATTATTCATTCATAGGTGGAGTTTTGAGTATTGTTATCAAGAGATTATGTATTTATGTTTACAGTTTTGAGTATTGTTATCAAGGGATTATGTATTCATGTTTATTCATTGTCAAAAAAAAAGAAAAGAAAAAAAAAATAATAGATACGTCAAATAAATGCGAATGACAAAAGTGTTAGACATGTATGCCCTAAGGAGAAAAAATGTAATATGTTTTTTAGAGACATTTTTATCAATAAAGAATTTATTCATTATTAATATACCAAATCTTGTCCTCTTTACATTCATATTTGTTGAATGTATGTTAAGCAAACAATAGTCTGAGACTGTCGGTCTAAACCTTAAGAATTAGGCATATGATAGACTGATTATGTGGAAGACACGATTCTTAAAGTGACAGTCTAAAAAGATATGATCCGCAATCGAGGGAATAAAGTTGAGCGCTTTATTCATGTAAAGATTGTTATGTTGTCTATATCCCTTTTGGGAGATGGTTTGTCTTGACCATCGGAGTTGGACTCTGTGAATAGAAACATTGGCATGTTGTCATAGGTGACGATGTGTTGGATCAGGACATAAAGTGAATTGATTTGGATTAATAATTCTGTCTCGGCAAATCGATTCACTTTAGACAGTCATTTGCATTGTATCTTAATCCTGAGATGAATAGTGGGCCCGTTGTCTTGACTTGTGTCTTTTGATGTACCAAAGGGTGACACCCACATCTCTATAGTGGTATGCATGCCGGTACGTTGGAGGCATGACTCTTGATAGCGTAGACTTGTTATTCATAGATATGGAATCCATAGCTCCTCTTTAGGAGTAATGATATCCTCTTATATGCGTTATCCTGTAATTGAAAAACTGGAGCGCTCAACCATTTGGATACATATGTGTAACCGAATGGTATACTATCTTTGGATGGTAAGTTGTCCGATGGTGAGATAATGGAATGTATGATAAAAATAATCAGGAAGGTAAGACAGAACTTGTCCTTAAGCCGATTATGTATTTTCATATGGGGATATGATACACTTTGATATGTCATGGAGACTTAGCTTTACAGGCTTCGTAATTCTATAAAGTTCGAGAGTGCAACTCCAAGCTATTAGTGGAGTAGCATTGGAGTTGATAATTGTCATAATTATCATGAGCTTGAACTTTATAGGTCCATTTTGGTCCCCTTTGCTAGCTCACAAAATCCTGTAATGACACGGTGTGCTTTTTCAATAATTGATGACTTATGTCGGATTTATCAGATTGGTTTAAAATTTGGAAGAATCAAATAATTCATGTCTGTTTATTGGTTGAATTGATTTTGTAATAAAATTAATTTAAGATAAACTTGTTGAATTATTGGGATCGGATAATTCTTGTTTGTTTATCGGTTGATTTATTTAGATAAATTAAATCAAGATAAACTTGTAGAATTATTATAAATTGATTTATTTTCTTAGAGATTATCTTGATAAAGTTTGTTTTGATCAGATAACTTTTCTTTTGGGTTATTTGAATCAAAACTGAGACTTTATCTTATAGAATCTCGAGTGGAAATTAAAAGATTCGTGGAGATTTGTTTTCGATAGTTCGGCCTGTTGAAGGACATGTTCAGCCTACCGATGGGGCCTGTTCGACCTGCCGATCGGCGAGTGACAAGATTACGGGTTTCTATGCGGATCTTATCAGATATTGATCCAAACTTGATTCTGTTTTGAATTTTTGAGACCTCATCTGATGAGGACTAACCCTATGACCAACCTCTATAAATAGGGAGTGATTCTCACAAGTTACTTAGATCGATTAAGAGATTAAGAGAGATACTCTACTAGTGAGAATCTGAAAACTCCCTAAGAAGCTTTTGTTCACAAATCACGAACAATTGCTTTGGGTTCTCTCGATTGGTTGGAAGGAGAGTCACTGGTGGAAGAGCTGTACGTGTGAGACCACACTCACTCCGGTCGTGGATAGAGAATAGCAAAGAAGACTAGTTAGTTGAGGCTCTTCTGGAATGTTATTTCTCTTCACAGATTGCGAGAGGTTCTTCAGCATACAAAGGTTAGTAAGATCTGGTTAATTTATGCATATAGCATGTCAAATGTGTTTTAGAAATTACTCTGATGAATAAAAATTTTAAAATTCCGCTGCGTACTATTTTTCCAACAATTGATATCAGAGACATGGTTTTTACATAAATTTACAAGTTTGTGATCATGTTATATGCATAAATTTTATGATCTTAATCTCTCCTATGCTTGAATTAAATTTTATAGAGAGTTGGCACTCTAGGTTTCTATAAATTATGTATGTTATCATGGATTATATGGTGAATGTTTATTAATTAATTATGATTGATTAAATCATTGTTTAATTATTAATTAATTAATTAATTTATACCGGTTATGGTTCCTTAGATGTTAGAATGTGTATCTAAGTTTTTCATGTAATTAGATGACAGACTATCATTTCAGTCTAAGAATTATTATTATTTTAAATTTGTAAAATTTTTATAATTAAATAATTATTCGGAGAAGACGGATCTAGAAGAAAGATGATGGCACGTAAATGTATTTCTTGAGTCTCTAATTTTATGTTTTTGAATTGTTGAAAATAAAATTGATAAATTGCTTTAAAATTGTATTTTCTAGAATGGAGATTTCTGCTCGGTCGGCATGCCGAACATCACAGTTCGGCAGGCCGATGGTCATAGATCGGCAGGCCGGACGTGTGGTTCGGCAGGCCGTCAGTGGGGCAGAAATCGATTGGCTCTGCTGGCAAGCCAAACTTTCATGGGTCGGCAGGCCGATCTTACTGATCGGCAGGCCGATGGAACATGACCGGCAGGCCGATCACCCAGATCGGCCTACCGACCGAGAGCTGGAAAATTTTCAAAAAAAAAAAAGGTACAGTTTTTTTTCAATGCAGTTTTAATTTTAATTTTGGGACAATTCTGAGAAACATTAAAATTTGAATATGACTGAAAATATGAAGTGATCAATTCATACAGGATTGAAGACTTGAAGATGGAATAACATAAAGAATGATACAGCTTGAGGATTCAAGGATGAAGAATCGATAATATGTCTCGATTATTCTCTTGTAATCTTAGCTTTTTTTTCTCTAGGGTGGAGCCATAATATTACGGTTATTATTATTTTGCTTATAGCTTGGCTTGATTGCTTTGTTTGTCTGCATTATAATATGATTTGCCATGAATATTGATAACATGTCATACAGAATAGGGAGTGCCGCTCGTATTAAAATTATTCATGCATATTCTTAAAATAAAACCTTAATTTCAAAAGATTGAGTGGGAGAAGGTTTTCGAAGAGAGGACCTAAGGCCTCCATCGTTGGTCCATCGGCAGAACATGGTGGTCCCAACCCCTAGGAAGGGATTTCTATCATGTACCAGATTGGATCTGTGAAAGGATAAGGTATTTTAGCATGATTTATGGTTGCACACCCCTAGATGGTGATTATAAATCATGGATAAAACGTTGAAACAATGGTTATACACTCACATTAATTTTATTATTAACCTCCCCTAGGATCTCTGTTAATAAAATCAATGGCCAAAGAAACGATTATTAATATTGTTAGACATGTATGCCCTAAGGAGTAAAAATGTAATACGTTTTGGAGACATTTTTATTAATAAAGAATTTATTTATTTATATATACCAAATTTTGTCCTCTTTACGTTCATATTTGTTGAATGTATGTTAAGCAAACAGTAGTCTGAGACTGTCAGTCTAAACCTTAAGAATTGGGCATATGATGGGATGATTATGCGGAAGACATGATTCTTAAGGTGACGGTTTAAAACATATGATCCGCAAATGAGGGAATAAAGTTGGGCACTTTATTCATGTAAAGATTGTTATATTGTCTATATCCCTTTTGGGAGATGGTTTGTCTTGACCATCGGAGTTGGACTCTATGAATAGAAACATTGGTACGTTGTCATAGGTGACGATATGTTGGATCGGGACATAAAGTGAATTGATTTGGATTAATAATTCTGTCTTGGCCAATCGATTCACTTAGACAATCATTTGCATTGTATCTTAATACTGAGATGAATAGTGGGCTCGTTGTCTCGACTTGTGTCTTTTGATGTGCCACAGGGTGACTCCCACATCTCAATAGTGGTATGCATGCCGGTACGTTGGAGGCATAACTCTTGATGGTGTAGACTTGTTATTCATAGATATGGAATTCATAGCTCCTCTTTAGGAGTAATGTTATCCTCTTATATGCGTTGTCCTGTAATTGGAAAATTGGAGCGCTCAACCGTTTAGATACATAGGTGTAACCGAATGGTATACTATCTTTGGATGGTAAGTTTTCTAATGGTGAGATAATGGAACGTAAGATAAAAATAATCAGGAAGGTAAGACAGAACTTGTCCTTAAGCTAATTATGGATTATCATATAGGGACACGATACACTATGATATGTCATGGAGACTTAGCTACACGAGCTTCGTAATTCTATAAGTTTGAGAGTGCAGCTCCAGGCTTTTAGTGGAGTAGCGTTGGAGTTGATAATTGTGAAATATATATCTGGGATATTGGTTTTCATAATTATCATGAGCTTGAACATTATAGGTCCATTTTGGTCCCCTTTGCTAGCTCACAAAATCCTGTAACGACACGGCGTGCTTTTTCAATACTTGGTGACTTATGTCAGATTTATCAGATTGGTTTAAAATTTGAAAGAATTAAATAATTCATGTCTGTTTATCGGTTGAATTAATTTTGTAAGAAATTAATTCAAGATGAACTTGTTGAATTATTACAATCAGATAATTCTTGTCTGTTTAGCGGTTGATTTAATTTTGAATAAATTAGATCAAGATAAACTTGTAGAATTATTGTGAATTGATTTATTTTCTTAGAGATTATCTTGATAAAGTTTGTTTTGATCAGACAACTTTTCTATTGGGTTATTTGAATCAAAACTGAGACTTTATCCTTTAGAATCTCGGGTGGAAAGTAAAAGATTCGCGGAGATATTTTCTCGGGAGTTTGGCCTGCCGATAGGGCCTGTTCGGCCTACCGATCAGCGAGAGATAAGATTACACGTTTTCATGCGGATCTTATCAGATATTTATCCGAACTTGATTATGTTTCAAGTTTTTAAGACCTAATCTGATAAGGACTGACCTCAGGACCAATAGGTATATAAAGGAAGTGAGTCTCATGATTTACTCAGATCATTTGAGAGATGAAGAGTGATACTCTTCTAGTGAGCATCTAAAAAACTCCCTGAGAGCTTTTGTTCACAAATCACGAACAATAGCTTTGGGTTCTCTCTTATGGTTGGAAGGAGAGTCATCGATGGAAGAGCTGTACGTGTGAGCCCACACTCACTCTGGTTGTGGATAGAGAATAGCAAAGAAGACCAGTTGGTTGAGGCTCTTCTAGAACGTTACTTCTATACACAGGTCGTGGAGACTCTTCGGCACACTAAGGTTAGTAAGATCTTTTTAATTTATACATATAACATGTCAAACTTGTGTTTTAGAAATTACTCTGATGTTAAAATTTTTTTAAATTTCGTTGCGCATCGTTTTTCCAACAAATATATGCTAGATCATACAGGTCCTGGATGGCATATGTTAATCAGGAAGAGATCCGTGTTCCTAATTGAATTTGGCATGACTCCCTTAGGAGCTTGTTGAATTCTGAGTTGGGAATTATCGTTGTAAGGTTGTGATATTTTCGAGGTTTTGACACATAAACACATTTATATCATTTTTACATGATTATGTTATCTTACTAAATTATTATTATATATTTGCTTATGTTTTGTATATGATTCTTTATTGTAGATTAAAAATGTCTGAAAATGCTTTATCTTCGATACTTGACAAAAACCAATTAACCAGTGACAACTATAACGATTGGAAACGGAACCTGGATATCGTCCTGTCCTTTGAGAAACTGAAATATGTACTGACAACCCCTTATCCTCCCGAGCCTACGGGAGACTCAACTAATGAGCAATTCCAAGCATATGATCGCTGGAAAGATGCTAATGATCAGGCCCGCTGCTATGTTATGGCTAGCATGAACAACGTACTACAGGCTCAACATCAAGATTATGAGACTGCAAAGTAGATCTTGGATAATCTTGAAGATATGTTTGGAGGCCAAGCCATAACAAAGCGGCAAGGGGCGCTTCCAAAACTCTTAAATTGTAGACAGAGACCGGGGACATCTATAAAGGAGCATATGATGTTTGTCATGGGTTACCTTGCTGAGGCTTAAACCAATGGAGCTGACATCGATGTTGAAACTCATATGGCTATGGTCTTTGAGACTCTGTCTAAGGAATTTATTCTATTTAGAGCTACTTTTAACTTAAGCAATAGATGGGATATGACCTTAACAGAACTAATGAAACAGTTATAGGAGTTCAAACTACTAATCAGGGAGTCTCCTACAGGTGGCGAGGCCAACTTGGTAGCTTCTTCTAGTTCCAATCCTAACTCTGGGAATGGAAAGAAGCAACGGGCCAAAAACGGGAAGTCTTCTATTCCTGCTACTACCAAGAGCAAGAAGAAGAAGAAGAAGAAGAACCCAAAGAAGCTTAAGTGCTTCTTCTGTGGAAAGGTCGGGCATATCAAGAAGCATTGCAAGGACTTCCTTTCCAAAGGAGGTAGGTGTGATCTTCTATATTTAGAAACTTATTTGGTTGAGAAATCTAGTGACATTTGGGTCATAGATTTTGGTGCAACTAATCATGTTTGTGTTTCTCTGTAGGGGTTCAAAGAAACGAGAAGTCTGCTACATGAGGACTTCACGCTTCTGATGGGCGATAGATCGTTGGTCTCAGCGGAAGCAATGGGAGACGTCCATCTTTATTTTGATAATTATAGGAATTTATTTTTGGAAGATTGTTTTTACGTTCCTAAATTTAAAAGGAATTTAATTTCTGTAGCTTGTTTATTTAAAGACCCCTACTTGGTTTCTTTTAATGATAAAGTGGTGATTCATAAAAACAAATCTTTTATCTGTTCTAGATAGATGCAAAATAGTCTATATTTTATCAAACCTAAGATGGACTTATTGCTTAATACTGAGATAAATGATAATGACTCTAAAAGACTTAAAACTTCTCACTCTAATAAGACTTATCTTTGGCATTTGCGCTTTGGTCATATTAACCTGAATAAGATTCAAAGGTTGGTAAGGGATGGACCTTTAAGTCACTTAAAGGTAGAATCTATACCTCAATGTGAATCCTGTTTGGACGGTAAAATGACCAAATGACCATTCGGATCTAAGGGCAATAGGGCCGAAGGGGTTCTAGAACTTGTGCATAGTGATGTTTGCGGACTGATGAATATCCGGGCACGAGGAGGGTATGAGTACTTCGTCACTTTTATTGACGATTACTCAAGATATGGGTATGTGTACCTGATGCACCACAAAAGGAAAACTTTTGACAGGTTCAGAGAGTTTTGGGCTAAAGTGGAAAAGCAATTGGGTAGACCCATAAAAGCACTTCGATCAGATCGAGGTAGGGAATACCTTTCTGATGAGTTCTTGGAACACTTATTAGAGAATGAGATTTTATCCCATTTGACTGTGCCGGGCACTCCACAGCAGAATGGCTTAGCGAAGAGAAGAAATAGGACTTTGTTGGACATGATAAGGTCCATGATGAGTTATTCATCATTGCCTTTATCCTTTTGGGGATATGCACTACAAACTGCATGTTATCTTTTGAACAATGTGCCTTCAAAATCGGTCCCTAAAACTCCTCACGAGTTGTGGATGAGTAGGAAGACATTCTTAAACCATATTCGCATATGGGGATGTCCTGCTCATGTCTTGTTTAAGGATCTGAATAAGTTGAAAGTACGTTCGAAAGTTTACGTGTTTATAGGATATCCAAAAGGGACTAAAGGGGGTTATTTTTATAACCCAAAGGAAAATAAAGTCGTAGTTTCAACTAATGCAACTTTCCTTGATGAGAGTTACATGGACGACTTTAAACCTCGAAGCAGAGTAGTGCTTGAGGAGTTAAGGAGTGATCAGATCACTTCGGAGGTTCCGAATAAAACCATTCTGATCAGTGTAGAAAAACCAAACAAACCTGAACAACAACCTCAGGGGCTTTGGCGTAGTGGAAGGATCGAGCGTCAACCTAAGAGGTATATGTTCAATGGGGAAGTCTTCTTGGCTGAACCGGATGAACATGACAGGGATCCTTATACTTACGCAGAAGCTATGGAGGATGTTGATTCAAAACTCTGGACAGTGGCCATGAACATTGAGATGAAGTCTGTGGAAACTAATTAGGTCTGTGAGCTTGTGGATCTTCTCGAAGGGGTAAAACCCATAGGATGTAAGTGGATCTACAAGAGGAAAAGAGAAGTGGATGGAAAAGTTGAAACCTTTAAGGCTAGACTGGTAGCTAAAGGTTATACGCAAAAGGAAGAAATTGATTATGAGGAAACCTTTTCGCCTGTAGCCATGCTTAAGTCCATCCGGATTCTCTTATCCATAGTTGCCACTCTCGACTATGAGATTTGGCAGATGGATGTCAAGACGGCTTTTTTGAATGGCTATCTTGATGACTCCATTTATATGGAACAACCAGACGGGTTCAAGGTTGCGGGTCAAGAGGGTAAGGTTTGTAAGCTGTTGAAGTCAATTTATGGACTTAAACAGGCTTCTCGTTCTTGGAACATAAGATTTGATCAGGTGATCAAGACTTATGGGCTCTCACAAAAAATGGATGAACCATGTGTTTACAAACACATTAAGGATTGGAAGGTGGTTTTTCTACTGCTCTATGTAGATGACATTCTGCTAATTGGCAATGACGTTGGGGCGTTGTCATCAGTCAAATTATGGTTGACCAAGCAGTTTGACATGAAGGACTTGGGTAAGGCTAATTTTGTTCTTGGTATCTAGATCTTTTGGAATTGTAAGTCGATTTCAGGCGGATCTAGGACCGAACCATTGGGTTGCGGTAAAGCATATTTTCAAGTACCTGAGAAGGACTCGAGGGTATATTCTTGTGTATTCGGATGAGGACTTGACTCCTCTAGGATACACTGACTCAGATTTTCAATCTTGTCTAGATTCTAGGAAATCGACTTTGGGGTTTGTGTTTACTCTGGGCGGCGGTCCATCAGTTGGAGAAGTGCAAAGCAAGATTGCACTTCAGATTCAACGATGGAGGCCGAGTATGTGGTGGCTAGTGATGCTTCGAAAAAAGCAGTGTGGCTCCGCAAGTTCCTTGGGGATCTTGAGGTAAAGCGGTATCACTATACTGTGATAACAGTGCGGCAGTAGCTAATGCTAAGGAACCAAGATTTCACAAGAATAGTAAGTATATTGATCGAAAGTATCATGTGATAAAGGACTTCGTTGAGGGCGGGCATGTCTCGGTGTGCAAAATCACGTTAAAGGATAATTTAGCTGATCCATTTACGAAGATAGTTACTGGGAGAGTCTTCGAGAGGCATGTGAAAGCTATGGGGATGCGAGATTCGTCATATTTACTCACTTAGTGCAAGTAGGAGATTGTTAGACATGTATGCCCTAAGGAGTAAAAATGTAATATGTTTTTTGGAGACATTTTTATCAATAAAGAATTTGTTTATTATTCATATACCAAATCTTATCCTCTTTACATTCATATTTGTTGAATGTATGTTAAGAAAACAAAAGTCTAAGACTGTCAGTTTAAACGTTTAAGAATTAGGCATATGATGGATAGATTATGCGAAAGACACAATTCTTAAGGTGACGGTCTAAAAAGATATGATCCGCAATCGAGGGAATAAAGTTGGGCGTTTTATTCATGTAAAGATTGTTATGCTGTCTATATCCCTATTGGGAGATGGTTTGTCTTGACCATCGGAGTTGGACTCTATGAATTGAAACATTGGTACGTTGTCATAGGTGACGATATGTTGGATCGGGACATAAAGTGAATTGATTTGGATTAATAATTCTGTCTCGGCCAATCGATTCACTTTAGACAATCATTTGCATTGTATCTTAATCCTGAGATGAATAGTGGGCCCGTTGTCTCGACTTGTGTCTTTTGATGTACCAAAGGGTGACACCCACATCTCTATAGTGGTATGCATGCCGGTACGTCAGAGGTATGACTCTTGATAGCGTAGACTTGTTATTCATAGATATGGAATCCATAGCTCCTCTTTAGGAGTAATGATATCCTCTTATATGCGTTATCCTGTAATTGGAAAACTAGAGCGCTTAACCATTTGGATACATAGGTGTAACCGAATGGTATACTATCTTTGGATGGTAAGTTTTCTGATGGTGAGATAATGGAACGTAAGATAAAAATAATCAGGAAGGTAAGACAGAATTTGTCCTTAAACCGATTATGGATTTTCATATGGGGATACGATACACTTTAATATGTCATGGAGACTTAGCTTTACGGGCTTTGTAATTCTATAAAGTTCGAGAGTGCAGCTCCAAGCTTTTAGTGGAGTAGCGTTGGAGTTGATAATTGTGAAATGTATATCTAGGATATTGGGTTTCATAATTATCATGAGCTTGAACTTTATAGGTCCATTTTGGTCCCCTTTGCTAGCTCACAAAATCCTGTAACGACACGGCGTGCTTTTTCAATAATTGGTGACTTATGTCGGATTTATCAGATTGGTTTAAAAGTTAGAAGAATCAAATAATTCATGTCTGTTTATTGGTTGAATTAATTTTGTAATAAAATTAATTTAAGATAAACTTGTTGTATTATTGGGATCGGATAATTCTTGTTTGTTTATCGATTGATTTATTTGGATAAATTAAATCAAGATAAACTTGTAGAATTATTGTAAATTGATTTATTTTCTTAAAGATTATCTTGATAAAGTTTGTTTTGATCAGATAACTTCTCTATTGGGTTATTTGAATCAAAACTGAGACTTTATCCTATAGAATCTCGGGTGAAAAATAAAAGATTCGCAGAGATTTGTTTTTGGTAGTTCGGCCTGTCGAAGGATGTGTTCGGCCTGCCGATGGAGCATGTTCGGCCTGCCGATCAGCGAGCGATAAGATCACGCGTTTTCACACGGATCTTATCAGATATTGATCTGAACTTGATTCTGTTTTGAATTTTTGAGACCTAATCTGATGAGGACTGACCCTATGACCAACCTCTATAAATAGGGAGTGATTCTCACAAGTTACTCAGATCAATTGAGAGATTAAGAGAGATACTCTACTAGTTAGAATCTGAAAACTCCCTAAGAGCTTTTGTTCACAAATCATGAACAATTGCTTTGGGTTCTCTCGATTGGTTGGAAGGAGAGTTATCACTGGAAGAGCTGTACGTGTGAGACCACACTCACTCCAGTCGTGGATAGAGAATAGCAAAGAAGACCAGTTGGTTGAGGCTCTTCTGGAACATTATTTCTTTTCACAAATTGCAGAGGTTCTTCAGCATACAAAGGTTAGTAAGATCTGGTTAATTTATACATATAGCATGTCAAACTTGTGTTTTGAAAATTACTCTGATGAAAAATTTTAAAATTCTACTGCGTATTATTTTTCCAACAAAAAAGAGTGCAACATAAGTTTGGGGGTATACTTAGAAAAAATAAATGATGTTCTAATGAGGTCTTGAGACAAATTGTGTGTTTATGGGTGAATTTTGAGCCACATTATATCATTTATCTCACCTATTTACCTTAGCCACACATTACAAGCCGAATAAAGTCCTAATGATCTTTGATGTTGCGTTAGTCTACATTAGTAGAGAGTGAGTTTGAAAAATAGGCCTATGGAGTTCATAAATTTCACTAATCTAGAGATCTTTCATAATATGCTTGTTGACATAAACTAATCCGAGTGTAGGTACATAAGTGTTAGAGGCATTACACACACACACACCCGAGGAATTATGAGTATGGTAAACTTGAGATTTAAATTGATGTTTTTTACATGATCACAATGGTTAGAGTTTCCTTTGAGTCATAAGCTTTATGCAATCTTTGAGGCCAAGTATGATAAAAAAATTAAATTGATGCTCAAACTATGTCATGTGTTAGTGTCAGTCCCGTCTTTTTTATCTTGTTCTTTGTTTTTTTTTTCGTTTGTGTTTTTTGCTCGAGAACTAACAAAATCTTAAGTTTGGGGGTATTTGATAAGTTAGTTTTAGGCTAATTAATTAGATGATTCTCACTTAATATTTTTGTTAGTTTGAGCAATTTATAAGAATTTGATAGGGTTCTATGTTCTTTTGTAGGTTTTGAGGAAAATGACGCATGATAGCAAAGTATGGGGCAAAACGGACCAAAAATAAGCAAAAGTGAACTTGGGGACAAAATGGAGCCTAGACGCCAGCTTTTGGGTGCCTAGGTGCTCTTGAAGATGAATTTTCATGCAAAGAGACCCGAGAGCATAGAACCTAGGCACCATCATGTGAAAAGAGGCTGACCAGCAGTAGTGCCTAGGCGCTACTTCGAAACCTAGGTGCTACAGAGAGGGCGCCTAGGCACCAGTTTGAAAAAGGATCCACAGGCAAGTATAGCACCTAGGAGCTATAATCTTGGCGCCTAAGCGCCGTAATGAAGCCTAGGCGCTAGAAAATCGAGCCTAGGCGCCATTGCGAACCCAATTCAAATTTCATTATAATTTTGTTTCAAAATTGCCCCTTCAAACCTAGCTTATAAATAGAACATTATGAAGAGTTGGAGAACAAATTTTAAAGATGAAAAAACTACAAACAAGAGGGGAGAACTCACTGCTTTGGAGAAGAAGAATGGTGTAACTCGGAGACGAAAATCATCTTTGCATCCAAATACAGTTCTTTTTCCTCACTCATCATGTTTAAGATATTATGTATTAGTTTCATTAGGAACTAATTTTCTCTCTTCTAGGGCTATGATGTAGCCGGATTATGAATGTTCACTTTTATTTAATTTAATTCAATTCGATGGTTATTCATTATCTATCCTAAGTGTTTAATCTGATCTAATTGCTTATAAAAGTTTGCGCACCTTTTGCATGATTTGTGATTTAATTTGAGGCTGAGAAGCAATAACTAAATTAGACTATGATTGAATGCCATGAGATCATCATAGGATAGAAATATCTACGAGACTTGTGTAATACTATAAATTTCTTGTTCTTAATAAATCTTGGTGAGTTTAGAGTTTCTATAGAGATGTAGGAAATTTTCTAACTGGGATAAATTTTAATGCTTGAGAAAGATTAATAACTACCTAAGAGAAATTCGTTCGGCATAGGAGCAAACATCAATTGATTAAATTAAATAGTTTAAATAGGATTAATTTAAGTGAAATCAGATACCTTAGTCTTTTATTATTTAGGTTTTCATTTTGTTTTGTTTTGTTTTGTTATTTTTCTATTTATATTTGGTTGTTCAAATAATTTTAGAGTTAACCAATTTCGTTACATAGCTAGATTAACGCAATCCTCGTAGGAACGATACTCTACTTACTCTTTATTACTTGTCTACGATTCTGTACACTTGCAGATTTTTCGCAACAACCTTCTTTTGGTGGAGAATTTTTTCATCAACATTGTGCATATCATATTATAAACTTAGTAATCCAAGCCGGTATTGATATTATATCCCATCATTTAGTCAAAATTCGAGAATTGTTATCTTTCATTTCAACTTCAGGAGCTCGACTCCAAAAATTTCGACAATATTGCAAGAATAACCCCACCTATTTAATGTTGAAAACCACTATTTCATATCAACAAATAATCACTACATATGTAAACACTAAGCATAGTGAGCATTTTATTTATGATGCAGATTGGCAGATTGGTGAGTATTTTGTTTTTAAATTTTTAGAAGTATTTTACAATGCTATAGAGTTACTTTTTGGTGTGTATTATCCTACTGTTCATTTTGCTTCACATCAATTATTTAATATTTCTAAAACATTTGCTCATTATAGGCATAATGATCTTTTTGCATCCATAGTATATGAAATGGAAAAAAATTTAAAAGTTATTGGGCAGGTTGTCCACTTCTATTTGTATTAGAAACTATTTAAGATCCTAGATGTCAATTAGAAGGTACAAAATCTCTAACATTAGCAGATAATATATCTATTGATATGGATCTAACTATTGATCATGCAAAGAAAGTGTTAGAAAATTTGTTTGCATCGTATGAAAAAAAATATGGAACAAGGCAAGAACAATCACCTTTGATGTCAAAGAGCAATGTCGGGCCTCAAGGTTCATCATGGAGCTTCTTGAAGAAAAAAGAAAAAGCTTCAAAATCATCAACACATGGACTGTGAGGCAAATTTTATATTGGATGACAACATACTAGACATCTGACAGTGGTGGAAAAGCAAGCAAGATCATTTTCCAACATTATCTATTATGGCCTTTGATATTTTGACAACTCCAGTGTCAACAGTTGCATCAAAGCAAGCATTTATTGAATTCTTACATATACTTTTCATTAACTTATTATCTTAATCATTTACTTTATATTACCAAATAGATTAGTTACTATAAATATATTATCACTTGCATCATGGCTGATCAAAGAAAGAATACGCCCGTGTTTGACAGAAGAAATGTAATAATAATAGAGAAAGTAAATGGGAGATAGAGTCTAGAGTAGGTTGAAGGAGTAAATAAATGTTTGTGGTGATAATGTGATATATTCTAATATTTTGTTCAATACATTTGTTTTTATGCGTTTAAATTGATTAGTCGGGTGCTTATCTTAACCATTTATTCGCTTTTTGGCTTTTATATTACCAAATAAAGAAAATAAAATAATAATAATAAAAGCGTTTTAAAAGTTTAGACAAAATAATAATTTAAATCGTCCGCATTTCCTCTCTTCTGTGGCATATTTCCGTTCTGCCCTTGGTTCAATCTTCCTTTCTCCCTTCTTTGTTTTGGGTTTTCTGTCCTTTCAGTTTTTCCTGCTATACGGTTGGTTTGGCTGGAAGCAAAATAAAAAAAAAAAAAGGAGAAACGGAGAGCACTACCCATATTTTCAAAGCAAATGCAAAAGGACAAAAGAGAGAAAGAAGAAAATATAGCACAAACAAGGCCAAGATTTGAGAGAACTGAAACTCTTCCCACAGATTTGTTCGGTTTTATTTGGTAATTTGTCTGTGTTCACCATACTTATGTATCTTTCTCTCTCTCCAAAAAATATACTTCACTTTAAGTGTTTGGTCATGGTTATCTCAAATAGTCTACTACTTAAATATCTTAGATTAATGAAAATTGACGTGGACAAGTAATTTAAATAGTAACTATTTACTGAAAAAATGTATTATATATGTAGGCATGATAACAAGAATACATTGAGTATTAACTATTAGCATTATTGAATCAGACTGTAGCAACGCTGTGACTGCCGTCCACGGGCAGGCTGTGTATTTTAATGGTCCCCCAATTTTTGATATTTGTAACTTCCTGGATGAGCTGGGTGGGGTTTGTCTTTTGTCCCCATAGTATGAATGTCTTAGCTCATGCGGTTGCTAAAGTAGGTTTGTCCGCTAGCTATACTTGGACTGATGTTATAACATGCTGGTTTTCCAGCTATGTCTTTGTAGACTTTTTCTCAATTTAATGAATTTCACTTTTCCATTAAAAAAAAAAAAGAATACATTGAATATTGTCTCAAGTCTTATCATACGTCCACGAAAAGTTCTGAATGAAAACATGATGGAAAGAGGGACCTCGTAGTTTTCAGTTTTTGTTCAATTTATAACTGATCATTTTTTTTAGGGTCTTTTTTTTTCACTCTGGTTGTTTTTTTTTTTCACTCTATATTTTCCTTTGGGAGAAGCTTCTTATTTGTCTTGATTACATCTTCCTTGAGAAAGTGCTGCTCCGGTCATGTGAGTAAAAAATCTTTGCGTGTTTTTTTTTTTATTAATCTGATATTTGGTTTATATTTATGATATTGGTGATAATATGTGATGCTTAAGTTGATGATTTGCTCTTTGAGGTTATGCTATTCTTTACAGATTTGTTTAATTTTTTTTCTCATTAAATTAGAAATTTTATTATCCGAAGGCAGTGGTTAGCACATGGGGACCAACCTCCCATAAGTCAAAGCTGCCAACGGACTTTGTCCTTGGGGCCAGCAAGCAGCCACATGTGCTGTTGCATTTCCAGCTCTAGGAATCCATCTAATAGAAAGACAAACACTAAATGATTTAAAACATTATAAGACGTTGGATGAACCATCCATTGATCAGGTAGAGATGCCATCCATTGACTTTGGGCATGGACCCACACGGTTAGTCCATACAATCATTATCTTCCAAAGCTATATTTCGTTCAACAATTCTAAGGTAACTAGTCTAACGACGCATTCATAAACAAGTAAAGCTTTCAAATCCCCATTTCCAGATCATCAACACTCATATAAACTTCACCAGTCTTCGACAGAGCTTGTGGAATTAAATTTGCTGATATGCAAGTGGAGCAATAATCTCTCTGAGTGAGCAACAGCAAAACTCTAGAAAGACGTGTGATGAAGCTCTCATTATAGGCTCAAAGAAAGCACGGCACTTCGGAAGAAAGATCGTACCGAGCGTCAATTGGGTAAGACAACTGCCATAATTATCAAGATTTAGAGTTTGTATATCTGAGCAAAAGAAAGAGAAGAAACAAAATTTAGAAATTGTTATAGAATTGTGCTCGAGGGCGAGACATGCTTTCGTTTTTGTACAACTTGAAGAATTATATCCCTCCGGGATAGGGAACGGCGTTCCAAAACCCGCTTGCATACTCTAGTTTTAGAAACATAGAATAAATAAATAAAAATGACAATCCAGACATTTGAGTCTCAAACTAATTTTCAAAAGAGTGCTCAGAATATGAAATTTCACACAGAAAAATTCCATGTTCAATGACGGAAATATAAGAAAATAACACTTAAAAAGGTCTCAGAAAGGTTCCAAAAAAGGGCTTGGGTTGGGTGACAAGAGGAGTGGCTCCTATTATGTTCTATTTACCCAAATTCCTACTTGTTTTGCTTGCTTAAAAATCAATTTATTTTGTATTACAACATGAAAAATGTTCTCTATATAGTAACTAACTCAGGAAACCACGAACTCAACAAATTTTGTTACCAAGGATTCAGTTAAGAAGCTCAAAATTATTATAAAACATCAATTTGTAACCAAAACACCAGAATAGAGGTACAGCTCACTCTTGAGCTTTAAAATCTGAATCATTACCCAAAATCCCAAGGTTTTCAAGCACTATGAACTCCTTTCAAAACCAAAAAAAAAAATCAAAAATAACAAAAAATCATCTTTGATTTTTCCATCACAACCTCATAAATTGACCAAAAAACTCAAACTTTACAAATTATCCAGATAGAAGAACAATAACTGAAAATTGACCTTCAATCCAAATTTTAAGCCAAAACCTAAATGATGCTGCAAGTTTCAAGCTCCAATATCTTTAGCAAACCCAGAATGTGAAACCCTCTTTCAATTTTTCATGCTTATATCCATACAAAATAGCTAAAAAATTATCAAAACTCATATTACCCAAAATATGCAAAACAGAGAACAAATTCATCCTTTTGTTCTCAAATTCGAACTTTTCAACTCAATCTTCAAAGATTCACAAGAATCATCAAGTCCAAAAGCTTTTCCAACTAGCATTTTCACCAAAACGCAAGTTAGCATGCTAGACACTTTAAATTCAAAGATGTGAGATGACATTTGAATATCAATAAATTAATAAAAAGTTAAATGTTTCAGCATAGCGTTTGTACCTCAAATCTATCTTTCAAGTGATATCTGAAGAATCTCATGTTTTTCACAAGTTCCAATAAGAAGAAATTGGTTTTAGTACAAGTTTTGCCTCAACCAAAGGATTTTTTTTTTCTTTTTTAGTTTTGCTGTTTTTATGGAGTTTTGGTGGCTGCAGAGAATGAAAGAGAAGGAAGAAGAACGGCAGAAGGAAAGAAACAGAGAACGGAGTTGATTTTTTATGTATTGTTGGTCTTATGTATAAGGGAGAATAAGATTTAATTTAAAAGAAAATTAGCAAATGACTATATTTGGCCACTTTTTTAATAAATGGCAAAACCATGGTTAAGCCATTTACTGATAATTTATTCTTGATAAATTATTAAATAATATTAGTTAAACACTCGCAAATATTATTTAATCATAAACCATCAAATTAATGGTGATGATAAATTAAGTAAATCAATGACGAATACGTCACTGTTTAAGGCGAGCATATCACAAACTAACATGTTCACGTCACTGTTTTTTTTTGCCTGCCAAAAAACATAAAATTAAAAAAAAGAAGGTTTTTCTGGCCCCCTCCCACTTTCTTTGCTTTTTCGTTTTCTCTTTATTTATATTTTTAGGATGAACCAAGAAGGGTGAAAAAGGACATTTCATGTCCTGAAAAATGACCTTAAGATGATACCAAAAACGACACTTTTTTAACTATATTATACTTAAATGATATTATCAAAACACACGAAGGCGTTCCCCCAAAAAATAAAAATAAAAACTCACAAAGTTTTTCCCTAAAAAACTTAAAAAGAAATAAAAAAAATAAATAAAAATAAGAAACAAAAAATAAAAACTCATGAAGATGTCAATCTAATAAAGTCAAAAACTACCTGGTACGAAAATAATAAATTCCTTTTAAATATGTTTTCTTTAGAATTACAAAATATGCGCTTTTCAAAGGTCCTCCACCAACAACAAAATCTAGCTATAGCGAGTTGGTCACAATAAGAAGACAGATTTAAAAGCAGGGTTAGAGGTATTTTGTTCTGGAGTTATTGTGTCCTTAACACTTCGCCTCCTATGATACACACACAATAATAATAATAATAATAAAAACAATAATAAATAAACAAATAAATAAACTTTTGACATATTGTCACCTGTATTTTGTAATTCTCTGCATTGTGAATCATCTCTTTTAGATATTCTTAATCCACATGGCACACACATGCCGTTGTCTTACACCGTAAAAATGCAATTATAAGTAATGTGTGTGTATACATAGTCAATGATTTATTAGTTACCAGGTATTTTACTTTTGCTACTTTTTTGTGAATAAAGCTACAGGGCTCCCCGTTTAGGTGTCGCGGCGGTGGCGGCAAGCAAAGAGCTGCGGAGTAATACTAGAGTTAAGCCAAGAGCTTGGTTTGTCAATCAAGCAAGACAGAGCGGTTTCCCAAGATGGCATTAGAATTTGTAGCATTGAAATTGGCAGAGGCTGTTGTATCCCAGGTGGTCCAAACCATCGCTGACTTACTCAAAAATGAAGCAGCTGCCTTGAGCAGTGTGAAGGAAGATGTGGAATACTTGCAAGCAGAATTGATAATCATGACGAGCTTCTTAAAAGATGCGGACCGGAAGCAGGAACAAAATGGTCATGTCCGCGAATGGATAGCTCAAGTTAGAGATTTAGCGTGTGAAATTGAAGATGCCATTGAAACCTTTGTCTACAAAGTCAACTCCTCGAATAAGATCAAAGCTAAGTTCCATCAACGCAAACTACGAAGGAAAATCGACTCCATCAAAAACAAATTAGATACTCTCAATCGACAAAGGCAAATGTACAAAATAGAACCTAGTAGAGGCGAAGGAACCAGCAGTTCACTGACGAATTTGAGAAGATCGTACCCGGATGATGACGAAGGTGACATTATCATCCTGAAAGATACCATTGCAAATTTGAAGGCTCAACTGATGGCAGAGGAAGATCGTCGCTGTGTAGTGTCTATTGTGGGGATGGGGGGGCTAGGCAAGACTACACTCGCAAAGAAAGCATACAACGACGTTGATGTGAAGAAGCATTTTGATTGCTATGCTTGGGTTTTTGTATCGCAAGAGTGTGTGCCAAGGGAAGTTTTGTCAGAAATTCTAATCCAAGTTGGTTTTCATTCTGATCAACCCGTAAAAACAACATTTGGGGGGAAAAAGTATACACGAGGGTCTTTAGAAAAATTAAAAGAAACAAGAGAGCTCATTAAAGATTTGGATGATCATCGGTTAGCTGCTTCAGTGAGAAGTACACTACAAGGGAAGCGGTATCTTATTGTTGTTGATGATATTTGGAGCATGGATGCTTGGCACAGCATTGAAAAAGCTTTTCCCGAAGGAAAGCTTGGAAGCAAAATTCTATTCACTACACGCAACAGTGAGGTAGCTTTAACTGCTGATCCTCAAAGCTCCCGATCAATCTTCCACTTTTGACGCCTGCTGAGAGCTTGAAGCTTCTTAAACTAAAAGCATTTCCAAGAGAAAGTTCTACTCAGCATGGTTTTCCATCAGGTTTTGAGGAATTAGCAGAGGACATGGTGCAAAAATGTGACGGACTACCTCTTGCAATTGTTGTGCTTGGGGGCTTATTAAGAACAAAAATGAATTCACTAGATGGATGGAAAAAGGTACAAAAGGATATCCAAGCAAGCAGTATCAATAAGCTGAAATCAGTAAACCGATACGGGGTGGAAGACATCTTGGACTTGAGCTTCCAAGATTTGCCTCATAATTTAAAACAATGTTTTCTTTATTTGGGTAGATTTCGGGAAGATAGTGAGATACCCAAAAGTAAATTAATTCGACAGTGGATTGCAGAAGGTTTTGTGCCAACACTGGAAACCGAAGATGCTGAGCAATACTTGGGAGAATTGATTCATAGATGCATGGTTCAGGCAGGTGAAAGGGGAAATGCAGGGAATGACGTCATAACATGTCGATTGCATGATCGAATGCGAGACTTGTGTATTTCAAAGGCGAAGGAAGAAATTTTTTTTGAGGTTTTGCAGCCAAATGAGATGAATCGGTTCTCTACTGCTACTCGTTCACGAAGAATCACTGTTAATGTTAACCATGATCTTGGTCAGCATAGGCGATGGGTGGAACAAGTATGTCCTCGTCTTTGTTCGCTTCTATACTCTGGTTCCACACCTTGGGTGGAACAAGTACACTCTAGCCTCCGCTCTCTTATGTGCTCTGTTCCTGTTATATCCGTGAGAAAGGAGAATTTCATATTGTTAAGAGTGTTGGAACTTGATTTTATTTGGGGACAGGTTACCAAACTTCCAAAAGGAATTGGAATTTTGATTCACTTGAAGTACCTAAGAGTAAGCGGTCTCCAGGAATTAAGGCTGCCGTCCCTTGGCAACTTACAGAATTTACAAACTCTAGATCTTCAAGATAATGGTTTTGTCTTGCTTCCTCGCTCAATATCAAGGTTGAGAAATTTGAAACATTTGTTATTACCTTTTGATTATTCACTTCCTTCTCGGGCAAGCAGACCTATTTTTGAAAATGAAGTCCTAACAAAGCTTGAGACTTTGACGTGGATAAAAGCCAAGGATTTGATCAGACATGATGTTGTTCTTCGACTGAGTAACATTCAAGATTTAGGAGTAAGGGATATTTCAAGTGAGAAAGAAGCTACCTTAATTCTTGAGTCACTCAGCTGTCAGTCTCAATCTGGTGGCCTTCGAAAATTGAAGATGGAATTGTGCAGTGGCGAATTTCCAAGTCTTGAGTTGCTTTCTCGTTGTCAAGTTCTGTTTAGTTTGGAATTGCGTGGGTCATTATGGCAAGATAATGCTTCATTTCTACCAAGAAGCCTTACGGAATTTCATATGTGGTATTGTGTGTTGAATCAGGACAAAATAGCGGTTATAGAAAAGCTGCCAAACTTGAAAATTTTCAGCGTGCAGTTTGACTTTAGGGACTTCACTAGTCGGAGCAGCCTTGCAGAAGGGTATAAATGTGTTTTCTCTTGCGATGGATTCCCTAAACTGGAGAGTCTTAACCTTGGATTCTTACTTGGATTAGAGGAGTGGGAAGTGGAGGAAGGTGCAATGCCCAATCTCAAGAAAATAGATATTTATCATATTCCTAAGCTAAAGATTATTCCTGAGGGAATCAAAGATATCACCACACTCCGCGAATTGAATGTCGGTGCTATGAGCAAGGAATTCGAAGACAGGTTAAGATCAGTAAATGATAACGGAATTGAAGGGGAAGATTTCTACAAGGTGCGCCACATTCCCTCCATCACATTCATATAAAAAGCAATAATCACTTCATGTTGAAGCTCACGGACGCTTGAACCAGGTTTTCAATTCCCTTTCTTCCATCTCTTTATAATATTAATCTGTGTATTTTTCATTCCATTTCTGCCGTAAGGTTTCACTTCTAAATGCTTGTTTTTTTTTTTTTTTTTTTTTTTTTTAATTGAAGCGGTAAATTTTAGAATATTCCAAGTCATTCTCTGTCCCAAAGACGTAAAATTGTGCAATTCTTGTTTAGTTGCATGGCTTATTTCGTCCTCTATGACTGGGGCTAAAGAAAAATTATTCGTTATTTTGTTCTTACAGGAGATTGTTCTTTCTAAATATATATTTTGCACCGATCAGAAGCAAGTTCCTTAAGACTTATAGGTCAATGTCGGTGCAATGAAAGAAACACCCACAAGTTTTGATGTGTAGTTCGTTTTCTTTTTATTATTATTATTATTGCTTCATACAAGTGATTCAAACTTAGCCTTGCTATGTCTTTTTTTTTTTTTTCCTTTTTTCTGTATGTTAAGATTTATAAATTTTTCACCTTGTTTTTGCGTTTCAACTTAGAATTTAATTAAAAAGAAAAGCAAATAAAAAGGAAGAAATTTGAGGATGGTAAGGGCAAAAGGTACTATCATTCCGTTGTAGTTTAGTAATAATTTAGTCCCTAAACCTTTATGTTTTAGCAGTTTTGGTCTCGATTAATGAAATTTACAAATGATTGTGAAATTTAATCTCGATAATCATATTCTTATCACATAATAAAAGAAAGTTCCATTATAAATACTTACAGTTTCTATAAAATATAATGTTTAATGAATTGTAACATTTATGAAAAGGAATATTTTGCTTATAATGTACCTATTTTCATACACTTCGAGTTATTAAGTGTAGGGAATATGACTATCTTTGTTAAATTGTAAAAAATTATTGATTTTATAGTTAGAAATTCAAACGGTCAAAAAATAAAGATTTAGGGACTAATTTACTTAAATTAAATTTCAAAAGACTTAATGCAATTATCAGAAAAATCTAGTAATTAATAAGTAAAATTAATTAAGTATTTTTTCATATAACCATGCCATTAAGTGTGTGACGCCCTCTTACGGATGTTACAGATGTTACATTCATCCTCTTTTTATTACTTTTAAATAAAAAATTTAAATAAGATAAAGTTTATTAAACTTATCCTAGGATCCATGTATACATTTTTTTTAAAATATCAAAATTTCAAAACTTTTTATATTTATTTAAATAGTTTATCAATACCAAATTAACAAAGCCATAATGCAAATAGAATTTAAAAATCGTCATTTAATTCTGTTCATAGTTCGGTAAGCCGAACTCCAAACACCAGTAGACCGAACATGACCGGCAGTTCGAACTTCAACCACCGGCAGGCCGTCTGAAGCCTTACAAAATCAGAGTTTTAAAATACAAGAATCGACAGGCCGATATAGGGTAATTGGCAAGTTGATCACTGCATCGACAGTCTGACCAGTAATGGTTGGTAAGTCGACCTACTGTCAAAATCAAAAATAAATTAAAACAAGTCCCAATATCTCAAAGTGTAGAAAATAAATATACACAGAAAATAAAACATAGTTCATAAATTTTAAACTTCTTTCTTGGCATCTTCCGTTTCAATCCATCGTGCATAGCTCACTACCCTCCACTTAATCCATGATCATTTTACCTCTATCTGCAACATAATTAGAAACTAAGTAAGCAACTAAGTAAGCAAAAGCTTAGTAAGCACATTTTTGTATCTCACAACATAAAACATTTTATGAAAATCTTTATGCAACATCATATACTTATTCATCATTAACATAACAGTGCACTTGGTACAGTTTCATATAGAACATATCTTTCATTTCATTATCTATTTTAAAACTTTGTTTATTTTATCTTTAAGGGCCCAAGTGTTACACCATTTTCATCATCGTAGGCATGCCGCTATGAGAGGAGATGGGTAGCTAATTTCAAACCAAACATGACATCATAAACATAAGCATAACATAACATGGGGTGGGCAACACTTATTTAGGTGATACATATATACATATATATACTTTTATACTTTGAAATACGTCGTCATTAAAACATGCATAAACTTTCTATACATCAAAACTTTCATAATGAAACATCATATATAATCATCATGGAAATTATCATAAACTGTCATAAATATAGATTTCAAACTTTTCATAAACTTTATCATATTACAGGTAAGAATGTACTTACTTGACTAGCTTGCTTACTATACCTTAATTTAGATTACGTCGTTGCGGGCTGATGTACTTACCTCTTGGAGTGTTCATGTCAACCATTCATATACACAAGAATTAACATTCATCTCCATGATATCATTCAATACCACACAACATACTCATATATGCTTCTCTTAAGAACATTAATTCAAAACACATTTTATCAATCTTAAAAAAAAAAAAAAAAACATTTTAGCAAAACTGCCAATACAAATGCTGTCTGACCCTTATGAGTTCATAACCCAATATCTCATAATTCACACACAATTCAAGCACCAAACTTGACAGAGACAAAGTCAACATATAAACATAATACCTGATTTTTTTTAATTGGCCATAAAAATTCCATTTGTTATTTAAAACAAGTCACAAATTTTATGACACAAAATCTGCCAGCAATAGTTAGGCAGTGAACAACTCTCAGCTCAAATCCATTTATCATATTATTAATGCAGTAGAAAAATCTACAAAAATTAACACATATAATAGACACATAAACTATAACATATCCAAAAATTGGCTTCAACAAAAATCCAAGTAGGTCACATACACAATTGAAATCGGTAGTAAAACTGATTTTACAAACATGGGCAGCAAACACCTTTCAAACTAGCATTTAAGAAAAATATCACGAAAATAATTTTGACCTCAAAATTTTTGTGACAATCTATATACATAATAATACAAAAATTCCCGTGACCAAACAAAATCATTTAGACACAATAAAAGTTAGAGAACAAGAGATCCAAAGTTTGCAAGTTCACAGCCATAAAAACCTAGTTTGAAGAAAGTTTAATAACTCACAAACTGCACATGATATTACCACAAAATTTTCCAATTCACAACCTCATATAACATGAAAATTTTTGCCAAATTTTGTAAATCAAAGCACACTTGCCTCTTGAACAAAACCATGTTTATACAAGGATATACCAATCAGCAACATTGTGACTATAAGGTGTAGAGCAGAAATATTTAATATCTCGGCATAGACAACACCAAATGACATGAAACTTGGAGCAACATCACATAGCATATACATGAAAATCATACTAAATTTCAAAGCAAACAAAGATTTGTAAAACTAGTTATGGGGGCCGAAACATAGAGAAAATACAATGTTACCGATCAGCATTAATTAACTATGAGTGGCAGAGACTAAAAATTCTATATCTCAGCATAGAAAACTCCAAATAACGTGAAATTTTTAGGAATAATACATAACACATATATAAATATCATAGTAAAATTTCAAAGCAAATTGAAATTTGTAGACAAAGATATAGCAGTCGGATTACAAGGTGATCAAAATTTCAGAAATGCTGAGAAAGAGTTTCTTACCTCAAAACAATTTCTTCTCAAGCTTCCTTGAATTCACCCAAGATAAAACCCAATATTTCATTCAAGTATTTGCAGGAGAATTGAGGCAGAGAAGAAGGAGAAAAACGTGAAGAAGACAAAAAGAAGATGTCTGAGAGAAATTTTAGTGAGAGAGGGTGTGTGTGTGTGAATTTTTACGTGAATGAAAAAATGATGGAGGAGGTAGGTCAACTATCTCTGTAATATTAGAATTTTTTGTTTTGGAGTGATTCGTGGGATTGAAGGGAATTAGGGAAAGATGACAATGATTGGTCCACTTACCAAATTTTAACTCTCAAAATAGGAAACCCTCATCAATTTCCAATCATCCACAAAAGTCAAACATTCTATTTCCTAAATAAGGAAAAGGCCAAAATATACTAATCAATCAGAATTAATCATTCAATCACAATAATCATCATTGTCAGAAATTTTTGGGAGATTTCTATTGATTGCTCATCAACAGTCTTTGGCCTGCCAAAGTTTTTTGGGTCAGCCTACCGATGAAATCCATTAGCATGCCATTTTAAAAAAATTATTCGGCCTGCCGAAGTATCAATTACAACATTACACACAAATAATCATTCAATATCTACCTTGTGTACATCATAAATGGCATGAACACCTTGTGCACATCAATCCCACGTGACTGTCACCTGTCATCATACTTAAAATAACATAATTAGTAATATTATTTCATAATAAAATACTTAATTTCTTTAATTATCTATCATCAGCCATTACACGAAAAATGACGGGTGTTACAATTCTCCCCACCTTATAAGAATTTCGTCCTTGAAACTCTAAACAATTGCAGATACTTGGCTCTTATTTCATTTCACGTTCCCATGTAGCCTCTTCGACCTTTTTAACAAAAGGCGGGAACCTTTTTAACCATTCTTTTTTCAACTGAAACGTTTCGGAGCGGTTTGGGTTATTCAGGCAAAAATGACGATTTTGCCCTCCGTGGGTCCACTAATCAACTCAAGCTCGATTCTCTAAAACAACACCCTAGTGGGTCAAATCTCTTTATTTCTCAATTATGTACCATTTTCATAAAACTTTACGGTTTATTCCTTGAATTGAAAATTTTGACGATTTTGTCCCCGGGACTAAAATTTATCTCTTTACATCAAAATGTCCTATTTTTCAAAAGGAACATTTTTGCTCAAAGTACCATACCTTAAATAATTTTGAAAAATAACATTTTTACCATTTTAACATTTTTTTCACTTTTGATAAATTCTTGAAAAATCAAAAACTCACAAACGTTGAGTTTTTTGACGAACCGTCTTGTATGTCTAACAGTTTCGTCGAGATCTACAATTTTCGTGTTTTAACTTTTCCCAAAATCTCAATGTACAGGGTGTTTTTGGCCATTTTTTAATTCTGTCGAGAGAAATCTTTTTCTTTCAATTTAGTCCCTATGGAATTTTTACAAAAATCCATTTGAAAATTGCAAATCTACCCCTGCAGAGACCATTCCATGCCTTATTCAAATCATTCACATGCTCAAACATCATTTTTGCAAAGTCTAACATCAAAATTACAAACATAACACTTTTTGCAAAAATTATACCGATTTGCACTATAAACCAAAGTTTCACAACTTACACATGCCATACTTCACATATGCATGAAATTTCATCAAGTACATGCTCCAAGAACCCACATAGGTCTAAAGTAATAAAAATCAAAATAAGGGAAATGAAAATTTTTGTGATAACTTGCCATAAATGCATCCTTATTTCATTTGGTGACATATGGTTATCCATGAGTATACCCCCTAGGTGTCATGAGGTGATTGGGCCACTTTTTCCAGACATGTGGCCCAATAAAAACCAAGGAGTGTCCACTTTGTGGAGTTAAAATTTATACTGTGTAATTTTTTACCACACAGTATTTTTCCTATATTGTCGTGGTCAAATCAGTGTACTTTCTATCCTTAGGACTGTATAAAAATATTTGACTTACTTTTTGTTCACTTTTGGAGGCAATCATAACATTATTTGTATCTGCGTTTTCACTTAGCAGTATTCTTGTACTGCTCCGGCCTCCTTTCTTACACTGGGTTAGGTCTCAATGGACTCTACATCCTATTTATATTCTTTATACCCATGTGTTTATATCATAATTTTATAATTAATCGTGACATAAAAATTCATTTTATGGACATTATTTACAAATTTTTGAGTAATTAACTCATAAAATCTGTATTTGGCAATATCTAACATTGCATCACATTTGCCATAAAATTTACAATCAATGCCATTTTTTCATACTTATCGTAATTTTTACCAAATTTACATTTTTAAAAGTAAATTCGTGTAATTAAACCTAATTAAAATTAGATTTTATTAATGAAACTTTTCCCGGTCATTACACAAGTAATATCTCATATTTTTAGTGCAAAACATCAGCCGCTAACTCGAGGTCATGAGTAGGATAGTTCTTCTCATAATCCTTTTGTGTCTTGATGTGTAAGAGATCACTCTGTCATTCTGCATCAGAACAACACCAAGGCCCATCTTAGAAGCATCATTGTAAATTATAAATCTGTCGCTCCCTTCAGGAATGGCCAATACTAGAGCTGTAGGTAACCTTTTCTTCAATTCTTAGAAACTCTTCTCGCATGCATCTGTCCATTCAAACTTCTTTCCCTTGCGGGTTAGATTTGTGAGTAGCGTTGCTATTTTAGAGAAGTTTCCATGAATCTTCGGTAATAACCGGCTAGGCCTAATAAGCTCCTTATCTCACTTGCATTCGTCAGTTGTTCTAGTTGAGAACAGCCTTTACTTTAGCAGGATCTATCATTATCCCTTCCTTTGATAATACATGGCCTAGAAAAAACACTATATCGAGCCAGAATTCACACTTAGAGAACTTTCCATACAACTTGTGTTTCCTTAATGTCTCAAGCACAATTCTCAAATGCTCAGCGTGTTCTTCTGGATTCTTCGAATAAACAAGAATATCGTCGATAAACATAATGACAAATTTATTAAGGAAATCCTTGAATTTTTGATTCATCAGGTCCATGAAAGCTGCAGGTGCACTCGTTAGACCGAAAGGCATAACCACAAATTCATAGTGACCATACCTCGATCTAAAGGCTATTTTTGGGATGTCTCTTTCTTTAATCTTCAACTGGTGATATCCCGACCACAGGTCAATCTTTGAGAAAATAGATGCACCTTTTAGTTGATCAAACAAATCATCGATTTGAGGCAACGGGTACATATTCTTTATTGTTGCCTTATTTAGTTCTCTATAGTCGATGCAGAGTCTCATAGATCCATCATTCTTCTTGACAAATAGGATTAGGGCTCCCTAAGGTAAGTGACTAGGTCTGATGAAGCCTTTGTCGAGAAGTTCCTTTAATTGAGAATGAAGCTCCTTCAGCTCTGCTGGGGCCATTGTTGCAAAAAATCTACAAGTGCACAGAATCATAGACAAGTAATAAAGAGTGAGTAAAGTATTGTTCCCACAAGGATTGCATTAATCTAGCTAAGTACCAAATTGGTTAACTCTAAAATTATTTGAACAATCAAATTAAAATAGAAAAATAACAAAACAAAAAAATATAATTGAAAATATAAAAAATAAAAGACTAGGCATCTAATTTCACCTAAATTAATCCTATTCAAATTATCTAATTTAATCAACTGATATTTACTCCTATGTCGATAATGAATTCCTCTTAGGTAGTCATTAATCTTTCTCAAGCATTAATATTTATTCCAATTAGCAAATTTTCTACATCTTTGTGGAAACTCTAAACTTACCAATATTCATTAAGAACAAGAAATTCACCAGTCATATAAATCTCATAGATATCTCTATCCTATGATGATCTCATAGCATTCAATCATGGTCTAATTTAATTATCACTTCTCAGTCTCAAATTAAATCACAAATCATGCAAAAGGTGCGCAAACTTTTACAAGCATTAAGATTAGATCAAAGACTCATTATAGATAATGAATAAACATCAAATTGAATTAAATTAAATAAAAGTGAACATTCATAATCCGGCTACATCGTAGCCCTAGAACAAAGAAAATTAGTTCCTAATGAAACTAAAAACAATCCTAAATAATGTCTTAAACATGATGGGTGAAGGAAAACTGTGTTTGGATGCAAAGATAATTTCCGTCTCCGGGTTGTACCGTTCTTCTTCTCCAAAGCAGTGAGTTCTCCCCTCTTGTCTGTAGTTTTTCCCTGTTAAAATTTCGTCCTTCAACCCTTCATAATGTTCTATTTATAAGCTAGGGTTTGGAGGGGCAATTTTGGAACGAAATTTCACTGAAATTTGAATTAGGATCCCAATGACGCCTAGGCTTGATTACGACGCCTAGGCTCCAAGATTGTAGCACCTAGGCGCTATACTTGCCCGTCGATTCTTTTTTGAACTGGCACCTAGGCGCCCTCTCTATAGTGCCTAGGCGCCAGGATTGTAGTGCCTAGCGCTACACTAGTCTTCAAAATGGCGCCTAGGCGCCTAAATTGTGGAGCCTAGGCGCTATGCTATCGGGTTTTCTGTGTGAAACTTCATCTGTAGCAGTACCTAGGCGCCCAATAGTTGGCGTCTAGGCTCCATTTCATCCCGAATTCACTTTTGCTCAATTTTTAGTCTGCTTTGGCCCGCGCTTTGCCATTATGCATCGTTTTCCTTTAAAATCTATAAAAGAACATAAAACACTATTAAATTCTTAAAAATTGCTCAAAACTAACAAAAATATTATGTGAGAATCATCTAATTAATTAGCCTAAAACTAACTTATCAAATACTCCTAAACTTAAGATTTTACTAGTCCTCGAGCAAAAGACACAAACGAAAAAAAAAAAAGATCAAGACAAAAAATGGGACTGACACTAACAGATGACATAGTTTGAGTATCAATTTAATTTTTCATCATACTTGGCCTCAAAGATTGCATAAAGTTTATGACTCAAAGGAGACTCTAACCATTGTGATCATATAAAAAATCAATATAAATCTCAAGTTTACCATACTCATAATTCGTTGAATGCGTGTGTGTGATGCCTCTAGCACCTATGTACCTACACTCGGATTAGTTTATGTCAACAAGCATATTATGAAAGATCTCTAAATTAGTGAAATTTATGAATTCTATAGGCCTATTTTCAAACCCACTCTCCACTAATGTAGACTATCGCAACATCAAAGATGATTAGGACTTTATTCTGCTTGTAATGTGTGGCTAAGGTAAAAAGGTCAGATAAAGGATATAATGTAGCTCAAATTTCACTCATAAACACATAATTGTCTCAAGACCTAAAGAGAACATCATTTTTTTTTCTTTCTAAGTACACCCCCAAACTTATGTTGCACTCCCTTTGTCATTCACATTTATTTGATGTATGTATTTTTTTTTCTTTTTTTCTCTTTATTTTTCTTTGTTCTATTTTTTGTTTTGTTTTTTTGTTTTGTTTTTGTTTTTGTTTTTTTTTTAATAATGAATAAGCATGAATACATAATCCCTTGATAACAATACCCAAAGCTATAAACATGAATACATAATCTCTTAATAACAATACTCAAACTCCACCCATGAATGAATGATAGGAAAACATATTTCCTTGATAAGTTCTTCAAAACTCCACCCATCCTCCTATCATACCAACTATATTCAAATAATTTCCTGGACAAACTAGTCATGCTTATGAGTGAGGGACTAAGTAGGATAAAATTATTCAAAGGCTAGGTTGATTATGTGGGTAACAAAGAAAATGGCTAATAAGGCTCAACGGGGTAACTAGTGATTAAAAGATATCAATGGTAAGATTGAAAGGCTCAAACGGTCCAAAAATAGCCTAAATCATATCCTTAATGTTGTGTAGCCTAGGATTTCGCCGCGAGTGGTTATCAAATAGGTTCTAGCGTTCATTTAAGATCACAAATATCACTTAATCAACATAAAAGTCCTCTAAGTGTAGAATACTTAGGTGATCCAAGCGTGAGTGCACAAAGTGCTCAAAGAATCACAGCATGGCAAACCGATCACAAGAAAAACAAGGATAGACCAACAACAATTAGTATCCCCTAAAAGCCATATTCAATTTCAACCATCGTCTTATCATTGGCCTTCTATGATTCAAGTTAAACAGTGATCAAACCACACAACTTTACTTATTCTAATTATTATCAAATGCAAAGAAAAAAAAAACTAAACTAAAACCTAATTAAACCATAATGACTGATTGACACAAAAAAAAATAATAAAATAAAGCAACACACTACCCCCAAACTTGAACAATATATTGTCTTCAATGTAAAAAGAAAACAAAAATGAGAAAGGAAAGAACGCTCCCTAAGCTGATGGTTGCGGTAGCCTATTCCTCCTCGTCCTCATTCTCTTCATTATCTTCATTGAAAGCAGAGACTTTGGGAAAGTTGTCCAAGTTTATGTTCAGATGCATAGCCATGTGGTTCATCATCTGTGCCAGGTTGCAGATATCTGGATTTTTTTTTCCAAGCTAAGCTGCTTGATGTCTCGTGAAAACCTGAAATCACCACAAACAAGACTT